>OX458984.1:0-2400000 GCA_949774945.1 Hoplodrina ambigua
CTAACCTAACCTAACCTAACCTAACCTAACCTAACCTAACCTAACCTAACCTAACCTAACCTAACCTAACCTAACCTAACCTAACCTAACCTAACCTAACCTAACCTAACCTAACCTAACCTAACCTAACCTAACCTAACCTAACCTAACCTAACCTAACCTAACCTAACCTAACCTAACCTAACCTAACCTAACCTAACCTAACCTAACCTAACCTAACCTAACCTAACCTAACCTAACCTAACCTAACCTAACCTAACCTAACCTAACCTAACCTAACCTAACCTAACCTAACCTAACCTAACCTAACCTAACCTAACCTAACCTAACCTAACCTAACCTAACCTAACCTAACCTAACCTAACCTAACCTAACCTAACCTAACCTAACCTAACCTAACCTAACCTAACCTAACCTAACCTAACCTAACCTAACCTAACCTAACCTAACCTAACCTAACCTAACCTAACCTAACCTAACCTAACCTAACCTAACCTAACCTAACCTAACCTAACCTAACCTAACCTAACCTAACCTAACCTAACCTAACCTAACCTAACCTAACCTAACCTAACCTAACCTAACCTAACCTAACCTAACCTAACCTAACCTAACCTAACCTAACCTAACCTAACCTAACCTAACCTAACCTAACCTAACCTAACCTAACCTAACCTAACCTAACCTAACCTAACCTAACCTAACCTAACCTAACCTAACCTAACCTAACCTAACCTAACCTAACCTAACCTAACCTAACCTAACCTAACCTAACCTAACCTAACCTAACCTAACCTAACCTAACCTAACCTAACCTAACCTAACCTAACCTAACCTAACCTAACCTAACCTAACCTAACCTAACCTAACCTAACCTAACCTAACCTAACCTAACCTAACCTAACCTAACCTAACCTAACCTAACCTAACCTAACCTAACCTAACCTAACCTAACCTAACCTAACCTAACCTAACCTAACCTAACCTAACCTAACCTAACCTAACCTAACCTAACCTAACCTAACCTAACCTAACCTAACCTAACCTAACCTAACCTAACCTAACCTAACCTAACCTAACCTAACCTAACCTAACCTAACCTAACCTAACCTAACCTAACCTAACCTAACCTAACCTAACCTAACCTAACCTAACCTAACCTAACCTAACCTAACCTAACCTAACCTAACCTAACCTAACCTAACCTAACCTAACCTAACCTAACCTAACCTAACCTAACCTAACCTAACCTAACCTAACCTAACCTAACCTAACCTAACCTAACCTAACCTAACCTAACCTAACCTAACCTAACCTAACCTAACCTAACCTAACCTAACCTAACCTAACCTAACCTAACCTAACCTAACCTAACCTAACCTAACCTAACCTAACCTAACCTAACCTAACCTAACCTAACCTAACCTAACCTAACCTAACCTAACCTAACCTAACCTAACCTAACCTAACCTAACCTAACCTAACCTAACCTAACCTAACCTAACCTAACCTAACCTAACCTAACCTAACCTAACCTAACCTAACCTAACCTAACCTAACCTAACCTAACCTAACCTAACCTAACCTAACCTAACCTAACCTAACCTAACCTAACCTAACCTAACCTAACCTAACCTAACCTAACCTAACCTAACCTAACCTAACCTAACCTAACCTAACCTAACCTAACCTAACCTAACCTAACCTAACCTAACCTAACCTAACCTAACCTAACCTAACCTAACCTAACCTAACCTAACCTAACCTAACCTAACCTAACCTAACCTAACCTAACCTAACCTAACCTAACCTAACCTAACCTAACCTAACCTAACCTAACCTAACCTAACCTAACCTAACCTAACCTAACCTAACCTAACCTAACCTAACCTAACCTAACCTAACCTAACCTAACCTAACCTAACCTAACCTAACCTAACCTAACCTAACCTAACCTAACCTAACCTAACCTAACCTAACCTAACCTAACCTAACCTAACCTAACCTAACCTAACCTAACCTAACCTAACCTAACCTAACCTAACCTAACCTAACCTAACCTAACCTAACCTAACCTAACCTAACCTAACCTAACCTAACCTAACCTAACCTAACCTAACCTAACCTAACCTAACCTAACCTAACCTAACCTAACCTAACCTAACCTAACCTAACCTAACCTAACCTAACCTAACCTAACCTAACCTAACCTAACCTAACCTAACCTAACCTAACCTAACCTAACCTAACCTAACCTAACCTAACCTAACCTAACCTAACCTAACCTAACCTAACCTAACCTAACCTAACCTAACCTAACCTAACCTAACCTAACCTAACCTAACCTAACCTAACCTAACCTAACCTAACCTAACCTAACCTAACCTAACCTAACCTAACCTAACCTAACCTAACCTAACCTAACCTAACCTAACCTAACCTAACCTAACCTAACCTAACCTAACCTAACCTAACCTAACCTAACCTAACCTAACCTAACCTAACCTAACCTAACCTAACCTAACCTAACCTAACCTAACCTAACCTAACCTAACCTAACCTAACCTAACCTAACCTAACCTAACCTAACCTAACCTAACCTAACCTAACCTAACCTAACCTAACCTAACCTAACCTAACCTAACCTAACCTAACCTAACCTAACCTAACCTAACCTAACCTAACCTAACCTAACCTAACCTAACCTAACCTAACCTAACCTAACCTAACCTAACCTAACCTAACCTAACCTAACCTAACCTAACCTAACCTAACCTAACCTAACCTAACCTAACCTAACCTAACCTAACCTAACCTAACCTAACCTAACCTAACCTAACCTAACCTAACCTAACCTAACCTAACCTAACCTAACCTAACCTAACCTAACCTAACCTAACCTAACCTAACCTAACCTAACCTAACCTAACCTAACCTAACCTAACCTAACCTAACCTAACCTAACCTAACCTAACCTAACCTAACCTAACCTAACCTAACCTAACCTAACCTAACCTAACCTAACCTAACCTAACCTAACCTAACCTAACCTAACCTAACCTAACCTAACCTAACCTAACCTAACCTAACCTAACCTAACCTAACCTAACCTAACCTAACCTAACCTAACCTAACCTAACCTAACCTAACCTAACCTAACCTAACCTAACCTAACCTAACCTAACCTAACCTAACCTAACCTAACCTAACCTAACCTAACCTAACCTAACCTAACCTAACCTAACCTAACCTAACCTAACCTAACCTAACCTAACCTAACCTAACCTAACCTAACCTAACCTAACCTAACCTAACCTAACCTAACCTAACCTAACCTAACCTAACCTAACCTAACCTAACCTAACCTAACCTAACCTAACCTAACCTAACCTAACCTAACCTAACCTAACCTAACCTAACCTAACCTAACCTAACCTAACCTAACCTAACCTAACCTAACCTAACCTAACCTAACCTAACCTAACCTAACCTAACCTAACCTAACCTAACCTAACCTAACCTAACCTAACCTAACCTAACCTAACCTAACCTAACCTAACCTAACCTAACCTAACCTAACCTAACCTAACCTAACCTAACCTAACCTAACCTAACCTAACCTAACCTAACCTAACCTAACCTAACCTAACCTAACCTAACCTAACCTAACCTAACCTAACCTAACCTAACCTAACCTAACCTAACCTAACCTAACCTAACCTAACCTAACCTAACCTAACCTAACCTAACCTAACCTAACCTAACCTAACCTAACCTAACCTAACCTAACCTAACCTAACCTAACCTAACCTAACCTAACCTAACCTAACCTAACCTAACCTAACCTAACCTAACCTAACCTAACCTAACCTAACCTAACCTAACCTAACCTAACCTAACCTAACCTAACCTAACCTAACCTAACCTAACCTAACCTAACCTAACCTAACCTAACCTAACCTAACCTAACCTAACCTAACCTAACCTAACCTAACCTAACCTAACCTGAGCTAACCTAACCTGAGCTAACCTAACCTGAGCTAACCTAACCTGAGCTAACCTAACCTGAGCTAACCTAACCTGAGCTAACCTAACCTGAGCTAACCTAACCTGAGCTAACCTAACCTGAGCTAACCTAACCTGAGCTAACCTAACCTGAGCTAACCTAACCTGAGCTAACCTAACCTGAGCTAACCTAACCTGAGCTAACCTAACCTGAGCTAACCTAACCTGAGCTAACCTAACCTGAGCTAACCTAACCTGAGCTAACCTAACCTGAGCTAACCTAACCTGAGCTAACCTAACCTGAGCTAACCTAACCTGAGCTAACCTAACCTGAGCTAACCTAACCTGAGCTAACCTAACCTGAGCTAACCTAACCTGAGCTAACCTAACCTGAGCTAACCTAACCTGAGCTAACCTAACCTGAGCTAACCTAACCTGAGCTAACCTAACCTGAGCTAACCTAACCTGAGCTAACCTAACCTGAGCTAACCTAACCTGAGCTAACCTAACCTGAGCTAACCTAACCTGAGCTAACCTAACCTGAGCTAACCTAACCTGAGCTAACCTAACCTGAGCTAACCTAACCTGAGCTAACCTAACCTGAGCTAACCTAACCTGAGCTAACCTAACCTGAGCTAACCTAACCTGAGCTAACCTAACCTGAGCTAACCTAACCTGAGCTAACCTAACCTGAGCTAACCTAACCTGAGCTAACCTAACCTGAGCTAACCTAACCTGAGCTAACCTAACCTGAGCTAACCTAACCTGAGCTAACCTAACCTGAGCTAACCTAACCTGAGCTAACCTAACCTGAGCTAACCTAACCTGAGCTAACCTAACCTGAGCTAACCTAACCTGAGCTAACCTAACCTGAGCTAACCTAACCTGAGCTAACCTAACCTGAGCTAACCTAACCTGAGCTAACCTAACCTGAGCTAACCTAACCTGAGCTAACCTAACCTGAGCTAACCTAACCTGAGCTAACCTAACCTGAGCTAACCTAACCTGAGCTAACCTAACCTGAGCTAACCTAACCTGAGCTAACCTAACCTGAGCTAACCTAACCTGAGCTAACCTAACCTGAGCTAACCTAACCTGAGCTAACCTAACCTGAGCTAACCTAACCTGAGCTAACCTAACCTGAGCTAACCTAACCTGAGCTAACCTAACCTGAGCTAACCTAACCTGAGCTAACCTAACCTGAGCTAACCTAACCTGAGCTAACCTAACCTGAGCTAACCTAACCTGAGCTAACCTAACCTGAGCTAACCTAACCTGAGCTAACCTAACCTGAGCTAACCTAACCTGAGCTAACCTAACCTGAGCTAACCTAACCTGAGCTAACCTAACCTGAGCTAACCTAACCTGAGCTAACCTAACCTGAGCTAACCTAACCTGAGCTAACCTAACCTGAGCTAACCTAACCTGAGCTAACCTAACCTGAGCTAACCTAACCTGAGCTAACCTAACCTGAGCTAACCTATAAATAATGTAATAACTAGCGATTTATCGATATCGATACCTTATTATGATTTATCGATATCGATAACTTTCGATTTATCGATATCAATAACTTATTATGTTTTATCGATATCGATACATTATTATGATTTATCGATATCGATAACTTTCGATTTATCGATATCAATAACTTATTATGTTTTATCGATATCGATAACTTATTATGTTTTATCGATATCGATAACTTATGTTTTATCGATATCGATAACTTATTATGTTTTATCGATATCGATAACTTATTATATATCGAAACAGATACGGTATTATGATTTATTCGTATCGATAACGTACGTTTTACCGATATCGATAACTAGCGATATATCGATTTACGATATCGATAACTTATTATATTTTATCGATAACGATAACTTAGGTTTATCGATATCGATACCTAATGATTTATCGATATCGATAACTTAAGATTTATCGATATCGATAACTTATTATGTTTTATCAATATCGATACCTTATGATTTATCGATATCGATAACTTATGTTTGATAGGTATCGATAACTTATGACTTATCTATATCGATAACTTTTGATTTATCGATATGATAACTTTCGATTTATCGAAACTGATACCGTATTATGAATTATCGATATCGATAACTTATGTTTTATCGATATCGATAACTTATGATTTATCGATATTGATAACTTTCGATTTAACGATGTCGATAACTTATTATGTTTTATCGATATCGATAACTTATTATGTTTTATCGATATCGATAACTTATTATGTTTTATCGATATCGATAACTTATGATTTATCGATATTTATTACTTTCGATTTATCGATGTCGATAACTCATGATTAATCGATATCGATAACTTACGTTTTATCGATATCGATAACTTATGATTTATCGATATCGATAACTTATGATTTATCGAAACAGATACCGTATTATGATTTGTCGATATCGATAACTTATGATTTATCGAAAGAGATACCGTATTATGAATTATCGATATCGATACCTTATTATGATTTATTCGTATCGATAACATACGATTTACCGATATCGATAACTAGCGATATATCGATATCGATACCTTATTATGATTTTTCGATATCGATAACTTAAGATTTATCGATATCAATAACTTATTATGTTTTATCGATATCGATACCTTATTATTTATCGATATCGATAACTTATGTTTGATAGGTATCGATAACTTATGATTAATGGATATCGATTACTTATGTTTTATCGAAATCGATAACTTATGATTTATCGATATTGATAACTTTCGATTTATCGATATCGATAACTTTCGATTTACGATATCGATAACTTATTATGTTTTATCGATATCGATAACTTATGTTTTATCGATATCGATAACTTATGATTTATCGATATTGATAACTTTCGATTTAACGATGTCGATAACTTATTATGTTTTATCGATATCGATAACTTATCATGTTTTATCGATATCGATAACTTATTATGTTTTATCGATATCGATAACTTATGATTTATCGATATTGATTACTTTCGATTTATCGATGTCGATAACTTATGATTAATCGATATCGATAACTTACGTTTTATCGATATCGATAACTTATGATTTATCGATATCGATAACTTATGATTTATCGAAACAGATACCGTATTATGATTTGTCGATATCGATAACTTATGATTTATCGAAAGAGATACCGTATTATGAATTATCGATATCGATACCTTATTATGATTTATTCGTATCGATAACATACGATTTACCGATATCGATAACTAGCGATATATCGATATCGATAACTTATGATTAATCGATATCGATAACTTACGTTTTATCGATATCGATAACTTATGATTTGTCGATATCGATAACTTATGATTTATCGAAACAGTTATGATTTTTCGATATCGATAACTTATGATTAATCGATATCGATAACTTACGTTTTATCGATATCGATAACTTATGATTTGTCGATATCGATAACTTATGATTTATCGAAACAGATACCGTATTATGAATTATCGATATCGATAACTTATGATTTATCGATATCGATTACATTCGACTTATCGATATCGATAACTTTCGATTTACGATATCGATAACTTCTTATGTTTTATCGATATTGAGAACTTTCAATTTAACGATGTCGATAACTTATGATTAAACGATATCGATAACTTACGTTTTATCGATATCGATAACTTATGATTTGTCGATATCGATAACTTATGATTTATCGAAACAGATACCGTATTATGAATTATCGATATCGATAACTTATGATTTATCCATATCGATAACTTTCGATTTATCGATATCGATAACTTACGATTTACGATATCGATAACTTATTATGTTTTATCGATAACTTATGATTAATCGATATCGATTACTTATGTTTTATCGATATCGATAACTTATGATTTATCGATATCGATAACTTATGATTAATCGATATCGATAACTTATGACTTATCCATATCGATAACTTTCGATTTATCGATATGATAACTTTCGATTTATCGATATCGATAACTTTCGATTTACGATATCGATAACTTATTATGTTTTATCGATATCGATAACTTATGTTTATAGATATCGATAACTTAATATTAATCGACATCGATAACTTATGTTTTATCGATATGGATAACTTATGATTTATCGATATTGATTACTTTCGATTTATTGATATCGGTAACTTACGATTTATCGATATCGATACCTAATTATGATTCATCGATATCGATAACATACGATTTATCGATATCGATAACTTATGATTTATCGATATTGATAACTTTCGATTTATCGATATCGATAACTTTCGATTTACGATATCGATAACTTATTATGTTTTATCGATATCGATAACTTATTATGTTTTATCGATATCGATACCTTATATTTATCGATATCGATAACTTATTATTTATCGAAACAGATACCGTATTATGATTTATCGATATCGATACCTTATTATGATTTATTCGTATCGATAACATACGATTTACCGATATCGATAACTAGCGATATATCGATATCGATACCTTATTATGATTTTTCGATATCGATAACTTATTATGTTTTATCGCTAACTTATGATTTATCGATATCGATAACTTATGTTTGATAGGTATCGATAACTTATGACTTATCCATATCGATAACTTTCGATTTATCGATATGATAACTTTCGATTTATCGATATCGATAACTTTCGATTTACGATATCGATAACTCATTATGTTTTATCGATATCGATAACTTATGTTTATCGATATCGATAACTTATGTTTTATCGATATCGATAACTTATGATTTATCGATATTGATTACTTTCGATTTATTGATATCGGTAACTTTCGATTTATCGAAACTGATACCGTATTATGAATTATCGATATCGATAACTTATGTTTTATCGATATCGATAACTTATGATTTATCGATATTGATAACTTTCAATTTATCGATATCGATAACTTTCGATTTACGATATCGATAACTTATTATGTTTTATCGATATCGATAACTTATTATGTTTTATCGATATCGATAACTTATGATTTATTGATATTGATAACTTTCGATTTAACGATGTCGATAACTTATGATTAATCGATATCGATAACTTACGTTTTATCGATAACGATAACTTATTATGTTTTATCGATATCGATAACTTATGTTTATCGATATCCATAACTTATGATTAATCGATATCGATAACTTATGTTTTATCGATATCGATTACTTTCGATTTACGATATCGATAACTTACGATTTATCGATATCGATAACTTATGTTTATCGATATCGATAACTTACGATTAATCGATATTGATAACTTTCGGTTTATCGATATCGATAACTTTCGATTTACGATATCGATAACTTATTCTGTTTTATCGATATCGATAACTTTTGTTTATCGATATCCATAACTTATGATTAATCGATATCGATAACTTATGTTTTATCGATATCGATTACTTTCATTTACGATATCGATAACTTACGATTTATCGATATCGATAACTTATGTTTATCGATATCGATAACTTATGATTAATCGATATCGATAACTTACGATTTATCGATATCGATATCTAATTATGATTTATCGATATCGATAACACACGATTTATCGATATCGATAACTTTAAATTTATCGATATCGATAACTTTGGATTTACGATATCGATAACTTATGTTCTATCGATATCGATAACTTATGTTTATCGATATCGATAACTTATGTTTTATCGATATCGATACCTTATTATGAGTTATCGATATCGATAACTTTCGATTTATCGATATCGATAACTTTTTATGTTTTATCGATATCGATAACTTATTATGTTTTATCGATATCGATAACTTATGATTTATCGATATTGATTACTTTCGATTTATCGATGTCAATAACTTATGATTAATCGATATCGATAACTTACGTTTTATCGATATCGATAACTTATGATTTATCGATATCGATAACTTATGATTTATCGAAACAGATACCGTATTATGAATTATCGATATCGATAACTTATGATTTATCGATAACTTTCGATTTACGATATCGATAACTTATTATGTTTTATCGATAACTTATGATTAATCGATATCGATAACTTTCGATTTATCGATATCGATAACTTTCGATTTACGATATCGATAACTTATTATGTTTTATCGCTAACTTATGATTAATCGGTATCGATTACTTATGTTTTATCGATATCGATAACTTACGATTTATCGATATCGATAACTTATGATTAATCGATATTGATAACTTATGTTTTATCGATATCGATAACTTATGATTTATCGATATTGATAACTTTCGATTTAACGATGTCGATAACTTATTATGTTTTATCGATATCGATAACTTATTATGTTTTATCGATATCGATAACTTATTATGTTTTATCGATATCGATAACTTATGATTTATCGAAACAGATACCGTATTATGATTTATCGATATTGATACCTTATTATGATTTATTCGTATCGATAACATACGATTTACCGATATCGATAACTGGCGATATATCGATATCGATATCGATATCGTAAATCGAAAGTTATCGATATCGATAAATCGAAAGTTATCATATCGATAAATCGAAAGTTATCGATATGGATAAGTCATAAGTTATCGATACCAATCAAACATAAGTTATCGATATCGATAAATCATAAGGTATCGATATCGATAAAACATAATAAGTTATCGATATCGATAAATCTTAAGTTATCGATATCGAAAAATCATAATAAGGTATCGATATCGATATATCGCTAGTTATCGATATCGGTAAATCGTATGTTATCGATACGAATAAATCATAATACGGTATCTTTTTCGATAAATCATAAGTTATCGATATCGATAAAACATAATAAGTTATCGACATCGTTAAATCGAAAGTTATCAATATCGATAAATCATAAGTTATCGATATCGATGAAACATAAGTTATCGATATCGATTAATCATAAGTTATCGATATCGATAAATCGTAAGTTATCGATATCGATAAAACATAAGTAATCGATATCGATTAATCATAAGTTATCGATAAAACATAATAAGTTATCGATATCGTAAATCGAAAGTTATCGATATCGATAAATCGAAAGTTATCGATATCGATAAATCATAAGTTATCGATATCGATAATTCATAATACGGTATCTGTTTCGATAAATAATAAGTTATCGATATCGACAAATCATAAGTTATCGATATCGATAAAACGTAAGTTATCGATATCGATTAATCATAAGTTATCGACATCGTTAAATCGAAAGTTATCAATATCGATAAATCATAAGTTATCGATATCGATAAAACATAATAAGTTATCGATATCGATAAAACATAATAAGTTATCGATATCGATAAAACATAATAAGTTATCGATATCGTAAATCGAAAGTTATCGATATCGATAAATCGAAAGTTATCAATATCGATAAATCATAAGTTATTGATATCGATAAAACATAAGTTATCGATATCGATAAACATAAGTTATCGATATCGATAAAACATAATAAGTTATCGATATCGATAAAACATAATAAGTTATTGATATCGATAAATCGAAAGTAATCGATATCGATAAATCGTAAGTTATCGATATCGATTAATCATAAGTTATCGATATCGATAAACATAAGTTATCGATATCGATAAATCGTAAGTTATCGATATCGTAAATCGAAAGTTATCGATATCGATAAATCGAAAGTAATCGATATCGATAAATCGTAAGTTATCGATATCGATTAATCATAAGTTATCGATATCGATAAACATAAGTTATCGATATCGATAAATCGTAAGTTATCGATATCGTAAATCGAAAGTAATCGATATCGATAAAACATAAGTTATCGATATCGTAAATCGAAAGTAATCGATATCGATAAAACATAAGTTATCGATATCGATTAATCATAAGTTATGGATATCGATAAACATAAGTTATCGATATCGATAAAACATAATAAGTTATCGATGTCGTAAATCGAAAGTTATCGATATCGATAAACCGAAAGTTATCAATATCGATTAATCATAAGTTATCGATATCGATAAACATAAGTTATCGATATCGATAAATCGTAAGTTATCGATATCGTAAATCGAAAGTAATCGATATCGATAAAACATAAGTTATCGATATCGATTAATCATAAGTTATGGATATCGATAAACATAAGTTATCGATATCGATAAAACATAATAAGTTATCGATATCGTAAATCGAAAGTTATCGATATCGATAAACCGAAAGTTATCAATATCGATAAATCATACGTTATCGATATCGATAAAACATAAGTTATCGATATCGATAAACATAAGCCATCGATATCGATAAAACATAATAAGTTATCGTTATCGATAAAACGTAAGTTATCGATATCGATTAATCATAAGTTATCGACATCGTTAAATCGAAAGTTATCAATATCAATAAATCATAAGTTATCGATATCGATAAAACATAATATGTTATCGATATCGATAAAACATACTAAGTTATCGATATCGTAAATCGAAAGTTATCGATATCGATAAATCGAAAGTTATCAATATCGATAAATCATAAGTTATCGATATCGATAAAACATAAGTTATCGATGTCGATTAATATTAAGTTATCGATATGGATAAGTCATAAGTTATCGATACCTATCAAACATAAGTTATCGATATCGATAAATCATAAGGTATCGATATCGATAAAACATAATAAGTTATCGATATCGAAAAATCATAATAAGGTATCGATATCGATATATCGCTAGTTATCGATATCGGTAAATCGTATGTTATCGATACGAATAAATCATAATAAGGTTTCGATATCGATAAATCATAATACGGTATCTGTTTCGATAAATAATAAATTATCGATATCGATAAATATAAGGTATCGATATCGATAAAACATAATAAGTTATCGATATCGATAAAACATAATAAGTTATCGATATCGTAAATCGAAAGTTATCGATATCGATAAATCGAAAGTTATCAATATCGATAAATCATAAGTTATCGATATCGATAAATCGTATGTTATCGATATCGATGAATCATAATTAGGTATCGATATCGATAAATCGTAAGTTACCGATATCAATAAATCGAAAGTAATCAATATCGATAAATCATAAGTTATCCATATCGATAAAACATAAGTTATCGATGTCGATTAATATTAAGTTATCGATATCGATAAACATAAGTTATCGATATCGATAAAACATAATAAGTTATCGATATCGTAAATCGAAAGTTATCGATATCGATAAATCGAAAGTTATCATATCGATAAATCGAAAGTTATCGATATGGATAAGTCATAAGTTATCGATACCTATCAAACATAAGTTATCGATATCGATAAATCATAAGGTATCGATATCGATAAAACATAATAAGTTATCGATATCGAAATATCATAATAAGGTATCGATATCGATATATCGCTAGTTATCGATATCGGTAAATCGTATGTTATCGATACGAATAAATCATAATAAGGTATCAATATCGATAAATCATAATACGGTATCTGTTTCGATAAATCATAAGTTATCGATATCGATAAAACATAATAAGTTATCGATATCGTAAATCGAAAGTTATCGATATCGATAAACCGAAAGTTATCAATATCGATAAATCATACGTTATCGCTATCGATAAAACATAATAAGTTATCGATATCGTAAATCGAAAGTTATCGATATCGATAAACCGAAAGTTATCAATATCGATTAATCATAAGTTATCGATATCGATAAACATAAGTTATCGATATCGATAAATCGTAAGTTATCGATATCGTAAATCGAAAGTAATCGATATCGATAAAACATAAGTTATCGATATCGATTAATCATAAGTTATGGATATCGATAAACATAAGTTATCGATATCGATAAAACATAATAAGTTATCGATATCGTAAATCGAAAGTTATCGATATCGATAAACCGAAAGTTATCAATATCGATAAATCATACGTTATCGATATCGATAAAACATAAGTTTTCGATATCGATAAACATAAGCCATCGATATCGATAAAACATAATAAGTTATCGTTATCGATAAAACGTAAGTTATCGATATCGATTAATCATAAGTTATCGACATCGTTAAATCGAAAGTTATCAATATCAATAAATCATAAGTTATCGATATCGATAAAACATAATATGTTATCGATATCGATAAAACATAATAAGTTATCGATATACTTTCGATTTACGATATCGATAACTTATTATGTTTTATCGATATCGATAAAACATAATATGTTATCGATATCGATAAAACATAATAAGTTATCGATATCGTAAATCGAAAGTTATCGATATCGATAAATCGAAAGTTATCAATATCGATAAATCATAAGTTATCGATATCGATAAAACATAAGTTATCGATGTCGATTAATATTAAGTTATCGATATGGATAAGTCATAAGTTATCGATACCTATCAAACATAAGTTATCGATATCGATAAATCATAAGGTATCGATATCGATAAAACATAATAAGTTATCGATATCGAAAAATCATAATAAGGTATCGATATCGATATATCGCTAGTTATCGATATCGGTAAATCGTATGTTATCGATACGAATAAATCATAATAAGGTATCGATATCGATAAATCATAATACGGTATCTGTTTCGATAAATCATAAGTTATCGATATCGATAAATATAAGGTATCGATATCGATAAAACATAATAAGTTATCGATATCGATAAAACATAATAAGTTATCGATATCGTAAATCGAAAGTTATCGATATCGATAAATCGAAAGTTATCAATATCGATAAATCATAAGTTATCGATATCGATAAATCGTATGTTATCGATATCGATGAATCATAATTAGGTATCGATATCGATAAATCGTAAGTTACCGATATCAATAAATCGAAAGTAATCAATATCGATAAATCATAAGTTATCCATATCGATAAAACATAAGTTATCGATGTCGATTAATATTAAGTTATCGATATCGATAAACATAAGTTATCGATATCGATAAAACATAATAAGTTATCGATATCGTAAATCGAAAGTTATCGATATCGATAAATCGAAAGTTATCATATCGATAAATCGAAAGTTATCGATATGGATAAGTCATAAGTTATCGATACCTATCAAACATAAGTTATCGATATCGATAAATCATAAGGTATCGATATCGATAAAACATAATAAGTTATCGATATCGAAAAATCATAATAAGGTATCGATATCGATATATCGCTAGTTATCGATATCGGTAAATCGTATGTTATCGATACGAATAAATCATAATAAGGTATCAATATCGATAAATCATAATACGGTATCTGTTTCGATAAATCATAAGTTATCGATATCGATAAAACATAATAAGTTATCGATATCGTAAATCGAAAGTTATCGATATCGATAAACCGAAAGTTATCAATATCGATAAATCATACGTTATCGATATCGATAAAACATAAGTTTTCGATATCGATAAACATAAGCTATCGATATCGATAAAACATAATAAGTTATCGATATCGATAAAACGTAAGTTATCGATATCGATTAATCATAAGTTTCGACATCGTTAAATCGAAAGTTATCAATATCAATAAATCATAAGTTATCGATATCGATAAAACATAATAAGTTATCGATATCGATAAAACATAATAAGTTATCGATATCGTAAATCGAAAGTTATCGATATCGATAAATCGAAAGTTATCAATATCGATAAATCATTAGTTATCGATATCGATAAATCGTAGGTTATCGATATCGATAAATCGTTAGATATCGATAAACATAAGTTATCGATATCGATAAATCATAAGGTATCGATATCGATAAAACATAATAAGTTATCGATATCGATAAATCTTAAGTTATCGATATCGAAAAATCATAATAAGGTATCGATATCGATATATCGCTAGTTATCGATATCGGTAAATCGTTTGTTATCGATACGAATAAATCATAATAAGGTATCGATATCGATAAATCATAATACGGTATCTGTTTCGATAAATAATAAGTTATCGATATCGATAAATATAAGGTATCGATATCGATAAAACATAATAAGTTATCGATATCGATAAAACATAATAAGTTATTGATATCGATAAATCGAAAGTTATCGATATCGATAAATCATAATAAGGTATCTATATCGATAAATCATAATACGGTATCTGTTTCGATAAATCATAAGTTATCGATATCGATAAATCATAAGTTATCGATATCGATAAAACGTAAGTTATCGATATCGATTAATCATAAGTTATTGACATCGATAAATCGAAAGTAATCAATATCGATAAATCATAATAAGTTATCGATATCGTAAATCGAAAGTTATCGCTATCGATAAATCGAAAGTTATCATATCGATAAATCGAAAGTTATCGATATAGATAAGTCATAAGTTATCGATACCTATCAAACATAAGTTATCGATATCGATAAATCATAAGGTATCGATATCGATAAAACATAATAAGTTATCGATATCGATAAATCTTAAGTTATCGATATCGAAAAATCATAATAAGGTATCGATATCGATATATCGCTAGTTATCGATATCGGTAAATCGTTTGTTATCGATACGAATAAATCATAATAAGGTATCGATATCGATAAATCATAATACGGTATCTGTTTCGATAAATCATAAGTTATCGATATCGATAAAACATAATAAGTTATCGATATCGTAAATCGAAAGTTATCGATATCGATAAACCGAAAGTTATCAATATCGATAAATCATACGTTATCGATATCGATAAAACATAAGTTTTTGATATCGATAAACATAAGCTATCGATATCGATAAAACATAATAAGTTATCGATATCGAAAAATCATAATAAGGTATCGATATCGATATATCGCTAGTTATCGATATCGGTAAATCGTATTTTATCGATACGAATAAATCATAAAAAGGTATCAATATCGATAAATCATAATACGGTATCTGTTTCGATAAATCATAAGTTATCGATATCGATAAAACATAATAAGTTATCGATATCGATAAATCTTAAGTTATCGATATCGAAAAATCATAATAAGGTATCGATATCGATATATCGCTAGTTATCGATATCGGTAAATCGTTTGTTATCGATACGAATAAATCATAATAAGGTATCGATATCGATAAATCATAATACGGTATCTGTTTCGATAAATAATAAGTTATCGATATCGATAAATATAAGGTATCGATATCGATAAAACATAATAAGTTATCGATATCGATAAAACATAATAAGTTATTGATATCGATAAATCGAAAGTTATCGATATCGATAAATCATAATAAGGTATCTATATCGATAAATCATAATACGGTATCTGTTTCGATAAATCATAAGTTATCGATATCGATAAATCATAAGTTATCGATATCGATAAAACGTAAGTTATCGATATCGATTAATCATAAGTTATTGACATCGATAAATCGAAAGTAATCAATATCGATAAATCATAATAAGTTATCGATATCGTAAATCGAAAGTTATCGATATCGATAAATCGAAAGTTATCATATCGATAAATCGAAAGTTATCGATATAGATAAGTCATAAGTTATCGATACCTATCAAACATAAGTTATCGATATCGATAAATCATAAGGTATCGATATCGATAAAACATAATAAGTTATCGATATCGAAAAATCATAATAAGGTATCGATATCGATATATCGCTAGTTATCGATATCGGTAAATCGTATGTTATCGATACGAATAAATCATAATAAGGTATCAATATCGATAAATCATAATACGGTATCTGTTTCGATAAATCATAAGTTATCGATATCGATAAAACATAATAAGTTATCGATATCGTAAATCGAAAGTTATCGATATCGATAAACCGAAAGTTATCAATATCGATAAATCATACGTTATCGATATCGATAAAACATAAGTTTTCGATATCGATAAACATAAGCTATCGATATCGATAAAACATAATAAGTTATCGATATCGATAAAACGTAAGTTATCGATATCGATTAATCATAAGTTTCGACATCGTTAAATCGAAAGTTATCAATATCAATAAATCGAAAGTTATCGATATCGATAAATCATAATAAGGTATCTATATCGATAAATCATAATACGGTATCTGTTTCGATAAATCATAAGTTATCAATATCGATAAATCATAAGTTATCGATATCGATAAACTTATGACTTATCCATATCGATAACTTTCGATTTATCGATATCGATAACTTTCGATTTACGATATCGATAACTTATTATGTTTTATCGATATCGATAACTTATGTTTATCGATAACGATAACTTAAGATTAATCGATATCGATAACTTATGTTTTATCGATATCGATAACTTATGATTTATCGATATTGATTACTTTTGATTTATCGATATCGATAACTTTCGATATACGATATCGATAACTTATTATGTTTTATCGATATCGATAGCTTATGTTTATCGATATCGAAAACTTATGTTTTATCGATATCGATAACGTATGATTTATCGATATTGATAACTTATGTTTTATCAATATCGATAACTTATGATTTATCGATATTGATAACTTTCGATTTAACGATGTCGATAACTTATTATGTTTTATCGATATCGATAACTTATGTTTATCCATATCGATAACTTTCGATTTACGATATCAATAACTTATTATGTTTTATCGATATCGATAACTTATGTTTATTGATATCGATAACTTATGATTAATCGATATCGATAACTTATGTTTTATCAATATCGATAACTTATGATTTATCGATATTGATAACTTTCGATTTAACGATGTCGATAACTTATTATGTTTTATCGATATCGATAACTTATGTTTATCCATATCGATAACTTTCGATTTACGATATCGATAATTTATTATGTTTTATCGATATCGATAACTTATGTTTATCGATATCGATAACTTATGTTTATCGATATCGAGAACTTATGTTTATCGATATCGATAACTTACGATTTATCGATATCGATACCTAATTATGATTTAACGATGTCGATAACTTATGATTTATCGATATTGATAACTTTCGATTTATCGATATCGATAACTTTGGATTTACGATATCGATAACTTATTATGTTTTATCGATATTGATAACTTATTTTTATCGAAATCGATAACTTATGTTTATCGATATCAATAACTTATGATTTATCGATATCGATAACTTACGATTTATCGATATCGATACCTTATTATGATTTATCGATATCGATAACTTTCGATTTATCGATATCAATAACTTATTATGTTTTATCGATATCGATAACTTATTATGTTTTATCGATATCGATACCTTATATTTATCGATATCGATAACTTATTATGTTTTATCGATATTGATAACTTATTTTTATCGAAATCGATAACTTATGTTAATCGATATCAATAACTTATGATTTATCGATATCGATAACTTACGATTTATCGATATCGATACCTTATTATGATTTATCGATATCGATAACTTTCGATTTATCGATATCAATAACTTATTATGTTTTATCGATATCGATACCTTATGATTTATCGATATCGATAACTTATTATGTTTTATCGATATTGATAACTTATTTTTATCGAAATCGATAACTTATGTTTATCGATATCAATAACTTATGATTTATCGATATCGATAACTTACGATTTATCGATATCGATACCTTATTATGATTTATCGATATCGATAACTTTCGATTTATCGATATCAATAACTTATTATGTTTTATCGATATCGATAGCTTATTATGTTTTATCGATATCGATACCTTATATTTATCGATATCGATAACTTATTATTTATCGAAACAGATACCGTATTATGATTTATCGATATCGATACCTTATTATGATTTATTCGTATCGATAACATACGATTTACCGATATCGATAACTAGCGATATATCGATATCGATACCTTATTATGATTTTTCGATATCGATAACTTAAGATTTATCGATATCGATAACTTATTCTGTTTTATCGATATCGATACCTTATGATTTATCGATATCGATAACTTATGTTTGATAGGTATCGATAACTTATGACTTATCTATATCGATAACTTTCGATTTATCGATATGATAACTTTCGATTTATCGATATCGATAACTTTCGATTTATCGATATCAATAACTTTCGATTTACGATATCGATAACTTATTATCTTTTATCGATAACGATAACTTATGTTTATCGATATCGATACCTAATGATTTATCGATATCGATAACTTATGTTTGATAGGTGTCGATAACTTATGATTTATCGATATCGATAACTTACGATTTACCGATATCGATAACTTATGATTAATCGATATCGATAACTTACGATTTACCGATATCGATAACTTATGATTAATCGATATCGATAACTTATGATTTATCGATATTGATAACTTTCGATTTAACGATGTCGATAACTTATTATGTTTTATCGATATCGATAACTTATTATGTTTTATCGATATCGATAACTTATGTTTATCGTTATCGATACCTTATGATTTATCGATATCGATAACTTATGTTTGATAGGTATCGATAACTTATGATTTATCGATATCGATAATTTACGATTTATCGATATCGATAACTTACGATTTATCGATATCGATAACTTACGATTTATCGATATCGATAACTTTCGACTTATCGATATCGATAACTTTCGATTTACGATATCGATAAATTATTATGTTTTATCGATATCGATAACTTATGATTTATCGATATCGATAACTTATGATTTATCGATATCAGTACTATATGAATTATCGATATCGATAACTTACGATTTATCGCATCTGTACCTTATTATGAGTTATAGATATCGATAACTTATGAAATATCGATATCGATAACTTATGATTAATCGATATCAGTACTATATGAATTATCGATATCAATAACTAATGATTTATTTGTCCATACCTTATTTGTACATTATTTATAGATTAGCTCAGGTTAGGTTAGCTCAGGTTAGGTTAGCTCAGGTTAGGTTAGCTCTCGTGCGATCGATGGCCCTATATGGGGCCCCAATATGGGCGGCTGACCTGACGGCCTGTAGTATCGCCGTTCTCCGCAAACCGCAGAGGGCGATGGCCGTCAGAGCCATAAGGGGGTATCGCACGATTTCCTACGAGGCGGCCTGTTTGCTGGCTGGATCCCCGCCCTGGGACCTGGAGGCGAAGGTACTCGCGTCACTGTATCGTTGGCGCGAGGAAGCGCGGGCTCGAGGCCAGCGGCCGATGCAGCGCGAGTTTGAGCTGCGTCGGTCGCAGCTTCGCGAGGTCCTAGTGGCGGAATGGCGGGACAGGTTGTCACGCCCTACCGCCGGCCTCATCACTATCGAGGCGATCCGGCCGGTGCTGGCGGACTGGCTCGGCAGAAGGCACGGCTCCCTGACGATTCGGGCGACGCAGGTGCTCTCGGGGCATGGCTGCTTCGGGAAGTACCTGTGTCGCATAAACAGGGAGCCGGACGCTCGGTGTCATCACTGCGTGGACTGCCGGGAGGACACGGCGCGGCATACGCTGTCAGAATGTACGGCTTGGGAGGAGCCGCGTCGTGTCCTCATCTCTGAAGTTGGCAGTGACCTGTCGCTACCGACCGTTGTCGCTTCGATGGTTGGCGGCGAGGGGTCCTGGGACGCGGTGGTCTCCTTCTGCGAAAAGCGGAGGCTGCGGAGGCTGCGGAGGCTGCGGAAAGGGAGAGAGAGATTACAACCTCTCTCCCGGCCCGCAGCAGGCGCACCGGGCGTCGGCGGAGGGCGGACAACGCCCTCTTCCGGCCCCCTTAAATGGGTCCAGGGGCGGAGGACTTGGGGACGTCCGTCGCCCACCATTCATCAGGACCCGAGGTGGCGGCGCGTAGTGTTCCACGCGCGCCCCTTTTTGACGTCGCGGGGGGAGGTATACACCTCACTCCCCCCCCTGACCTGAGGAGGCCCGCGGAAGCGGGCCGGCACCAGTTGGGGATCGCGGAAGGCGCGTACGTTCCCGTGATCCCCGGCGTAAGTGTGAGAGGGGAACACTGGGGTGGTTTTTAGTCAGTAAGAGTCTGACAGACCCCTCCGCCCTCCCCAGGGCGGTGGACATCCATGAGGATTTTCCACCCCGGCAACAAAAAAAAAAGGTTAGGTTAGCTCAGGTTAGGTTAGATAAATCGAAAGTTATCGATATCGATAAATCGAAAGTTATCGATATCGATAAATCGAAACTTATCATATCGATAAATCGAAAGTTATCGATATCGATAAGTCATAAGTTATCGATACCTATCAAACATAAGTTATCGATATCGATATATCATAATAAGGTATCGATATCGATAAATCGTTACTTATCGATATCGATATATGAGTACGAGTGACGTAGTCGAAGTCTTTGTCACTCGTAGTCAAAGTGTCGTAGTCGAAGTATACGTCACTCGTAGTCGAAGCCTACGGCACTCGTAGTCGAAGTCTCGTAGACGAAGTCTCGTAGACGAAGTCTCGTAGACGAAGTCTCGTAGACGAAGTCTACGTCACGCGTAGTCGAAGTCTACGCCACTCGTAGTCGAAGTCTCGTAGTCGAAGTCTACGTCCCTCGTAGTCGAAGTCTCGACCTATAAATAATGTATAAATAAGGTATGGATATCGATAAATCATAAGGTATCGATATCGATAAATCATAATACGGTATCTGTTTCGATAAATCATAAGTTATCGATATCAATAAATCATATAGTGCTGATATCGATTAATCATGAGTTATCGATATCGATAAATAATAATAAGGTATGGATATCGATTAATTATAAGTTATCGATATCGATAATTCATATAGTACTGATATCGATTAATCATAAGTTATCGATATCGATAAGTCATAATAAGGTACAGATACGATAAATCGTAAGTTATCGATATCGATAAATCATAAGTTATCGTTATCGATAAATCATAAAGGTATCGATATCAATAATCATAAGTAATCGATATCGATAATTCATATAGTACTGATATCGATAAATCATAAGTAATCGATATCGATAAATCATAAGTTATCGACATCGATAAATCATAAGTTATCAATATCGATAAAACATAAGTTATCAATATCGATAAAACATAAGTTATCGATATCGATTAATCATAAGTTATCGACATCGATAAATCATAAGTTATCGATATCGATAAAATATAAGTTATCGATATCGATTAATCATAAGTTATCGATATCGATAAACATAAGTAATCGATAAAACATAATAAGTTATCGATATCGATAAAACATAATAATTTATCGATATCGTAAATCGAAAGTTATCGATATCGATAAATTGAAAGTTATCGATATCGATAAATCGAAAGTTATCGAAGTCAAAGTTAAAGTCAAAACATTTATTTCAATTAGACCATTTACAGGCACTTTTGAATTGTCAAGGAGTCGGTCAGTTAGTCCGAAAAATGAAGCTAGTTGCTCGTTCCAAAACGGAGGTAGGCCTCTATGGAGAAGAACGAGCAAGAAACACCACGGCACTCTTTTTAAATTAGGTTTTTACAAAATCCTGGTTACAATATTCTTGTTGAATCTGTATGTGAAAACAATGAAGATAAATATAAAACAGTTGTAAAAAATACTAAAAATAAAGATGTAAACCATAGCAGTTAAGAGATGACCAATCCCAACTGACAGCACTCGTTCACGAGCATGACGCATGGATCAGCACCACCTAGCTCAACCATCATGAAGGGAACCAAGTGATCCTACACACGCGCCACCATCAGCGAGACATTTGAGTGAGCATGACAAGCTCCCAACTGCCATGATCATTAAGTCAAAACACGTAGTACTCAGTAAGTAAAAAAAACGCTCCATGGTACTCACATTTACAAAATGGAAATAAATGATATTAAATTATACAATACTAGCACTTTCAGTGCACTTATTTGTTATATAATTGTGGTATGTATAAAAAAAAAAACAGTACTCGTACTGATAACAGTACAAGTTAATTCAGGTCAACAAAGAGGGTAAGAAACATCATTCTCTTAAAAAATAAAAAATAACAATCCTAGTTAGTGAGCCCGAGTGGCTGTTGAGCAGGACTAGCATTTAGCCAAGCATTTTTGTCCGTGATATAATCATCTAACTTATAATATGCTTGACTACATTGTGTGCGTTTTATGCATGTTTTAAATTTTCTCTCATTTAGTTGGAGAATTTCAAGAGGTATTTTATTATAGCATTTTACACAGTACCCCATAAAAGAAGTGCTTACTTTTGACAATCTAAAACTTGGTTGATCTAATTTGTTCTTATTTCTTGTATTAAAATCATGTCTATCACTAATTTTCTTAAAAAGATGAGGATTATTGCGAACATGCATTATATTTTCATATATATATTGACAAGGTACCGTCATGATGTTAATTTTTTTAAACAATTCCCTTAGAGATTCGCGTCTGCCAAGATTATAGATGGCTCTGACAGCCCTCTTTTGCAGGATAAAGATAGAATTTATATCAGCAGCCCGACCCCAAAGCAAAATACCGTAAGACATGATGCTATGAAAATAACTAAAATAGATATTCGATATCGATAAATCATAAGTTATCGATACCTATCAAACATAAGTTATCAATGTCGATAAATCATAAGGGATCGATATCGATAAAACATAATAAGTTATCGATATCGATAAATCGACAGTTATCGATATCGATAAATCGAAAGTTATTGATGTCGATAAATTGAAAGTTATCGATATCAATAACTTATGATTTATCGACGTTGTCGAAGTATACGTCAGTTGTAGTCGTTGTCTACGGCACTTGTAGTCGAAGTATTCGTCAGTCGTAGTCGAAGAATACGTCAGTCGTAGTCGAAGTATTCGTCAGTCTTTGTCGAAGTATTCGTCAGTCGTAGTCGAAGTCTATGTCAGTCGTAGTCGGTGTCTACGTCACTCGTAGTCGAAGTCTTTATCACTCGTAGTCAAAGTGTCGTAGTCGAAGTATACGTTACTCGTAGTCTAAGTTTACGTCACTCGTAGTCGAAGTTTCGTAGTCGAAGTCTACGTAACTCGTAGTCGAAGATTCGTAGTTGAAGTCTACGTCCCTCGTAGTCGAAGCCTACGTCACTCGTAGTCGAAGTCTCGTAGTCGAAGTCTACGTCACTCGTAGTCGAAATCTCGGAGTCGAAGTCTACGTCACTCGTAGTCGAAGTCTTCGTCACTCGTTGTCGAAGTTTACGTCACTCGTAGTCGAAATCTCGGAGTCGAAGTCTACGTCACTCGTTGTCGAAGTATACGTCACTCATAGTCGAAGTCTACGTCACACGTAGTTGAAGTCTACGTCACTCGTTGTTGAAGTCTATGTCACTCGTAGTCGAAGTCTCGTTGTCGAAGTCTCGTTGTCGACGTCTCGTAGTCGAAGCCTACGTCACTCGTAGTCGAAGTCTTTGTCACTCGTAGTCGAAATCTACGTCACTTGTAGTCGAAGTTTACGGCACTCGTAGTCGAAGTCTCGTAGCCGAAGTCTTGTAGTCGACGTCTACGTCCCTCGTAGTCAAAGTCTACGTCACTCGTAGTCGAAATCTTGGATTCGAAGTCTACGTTACTCGGAGTCGAAGTCTACGTCAGTCGTAGTCGAAGTCTACGTCACTCGTAGTCGAAGTCTACGTCACTCGTTGTTGAAGTCTATGTCACTCGTAGTCGAAGTCTCGTTGTCGAAGTCTCGTTGTCGACGTCTCGTAGTCGAAGTCTGCGTCCCTCGTAGTCGAAGCCTACGTCACTCGTAGTCGAAGTCTTTCTCACTCGTAGTCAAAGTGTCGTAGTCGAAGTATACGTCACTCGTAGTCGAAGTTTACGGCACTCGTAGTCGAAGTCTCGTAGCCGAAGTCTACGTCACTCGTAGTCGAAGTATACGTCACTCGTAGTCGAAGTCTACGTCACTCGTAGTCGAAGTTTCGTAGTCGAAGTCTACGTCACTCGTAGTCGAAGCCTACGTCACTCGTAGTCGAAGTCTTTGTCACTCGTAGTCAAAGTGTCGTAGTCGAAGTCTACGTCACTCGTTGTTGAAGTCTATGTCACTCGTAGTCGAAGTCTCGTTGTCGAAGTCTCGTTTTCGACGTCTCGTAGTCGAAGTCTGCGTCTCTCGTTGTCGAAGTCTCGTAGTCGAAGTCTACGTCCCTCGTAGTCAAAGTCTACGTCACTCGTAGTCGAAATCTCGGAGTCGAAGTCTACGTTACTCGTAGTCGAAGTCTCGTAGCCAAAGTCTACGTCACTCGTAGTCGAAGTCTACGTCACTCGTAGTCGAAGTATACGTCACTCGTAGTCGAAGTCTACGTCACTCGTAGTCGAAGTCTACGTCACTCGTAGTCGAAGTCTACGTCACTCGTAGTCGAAGCCTACGTCACTCGTAGTCGAAGTCTTTGTCACTCGTAGTCAAAGTGTCGTAGTCGAAGTATACGTCACTCGTAGTCGAAGTTTCGTAGTCGAAGTCTACGTCACTCGTTGTCGACGTCTACGTCACTCGTAATCAAAGTGTCGTAGTCGAAGTATACGTCACTCGTAGTCGAAGTCTCGTATACTTCGACTACGAGTCTTCGTTCTTCGTCTACGTTACTCGTAGTCGAAGTCTCGTAGTCAAAGTCCACATCACTCGTAGTCAAAGTGTCGTAGTCGAAGTCTATGTCACTCGTAGTCGAAGTCTCGTTGTCGAAGTCTCGTTGTCGAAGTCTCGTAGTCGAAGTCTACGTCCCTCGTAGTCAAAGTCTACGTCACTCGTAGTCGAAATCTCGGAGTCGA
This sequence comes from Hoplodrina ambigua, assembly GCA_949774945.1. Lineage (NCBI taxonomy): Eukaryota > Metazoa > Arthropoda > Insecta > Lepidoptera > Noctuidae > Hoplodrina > Hoplodrina ambigua. The sequence goes on from OX458984.1 coordinate 26,997, forward strand.
AGTCTACATCACGCGTAGTCGAAGTCTCGTAGTCGAAGTATACGTCACTCGTAGTCGAAGTCTACGTCACTCGTAGTCGAAGGAATTTTGACAAGGTATCGATATCGATGAAATTGGTACAAAGCATCGATATCGATAAAAAGATCCAAAGTACCGATATCGATAAATAACAACAAAGTATCGATATCGATAAATCTCTACTTTTATCGATACTTTTTTAGTATTAGTCGATATCGTTACTATGCCCGAATTTATCAATATCGATACTTTGTTATGATTTATCGATATTGATACCTCGCTATATTTATCGATATCGATGAATAATTACTGTTGTGTGTACAAGGTACCGATATCGATAATATGATAAATCATGTTATCGATATCGATAAATCAAAGATATTGATATCGATAACGCTAAGTTATCGATAAATCATAAGTTATCGATGCAGATAAATCAAGTTATCGACATCGACAAATCATAATAAGTTTAAATTTGGACTGGTTTTCAGAAGTATCGATATCGATACCTTGTACAAATTATTACGATATCGATGTCTCAATTTTTATCGATACTTTTTTAGTATTTGTCGATATCGGTAGTATGCCCGAATTTATCGATATCGATACTTTTTATGATTTATTGATATCGATACTTTGTTAAATGATAAATGATAACAAAATGACGACATCGATAAATCATAAAACATTGACATTTTGTTATCATTTAACGATATCGACACCTGATACGTTGTCTTAATTTTTCATCATTCGTCATAATTTATGTCACGGTTTATGATTTATCGACATCTTGTCACAATTTATCAATATCGATACCTTTAAGTGCATCGATGTCGCTAAAAACTAACAACTTATCGATATCAGTAAACAATAATAAAATATCAATATCGGTAAACAATAACAAAACATCGATACCGATACATCATAAACCAGATGTCGACATCGATAAATAATAACAAAATATCTATATCGATAAATGATAATAAAGTATAAATATCGATAAATAATACTAAAGGTTCGCTCAGGATAAAGGATAAAGGATACCTATGTCGATATCGATCAGTACAGAGCCCAGGCGATGGACACGGCGTCACCGCAGCGCGGCGCCACCGCTCCACCAGACGTTTACAGAAGGTCTGCAATACGGGATAAGCGATTTTGGAAAGGTGTTCCGGAACTTGTATGCGACTGAAGCGCAGCTAGCTGGCTGAATTTGTACCGGCCTAACCTCACACGACTTTTAGCCCCCGACGACGTAAAAACGACGGAGTGTTTTATGAGACGTGTCTGTGTGTGAACGGATGAACCGATTTTGATTTTATTTTTGTTGTGTTTGAAAGGTGTATTAGTGAGCGGAGTTCAGTTCTTAGCTATGTTTGATGCAAATGCAAGATGGTCGGCGTAGGGGTTTTTTTACATTTTTAATTAGCTTTTTTTATTGCATTCTTGGGAATTATTTTAGAATGAAATTATTTTCTTGCTTTTACCAAAATTGCGATAGTTTCATTTTTGTCATTCGTATGTATTTGTAGAAGCGAACGTGACACTATCGATCATTGTAAAAATAAACGCATTACGTTGTTCCAGCATTCTGTATGTATACCGATATACCTATCTACGTAATAAGACTAATAAGCAATGACAGCTTGTTTGATCGGGTGGTTTGCAGTGTCGTATACAAGCTCACACGATCATCGTAGGGCGCGGCTATCGCCGTAAGGTTTCCGAGGGGCCTTAGTCAGTGCACGCTGAGTGATGCATCCACACCTACTCACACGTTGCTACCTACGCGCGGACAGTTAGCGTAGCACCACGGTGCGTACACTTATATTGCGATAATGAGCGTCAGATAAACGTATCAATCTGGCTATTATTATTGGTGGTACGTGGCCACGCGCGGCCGCGGGTCGCAGATGTGTGCGCGCGGGTCGGTGGAGGCGAGCTCAGAGTGGACGGCACAAGTAATGAAAGTCATCGGGTAGGTACATATTATGAGTTTATTGGCGCTAGTCGGTTTGGGTGCTGGTGCAGGCTCTACTGCTTGTTGGCGGCCTCGTGCAGCTTCTTCTGCAGCTGCTCGGCCTGCTTCACGAAGTCGTCGTAGGCGGCCTTGACCTTGGGAGCCAGCTTCTGGTTGGTGGCTTCCATGTTGCTGGCGACTTCCTTGGCGAGCTTCTGGGCATCCTGCGACGAGAACATGTACACTGTTACTACGAACCAGAACAAACTAGCCCGCGGTGTCATCAGTTCAGTTAATTACGTAAAACCAATCCAATACTGTCAAATAATGTAGTTCACATATTAATTACTATTTAGTATCGAAAACAGTTAAATACGAGTACATCACCAAGTCAGACTGAATAGATTAAAAAAAGTAGCGTTAAACTATGAAAATAATTGGAATAAATTCTTGAAAAGGTATTTGTATGTGTGTTGGCGGATGAGGGCACTAGAGCGCAGTACGTGCCTGGACGGTGTTCTGCACGGCGGCCTGCAGCTTGTCGCGCAGCGCGCCGGCCTGCTGCTCCACCTCGGGGTGCGCCTTGCGCAGCTCCTCCGCGGTCTTCTCCACGTTGGCGCGCGTCTGCTCCAGCGCGGTCTTAGCCTTGCCATTGGCGTCGCTCAACTGTAACAACATCGAATCATTTATTTACGGGCACTTTTGATTCTTCAGTGAGTAACTTGTGTAGCCGTTGTTAAGAGCGTTTACACCGCATGGCGTTTCATACTTACTTTCGAGTCCTTCTGAATGAACCGATTCCAACTCAACTTCCTGCACGTAAGCAGGGTACATAGGTCTAAAAAGTTAGTTGGGATTTTTTTTTCCTAAAATTGTGTTACAGCTAATTTAGACCGAATTGAAGTTTCTCATATAAACAGAGATTTCCAATTATCTTTTTTAAACATAAGCCATTTCGAAAATGTGGTATAGGCAGGCAGCATGTTGACGATAATGATCCAGTGATGCTGAGGGACACATAAATAATGTTACGTACCGCGGCCTGCAAGCTGTTGGATAAGACGGACAGCTGTTGCAGCACGGAGTCGGACCCCTCCTTGACAGCTTTGTTCAGCTCCTGGGTGTTCTTGGAGTTGACGAACGAGTTGAACTGCTCGCTGAACGTCTTCTGGAACTCGGCAGCGTGCTTCTCCAAGTCCTGCAGCGGGGTGGAGGCGGGCGCGTCGCGGCGCACCATGGCGGCCTGGCTCTGTGGACACGACTGGGCCGGTGAGCAGTCAGCTGCGCAAGCGACGCCCGCAGGCTCTCGCCGGCGCAGCTACTTACCAGCGCGATGCAAGCGACCAACACGAACAACTTGGCGGCCATTGTGATGAGAGATTCAATTGTCGGAGATGAAGTCGGGATACAAGTGTACCTGCCTGTAACACAACAGTGAATGTGCCGAGGGATGCCGAGCCGGCCGTTATATAGCGCTCGGCGACCCGCCGATAACGAGGGGCGGGCGGCGAGCCTACACCGCGGGGTAAAACTTTCCTGGCCGGCCAGCGCGCCCCTCCCCCCCCCTCGTGCCGCACGGCCCCTGCGGCCCTGCCCTCTGCACCCTGCGTGTTTACAAACACGGAGCCATCCGGGTGCGCGCCGTGACCGTGTCGGCGATAGCGCTGCACCAGCTAACCTGTGCACTATCAGCGCTCGGTGCACTATCTGTCCGTGGCTATCTCACGTGACACACTTCCTAGGACGTGTAGGTACTCGTGACTACCTAACACTCCACACTACGTACTTTACCGAATTCAAGAAAGAAGAGAAGGTTATCAGTCCGGGCGCGTGGTATTTTTATATTCGTTGTCACTGATAACAAAACAATGTGGGCAATGAATGTGCGTAAGGCTACCTGCGACCGCGCGGCGCTGTGCACCCGCTGTTGGCTGAACCAGCCGGGTGGCTTCAACTGCGTGGCTTATTGTGTGTGGAGGGCGCGCAGGTAGCGAGCACCGCACGGTGGTAGCGGCACAAGGCGCTGGCAGGTAGCGCACGGGCACAGGTGCGCCGCGCGCTACGAGGCCGCAGCGCTATTGTTGCTATTGTGGTACGAGGCGGATCCTTGGCCACTATAGGTACGCGCCAATGTGTGGCCGCTATCAATAGGTGATTACGTGCGCGCTCATGTGCTCGGTGACAGAGTTCAGCGCGTATCAGTAACCGCTCGTCACCATTATTTTGTTTATTGCATGCGAAAATATATCTTTCGATGATTATGATTTCAATCATTTTAATATAAATTATTGTATCTGTCTGTTTGTAAGTGAGTTTATATGTTTGTAAATGTGCCCTCGTTGCAGGAGAAACTCCGAATGTAGGGCAATGTTGGTAAAACAATCATGAAATTCATTGTAATACATTAAGTAGAACAGACATTAACTGTGATGAGCGTGCTGCGCACAGAAAACGCACACGCTGGCTCCGGGGATGTCGGGCTAAGCACAGGGCGTTAGGTACACGCGTAACCTGGACTCGGTCCCCGCGTGTGGCAGTGTTATACCGTATTGGTGCTGCTTTTATCACAAGTTCGTGCCAAGCTTTCCTACGCCTCTGTATGCCTATGTTAGGTACTTCGCTCGCTCGCTAAATGAATGTACCATCTGCGTTTGCGCAGATATTGGGTTGGCGGCCGAACGATGACCCTACGTTGTCAGCGGGCACTTCGGGAGAGATAAGTAACCACTGACCTTCAGGGCTGTGCCACTGTGTTTCAATTGGCTACGTATTAAAATTGCAGATTCATAATTTCCTTTAAACAATATTGTTTTGGAACAGTCAGTCATAGCTGTCCGGAGCGGCTCGGGAGAGCGGCGCGCCACAGCGCAGGACTGGGAGAAGCTGCAAGTATAAGTAAGAGAACAAAGCGTCCTTCTGACGGGGGTGACAGCTGCTGTAATGGGGTTCTGAACACGTCATCGCATTTAACGATGCCGTGGTGAGTGGTAACCAAGTCAAACGTTGCGCGGCAACGCGGCGCGGCCGCAGGGTGACGGACCGCGCCCTGGCCTTGAGTGATACTCTGAGTTGGGAAGAGACTGCCGGACGCCGCCGCCCGACAACATCTGCGAGCATTTCCACGCGCTAAAAAGAAGGAATTTGAGGAAGACGCCCGTCTTGCTCAAGTGGCTGGCTGACTACCGAGAGGAGATCTGGCGCGGAGACTAGCGCGTGACCGGGCGGAGGCGCGCACGTTGCGCCCTATCGCTAATTAGCTACTCGTCTAACGATGCAAACACTAATTAAGTATCAGAGTCGCGTGTAAACATTTCCACATCCCCCGAGGTCGGCGCGGCACGAGCGCGTGGCGTGGCCGGCGCTGCAGGGCGCTGCGGGGCGCTCACCTGATCGCGTGCGTCGGGCTCTCGGGCGCGGGGCGGACTCACGTATTCACCTGGCTGCCTCTCTGGTAGCACATCAACACATTAGCCGACAAACTAGCTATTGTCCTCTTTGTAAGCACCTTAATAATACATTCAAATGATATAAAGCATACACGCACAGGGCTGTCACGTTCGTGAAAATGTTATTATTACCTAGTAATTGAATATGTTGTGGCAACGGTGGTCCGGTATTGTACGGTCAGTGGCAGCTATCAGACGTCCCGTCTCCCGCAACCCGTCGGGCAGCCAACATTGTATGGCAGCTTGTGTCGTGCGATACCTACACATATATTAACTTCAGAAGCAACGACTTCACGTAGCGTCCCACAGTCGTGTAGAGCCCTCTCTGGATTGTTTCCTTTTCCCGCGCGTATCGTCACAACTAGCAGCCATTTCCGTGCAGTGGCTAGACACGCTGGCAACCCTGGACGCGAGACGGTCACAACAACGGATGTCCAAAACCGCGGAGTGAAGGCCGCGCGTGGACGCCACTCCGCGTCCTTTGTGTCGGTCACACTTTGTGCCACTAAACGCAACTACCGATACATGCGCGTGCGCCGGGCTCGCCTGCTTTGCATAGGACGCGTGAAGGGACTCAGCATCGCAAACTAAACCAGCAGCAGTCGTACGATCACTTCACAGGTGTCAAATGGAGTTACAGCGAGTTTTGGTACAAAGCTGTGGCACCGCGAGCGAGCATGCCGCGAGCGCTGTGCGCACGGGCTCGTCGCGCGCTGTGCCGTATTGCCAGCCGGGGCTTGGCCGACGCTGGGGCACGTGGTATTTTCTCGTGAATGGCAAACAATATAAACTGTAGACATGGTATAGCACTGGGGTAGGGGTCATTAGTCCTCCTGCGAGTGGCGCAGCTGAGCACTGCGAGCAGGTGATGCACGCGGGCGAGGCGGTGCGCAGGAGCCGTCTGCGACGCAGCGTCAACATCAGTTCTGTCTGTCTGTACACTGTTTGTGCGTAAGTCATGTTGTTGAGGAGCGACTCTGTGCTCATAATGTGTACCTACGAATTAACAAACAGCGATATTCTTATTACACTGTAGGTCTGGTCGAACAAGCCATTTATTCTACAGGCTTGCAAAACTTGCAACTGCTTTCAAGTGTGTAAATTCTTTTAAATAACTCTAAACATGTGATTCAAAGTTATGAGACCCACAAAAGTGAACACAAAATGACAAAAGGCAATGTAGCAGAAAGATACCTATAGCTAAAAGTCAATTCATTATTTACAAGCTTAATAATAAAAAAAATATAAAATAATTAAACAAATTAAAAAACACGACTGCAAAAATTGCACATATTTGTACTTTGTTTACTCGTCAGTTTTTTTTATGACGTTTTTTATTTACAGTGTTATATATTTTTTAAATCTACTTGTCAAATTCTAGACGATAAACATAGACACGACGAGAGATTCATTTAAAAAAATAATTGAGGCTGGTATTAATTTACGTTTTAAAGTGACCACACAGGATTCAGTCGTGTAAAAAAAAAATAAAGGAATGAGTAAAATAAAATAAAAAACAACCAGAATAAAAAAAAGAGAAACTAAAATTAAATGGCATCAAAAAAATCATCCGCGTCGCTGTCCACTGGAAATGTGCCCAAAAGAAATAAAAAAATCAACCTATGTGTTGCTCTGAAGTACACAAACTACATTTAATGTTTATTTTCTTCTACAGTTTTTACATTTTTATCTTTAAATATCAAAATCCTAAACTTCATCACTTCTCATCTTTTTGACAATGACAACCGCTATTGTTGTTAAAATTTAAATTAAGAGGTACACTAGGCATAAGGCAATGTTATGTATCCTCTTCACATCTCCCCTCTCCGGGAAGAAAATTTACAGGTGTTTTTCTTTCACTACAAAATACAAAATTTCTTTTGACAATATAACGGTACGTACAAATTATTCATATCAATAAAATAAAAAAAGATAACGCCTTCAAATACTACAAAATAAAAAAATAACTTTAGAAGGCCACATAAAAACTAACAAAGACAACAACAAAAAATACAACACGGCGGCTTTGGTTTTTGTTATGTAGGTACCACTGACTTCCAAAACTAAAGTTATTTTTTATTTTGTAGATTTTGAACGCGGTTGTCTTTTTTTGAATTTTTTTTTTTTATTTACAGTTTTTAGTACTTTTGTGTAGTAATGATTGAAATCCTTACAAAAAGCCCTTTCGAACAATACCTCACACGATATATTTAATTTTCGTAAGTGGTAGGAGGGGGGTTGACGTACCCCTTCCCCCTTTTCCTTTAGTTAGTCATCGACTACACGTATAAACAAAGCAATTTTACTTGTTATGACAGTTCTGCTGTGACCCTATGAGGAGTTCCGTTCCATATCTCCGAAGTTCATCATCATGACAATATTTCTATGGGACCTATTGGGAAGTATACGTGTACTCTCTCAAACAAAAAATAATCATCCAAATCTATCCATAATTGGCGCAGTAATCGGGTAACATACATACAAAAAAAAACATACGCGTCGAATTGAGAACCTCCTCCTTTTTGAAGTCGGTTGAAAAGGGCGAGAAACATCAGTCGCTCCCAATTAAAGAAATTGGCGACTCCGAGTGGCTGTGGAGCAGGAACTCAGCCAGGGCTCTTTAAACTTGTGATAGTAGTTATGGAGCTAATCACGGAGCATCCTGCGGGTCGTGCGGGTTCTCTGTGGCAAGCGGCACAACAGAACCGTGCACTGACCTTCTGACTATTTTTAAATCCACAATGTTACTGGGGCGCGACCGCGACCCTGCCCGCGACCGCTGCGCGGCGTGCCCTTGTCATCTGCGCCGTTTAATCTGTTTTATCCACTTGATGAAATTGTTGACGTAGGTGTGAGGAAAGCGTCAGTGTTGTAACATGCTTACCTAGCACCTGTACAGAGCCTGTAGTGAAGCCATCGAGCACACGAGAGCACCACAGAGCTCAGACCACCTTCCTAATAATTTTGGAAAGTGGTAAGAGGGGGGTTGACATACCCCCTCCCCACTTCCTTCAGTCAGTCATCGATTACACGTTTATACAAAGCAATTTTTCTTGTTACGGCAGTTCTGCTGTGATTTTATAAGGAGTTCCGTTCCATATCTCCAAAGTTCATCATCAGATCATGACAATATTCCTATGGGACCTATTCGGGACCATACTCTTTCAAACATAAAAAGAATCATCCAAATCGATTCATAATTGGCGGAGTAATCGTTGAACAAACACACAAAAAAAAAACAAAAAAAAAAATAAATAAATAAAAATACGCGTCGAATTGAGAACCTCCTCCTTTTTGAAGTCGGTTGAAAATAGTAGCCTTCCGGTATCGGGAACAGGGTCCAAGCTACCGGCGCGCGGCGGTCACAGCTCATAAGAGAGAAATCTTTTGATTCCTGAGTTGTGAATGAAGCCAATTCAATTCAACTGTCAACAATAAGAGCCTCCCCGTTGTTGAAAGCTCGAGAAGCTGAAAAAGATTTGCAAATTAAGTAGGTACCTCAACTCGGCTCGCGAGCTTGTCGACATGAGACTTGTGAGTGCAGCAATCCCTGTTCGGAATCCCTGTTCGGAGTCGGAATGACCCATGTTAATAATAATTCCGACCCCGAACAGTGGTTGCTGCACTCACAAGCCTCACGTCGACAAGCTCGCGAGCCGAGTTGAGGTACCTACTTAATTTGCAAATCTTTTTCAGCTTCTCGGGCTTTCGTCATGCGGAACCGCTATAATTATGTTGCGCGACACTAACCGATCTGTCACCACTATATCGAGCTTATCGACAACAACAGTGTCAGTGAAGACACAGCACCCCAATCCAACGTGAATTGAAACTATTTTGTCAACCCACGACTTTTTACTATCGAACAGCTGATAGCGCAAAGCGTAGGTGCGCCTAGGTACGCAGCTACGCACCGGTTGATGGTTACTGTTGACCGAAAAAATAATAATGCGTGGTAAACGTGAATAGCTTTGTTCGAATTGGATAAGTAAACGTAACACAATCTAATTACTGCTAAGATTGTGTGTTATTTTTTTTACTCAATATTCTATTCATCATCGGGGTCATTAGGGCCATTGCACTTTGCATCGCAAATAAAAAAATATGTATATTTGGGACAGTGATTAGTTATCTTGAGTACAATCTCGTGTACAAGTATCGGGCACTGATTACCAGCCATCTCATATATTTTAAATAATTTCGAGTGCTCGGAGGTGACGGCGCGGCACACGCAGTCAAAGCGCTCCGCTTGGGAGGAGCCACGCCGTGCCTTCGCCTCAGCAGTGGGCGGTGACCTGTCACTGCCCGCCGTAGGCACTTCGACGGCCGACAGCGAAAAGTCCATGGAAACGGTGGTCTTCTTCTGCGACCAACAATCATCTCGCAAAAGAGGCTGCGGAACGGGTGAGCGTGATCTCGAGCTCTGTCCTGGCCCCAGCAGGCGCTCCGGGCGTCGCCTTCGTCCGCCGTTGGATGCAGGGCGACCTGGAGCCGAGTCGGTGTTGGCGCAGGCGTGCTTTAGACGGAGTGTAACTGTAAACACGCGTAGTAAGTAACATAGGGAGTAGGAACACGTGACTGCGCGTCAACAGCGACCCTTGTACTTGTTTGTGAACATGGAGCGGTGTTTGGTTTGCTAACGAGGACGCCCAGCGAGTTCTAAGAAGACGATTACGGCGGGTGATGGGCGCTGCGTGTGGCTGCGTGGCGCGGTGAGTCACGCCGCGGGCTAATCATCTGCGGTAGGTACACAACAGCTAGTGATTGTCCGCCCTGACCTTACTCGAATACGAGGAAAGTAAACTTACTTAATGTTATTATCTATACTTCGACTCTGATACTTAGCGCTACAGGGAGGTAGCCCACGCCCCTCATTGCAGTGTTTTCGTCCAGAGCTCCAGGAACTAGTAACACAGACTTGACATTGCCTCCTCTAAAATCCAGGAATCATAAACATGACGATTAAAATCTGGGATACAAGAAATTGCAAATTACTTATTGCTCTTCAAATACATTTAAACTAAATAATTTTATTGAAATATCTTATTATGTTTTTAGAGTACCGTTCTAAAACTGTAAAATTTACATAATTAAAACAAAACGTTTGAATCTGACACAATTTCAGTACGGAACCCTATAAATTGAAATTTGATTCTGCAAATCAATAATTTGTTACTATACTAGCACCTATACTCAAGCTGGTGCTGCTGCTGCTGAGAAATCCTCAAATGGCTAAAGTATAGCATACTTCTTGTTAACTATATTTCCGAGCCGTTTGGGGTGGAAACTAACGTCCGACCGGGATCTCAGTTTCGGTTTCAGTCACTCTCGGTAAAAAACAGGCCGAGTTCTCGGTCTCGTTCTCGTTCTGGGTCTATAGTTCTATACACGGCCGCGACTGCCATGGTTCAGCAAATTATGTAGTTAGGTTTCTTTATATTTTAAGCTTATCGCTAAAGAAAAATTACTTTTTCATGGTAAAATATTCAATTTTGATTACAAAGTACCATAACACGCGCTAAAGTGACGTCTTTGCTACTGCTCTGCCCCCGCGGGTGACCACCACCACCACTATGTCACATAGCCTCATCCAGTCTGGCTATCATACACAGCACTCTAGCTCACAACTGCGCGCCACATCATAAATGACACATGGTAGGTACCTACTTGTTCATTATTTGTCGCCGAGTTATTTTAAAACTATGATATTATTATCTCCAGATATTCATTGGAATGAGATGACGTCAAAGGCAATTTTGTTCAATAATAAATACTAGGTACTTGTGATGAATAACGTATTTATTTGGATCAGGTTAACATAATGTTTATAAAAAAGAATACCTTCGCAAATAACGCATTATTTTCACTAATTTGATGAGCATTAAAAGGTTACATTGACTCAACCTTAATATAAAAAAGATAGACATATGCTGTCGCGGACTTTTTATAGACCTTTTAAATTCCCTCGTACATGAATTACTTACTTCTTTGTACGGTGAAACCATACACTAATAATGCACTAATGCTTGTTAATGCATTTTTACCTCATTTCAATAATAGATAATTATAAGTAGAGCATTCAGTATCACTACACTGTACACCACTGGCGGTCATCGCGTGTGCTCCCTCGCTCCTAGCTTTCAAACAACAAAAGAATCGCCAATATCAGTCTATTCGTTTAGAAGTTATGATGTCACAGACAAGCAAACCTAGACTCGCCTGACTTAAAAGAATAAAACCCCTCTTTTTGCTTCGTGGGTTCTAGTACCTACCGATGAAGTTCGAAAGTCGTTCGTTCGAAAACTAATTTTACGTTAGAAACCGCATCGGTGCAACATATTGCTATTACAATATGATTCGGAGCTAAGTGAATCAAGTTCCTGCGACTGATTGCTATAACTTGTTTGGAAGGTAACATACGAGTAGAATATTTTGCTAAATACTTCATTGAAAGGGTATCTTTTGATGACTGACGAAGAGCAGATTAAACGAGGGCAGACATCAGGTGCAGGGGTCGTCCTGCCGTTGCGCTTACAATAGCAATGCAGACGCGGTCTGTTGGCCGTCACCGTAGACTCAGTGAACTCGTCAGCTATACGTGCGCGTGTTCACGCATCACGTCAGCCTTCCGCTTGCACGCTCATACCAGTTCTATACGTTCGCGTAACGCAGCTCGTCCCTCAGCATTGTCATTTCAGCTGCATGCGAACACCTTACATTCATGCGTTTAGTGGCCCAAAGCGTTTCATGTACGCTCAGAACATTAGGCGACACATCTGTCAACGGTCGGCACTTCCTCTTAGCGTACCGATTACAGTTGATTAGGCGAACTGTAAGCGTTGACAATCTATTACTTATAGTAGGGGAGGCCAGGAAGGGATTTTTGGATTTGCTCGAGCGCGGCAGATAATGGGGGGATACCTTGCACCATGTTAAGTACCTCCACCATATATATAAGCCCTGTATATAGGGCCGCGCGTCTAGAGTAGCAGATTTTATTTTTCAAAACATTAGATTGAAGAAGTCCCTGCACATAATTGTCAGATTAAGGGCCAGCACGACAAGGACATCAAGCTGAACTGTCTGTATCTTCCATTTTCAACCCCTTCGTGCGGCCACCCCCACCATGCAAACCGGCAGATTAATATTCCTCGGTTATCAAATACACGTGGAGCGCATACACTATTCTGACACGCACGAGTATTTATTCGTGTTTTTTTTTTTTCATTTTTTAAGGTCTGTACATAAGCGCTCCCTCCACCAGTGAAAAGGTCCCATATGTAACCATTTTTACTTTTTAGCATCAAATCCTCGCTGTGCCCCAGTGGTGGCCAGACAAGTGGTGGACATCGGGAATAATCGGGTGCTGCCCACCGAACTCGGCTCGTGGCGGGCTGGAGTGACCAAAGTGACCATACAAGGCGGAAAACAATGAAACGTCATTATAATATAGAGAAACTATAAAAATACGTTTAATACTAGCATTTAATACATAAGACTAAGCGTGGAGCGTGCGGCACCGGCATGTGGGAGGCCGGTGCGGGTCGCCGCTGCGGGTCACCGGTGCGGGAGCGGCGGCAGGAAGGACAGCGCGCGTAGCACGGCGTCCACGCGGGCCATGAGCGGGTCGCGCCAGCGCCACAGCGCCTCGTCGCGCACGGCCTCCGCCTTCAGCTCCTTGCAGGACTTGAGCGCGCTCACGCAGTCGGCGCGGTAGTGCTGCAGGCGCGCCAGCCGCGTGTCCAGCGGGAACGTGCTGCACGCGCCGCCCAGGCACGCCAGCGGGAAGTGGTTGTGCAGCGCCAGCACGCGGTCCGTCTCGTGGAACGCCTGCAACACGCGCGACACACTAAGTAATCATATAGTGACGACGAATCGGCAGCGCCATCCTGTGAGACCACCTATATCGACATAACTCGATACATTGCTTGGCCACAACATATCATTTATAACGTAATTAAAGCATCTATCTACAAGTATCTGATATGGAGGACTGGTGTACATATACAGGAAGAATCCAAACAGAAGTTGTGGACTATTGAACGCTGCCGCAAGTAATACGTTTGTGTGTAGTGTGATGTGCGGGACAGTGGTGGACGCTGGACGCAGTCGGCTGCTGGCGAGTGCGGCAGCGCGGTGCGTGCAGTGTGTTGAGCACGTTAATAAACTCTTTACCGGAACATAATCACTCTTTGTTTATAAGTATTGTAAAACAAGTCGAAAGTAACCAGAAAGGTAACACAACAGCGTCAATTACTTATTTTTAATTCGTCACGTCTAGTGCGTCACGTATTGAAGGTATTTGTTTTACCATTTGTTTCACATTACATTAGCGGGGTCTTACTTAATAACATACATACAAGTACCTAGACAGGTGAGTGACACGCGGAAGGCAGGAGGGAAGAGAGTAGCAGTGCTCACCTTGACGTACTGGCCGGGCTTGGTGAAGTTCTTGGTGCGCGTGACGTGCTGCAGCATGTGCATGTAGTGCGGCACGTTGTCCTCCCAGCCGTGCTGGTGGCCCAGCGAGTCCAGGAAGTACAGGTTGGAGGCGTGGTAGGAGGAGCGCGGCGGCTTGCCCGGCGCCGGCGTGGCCAGCGGCAGCACGCGCCGCATGAGCGCCGGCCAGTCCGCGTCCTCCAGCGGCACGATCACCTCGTCGATGTCCAGCAGCGCCAGCCAGCGGTACTCGTACATGTGCCGGTACAGGCAGTCGTTGTACGGGATCAGCTCCATCTGCCGCTTGTGGTTGAGCTTCTTCTTCAGGTACAGGTGCTGCAGGCTCGGCAGGTTGGGCTGGCCGCCCGGCAGCGTCACGGGCGTCACGGTCACCGCGCCCTGCGCCACGTAGTAGTCCAGCACCTTGGTGATGTTGGGGTGCACCTGCAGCTCGTAGAAGAAGATCTTGTCGGCGCCGAGCAGGCGCACGAGCTCGATCCATTCGACCAGGCGCACGGACAGATCCTCGTACAGGAAGTCCAAGCCTTTGACGCAGACGGCGAAGTCCTTGCGCGTGGCGGGCGGCGCGGGGCGGGCGTAGTGGACGCGCAGGTTGTTGGTGGCGCGGTCGCACGCGCCCTCCACCAGCGACACGGACGCGGGCACGAGCGCGCGCACGTCGGGCGGCAGCACGCACGCCAGCAGGTACGGCTGCAGGACGTGGTTGCGGTAGTTGCCCCACTTGTTGTTCCACACGTACTTGTACTCCAGCACGCGCACCACCACGGGCGCCTCGAGCTCCTCGAACCACAGCTGGCAGTGCGTGGCGAGGTGCGGCTGGATGCGGTCGTGCACGGCGAGGATGCGCACGGCGGGCCCCAGGAGCGACGTGTTGCGCGCGTCCAGGTACGCGCCGAACATGTGGAACACGCCCTCCGACGAGTGCAGCGTCTGCCAGTACGTGTTGTGGAACTCGAGGTCGTAGATGGACGGGAAGGGTGCGCAGTCCTTCTTCTTCAAGAATTTGTTCTTATCGTTGCGGTGCTTGTGCCAATAGGAGAGCGGCAGCGAGGGCAGGCGCCGCTCGGCGTCGGCGCGCAGCTCGGCCTCGGACAGCACGCGCGTGTCGGTGTGCGGCAGCGCGGTGCCGGCGGGCGGCGCGGGCGTGGAGGCCGCCGGCTCGGACTGCAGCAGCAGGCGGGCCGGGGGCGCGGGGGGCGCGCGGCGCGGCGGGGGCGCCAGGCGGGGCAGCGCCAGCGCCGCCAGCGCGCCCCAGCACAGCAGCGCCGTCAGCCAGCGCAGGCGCGCGCGCGTGCCGCCCCAGCGCACGCACCACCCGCGCATCACCTGCGGACAGACGCACACGTTAGCTGCTGCGCACTCGCTCCGCGCTGCACGCTGCACGCGTCACTCGCCTGCTCGGCCGCGCGGCGCCGCCCTCACATGGCGTGCTGGCTCAGGCGGACTTCACTATAATACTTAATTTATTTGTTGGACTGATCATAATGAAACATATCAAACTAAACCCCCACTAAACAGATGCTCCCCTACAATATTATCACATTATTTCATCGCTACATAAATTAGGAAACCTTAGATTATAGAAATCTAAAAATGTCAAAAATATTGACTTTGACGTACACACGTAACACGTCAATGTCATGGCGAACAGTCCCTGAACATGGAGCCATGGAAACAGTATGTCTAGGAATAGGAACGCTTGCGCATTGCTGCCACCAATATGATCTGTCAAGTTGTCCAACATACTATTTCCATAAGTTCTTCTTGTGATTGTCCTATACTTACATACATAAAACCAAAAGAATAGAGAGGTTGAATTTAATTTTGTTTAAGGTTCGTGTAAAAAGCTTTTTGTTTTCCACAAAAACTACAAAGTCAAAAGTAATTTCGGCGACTTATAGGTTCCGTTTGTTGTTTCGTATTGCCATTTTGTCCGGAATCAGAAATTTAGGCGATGGTAGCCCTAAATTCCGACATCAACTACATATAACTGGCGGAGCGTACATTGCAATATCAGTTCTCCGCGACATATAAAATGCAGGTCGACGACAACTGGCGGGCAGTAGCCCACAAGCCCCCCTTTCCAATGTAGGTAGGATGTAGAACTTTTCACCCTGTTGCTCATACCATCTGAGTCCATTCAGAAACGGCAACAATATTAACGTAACCAGCAGACGGGTTTCGTATTCTGCACGATTATTGATTTCTTTAATGTCACTGCACAATTATACTGTTCTTTGAGCAGTTCCATGGGGTACGTTACGAGTGTCGCAGACCCACAAGAAAGGTGATGCGATATATCAATATTATCACGACTTGTTGTCGATCACAAATTAAATGAAAATTAGATAATCACGTATGCAGCTTGGAGAGCACCACAACCCACAATCAATTAATAGACGAACTAAAGGAAAGAAAAGCGTTTACTTTCAAAGTCTAATTACTCATTTTAATTAGATTATTAAATGGCACTCTTGAACGTCGTTTACAAGAAGAAAAACTATTTACCTCTTCCAAAAGGTAATTTCGTGAGGAGAACAATATTGGCAAAAAGCTGCACTTAGATAATCTCTTGAAAAGATAAAGTTTTACAATAATTAGTATTACATTAATACCACAATCATAAGAATGTGAACACGATGCACCGACTCCACAATAGGTCATAGTAAAACAAATTAAGCAATGACAGCTAAATTGACTGTTTATACATAATGCTCTAATATTAATGCGATCGTAGACGCGGTCGCTCCTGACATTTCAAAAGACAATGAATCAGCGTGTGAGCCATAGTTACAATGACCGAATGTAGAATTAAGGTCAAAGAAACAAAATACAATAATAGAATAGTAATAGTCGACAACACCCTTAGATTTCAACAACATATAGATTCACTAATTACTAGACTACGTAAACTGATATATGTTTTCAAAACTCTGAGACACGTAGCGGACGACAAACTAAAGAGGTCAGTCTACTTCGCCCTCTGTCAATCGTTAATAACCTACTGCATAACAACTTGGGGCGGTGCACCTAAAACCACTCTCCTTGAACTAGAGAGGGCCCAGAGAGTTATTTTAAAAGTATCCAACTTTCTACCACACCGATATCCCACAGATCTTCTTTACAAGCAATCAAAAACCCTAACAGTACGCCAACTGTTTATCCTGCACACCCTACTAAAACAACACTCACTACTCACCTATCACCCATCAATGACACATGGAAAGAGACGATATAATCCTGTAACTCGCACTCATTCTCCCCTTTCCACTGTCTTCTCCAGCCGCTTCTTCTGCCATCTGGGACGATTCTTGTACAACAAAATCGATAAAACACAGCTGATTTTTAACCTTAATAAAGGACAATGTAAAAGGAAGCTTACCACATGGCTTCAGGGGCTCAACTATGATGACACCGAAAAACTACTCACCGCTATGACCTAATGTAAAACAACTGCTATTTAGTAAATCCTCACCCACATACTCTCACACACACCCTACCACATACGCACTCTCACACATACACACACGAAACACATCCTACTCACTACATTATGTTTACTAACAATACTAACACCATACAAACACATTTCAGTTTTTTGTTTTCTCTTTTTTCTGCCTTGATTTTGATTTTTATATTTCTCTGTTTTAAATATTTTTTTTTTTTTTTGATGAGCTACAGACTCTATAAGCCACTATACAACCTCTTAACTCGAAATTTGTTAAACCACTTTTATTATTATTATCATGCAATGTATCGAACTGCTAGAGGGCGGAGACCTGGTGACCTGAAACACAGGCCCTTAAAGCCTAGCTTAGGCACCAGTCTCCCACAGTAAACTGAACCAAATTATATTTCTTATGTAACAACGTCTGTAATGTTTATTGTGGTGAGAGAAATAAATACTTATTATTACATAACATAACATAACATCACGCCTGTAATCCCCGAAGGGTTAGGCAGAGGTGTACATTAGTACACCCACATTTCGCCAGTTATGTTTTTAGTCCCATGTAATAGGGGGCGAGCCTATTGCCATCAACCGGGCACAAATCCAGACTCCGAGGCTGCTACTGAGAAATTCCTGATGAAAAACCCAATAGCACTTTGCCCGACCTGGGAATCGAACCCAAGACCTCATGCACGGCAGTCGCGCTTGCGACCACTAGACCAATGAGGCACTTATACTACTTACTTTTCTTATTTGATACTTATTATTATTATTATTATTATACAAATTAAATTAGGTATGAGCACGGCTCGTACCAGACACACATCTCATAGCGTACATACTGCTAGTGCCATGTAACGCTAGGCAGAACTGATGCTAGCGGCTTTGTTGTGAGTGTGACGCTGTTGTTGCGCACAGAACACTGTGACCATGGGTGCATGCAACAGTACAAGAGTCGTGGACGCACAAAGTAAAGTCTAGCTATAACACTTGCAACTTGCTTCCGTAAAAACAAACATAAGGAGAGTTGTAACTGTAACCTTCAATATGTCCGTGCCCCGCAGGGTGCCAGGTATGGTCCACGAGAAACGAGTCTATCACGAGTTCGGTGCGAGCCGGCGCACCTGCGGGGTCTGACTTGCGTTGCTCGAAACGTACGTACGGCTTCCACGCGGCCGAAATCGCGAGCAAAAGCTAGATAATGATATGCTTATTACGGTGGCATGATTATAAATTAGCTGTAATGGTATAACATCCGAAAAGTGACCTTGCCAGGTGAATGCGCGGCTCGCGACTGTTGCGTTGAGGCCCCGAGGGCAGCATCACAGCGGGGCCCGGCTGCTCGCCACACTCGGCACTCGCGCGCTCACGGCCAGCATCTCGGTGCTTCGACCAGAACTCTTCGTAGCACTGAGAGCGGGACCAGACGTAGGTAGGGCTTACAGATTCCCAGCTGGGCATGGCAGTCGGTGGCCCGCTGGGAGCGTATTGCAAGCGCAGATAGCTGGAGGGTGTCTGAAGAGCCCGTGTATTTGTGCTTCACTGGAGTTGCTATTGTTCTTTGTTGATTGGGTGGACTTAAGAAAGCTGTTCTGTGTTCAGACAGACGAATAGGCTAGTTGTGTTCAAACCTTCGAAGAAGCGAGAAGGTACCTACCTATAGCGCGGTGAGTGACCGTGGTACGTAATCGTATGAACAACGAGCGATACAGTTCAAGAGTTGGGAGCTGGATCAGTCTGTGTGCGGCGTGACTCAGGTGCTGTGGTGCTGTGTGCTGCGGTGTGTGGCACCTACCTACACCAAACGATTAGCTTATTGGCTGATGATTAGCAGATCAATTTATTTTTAGAACAGTACTTTGTGCCTAGCCATGCTCCACAGGAAGGAACACGAATATAAAAATACTATTGTTATCCACGATTGTAATGCGTGTTTTCCGTGGATAACAATCGTATGTAATTAGCACAAACATTTTACCTACTTGCCTATATTTAATTTTGTTTACTTACATTTAAATACGGGGAAATCTGCCGATATTTCCCATTCCCTTTGTTAAATATAAAATGGAGTTAATTAAACGCATGTAATAATAACTACAATCGGCGAACTGGTCAGCTTGCCTGTTTAATTAGTTAGTGCGATAGTTTGTGAACGTTCCGAAATGTTGCCACATTCGTACCTACTCACTCAACAATCACTATTTAGAGCATTGTTGCGAACGGTTAGTTAGTCGCCAAATATAGACATTGCTGTGAAGCGAAAAGGCACGGCACGCAGCGGGGTCGTCGAACGCATGCGCACGTCGCGGGCGCCTCCTGGAGCGCAGGGACCGGTCCCGCGCCATCCCGCGCCTGTGTGCATCGCGCATGCGTTGCCCGAGGACGTCGGAAGGCGCGCTCTCTAGACATTGTTGGCCTACTCTGTAAACCCCCACAACTATTCTCGAGCACTTGGTCTCACATCACTTTCGTTCTAAAACAATGTACTGAACACAAATATGGAAGGCACAGCGTTAGGTACTAGCACCGAGCGATCCAGAGCACGCAGTACGGCAGCGGCAGGGCGCGCAGGCGGGCTGCACGCGGGCCCACTCACGTGCTGGCATAACGGTGGCCGGACTACTTCACTACTACTTGGATACAAGAGCCCGTTTGTTATTGAACAAACAGATTCGTTTAGGGGTCATCAACGGGCTATAAACGGTGACTAATGATTGGCTTGAAACCTGAAAAGGGCTGCCTGGAACAATTTTAAATACGAGATCATGAATAAATCATAGTGTATGGAACCGCTGATATTTGTTTCTTGATCTAGTGTTGGTAATTACCGTAGTAAAAGATGTACATTGTATTTATGCTAGTTTAGTTTAGTTTAGGCACCGCCTACCGCAGCGGTGCGCGGTGCCGTGTGCGCCTTCGTTCAAATACCCCTTTTCAGATTTACAGCCAATAAGTCAGCCGGCATAAAAAACTGATAGTGTCAAGCCTCCAACTTAACGTGGTTTGCTGAGAAAGTATAACTTTTAATTTGTAGAACATTATTTTATGTATAATTATCATCAATAGTAATCGCCGCTCACGCAAACATGTTTAACATGAAGCATAACGCAATAAGTATTATCATGCGCGCTTTCCGCAGAGGCCAGACGTGGCCAGGGCTCTTTTATATGTACACAGGCGACAGCGCACTGAGCGCCTGCGCGGAGCCCGAAGAGGGGTAGATCAGACAACAGCGCGCGTACGTGTTGACTGGCCGCAGGTGACAGTCGTACCTGCAGCATGCTCGGCCACCAGCCGCGGCCACAGAACGTGGCATGCACCACTTGGACATTATCCACCATAAACTATCAATATCTGGCGTTCCCCATCATAAAACAACATTGTAACAGTTTCGATTGCGGATGCTATTTTGAAAGGGTGCTTAGTTTCCAAAGGCTTGCTGCACTAGACCAGCTGCTTGGTCGGCAGTCGCTCGGAGACGCTCGGGGTTGGTCGGAGCGGCTCGGAATGTCGGGCGGTACAGTTAGCGGCACAAATAGCTGGCGGCCACGGACGCGCGCCTCTCTCCGCAGTCTCCGCCATCGAGGCAGCTGACGCGGAGATGTGGGTGTCCACACCGCTTAGTGCGCTAACGACACATCGAACTGACGACATTTCAACTGCGGTGCGAACAAGTCAGCCCCTATAAGCGAATGATGATGTCCGAAACACGATCGACTAAACTTGACTCGCTACTCGGTACCTACTTAATAGAAAATCTTAAAGTGTGCTAAAAACCTCAATAGTTTGTATAATAAGGTAAATCTAACGAGACAATGGTATAATTACATGGTCCGTGTACAGATATTGCTACGACATTTTCTGTCTCGAGTCCGATAGCTAACGTATACTGATAGTGCATTAGAAACACTTGAAGCCGTCCTCCGCGCTGGAGGCGCGCGCCGCTCTCTTACGATACGACCTTTCAACCGGAAACAAGCTCGCGTAGTGTTCGCAGTGCAATGGTTTCATTTGAAGGGGATCTGTCCGAAGGTAGTTCGCGATAATCAAACATTCTTGCGTTTTTTGCAAATGACAGCTGTTTTACATTTTATTATGAAATAGATACGGCGGAACGGACGCCGCCGACCGACATGGTGCGCTGTGCGCTGCGCGACCTCATCTGTGGTGGCGCGCGGCCCTCGCGCTCATGCGCAGTGACGCTGGCCAGTAGATGGCTGTGATTGCGCACAATCTAGTAATGTAATTATGCGATAGCGCTCGGTACGCGCGCTACATGATAATGATCAATAACACAAACATTAAATTGAATATGAGTAGATTGGTATCGATGAATATGTTCCGGTACCGAGGCGCTGCGATACCAGCAGGTCCGTATCTGGTGGGCACGTGCCAGCGCGAGTGGTCAGCGTCGCGGTGCTTCGTCATGAGCTCCCCAAGCGCGCATAGAACAACGTCTCCTTTTTCATTTCCAAAGCTTTCGTCCGCTTTCAATTGCAATATACGCAGTTCCGTTGTCCGTGTCCCATTTCCAATGTTTTACATAGGTAGATAGGTACATTATTAGGTAAATAGGATAGAATTCAAGCTATCTGCCAGTGGAAGTTCAGTCATAACCGGTTCAGCCATTTCAGAGAATAGCTGGAACAAACAGACAGACCGACAGAGAAAAATTCAAAAAAATGCTTTTTGGATAGGTACCGTGTAAACATTGAAGTATTCCGAAAAAAGGTTTTATTTTAAAGTTATAAACAGACACCTGAATTTGTAGATGTAGGCTAAAACATAATAATATTACAATGATTGTAGGAACTATACAATCAATGAGAAGGACGGCGCTTCCCGGCGAGCCGTGCGCACCGTTGGCCCGTGACACCCGCAGGACAGGCCCAACCACAGACAAGGTAGGTAACCCTGCACTGAGGTGGGTGGACTCACGTCGTGCCCAACTCACCCCAGCGTACGGGGAAGGCAGGAAGTAACACAGGCTCGGCGGCTCAGGTGAGGCGATCCTGGGACGGAATTAGCTCGTGGGCCAGCGGCACGCGGAACCGCTCCGAGCGAGCAGCGCCGCGCGCCCCGGCGCCACACACCGGCACACACGCAACATCAAGCCATAACAATCGACTCTTTGACAATTCAAAAGTGCCTGTAAATGGTCTAATTGAAATAAATGTTTTGACTTTGACTTGACTTTGACATGGCAGAATATGTATGCACGCACCACGACCACCACCATCAACAACATACACCGGACATTGTTTAAACAAAACACATCTGTCAAAACTCGGAATAGTAACAAGTGCACAGCTGGAGAAGTGTTGTTTCTCACTCTCACTCGTTGTACGACTGTCGCTTCATCATCTGCCTAGCCTTTTCTCAACTACGTTGGGGTCGGCTTCCAGTCTAACCAGATGCAGCTGAATACCAGTACCTATTTTACATGGAGCGACTGTCCCTCACTGACACAATATTCCAGATTAGTTCTACTGATTTCCCCCACTGATCTTTTGATTCCACCTTATATAGGTAGGTACCCGTTATCTCATGTCAAATAATTGCAGCGAGATCGTCCTGTTGCTGCAGCAGGGCGCGCGCGCACCGTGTGCCATCAGGCGCCGGCCGTGTCCGCGGCCGGCTTCCTTCCTGGCGCCACGTTCGTAGAACCCGACGGCTGATTCTCAGAGAGATAGCTTTCAATGTGTGCACTCGAGACATCTGCCTCGTCAGTCGAGCGTGCATTCGATCGCGGAATAAATATAGCATCTGTAGTAAGAACAATGCGAGGTGCGAGACTGTGCTCGGCACTCACTCTCGCCGTCTAATAATAACAGTGTTGACGAGCGTCCATCACTGCGCCGCCACCGCTGCACCGCCGCTTGCATCCTCCTCTGGCGTCGTTGAGGCACACTTACTTACACAGTTCGTTTTTGTATATCACAATATAAATGATGCTTTCACCGTTTTCGTAATATGCAGTACGCACACCGCCTCCACCCGCCAGCGTTGTAGGTAGAGACCTCACCTCGAGCGTTATGTCTGTTGACGACCGGGACGCACTGTGCACCGCGCCAGCACGCGTAAATATATAAACTGACGTGTCCATTGAACCTATGACCGATATAATAATAATATCTGTAGATTATTTGAGTAAAACCACAGGTTTGCCAAGATGCCCGCGCGCGGAAAAAGCCGCGTGGACCAAATGCGTATTGTGCCGCAGCGAAAGGGGCCTATAATCTATGCGGAACTAGATGTACCAGCGGCTATCGCGCAACTCCACACTTCTAAAGCTGTTCTATACAGTTTGGTCATCATCGTGGATACCGACAGTTCGCGAATGAAACGAATCGCTTCATGTCGAGGCGCACGCGATCACTGCCACAATGTGCTGAGTTTGAGAACGGTACCACAGTGAAATTACTAGCTGAAGAGAATAACGTATCAAACTCGCGGTCGTTGCTGTACCGATCTGCCGATCATACTGTTGACCCTGCTGATGGCTAAACGTGGCACTACACAGCCGGAGTCACCGCGTCGCTTACCTCGAAGCACCTGCAGGCCATGGGGCGGTGTCGTCCGTGTGTCGTGAGGAGCGCGCGGGCGCCCAGCTAAGACTGCTTGCTGCGCGCGAGTTGGCGCGCCGTGCTATCTGCCGCGCCTTATCTCCACCATCGCCTATCGCACGCGATCGCTTGCTATCAGCATGGGTCAACATTCAACGTGTCGTCATCGGTAGGGGTCAACACACAACACGTCAGACATTTGCCGAAAGGATTCATAGCAGGTGATGCGATCACGATGCACGGTGGTCTTAGAATTGATGCCATTCTAAATACACACTGCATGATGTTCTGGTCGTTTAATGTTCATTGAAATAGAAATGCAATTAAGTATTGAAAATTGCAAATTAGTAGGTATTTAATGTTTTTTAGGCACGGGGAAACAGGAAACGGTCGCTAGCACTTGGTGGCAAAGCAAGGGGGCAACATACTCGTATTCTAATGTGCTTGAATATATTGAGTGAGTAAGTGGTATTCCACGGCTGTCAGGACAATCCCAGAAGTACAGTCAAGATCCCTACCAGCACCGTACTGAATTACTTCCTTCCCCCGAGCATGTTAGCTCTTGCTCTTGTGTTCCTCGTCAGTGTTCACTAGCCGGTCCACAAGGGCAAGCCAGAGATGGGGAACAAGCACTGCTCCCGGGGGGTTGGGTCCGTGTGGGCGCTACTACCCAACAGCTCGACATAATCTGCCTTGCGGCAGCTTGCCGTTTATTTATCTTAAATAAAATATTTGCTTAGATGAAAATAGAAACATTTAAAAATATAAAAATACTCCACCGGCATTAACAGGGTCCAAGTTACCGGTGGCTCCTGAGATAGGAATGTCCTAACAATACGCACCGTGTCTAGGAGTACCTACCACTTTCTGAATCAAGCCCTTGATCCAACCGCCCAACGAGTATCCTTAGATGTTGGTCATTATTTTAGTTGATTATATTGTTATTATCATTATTATAATAACAAAACTCATATAGCGTTATCAAATACGTTATCGTTAGCTTACCTCACGAGTCTTCTCAAGAGTCCCTACATAGATGTATAATGAGGATCGCAGCCTCCGGTACGAAGTATCTGAATGTCCTTGCGTCGCAAATAACGAAGCTGAACAAGTCAAGACAAAACAAGTCCTTGCGGCGACGGCGACGACGGATCGCTCACCCTGCTACATGAGTAGCTGCAAGCACCGGAAGTGAACCGTCGTGACGCCACATGCGGCCTGCTAAGGTCACAGGGCACCGGCGCGCGAGGACGGTGGGCGGCCGGCCGCTCGGCGCGCAGAGAAAGCGCGCATCACCGCGCGCCGGCTCAACTGATGAATATTTTAGTGCGGACTATGTTACGCTATCACGGTTTCTAAACTATCTCCATTTGATTCGTAGATCATGTTATGCACAAAGTATTTCTATGATCAGGAGCCGCTCGCCGCGCCCGACGAGCCTGCCGGGCGGGAGGCACACGCCGCGCGCACGGGCTCGCTCGGCGCCGAGTGCCACATAGGGTAAGTGTGTAGTGGACTAGCTGGAGTGAGTGAGCTCCTGTAGTCGCTACACCTACGTCGTACGATTTTATAAAATAAATAAATAAATAGATATAACTGTTAGTAGACAATTACAGTTTCGACCTTTACAGCATCGGGCTGAAGTAATGGCCCAAGCTAAGTGTAATAACGAATTTTAGTTTATATAACAATTTTGCCGTAACTATGCATGAGAACCAGCCCTCACACTTGAACGCAACTGAGGAAGATGTCTTACCCTTTGTGGCACCCGGCAATGGGCCCAGCCATTAATAATGAGCTGGCCCATTGGGCAATAATAGGTACGCATTCCTTCCTAACTATATTTTTATAATTCTATAGTCGAAACAGCCCGCTGAGAAGATGTATTCTCGTAGGCAAGGGCAGAGCTGGACCACAACACAGCGGAGTGACTGCAAGTGAAACAAGAAGGTGCCTGCAGCGCCCTCTCCCTGGCAGTGCCTCGGCCAGCTGCGGAGCGAGCGGTGACGCAACACGGCCAGCACGGCCGCCGCTCACCGCTCGCACAGCTCGCACACGGGCTCCTAACACCATTCCAAAAGTTTATGAACACTTACATAACATATTCGTTATGCTTAATTACATAGTGGCGAGTCACATACGCTGCTGTATTTCAGCGAGCGCGCTGCAGACCGGGCAGCCGGGCCCGCAGTACATGTTAGAAAGTGTGTCGCCGGCGCGCAGATTGTACTCGAGCGTCTCAGATATCGCTCACGATGCTGTAAGGCAGATGACGCGGCCTCGCTAGCACACAGTACTTTGTATTCAGTGTCGCTGGTCCCGTGTCGCAGTGCTACCAGAGGGCCTACTCAAAGATATTGTTTCGAGGCAGGCTCATTCGTGTGCACATTTGTGCAGGCGAGCGGCTCGGCGCGGCCGTGACGTCACTCGCAGATAACCAAATACCATTAATCTTATCAACGAACCCATAACGAACTAACCGAGAGCCGTAATAGTATATAATGGGCTATAGTACATGTAAATAGTATAATGTAGTAGGTAATAGTGTGTAATCAACGACTGTAACTTTGACTTTCTAACAGCACGAATTTTCTGAAATTAATTCAGTTTTGACACCAACGATGGTGCGGTCCGCCCGTCCATCCGTGTGCCACTGCTATCGTGTCCGTGGGTCATTGGACGGCGTGCAATCGTTGTGCGCCTGCGGTGGGCGTCTCGCCTAGCATACATCCTTCACGAGGCAGGCAATAGATATGGAAGTTGATCTCGCGCCACTTTCGTTCGGCTGCGGCTACACTGCGCACTAGTGATAGTTCGCTCATGTTTGGTGCACACCGCACATGTTGCGCAACTCGCTCCAGGCAGACTGGCACTCTCTGCCGACCAAACTTAGCTCCTGCGAGGTTAGCGTGTCGGGACACGGTGCATTACATAGTGTTGCGTTGCGGTGTGCCGCCTCAGCTGATGGCAGATAACACAGACAATCGAGCCCCCCCCCACACGTGGTCGTCGGCGTGTTTATGTGCAGCGTCGGGCAGCAGCACATAATAGCGACTGTGGTGTTGATTATTTAATCGTGATGTTATGATCAGCGTGCGAACGCTCCCAGCGCTCATTGTGGCGGTGCACGGTGGCGGCGCGCGGGCGCTGGTTTCACCGCGCGGAGAAACCGTCGCGTTTCACTGCGACACTGCCTGTTCCTGCTAGCCGCGCCGCTCGCACCGCGCCATCGCCAGTGCCCACAGCTGCACTCCGCACGCGCCGCACTGAGCGCAGACAGCGCACCTTAATGAAACAGCCGTAACGTAAAGGAAACACGGAACAATGCCTGACTACACAGTTGCCATGTTGTTGTTGCTACTGAATTTAACGTAATGGAATTAAGTTAGGGTTCCGTTGGTGGGCTCTGGATGCAGAACTTTTTAGCCGGACCTCTTGTAGGATCACTTTGTTGTCCGTCCGTCCGTCTGTCAAGACCCTTTTATCTCGGGAACTCGTGGAGGTATCGAGTTGAAATTAAAACGATAAAATCAAGGTCTACAGTCTCTTGAAGCTGTGAAAAATTGAACTTCTAAAAAGCCATTAAAAACGTATATATTTCGACACTGTGAGACCGAATGAAGTAAGATCGAATAAAACTTGCTCGAAAACGTTAAGCTCAAAAAAATCTTGAAGAATTGTAAGCGCGACAGTTCACTACCTCTATGGATCAAAATCTCGAATAACTCGTCTATTATATCCATAAATCGCTTCTATAGTGGTTCAAGAAATGATGTTTCACTCGAATTCACGTAGGAACCTGTAATATCTTCGCGCTACCGATGATTCGAGCTTATGGTTATTCGAGATTTTGACGCATCGAGGTAGTGAACGGTCGCGCTTGTAATTCTCCGAGATTATTTACTATCGGCTTGCATACAGCGATCCCGCGATCCCGCGGTCCTCATCAGATCAGATCAGAAAAACTGGTCACTTTTTCTAGAAACCTTTTTCCTTCTAGCTTTGCAATTATATCTGTAATCAGGCTTCGCTTTAATATTCGGTATTATGAGTATCGCGATAGCCACCGGGCCATCGTACATATATGTATACCAAACATGAGAGTCTTCATGAGTCATGAGAGAACCAGAGGATTCCCAGGTATGATGTGGTAGAAAAAAAATATCGTAATAATGGGTACAATATGTGGTTTTTGGGAATGTGATTGGACTCTTTAGACTATCGAGTCTAAAGAGACCAATCACATTTTTATTATTGCACACACATACATATATTCGCATTTGCATTCGCGAATGTCGGCGATAGATATTCGGATTCGCATTCGCGTTCGCGAATGCTTAAAAAATGCCATTCGTTACATCGACGAGCAGCACATAATGTGGTACGAATGATCCAGTGAAAGAGGCACCGTGCCACAGATTTGCTGATTAGGTTCTTTAAGTGTTAACATAACAGCATTGTCTAAAACGCGGCACCTACTAGATAGGTGGTGCAGGCCGTGAGGAGCGCCCGGCGCCGCTCGACGGCCCGGCGGCTGCCTGCCCCGCAGTGACATAAGTGAGTGGTACGTAACTATTATAATGATGGTTTCAGCATAAACAGGCGATTGTTTACTGAAGCGGCTCACCGACGATTCCTTAGGAAACAAGTGCAAGCGGATGGTCTCGGAGGTCTCTATCATTATTTTTGTACTAGTAGCGTCCCATCTCAATTAATTATTCGGTACGTTAATGTTTTAGTATTTGTGCCATTTATTTATATATTATTAAATGTTGCATAAGAGATGGCCAACAGTTATATGGGCCTGTACCCCAGAATTATATGTAATAAATGGGCTTAGTACAGATAAAAATAATGTCATTGAATTATGTCTTGTCTACGTCTACACTAATGTTTATAATTATCAGATGGAAAACCAACAGCTATTCAAAAGATGGATACAGAAATTGAATAAGTTACATTAAGCCAATTACAGGTTCTCACGGGTAGACATATAATAGTTATATATAGAGATTAGGGTCACTAACAAAAAGAACAACAATAAAAAAAAAAAAAGAACAAGGAATAAATAATATTATTAAGGAGAAAGATATGTTTGTATGTAAAGATATGATTGTATATTTGGATGTTTGCAACGAATAAGCTCAAAGCCTACAGGAGCGATTTCAAAAATTCTTAGAAAAGAAAAATCCCACGATTGATATGTTCTTAAACAATTAGGGATTTCTACTGAAACTTCAATGATGTAACCCGAGGTGTAAAAAAACTGCCTTATAGTGCCTACCGTCGCATGTGCCGCGGAAACTATTGATGTTAGAACATTTACTTATTTATTGATTTATATTAGTAAAAAAAAGAAACTAAAAATAAATGTTCTACAATATAAAGGAACATAATTATGAATGTGTACAATTACCTCCGCGCTACCATGTCCAACTATTGTAGTTGTCACTATAACTACGGTTTGACACGTTAAAAGTTGATTATACCTTTGTCACAGATTAATGAATAGTTACTACGTAACAGATACTTCACTCAGTACAAAATTTCCAATACCTATTACGATAATTGCCTACTCCCTCGCGTCAACAACCACTGTATGCTAAAATGCGCCTAAATGCTCAAGCGTACAGCAGTGATTGCTTCGCACCGCGCGATTCCACAGTAATCGCAGGGCTGCGTCTTCGATAAAATTAAATTAACATAACTTTTTATCTATGTTATTGAGAACTGTGAATATGTTCTGACTTTTACGTGGCAGTTAAAAATTTTATCATTTATAAAATATTTAACCAACTTAACAAAAAGGAGGTGATCAGACATACAGGCCAAACTGAGAAGTTTGACTTGTATGGTTTGTAGGTATGTATGTTTGTGCGCGATAATCTCGCGTTTGGCTAAACCCATATCGATGCGGTTTTCAGAAAAGGATTTGTTACCTTTAGGAGAACGTTTTAAAATAAGTATAATACTTCTTAGTTTGATGATGATCTTCGGAGATGTTCACTAGAAATGAAAAAAAAAAGCCTTAAAAAAAGAGAACCGACTTCAAATAAAGCACTAAGCCGTAAGAAATAATTTGTTTTTTTTTTATGTTAGTGCTAACAGCTAGTATTACGAATCGAAAAAGCACCGACATCAAAGAAGAAATTATTTCTTACGTTTTATTGTTTTGAAGTCGGTTCTCTTTTTTAAAGTTTGTTTTATTATATTTGTAAGTTTGTTTTGTTTTATATATTGGTGCTGACTGTGGAAGAAACCTAGATAAAACATAATAACACGGCATCGTAATACGCGTACGAACGAACAGCACTATTAAAATTGAACGGCGTGCGCGCGCTTCGCTTGCGAAAACCGCACTGAATTTGATCCGCCGGCGGACCGAGACCGCTCGGCTGGGCGGTAGGCACTTATAGCGCGCAAGTACATGGAGTGACGGAGGCCTGCCTTTGTATTGATCCTTATTCAAATAAATTATTTCGTATTCAAGACTGTTTCAATACAGTAGGTTACTTTTTGAATTGTCATATTGTAAAGTTATCTAATGTATGTTAATTGTAATACTTTGATTCTCATGACAGATCAGGCGCACGTTTGATCCATCTCCGTTTTGAAAGAAATAAGCACCTCTTTTCGAGTCCCTGTTTAACGTAATTAAGATATTATGCACAAAATAAATAATTATAAAGCGCTGTAGTGTGAATGTTTGTTCGATGTAAGTACATTGAAATTGAACACAGGGCATGGCTCGCAGGCCTCACAACCTAGCTGCATAGAACTAGTAGGTACGGTATGCTTTGGAGGTTTGAAGTGCGCACTCAGACGCAGGGCGGCGGGGCGGCGGCGGCGCATCCAGTCGCCAGCGAGAGTACGTGCCTCTTAGGACGACTTTACAGAAGTAGTGTTGTCAGCGTTGTTACGGTCAATGAGTACTGAATGAATATGATCGCGCCAGCACTGCTATATCTAATGACGAGGGCGGTTACGAGCGACCGGTAACAAGCAATTCGCCGAATACAAACGACAGAAGCTTGGCTGGCCATTGGGATCGCTAGGCGGCAGTACGGGCACCGCGCGGGCACCAGGGGCGCAAGTGCCGCTGTCACAACAACTCGATCAAATGTTTCAGCGGCACCATCATGTATAGCGCCGACCACTCCGTACCGCCGCGCGACGTGAACACACACAGCCGTGTCTCACAGGCAGATGTCGCGGCCAGATCCTACTATTGATCACGTCATGAAGCATTCGACCATTTCATGAAACCGTTGTTTCGTCAAACTATAGCGTCTCATGGTATACCTATTGCTTCCTGCGACTTCGTACGCGTGCTTTTTCTTTCACCCGTGTTAACTTACGTCTGTACGTTACTGCTCCGCACCCGTGGGTCGTAGCGTGGTGTTACATTGACAGAGTCATGAGGTCTATTCCTCAAATATCTAGCTATCATTTACAAAAATAAATTTTCCAATCCGTCTGTCAGTTCCACAGATGAGCGCTTTTAAACAAACAAACAGAAAGTCTCTTCAGCTTTATTATTATTATTATAGATTGTTATAGCGGTCATATTAATATCACACTCTGTGAACATTCCAAGTTTAACGGTTTCGGACAGAGAGCAGAGCCTTAGGATTAGGGTCTTGTGTGCACGCTTTGCGTACGGATCCCCACAAAGGAGAAACGGCCTGACCGCCATCAGCACACAGCCACAACAATCATTACTGAGGATGCTTCCTTTTCCATGTATTACGTGTAGGCAGCACTATGGTGGGGAGTGGAAAGAGGGGATTTTGTTTGCTCCAAAGTACCTCCCGTAGGGAGTCGAGCGGGCGATCATGTTTGTATGAAAGGTTCGCTGATTTACTTGGAACTCGGTAGCCATATAGTTATTATTTTCGACGAAAAATAAAGCGAGAAAAAGAGTACGACTTATTGGGCATTTCTGTAATCAGTTTAGAAACTTGATACTTACGCCTACCATCTATGTAGCCAGAGCAATGCGAGGCAGACTTCCAATGACCTCGTTCCTGTTCCATCTCTACGCTACGTCTGCTGTAGGCGGTCGAGGCGTTGGCTAGTCCGCACACTTCTGGCTGCAACACTACGTCAAAGTATCCACACTATTGTCGACCAACTACGCGTCTAGATCAAACCGACGAGTCCAAATCGGATGCGTCAACCATCACTAACAGTACTAAGAGTCCTACGCTCGCCATCTCTAGACCAACTACTCAACGGGTTCAAGTGAAATAAGTCAGCTCTTAAGCTCAAGCTCAAGCTGAATATCTTCAAAGTGGCTAAACAAATTCTCATGAAACAGCAAAAACCACCCCACCTACCTTTCTCATAAAGAGCTACGATGAAGCGGACAGACACACAGGTATACAGAACGACGCGGCCGCCAGCCGGCCAGCTTATAGCGCCCTCTTTATACGTTACACACTTAAAGAGAAATAAATTGACACGTCTTCTACCGTTGGGATAAATTATGTTCGTATGTGGTGTACCATCATGTGCGACTGCAAGAGCTCAGCTATGGCGAGGTAATGTGTGCGAGATGACAATTACAATTGCAAATAATGTCGGCAACGTGAATGCGTGTCACCGTGATCTGAAGTCGCGCTCGTGAGCTGTAAGTTAGCACTTGGTCCTTGGCTGGCTGCCCAGGTTGTTGCCGAACTGCTGAACCCGACCACGGTGTTAGAGGAGCTGCAGTGGATCTGTGTACGCGGCACAGATCTCTAGCGCTGGCTCGGTATGCGCAGTGCCAATGAAGGTAAGAAGGTAGATATCATTACATTCATTACGATCCGTCTCGGTTACCGTATCGGATGCCTACTATCCTACGTTAGACAAGACTCCGACGAGGCAAACAATGAAAGCAAACTTTTTAAAATTAAAACCCGTGTACGATGAAAACGTTCACCAAAAAGATATTAACGTGTGACTACGAAATAAAAAAAAAACAATATTCTTTCGTCTAATATTAAAATTGTAAGTAATTGTAACGTACATTAACTAGTTTAAAGCCTACTTAAACACACATAAACTACTAAAATCATAACCCTCCTTTGTCTGGTCAGCACGAGTGTTCACTTGGGAGTACTAGTTTTCCGTAGGCACTGCTTTCCCTTGTTAGACATAGCCCACGGGCCAGTTCTTCGCGTATCCAATATGGTGGTGGCGGGCGCCCCTCCTGAGTTACCATTGTGACACGAATGGGTCGGGACTGTGCAGCCGTTTGATTGTGCACAATGAATAGACTCATTAATGGGCTCATTTACATCATTTAAGCATCTAATCCAGTGATTTAAAAAGCTATAATGCAAATAAGTGAGAAAAATAATGCGAGTTGTGTTTGAAAGACTGCACCTTGACACCATTAGCGCAACTGGTTTGAACCAGGCGCAGTTTCTAAACGCTTGGCGGATACAAAGGAGCACCACACTCACTATCTACTCTCATGAGCCCACTATTGACAGAAACTTAAAGTTTACATTGTGTGCACGCCGTGCGTACCGTGTGTACCTACCACCGTTACGTGTCCAAATGAGCACATCATAATAAGCTGAATCGACAGCGTCGCGCCGCGTCTCAACTTGCATCGCCGAGCGAAGTAAAATTAATGACAATGTTTTATCAATACCATCGCAGCTCGCTCGGCTCAGCCAGCCTCGCAGGCCATCCACTGTTCAGTGACGTGACCAGCCGCCAATTGGGACCATTTGTTATTGTAATGATACAGCGAACGAAATGCGTTCGCGTGTAGGAACTCCGAGTGTTCCGCCGACTGCGAGAGGGCACAACCGGTTAGCATCGCCCCCGGCGCAGCGGCTCGCTCGGCCGGGGGTAGGAAGCGCGGCTGGCGAGCTCACCTTGTGGATAGTGAGCCGTGCAGATCCCGATCACTGGGCAGAGGAGAGGCGGGAGCGCGGCGGCCGGAGCGGGTGCGAGCTCATACTCGCGCGGTCGACGACCTGCTGCTGCGCCACGGCACGTAACTGTACAACACACACACTTCACTCCGCAACGACGAAACTGCGCACGAGTGACGGCTGAGGGACCGCGGGGCGAACTGAACGGGCGCGGGCGCTGGGGCTTGGGCGCCGCGTGCGACGGCGGCCTTGACCGCCCCCTGCCGTGCCGCCCCCCCGCGACGGTCCCTCGCCCGTCTCCTGCGCCGGCGCATCCGCATCATTGCTCCTCCTTGGCGGGTGACGGTGTCCGCAGGCTCGGTCGCCGACGCTCTACCGTTATATCATGTTCGCAATTCGTTTCTGTTGCTATCTGATAGCGGTGATCTTGCCAACAGATTCGCTCATATTGTTATCGTGCTTTAAAAAACAAAACCATTTTAAAATATAGGTAGTAGGTCATCGGCAACAGCGTTCAAGCTGCCGATGGTCGAGGCTCCTGAGTGAAGAATCTTCTAATAATAGGTACGCACCGTGTCCAGGAATGCCACTGTCTAGATAAAGCCTAACGAGAGCCTTCTTGAGTGTTGATCGAGGGCCTCCACTATTATACAAGCGGCACCATTACAAGACGATGCATATTGGACGATGGGACCCAAGACTCAATACCTACCCAATATCTATAATTAGTATAAAAGGGTACTAATATTGGTCCCCCGAAAACGGCCGCTACTTAGTGACGTAGTGACAAGGGGGCAACATTTATACTGAGGTGCTGGAGGAGTGGCTCCACCTCTCCTCGGGTATCAGGACCATCCCGGAAGTACGGCCGAAATCCGTAATGACCGTCTACTATAATAAATAAAATGTCACGGTCAATGTTATATATTTGAAAGTATCCATATCGGTACTGCCTGGGTATCTGATCTTATATGAAAGTATCTATAGACCTTGATGTCATCCAATTAGACAAACTATTATTTGGCGAATTCTCCTCCAGTCCATTTGTGTTGAGGCTCGACTCCAACTTCACGACCCTCAAAGTCATTTGGTGTTTACACATACATCTCTACAACCTCTTAAAGTTTCGAGGAGTGGTGTGGTCTGGAAAGGTATGGCTGCATCAGTATAGCTGCGTCGGTATTGCTACACGCCGTATGCATCTCCTTCGCCACGAAAGCGAAGGAGATAGGTATTGGAAAATTATCTTTAAATGACCCTTATAAATTTTCACGATTTCAAGCTGGTCAACAACCACTCTCATTAAAAAGTGTAAAATAAAAAAAAACTCAAAACTCGTAAAACTTTAATAAAAGCTGAATTGTAAAAAAAAGTATCAGTTGGTATCCAGAAACGTAGACCGCCTCAAATATTCCCAGTAATTAACTTTTTCTAGTAAGTGTTGCTACGTATACGTATCGTCAGCGTCAGCGTGTTGCTGGAGGTCGTGAAGGACACGGCGAGTGACGCGCGCTGCCGCCCCTCGCTCGCATCTGTTCGTGTATATTTTTGACGCCGGTCTGCTGTCGTGGCTACTCGGCTAGCATCCTTTGAATTAGTTATTTATTATAAGATATAGAAGTAGATCATGCAGTTTTTGAATAATATTCGGACTGTGAATCGATAGAAAAGCAAATAATAAAAAGGCTTTTAAGTAAATACAATTTAAGTACAACGTAGGTTATAAGTGTTCCTGGTACATTGTGTGTATTGAATAACTGAACAGAATGTGTCCACTAGCTGCTCCAATACATTTGTCTGCGTCCTGTCCTGGTAGTCCTGGCAGTGATTGCTACAGCAATTCGATCGAGGCTGTTCAGTTACTGCATATAGATGCGCCAATGTAGGCAGTCAGTCCATCACAGACGTGTGTTACCCCGTCGGTAAGTGTGGCTCCATGACGGGATACATTTGCTTTACCTTATCACATTCAGATGACGTTCAGGCACTGCTTCAACGTCTTGCGCTACATCCGCATGCAATTTTTCATTATTTTGTGCTCAATTTAATGCATACAATTTACCTATGCTTTCCACTATTATTGAAACATGACTAAATACGATTGAATCAGTAACGTGTCGATGAGCCGTGGAGTGCCGCGAGCCTCAGTACGGGACAGTCTGCGGAGCGCGAGCGCGGCTGCCCCCCTCCCCGCTCATTGATGTCTGCTACTTATGTAGAACGTTACTCCGCCGACCTAATTTCGTTTGCTGTATGAAATATATGAGTGCAACGATCGCCTCCAGAGCGCAACCCGTGTTAGGAACAAAATCTTTAAGACAAAAAGGAATTACTATTGTAACTCTATAGAAGTTGCAGTTTTATACGTACAGAAGGCCTGAATATTTTTAATAACCGACATAAATTTTCGTTGTACTGCCACAAATCTAGACTACGGGCTGCTACTTCAGGGAAAACTCAGTAAAGCTTTGGGCGATTGGCACACTGTCGCGCATCACGCAGCGGAGTGCGGAAGTGCGTGTTCTTTATGGTTTAATTTCAAAATACCCAAATTTCAAAATGGCAACAGAGTCGTAAAAGGTCTAGTTCTCGTAACGTAACGCCTAATTCTCAAAAAGCGGAATTCTCTGAATGGCCAATTCTTTAAATGGGTAATTATCAAAGTGGTACATTTTCTGCAGTTGGGAGCATTCTTATAAATAAAAGATGTCTTAGTAAAAATGTATTTGTTTAATCAGTGAGTTGAAATTGTAAGATTTTTTATTGCATTAAAATAGAATTACTATCTGATAGTGTCGGTGTTCCTAAAATCAAGCTTATTTTTAGAAATTCTATGCCAGTGCCGTTTTGATAATTAGCCATTTAGAGAATTGGCAATTCTGAGAATTAGGCTTCTTGAGAATTAGCCATTTTGAGAACTAGTCCTTTAGCGACTCTGTTGCCTTTCTGAGAATTGGGCTTTCTGCGCCTAAACCGATCTTACGTTGTTTGCAAGTATCTGTTTGTATAGAAAATTCGCGTAATCCAATACACAGAAAACGCATTCCCGCGCGGTGTTGCAGATTGCACGCCTACATGTGGGAAACATGCACTGTAGGTTCTGTAGCCTGTAGAAATCTGCACGAGGACGCGATCTGCACCCGCACGCGCACCAGAGCGTAGCGCGGGGCAGTGTGCGAATCGCTCTACTCGCGCTCAGCAGTACCGTCAGTAGAAAAGACAACAACATCTTTGATGGCTCCAAGTGTAGTAAAACAAAGCGCAGTTCCACGCAGCCTGCTGGTATTGGCATGATGTAACGCCGACCACCGATACGGTGATCCCTATGAGACGCTCAACGCGACGCGAGACGCACTCCGCTTTTTTTTTTCGTGGGGAAATCCTCATGGACTGTCTCCACCTCGGGGAAGGCGGAGGGGTGTGTCGGACTCTTACCGACTAAAACCCCACGGTGTTCCTCCAATTACCTTTTGCCGGGGCACGAAGGCGCTCAGAGCATTCTTCCGCACTCCGGCAGGCATCGACCCGCCACCGCCACAAGACGGGTCCCGTCACCCCGTGCGGCCGTCACTCACCGGCCGCACTGACTCCAGCACAGCGCGCGGGGAACACCACGCGCGCCTTACTCTCGGGCCTGTTTCTGTTCGGGCCACGGACTGCCCCCAAGTCCGCTGCCCGCAGGCCCCATGTCATGGTGGCCGGAGATCGTTTTGCGCCCTCCGGCGCCTGGTGCGTCTAATGCGGGTGGGATGGGAGGAGGAAGCCTCCCTCTCCCATTCCGCCGCCTTTTTTACGGTCATCACCTCCTCGCAGAAGGAGGCGACGGCGTCCCAAGCACCCTCGCTTCCGACAATCGACAGAACCACGTCCGGGAGCGAGAGGCTACGCGCAGTTGCAGTTGCGCACGGTGCTGCGTTGCCCAAGCTGGGCACTCCTCCAGCGTATGCTGCGCCGTGTCCTCGAGGCACCTCTGACAGTGATGGCACCTAGGCACCGTCTCCCGGCCTATGCGACACAGGTACTTCCCGAAGCATCCGTGTCCAGAAAGCACCTGCGTCATCCGGAAGGTGAGGGCACCATGACGCCTCTCCAGCCATTCCTTCAACACGGGACTTACCGCCGCTATAGCGGCGTGCCCGCGACGCACATCGCTGTCACTCGGAGTCGAGACTAGTGAATAGGCTCCTCTAGCTGCCGCGCTTCGCTCTGTTCGCTCAGCATCATCATCAGTCACGTTGATTTCTTTGTCCACAAATGATACCGGTTCAGCAGTTAAGCTTACTAAGCTTCTCGTATTTAAATAAAACTAGTAAAAATGATTTTATTTTTCACATTGAACAATTCCCGCTTATTTTTTTTATTTAGTTTGAACACAATCACTTCAATCGAGTCGACTCTGCTGTTTTAGTAGCGTAAGTAAACTTCTTCGTGTAGTTAAATATCCCTCGACCCTCGTTCGTTCTTGTTCACTTCATTGGATTGCACTCTCGCGAGTTTCAATTCGTCTGCAAAACATCGCGGTGTTTCCTGTTCACTTAGCAGTAGATAACAAACAAATTATCTCTATCTTTTCACCGGTTTGCAAAAGGAGGTTCTTACGTCGACCGGTTTATGTTTAGTTTGTTGCCTCATACATTATTATCTCCGTCATTTCCTGTACCTACGGAATGAGTTTTTTTGATGCAGCGAATGATCGGTGTGTGTTGAACCCTCGGGCTTCGTGAGGGTTTTTTAGGGGTGCTCGCTCACCTCGCGAGCTGGTGTCAGACAGGTCGCGTGGGCTTTGTGAGGGTCTCTCATGACACTATGTGACGATTTCCTACGTATCAAGGGCTGACCTCAAAAAATAAAAGAAGGGTTCTTGGTATCACTAAAAATAATTTATATGCAGTTGCAGAGCGACATTAACTTCTGTCATTGCCCGATAGATGGCTAAATAGTGTGTGCGACCTAAATAGTAGTTTGTTTGTATTTAAAGAAGGCGGGGGCGCGGGGCGACGACACCAATATTTATATATTTAGTACGCGCGGTCGCGAGGAGTCGCGTCGCAACATCAGCGCCTGTCTTGCGATCGACCTGAAGCTGTTGACTATTCCACTATTTATTTATTATAACGGGTGTGCCGAGTAACTTGTAATTATATTACATGAAAGCTATAATATGTTCTTCCCATCAATGCGATAATGCGAGTGCGATAAACTTTATATCTAGAACGAAGTTTATAGTGAATGGATTTTCATGAGCCTTTTGTTAAGGAGAGGAATTTTTATTATGTATTTAAGGTGTTGATCTATTGTTTCTTAGATTTGATCCGGTGTAGATTTACCATGGCCTATCTAGAGCTACGGTGTTATGCTGCTATGGCGTGTTGAAGTCGCTATGTTCCGCATTAGAATGTACTTGTTTGTTTATTGTGTGTAGCGAACATGAAACTACATATTATATGTATTTCAATGGTGTGTTTATTCAATATTACTTAACAACATTCTACACAACTGGCTTTTTTATCTTTTCTGTTTTTATTTAAAGTTTACTTTTTACGCAGTCGGATTTTGTTTTTTGTCTTCTATTACGCCTCGCGTCGTACTTACATCATACGATGATAAGTAAAGAGCGAACTTGTCACCTATGAAACACTTGAACAGCTATCTTCTAGTATTGAGAGTGATCTAGAGGATGCCGCTCGTCGCCGGCTACCAGGCGCGCAGGAGCCCGCGAAGGTCACCGCAACTCGTTGTGTTCCAGCCGCACTATATTTAACCCGTGTACTAGATTGGCCAATGAAGTCGCGACCAGTGCAGGGCCTGGGGAGGAGTAGGGAGCTTGCAATCACACCCACTTACTGTCAGCGACGGATTTATTCTTAGATGTTATACACGGATGAAGATCATTCACGACGGAAGCTGCGCTGTCGTATTCGAGTACCTACCTATGAGAGCGCAGGCCACAGCTGCACCCGCAGGCCATCCAGGTGCACTGTCACATCTAATAAAATGTTTGCCTGTCTCTGAACGCCCATAGAGCTACACAAGGACTCATTATAACCTCCATTGACTTACAATATCGTGCACACATTTTCAAATTCCAAACTAGATAATATGTATTCATATTAAAACAAAGACACACACACATACTATGAGTAGTATAGCGAAAGTCGACGGACGCGGCGACATTCAGCATTCACATCGGGGGCATCTCAACCACCTGAAGCAACCGTAATACTTGATGGTCAGCGAGCACGGCAGCACGGCAGCACGGCAGCACGGCAGCACGGCAGCACGGCAGCACGGCAGCACGGCAGCACGGCAGCACGGCTGCACGGCTGCACGGGCCAACTATTTGTCTTTATATTACTTAGTAGTTCTAAAATAACCCATAAATATACAGTAGACAGCGATATGTTGAAAAAAAAATTGTAGGTAGGTAAAAAGTGTCGTAGTAGTAGTCCTGTAGTAATCCTGTCAACTTGATAACCTGAATAATGTCCAGAAATAGTCTACATAACACAGCCAATGAGTGGGGCGGATCCGCGGGTGTCATTACAGTGGCAGTTAACGTAATGACGATGGAGCCGCATTGACTTGTAAATGACTCGCAGTCGATCGAACAGACCGGCTCGCAATAAACGTTCCTCCTAGTAGGTACTTGCGCACATATGATTGTGCTACATCACGCTATCACGTCAGATAATGCGGCTCTCGTTCGCTTGAGCTCGAGCGAGCGAGAGCCGCGGGAAGAACAATATTAGTAACGTGAGCATCCCCTTACCGCTGCAAGCCAGCAGAGAAAGCATTACATTCACGAGTCGACTGGCTCAGTGGCTCTTCTCTGTGGGCCCGGGGGCCCGGGGCCAGGTATCGCAGCTAATGGCTACACTCATGCAGGCTAGTGGAGCGTCCTGCGTGCACATATCGTTGAAGCGAGTGCCACAGTGCCGTGTGCACCCCGCGCAGGTATGGGCAGTAATTATAGCCGGCTGATAATGACCGGCTTCCGCCGTTTGAACAGCGACTGCTACGTGAAGGACGCGCATCACACATTATTTATGACATTACTACTTTTTTATTGAAATTGTGTAGGTACAAGTTTTTGTGGACATTTGCTGGCGAACTGGTTGAACTATGCTCTGGGATGAAAATAACAAAAGAGACTGTCAGCCGCGACTCACCTCCGTCACACACAAATAAATTAAATTGAAGTGTTTGTTTGTGTTGTCAAAAAATTAGCTATTTACTAAATTATAATTATTGTTATCACGACCAAAACTATTTTTAAAATATTTGTATATTTGTCTGTTTCGCAGAAAACGTTTCATAATAATTATATTCGGTTCTCGTACTTTTATTTTCGAATATTATTGTTTCAAAGACTATATAAAACATTTATGTATTTCACAGAAACACATTTCAATCAATTTCATGTCATTTTTTTTATTTCGCTAACTTACCAAAAAGTCGAGTCATTTTTTAACGAATATTGTTTTATCAGTGGTTTTTAATTTAAATCATTAGATATTTTAAGATTCGACATTTCAGTTTTAGATATTTTAAGCTTCGGTAAAACAATTTTCGATATTGACTGCCTCGTTGGTCTAGTGGTCGCTTTAGCGGGTTCGATTCCCAGGTCGGGCAAAGTGTTATGTATTGGGGTTTCCATCAGGAATTTCTTAGTAGCAGCCTCGGAGTCTGGATTTGTGCCCGGTTGTTGGCAATAGGCTCGCGGCTCGCCTCCTATTACATGGGACTAAAAAAAAAACATAACTGGCGAAATGTGGGTACACCTCTGCCTAACCCTTCGGGGATTACAGGCGTGATGTTATGTGTAATTTTCGATATTATGATGATACAATCGATATTTTAAATTTCGTTAGTTTGAATAGAATAGAATAAGTCTTTATTTGCTTAGAATGTAGGTACATAAGAATAAGAAGTTAAATTATATAATAGGATCCATGTACATTCTGCCATAATATAGCATGCAAATGTAATAAAAGTAGAGGTTAAAATAAAGATATTACAAAAAATTATCATTTTAGAAATCCTGCACAGAATAATAACATCTATCTATAAGTAATTCTGTAAAACGTTTTCTAAATTTATGCAACGGTAAGTTTTTAATTTGGTCAGGTATTTTATTAAAGATTACAGGAGCCATACAAATAACGTTTCTTTTTAACAAGCTAGTTTTAAATACGCCCGCACCCCGCACACAATAGGTTCTGGTATTGAGATCTCATGGCTGTACTTCGTTTCCTAGTTTCCACATTGGTGGTTATTATATTCTTTTGATGGGACGTTAACTGGCAGCCATCTGATGTTATAATGAGTAACTTAGGCTTTTTATGTTGTGCGGAAAAATGCTCTGAGAGCCCCCGTGCCCCGGCCCAAGGTAGGTACTTAATTTGAGGAACACCGTGGGGTTTTAGTCGGTGGGTGTCCGACACACACCTCTCCGCCTTCCCCGAGGCTGAGACAGTCCATGAGGAATTCACCAGGACAAAATAAAGTTTTATGTTAGAAAAACAAATAGGGATCGGAGTAAAAAAAAAACCCCCGTGATAACCGACACTCTCGCGAACGAAGCGGCGGGCATAAGCTAGTAGGAGCTTCGCTTACAACTGTGAATACGTAGTGTACCTCGCGCTATCATAAGCGATATTGGAGCAACACTATTACACTACCGTTAATTGACATGAAAGTAAAAGGAATGCCGTCTCGTACGTAAATGAGTGCTGCACTGAACGCGGCCGCGCGGTCCACCTAACGAGCAGCTTTCGAAGATGGCCGCCGGGGAATGTTCCTCATTAGTTGCAGTGGATCCGCGAATGCGCCCAGTGCCAGACCGAGAGCTGGTGCCACTGTGGACGTCACTGTAATCATATCAAGGTGTTGGTGAGTGCTCAAGGATGATTGTGCGTGGCGTCCACTGCTGCCCCATTAGATGTTGTCCATGGCATCCTGTACACTGTCCAAGTTCCCATGAGGCTTAATATACAAGGAGGTCTCATGGAGGCCGCGCGCCGGCCGACCAGAACCAGCAAAGTGGACATGGGCTTGATACATAGCAGTTAGTATGGGCTCTGCCCCCATCTCGCCGGGCGCCGGGCTCCAAGCAGCACCCGTCAGTCGGCAGGTAGGCCCGCAAGGCGTTGCGCCACTGGTTGGCTCACAGTCGCTGAGGTGCGACCTTCCGCCTCATCACGCGCCCCTGATTGCAAGCGCCAATTAATGAAGCCGACAATTATCACTTGCGACACGATCACTCGTGAGCCAACCTCTCGACAGGCCTCTGGTCGGCCGGAGGTCGCTCAGCAACCCACTAGCTATTGCCTGCGACACCATCCACTATAAAGTTTGCAAAAAATGGTATAATAGTAAAGATTATAAGCACCTTACATGAAGTTGAAATTGATTGAAATAGGTAACCGATGTTGTTCTGCTCCGCAACTACCTCGAGTGGGGTCGCACCGCGGCGCAATCACTGTATCTTGCGTATTTACTTAAGTATTATCTCCTAAACCGTACGAACAAACTCATGATGCCAAAGCTATTTATTATATGTACCCAGTCATTTTATGATAATAACATGTTTTTAAACATCGACAGCATACTATAGCACTCAGCGATGCAGTAGCTCTCTATCAGATACAAATATCAAAGTTTTGCTTTTCATAGCATAAGTAGATGACATGGTACTGGCACAATGTTTGACGACGCGGAGCTTCGCTCGCTCACTTGCTTCACCCGCTCAATCTAAGTAATTGCGTGAGTACCTAGTGAGCGATTGCGCCGAACCCAACTCTTTAATTACGTTCAAATACTGAGCGTGTTTGAATCTATTATTATCTGTCTCTACAAATATGTTCGTCCATACTTGACATGCAGACCGTTATACTATGTGCCAACTGCCGCGATGCTCTCGTGGTAAGGAGCGCTTCTGTTGAGCGCAGCATCCTGGATTCGACTAATCTCTCCCCGACTATGTCAGATTAGTTTGCAATCACACTTACATATAACATACATAATAATATTTTGAAGTACTTACTTGGCTTGTCTCACTGAGAAAAACCGCAGTGACTGAAATTCGTCCGAGAGAATACTACTCCCAAGCTAACTATATAAGCAATATATTGACAGATTCATCGGCATCAGCATCTGATGGTGGTAGCAGAGCAAACGCGCCGCTACGTGGCCTCGGTTGCAGTCCCCGCTCAGCTCAGACGGTATCACGGTAGTCGCGGCGAGTCCCCGTGTTGGAGCGGCGTGCACTTCCTTCGAGGCGAGCGCCTGTGTCCAGCACCTTGACGATATACAGACTAGGTCGGCGTTCATTTCATCTGATATCTACAAACGTTTCCCTCTTTTTTCTCCCTGGATAATACTACTACTTAGAGATGAAGCAAATATTATATATAAATTAGCCGGTCAGCTACTGATGTCTGTACTGGCGACGTGGGTACCTGGCTGGTTTACGAATATGCACAGACAGAACCACTATTTCTTTACTCGAGTTCCCTAGGAGCAACCGAGAGGCGCTCACAAGTGCCGCCCAGCCGAGCCGGCCGGTGCGTCATGCTATCAGCCGCTGTTATTCGCTTGAAATGGGACTCTCTAACTTCGCTTGCCTGACTTGTGTAGTTTTGATTGTCTTGTTCCAATGTTGGAAGGAAGCTATGAAAGTTGCGCCTTTAGCCTGCGGACTGTCGGGCAGTGGGTATGGGACTACGGGTACATGCTGCCCGGCGCGGGTGTAGCCTCGCCTGTGGTAACACAGTTCAATTGTTCCTACTCAGTCGTCACTGCGTCTAGTATTACACGCCACCTAGCCATACAGCTGGCGCTGGCTGCTCGCTCGGTTGGTCT
Source organism: Hoplodrina ambigua (assembly GCA_949774945.1). Taxonomy (NCBI): domain Eukaryota; kingdom Metazoa; phylum Arthropoda; class Insecta; order Lepidoptera; family Noctuidae; genus Hoplodrina; species Hoplodrina ambigua. The sequence continues at coordinate 71,636 of OX458984.1, forward strand.
CACCGGATACATGCACATACACATCGCTTATGGGACTGCGCTAGATTGAGATCAGACAGATCTGACCTGAGGAGGTATGTCGTCGCACGCGCCTTATCAGTCAGCGACACGCACGACCCAGCCGTCGCGGCGAGATTGATCACCGAACACACGCGCCCGAATTTATATGGCATTTACTCGATAATTGTATAAAGATAATCTCTTGATCACTTTCATGCAACCGTAAGTCCTATGACAGCTCTTTGAAAGCAACTGAAATGCTAATTTGTCGTAAAACCAGCTTTTATAGCACTTTCTTTCGACATGTATTTGTTACAGCATACTTATAGAGTAAATGCTGTTTATTCGACTAAATAGCCTCTCAGTTACTATACTGGCACTTATGTCATATAATAGCTTTTTACAAGGCTTTCATTCCGCTTAATTTTTGAAGTTGAGAAAACGCTTTAAAATTATCTATTACACCCCTAAAGGTGTAGTATGAAAGTTGAATAAAATCTTTTACAGCACTGTAAACGTTATTTTCTTACAACAACAACCGTTTTGCTTTTATTTTGTGAAATATTTTGTTTATGTTTAATTTTCTTTCACATTCCACTGGAGTATTAATAACAGCAGTTTGATCTGGTATTAAGGATTTAACTTTTTGCGCTGAGGAACCCCAAACCAACTGCAAGGGCAGTCCTAGAAGTCGTAAAGTTGAAACCTCATTTCTATTTCTCAGCTAAAAACCGAGTGAAAGCTTTGTGATGATAAGTGAATAGCTATTGATGGCAAATTAGGTAAACTTTTAAATTAATATTATTTGTAATTTATTATTTACTAAGAAATCTTACGGCCCATGAAAATATTAACTAAAATGTAAGAAATATAGACGAACAATTTAACCTAGCATAAGTAAACACCTTTGAGATAACTTTAGGTCACGAATTGTCAATATGACCGTAAAATTGTATGGCACAAACATTATTTGGCAAAAATACTTACATTTTTAATTATTTTATTTCTTTTCACAAACAGCTCGTACCGGTAATTGAAGAAATAAAATGGTCTATGAATGCTGCTTGGTTGCATTCACTCGATCAAAGAGTCGAATGATTGCAAGCGCACTGCTATATTACAATAAATTTTGTCGAATAAAAGAACTTCTACCGACTTGGGAAAAACGAATGTGTTGAAAATTGGCATAGGTACTGATAATTAATATAATACTAGTAACTTTCAAGTTGCGATTACTCATATTCTTTCGACTATTTGGCTATCCAGACGATAATCTTACGATATTTACATCACTTAAAGCAGAGAGAAGTGTGCCCAAACCGCGTTGAGAGAATGTGCACAGATCATTTACTTGACATTTTGAAGATCCGTCTCACCACCAATAGCTTAATTAGAAACGTTCTGCTGGCATTTTTACGATATCTTTTGCTAGTTGGGGAGCTTTCAACGACAGTTTCAGACAACTATTAAGAATATTTATTTTTTATCCTAACTACTAAACTAACCAATTCATATCATAAATGTGACATTTTGTGAGGACGGATGGACCCTACTAGTACTAGTTGCGGATGTTTGTTACTCTTTCACGCGAAACCTACGGAACGGATTTGATGATACATATTTTACAGTAATATAGCTTATGCATCAACATAGGCTACAATTATGAGGATTTTGTGTAATTTGGCCATACAATTACGATAAGTAGGATCCAGTAAGTGCGAAAAATTTACAAACGTTGCTAACTGTTTAACCGCATGTTACGTTCGCGACCACAAATTGACAATCATTCATCAGTTCAGTTACAACCTACGATTTGCTTATTCTGGCAAGTAATCGTTGGAAGGTCGTGCCTTTGAGACTGCCGCGAGCACACGCACACGCAAAGCAGTGCGCGTAAGGTAACGAGACCAGCAGGCCAGCTCGCGAGCCCTTGCATTCCGAGAGTTACCGACACGAGTTTGACAGCTTGGGGAAGGTGCCTGCCGCCAGCCGAGACAAAGTACTACAGTCTGTTGAAATAATATATTATGAAATGATGGTCAGCAAAGTGGCTCAGAACAATATGAATGTAGAGAGAAAGGCATAGATATCGTAACAAAACGAGTCCGAGGCATGCGGGTTGCGTATCGTTGACATCGCCGCAGTCATTGTGTTAGCGATGCGACACAAGCAGTAATTAGCGCGGCTGCACAACTGCATGAGGGACAGTCACTGAGTCACTGCACGACCAGCGCGGGAGCAAGTGGTTGACGGAGAAGTCAGTCATGTAGTGGGACAATACAAAGTGACTAGTTACATAGACACGTCGACCTGCTGCCCCAGCAGTTGCCCGTCGCCCGTCGGCACTAGTGTTTGACAATGCAATAGTTGGTGCCCTGACGCTTGGAACGGGTCCTAACTCTGTGGCACCGACTACTTGCTCGCTGAGACCTTTCGCTGCTTTGCCGCTTTTGTAAGCAACTGCTTGCCTTAAGCTATCGTACTTAAGTAGGTATTAACGCGGCAGATAAGCATTGTTAAAATTTAGTACAAAGTCAGACATACATGAGCTTCACATCATTTACATTATTCATTACATTGTGTTTCATGTTGTATCTAGTTGAGAGAGCCGGAGCCAAATATGCATGTAGTAGTAAGTACCTATGCTGGTACTGTGCGCACAGACGCAGACTAGGACTACTTTGCTTACGAACACTCTACCTAACAGGTTCTTCCTACGTGCTAGTAGTGCGCGGGGAGGGGGGGGAGTAGAGGGGGGGGGGCAGCTGCAACTACTCCCACCGGATAACTGTCTGTACGGTCAGCCGTACGTCAGTGGTGCCTAGCACATGAGCTCTCAAAACTTGCTGTGGACGAGGAATGTGCCTGTTTTACGAGAACATTGAGTGTTAGTTGTTGACCACAATAGCAACAACTTGCCTGCAAGTTCTCGCACACTGTTCGATTAATGGCACTTTACCTAATAATGCTTTTAAGTGCTTTATACGTGATTCGAAAATCAGCAATACGAAAAGATGTGCCGGCTTCAAGTTGATAGTAAGAAGGCAGTCGACGTGCTCCTGCTGGGAGCCGGGCCTACGAGCCCGCGCTCTTCCGGCTCGCCACCTGCATGGTCTGATTAGCGCGACGCTACCCAATTGGCCATGCTCGCGGAGCGTTGCTAACACCAGTGCGTCAGTCGCACTCGACTTACCCACTTACAAGGAAAGCGACTACAACTAACTACTGCACTTTAATTTGGGAACAAGATTATACTAATACGTACATTTGAATGTAAGTGGTGTTTGTGGTCATATAAACGAGGTTTTTACTTGAGATAAAAACTAGTTGGTTTTGAAGCCGAGTCACTGGCGGAGTGGCGGCTAACAGCTTGCTAATCTAAAAGGCAATCATAATTTGATAATTATCAAAATGGTTGGGGGGTTGTCGCGTTCTATTGAGTACCAGCGAGCTGTTCTGACGTCGATGCGCTCACCTTGACTACGTTATAGATACGCACCTACTTCCTTTACTAAAAAAGTTCTTTCTGTAGAACGCAGATTGTTATTATCATCGCAAGTTTGAACATTATCAGATAGCCGTTGCGAAACGTATTACATATATTGTTAAGCACTTTGGTATTATTATACATATTAATTTACGTTTTCCTATCTATTTCACACATTGTCGGCGTCGGCGCGCGCTAATAGCTTTTATAAGAATTTGCCAACAAGCAACAAACAGCTGTCTAGCGAGCGCTTACGCAGCCTTCAGCTAATCATCTGTTCACCCCGAACTGAACTCACCTTAGCACACATCACGACTTGAGGCTTTTACACAAACTGCTTTGAACATAATCATCGCGAAGGTTGAATTCTGTTTAATGAAACAATCCGTCAATAGATGTGTGTATCACGATTATTTTAAACTATTCGAAATAAGTGACGCGCGGCTATTAGCTGGTGCACGCAGCGCAGTGCGGGCAGCGTCTCCTGTGGCTTCCCTCGGGCCTTCCTATGATCCTATACCATCCTTGTACCATCATGCGTGTGTCGCGGGCCTTTGTCGACAGTCGTTCAATAGGCTGTTAAGCTGCCATAAAGCAGTCACTGTTTCCTATGATGATTAATGACGACTGCCTCAAGTACCTACCAGAAGTTGTCCCTTTTATAGTTAGGTATCTACCTACATAAAAGTTTAAAAAATACCTAATTTTTTTTTCGTAGGTACCTACTAATAATTATTATAATTTATTGTGGAAGTAACTCTGTCTGTTTGTCTGTCTGTTACGCTTTCACGACTAAATCTATTTTAATTAAATTTAGTACGGGGAAGTTTGAACCCCAAGGTTACATAAGGCTACTTAAAGCACGCTTTTATTACCTTGTTTATAATATTTTAACAATTCGACACTACGTCATTACCTATGATTATATTATACCTACTCGCATGTACAAGACATCGAAGGTAACATTTTCGTGAAACTCACTTCATTTACCTACCTATGCTGTATCTACGACCTATTGGCGCAACCACTTCCGAAAAAGCCGGTTTATGCACAAAAGCTGCAGCGCACATAGTGCACATACCTCAGTTGACACACTGACGATGGCCCCCGCGCCCCCCTCGCCCCCCGCCCGCACGCCCGCGTCGTCGGCCGTGTCGCAACACATTCCTGCGACGCGCACATCTCCTTTACACAACTGAACTCTGAACGGGATGAGGCGTTGAGCGAACATTGAACACTTAGCGATGCGCGGCGCGGCGTGACACACTTGACGTAACGCCGCGAGCGCGCCATCGTGGCGTCACGTGTGCCACGCAGCCGAGCAGCTGAGCAGCCGGTGGACGCGGCCCGAGGACGCGCCACACATGAGGTGCTCACTACGCGTGAACTATTCGGAACTAATTAATGAAATCGTATTAATTATTTCCATTCTGATTAGTGCACAAACATTTGCCATTGAATTTAAACTCGGCGTGAATAAGTAAATAAATGCTTTTCACTACTAAAACATTGTCGTTTTCTTTTCCGCAGTAATAAAATCCGGTTTAGTATAATAAAGTCAAATCATTTCATTTTAATTAGACCATTAAAAGGCACTTTTGAACGTCTTATAAAAAGACAATTAAACTACCTTTTGGAAAGGGCAATTACCTAGATTCAATTAATCTAGTGGCCCTATCCAAAAGATAATTTCGTATCGAGCACAATGGGCACAAATAAATGTAAATAAGTGTCACACGCGTTTAGTTACGTCTTCGGTTACTGCTCCGCTCTCGTGGATAATGTAGTTGTAGAGGCTATACCATTTCTCATGAATCCGGTTGAATAATGAATGGATGACTTCGGTACAAGCAATCAAACAAAAAATCTTTCATCGTGAATCACGCTGACCCTTTTACAGTGAAACATGTCCATCGCTACTATTCGCTACACAGCGACAGCTCGCGAGGGATTACTGAACAAGGGTACTGGACGGTGTGGAATGTCCTCGTAACGTTCAGCATGTGGTGAGTATAAGCACTTGCTCCCTATAGCCACAGCGTCGATCACCCCGTGCACCTATCGCTCCATCCGCACGGCGTCCACTGCGGTCCTTGACTCTCTTCTCGTCACTCCTCATTCCTCAGCATTTCGTTTACTGTTCTGCAACAGTAAGGAACAAGCCACTGACGCCTGAGGCCTGAGGCAGGACATCGGCGTCCAGATCGCCCGCGGCTAGGGTGGTGTGACGTGTGATTGGATAGGTTTGCGGGGCAAACGTAGCCAGATGTTCACCAGGACAGAGAGGTTTAAAGGAGAAACGAGTGGCCATTGCCCAGCAGTAGCACGCACAATAAGCTACGACAAACAATAAAATATTACAAATACCCGTAGCATACAGCCCTCATCGTAAGAGATGTATGATTATCAATATTGCAAGCCTCCTCTACACGTCTGCAGATGCGTCCGCGGACGTCATCTGCGGATGCGTCCGCAGACGTATAGAGTGCATCTGTTGAAGGTATTTAACGTCCGCAGACGTACGCAGACGCGTCCGCCTCGAATCCGATTGTTGTCGGTTTTTGTGGCACAGATCAAAGGGTTTCGGCGCGGACGACCGGCGTCTATCCACACGTCGGGCGACGCATCAGTTTAATCGGAGTTGCGAATTTGCGATTGAGAGTGCACGCGTGCTTCTTGCGGTTTATTTCTTGTTGAAATGGCTAATAATATGATCCCTGAGGAAACTTTTAGGTTTATTGAGCTATATCAAGCTGAACTCTATTTAATATTCATTTTTAAACGAGCGTGTTGCGTCTGTCGAGTATGAACCTAGACTGATCTACCTGCAGACGTGTGGACAGCTCGTGGTGATCCATCTGCGGATGCATCTGCGGGCGTCCGCGGACGCATCTGCAGACGTGTAGAGGAGGCTTTAGAATATTTTGCCACAATTATTTTAATCTAGGTAGGTACTGCAGAGACCCTGGCTGTTTGAGCCATATACAACCTATTTCATATTATGGGATAAATATTACTTTTTATATACTTATTTAGAATAGAAGGCAGATCGTGTGCGACGGCTGTCAAACCTGACAACTACAGCTAGGATAAAAATATAATTTGAATGAATAAAGTGAATACACGAAGTGTAAAGATTAATAAGTCTTTCAATAATAGACTTGTTACAGTACCTACTACATAATATGTAATATTATAAGTACCTATTGACTGTTCGTGTCTGTAGATCACCTGAACACCCCACGTTGTTTCGCTGAGGCCACCTCAGGACGCATTATCGCCCACTTTGAGAAAGACTGCTGTAATTAGACAGTAATCTATGGTATCAGCCATCGAATCAAAATTAACTATAATCAATCTTAACATCGACTTATCACAAACGATCTAATTTATTAGTCCGATAGTCACAACATGGATCAATTAATTGATAAGATTGATGTTCGTGTGTAACGATAAACGAGTCATCATAATAATGTACCCAAAAATATGTTACCGGATGATTCACGGACGCGGAGAGCGCTATCTGCGTTATGCGCAGTGCGGTCGGCGCGGTGCTAACGTTTGTTCCATGAAACAACGTCTTATGAACGGATTAGGCGCACAATGCCACATTCGCAAAATGACATATGGTTTCGCAAAATGTCATATTCTCAAATTGTTATATTCTGAAAAACGCCACATCGCAAAACGTCACATTAGCAAAATGCCATTTTCGCAAAAGACCATTTTAGCATAGTGTCACATTCAGTATTTTTTGTTTTTTAATAAATCCCTACATTTTATATAATATAAATATTGACGCATTATGGACTTGAGGAACGGACAAAGGGAACTATTTTCTCACTTATTAGCAATTATTTCAAATAAATCTAATCCACACAAATATTACATTTTGCATTGAATATCATAACAATGTTTAAATATCTAAGCCTAATAGATTTTTTTTGAAGATATTATCAGAATGATGTCTCAACTACATGAAAACCGCGCAATTTTTTCAAAAGTAACATGATGCTGATTCTTACGAGTACGTTGACATTTAACGTTTGAAGGATTGGGATTGTCAAAAAAATAAATCAGTAATTAGACAAGAATAGATCAGGGTAAAAAATAGTCTGGGGAAATGTCATAAAAAAAAAATTCTTGTATGTAGACGGGGTGGGAAAATAGTTCCTCGTGCCCGATTAAGGGTTAAAGTAAATCGCACATAATATTATGACTTTTAGAAAATGAGGCATTTTGCTATTGTGGCATTTTGAGAAAAGACAATTTGCGAATGTGTCGTTTTGCCAATGTGGCATTTTTTCTAGTGTGGCACTATGGCAAATGCTCTTTTGTCAAATATTGAGAAAAGACATTTTGCGTCAGAATATCATTTTGCGAATGTTGCATTGTGCGCCTAAACCGTCTTAAATAAATAATAATGCTACATTATAGACCTTGGGGCCTGCCTGCCCCCATCTCTTAAAACAGTATTGTACAGGTATATTACTTTGCTTTGCGCCGAGGGTTGGAAATCATTAGTTTCTCTGAGAATAATATTTACTACTCCAATTATAATTACGTACGCTCAACTAATATCAGAAACACAATTAAATTTTGGGTGTTTCCGCCTGCCGAGGCGGCTGTTACTACTTGGAATCAGTTGGACGTGCTATCGTTGCTGTGCTGCTGTCGACACCTTGCCTATCATGGCAGCGTTGTGTACTCCTCAAGCTCAAAACAGCTCAATTAATAAGTTATTGGTCGCTAACGTAGGTAATAATATAAACTTAAAAAAGCGGCCAGTAAAAGGTAAATGGTGGTTTATGATTTATGACGTTTAAAAAAAAACTGCTTACTAGATCTCGTTCAAACCAATTTTCGGTGGAAGTTGCATAGTAGGTAATGTACATCATATATTTTTTTAGTTTTATCATTCTCTTATTTTAGAAGTTACAGAGGGGGGGGGGGGGGCACACATTTTACCACTTTGGAAGTGACTCTCGCGCAAACTTTTCAGTTTAGACAAAAATGATATTAGAAACCTCAATATCATTTTGGAAGACCCACCACATAGATACCCACATGTAGGGGTTTGATGAAAAAAAAATACAGTTTTAGTTCAAAGTATGGGGACCCCCATTTATATTTTGTTTTCTATTTTTGTGTGAAAATCTTAATGCGGTTTACAGAATACATATACATAGGTACACATACTTTCCAAGTTTCGACAGTATAGTTTTTATAGTTTCAGAAAAAAGTGGCTGTGACATGCGGACGGACGGACAGACAGACAAACAGACATGACGAATCTATAACGGTTCGGTTTTTGCCATTTGGCTACGGAACCCTAAAAATGATATCAAATAGGTAAACGATAGTTGCTAGTACAACAGTTATTACCTCCTTATAAAGAAGTACATGAATATTGAGATTAAAATAGCGAGTGTCAGTAGGGACCAGTGCGCTGGCGATGGCGCAGCGGACATACCACGCAGCCGCAGAAGGACCATGCGCCAACACGTGCTCGTTGCACCCTCATGCGCGCTGGACAGACAGAACTACCTATATATTTTTTGCGATTGAAGTGATTGATGATTTATTTTATCGAACAGAATCCTGTGCCTGCTTATAATATAGTTATCTCCCTTCAAAGTGACCTTTCATAAATTGTCGTCAGGAATGGAATGGACCTTCTGTCTCCATTGTACTACCTACTTAGCAGAGCATGTAGGTACACTGGCAGGACACGCTATAATGGTCCTGCGGCAGCTACCGGCCGGACCGGTCCCGCGGGCGGCGCGCGCGGCGCGGGCGCCAGCGGAGGCACTCGCCTTCTTATAGTTCTTACAAAGGCTGGCGATAGACACAGCGGAAAATGGGACGATTTCAATCAGATAGACTCCTGCCTTCCCTGTATGTCTATATATTCTGTATAACCTGAATATTCTTTCCTTTGGCTTACAGAAACACAATTTCACAAAGTACTGTTTAATATGTATGCACCTTACATACAAAAATTTACAACTAAACAAGAGGATTTAGTAACCAATCAACGAAACATAAAACAATTTAATAATAAGATTGCCTTAATACAGAATATTACACAACTGGCGAAATGTGGGTGTACTAATGGGTACTCCTCTGCCTAACCTTTCGGGAATTACAGGCGTGATGTTATGTTATGATTAATTAAAATCAGTCTTATTTTAAGAACAATATTGTTGAGTTATGGAGCAATAGAACAAAAAAATACAATAAAAGTCAAACCAAATATGGATTAGACAATTACCTACTTACTGCAAGGACTGCTTTTCGAAGAATTTAAATAGCTGCGACAGCCTGATGCCATCAAAATTTCAAAAATAAAATCTTAAAGTTTTGCAAGAAACTGGAAAATACAAAATATAGTAAGTACATGAAATATTGACTTGGCACTTGGCAGATAGGCGCCGGGCATTCATTGTAATTTCAACTATTTAACTTTTCTATCCGAATGTAGGTACACTTGATGTAGTTGAATGTATCACCGGTCCTTTGGAACGTAAAAGATCTTTGTTGCGGTCGAATGACCCGAGGGCCATTCGGTTTGAGCCGTTCAGACTCAATACCTATCAGAACCTCACTCGGCAACCAAAATAAATAGAACATTTTAAGTTGTTTGCGGAAATATACTTGATGGACACCTTATTAAAAAATGGACAAAATTGTTTTTTTCAAGACCGATTTTTCGGTATTTGTGTTGGTCCAGTTGTCCTCTAATTATGTAGATCACCTTCATCCATGCTTTAACCGAGCAAATTATGTAAACATCAATGTTTCACGACATGTCCACTGATACAGAAAATAAAACGGAACTATGGATTCGGATCATGGGGCTCTATATTGCATTGTTATTGTTACGGCATCATTGTTTTAAGTAATGCCGCTAGGCGGCCGCTCTAGGCGCTGCTAGGGACTCTGTGTCCAGTTTTTGTCTAGTCACGATCGAAAATATGAAAGTACCGTCGGAGCTCCGAACTGATTGCGAATTGAGATCAATGCTTTCAACGATTACTTCATAGATAATACTCGACTCTAACGTAATGATTATAATTTAAATAATATTTCTTACTTTTCATGTAGCATTGCGCAAGTTAAACGCGCATGGTATCGGGTGTCACACCACGTCGCTACATCAGCCGCGAGTGAGGCTCGGCTCACCCATCCATACGCGAGCAAAGTACAGAACATAATAAACATATTGTATCAACTGTGAGTCGTCACCATCGGACATTCCATCACAATCCGTAGTTGTTATCAACCTAGAGCTTAGAGAAACACGCCATTTCAGTCAACGTGACGGCCTGCCTGGCTCCGGAGTCCTGATACCTGATGCATGGCAAGTGTTCCGAGTGAGCCGGAATATCGCTGCTGCGTGCCTATTCAATAATTTCTCAAATTCACCCAGAGACATTTGTACAGAGAACAAGAACTTAGCAGTGCAAGTGAACGTGCATGTGGCTCAATGTGACTGCGGCGCAAACGTAGCTCCTCGGCGGTGCAGCGGTGCTGTGAGGCGGCCCGCTTCCCTTGTTAGGACGCAGCCGCTAGCTGTTAGCTAGCAGAAGCGATCTCAAAGTCAATTTCGTCGTCATGTGAACCTCGAGTGCAGTAGTACCGCAGTAGTAGGTACTCCTCTCCCGCCGAGTGTGAACAACACTAGCTCACGAACTCTACATGTAACGTGGCCAAGCAGTGAGTACCCAGCGTCGCGTAGTCCTGACTCGGGATCAAGTCAGCCAGCCAAGTCAAGACCATGTCAAGACAGTGCAATACACGTACACGTGTGACATAACGAAGCGCAACACGTAACATCGCCGGCAAGAGGCGAGCAGACCGCGGGCGGCGGCGCGGCGGCGGTGACGCGACCCCAAACAATGTGAGAAAGTTATAGATTCGTTCACATACACACAATGCGCATAGCTAACAGTCTCACAAAAACGATGGGATGCGCAAGCGCAATATCACTGTCACTGGGTGACTGGAGCGAGAATACACATTGCAACATACTAGAGTGTCATCAATCACTTTACAGATTAGGGCCATGTTCATTGTGCTCCATCAGAACGCACGGCCGCACGGGGAGACTCCGAGCACTCCCAAGTGATTCACACGAATCTAGGAAGCCCGATTGGGATTGTTAAACTAAGTGCGAGCACATTGCTCGCACTACGTTTCAAATGTTGATGAGCGGCGACCGCGCAGCTGCTCCGTGTGAGTAGAACTAAGTGAATCGACGATCTGCCAAGTGTCGGGATCCGCTGATTTCAGGAAACCAAGCACTGCGCCTTGTGGACATGCCGGGGGGATTACTACTCGTATTTCCAGCAGCGGATCTCTGTGAGCTAAATAATTATGACACAATTACTACATTTCTACGGATAAGTCAGTGAAGTCACATCATCAGTAACAGTTGGTTTGTGGAGAGGATCATGTGAGGGGCGCAGGTCCAGGCTACTGCACCAACTCCCAAAAGCTTACTGGCTAACTCAAGTCAAACAGTCGTTTGTGAAGGTGAGCTAACGATAATTTGGACAGCAGTGAGCGGCCGCTGATCATGGTCACCCACGCAAGAGGCGGGGGAGCGGGCGTGCGCACGCGCGGAGCGTGCCGAATGCGCCCATTGCTTAGCTAATTATGACACGTGCAGAACTAACCGTAAACACGTAATTACAATCCTTACCTTCACTGTGTGCACACTCTGCTCGCGGCTTGCAGCCGAGGAAACCTAACGGCAGAGAGCGCTAAGCCCGGCGGTGGTTAGATGGCTTAGCTTGTCGATGGGAAGTGTGGCAACGATTCGGTTGTGTGTGTGCGTATGATTTGTTCACTCCTTGTAGCCGCGCACACGCTACGCTACAAAGTGACACGCTACGACAAGCTACGCCTTGCTAGTTGCTACGCTACACAATGCTACAACACAAGTAAACATCTAAAGTTAATAAAAATATTTTTTTCAAAATGGTCAACTGCCTTCAAAAACTACAAAATAAAAAATACTTTAGTTTTGGAAGTCGGTGGCAGTTCTGGCACTTGGCAGTACCTACATGACAACGAACAAAACCAAATCCGCCGGTACGGTAGGTGGGGCCAACTACCACCATAGTCTTGAGTGAAGCGCTTGGATAGCCGGATAGCCGTATTATGAAATCCGGCGATGTTGGTGCCTCTGTGACTATTATAGCGTCAATGTGTGTTTCAAACTGAGCTGGCAACCAAGCAGAACCCCCAGATCACGGCTGGATATTGATCAAGTTAGAACTCGATCACCTAGTGTTCACGACGTGGCAACGATTGAGCACTTAAGAGAATACGTAACAAGTAACAACCGAGCATTCAGCGGGATTGAGATCCAGCGCTGGCTACATAGACAGTGATCCTGCAGACGACACAGATTTGAATCGTTACGTATACGTACATCTGCGGCGATTGGTGGCCTACGTTTTTTTTACGTCATCAGCAAATCAGTAAGACCAAGCAATGTTTAATATACCTACATAACAAAAAAAAATTAGTTTCGAGTTATTTTAAGGAGAACTAAGTTGTAACACCGTGCTCCGTGTTGTTATATTCAAAATCACATATAAATAGACACGGTCATCACACCATCATGCCGTAACTGTTCATTACCGTTGTTCATGTTACTATGTATCAAACCCTTAAGATTATTTAAAACCATCGTCACACAATCAGCTGCCTAACGAGCCGTGAATACCCAAGAACTTTTAGGAATATTCGTTAAACAGTTGGTTTTACTACTCGCATTAAAATGAGGAAATAATTAAGTAAATCGACGCGGACCTCACACACACTTATTTATAGTTTGAGGCAGTCTCCATCTCCATTATCGTTCGTAAATCAGAAATGGAAAGGCGAATGAACGGCCCCCGCGTGTGCAGCGAGTTGCTGCGCTCACCGCTTGTGCTTGTGCGCGCCGCAGAAGCCGGCAAGGAGGGGATTCGCTGTGTGCACTGCGAATCTGCGATATATATATATATATATATAAATAATATGACTAGTGTGGTGCTACTAGTACCACCACGCGCCTTGATACAGGCTTGAAAAGGTTTTCCAAAAGCATTGATGTCATCACTAATATAACGTTAACAACTCAACTTCGTAGTTCAGCCACCTCGACAGCCCGGAAGCCGAGCCGACGAGCCTGGGAAAAGTTAGCTTGATATATCTGACAGCTCACTGGAACATGTTGCACAAAGAGCCGCACGATGATGGCATCACAGCCGATCGTGATATTATATCACCACGGATCATCTCCGCGTGTCATGGCGAGGCGCTCGGCCGGCACGCGCAGAAGGTGCGTTTGACTCAACGGAAATAAAAATACAGATAAATCATTAGGTATGTTGCGCTCACACAGCCTCCTTGCTCAAGGACGAAGCACACGAACTGAGGACTACAACGAATAGACAGAGTGGCACGCCGCGCGCCGGCGCCGTCGTGGCTCCTCGACGTGACTAACGTAACTGACGCAGTAGACATTATTGAGGAGTTCTGCTGTCCATTACACGCACGCATATTGCCTGCTGATACTGACAGCCGTACACCAGTACGTACAGATGAACATAAAGCCTTCTGCGCCGCCGCTGCCGCGTAATCGATGCTCATGGACGCGTAAGGCCGCGGGCGCGTGACGCGTGCCTGCGGAAGGTGAGAGACACAAGGTCGCCGGCCGGCGCACGAGCAGCGCCAGCCAGCCAGTGACGTCATGGTGGCCACTCACCGACGTAAGCAGAGCCTACGAGGCGGATGATCACAACCCGTGTGGGTGATCGATAGAGAGGTCTTTTCTGCAGGATTCGATACTTGAGACTTCCCAGTGATAGCACAGCGGGCAGGTACTGCAGCAGTGGGTGCTCACTACTTGTTTTATAAATAAGAAGCGATTCTATGCAAATGTAGAGTACTGTGCACTTGTGCTAAGTGAAGAAACATTGTAAGATAATATAAACGACCGATATGTCAATGTTTGACAAGAACCTCACCCTGTGACGAGGGGCGAAGGTCAGCTAGCCAACTCTAGTACAACTTAATATTTTAAAATACGAATCTCGCTAAACATCAAGTTAGAATCAACCTGCGCCGGTAGCACGCGGCGCCGCCTCACTGATAGCACTTCAGAGCCCAGACCAAGGAAATAGATTTACCTACTAAACTTTTTACGCCGGACTTGCGGCGACAACGCCTCGGCAAGGCCCTTGGCGGCGGGCGGCGGCTGCGACTTTCACTAGGTGAGCCTGATGCCGACCTAACACCTGACGCTAACCGCCGGATGATGTGTACTGCTAACATTAGCTGAGCTCATACTGCGGCGGCGCGCACTACTCAAGCTTTCTTTGTGTCATGTTCAGAATTTTAATGATGTTTTATGTTAACGATCCTTTCTGCTAAATGTTTTATGCTCAACGTTATTACTATTCCTACTGCACGTGTTTCCGAATACAATACTTGATTTACTTCAATAGATTATTCATACAATGTAGTAGTCCAAGCACTTCATACACACAACGTGTACACAAGTTCCGCGAGGTCCTACTGGGACCTGACCCCTGGGGCGAGCGGCGAGAGAACGCATCGCTATCCATGCGGCTACCGGCCATCGGATACGCTGTCATATACCAGGTAACAGTGTGTCGCGGAAGCGGGCGCACGCGCACTTCCGGCGAGCTACCGTAGCGTCCGTAGCCTTACCGACGCAACGACACACTCGCTGAATACGTAAACGCGGCTCACCTACACGAACGTAAATGTACATTAATTTATTAAAAACTTAGCTGAGCCGCCGCGACTAAGTTCGCGTGTCCTACGCCTACACTGCACTACCGATACTCTACCCCTGCCCTATCCTTAGCCTACCCACGTCCATACTACGTTGTAAACATTGATTCTCGTCCGATCACCGAAGTTAAGCAACATCGGGCGTTGTCAGTACCTACTTGGATGGGTGACCACCTATGCGGGCTTGAGGACGGACAGTAATGGGTAGCTCGCCGTGCGATCAAGGACCAGGCCCGGGTCGACGGCGCGTTCTGTTCGCGCGCGCCTCAAAGAGCTGTCAGCACAGGCCACAGGGACGGGGCCCCCAACGGGGCCAAACGCCTGCCAGGGTTGCGGGCCGTCTTACCAGGATGCCGTAGCCCCGGAAAGTAAAGGGCAACAGAAGGAACAGTGTGGTTTTTTCGTCAATAAAAGTCTGACAGTCATTTAATGATTTTTACCACCTTGCAAAAAAAAAAAGCCCTACCCTACCCTAAACCTATACCTACCCCTACCCTCGACACCCACTTTTCCGATATTTTTCCAGCCAACTCGGTCCAGTCGTTCTCGAGTTTTAGCGAGACAAACGAACAGCAATTGATTTTTATAATAATATATTATAAATATAGATAAACAATATTTGAATGACAGCATAAAGTCGTCAATGGAAGACGTCCATCGGTTTCTAGAAAAACTTAACTCCATCTGACGACCCTGGATACCTATATCTGTTGTTGTCTGTACATACCTAATTACCTACATAGTGCTTATTCTTTTTAAACGCAATGATTCGACAACATTGTGGCTACCTGCTATTCTTAGAACTGTGTGTCATCGCTACGTCACGCTCGATCATTACCGAGCGAGTTTCGTTTCTACTGTACTAGTTGTTACACCTGTGAACAGCTACACGCGACTGGGAGGACGATAACGTTGTCCGCCACATTCAACATTACTTATGATTTTCAAAATTTTCAGCTCAGTTAAGATGCCAGGAGGGCGCGGGATACATCGATACTTACGCCTGTCTTCTTGGTGAATGGAAATAAAATAATAGACGCGACACTAACGCGACTGTAGCTAAGTAAACACATACTGCAGTTACGGAGTTATAATCATCAAGCCTTTCTAGATGGGTTTCCCGAAACAGCCCCACGTTGGGCGAGTTTTGTAGTTTAAGTGGTACTTAAAGGTTTTTTTATTTGAGAAATTCTTACCTGTTAATTTATACCTACCCTTATTTTTTATACGATTACTTGAAAGTGTGGTCTGCGATGTAATAACCGCGTGTCTAATCATCTGGCTGGTTCAGCCACAACTTACCCATACCAGCCAGAGTACCCA
Organism: Hoplodrina ambigua; assembly: GCA_949774945.1. NCBI lineage: Eukaryota > Metazoa > Arthropoda > Insecta > Lepidoptera > Noctuidae > Hoplodrina > Hoplodrina ambigua. Next base: position 88,266 of record OX458984.1, read on the forward strand.
CAGTGGGTGCACCCGAATGTGGATACAGGCAGTGGTATGTGAACGTAGCAGGACGCGCCGCGGCTCACAGAGGGGTCACAGAGAGCGCGGCGCCTCGTGACTTCCTACTCGTCGGCTGGCGCCCCTCCACCAGCAGTGCGCGCCGACAGGGCTGGCTCGGCCTTGGCGCGAGGCTAATCGGCTAAACAAACAATCAACAGTTTGACTTTGAATGTTTGATGATTATCTGTTGGTCACGTCACGGCGCGTTGGTGCCGCTTCCGAAGTTGCGCTTCACGCTAATGAGCGAGCCCCGCGCAGCCGCGAGCCGGCCCGCGGAGCGCGCGCTGCCGCGAACCTTACGATTTTAATACCACACTCATTTATTTAAGTGGGCTGCCGTGTATGAATTATTTATGACGAACAAAAACTAACTCCTATAAATTAACACCTGTACTGTATATGAGGCTTAGCGCCTAATCTCGGCATACGTAAATACACGCACACAGCGGACTTAGCGGTGTCTCTATGATAAGAAGCCACGTCCGTAGAAGTTATGATGTGGGTCATTGTTTTCCTTTTTCAGATTTTCATTTTACTGTTCTGTGCCTCAAAAGGAAAAATAAACCCCACATGATCACTTCGTTGCCTGTCTGTCTGCGCAGACTCTTATTTTAGTAAAGCGTGAAGGAGTCAAGTTAAAAGTAAAATATTTACGACCCCTTGGAGCAAAAAAAGTGTTGCTCACCATCAATTCATCAAACAATTATTTACATAAAAAAACCATCGATCACTGGTGGTTAAAATACATAATAATATTAGATTTTGCATTTGCATAACGAACGAACATTAGCTATCGGTGCATCGGATATTCATGGAAGAACAAATATTTCAACTGCAATTTCCATTGCTGTCGTTATTGATATAGTAGTTACTTAGACAGCTGCTTCTTAGAGCACGTGCAAGAGTGGCACTCGACGCACGACGCTGGTACACAAAGGGTATCAACTGTCAACCCTGAAACGAACAGATGCCTACAGTCGTATAGTAATGAAGGTAAAGACGAAAGTTTGCGACGTTATTGCGTGTGCACTGTTGTGCAACCGACAGTGACAACACAAGCGACAGGCAGGTACTACATGAGATAGGCGATGACAGACAAAATGTCAGGCGATGGACGACTGTCATCAAATTACTAATGGCAGGTGACAATCACACCACCATGAAAAGGAGCCTGTGGGCGGCGGACTTGGAGACAGTTCGTGGCCCGTACTGAGACAGGCCCCAGAGTAAGGCGCGCATGGCGTTCCCCGCGCGCCTTGCTGGAGTCAGGGTGGCGGCGGCGGTGAGTGGCGGCCGCACCGAGTGACGGGAGCCGCCTTGTGGCGGTGGCGGGTCAATACCTGCCGGGGTGCGGAGGAATACTCTGAGCCAAAGATAACTAGAGAAATATCGGGAGGTTTTAGTCGGTAAGAGACCGACACACCCCTCCGCCTTCCCCGAGGTGCAGGTAGTCCACGAGGATTTCCCCAAGAAAAAAAAAACATAAGGTGATAACCACACACTCAAACACCGTTTCACATATTATGTATAATATCTACAACACACCCTCGCACGTGTTGTACGTACGCGAGCACAAACCCTCGCACACTAAGCATGGCAATTAATTTAGAATCAGCCAAATTCTTTTTTGTTGTGTTCGTAATTTTTCGAACAAGGTTTATATGAAAGATTTTTTTCTAAATCCACCGGAAAAGTCGGAAATTCAAACCCGTGCGAAGCCGGAGCAGTTCGCTATTTATCAATAAGAGGCAAATGACTTCTAATAAGATAATTACAACTAAGTAGTACGCAGTGCGATACAAAGACAACAATGCACACTGCGCAAGCGCACTACCACCATTAGCGTAGGTATCCATAAAGAGGATAATTTGTTTGCTGATGTCACGACGGGTTATAAATATAGTCCTGTGAGTTACGACACACGCAACGCGCATACAATATGAGTGTGCGATTCAGAATGTCATATAGAAAGGTCAACACGGACGATGGTCTTCTTTGCAAAACATATGCAAATCGTTGTAGCCAATAATATTACGTCTCTTAAGAGAGTTGCGAAACGGTTCGTCCTCTGTTTTATAAAACCAGCAGTAAAAATCAGCAGTAACAACGGTATCAGTTGTAATGCGCACAGGTTCGAGCACTCGCTGCTCACTGTGTAGGTGAGTCGCATCATGTCGCGCGGTGGAGGACCTACCTGCCGCGGTACCCATCCAGCTGAATTACTAATGAAGATATTAAAGTAAGTAATTTAACCAACGTTTAACTTTCATCATGAATCACAAAGCGTTTATTGATATTCTCGATAGTTTGAGAGACATACAGCGCCATCTAGTTGTAAGTACGGTCTGTAGCAACTCATGATACCTACAACATTATTTCAAAAAGTAAGTACTAGTCATTGAGTTGCCTTAAAAGTACGAATATATTATTATCAGAGTGATCTATGTGTGCTATAGCTGCCACGACTCTGGTCAGGTAAGTACCTTGTGGGGCCAAGTGTCAGTAAGAGCGAGAGCTAATTAATGCGACACTCGAAGCAACTGATTGGAGCAACAACCATGTATCCCTCGTCACGTGACAAGCAAAAATATTGTTGGAGTAAGATGGACTCGCAAAAGATTTTTTAGATGATCGTTGATCAGCGTTAGAGCTCATGCGCTGCATTGTGTGAAACTGGAGCTGCAAAAAAACTGCTGCTGTCTTTGGCCGATACAGTACGTACTTACGTATTTTTCTCTTTGATAAATAGCTATGATTTTTTTATTTGTCTTCTAGATTATTGCACCTTCTCACTCCATGGTGCAGTCGGCGGCGCGTGTCGAGCGCGCCGGATGTGCGGCGCGCGGCACGCCCCGCCCACCCGCGCCTGCGCCGTCTGCAGCACTGTGTCATGACATGCACGGTTAGATACCGCAGTGGTGTGGCGTGCTAAATACACAAAGATTAACTAATTCAAATGCAGCCTCATCTAGCCAACAACTTACCTGCCGTCACCGCGACGACCTTGCTGTAGGATCGCACGCTTGCACCACTAATTACATCAAATTTTCTCGAACAGCTGTTCCAAGTTTTCAATGAATTACCGATTCGAGGTGTCTTCTACGTTCAAGTACCGCGCCTCCAGGGACTTCTGTTGGTAAAATCCAGCCGGCGACTGTAACTGCTACTTGCTGGTTATAAGAACCGACCAGTTCGGCAAGTTCTCTGAGTGACCTCCGTACGTGCTGACGGTTCGTAACGACTGCGGGGATCGACGACATTACCATCCTACCCCCTCGGTGTAACTTATCGAGAGGAACTGGTTCATTTCAATGTCTTTCATTTATTTTAGATCTTTAAAAATATTTACTATCGAGCAGATAAATGTATTAAACAATAGCCAGCCCTTGGGTCACCGAAAGTGTTAACCAACCGTTTGGACAATTCCTTAATGAGGCTATGGACACGCGGGTCCCACGACTCGAGGGTTTATGGTTTGTCGCACTACCGTTGTGTTGAACTACGGTCGCACAATCGTTTGCCGCACAGGCCGCACTAGCGTGATGTCGATCTTCAGTGTGTCGCACAAGCGTGCGTTCGAAATATCGTGTGTCGCAGTACAGAACTGTCGCACTAGCGTGCATCGCACAACCATTTGTCGAAGTCACGTAGTGCACTCGAAATGATAGTAGTAAGGAGATAAATAAATAAAAACAAAAATAGATCAGCTCGCTTGGACAGAGTCATTCAGACTATGATAAGTATAGCCTTCACCGAACATAAATAGGAACTTACCGAGCTATGAGTCGAGTCGCATGAGGTGCTCGCCGAGCTGCCGGCTACTTGGTGAGCGCCGGATGTGCTCGACTTGCTACAGATGAGAGACAGATGAGTGTCCCTTACCTTCAGGGTATCACAAATCTACATTCATACATAACAATTGTAAGTGTGCCTAAGTACCCAGTTATTATTTGGACCTGCTTGTTTGTAAGTGAAGTGACTTCCAATTAATAATTTCCTCACGATATGGTTTCAGTATTCATCGTATGCTTTTAGCAGCTCTCACAAAAAATCAAAAAACCACAGCTCTACATGATCACAGTACACTTACTTTGTGAACATGCCTCGTACATATAATAAAATATTATATTGTATGATTTGCATATTAAATAACATTCACTAATAGATATAAATTCTAAAGTATAGATTCTCTATACACAACCTCTGTGCTCGAACAAGTAGACCAGATCACCTTCCGAGATTTGTACATGTTGCTGCGAATGTCCGGATCCGGGGTGCAGCGTGTATGATGCTCTGCTGTACCTGTCGGCCACCATCAGACATCCACCACCTAGCTGGTGGATGTCCGAAACTTTTTCTTTTTATGATGATTTCATTCAGTGAAATGTTACCAACTCAAAAATATATGGGAATTATTCATTAATTAAAGTTAAGTAATATTATTCATCAACACAATTAGCAGTAATGTTGTCGAAGATATTTACTTAATTATTGAGTTATTGCACGTTTGGCTGTACAAATTCAGAAATACTTATTCGTTGCAACACTTGCCTTCATCATACACATAACTATTGGTTACATCATCTTAGGCTAGAAATATTTAAAAAATAGTATAGTCAGCTATCGGTAGGGATAATCAATATTATTGATTAGTCATTAGTCAGTACATGGCAAGCTGCTGAGGCGCTTAGGATCATTGCAAATATCACCGTGAGCGCACGAGCTGTGCAATTATTATTCTTGGAGCGACATAATTATGCTTCTCAATATGATTCCCAACACCTGAATCTAATATTCTATCAGTTATCGTCTTGGTGTATGTTAACATTACCCAGTGAGAGTTTCATTCAAGTAACCGTATGGAACAATTTGTAAGCACTTGGTGTTTGTCGGCGTGCACCATTCCCTGATATTACCTCCTCTTTTTCCTTGATATACAGCATACCTTCGCGTCAAACTGACGATGGTGTGTTTTAACCAAATAAAGGAACTGTTAACAGCCAGTGGAACTACTCAATTGTCCTTACGAATACGAAATAAAGATGTATGCCTGTCTGTCTTTACCAACAAGCAGTACAAAGAGACAGTTATATCAATTACAATCCCAATAGCAAGGATCGCCTGCCGGGTCTGCGAACACGAGGCAGCCGGTGTCGACACGAGCTCACGACACCCAGCGGTCACGACTCGATACGATGTCTTCACTATACCGACAAGCAAACAAAACTAATTACAGTAATTACTTCTTGACTTGAACACCGAAGTTATTAACTTATTTGTTTAATTATTTGAGTAAACAAATAGTTACACACTTTAATATAATAATCATTAGCATTTAAAGTCAATGGTATGTGTAACTCACGACACGACGTAATCTGCCATATGCAATTATATTAGAAATAACGAGGCGTGCGAGTAAAATTACACAAAAAAAAAATTGAAAAAAATAATAATATAAAAACCAAAAGAACAGTTAGTAATTGGAGGCAATGACAAATTAAATGCGCTACACTAGGCGGGGTAGGTACTACTACGAAACATATCATCGTAACCCAGCACATGCAATGTAAGCCACAACCAAGTTACATGCTTCACTTTCAAAACACTACAACGGATGGACGGGGTCACAAGTCACAACGATATGATAAATATTGGTCATTCTGCGAACTGGACACTGCGACCGCAGGACAATCTGCGAACTGGACACTGCGACCGCAGGACAATCTGCGAACTGGACACTGCGACCGCAGGACAATCTGCGAAATGGACACTGCGACCGCTGGACATTTTTCGAAATTAGACATTCTAACCGTTTGACGCTATTAACGGTTTCTCATCACGCTCGACCCACAAGTCACTAAGAGGCAGTAACCAAAACCGTAACTTGACGCAGGTCAAAAATCCGCGCGGCCGAAGTCGCGGGAAAAGCTAGATAAGTATAAAAAGCCAGCAGTGGAACCACTGCGTGCAGTTGTCAGGGGTCGACACAGTTCACCATCATGATGGGTGTTGTATTGCATTAAAATACATTTATAGTAGGCCTACGCTAGCTACCTTTGTTATTGCTTTATTGATTGAATGTTATCAATGACACGTTCTTTGCCACAATAAGTATGTTGTGCAGCGACCGAAGCAGGCCGCGACATTGACGCCAGCGACGAGCGCCTTGAGCGCAGATGAGCTCAGGCGTCGCCACTGACCATGCTAGGCACGTCGCTTAACACGGAGCATGTTACGTGACAATGGAGGATAACACCCTTTGGAATCCTTTAAATAAAAATAATATGATTAATGTATAATAATAACACAAATCTAAATTGTTTATTATTAATATATTATTGTATACATAACCGTTGTAACGGAACATTAATTAACATTAATTTGGCAGATGTCGTTCGTAAAACCTTATGATAAGAAGCATATTTTATGATGCTGCATAAGATTAACTATTAAAGAACATGAAACTAAAAATAATAGGTAGGTACAGGTTAACGTTATTAGTTTTTTAACTACATACCCTTCAAATGGGGTGTTGAATTTGTAGGGGAGGTACGAAATCCACGTGGCCGAAGCAACGGGAATAGAACTAGCTAAATAATAAACTACGAAGTCGATGGCAAAGTGCTAATAATCTACGGGTACAATGTGAGAACAACACTGCAACGTAAAAAAACAGTGTATTCTTGTTTTAACCTCAGTGATTCTACATCCTTAACTTCTTACTCTTTTTATAACGATTTGCTTTTTGCTTTTTGTTTTTGTGCTCACACTGTCAGTTAATATTATACATCTGTAAGTGAGGATTTGTAACTGGCTCTCACGTGTCTATTGTTTCCTTTTTTGTTTGTTTTTATTAGCTGTAAGTCCTCCATGTACTTAAATAAATAAATCCAGTTTTTTTTAATTTGCCACGTATTTTTTAAACTCTACCTTTGTCTGACAGGCTATAGTACGTCTGTGGCCTTTTCTGTCCTCTGTATATGGTTTTATCATTAACAAAGTTCCGTCTATGGTTTCGTCGACACTGACAGAACACAAAAACGTCAAAGTGCTAGCTTGTCAAATCAAAACTTCAAATAAATTATTTAAGTTTTCAGAAATAATATTTCAATTGCAAAAACAATGCGCTTGGTAACATTTAGTTTTTTGAAAATCTGTAAAAATAAACAGTTATACATCGGCCTTCCTCGCAGAATTAGCGGCATTGTGCAACCAGAGATAATGCCAGTAATAGGTAGGGTTAATATACACATTCAGCATAACATAACCAGCCTAAACCGTCCACTGCAGGGCAAAGGCCTCATCTCGTAAAAACATGCCATGATCACCTCGTTTACTCAAGGCGGATTGGCGATTTCAGATGATTTTATTTATTATATAGTTCAGGTTTCCTCACAATGTTTTCCTTCACCTATGTTCCCAAACTTCTCGTAGACCACTTTCGAAATTTTCCTGGTCTCAGTGGTTTCAAAATGAAGGGGGTGAAGCAAAAATTAGCAAACATTTTATAATATTATTTCTTCTGCGCCATCTGTCAGGATTGTACTAGAACCGTAACTCAAAAAAAAAATCCACGGGTAAATCTGAATCTTAACTTCGAAATGCTTTTTTTAAAGTTTTTAAACAAAATAGCCTGTCATATTCAATGCGTGTTTTGCGCCTTTAATTTTTTGAGTAGTTTATTATCTACCTACATTGATAGGTAAAGCCAAACTATCATTTTTGTTCTTTACTATGGAATCCACTTACAACTTGTGAACATAGACATGAACAGAATGATTGACAGAATTTTGAACTACTTATTACATTTTACTATGTAAGTACTAAGTATGCATACCAGCAGCAAAGTTGAGAAATATGACTATACTATACTATTTTTTTGACCTTTTCTTTGGTCAATAAAATATATCTATGAAAATACTACTTCAATCTTAAATCATGTTCATTTCTTTCTTTTATGACGAGTAAAGAGTTTTTGTACAAATTACATCACACTATTATTAGATTTAAGTTGGACTTTAGTCTGGCCCTCAGAAGGTACTTCCTCACACCAATCTGTAACACAGTTTACACCTAAAACAACTTCTGTAGTGTTTACTTGCTGGCAAAAAAAAGCTCCAAGCACTGATGTAAAGATCTTTGTGTCACTTCAATTAAATGAATGTAAACCAAGCAACTGGTCCCACACAGATGACCCAAGGCTGGTGGTCATCAGTCCATCGTGGAAGGAGGAGGAGGAACCAAAGTTGCGCAGCGCTGTGGTCCGGGACATGCAGGTGTACCCAGACTTCATCACAGAGCAAGAGGAGAATGCTCTGCTTCTGGAGTTGGAGCCAGTACTGCGTCGCATGAGATATGAGTTTGATCACTGGGATAATGTTAGTATAATAAAAAAAAAACTTATTTTATTAGGAACAGAAAATAATGGAAAAGAAACAAACCATTCCACTTGTAGAGGTACAACTGGGCTAGTTGCTATTTGTTGTGTATGTTGCATTTTCAGCATGGAAGACATTATCAGGCTGCATGCTCAGTCGACAAAGTAGATAGTATGCAGTAGTTTCTAAGAAAACCCAAACTATATCTGACGACCCTGCATACCTATCTACTTTGTTGACAGCTTTTGGTATACATTTAGACCTACCTTTGCTCATTTATATAATTATCTTAATGAACTTCCTCAAAAAAAAGACTTACAGTAAAGTAAGTTTTAATATTATCCCAAGGGAACTCATTACCAGGATAAAAAGTATCCTGTGTGTTAAGAGAGTTTACCCCGTACGGCATTTCATACAAACTTTCAAGTCCAGATTTTTGGAAATGAATTAACCTATTTTAGTAAAACTTCCTACACATAACTAAAATACTTAGATCTAAAGTTAGTTGACAACATTTTCGAAAAGTCTCATTTATAAAAAGAAAATTGGAAATCTCTGTTTCTATAGAAAACTTAAATTCGGTCTAATTTAGCTGTAACACAATTTCTTGACTTTGAATTTTGGACTTGAAAGTTTGTGTGAAATGCCGTACGACGTTAACGGTCTTTGTGTATGTTTTTCTTGACTAATGTGTGTTCTCCAAAATAAACAAGGAAGTAAATATGAATTGAAATGCCACATCGGTGCTTGCCCGGTGTCGAACCTTTAACCACTGAGCCATCACGACATTTTAGACTAGACCTATGCTCGTAGGCAATCCAAGGGTTCCGCGAGACGGAGCGCAGCAAGTGGTCGACGGAGAACTCCGTGGTGCTGAGCCGCGTGCGCGCGCGGGCGCTGGGCGCGGGCGCGCGCTCGGAGCCGCTGCCGCACGTGCACGTGCTGGACCTGGCGGCCGCGGGACACATCAAGCCGCACATCGACGCAGTGCGCGTGAGTGATGCTCGTGGCTCACGTTATGTGCTCTGTTTAGCTGCATATTACATAATGCTCTAACGCATGCGGTGATTGGTCAACAGACATTCCCTGAACAAACAGTAACTGAAAAAAAAAGATTAGCAAACCAGTGTTCAAGTTTCCAATCGTCATTAACATTAGACAAAAATCTTTATAGCTCTATGGTTACGAAAAGCTTTCAAATTTGCAATATTATATGGCCGATTTTTTCCGATAATCCTTTGATATATTAAAAAGGGACTCACCTACATTGTATGCCCTAGTTTTAAACATTGATTTTAAAAGAGTAGGTTCGTATGGAGTTTCTTTTCCATTCTTTTTTTCCCATACGAAACTACCTTTTGGAAGGAGTTACTACATTTAATTCCTTTTTTTTAGATGCCTTTCAATAATGCTTTGTTGACTTTGAAGACAGTGTCAATAAATATAATAGTGTAATGTTCGTAGTTCTGTGGCGACGTGATCGCGGGCCTGTGCCTGGTGTCGAGCGCCGTGATGCAGCTCGTGCACAAAGAGCAGAAACATCTCGCGCTCAACGCGCTGCTGGCGCGGCGGGCTCTCTACATCATGAAGTAAGACGTCCATTCAACATGAGTAGGTGCATTATAAAACTAAAAACACCAAGTACCAAGTATTTTCGAAGTACAAGCGAGTGCGTGAACAACCTACTTCAGGCACTTGTAAGATTATAGATCAGCGTACCTATAGCTGCGGTTGTAGGTAAGTAGAATGGAAAAAAAAAAATTACGTAAAAGGCAACCGATTTTTCAGAATTCATACTGAAAAATAACGATTTGAAGATAGCTGTTTTCTTCTTTATTAAAACGGGTCTTGACCGGCAAAAAAATTGAATTGATTTATTTGTCACAACAGAGGAGTGGCTCGGTACGAGTTCACCCACGCGGTACTCGGCGGCGAGGAGAGCGAGTGGCGCGGCGAGAGGCTGCCGCGGCAGCGACGCGTCGCGCTCATCTGCCGCACCAAGCCGCGCCCGCAGGACACGCTGCCTGATATCAAGTTTGGGAACATGACCGAATAATACCAGGAGAGCGGAGTGCGAGACACCATCAGGAACACCCCATTTCTGAAAAGCTCAACAAAGTGGCCGGCAGATTGTTAAACGTATCTGATTGGCTGTTGACTGTACAGCCAGCATAATGATGTTATGGCCAAAGTTAGTCGAACTGTAGTTTTGCTGCGACTAGTGCATTGACTTGATTTTTAGTTTTTGACATCACTGTGGATAGGAATTCCAAAAGCGTTCGCTAGGGATCGAAAAGGTACAGGATTATTGATATAGTTGGCATTTCGTTTTGAAAGGTGTCTATACTCCGCAGACTGACCTATAGACTTGCCTATTGTTTAGTTATGACGTTCCTATTGAATATATAAACTAGTTACAATGCGGCCATTGTGATATTTGATAGTTAAATGTAAAGTATTTTTCCACGATTATTTAGTATTATAATGTTGTTAAAATAAAGTATTATTGTTAAAGCCTTGCGTGTGTAAACAACCCTTGTACAGCAGCAGCACTGCGGGACGAGCAGATCATTAGGCGCTGTTCCACTGCGCAAGCGCGCTCACGTTGACTTACTGGTTGGTAAACTCATTGATACACGAGTGGCCTGCTCGGATATGTCGCCCACGAATTTCAACGAAGCGCACGCTATGTGGCCCACAGTAGCTGCGCTAGGATGTGCACGCGGTGGCTACTCGTGTTAGTTGCGTGGGTTCATTTGTCTAGCTGATGGTCGTCTATTTGTCAGTGACCAAGAATATTGCATTCAATGTACTTCTATAGAAACGTAGTCCCACGTGATCTGAATCACGGGCCCCTGTAGTTAACGTGGGTGTTGCCTGACATCGTGGACCCCGTGCACCGCAGTGAACAGCGCCTTTCCCTCCTCAGATAACATAAAAGAGAATATAAAAGCAAATAAATGTAGTTAAGTATATTTCAATTTCAGAGTAATCAACGAAAAATGAACATAGCCATAAAAATATAATGTAGACAGGTATAGCATATAATAACATAAATGTATTATCGTCTAATGTTATAACACGCCCGTTCCAGTTATACCCAAGCCTAATACATTTTCATATACTCTTAAGTTAAAACCTTAGGCGTCCCCCACACGAGGCGCGCGCGTTCCTCGGGCGCCGCGTGCACTCTCCACACGCCTCATGTGGGGCAGCCTTAGATGAATATACCTAACTTTGATAGTGTTTTCTATCGACACAAAATCAGTTCTGCAACGATGCATGCAAAACCTTCGTTAAGCAGAACCACAGGGCTCCAGTGTAGACGGAGAGTTGTGTCGGTAGTGCGCGTGAACGTGTGCTGTGTTCAGTGCATGTGGTCGACGCCAGGCTTGTGCTCGTACTCGTCGTGGTCGCGGTAGTGCAGCTCGTCCAGTTCCTCCACCTCCAAGTATTCCACTTCGCCCTCCATGTCCTCGCCTTCTTGCGACTCGTTGCCTTCCTCCTGCAAGTACAGTCGCTTTTGTACTCTCTGAATAAACTCATTTTAAGGATGGTTGATGATGCTCCACATTAATACAAACATGAAACAGAACTTGTACACAATTATTTGTCAGAGTATTCGGTAATCATAATCGGTGTCGACCGGAGGTCCACGGTCGGACGTCGCTGGTCAACCAGACATTGCGTTGTCCCCCGAATAGATAAGTTGTTTGTCAGGATCATTAGTATGCGTCCAGTCGGGGCCAGCTCGTGGGCAACGTAAGGCAAGCGTGCGAGTAACGGGTGGGCACCGAGCGGTCCGCTCGCCGGCCGGAGATGACGTAGTGAGCGTATGTATACCCATAGGACTCATACAAAGAATCTAACCGCTCGAGCTGAGGCGGCGCTGGCCGAATATCGGGTGGCTCTAATGAACCTTTAATATGCAATTTGATTAGATTTTGTAGTATATCACGTGAGTGCAGTAGATCGCACGTACCTGCGCGAGGCGCGGGGCGCGCGCGGCGCGGTGCACGCGCGCGTGTCGCTTGCGCGCCGCCGCCGAGCCGAAGCTGCGCAGTCAAAGGGAAACATTACAATGCTTTTCTAGTTACGTGTTTTATGTCCACCGTAAGGCGTCCTCCACATTAGGCGTGTGAGCGTCGCGTGTGGCCGCCGTGTGCAGTGTGTCGAGTCAGTCACAATTTGGACCGTGCCGCGTTAGCTCACGTCGCGTTGCTGTTTTGGCGGCGGGGATAGCGAGCGAAGGAGTAAGAACGCGACGCGAGCGCACTCTCCACACACGCCGCAGGGCAGCAAAACGCGACGCCCACGCACATGGCTCCGGCGCTTATGGCGGGGAACGCGCACGCCTAAAGCGGGGTCAGCCTAAGCCGATATTTTGAATGTAATGAGACGTCGTCACATAGACGCTTCTAATAATACCTTATTTGAACAGATGGACAGAATATGTACATACCTGTAGATCAAAATGTTAACCCTCAATTTTGCTTCGCCGTAGTCAGTTAATGCTAGTACATAAATTTCGTTTTTGCAAATAATTGGTAACCAAAATAGCAGTGGCGTGCACAGAGTTTTTAGACAGGGTAGGCAGAACAGTTAAAAGCTATTTAAGCTAGGTAGGTATCTTACCAAACATGTAAGTACCTATCATGGTTTTAGTTCATCGTCTTGTCGATTTAAATAATTATGTAGGTAATTGCCACCTTAAATAGCCTAGATTGACTGATTTTGTAGACATATTTTACGGATACCTACCTATATGTTTTGATGTTTCATATTAATTTGAATATTAAATAATAGCAGTCAAATTAAATAAAATCCGGTGTCATTGACCTTTCACGATCACGTCTTTTTGTCACCTGTAGTTTTAAAAACGCTTATTTTTTTACCTCCTCTATACACACACCACATGAACAACTTTCACAGTGAATATTATCCATTTTTTCACACTAATAACATCGTTAAATCTTAAATATCTGATAACAAAGCACGATCACGTCTTTTTGTCACCGATACTTTTAAAAACACATATTTTTTATTTCCTCTATACACACAACACATGAACAACTTTCACAGTGATTATTATCCATTTTTTCACACTAATAACGTCGTTAAATCTTAAATATCTGATAAGAAAGCTCACGACCAAATCAAAACAAACAAACGACTAATGGCCGCTCAAACTACTTGTTTATAAAATACGACAAAAAAAATGGTGCTTTATTTAGAGAAAGTTGAATGAAATAATGTTACTTTTTAAAATAGTCGCATAATAAAGCTAGCTTCCGATCGGAATCGGAACACTTCGGTAAGTATCGTGATTCGTCGTGTAACAAGTCATGCAGCGTCTATTTGGTGTGTTTGTGTGCGTTATTTGTGACATGTGTGCCTCGTATCTATACGAACGCACACCCATTTAATCCGTATGACCACGAGAGCACACATATACACATTAAGGCACGAATAGTTTGTGTCTTTTCCGCGGCAGTCAGCGGCGTTAGAGCAGCGCAATTTGAAATCGCGTCAAATTGTACGAACGAGCTAACTATTTTGTATCGATGTTAATGTTATTTATACGACACTCGAAAGATGGCGCTGAATTATGATTTAAGATTTTTTTGTTTATTGATAAATACTCGTTTATAAAATAATATTACATATCAGAACAAAATAAATTTTTATCTGAGTTACGTAGGCTCGGCAGTGTCTTTCTGCCTCTATGGTATGCACGCCACTGCAAAATAGTAGCGCATAAGTATGTACTAACGTGCGTCCACACTCGTCGCACGCGGCCGAGGCGGGCGGCGCCGGAGCGGGCTCGGGCGCCGGCTCCGGGCCCGGCGCCGGCTCCTCGTCCGGCGCGTCGCTGGTGTGGCACTTGCGGATGTGCGCCATCAGGTTGGTCCTGTGCAAGTGAGCTTACGTGTAATTTGCGTATTTTTTACTAGTTGGGGAAACTTCACAGACGCAATGAATATCGGTAAACAAAGCGTTTGTCCAAAAGGACATTGGTAACACGGGTTAGGATAGATCTAGTATTGTTTTAAAAGCTGTCAATTCAATGTTAACATCTCAACTATTTAACAGGGGTCTATACAGTTTGTAATATTTTTGTTGAGAGTGTTATTTTAATGAATGGTGATAATAAAAATGAGGTAAAACCGAATATTCTTCATCTTTTTAAGAAAATTAGTGATAGACATGATTTTAATACTAGAAATAGGAACAAATTAGATCAACCAAGTTTCAGATTGTCGAAAGTAAGCACTTCTTTTATGGGGTACTGTGTAAAATGCTATAATAAAATACCAGTCGATATTCTCCAACTAAATGAGAGAAAATTTAAGACATGCATAAAACGCACACTATGTAATCAAGCATATTATAAGTTAGATGATTATATCACGGACAAAAATGCTTGGCTAAATGCTAGTCCTGCTCCACAGCCACTCGGGCTCACTAAATAGGATTGTTTTTTAAGAGAATGATGTTTCTTACCCTTTTTTTTATGTCGACCTGAATAACGTTTACTGTTATCAGTACGATTACTTTTTATTTTATTTTTACATATCACAGTCATCCAACGAATAAGTACACTGAAAGTGTTAGTATTGTATAATTTAATATCATTTATTTCAATTTTGTAAATGTGAGTACCATGGAGCATTTTTTATTTATTAAGTTACGATGTGTTTTGACTTAATAAGCATGGCAGTTGAGAGCTTGTCATGCTCACTCAAATATCTCGCTGATGGTGGCGCGTGTGTTGGATCATTTGGCTCCCTCCATAATGGTTGAGCTGGGTGGTGCTGATCCATGCGTCATGCTCGTGAACGAGTGCTGTCAGTTGGGATTGGTCATCTCTTAACTGCTATTGCTTTAATTTCTTTATATTTTTTTTTACTACTATTTTATATTCATCTTCATTGTGATCACATATAGAATCGACAAGAATAATGTAACCAAGATTTTGTAATAACCTAATTTAAAAGAGTGCCGTGGAGTTTCTTGCTCGTTCTTCTCCTTATAGGCCTACCTCCGTTTTGGAACGAGCAACTAGCTTCAACTTTCGGACTAACTGACCGACTATTTGACAATTCAAAAATGCCTGTAAATGGTCTAATTGAAATAAATGTTTTGACTTTGACTTTTGACTTTATTAAAAATTGCGGTCATTTACAAAAATCGACATTTCTATAGTTTTCGGGGAAGAAAACACGTAATAAGTAAAACAAAAAGTACCTGGTACCGAATCGCAGTATGCAGCCGTCATACCCGCAGACGAACTGCTTGGCCTGTCGATGCCGCAGCAGGTGCGCGGACAGCAGCTCGGGCGTGTCGCACGTGCGGAAGCACTGCGGGCACACGTGCGGCGCGCGCGCCGCCCGCCCGTGCGCCGCCGCGCAGTGCGCCGCCAGCGCCGCGCGCTCCGCCAGCAGCACGCCGCACGCGGGGCAGCGCGCCACGCAGCGCCGCGCGCAGGCGCCGGGCGGCGCGTGGCACAGCGCGCACGCCAGCGCCGCGCCGCACGCCGCGCCCGCGTGCGCGCGCAGGCCGGCGCGCGACGCGAACTGCGCGCCGCACGTCCAGCACGAGTGCAGCGCGTCGGCGCCGTGCGTGGCGGCGTGCGCGCGGTACTCCGCCACGCGCTGCAACACACGCGGCGTCATGAGGGCTGTGCGCATCGCACGAGGACGGAGCGGCGGAAGCACTTCCGCACCTGGAAGGACAGCGGGCACACGGAGCACTGGTACACGGCGTCGCCGCGCGCGTTGCGGGCGCGCTCCAGCTCGTCGTCGTCCGCGGCGGCGGCGGCGGCCAGCGTGTCGCGCTCCACCATGATTATGTCCTCCTCGCAGTACGCGCCGCCTGCGCCCGCGCCGCCCACCACGATGAACACGTCGATCTTCTGCGTCAGCTCGTGCAGCCTACACGGTAACGATCGACTTCATTGATTGATTTGCAATCTCTGCTTGAGATCTATAAACTAACTGTTATCAATTAAAAAAATAATAAAAGTAATAAATAATAATTAAAAAAAAAACAGTGAAGGATGTTATGTTTATGTATGTGTTTTTTTTTATAATGACAAATATACACTTTTGTGAGTTTGAATTTTTTATTTTTTACATTTTACAATTAAAAATAAAATATAAGTTTGTGGTTTAATTTGAAAAATCAGTGATGGATTTATCTATTACTGGTTTTTAGATTTATCATTTCTGTGGGTTTGCTTTTGTCATTAAGTACGTAATTTTTGTATCAGCATAATTATCCATTAACACACTACATAACTACAACTTAGTCTTTAGTCTTTGCAAATGCAAATCTCACACAGGGACTGATGGAAAGTAAATATTTTTATTGATAACAAACAAAAAATCTACAAAGTAACAACACTATTGCACTTGGTGACAGTGACTTTGTGGACTAGTGGTCCATTTGGCAGTGGCACATAAATGTTTCGACAGAGGGGAATGCCTGCCTAAGGTTGCTCTCTTCTTTTTAATCTTTTAATCTTAATAATGTTTCTGACATTTTTATGGTTTTTATATGTAATTGTGATTTATTTTGACATAAATTAGTTTTGATTTAATTGTAATTTAATTCAGATTATTAATTTAAATGGAATTATAAAAATTGTTTTGACAAACTATTTTTATTACTAAGATATACTACATTTAAGTTCACTGCTGCTAACATAGTATGGACATTCATAGTCTGAAATAAATAAAAAGTTATGGTGGAATAAAGAATCTCACATACATACATACATACATTAACCCTAAACACATAACACTCCTTTTTTTGGCGCAGTCGTGTAAAAATAATGCAGTTCCCCAATACATTTCGTATGACATCAGTAAACTGTGATGTCTCTCGTTTGCCAACTCAATAGACTTACTGGTTGTTGATTTCAAAGCAAACAAAAATCTAATTTTCCTGTTAATTAAAAATCAATTGGGTATTCAAGGCTAAAATAAAGTTTTTTTTTAAGTATTTCGGAATTATACATAATTATAATTAATTATGTCAACTACCAGTCATGCAAAAATTCACTGTAGTGCAAGTTTTTCAATTGGGCTGAAAGAATCTGCCGCATGTCTGATCAAATCATCAAACTGCAGGTCCAAGTAGCACAAAGCTGGTGCCTTGAGACAGTGTTGCCGCAGGCCACATTGGAGATACAAACCAGATAGATTCAACATAAACTGTAGGGATGAAGCACAGAATAATCGTGAAAGATGGATGAAGTGTTTAGAGCTCAATGCCCAGGAGCGGAACAAAACAGGCAAGTAAAAAAAATGACAAGCCAGCTCACCGCCTCCGCAGCGCCCGTATCTTCTCGCTAAGCGGCGGCACCCCGCGCGACGACAGCGCCGTGCTGAACTCGTACGACTCCAGCGTGCGCCGGATGCAGCTGCCGCACAGGCGCCCCTCGGGCACCACCTGACAACCACATAGGTACACACTTCAATGTTTGTATTAGCAACACATGGACACGATGCTCATTATATTCAACTTGCTGTTCAAATAGGCTTTCAATACACGATTACATTTTTTCAAAGTTTAGCAAAATCGACTGGACGACTTGCTCATAATACATTATCTCTATTTATTTCGAGAAGCAAAATTTCGGCCAGGTCGGCCAAATGGCCTTTTTTGTTCTTTAACAAGAAGAGACACATGCTCATTCTAGGAAAACAATCGAAAACTTAACCAGTGTTCTACTTTGAGAGTTCCCGCCTATCGGAAAATATAGGTTATAAAATTGTTATGAAAAATATAACAGAACCAGTAATAGAGCATGCCTCCCTACCTTGCTGGAGTTGAGGTGTACGAGCATGGTACGCAGCGGCACCTGCATGGGCGAGGCGCCCGCGTCGTGCTCCTCTGGCGAGAGCAGCTCGCCGCCACCGCCGCAGATACAACATGTCTCCGACTCCACCTCCACCTTCATCACTTCTGTTGCCATAGCTGTTTTCAGTTTATATAACTGTGAATACTTAATCTAATGCACACACACTAAACTAAATAACAAATAGTAACATCTGTATTATCCTAATTCTTCACAACATCGTTTTTCGCCAGTATTGTATGCCAAACATAAAACATAGATATTGATAGACTAACTAAACTAACTTAGCATAGTGAAAACCAGTGTTGCCAAGTGCCAACTCTCCAAAATATTTTCCCCTAAAGCGCAGACAAAAAACCTCTGAAATCCCCTAAATAAAATAATGATATATTAAAAAATTACAAATAATAAATAGCGCCAAGATTTTTGTCTTAGTTTTGAAATGAATAGTTTTAACTGCTTGATATTGAACTGAACGGAGAATTTCAGGAATAGCTGGTCGTAACGTTGCGTGCGCTGTCGCGAAGAGAGTCGCGTGCGACGTGGCGATGCCATCCGCGGGCTCCGCCTACAGTTCAAGTAAATGCGTGTAAAAACGCTTCTCCGTAAACACTCTCATACAGCGCCATTAATTGTTTGAATTTAGTGCGTGCCGCGTCGCTAATCGCCATGCGCGACTCCCCGCGTCCCCGTGAATGAGGCCTTAGAGCATTTAACCTAAGAGGTTAAAAATGCTCTAAGAGAAGTCTTTTTTTTTTTGAGATGGTAAATGTCATTTAGTGACTCCTTCCGCCCTGGGTCGGAAGGGACTGTCAGACTTTTACTGACTAAAAATCCACCCTGTTCCTTCTGTTGCTCTTTACGTTCTGGGGCCACGGTATTCTGTTAAGACGTCCGTTTGGCTCCGTTGGGGGCCCCGTCCCTGTGCTGACAGCTCTTTGAGGCGCGCGCGAACAGAACGCGCCGTCGAACCGGGCCTGGTCCTTGATCGGACGGCAACCTACCCATCACTCACCGTCCGCAAGCCCGCGCCTACGGTGGACGGATGTCGCCTCGCGACGTCCGACGCCCGACTCCCGCGGCGGTTGGGGCGTGAGGTGGAGGTTGTTCTCTCCCTCACGCGACCCGCCTCCTTCTTCACTAGCATTATTGCTTCGCAGAAGGAGGTGGAGACGGCGGTGCTCCGCCCAAGCGGGGCAGACCTGCACCGTATGCTCCACCGTATCCTCCGGGCGATCCACACAGTGGTGACACCCGGGCGTTTCTTCCCGCTGTATCCGACACAGGAACCTCCCGAAACAACAGTGTCCGGTGAGGACCTGCGTCAGGCGGTAGGTGAGAACGCCGTAGCGCCTCTCCAGCCACTAGAGATGTGTCGTATATACTGGTTCAGGTATTTATACCAAGTATGTGCGTCCCAGTACGCAGCCCGGGTACAGACCGAAATGCTGGATAAATACGTTGAAGGTATGACGTCAGACGTATAGGCTAGTACGATGCGATCCACTACCACAAGGTAGCGGTAGCGGCCAGTCGTACGGGATCGGAACGCCGAAGCCACCCGAAGCTACCCGATAGTTTACGGAGGATCCGACGCGTCATTCGTGCTTTAGGAACGATCTAATTCAATTAGAAAAAAATATACTTTAAGTCTACGTTTTTAGGGAACATAATTGCGTAATAATGTTATTGCATAATAATTATTACGAATTAAAAATTTTAGCATGCCAAAGAGTTCCTTAAAGTGTGTTAAATTTAAAGAATATTATTGCGAGTATTAAGGTTTACGTCGTTTACGATGTCTATTGTAAATACCTATTACCTACGTATACGTATGTAGTTCGACAATATTTTTTACGTCAGTTGTGATTGCGAATTGATCACACCTGTTTGTTTCATTTCCTGGAAAAGTTTATAGTAGGTACACCCATATATTAATAGTTTATATTTATGTGTAGGTACCTAATCACTTTGCAGTGTAAATCTAAATAAATAGCACTCATTAATAACCATCATCATACTCTTAGTCGATAGTCCTAAGCCTGGGAAAGTGGGAAGAAAAGATTTCATATCTTATAACGCATAATGTTTACTGGAAAAGTCGCGTGTGGTACCAACATTATATTGGAGGTATACCGTACTTATCACATACGTTTACTTATCGAAATCATTACACACCCAAATACTTAGAAGTATTTTGAAACCCGGTTTTTGTACCTGGTATTTAACGATACCCATACCTTGAAGGCCGGGTATTGAGAATAGCAGGTATATCTCATCTCTACCAGCCACTCCTCAAAGAGGGGTCTTACCGCCACGATTGCGGCGTGCCCGTCGACATATGAAATAAAAAAGCGCCAAACTTAAAAAATCTGCAAATAGCTTCATCGTGGACATTATTACCATTAGTTATACTTAGTTTATTTAATTGCCTAAACTTAAATAAATTATTATACAAACAGTTTTTTTAGACTATCTTAAGAACAAATCATAGAAACGAACCACTGGTGGGGCCCACGGCAGGCGGGCCAAATCAAAATATAATATACGTATAAAATGTTCTCTGTGGGGCCGAATCAGTAGTCAAGTCTTAGTAAATCTCTATGTTACTATCTAATAACTCTTTAGTCTATAGTCATATGATACTTTTGTCGCTGTTTGTGTCTATGATTTAGTGTCAGTTACTGTCAATTGTTTGTTGTTTTGTTTGGTTATTTTCACATAAAACCGATTGACTATTTTAATCCATTTTCATCGAGATCTAACCTGATAAATCAATATTAATTTCAAGTGTGCGGGCTACTGGATCTTTAAATATGTCGATTGGCGTTCCGATTAAAGTACTTCACGAAGCGGAGGGCCATGTAGTGACTTGTGAAACGAATACCGGCGAAGTTTATCGCGGGAAGCTGATTGAGGCTGAGGATAACATGAATTGCCAGATGACGCTTGTTA
The DNA here is from genome assembly GCA_949774945.1 of Hoplodrina ambigua. Lineage (NCBI taxonomy): Eukaryota > Metazoa > Arthropoda > Insecta > Lepidoptera > Noctuidae > Hoplodrina > Hoplodrina ambigua. Next base: position 109,506 of record OX458984.1, read on the forward strand.
CTGTGACGTACAGGGACGGACGAGTTGCTCAACTGGAGAATGTGTACATAAGGGGCTCCAAAATTAGATTCCTGATATTACCAGACATGTTGAAAAATGCTCCTATGTTCAAACGTCAAGGTAACAAGCCAACCGCCGGTCGGGGCAAAAGTGCGATATTACGAGCACAAGGTAAGTAATTCATTGATTTCGCTGATTATTTTATGTCCTTATACTCTTAAAGATAGTACTGTATAATTAAAGTAAAAAGTAAACAAACATTGTTTTGAATAGTTACTGACAAGTCATTGGCCTCGAGTTTTGCTGAAAAGAAGTAGTTTCAGCTGCCTATTCTTATTGAAAGTTAAGAACATGATTAAATAATGTTTGAAGTGTTTTGTGAAGTCAATAGATCAACAAATTAGTATCTACAATATAAAACAGTCATACACACCAGAGTTTACTAAACATTTATTTTACAACCAACTTTTGTTCTCCAGCTGCTGGTCGGGGGCGGGCTGGTGGGCGCGGCGGGGGGCACCGGGGGGGCTGGCAGGGTGGCTCTGGTCCTTCTCGACGTTAATCTCTGCCACATTATATCATCTCTTTGACATCAGTGATAATACCTAAGTATAATATATACTAAGTAGGCTACTCATAAGTTTTATTTTAATTTTAACTCATTGACTGCGGGAAAACACACACGTTGTGTTTCGACTAAAAAACGCGAGTGCGGCGCACACACACCGTATGTGTTTTTCTATGGCGAACGCACGAACATTGGTAGCTAGCCGCACTGGCGTTTGGCGCAGCGAATGTTCGCCCGCAGTCATCGGGTTAAGTCCCACTATGTGTATGCTGTATCTTGATGCTCTTGTCAAAAGGGTCACAATGTCCTTGATAACATGTAGCCCACGACTCAACTTAGGGAGAGGCACTGATGTATGCTCACATAGTCATGGCATGGGCGGAGGTGTACGTCAGGTCAACACCACTCAGATGCTGCAGTGTTATCCCATATATCCATTGCACACTGAATTATGTCTCCACTCACTGCACCGGTACTGTAACATTGTTACATTACGTGAGCATTACGTGTGCACATTGATGATTCAAAATGATTCGCATCATGTGGCCTCTCCCTAATACTGCCTCAAATCAGTAGTGTATTTTGTTTATGACTGGGGGACATCAGCCTTGCAAAAAGTGCCAACTTTTAATGTTGTCTAAAGGTTCTAATGTGAGCCAGCTTCATTGGCAGTATGGTTTTTGTTTAGTGGTTGTGGTTTAGGGATCTCTTGATAATACTGTATCAAGTAATGTTGTAAATATATGAAGTCCTTATGATCAGACTAGTGTGGAAAATAAGGAATAAAGGCTTTAAAATAACTTTCTTTGTGTTTAATGTAATGTGTAACCCTACTATAGTCAAATTCTTTATCATGTAGAATGATGTGTCCTTTGACTTGCTGTAATAATTGTTTCGAGTCTATGAACATAAGTGTCAATCAGAGACTCATGTTCATACAGAGACACTTCAATGTCTACACTGTGTGTTCTGTGTATAGTGTCATAGTAGACTATGACAGTATACAGATACACAGTACCACACAATAACAAAGTACCATTATATTTATCAATATTTAAAAAAATAAAAAATAGTTACACTTAAAATAAATAAAAGAATACAAATATTATGTACAGATTTATTGAACTGAACTTGATGTCTCAAGAGCACAAATGGTGAATCAGCTTCATATTATTGGCTAAGTTTTACCAAATTGAGATCAAACTTTGTGATATGAGATAGAAACAGGTCCTGCTACTGGCTATGCTCTACCTTCAATTTTGTATATTGCGATGCGTTTGACTCTTACGGTTGATTCACACACATCAGTGAAGTTACAGTTCTGGTACAGTACCACCACTGTGATTATTGTTCTTTCGTATATTTGCTATGAACGCGTCCACACCTGTCAGTGTCAGCGACGACACAGTGATCTCGGAGTCAATGACGATATCGGGAGTCACGGACGTAATCGGCGACCGAAGATCGATAGTTTGTGTAACGGACAAGTAACGGATCACTAACGCCACTACACCGGACACAAAAATTAAATGCTACCCTCTCTCATGGATCCTTCCTCCAACGAATATCTTCTTTACTTCCTATTTTCTGGTAACGAATATTGGAATGCCCTGTATAATGAAATGTTCTATGTCATGAATTCTTCTTCTGTTACTCCTAATTGCCATGATTTATGCACCCTATTTATTTTTTTCCTTGATACTCATCTTCTACGTCTAAAGCAATGGCTATCTTCATATATGCTAGATTAATTTTATTGAACAGAGCCATAGCGAGAATCACAATAACGTCACTATATCACACATTTTGCCTAAAGATCTGTAAAGAACAGGTACTGACATGTGTGAATTGTTGTTGGTAGTACATGAAGCACTGCTGCATCACTGTTGCACTGATAGGGCACTCGGCCAGAACCTTGACTTCGCTGATATGTGTGAATCAACCTTTTCTCTACCATAAGGTGCACAATTAATAATGTGTGTTCATACAATTCAATAACATTCTTACCTGAGAGTAGTCTTATTGTGCACTTAAGACTCAGTTCAGATATAATCTTACATTTATTTGTAACACACAGCCCAGTTAGCTAGAAATCTTTCACCACGGGCGGCGCCCTTATGCTAAGATCTACTATCACATTATTATATTGCCTCAAAGAACAGCCAATATGGCTAAAGCTGTCAAGGAGGGAGTCACAAGTTACAATGTCCCTAAATAGAAAAAGTATTGGCTGTATGTAGGGAATTAAGCAGGTGTTACATGAGGCTATTGTGAGGATAGTAAACGTTAAAAATTAATCTATGTTAATCAGTTCACCAAGCACGGTAACAAGTAGCCCTGTAGGCTCCACGGGCTAACTATGTATCTGCAGGTTCATTCCTCATTATTAGCTTGGCATTGCCAAGTTGTATGATGTTAAGGTGTCACAAAAACTCTGTCAATACTTAGTTCACACTAACTATTTCAGATTTTTCGTTTATTTATTTATTTACTACACAGCGTAGCTCATTTTTTGTGGAAAGATTGTAAATTTAATTCAAGCTCGAGTTTGTGTATGGTATTATACTATCCCATGTAATAATGTTATTTCTAGTTGAGTTTATAATTCCTTTTCGTTAATTTTGGTTTGTTCAATTGTAAATTATTTACATTTGGATGTGGAAAGTGGGAAAGTTTCTGTTAACCACTATCGTTCTGGGACGAACCATGAATGTTGCAATCAACACCCAACTAGATAGGCCCAGCCTAGAATAATTTAAAAATCCAAAATCCCTGGCCCTGAAGATTAACCATTCACGAACACAGAGTAGTACCGAATGGAGCGCTTACGGAGTGCTATCTATGTAGCTGTACCTACACAATTGTGCATCATTCCGCGACGGATAAGTTATCATACGTACCACAAAATAAGAGACCTAACCTATTGTATTACCTACCAGAAATCATAATAAATAACTAATTTCACTTTAAAATACAAATAACCGGGATGACCGTCCTAAACGCTTTATACTACTCTGTGTGCGTGCATGTTCACAAATCGGCCTTGTCGGTGGGCTTGTCGCCGGCGGGCGGCGCGGGCGCCGGCGGGCGCGGCGGGCGCCGGGTCGCCGCGCGGTGCAGGCGCTGCGCCGGCAGCTCCACCAGCACGGCCAGCGGCAGCGCCGCCATGTACGACACCGCGGCCACGCCGAACCACTCCAGGATCTGGTGGATAATACCATACATGATGACTAAATCGACGAGGCAGTAACGTTTTAGTAAAGACATCATTTGTTGCAATTACTTAAAGAAGTATTGTTCTTTAAGTAATCGCAACAAATGATGTCTTTCTTTTAATTTCAATCCTGCCAAACAACGTGCTCCCGACAATGTTTCAGCTTATGGCAAACGTCTAGAATAATACCGCGGTTTGTCTGTCAAGCATTGACGGCATCAGTCTCGCTGCTACCAGCGACTTGTTGATGGGCATGTGCAGCAGCAGCGCGCCGAAGGACAGCCGCGCCCACGACGCCCAGCCGCGCCATGACAGGAACCGTTTCACTGCCGCTACAAGCAAAGGATAATACCATTAGCATCAGTTGTTCAGAGTGGTGCCAGTGCCGTCGTGGGACTTTGTGAACACAAACTCGTGTTTCCCAAGGTGTAGGGTTACACTTACAGGACATGAACCAGTTACGTCTTAGTATCATTATCGTAACTTTCACTGGGCACAAATATAGACTGCAACAGACTTAGACAGAAAAACTCGATATACTTCGAGGTGGCGCGAGAAAAGAGTATCCGGAAGGACTCTGGCAGGCCTATGCCCAGCAGTGGGATAGTGCCAGGGCTGTAGCTAGTGTCGAATTTGAGGAAGGGCAACATTGGTTACATGTAGGGCAGAAGTGAAAAAAATATCTTAATTGATCTGCCCTCGAAGCACGGGCTCCTAAATCAATCAGCATGTATATCACTGAACTCTAGATCAGTGATGTAGGTACATTCAATAGCTATTCGTAGACAAATAATTTCTGTGACAGAGCATGAGCATGGATCTAATATTAAATCCTCAATGATGAAGAAAAGGCGACAAGATGGTTGAACTTCCAGATTTGGATATAGAGATCCACGCCAGAGTGAGAGTGAGGTAATAATTAATTATTGTAGGGTGGGGTGATACGACCAAAACGGAAAAAATTACCATTTAGATAGGCACAGAACAAAGCATTATTGTAACATGAAATGAATGTCACAAACTGAGCGTCCCGCAATTGATCGACATCAAGATAAGTGCGTGGCGTATCATGGCGTGCCATGTCTACCTATCAGGCGAGAGTGCTTCAACACAAGCCATAGTTGTGGAATAAATATAACAAATTCAGGTGACTTACAAGGCACACCATTCATGGCTCCGAGCAGTGCCATGGCGACGAAAAAGGAGAACACGGGGCGCTCGATGGCGGCCAGCGCTGCGGCCGCCAGGCGCCCGGGGGGCCCGCGGCCCAGCGTCAGCGGCGACGCGGCCACCCACCACGCCGCCACCGGCACCGACGCCACCGACAACCATCCGAATATCTGCAATGCGACACGTCATTCTAGAGCTAGTACAAACTGCAACTTTATTGTAGAGCTAACCCATAAACATATTATACTTATTACCATAGTAAATGCCCGTGACTGCGTCCGCGTCAATGTCGGTTTTTTGTGGCGTTGTATTTTTTTCTGCACGGAACACTAATTTGTTTTTCCAAAATACCTACAGAACAGTAGGTAATCCTTAATGACTCCATATGACATTAGCTATCTGCCAGTTAAAGTCGCGTCAAATTCGGTCCACCCGTTTCGGAGGTTTGGCGAAACAAACATTTAAAACATTGTTTTTTTCATATGACTGTAAACATTTATAATAGAATATGTATTTAGTAAAAAGCTGTTATTTTGACAATAGAGTTACACTTCAATATTATTTATTTGTATAGATAGTTATTATATTATTAGAAAGGCAACATGCGATAAGTCGATTACTAGTGATAAGACTGCCTCGTTGGTCTAGTGGTCGCAAGCGCGACTGCTGTGCATGAGGTCTTGGGTTCGATTCCCAGGTCGGGCAAAGTGTTATTGGGTTTTTCCATCAGGAATTTCTCAGTAGCAGCCTCGGAGTCTGGATTTGTGCCCGGTTGATGGCAATAGGCTCGCCCCCTGTTACATGGGACTTAAAAAAAAAAAAACATAACTGGCGAAATGTGGGTGTACTAATGGGTACACCTCTGCCTAACCCTTCGGGGATTACAGGCGTGATGTTATGTTATGTTGTTATGTAGTGATAAGACCACCCAGCGTCTATCAACCAGAGTTCTTATAAAGTGACACGGCGTGTTGTGCCTGGACAGGTATGTATTGTACCTTATAATTAATTCATCTTGACATCTCCGTGCGTGAGACTGTCTTCTGACGCCCTCGGAACGGAACGTAGGACATTAACACGTAAGTAAACACAACTGTTACTCCGGTTCACCTGCCGTTGTCTCGTACAATAGTATAGTGGTACCTATCGTACATTGTTCACAACTACAATAACACACTTAGCTTGTCACCATCTAATCAGCAACCATCCTGACAATATCTAGTGATGGACTACAGCATGATATAACAACATTTTAACAATACGCTTCTGTGTACTGTGTGACGATATGGTATGTTATTGTTTTAGTTAACAGATATTAGGCACTTAGCGGCTAGGTAGGTACCCTAGGTAGTAATTATTGTGTGTGATGATGCTTGCATAATAGTAGCTTGGAATATAGGCGTACGAATGTCTAAGTATTATGTATTGCGCAAAGTATAGAGAGCAACCGAGAAAAAAGATCTTTGCCTCCAACGGCACGCAAGTGTTCTAATACCTACTTACAGAGAAACTAATAAAAGTGTTGTCATTACAAAAGTTCTTAAATACATAAATAATGGCGGCCGCGCCACCGCGTGCTTGTTACGTGAACTCACCAGCTTGGTGTGTCGTATCGTTGGGCCATGCGGACCAACCTGCTAGTTACGGTTAAAAGTTATCGATGAAGTTGAGTAAGTAAAGAGTTCCCTCGGATGCACTTCGATATGAAGAAGTCACACTACATGACCTTCACCGTAGGTACCGCTGAAGGTGGGGATGACCTCGCGCCGTCGTCAAGAAAAGCTTGGAAACGTTAACAGTCAACAACCGCAGCAAGCAGGTACCTTGTACCGCGGCAGCTGCACGTCCATGTCCAGCAGCGCGTGGTGCAGGTGCGCCAGCAGCAGCCCCGCCAGCGCGCCCGGCACGTTGCCCAGCGGCGACTGGTACAGCACGTTGAACGACGCCTCCCCGCGGTAGGCCATGCGGACCAACCTGCAACCACGACATGCTGTCAGCGCGGTATTGACGGTGCGACTACGTTGCACAGCATTCGTAAGTAAGTATCGCTTTGGACGTTCACGTGCAACAGCAGCTAAGCAGTTACCGGTATACCTGTTGTAGAGATCATTGGACTTTGGCATCTATACAGATATACTTATGTTATACCTACAAATAATAAATAATACGATTTGGTTCTTGGTTATATGGATCTGGGTCTGGTTTCAAGTATTTCTATGAAACCGTTAAAGAACTTGTGTTAGTTCCTCCAAAGCAGACAAAAGTAGCGATATGAACTCATCAAAAAAGTGACAATGAGTTCCCATATGAGCAGTCTAGACATATTCATAATATGTTGATAAGCTCCTAATGGACTCACTCAGGCCGATGCATCACGTAGGTGGGCACGAGGTTCCAAGAGTAGGCGAGGCCGAAGAGTAAGGCGACCGAGCCGATCAGCATGGCGGTGAGCACGGCGACCGCCGCGCGGCGCCAGCGCCACAGCGCGAGCGTGAGCGCCAGGCACAGCGCATACAGTTGCATGTCTGCTGCCAAGTACCTGGGAGACCACGCCCGGTTAGGACAAGCTCAGTATACAGGATAAAGTAAAAATACTACCCTGCAACAATATGAATGCAAGTAGGATATGCATTGAGCAGAAATTTGCTACCTATGAAATCCTTTGAGGAACTGGCTGAACTGGCGTTCTAGTCCACCAACACACCGCACTACCTTACCTACTACTTCCACTCTAATACCTACTGTAGCGTGTTGTGCTCAGAGTGTACGTGAACATATGTGTAAGAGCACCGCGTGTACATAGGGTGTTATCGAAGAAGAACGTTTAGAAATTCCAAATCTCTAATTTTGTTCGGAGAGTTAATTAGGCGGCCTTGGTTTCGAAAATGATCCTGACCAGCTGAGAAATGTGAATGAGGTATAAATGTAAGAGCGCTACGAAGACGAGCCAGAACAGGTTGAAGTGAACTCACCAGGTCTGTATGAGGCACTTGTCATCGGCCTGCAGGATGTTGTTGAGGTACAGCAGGTGCGTCCACCACTTGCGCCGGCACACCGCCGCCTCGCTGCCCACCAGCGGCGCCCACATGGGCCCGCGCCCCATGCGCTCCCACCACGTCGCCGCGTACCATACCACCACCCAGTACGAAGGGCTGACCCTGCACATCATAACGAAATACAGTAATGTTGAGTGAATAGACTCGAGTGGCTTGTAGGCGAGTGTGTACCATTGCTGCTGACATTTACCATCAGGTGAGGTAGCAGTCAAACGTGAGCTATCGACATACCAAATAAATAACTATTCCTGCATTATCCTGCCCAATGCCAAACTGTTGGTGGTCGGCACATCAGACTCGTTGTTCTTGCTCCGTGTTGCTAGCTGCCAGTGCCACCTATCATTACACCTATCATTACATACACTTTCACACTCATTTTCTTCAAGAGCCAACATTTCAAGATCGTTAGTTTACCTTAGCGGTGCATTGGGCGCTTTACCCACTGGTGACTGACACACACACTATGTACATTGCTGAAAGCCACACCGGCGCATTGCTAATTATACGCACATTTAAGTAGGTACAATTTATCAGACAGCGGCAAAAATAAAATCAATACTTTTTGAAGTACCTCGCTACTAGGCTTACTAACTTAGTTTTTCAACACAATGGTTAATAATATCCATAGCAACTATATATGATCTATAGTTATACTAATGATCTATAGATCTGTCGTGTGTGTAGATAGGGTTCCGTATAGGATGTAATGCAACTGTCTGGTCTCAGCAATTCAGCACCTACTGCAGCTGTGAATTTGTAATATTGTCAAAAAAAATCCTTACCCTAATTTTCCAGCGATAGAATTAAAAACATAAATATACCTATCTAAGAATGGTTTTTCAGTGCTTCATTTCCATATTATAAAACTTATTTATATATTTTCATTGAACCCTCATAAAAGCATAAACATCGGTAAAATACCATCTTCGAAGTTTGCAAAGCAAATAATGAGCTTACTCGCTTATAAGAAATAAGAGGTTTATGTAAATGTAAAAATAAAACCATGTCTTTAATTAGCATAATGTTTCATGAAATCAGCAATAATCATAGTTACGCGGTCCCAAAGAATGAAAATATTGATTAAAAAGAAATAAAAAATTAACTTTCCTTTCGTAGAACCCTCGGTGCGTGAGTGCGTGAGTGCGTAAGTTGCCGGTTTTTTTATGTTTTGAATTTTAACCACCAAACCCCACATAGGTAAACTATGACTGACCTGATGATCCTGTTGACCATTGTCTGCACGAAGGTGGAGACGGGCGGCACGCTCTCCCCGCGCCGGCGCTGCTGCAGCAGCTTGTGAGCCAGCAGGAACGACGACATGATGAAGAAGATCTGCACCACCAGCGTGCTGTTCGTCATCAGGACCACTTCCATTGAGCCGCGGATCTACAAATAACGACTTTCTCATGTTAATGAAGGGCAAAACGTTTTGATTAATATTCGAAGCTCTTAGTTGTAAACCGCGGGGCGTTAAAGAGAATCCTAAACCAACCTGTTCGTAGATCTTGGTGTCTGTGAGGTAGGTCTGCGTGGTGATCCAGCAGACGTGCTCGATGATCACCACCAGCATGGTGAGCACGCGCAGCCCGTCGAACGAGGCGAGGTCGGTGCGCGCGGAGTGAGGGGGGGCCTCCTGCAGGGAGCGCCAGCACGCCGGCAACGACCAGGCCAGCGCCCATTCTGCTCCTGAGGCCACAATCTTATGAATAAAGCTCATTTTGTAAAGGTTCTGTATGCACGACGACATACCAAGCTAAACATGTATTAAAGCTGACCTCTCATTGTACGGAAAGCCGGGTGTGTCCGTTATAGAGGTGGATCTTTCTACCCGACTATAGCAGAGTTATAAGGAAGGGTTTACATATTTTTAGCAAAGCAGTATTTACCCAACCGTAAGAACTTAAGATTTACAGCAACAATTTCTTATGTAGGTTAAGCAAATCTGTAACTGAAACTACTGACAATTGAAATGACAGTGGATGGGTTTGCAAGCGATGGGTAAGTGCCATCGCTTGCAGACCCATTCATTCACCAGGCGATGCTGTGGCGCACGTAACAGTGGTCTACAAACAGATTGGCTCATTGTTATTGATCCGGCAAGCCCGCCCCTCCACCAATACCGTGCTGAACGAAAGTGAACCACGCTCTAGTTAGACAAGCATAAAATATGGAAATCCGCAGTTCCGAATACCGTGGAGGTGCGAATTATGACATCGCATTACACCTCACAACGGATTGAATTATACAGCGCGTGTACAGTGTACACTATAGTATCAAGATGTGTTCGTCATTGTATACATAATATACATTGTATGCTCCTCACCGTATCTAAGTCATATATTATCATGATTTTACGGTAGATAAAAGAGTTGTGATTGTCATCTATTTCATTGCGCGACTTCGGAGGATTATGACTTGAACAGTCTAGTGTGTATAATGTACCTATGTATGTTCATTTGTGTGTGCATGTCTCCAACACTATTCATCGTATATAAGCGAATAAGGTATCGTTGAAAGAGTCATGATGTTCCGCTGGTTATCTTCTATACATATGAAATGCTTTGTTCTGAATAACTGACTGACTGACGGATCAACCCACAGCCTAGAACGTTGATCGTAGAGACCTGAAACTTGAACTGGGCGTTCTTTGTAATTTGTATGACGTTGGCATCCAATAAGGATTTGATTTAGGACTAGCGACGAGTGGCGCGGGTGTAGTATGGTGTGCTCCTTCGGCGCCTTCTTGTCTATTAACACCTTTTACAATAATTCGATTCTTTAAAAGGGAACTCGTGCGATTATATTCGCGTCTCCCGCCAATTTCTCATACCCGGCCTGCTGATTATTATTAGACTCATAATTACTTGACGTCAGGGCCCAGCTGTATCAAGCCCAACCGTATAATAGGCATTAATGATAGAATTAAGTGTCTCTCCAACGTACATACCTTTCCTGTGATGATCGGACAGCGTGAGATCCAGCGCGGTGCTCACGACGGCCAGTGCCAGCAGTGCGGCTAGCACCCCGGCGAAGGCGCGCTCGCTGTCGGTGAGCGGGGGGGCGGGGTCGGCGCGGTTGCAGTACTCCAGGCGGTGCAGCGTGGCTGTCAGGTTGTAGGCAGCCGAGGTGTGGGCGTTCACGCACGAGGTGAACCTGGGGATGGCGTCAGATGGATGGATGTTGGACGTATGTGGTCGTGTATTCGTTCCACGTGTTTCCAGCGGTGACACTGAATTAGTAATGTCGCGCTCGTCGGGGCTTGTCTTTTGTAATGTTTGGCTATAAGTGCTGGTTTCCTGACTTATTCGATTATTTCTTTCTTTTTTACATTTACATATTAATAAAATTTATTCTTAGAACGGCAAATGGCAGCTACGAAATAACTTTTGTGAAAACATAATTTTTACTAAATATTAATTAATATATACATTATTTACAAGCTTAATAATAAAATAAAAAACAAACCAGAATAAAAACGAGAAACTAAAATTAAATGGCATCAAAAATTACAGATTTATATGAATATAGATTTAAAATACGGCTGAAATATGTTGCAGTACCACGTACAGGGTACAACAATAGCTGTACTTTGTGAAGTTTTGAGTGTAATGTCACTAATGATTTCAGAAGTTGTGTTATATCCGTGCATCCTGTGGATTGTGACGTCGCAAGGAATAAACTGAATATTTGTACTTCTACAAACAGGTAATCTGTGTGTGTTTTGTAAATAGCATATGAGGATAAAAAACAATATCAGTGTAATGTAATACGTTAGCAGCGTGCCGCTAATGAGGTTGCTAATTAATTATATTATAGTAAGTTGTAACACTATAGACGGACGCGGTCCTAATACATCATAATGTTGTTAGATTACCAATAGAACGAATCTAAGAGGTAATTAAAATTATGTAAACGCATACTTTAAAAACGATCTATTATTTAACTAGCTGCCGATTGTAAACTATTTATGAACAAGAACATGTTTCAGATGCACGAACATCTTCATTTCTAGCACACAGACAGTACTTAACTAAGTAGGTGATGGGTGTTATGTAAACTTACATTTTAACTTACGTCTAGAATTAGATTACAATTATATAACATTGCTTTTACTCTTTTATATATATTTAGATATACAAAAAGTTTTCTATTAATTGCTGCATATATTATCATCAAAATAAATAAGTTGCTATTTTAAATCGTTTAGCATATTCAAATAACGTCTTATTATTTCAAATGCAGTTATGCAGGCTACAACTGGTGCGCATGCGCAGAAACGATATATTTTGGTTTATCGTAGAGAGCTTCTAAACGGGCAATACTTTCACTGCAATATGTAGCTGCAACATTTTCGAGAACAATACGCGCCACGAAAGGTGACACTAATGAGTAATTATTATAATTTTGTTAAGAATTTTAAATGTCATCGAAAAATCCCTGTATATACACAAATTAACGATAACTATTTCGTACATCCATACCTGCGCAAGCCCCCCACTACTGACGCTTGTCAAGTCCCAGCTTTCATGGCGCGTATTGTAAAGGCATGTACGCATAGCTCTAAGAGTATATTTCCGAAGTTATAAGGAAGCCATCATTTATGATCTATAGGCTTTGAGGATTTCAATAAAATTCAAAAAGACGTTCTGTCGAGGTCGCCGAGCTATAACATTTACATTGAAAAGACATCAACGCGCGATCATAAAGTAATCATTTATTATTAGAACGCAATCATAACTTTGACGTAAGTAGTTACGGTTGAAAATAGCAGTATAGTTGTGCTCCCAGCGTAGTATACATTATTGTGACGTGATCCACAACTATTAGGACGTCAATATGCAGTCCGGTAGCTGCTCTAGCTAACTGGCCAACTTCCAAATCCCAGAAGAAACCCCTAACACTCACATTAATTGAATACTCGTAGTGTCTCACTGCAGGGCAAAGGACTCTGTTCATGCAGAGAAGGCACGAGCGTTGAGACTGTATGATTACTTCCTCACTAAAGCGTGATCACTACCTACTTATAATATCGTTTCCAGTCGTTGTTACTCGGTACGTACCAGTCCTGCAGCTGCTCGTCGCGCAGATCGTGGGGCTGCGCGGGCGCGTGCTGCGCGCAGCTGCGCGGCAGGCACAGCCCGCGGTGCAGCCGCGTGTGATTGAAGTTGTCCACTGTGTTGGCAGAGTAGCGCTGGACGAAAATAAATGTATTATTACACTGAACACATGTACTAGCTATAATATAAATTAAATTAGCCAATGAAGGGAAAGGCGATTGGTAATTCCGGACTTATATTAATTACTAACAAGTAATTAATAACAAACAGAGGGTAACAGGGGGTACTCTGCGGTGTTACCCGCGCTAAGTCACATTTATTTACTTTAATTATAATAGTTACAGAACCAATTAAAATAATTAAATACACTTAAAACTGATAAGAATAAAAAATATAATAAAGAAAACACAAATATACATTTAAAAATAAAACAACGTCATCTCTTTCATAAGTCGCATTTTTGATCACTGTTCCGCTCTCGTGGGCCGGGGCGAGATGAGAGCTTTCCCCGATAAACGGGCTACATTTTGCCAAACCCATTTGATAATAAAAATACCCAGTCCTAATCAAAACTAGTGTCTGCACAGCGAACCTGAAAATATTATTATTTTAGTAACAATTTGAGTTCGCGTCGTATCGCTATTAATGGAAAAGCGGAGCTTTTTAAATTACGGATAATCAGTGTGATTAATTAAAAAATATTAATATTTGTCTAACATTATTAATAATAATTACAAAAAGTCGAGTTATATTAGTCGGTGGTTATTGATAATGTAGGTAGCCTAATGTTGGTAAAGATTCAAAAATAAAGTAACTACTCTACGAACTCTTTGAAGTTGCTTAAAAGGCGAAGTCGGATCTCCGCGGGCTCAGTGGTGTGTAAGGGAATAACCACGAAGGCATTCCCTGCGAACCTAACCTGTAAGTGTGGGGGCGCCACTAGTCCTGTCTGAAAATGAAAACATTTCGTGGCGTTATTGATCATTTGCAACGAATCACGCTTGCGTAACAACTTAACATGCGTTTAATTAGTTGTGCAATCGGTAAGTACCTACCTACATTTGATTTGAAAATAATATTAAATACATGTGCATTTACAAATAAGTCTTTTTAATATCACCCACAAGTTCCTGAGGCTAGCGCGTTCAAATAAACGTTCGAAGGAATACCCTTAAGATAGTCAAGTAGGCTACGTTGAGGAAAGGCAACACGCTATAAATAGCTAGCATTACCATCAGTTAGGCCTACCTAAGTGACGGTAATGCTAGGTAAATAGCGTGCACGGGACTAATCTGTGGCCGACGCTCAAGTAACCGCTCACACAGTCGAGACGGTTGCTCAACCGTGACTCGGAGCCGGCTCCTCGTGGCGCAGGTTGGTACTCAGGAGGGTTGAGCAATGGGCCGGGTTGAGCAAGCACAGGGTAAGGTCAATAACATTGGACGTAAAGTTGTGATAGCTGGATTTGCTGTTATCTCCTCGTTAGGTACCAACGGCGTCGTATCAAATGGACTCTGTGGTCGTATCGCACAACTGCCGTAAACTACACGAACTAAGGCCTACCAGCATCAATAGCGTGTCACGGATGTTCAGGGCAGATCACGTTGACGGTTGACGTGACGTTGACGTGCCCACAGAGCAACTATTGCAGCAATTGGCAACTGGCAACTAGCTGTTTACATATATTTCAATTGGACGGCGCACACATAGCAACTCGAGTTTCGAGTTGCTATGTGTTGATAGTTGCCTCAATTTAAGTTGCTCCGTAGCGGAGCAACAACTAGCAACTTACTAAGTTGCGGGAATTAGCAACTAACTAAGTCATCGATTGCAGCAACTGAAAACTGCTGACGATTGCCGCAACTCCCAACTCGAGTTGCTATGTGTGCGCAGTCCAGTTGAAATATATGTAAACAGCTAGTTGCCAGCTAGTCGCCAGTTGCTGCAATAGTGGCTCTGTGTGCAAAGCGCCTAAATCGCTACCATGTCGTTACACTTATAGCGAGATGAACAGTGAAGTAGCTACAGCGCTCTTCGTTCGCTCACGACGCCACACATCGCTGCACGACGCCTCTGCAAGTGATGTTGGTTTGTGTCGGTAATGAATCTATGACAGTGAGCGTCATGGAGTTCAGATTCTCATTTCGTACTTTTTTGAAGTCATCATAAAACAAGGTGGAAACAGTTCAAACGTTGCTGAAGCACGTCAACACACCAGTACACCGCAGTACATGGTTCTGTGTGGGACAGCTCAAGGTGAACTCCAGCGCAGCCGGTCAGCAGTGCGCGCGGCCACAGTTCATTGACTCGAGCTCCCCTCCCCTCCCCTCCCGAGCGAGCCCTGCGAGCCCTGCAAGCTCCTCTCACTGCGTGCACCGCGCCGCTCCCTTCGTGGCTATCGCTATCGCTCCATGGTTGCAGTGTACACTACATCACGTACTTATACGTCAACAACATCAGATACTGGAGCATGGCGTTTAAAAGCCGAACACCTATACAAACAAACATCTTCTAACTCTTAAATCCCAAAATATTCTATTGTGCGTGTCTTGTTATTTATTTTAAATTATTAAATTATTCATACTTTCCTTATAATTTAATATTGCACGCGAGGTTCACGTCAACGTTCCCGTTGGGCCCTGAATGACTGTTTTTGCCAATACCTTGCTATGTTGTCGACATCTCTACAGCTCTGCTATTAAAAAGATGTTACGACCAGGTTGTTTGTCGACACCCACGTTGGCCAACGTACACAAACCGCGGCGCGACTGACCTCCGCCAGTGTTTGAGTATGTAGGTGCTAGCAGGACACTTGGACCCGCTTTCACTGCCGCTAGGCGACACCTAAGTGTATTGCGCCTTTTCTGCCACAGATTAGTCCTCGTCACTTAACTGATATCTAATAAGAATGGCAGCAATTTGTCTTTAGTTTACAAAGTGGCACTATCAAGTCAAAATTTCAGCTAAGGTCGAGTTCGTCAGTCAAAGATCAGCCCGTTAAGATGTCGCCGCTTGCAGCGTCTACGTGGGGTAGGTTAGGATCGCCATGCTAGCCGACGACAATGGCATACAAATGTTAATATACGAATGTAAGTCAAAAATATTATGTATCTAGGATGCCACTCTGAGACACGCGTACGTAATCCACAAATTAACATAAATAACAATTATTTATTTCAGTGGGTGCCACTCCACCAACAATAACATTAGCATACTACGGTTGACATTTACTTGTTTACATAAGTTAAAGCTAACTTAAGCACCTATTTTGGTAAATAATAATGCTATCGTTAGAGGCAGTGCTTTTTTTTAATAGTTAACGTGATGCACGGACATCTGGCCATCCAACAGACGCTGTACACTGAGGTGTCGCCCAGTGTTAGTGATATCGCAGCCTTAAATGTCGTTGGTTTAACGGTTGACTAAAGTCCGAAAGGATTAAAAATACATAGAAAAAGGAGTAAAACCTATAGTCTAATTTTATTATGAAGTATAAACTGTATTTGACATCACCAGTCGTTACACAACAGTTAGTCAGCCACCGGTGGAATAATGAGAGGATGTTATAATAATATGCGCATTGAGCACATGCCTTAGAACTTGAATAATGAAGTAGTCATACGTAATTGAAAGTGATAGTTAGTAGGCCAAGCTGCCAAGTTGCCAAGTTGCCAAGCTGCCAAGCATCTAGTAACTGCTCGAGTTATGTGCACGTATTGTTTCAGAGCACGGAGGAACGCCCAACTAGATTGATATCTTCATTGTATGAAACATTATGGTGGGTGTGTGTGTACCTGCATGACGTCGAAGAGCGGGTGCGGGCGCTGCGCAGGCGCCAGCTCGAAGCTGCCGACGCAGTACACCGCGCGCGCAGCCCGGCAGCCCGGCCACTCGTCCAGCGTGAACAGCTGCGGCATAGAGTAGTACTGCTCATCTGCAAGTAAGGGCCTATCGTCAATCTAATGTTCTGATCGGCGTCGTCGTCTCTCAGCCTTGTCGCTACGCGTTAGAGGGCGGCGCAGCGTGTGTTCGTGTCCCTAATATATCGGCTCAGTCGGTACTCCGCGTCCACACCGCATCATCTTCCACACTAACCACACATTCGTTTTTACTTATTCTTTACAGGGTGCAGTTTTGAATCCACGTTCAATTCGAGGAGGTAATTATCTAATAAATAAGATTAAGTTATCGACACTATTAGCACAGTACTATCTTGCTACTCATTTTAGGCAGTTGGGACGATGAACCCAGCGATATACCTAGTCGCGCGACACTGTTCTTTAAAAGAGGCGATTTAGTTCTGATATACTGCATAAACAACAAAAACACAAGTAGGCACTATGGGGGTAGACTGTATAATATTGATGTCTTGTACGACAATCTTCTGAAAGAAGAGGGTGTAAAGTTGCACCTTCTCCATAAATAAAGTGCAATGCTGTTCGTTGGTAAGCTCATCACTTGTGAATGGCTGAACCGATTTGCATATTTTTTGTTTTCAAATATTTGTAAGTAAGAGTCATAATTAGTTTAAATGGAAAAAAAATGGAAAAGTGGTGCGGAAGATATTTAAATTCGAGAATAACTGAACGTTCTTTTTTTATGGGATGTTTGTATGAACCTAAGAATTTGCTTAGCACAGAGCACTATGTCTGTCGCGTCAGCTAGTTCTGTATAAGAATTTAATGTAAGGTATAAGGTGTTTCGGGAAACATCCTGAACAATCGAAACATTATGGGAGCATGGGATTATACAAAGTACAAACAAACACTAGAACCACATAAATATCAGAACACCAATGCACCAGTATAATGGACATTTGTAGAAGTGCGTGTATGATTTATGAATTGACTAGAATAGAATATTTATTTTCCCAAAAACATTGTACAAACGTTTAAAGAGCTAACCGTGCGCGACACACGATCAGCTCGCGCGTGTGCGGCGTGACATTGGCAGTGCGCCCCGCGGTGCTCCGGTTAACTCATTGTTATGGTAATCGCCCTTTGTACGCAGCCGCTAATACATGCTTGTGCTGGTGTAAGCTTTCGTTTCATTATGAAACAGCAATACTGGCAGTCGGGAGTCGACGAGCCGCGCTATAGTGGTGGCCATCAGTGGCCGAGTAGTTGCAAGCATGACCACTAAGCAGGGGGTTATGAATTCGATTCCAAGGTTAGGCGTATTGATATAGGGGTTTTCAAGCAGGAATGTAACAGTGGCAGCATTCTTGCCGCCTTACGACTCAAACATATGTTGCGAATGGCGAACTGGTCGGCGTGACGGGCGCGCGCTGTCGTTGGTGCCCTTTCACAAGGAGTGGAACTACTCGAATGCGGCAATAACGCTAATATTCAACATTTCGCTGTTGTTTTAATAACGACGTGTAGTAAGGCGGCGGTGGCCGGTAATCGGGGACGCCTTACACAATGTAACGGTCGCGTCGAGCCGATGTTACACGCAGCCCTACTTCGCCGCTGTTAGGAAACGTAGCCCCAAATGCCTGTAGCGTGGTGTTACATGCGGCTGATCTACTTCCATTTGTGGCTCCCCGTCCAATGATAAGTACTTACAGCTATACGCCACCGTGCGACTACAACGATGTTTTTCTACCTTTTCATAATTGCATATTCCCTCACAACAAAAATAATTATGTAAGTGTATAAATGTTATAATTATGTAAAGTACACAATGTTTAGTGTGTATCACACCTCGCCTATACCTCTACCAGGTACTTACTTCTTAATAATTATGTGCTGCAATAGCTTTACGACACTCGTGGCCGGAGAAATACAATTTATAGATGACATGGATAGTGACTCAAGTAGTGTTGTTGAAAATAAACAATGATCATGGATAACGGCCTCGGTAGCGGCGCGCGGGACAAGTCGCGCAGAGAGGACGCTCGAGCGGGCACTGGGGACCACTCGCTGATTATAGGGGCGTAACAACACTCAGCACATAGCGATTGACTATGACACTGCCAATCAAAATTAAAGATATTTAAAGTTTAGTGACAACATGTAAATTGTTCTATTTCTTAAAAAATAATTTTCAAAGTTGGTCGTCCTTTAATATCTCCGTAAGCAGAGAGCGCCCCGGTCTGGTCCAGAACAAATATAGTGTCGCAGTAGCAACAACGTGTCACTTTCGGCTTGGTTGAGTGTCTTTTCACAACCTTTACAATATTCATACAATACTTCATGAATTACGCAAACAAGGTAATGAATTGGCGATCGAGTGAACTTGTGTGGCGCGTGAGTGTGCACAACGCATCCTGTGCGCCCGCGCCGCCGCACCGGAAGGCACAGGTCAATGTGAACAACCTTTATATCGCATTCAATTACACAGATAATGTAATCTACTTACATTATTTAATTGTAACTGTAGTTGTATGTGTTCGGGCATCATCAGGAGAAGGGACAATGTAGTGATCCCCTCAACAGTGTTAGTTACAACTATCAAGCATACGCCGTTTTCTTGTCGTTTAATAGGTCGGTATTATATTATATTACAACATTAGTTATAAATAATATGCAATAACTACAAAAGCTGTGCGTGCACAAACCTTCGATCATCTTAAACTAAACAAGGTCTGTGTAATGACTGGAAGAAAACGCTTAAAAAGATTTCATGTTTTTCCTTAAAACGCCCATTGTACACCTATAAGACAATTAATACATTAATCGTTGGATTAAATGTTTAGGCATTCCATATTTTTAAATATTATGATATGATATTATAATATTGAACAAACTGTCCACCCTCTATAGTTACGTAAAGCGTGTTGTTGCGTCACGTACCTCTAGCTCCTCGGCCAAATGAGATAAACACGTGAGACGAAACTATTAATAACATTAATTTGTGTCAAAATGGTCATTACATAATAAATGTAGTTTAATGTGGCAAAATGACCCATCACTATGTACGACTAGAGGAGAGGGCGGCAGCACCACGTGATACCACATGTGCGTACAGTATGTACTCTTCTGGATGCTAGGAGCAAGTGCATCGCGTCAGACACACTAACACAGCGAAGCTCGTCAGCTGGCGCGTACTGGCGACCCATTGACGCAGCTCGGTGACATTGAGAAAGTCAAGTTATTACACTTGATAAAGTGCACAAGCCGCACTTTCCCGCAAACCGTTAGAAACGAGCAATAAGTGTTAGCCGAGGCAGTGCGCATGCGCGGCAGTGTGCGTGAGTGGCAGGTACCATCCTCACCCAGGTACATTGGTTATTCAAAATGTAGATAATTATTCTGAATACACAGCAATGTAAAATGTTTGGAATTTGAGTAAAGACGGATTGTTTCAGGGTACAACAGGACGACCCCTGCATAGCAAATCAAAGCTGCTTGTTAGTCTACTGAACATATTGAACTGAAATGTTAATAAACAATGCTTACACAGCAAGTAAGGTAATAAAACACCCAGTCTTCGACAGAACCCCAGTGTTCGACACTTAAAAAGTTAACAAAAATGAATCCCTTTTTTTGTTAACTTTTTAAGTGTCGAACACTGGGGCTCACTGGGGCTTGAGTTTTGAAACGTATTTGAACCATAAACATAGTTGAGGATTATCTAGAACGATGTTTCATAGATTCGGCCATTTTAAAGAAAATGGCGTAGCTAAACATACTAACCGGCAGAGATCTCTAAATAAACCGTTTCATTAGCGAAATCGCTAAGGACGTGAGCAAGATATAATGCCCATAACTTAAATTTGTTTAGCTTAACCGAGAATGTGAATTATTTATAAGGTTAGGACCCAAATTCTTAAGTTTTTAGTAATGTCTTTGGAATGGTAGTTTATGATACCTATAATATGAAAACACGCTTGTTGATAATTGGAGTTTTTTTTCTTCGCATGTTCCAATGATCGACATGAATGTTTTATACCTACTTCACCAAAAAAAAAAAAAATCAACGCTTTTTCAAATAGTACAGGCAATAGAAGTTGTCAGAAAGGTGAAAGATTTGGAAAATAAATCCAATGAAAGGGAAGAAAGAAAACGATTAAAGCTGAGGGAGATAAAAAATAAAGAACAGACAGAACAAACAGATAAAGATAATAAATACAAGAAAAGGCGGAGAGTAAAACCGAAACCAAATGACACGTCTTCTACATTTAACTGTATAACATTCAAGAGAAGTATTCTATTGTAAAACTGTTTTTTTTTAAACCTATGAATTACTAGCCACTATTTGTTTATTATAAGAGATTGTTTGTTGATTAAAATTATCAAAATACTGATTATGACTTAGTTTTTATTTCGTCACATATAATACTAGATTATATCACGATTATTTTATTGGGATTTTTGGTTTAAGAGATCGGTTTAGGAATATATATTATTATTGGATGTCGGTTATTGGAACATGTCGATTACCGGGTGTCGAAAAATGGAATTCTGCTGTCGATCACTAGACTAAAAAACGTTTATTTATTTTGGATATACTTATCACTACTTTATTTATTAATATGAAACTTATGTTTGCTTTCAAATATTACACAATGAAGTCTGAAGTTTTACCCAATGCTCAAAAATACCTTATAATATCATAAACTAAGTAAATATTTGAAAAAATGCTTGTTTGCGTACGTTAATGTGTCGATTATTGGGGGTGTTACCTTATATCATTATAATCGTAGAAATTGGGGGTGGAACATTTAAAGTGGGGTACCATGTAGGTCAGAAGAGGTACCTGTTTTATGAAAGATTTATTTTCATTGTAAAACAAAGTTAACACATTCAGCGAAGCTTAGCGACATTCCGCAGCTCGCTTTTCGCCCCGTGAGAAACATTGGCGTAGTGTGCGGAGAGCATCACCGCAGGCAAAAGGAGTATGTAAGGATCGTAGCAGGTGGCGTTCTGTAGTGTCTGCCTACCCCCATGGGAAAAAGGCGTGAGTTCATGTGTTATGTATGTTACAAAGTTTTATTAAACGACTTCATTTCATTTATGCCTCTTCGATTTTGACTTATAATGATAATGTCGCGTGTTGATGCGATAAGTTTGTCGAGCGCACAACTGTGATTACAAACTGACAAAACAATATACTCGTGTCGCACATTACATTTATTTAAGTTTAAAGACTTTGGTAATATCAATGCGTGTTTGTAACTATATGTAAGTAGGTACTTGTATCAAATCAAACGATAGGTATATATTTAGGTCAGATATCGTACTTTCAACTCAAAAATAAACTCAAGTTCAAAATAAATAAAGTTGAAAACTTGTAGAAGCCGCACTACGCAATAGGCCCAATGGGAGTGATCACGAGCTATCTATTAGGAAATCAACATGTTTGCGTTGCAGACGGACTTAAGTCTAGATAATATTTAGTTTAACATTTAGGCAGGGGTATGCTAATCGCTATTCAGATAGCTTATGTTCAATCTTTTCATCCTCAAGTTGACCCTCGATCAAAGTGCTAATCAGGTCCAAATTCCGAACTCGGCTGTAATTCAATGGCTTGTGCTGACATTTGATTTGGCTTATACGTTCATAATATTAACGTTATGACAATCATAAAAAATTAAACCCTATTTTTATCGTACTAAAGCTAAGCTGTCCGTCTGTTGTCTTGGAGCTTGCATTTTTGCTCCATCGCAGCATTCGTAGTCAACACGCTAGGACAGAGCGCGATATACTAATCTCAAGTTATTTTCAATTTGCAGTTTAGTATCATATTGGATGTTGATCGATATCAGTTTCACTACAATATCTAACTCTTACCTGTATATTTTCGAGAACCACTTTAGCACAAGCTATGGTGCAACCCTCTTTAAAACGTTACGAAAAAAAAGCTAGTAAGAGGTATATGAGCGCGGCGCCGCGTTGTCATGGATTAGCAACGTCATGAGTTCGAAACCACTGGTTGCATCACTGGCGCAGATTACTGACACAAGCACCAAGGAATACCGAATGGCAAATCTGTGACTACACTTAGTTATCTTAATAGTTATAATTTCTCTTTCTTATCACTCGAAACTAAACGGCTTCCTAATCCAATTGAGTTTGAACAAACCATAATATATATAAGGTATAGGTCTTACACTGTAGAACACTGGGCAGACCAATCATGTCAATAATGTATGTTTAGTTAGAAAAAATATCGTTATAACGTTAACAAGCCCAAGTGTTGGCCAACGCGCCAGTGCCACTGGGCGGTAGTATAGTGTCTCGCGACTAGGTTGTACAAATCCTGTGGTATTCAGGTCTAAGGCTTAGCTAACGTCAACTGCGCACACTGTAACACTTTAACTTAAGTGACTGCAATCATTTATTTCCTTATTTCCAGCCAATAATTGTTCCGATCGAGTGTGGGTCGCGGTGCCTAAGATCAATGGAGACTAGCTAAGGAGTAGTGCAGGTCGCGCTCTCATTCCATACTCATTAAAAAGTTATTTTCCTAGTTCTATATTCCAAGTTAAACTTACATATAAATGGAAAAAGTCACATTGGTATTACTTGGTATCGACCCCACAACCTCATATGAGAGGCGAGCGGTTTAACCACTGAGCCATCATGAATGGCCCAGACGATGGCCCATTGATCAATGTTATATATTTTTTATGGTGATAGGGACTCCTGCCTGTAGAACACCACCTGCTGCAATATTTCTTAATACATAGATGATTTTAGTCATAATTGTTATTAGGTAACGCTTGAGACAAATAAACCACAATTCCGAACTAATCAACTGACTGCTAAGTACTGATAATCAACATTCTCTACATTGAGTGCAACATTCGAACCGATTTCAAATGCAAGCGACCGTCCCTTTACTTCCACTTCACTACTTCACTGCAACTAAATGCATTCCTACCTAATTCCTATCCAAATTGCGCTTACTCTCACAGAAGAGGCAGACAGAGGTGTATGATAGCCACACCGGTGTTATTTAATAGGTGACGAGATTAACTGCACATGGAGCTTTATAACAGACAAATAAAGAGAGCTTACTTTCGTCGAGAACTGACACACAATGCTATTATTAAAACTATTTCCCAACACCAAACTAGGAAGTAAGCTACTTTTACTTGAGTCCCTTAAACTCAGTCACAAACCAGACTTTAAGGACACCTCGCAATACCATAAAACACATCAAGAAACATTTGTCCTCATGAACACACAAACACAACACTAGGTACCGTACCGCTTAAATCGAAGATTATTTCAGGAGTTGCGCACGCGACGCTGATCAGCGCCAGTAGGGTCAGCGCTTGCGCCGGAGCCATGGCTAGCACTGACATGCGCCGGTGTCGGCTGGCGGCGCGGACGCACGCTTGCATAACACCAGCCTTTCATTTCTTAGCAGGGATGCTACTGGACAGTTGTTGGCTTACTTAGATGTTTGTATGTTTGTGCATCCATCGGTCACCTACTATTGGTTATCGCGCTCGCACTTGATCTGTTCACACTCGTCTAGTGACAGTGGCGGATGCGCACGCTCCACATACTAGAACTTCCGACACTCGATGTGCCAGTGTGCCATGTGAACGCTGCACTTTGTCATGTTTTCATTCATTTATAAATAGAGATCTCATTTCTAAAGGGCTCTGTGTATAATTTTCCGAAATGCCGTCGTTAATATTTTTTTTGTTTGATTGGTGAATCCAATTAAACAAAAAAAATAGGGGTTGTTATTCTATGTGAACCAGAGACAGTAACCAGCCCAGGCACGAGACATCAGCTACGTGTTTGCTGACTTCATCTTTTTCCACGATGTTTGGTTCCATGTAAAGAGCATGCGTGACCTCATTACCATATCTAAGATGCAACTCAGTTTATAGTCGCAGAGCAACCGGTCGCGTTCGTGAGGGCGGTCGTCGCCGGCAGGCGGCAGTAGGGCACATGTGTAGCTTTTAATCAAAGATACGATCCGAAATCAGAAGTTGCCGAAACTCACACAAACAGAAAAATAAAAATTACTGAATGAAATATACAAAGCATTGCATAGGGTATACCTCATCGCCTACTTGACTACCTGAAGTCGGAAGTCGCGGGTACAATGTTGTTATTAATGAAATGGTTAAACAGTTCCATTGTTCACATTAAAAGTGCATGTAAAGATAGAACTGTATCACCACGCAGATACCTATTACAGAAAAGGTTTATGTTCTAATTCTAAATTGCATTGTCTTTCATTAGTAATCATTTGATGTGAGTGTTCCGTTGCCCTACTTATTAAACTAACAGTGGAAAATACTACGACAACTAGTGGCGCGGGTGGCGATGACACGTAGGCGCGATGTTGCTCAGCTCCTCTTACCAGGCTCCCCGCACGCGTCCTGCTGGCTGGTTCAGCTGGGCATCAGCTATAGTCATTACTGTCAGTACACGCTGGCACGTAAGAGCAACAATCAAGGCTGCAACTAAGCATCGAGCTACCACCTACCAGCATCAACTAGCCTAACTAAGTATAGAGTCGATGTAATTGATTGCTAGATGTGGAGCATTTCTTAAAAATTTTCTTTCATTCTTGGTACGAGTGGTTAAAAAACAAAACAACATAAATGATAATCCTCACAAAGGCGTTGCACACATCTGTAACACTTTTGTAAGGATAAAAGAATCAGCGGTTTAGTTTGTCACGGTGATTGTTGTTGTTGATGTTGATATGAGTTGTTGGGACAGCAGCTGTTGTACATTATTAATGATGCAGCTGAGTGGTGTGGTCACACTGCATGTCGTAACAATGTGTGAAATGCTTGCGATTGATGGTCAATGAACACTTCACGAATGTAAAGATGACCTAGTTGCTTCGGAAGACGACCAAACGTCATCGGCGCCGGCGCCGGCGGATGCAATCTCTGTCTTAGCAGAGAGGTTGCGTTATTGCAGTATTTAGTTTACACTAAATACTGCATATTGATATAGTTTCAACTGCTTTCACACACTTCATTTTTCTATTTTTACTATGTAACGAATCTAAGTTTGTTAAAAAGAGTCGGCCATTTGAACTTTTAGTCTTTGACTTAGTATTAGGTGTATCAATTATATAGTATCAGCTATGTAAATACATAATGCAGTTATTGTAACTCGCCGCATTGCAACGAGGTGCTCATATAGCTCGACCGGGTTGTACTTATAGCTAAGGGTGTATATTTAATAGCGACTATTAATTCCATAACGCTGGGCGAGGCTCCCCTGCTATAGAGCTCGATCTCCGGCCTTAGTGTCATCCTCCCTGCTAACGCGGTCGTTCCCCGTAGCCGGAGGCCGTCACTCCTAACGTATGCCGTTTGTTGCCTGTCATGTGTTGCCATAAAGCGATGATATATTTGGAATCACTCACCGAGCCGTTGCCAGCCCTACGGCGCGGGTCGGATACAAAGTGGCTTATCGATGAATAGTTGAGTGCAACACTCGTCGCCGCGTGCGCATGGCAACCGGTAGCGTTTAGATAACATCTGATGTGCGAGGCGCTTTTATTTATTTATTCATAACAATAAGTACAACATCTTACAGACTACTCCCACACGATGCCAGACGCAGACGCACATTAAAAATTCGTTAATGCTATTCCCTTCGCGCGAAACGTGAGTTTTATAACGAGGGCAAACGATGCAATGGTGACACCAAGTGAGGTGAAAACCTAGAACAGACATAGATATCAGCCTTTAATTGTTGTCCCATTGCAGGGCACCGCCCTCATGCAGAGAAGGCACGAACATTGATCACACTCGCTCAAGGCGATTTGAGACTAAATAATTCATATTCATACTAATATTATGAATGCGAAAGTAATTCTGTCTGTCTGTTACGCTTTCACGACTAAACCACTGGACAGATTTTGATGAAATTGAGTACGGGGTAAGTTTGAACCCCAAGGACTATTATATATACCTAGGTCTTTAGGCTACTTACTTTTTCGCGACTTGTTCGGCGTCCGCGGGCAAAAGCTAGTTACCGTTTAAGTCAAGTTTTCTTTTCTGATGTCAGTGATGTCCTAGAGATAAATGGAAATGCCACATTGGTACTCGCCCGGATTTGATCCCAGAACCTCATTAAAAAGCGGGCGCCTGACACTCAGGTATTATTTAAAACATGCGGAGATACGGTACGTACCTAATTAGACTGACTTTAGTAGTCACTCTCGTTAGGTACGTTCCGTATCTCCGCGCTTGCTATTAAAAAGGGGTAGCTATAGGATGTCGTCTTCTTTTCAACCGACTTCAAAAAGGAGGAGGTTCTCAATTCGACGCGTATGTTTTTTTTAAACTTTGGAGATACGGAACGGAACTCCTTATAAAATCACAGCAGAACCGCCGTAACAAGACAAATTGCTTTGTTTATACGTGTAGTCGATGACTGACTGAAGGAAGTGGGGAGGGGGTACGTCAACCCCCCTCCTACCACTTTCCAAAATTTAATATATCGTGTGAGGTATTGTTTGAAAGGGCTTTATGTAAGGATTTCAAACATTAACACACAAGCACTAAAAAGTGAAAAAAGTAAGTGAAAAAAATAAGTCGTAGTACTGACCCACATTACGTACGCAGGCACATATGTGTCTGACTTCGAATAGGTAGGTACTTTTCTTTGAGCACGGCTCGATGCAGCCGAAATATGAAAATCACCTAGTGCTTGCCATCATCAAGGTTGAGCAAATTGACTCTAACAGTGCCATGAAAGCGCGTGAGGCGTTCCGAACCTGTATTCGTTTAGAATGCGTTTGACTGTTGTTGCATTCTGATGACACGCTCTGGTTGAGAGGAGTTTTATTTACTTTGTTATCTCATTCGTTGCGCGCTTTACATAATAACACAACTAGCGTAGGTTCATGACCTATGCGGGGGCAGGTCACTGCGCCGCCTGCTGCTACACTGCGACCGCTTCCGTTAGCGATAGCGTTGTCGGATTGTAAGTATCGTAACTTACTATCAATGACGTAATATATATGTACTTTTATGATATAACCAAACTAAGTAGCTGCTTTTTAAATCAGGAAATTTTTCGTCTAATTTGATTCGCTAATTATTTTAAGACGCAATTTGTTTAATAATTACACTAGATAAAATCTTATCGTTTAACTGCGCTATTTTCAAATAATATTTCTTAAAATAGAATATAATACATACGTAATAAAAACGTCACAGCATTATTAGTTCACGTGCAATTATCATATGTAGGTATAATCTAAAGTGCAGTTTTGCGAGGTCGACCAGTTTGAGGAGGATTCCGGTCCTTTCTATCACTGTTCAGTCAGACAGTCCATTCTAGAACAGTTTGACCAAACTCCAATGAAAGCCTCCACATGCAGGAACCCTATTCTCGAGCAATCACTTGCAGAATGCAACCACTAAGTACTACTAATAACGTTTTTATTATTATCTCGTTATAGGTATATTGTACGGTGTGGAGAACTGAATTTCATCATAATTCGGTAATTACTAACAGGACACTAATGAAACTTGACGTACATTTGAAGGCAGTTAAGAGCTACAAAATACCGTAGGTAAGTCTTTAGAGCTCTCATTCAAAGTGTCATGACGTATTGGAGTGCTTTTAGTTACTTATTATAGCAATCGTAAATATAACTACAACTACACAGCACTTTAAGCCACATCTGGATCCTGATTAGTTGGAAACACGCAAAAATGCATTTCAATGCAGCCCGTGTCGGCCGACAGCTTGCGGCTACAGGCTCGCACTCTACAATACAACTGTAGGACCTCTTCCTCTTGTCCTCTCGTTTGACATCGGTGTACTAACCTTGTGCATACTCTCTGTGTATGTGCACATGATCGTGGCACGTGTACAGCCGCCACGGTAACACTTCGCTAAGCCCTAGGGTGCAGCTAGTAAGGCTTAAGCAACAGGGATTACGTCAGCCGCACTATTTCCTTGTCACTAGTTATTTAGAAAGCGCCGGCTGTGTCAGTCTAAATGTCTGTATGTTTGAGCTCTGAAACTGCCCGGTTAATTTTAATAGCGGCTGGGAGTTACTTTTACTTCATATTGCTGTATACCGAAATAGTACCATGTACCTACTCGTGACGCTTCTACCAAATACCTACTGCTGGGAGTGGGCAGTAGATGGAGCTCGTTCCGGGAGGCACATGTCACACCACGGTACCTATATCGTTTGCTGCGTTCCAGTGTGGAGGGGACCCACCGGGGACAAGGCACCCGCGGGATGCCTCTCGTGTGATGTGGCACTAAGTATGTACCCTCGCGTGGCATGTTTGGTTGTTTGCTTCCCTGTCTGTACCTCTTGTAACAACTACTGCCGACGTGTTCTGTCAGTGCGATCAGTTGATCTTTTCTAGATAAGGTACTAACTAATTGGCTGTTATACTTAACGCAGCGTTTCATTTTTCATTGTAAATCAGGAACAGCTGAACTACCGATTAAATAAATAACAATAATCACATAAACATTCAGTTGTAGGTAAGTAAGTAGGTTTTCAATAAATGTAGCAATGTATAGAGTCAATTAACAAAAGAACATCGCTATACTTCCTTAGGATCTACATCATCAAATGTCTAGGTCATAAAAAGTGCCTTCTCTTCTTGAAATCACTGATCAACTTAACTTCTCCTTACTCGGCGTACGACCACAGTGTCAAAAGCCCGAGTGAAGTCGGACGAGCGCGCTAACTTCATAAATGAGAGCAAGTATCGGCTCAGGGAAAGTTTCCTTACGTAACACCACTCGCCTCTAAGGTCCTGCGAGCGGCGCGACTTGCGCCATCAGCAATAACACCTAATCGTAAACTAATATATCAACACATAACAACTACACGCAACTAATATTAATATCATAGTCGAGCAACAGAGAGGGTGTCGGAAGTTAGGCTGCCAAGACTGCAAGTAACGAATCAGTACCTATATGTATGAGAAATAAAGTTCAAAGTTGTGCAACATTGTATTTAGGAGTATTTGACACGTTGGAAACATCGTGGCGGAGCGGACAGTTGTGACAATAAACTTATTATTGAACTGCTCGTCTCCGCTCACTACAGCCGCCGGTGATAGTGCACCATCCGCGCTGTGGTGACCCCCCGCCAGCCCCCGCCTCGCCGCGCCGCCTGCAGTCCGCCAGCTCGCGTTACGTGAGCGCGCGCTGACACACTGCCCCCGACCCACCCTCTTATATAACGTTAGAGGATTATGACACTAATCTTACTTTTATGTAGGTATAGATAAACATGCTGTTTTATTGATTTGTTGTTTGTAAAAGTAGAAAGGTTCCTACTCAATATAAAATCGTCCCACTGCAGCCCTGCAGGAGCTACACTTTACAGACACAGGTAACAAAAAAAGTAGATGTAAAGTAAGTAGTTTTAAAGTGTAAGCAGGTACCTCCCTTTTTTGTGGGGTGGTAAATATCATCAAGTGAGTCCCGCCCTGGGTGGAGCGGAAGAGACTGTCAGACTTTTACTGACTATAAAACCACCCTGTTCCTTCTGTTGCCCTTTACGTTCCGGGGCCACGGTATCCTGTTAAGACATCCTGCGACCCCGGCAGGCGTTTGGCCCTATTGGGGCCCCGTCCCTGTGCTGACAGCTCTTTGAGGCGCGCGTGGAACAAAACTCTCCCTCGCAGTCTACCCGGGGTAAGTAGCTACCTAAAGAATGTATGTTGTGTTTTGTTGTAATTGTGACTCTTTACTAAACAAATGGTTTTATGATTTAATGCTATCCAGAATCCAGCTACTTCCTTCTGTGTTAAGATGTTGGTTAATCAACTCAAGTATCAAGTACTTAATAGTTGGCTCTACTTTACTTTTTGTAAAGTATAACCAACTACTCGTATTAAGTACTTTGTAGATCTACAAGTTGCATTGTTCCATTCGATACTTTAATAAGAGACTTTTTGGATAAATGCGTAGTGCCTAACATAAATATAACAGCAACCAATCTTATGAGAAGCCATTGCTTTAAAATATACGTAGGAATCTATCTACACAAAATTATTGTTTATACAGTATTTTAATACGTAATGTTGTGTTAATAAGTTTCCGGTGTCGTCCAACACCTCCAGGCGCCGCCTCCTGCAGCCCACGTCTGCTTCCAGGTGCAGGGAGTGAGTCGTGACGACCAGGTCGAGCGCAGAGCTACAGCGTGCTTCATGAAGTCTGGTCGCTGTAAACATAGTGCGCCCCGTCTAGGAACTCTTAGCGGCCAGTATTAGTTATTTAACTTCATAATAACATAGATCGTTCTTAACAACAACAAATAATAATAAATTGTGAATTAATTAAGCAGTAAGTATTGTTCGGAAATGGAATGTTTACCCGTGTGTAGCACACTAACGTTATAAATAATAAAGAAAAAAGGTAATGATAATAAAGTTTATTAACCGTACAATACTTACCTTACAATTAAGTTAACATAATTTAATTTAGCAACATTTGCCGCTCCGTATTTGTAATAAAAAAATGGTCTCCGAACTGGGCGCCTGTCACCTGAGGACCAGGGTTGTGGAAAATATACAATATGTGTAAAACGAGCGAGCAGCTCTGCCTGGACTGCGGCCGCCTTGTGGGAGCAAGGACCTCAGCCTTGTGACGCCGCCCGCTTGTTTAATCTTAAATGAATAATTGGAAACACTAAATGAAAAAAAGTAAAAAAAACTCGGTGGCTTTTGTTTTGTTTGTTGTTTTGTGCCGCCACCGACTTCCAAAGTTAGTTATTCTTTATTTTGCAGTTTTTGAAGACAGTTACTTGTAAAAACAAAAGTGTTTTATTTTTCAATAATCCTCCCTTTCTTTATTCAGTCATTATCAGATCATGACAATATTTCTAACTGCCTCGCTGGTCTAACGGCCGCAAAGCGCGATTGCTGAGCATGAGGTCTTGGGTTCGATTCCCAGATCGGGCAAAGTGTTATTGGGTTGTTCCATCAGGAATTTCTCAATAACAGCCTTAGAGATGGATTTGTGCTCGGTTGACGGCAATAGGCTCGCCCCCTTACTTACTTACATAGGACTTCAAAACATTACTGGTGGAATGTGGGTCTACTTATGGGTACACCTCCTCCTAACCGTTCGGGGTTACAGACGTGTTGTTATGTTACAGCACGGCTAGCTCGAATGATGCTCACTCGTGCGGTCCAAGTATCGTCCACTTCCCCCCGTCCCCCGTCCCCCGTGCCGCTTATATGCGGAAAACATATTTAAACACTAATGGCATAAAATTATCTAATCCATAAAATCAATATCATTAGACTATAAAATTTTAATGTGTTTTATTTCAAACCTCTAAAAAAACGCTCTTTACGATCTGCGCACCGGCCGACAGCCAGAGCTAGTCGGCAAACCGGCTACACCACCCTATTATACAGAGGAAAACATTACTTGTTTTTGTTTGTAACAGGTGATTTCTGAAAACACAAAAATTACCTAAAATAACATCACGCCTGTTATCTCTGAAGGGTTAGGCTGAGGTGTACCTATTAGTACACCCAAATTTCGCCAGTTATGTTTAAGTCCCATGTTACAGGGGGCAAGCCTATTCCCATAAATCGGGCACAAATCCAGATTCCGAGGTTGCTACTGCGAAGTTTCTCATGGAAAAACACAATAGGTATCACTTTGCCCGACCTGGGAAGCGAACCCAAGACCTCATGCTCAGCAGTCGAGCTTTGCGACCACAAGGCCAACGACGCAGTACACAAATGATTTCCCTGGTAAGTGATAAGAAGCTACAGTAGTGTTGAGTGCCTTATTGAGTGGCTATGTTTTATGTTATACTTGACTTGCTCACGACCGAACTCTATAATGTATAGAACAAACTCTTCTTCTATTGTACAAGTGAAATGTAGATGTTTTGACTTGTGACCACTACATACTACTGCGAGAGTAAAACAGGGGCATCACTTATGTGTTTCTACCTAGTATAGTGTCCACCAGTTTCTATCAGGATTACTGTTATTGATGTTACGGTAAATCGTAAATTACAAATTGATGCATGACGCGTGACACTCGGGCGACCAGACCTCTGGCCTCTCAGACGTGAGGTTGGGTTCAATATCGGACAAAAACGAATGTGACTTTTTCAATTCATATAATATATTATGTTCTTTCTATGTTTATCTTACATAGACACTGGCATCGGATAGGGAAAACATTGTAAGGAAACCTGGACTTGTCCATACTAATATTATTAATGCGAAAGAAACAGTCTGTCCGTCTGTCAGTTACGCTTTCACGACTATACCACTAAACCGATTTTGATGAAATTTGATTCAGAGCAAGTTTGAACCCCAAGCAAGGATAGGCTTTTTATTCCTACTAATTTTTAAATCCGTAACTAGTAATTAATATAAGTCTGCAACCGACAATCCGCCAAACGTGGTTTCCAATGCTCATGCCTTCTTTGTATGAGAACAGGACTTTGCTCTGCAGTGGGACAGTAATAGGTATGAATCATTATAATAATACGACTAGACTACATTATAATAATAAGACTGGAACAATTAAATGAAATTGAATAAAATAAAACAGTATCATTTGCACCACAAACAAGGCGGTTTACATTTCAGTCACCTTGCGCACGCGCATAATGTCAAGTTGAAGGACTCGCGATGACGTCACGGTATCCGGTGGCGTACAGTGGTGGTGGTGGTGGGTGCAGCGTGTCCACAGCTGACGAACTAACGTTACCCGGTTGTCAAACCACGAAAGCGAAATCGATAATAATTATTATTTATCAGACTAATAAACTAAAAATAAAGTGTTGGTGTGTTCAGTCATAAAACAAGACCACTTACGTATATATTTATCGTATATTATACATTTGTAGCATTTATGAAGTCAGCGATGCGCAGGCGCAGCAGACATGTTTTGTTTTGTATATGGGTGACAAAATTAACACAGATTTTACAAGACGGATGTTAGTGGAAATATCTAGCATAAGAGATTCAGGGATGACATTCGGCGAGCTCTGCAGGAGCAGCAGCGGTACCCGCCGCACTTCATCGAGGAAGCCTTTAGAGAATAGCACCGCAGATATAAGAACGTGGCAGAAGGAAAAGTTACGTAGGGGCCCAACACGCGGCCCCCTGCGACACCTGCCCACCCCACGATATAAATAAATAAAATGCAAAGAACGCCCGACCTTTGCGAAAAGTGACTTGGTCCTAATAGTGTACTTACAAGAGTGCAATAAACCTTGAGTATGTGAAAATCAGATATTAATTAGACAAGTACCGCTTTATGTCCCGCACTGAGAGGTCGACGGTTGCGAGACGGAACTGGAAATGGTTCACATGATAAAATCGCCTTTCTGATCAATGTTTTTTTTGTGTGATTTTTTATTTTGATACTGAGTCACCGTGTACAAGAATATTTACAATATGCTTAAACCTCCTTGTGCTCATTACCTAACCTACTTGTGACTGCCTCGTTGGTCTAGTGGTCGCAAGGCGCGACTGTTGATCATGGGTTCGATTCTCAGGTCAGGCAAATTGTGACTGGGTTTTTCCATTAGGAATTTCTCAAAAGCAGCCTTGAAGACTGGATTTGTGCCGGCTTATGACAATAGGCTCGCCCCCTGTTACATGGGACATAACTAGCGAAATGTGGGTGCACTAAGTTATGTTTTATGACATACTTAAAGTAATTTAATTAAAATAAAAAATAAAATTTATGCTGAAGCTTGTTTGGTTCCGTAGCGCATCACGCGCGTAGCTGCTACGCCGTAGCGGGCGTGTAGCAGGATCAGGAAGAGTCTATTTATCGTTTCGTGTGGAATGATTTATTTATGTCTTATGCATATGAATAAATAAATATAAAACTAATGAAGATAATCTTAAAAAAAAATAGTTCCAACAATGTATGTAGAAGCATTTATGTATATAACGGATTATGAATACGTAGGTGTTATTTATTAGCTATAAATTCAGTGATATGTAATCATAAATAAACCATTTGTTTACAGTAAACAAACCGGTTACTTCGGTCGGTCGTTAACCTCATGCACAAGGTCACGGCACGGGCGCCGTGCCTCGAGAAAACTCTCATTGTAGCTCTCACATATCCACTTCACATGGTGCGGCGACCGTGCCGTGACCGTGTGCATGTGGAAAGGATGGACCACTCTGGAAGTAAGGTCCGCCCGAAATTTCGGTCTCAGTCTCAGTTCCAGTCATTCTCTTTAAAAAATCAGGCCGAGTTCTCGGTGTCGTTCTCGGTGACACGCCGAGAATAACGGCCTTGGTAGACACTGCTCGTGCTCCGGCAAATTCTTATTTGATTAGAAAATCTTTATTTACATTTAGAGTTAAGCGCTAAAAAGATACAGCCCCGGAAAAAAAGTACTTTTTTCTTGTTTTAATTCAGTTTTGCTCAATTTCGATCACAAATTGTGATATCATTGTGGCTATTTCTAATAAAAGAATGTTTGCTTGACATTAACACATTTCGTATAATTTTTCGATCATTTGACATTCTCGACGCGCATTCTAGTGCGCATCGTGTCTCGGTCTCGGTCTCGGCCGAGACAAAAAAACAAGGTTCGCTCGGACCTTATTTGGAATACACATCGCTTAGACACAAACACATTAGAATAATGTTCTTGAATTTGGGGATCTCCATTAGGCATATAGCTATACCTAATAACGTATGTTATGTGAATTAGAACTTCCTCGTTTCCTAATACATCTGTACTCCAAATGTATCATGTGGTCATCACTTCGACATGCCCTGTTACAGACGGACACTCTCCTTCAGCTACACTCACTCGACACTAAAGTGACGCTTTGTTAGGTCTATTAGGAATGTCAAGTCTGAAAACTAATATAGACTTATGTTGTATGAATAAATACACGTTCATGAGGAAATTATACATGACCATTTTGATTGTATTAAATCAATTAATGAGATAATTTATTATCCACGAGCCGTATATTCATGAGTACAAAAAATAAAAACAAAAAACATAAAATACATACCTAGAATAAAATGTAATGAGATCAAATAATATTGAAATGTGAATTAATTATGAATGAATTATGCCATAATTATAAAAATAACGACTTACAGAGAGATAAATAATGAACTTGTTTTCTCAATGGTTCTTTGTCGTGTTTAAATTCTCCGACTTAATGAAGCCCCTGCGTAAGTGCGTACCTACCTATCTAACATGTTCATCAGAACTGACGTAAGTAAGTGTACGTACCTAATAAGGGCACAAAATAATATTTATGTAGGATATCAGACGCACTTCATTCTTTCTTTATATTTAAAACTATTATGTCGCCATAAGTGGGTACTTTGCGAAACAATCTGAAGAAATAAAAGCTCTCAAATGCCACGGACGAGGAATGGTAACAATAAATGGAATGGGGCGTTGCTCTGAGTACATCCGGGACAAGCGAAATTGGAATCTATATATACTGTTCTAGGACTATAACAATATTATAAAGCCTTATGAGTTTGTTTCTTTTTGTTTAAAAGCGTTTATCTCCGGAACTACTGGCCCGATTCTAAAAATTCTTCTCTAATAGGAAACTACATTATCCTTGAATGCTTTAGGCTATATTTTATCGTAAAAATAGGAGTTTGTAACCAAAATTCACGCGGACAAAGCCAGTTATTATCATAATAAAGTTATAATAGAATAGCGTATAATCAGAAAAGTATTTGTTAATGCACGCCATTTTATCGTCGTGATGGCCCAGTGGTTAAGGGGCCGCCTCTTATGCATGAGTTCAAATCCGGGCAAGTACCAGTGTGACTTTTTCAATTCATATGTACTTTCTAAAGTTTGTCTTGGACATCACTGACGTCGATGAAGGGAAACACCGTGAGCAAACCTAGACTTACTGTTTCACTCAAACCATGTCAGAGGCCCTTGAGGCGGTTTAGACACTCTGACACTAGGGTGTGCGGGGTCGCAAGACCTTACTGCCCACACGATAATGGAGCGCACGCACACACGCACGCGCCTGCACGCAGCACCACAATGACAGCTGACATGCGGAACTTTCCGCGACATTCAGCTCAACTATAAACAAACAGTGTGTTTTAAAGTTTTGCATAATAGTCGAGGTCTCTATCAATACTCTCATATATTAGATACTATATTTAGCTTTGCCCATATACGGAGCCGAGCCTACGACCTTTATGCACAAGGCACAAGCCAATATTCGGCACCGCGACCCGCGTGCCGCCTTGCACTCACAGCCTACCTGCGTCAAGTCCTCAAGTGATTCGAATAAAAACCCGACTTTAAAGCCATGTCCTTTGCAAATAATTAAAGCAAATTACCTATAATGTATCATAAATTCGGAACAGTCATAAAAATCGACGTTCACGTAAAACCCAGCATACATCACTGCTTCACCTCACTCAAGGTCAGCGGGTATTGCGGTCAGCCCGCAATGGAACGCACCCAAGGTCTAGCTTCAGTTAGGGAATAGGAAGTGGGTGAGTATTACCGGTGGCAGTGGTACACGGTCAATGACAAGATTTGACCGATTTTGACTTGTTTGCTTATTTTGGGTTAAACTTGTTTTACTTTAAAGTTCGAGTTCTTTCCATGCGAGTTCTATGGACACTGAGAAGGGCACTCGCCAGGAAATGTCCAGTAATTAGCTTACTGATAATACAAGTTAGTACAAGGTGATAGGAAACCCTACCCGAAGACATACCGCGTCTAGGCAGCACTCATGCAAAGTACACAGGTTGTCCGACACTCGTTTCATTCCGGGGCGTGTCACTAAGTTATAATACTCCTCACTACACGTAGCTCACAGTAGTTAGTGTTTAAAACCAGTCAGTACGTAGTGACAGCACCGATATCCTGAAGATTTCATGTATGCACTTAAGTACATCACAAATGGAGTTGAGATGGAGTGTGTGCAAGAAATAAATCCACGCGGTATTTATTAGCTTCAACGTAATTAGGCAAATTTGAACTCTATGTTAGTGGATTATTAGTTCAATATCAATTATTACATGTAAACTGCTACGTTTCGATTGTTGCGTTCGGAGACCGAACAACAGTTCTAACAAGGAGCATCTCTAACTTTAACTCAAAGCAAAGAAAATGATCATGATATATATAAGTGGGCAGTTTAGTAAACCAACGAGCTGCCTAACCAGTGGTTGTCCGATGGTCCCTGACGATAAACTGTGAACATTTGCGCACGCGCGTAATGCGCCTCATGTAAACTTGTATTCCACCTGGTTGCTATCCTCGTTTCTGCTGATTTGTGCATTATTTACATGACACAGTGTTGCACCCACCAGCTGACGCTCGTGGGTTTGTTTACTTCCGTGTGCTAATTGAGTGCAACGTCGATATTTGTCGCGGATGTTATGCGTTACTAATGCTTGACGACGCGGCGCCCGGCGGTACTATGAAACAGCTGTCGCCTGCAGTCGTAGGGAGGCTGCGACATCTGTTTGCAGCGATAGATGCACACCTGATGTAGAACTCATAGACGCGCGCAGCATGCTGTGGTGCGCGGTGTTGACTCTACCTGTGGATGTGCACCTGCAAATCCACTGGCTCGCTCCTGCAGTGGCTCGCTTTTTTGTGAAAGCACAAGCTATTTGCTGTGCCTTCCTGTCGCACCCTTGCGCGCGCTAAGTCCCCAGTACCTCGCACTCTGTCTGTACTTAACGATCTCTTGGATTCTAATCCAACAAACGATCTGTTTGCGGATGAATGGTCGAAGATTTTGTCGGTATGTCAGAAGTACTGTGAGGTGAATTTATGAAAGGGATGAAGTTATTTTGTTCTGTTTGTAAATGTATATTCTTGTTTTCTTTTTTATATTTTGTGTCTTTAATTATTTTAATTGGTTATTTAACCGTTTTAATTAAAGTAAAATAAATAAATAAATAATAAATGTGGCGGACGCACCCCCTATTCTTCTATTCACCATTACCGAACTAACATAGTCGTGCGTTCGCACCGATGCAGAATGAACCATTTCTGTCGCGCGATGCCAATCAGACAAATAACCAAAAGTTCACAAGTTGTCTTCGGAATTTATTAAAATCAGGCTTTTTTTCGACTTTTCCGTTTTCAGTATAAACAGTCAAAGTTTACGTACAAATGCTAGTTCTTAGCAGCTTACTCCTTAATTAACGGCACAGATAAATAGGTAGGTATACCTAAATTAATAATTAATAATGTAAGTATTTAAGTATGTATAGCTTCGGAAGCACTTTGAGCTATAGTTAGCGGTAACAGCGGACTTACCGAGCCGAGCTACAGCGATGGGCAACTCCCAGAAATCAATAAGATGACAATGACACTGAGCCGCTCGTCTGTTGCACTTCACGAGCGCCGCCTGCGTCTCCTTAATACAACATGCTGCGGACTGGCAGCAGAGTGTCGTGTGCGTGCTTTTTAAAAGTTATTAAAGAACTAAAATATCCCGATAAATACGTTACCTAGAACAGTGGCATTCAGTTATACACAGCAGTGCAAGTGACCGAAACTATGGAAGTGTTATTATTATGAACGTATTTTGAAAACAATAACATAAGCAGTACTGAAGTAGTTCTACCTCATTAATAGAATATAAATAATTATTCTTAGATATGCAAATTTTTGCGCCTAAAACGGTATCTTTCAATGTCAATTTTTACTTCTAAATATAAAATAATAAAGTTAGTTGTGTATCGAGACAGTTCGAATCCGGCTGCGGCGTAGTCCTCTTAGTAGACGCCGAGCCGTCAAGCAGTGTGAACCAACAGACGGGCACAGGCACAATGATGGACGCGCTGCTGCTGCTGCTGCTGGCTGCGCCGGCGCTGGCGCGAGATGTTACAGGTATGTTTCAGGCGATTGTTTCAGTGTAATGTGATTTTCAGGATATTTACAGCGAGTTTTGTATTTTTTTATGGTACATGAAATGATGTTTTTATTTACTGCACGTTGACTTCAGGTTAGAGCTGTGCGTGCGCCTGGGCAAGTGCACGCTGCGTAGGGTGGCGGCCCCTGGTTGGGGCTGTACGTGCTACAGGAGCTGAGTTTAAATTCCTTTCAGAGCATTTTTTTAATATGTGATTTTTTTATGGAAGCCTGTCGATGATAGTATATCGCATTGAAAACATGATGACAGATCGTTTAAATTCATTTTATATAGTTTTCATTGAAGTACCATTTTCGAGCATGTGTGCGAGCTCCATTGCACCGCATGGTGTCGCGACAAATACCGCGCATTTCTACTGTTTTGGAAGGCTGAGGGTTCGTGGCAGTGTATGGAACTATTTCGGGGTAATTTCCACTCTTCTTCTTTCTTTTGAGTCATTAATAATGAAGTAACGAATTTTGATGTGAATATAATTTCAACTTTTAGTCACTCTGGGGGATGAAATTTTAACAATAAAAGTATTTCTAAAATATGACAAAAGTGATAATTATAAATATCCAAAGTACCTGACTTTTCCAATAATGAGTAAATTAGCTTCAAACTACTTACAGCGAGCCTTTTAACAAACACGCGGGTGGTCGTGGGGAGCCCGCCGCCCGTACAGACGTTACCAAATAGGATATATTTTTCAGAAATTACTTGCACAATTCTAGAATATGGTAAACACTCTTGTTTACTGCAGAGAACAGCAGCGTCACGTTAGTAGACACGTTTTTTGCTTCTCCATAGGGCCAATGTTTACATGCATGGACTAGCCTATGCCCGCGACTTCGTCCGCTTGAATATCGCTATCGGCGGTGTTTTTTTTTTTTTCTGTTAAACCCTAATTCTTTTTCTAAAATAAAAGTAGCTATCTGCCAATGAAGTCCCGCTGAAATCGGTCTAGCGGTTACGAAGATTAACCGGAACAAACAGATAGACAGACAGACGTTTGCCTGTTCATCTCTTGTTTTTTGCGGAAGGGGAAAAATTGAAAAAAATAATATTGTTTTCGTGTCAGTTCTTTAAACGTTAACAACACATTTGTATTTATTTTGTAAAAAGCTGTTACTTGGACATTACAAACATTCAGTTTTATTTATTTGTATAGACAGTGTAACTGTCGCACAGCGGCATACTGCTCGCAGTCAGTAGCCTATACTTATTACAAGTACTAAAGAATATTTGTGAGTTAGGTTATACATATGTAGAAATACTGATCGGATTTTGTATAAACATTCGTCACGGACTGAAAGCTATACACCAACCACGATCTACATAATGCTACTTAGGCAGTTTAATGCCGGAAATTTACACGGTTTAAATGCGGAAATCTCCATGAGGGTGATAAAATACACTCTATAAATGTTTTGGTTAGTCGCGCTTAGTAGCCAAGTGGATGTCGTGGGTTCGATGCCGAGGTCCGGCAAATTTCAAATTGTGTTAGGAGATTTTTTCTCAGGGGAGCTTTCTTTTTTAGTAAAACTCTTTAGTGATTCGCAAAATACGGTTTGTAAAAACATACCTATAATTCTAAACATAATATAATGCTCATAAGTATAGCTGCCAAATACAGGCGTGATGTTAAGCAACATTTAGTTCAGCTCCTATAAAGTTATGTATTGTGGAGCTTCCCTTAGTCCTGTACTCCAGCCATGCATACAATTGAATAATTAATGACCAAGAAAAATTTAATATAATTAACGTTTGTTGAGAAAAATATTATTTTAAATTTAATTACACGTGACAGAGTAATGTCCTTACTAACAATTCGGTTAGTATTCCGTACTGAAGTGAAATAAACCCGGCTGACACGTTGGCCCCGAGCAAGAGCGACTGCTGAATGTGGGGACCTGGTTGCGATTCCCAGATTAGGCAAAGTGTAATTACGTTTTCCCATTAGGAATTTATCAGCGCCAGAGCGGGAATAGAGAGCGTAGCTGTGTTTGCGCGCGCGCACACTTGTGCACCTCTCTTGTGTAGGTTAGTACCCTATATTCATTGAAATCGGCGACCGTGTCTTAAATTCGGTTGAAAAAACACAACTTATCATAAATAGTGCAGTTTCGCTTCATTCTATGTAGTTCTGTTGACTGATGTTGTTTAGTGTAGCTGTTATGTGTTACGATGCACCGCCCATTTATACTAAACATATTTATAATATAATTCTCCCCGGCTTTATTATTAACTAGCTTTTACCAGCGGCTTCGCCCGCGTTTGTTTAGAATTTGACAATCAATTCGGGGTGTATTTGGCTTGTTATTAATTAACTGCGGTAACTCGGTAAGTATCTACTTCGTTTCGCGATTAAGTAACTAAGACCAACAAACTTCGGTTATCAGACTCACTATTGTCTGAAATGACATCGGAAGGACCTCCTCAAAGACGTAATACTCATCATCGTTACTGTTCAGACGAAACACGTCCACAGCCAGACACACCGGCGCGGCGTGGAGCGTTTCGCTTCCAGCGGATTCCCAAATGAAGTCCTTATGTGTACGGAATTCTGTGACAGTGAGCTCGACTCGTGCCGGCGCGGCGTGCTCGCCAGTCGGCGGCCTCAACATTTCTTGGTCACAACGTCCAGTTTCGATACAATTTTATATTACGTGAATGCCGTAAATGGCTATTACCTTTTCGAGAAAACAAGGTCATGAACTTCACATCGCTTCCGAAGGATTTCGGCAGATTAGCCGGTGATGAATTCAGTCATGAGACCCATTTTTTATATTAATTTATGGCAGGGTTGTCCCGTCCCCCCACCCTAAAAACCCATCACTCCACTTTTTCACCCCTTGAATAAAAAGTCAGTCTGTATTTAAACCTGCACCAATTCGAGCTACATCCGTGTGTCTAGATAGTATTCAGTGTAAGGATTGTTTGCTACGCATCATCAACTTAAGTTTACGAGTATGTGTCAAGAAAAAATTAAAACATCGGGAACTCAAATCGAAAAAATTACCTTACACTATAAAAAAACAAATTTGTACACATCGACATGGAAAAACCAATTGTCACAAAGTAGCTGT
The DNA here is from genome assembly GCA_949774945.1 of Hoplodrina ambigua. Taxonomy (NCBI): domain Eukaryota; kingdom Metazoa; phylum Arthropoda; class Insecta; order Lepidoptera; family Noctuidae; genus Hoplodrina; species Hoplodrina ambigua. Next base: position 152,427 of record OX458984.1, read on the forward strand.
TTTATTTTCCAAGTATTTTGCGTGATAAGAAATAAGATCAATTAACCCTAAAAATATTTTCTTCGATCATTATATTTAACTCTTAAGTCATTGAATTTTGATGGTGAATGAACTGAAAGCCCTAATGGTTTCAAGTTAATTACCTTCTCTTATTTGCGTTACTGTCTAAAATGTTTTTACGAAAAGGTGCCTGTATTGTGCGCGGTCATTAAGGCTGTACAATCATCACAATAATTACAGTTCCATAAATGTATTCTAATATCAACTCTTAGTGATAACTCAGTAACGATGTACTTAACTATTAATGTTTCACAACCCTGAAGCCTGCATGCCTCTACATAATGCTTACCAAGTGTTCGATCCCAAGTAATTCGGCATAAACAGAATGGGGCTCTGCCCTTTGGTTACATTTAAAAATTTGTTCGGCTGCAATCAGATTCACTCCGTTCGCCATCGTGTGTAATTGGCAAACTAAGCAACATGTTGCGTTAGCGTCACTTAGCGCAGCACTCGCATGCGTGCGCGGCGGTAAAGGCGGGTGTAGACGGTGTCATTTATCTATACTAATCTACAGTAATAATACATATTACCAAAAGGGAAGAATTGTAACGTTTGTAACGAATTAGCTCAAAAACTAATGGACCGATTTCAAAAATTTTTTCACCAATGGAATGCTACATTATCCCTGAGTAACAAAGCTTTAACCGGTCAAGGCTCGGCTTACCGGTATGACAGAACAATAGAACATCTATTGCGTCTCACTCTCATTACGTGGGACTTGAGTAATTAAAAAATTAGGGTTCTCTACTGAAACTTCAATGATGTAACCGAAGTTGTAAAAAAAAAATTGCCTTTTAGTGTCTACCGTCGCATGCGCCGCGGAAACTATTGATGTTAGAACATTTATTTATTCATATAAATAAAAAAAAATCTAAACTACCTTTGTATTGATCCGTATCCAAATAAATCATTTCGTATTCAAGACTGTTTCAATACCTATAAGTTACTTTTTTATTCAAATCCTACATTCCATTCCAAAGTAATAACGAATTTAAAATGTCACTCTAAACAAATATAAAATAAATTAGACCTTTTAAACTGCGCAACGGATTGTAATCCAGTTTTCAATTTGATTCAAGTGATTCACGAGGAAGGTTTTTAGGTACGTAGTTATATTTATATTATAAACGTAGTTATGTTTATATTTAGTATCTACATTGCACCCGTGCGAAACCGGGACTGGTCGCTAGTATTTCATATTACACATAAGTATTATAACACAACAGCATACGATTCATATTCCCCAATGATGTGAAGTATAGTAACCCTACATGTAGTTAATATTATAAGAAGATATAAGTTTTCTTTTTGATATGTCAAACTGAATGATGACATCACTCATAAGGTGTGACCGGGCGAGCGTGTGCGCTCTGCTCTAGAGCAGCCGCAGCACACGCGCGCGGCATTGACCCTGCTCACCTCGGTTTGGGCAACTGGTGAGCTAACGGACGATACATTACCTTTCGGTTAAATTTTCTACTCATCAGTCATCAGCTAGTCGTGGGAAATATCGTAATTAATGATACGACTAGCCTCAGCCCGCGACTACGTCCGCGACCATTTTTCCACCCGCGTTGGGTACTGCTTCGCTCCCGTGGGTCGTAGCGTGATATTACATAGCCTACACTATTCCTCATGAGTCTGGTTATCATCTACATTTTTTTTCAATCCAACTGGTAGAGCTTAGCGTGTTTAAGCAAACAAACAATAAACTCTTCAGCTTTATTATATAAGTTTAAGCAGATAGATTATAATATTTAACCCATTCATCAATTAAAGCGTTTCATTGATCTCGCCGCGTGTCCCGGGCTAATGCTAAGAGCTATTAAAATGCAATTAATAAACAAAAAAAAGATACACAAATGTCTCTAAAGACACCTTTAAGGACTTTAGTGCAGGAAATCTTCGTGAGGGCAGTAAATGTGTCGGCATGATTAGTTAAAAGGCATTCTGTAGTCAACTGAAAATAGAGTTATGATTACAAAGAAAAGGTGATAATGCGGTCTTATATCCAGCGATTTGTTCTCGATCTTAGTTTGAACACAGGTATAGTTATGCTGCCTAGTAGTGTCGCCGCTGACGCTAGCAGGTCATCCTGCGCAGCGCGCTCGGAGCACCGCACCAGGTCACGTGCGCAGGATTCTAGAGTGTTCTTGTTCTTGGTAATAATCTCACAAAACAACACTGTCTTAACATTTACGTCACGATACCAGATTTTATTGTAATTTCTAAAGTTTACATTAATTAAAAGCAATTAAGAGGCATGAGACTAGGGAAAACCGGATTTAATCAGGTACCCATAAAAAAAACAAGTATTAATAAAATCTCGTTCATTCTAATTTTATATTTGGTGAAATGATAGGTTGGCCTTTTGCTGAATACGTCCATAATTCAAACTAGTTACATAAAGATCGTATCACGGATGAAGACAAATTCAAATAAAAACGATTAAAAACTTGTTGGTTTATCACAGCCTATTTTTGATCCATACAAACCTGTCTCAGTCGCAGCTGTAGGGTGGGGCCCTAGTGAGTGTGAGTGTCGGGTGTGTTCTCGCTAGGCTGTGGTCACAGTGATGCCCAGCAGTGGACTCGTCCCAGTTCCTTGAGCAGCGGTGTTTATCATTTGGTGATAAAACACTGTTTGTGCTCCTGAGCTATGTGCGTCATACAAACTACATCTTGAACTAATTATTCATTTATTTTAATTGCGTTCAGTTCCGCCAACATGTACTGAAGTAATTGTAATGATTTTGGATATTTTACGTTAATATTACAAATGTATCACACGTTTGGGCTGGACATTGACCCCTGCGCTTGCTGACTAGTAATAGAACATAGTTGGCGTGTTGAATTAGTTTAACGTAATTAATTAAGTTCTGGGATTGTGTGTTGGTCCGTTATTTCAATTAATCTAACTGATAGGTATATTTTTCACTTGAATTTTTGCTTTTATTTTGTTATTTTGATTAAATATTAGTACCTACTCATATGAGATCCGGTGTCGCAGGGTTTATTCCAAAGCCCCGTGCGTCATCGCGCTCATCCGAACAGACCTTACTCGCTTTTTTCTCGATCGTTTTTCTTTTATTGTGTGTATTCTTTTGAGCGTAGCTGTGTTGTGGTTCAGCCTCTAATCTTCCTTTTTTATTGAACAGCCCGCGGAAATTGAGTATTGGAATTGTTCGTGTAAGTAAGTAGGTACATACCCAATTGAAAATAAAACACCTATTCGTTTTTTGTTGGGATCGGAATGCTTCATTAGTTACTTCTCTCGAGTGTGCATTTTATAAGCTTACATGTCATGCCTGTGAGTCTGAATCTGTTCGAGAGCATCGCATAGTTCAGTGAACTGAAACATTTTATGTTGGTTCCTTTCCTTATATTTTTTTTCTTATTAACTTTCAGATTAGATGTCCTAGATGCCTGGTCAAACTTATTACTATTGGATGTAGTTATCAGTTTGATATTGACAGAGCATCCTAGAGTCAACCTGGAGTATCTTGCATAGGACTGACTTTTACTGCCTCGTTGGTTTCTTGGTCGCAAGCGCGACTGCGGAGCGTAGAGTCCTCGGTTCGATTCCCACTTTGGTATCGGTTTTTTCATTAAGACTTTCTCAGTAGCAGCCTGGAGTTTAGAAGTAGGTGGTGTAACACCCCCGTGCCACGGAAAGCCGTTGGTCCTGCGCCTGATCTCTGCCCGATCGTGTTGCTTTTTGGATTGCTCTCATCGGAGAGCATCCGGTATGTGAACGCCTGCGCTAAGTTCCATAGCAACGTGTGATGCGCACGCGTATGCATGCGTCTGCGTCTGCGCTGTGTGTCGGCGCTCTCTCGCCCCGTGGTTGTGCACTGTCACTTACGTTGCTACATTATTTCAATTATACTTAGCTATTAAATAGTTCTATCGTTCAAATTGCCTTTGTTCTTATTCTATCAGGTAGTGAAGAGAATATCATATCCTTCACTTTACACATTTATACACCCTGAAATGTAAACCGTTGCAAAAACGCGGCAGAACGATTCGCCCTCAGTAGTACTAATGGAACGTAGAGTTAAACTTAAAAAATAAAAATATTTTTATTTTAAAATATTAAAAAAAATATTCATAAACTCGAAAGCGTGAGTAACAATAGTTACACTGTCACGCACACAAACGCAACGTAGCCAACGAAATGATACCTACGTCCTAACGTAGGTATCATTCAAAACTCATGCGCTACCGACAAAGTAAAAAGCAATAAATCATAAATGTTCAGAGAAAAATAAGCTCTCGTGCCTTGTGATACGGTATAAACTAGAGCGCGTAGCTTACACTCTCTTCATTCGCCGCCACAGATCAAAAAATGCCGCGCCGTGCCGCGCAGTGTCGCGCACTCGACGCTCAGTTGTCTTGCGGACGTTGTACTTGTAGGTTAAATAAGTGAAAAATGGATTGAAATTACGATTTTTCTAATTTTGAGTGAGACCCATTATTAAAACTAAAAGAATTTATTTAAAAGTGCTCGTTTGTGTGTGGAATGTAGTGGCTTACACTTCGAACACTTGCTTCGATACCGCGAAGTGTAGGTAAGTACTTTGTGAATAGTGAAAATTCAGAAATAGGTTAGGTGATTAAAATCATTGTAAATAAGTTGATTCCAACTTTTTAAATACGACTAAAATACTTACTTTATTGTCTTTGTTTAACTTGTTATTTTGTTTTCGTGTTCAGTAAGTAAAGTTGTAGGTAATAAAAAGTATTTTTGACAGTCTTAAGCCTGTAAAAGTATGAAGGGAGAATTGGAATAACTTTTTGGGTGTTGTGTTACATTAAATTAACCAAAGATCAGAAAATCAGCTGTTGATAAGCGCAAGGGTTAACGACCCAGTGTTCTGGGGCCCGCGCCGTCAGCTGCTCGGGTCTCGGCCGCTGCGTTTGACTAGGTACTACTATTTGATTGCGTTCATTTTCGAGTTTCGCTTTTCACAATTGTGAATCTGCCATTTTTATATTTTCATAGTAAAGATATTTACTAATCGATTGTACTACCAAAACAAAGTCATTTCGCTGCAGCTTTGCAACGGTTTACATTTCACGTTGTATTACCAACACTGGGCATGCACTCACAGATGAGTACTAATGAAAAAACCCTGATCGGTCTTTACATTTTCATAATGAAAATACTTATTGAGTACATATACAGTAAGGGTGTGGTTCACGAGGTGTATCGACATGATATCTATGTGACTTGGGGGGGGGGGGGGTGATGAAGGTTCCAAGTATCCGCTGGATGTGATGATACATTAGAATACCCAAAAAAAAACCCAACGAATAAGGTAAGCACTCCCCAGTAACCAGCGGCATGTAAACTTAAACCCAACAAGAAAAATATCTTTAAAAACATTAGTCTAATAGGTTGAGAGTTTGAACGTTACATTTACATGAAACGTCTCCTGAAAACGCCCCCCCTCCACGACTTCCTAGTGGTTAGCTACAGGTACAGCTCCCCTGCGACACGTGTCTCCTTTATCAGACGACATTGAAATCTATACACCAGTACCAAAAGTAGTTAAGCATGGCCAGCAAGACGACCAGTCGCCGGTATTGAGGGAAGTTCCTCTGTATCTTGTTGTCTAACATTCCAGAAGCATCTCAGGTGATTGGCACCTGAGATGCTTCTGGAATGTTACATGTTCATGGCCATCAGGTGATCGTCAGCGATCCAAGCTCACCAGCTCACCTCCTCCTTCCAGATGAGGAGTACACGAGGTTCCCGCGCCTGTACCACCTGGACGACTACAGCGCGTGTCTCTCGCAGACCGACGGGCTGTACTGCATGGGCTCCTTCAACATCTTACCGCTCAAGGAACCCAACCAGGTCTACAACATGCTCAAGGTAAGTCTGATCAACGATCTGGGTCACGTGTAAAGTGTGAAGCGTGAGCACGATCACATGATGTGCTATCTAAAGATCCCTACGCCTTTAAATGCCCCCCGTTTAATGGCAATTGATCCGATTGTAACGACTATTTACCACTAGCGCCTGATATTAAAGTGATACTGATATTAGAGTTTAGGGTTGAGGCTATAGTAAAGGTATACCTGAGTACCACTAAAACTGACTTCAAATATTAAGATATCCAGTGAGAATAACGACGCCAACACACTGCAGGCGGCAGGTGCTTGTAGACGCTTTAGACTAAGCAGTGCGTTAGGGGTTCGAGAGACTAGGACACTTTTAACATGTGCCAGGAAACTATATCTCGAAACATTGCGTTATTAATATCAAGGTTGATTTTGTTTGTGCAATTTTATTTACTTATCGCATTTAAAATGTAATATAGTAATTATGAAAAACTACAAGTTCCGTGTCAACGAGCAATGACTGCAATGGTTATTATGTTTGACCTATAGATGTCGAGTAGCTGTTGATCGTTACTGAGGCAGATTCCGTAGTAAAGTAACGCGTAACTTACATAGTGTTATTTAAGTTACTCGTTGCTTTCGTCGTTTAATTCTTTTTCTTTAGCGATTGATTCGCCTGCAAGTAGAGTATGTACGGCAGTATTCTATTGACACCAGTGCTATTCTTTTAAAATCACCGTCAGTGAATTGAGGTGAAATGCGCTGTCATTGACAGCTCTCCTAAAGCTTAGTGCACCTAAATTCAGCGAGAGAGATATTTTCGAAATAGCACTGCTTTGATGTTTGTGGCGACACTATGCATCACGGGTCACTTAACACTAGTGCTGTTCGCCAGGAGTACTCGCAGGACCGCCACCACTTCAACCGCACGCAGCTGCACCGCGGCTACTGCGTCAGCTCGCGCTGCCCCACGCTCTCGGAGCGCAACGCGTCGCTGCGCTTCGAGCGCTGCGCCTCCCAGTGGTCGCGCCGCCTGTCCCTGCGCGCCAGCTTGTCACAGCTCAGCTACTGCCGCACGCACGCGCAGGAGTATGCGCAGGTGCACAGCACCGAGCCAATGGACATGTCGCACAAAGTGTTCCTGTACGTGGTGCTGATGATAGTGGCACTCAATGTTATTGGAACCACGTATGACGTTGTCACTGGGGACAATGCTAAGAGTAAGTTTGTTGTTATATTGTGCTTGTGAGGGATACCAAAGAAAAGATGGTCAGATTGTGTTACAGACAAATTGAATGAAAAGAGAGTGAACTTAAAAAGATTGATGGAGTATAGGATATCTGTACCGCTCCGTATAGTTCCTAGTACCGACATCCTCTAACAGTAGATATGAGAAATACAATTTCCGCTGGTAGATTTGCCTCAAACTCTAACCTTTCTTAAATATCTACTAAGATCTAGCGAACCGCCCCGGATTCGCACGGAGCAGCCGTTGTTTTGCGCTTAGCAACACATTTAGCCATTCATTTTTATTTATATAGAAGATAAATAGAATATGTTGGTGGCCGGATTCATTGCTGGCAGAATTGGACATCATCATTCTAAAAGTACATTTCCAGATCTATTGTGAACCAAATATCTTTCTTAGCCTATAAACTAAGTAAAACAAGCAACTTATATTTAAAGTAGGTATTTTCTTTCCTAGGTAGATAGAATAATCTTTTGTTTCTGCCCCTTTTTCTTAGATTAGATATGTTGTATGTAGTTCAGTAGATACACATTCAATTCAAACGTTCCTAAGTGGAATTGATATTGATTGCAGAGAATCCTCTGCTGAGCTCATGGTCTGTCCGCAACAACTGGCGGCGCCTGACGGCCTCCTACGAGGACGGAGACCCGCGGCTGGCAGCGCTGACGCCCGTGCAAGGCCTCAGGTCGGTCCCAACTGTGCATGCATTACCTGTTACATACAATAACTGGCAAAGTTATCACCTTAGTAAAATAATTAGTGATTATCACAAGATATTAAGTATACCAGATGTGAGGCCATTTTGTACCACGGTCATGTCGTCTTGTCTTGTACCGCTGGCTTGCATTTAGAAAGATAATTGCTGCTATCCTTGAGTGAGGATGCTCACTGATAAGGCCCGGGATGACGAAAAATCATATGATGAGCTTTCCCAATGGATTTATAGACAGAAAAACAAATTGTAGACTTAATAGATAGTTCTACATCTTTATTTTTTGATTACTCATCGTAGCAAGTTCAGTGATAGATGTCTGAAATGAGTCTGTACTACATTCCAGGGTTCTGCTGATGCTGATCATCATAGCGACGCACAGCGGCTGCATCCATGTCGCGCTGTACCTGTACAACCCGCGCTGGATCGAACAGGTCAGCTACGGAGTTATGATATCACCAGCTTTATTTATGTCTAATTCAAACCATACATTTTGACATAAAGACATTACCTCAGGTTTACACAATATCTAAAGTTCAAGATTGAAACGTAGGCAAGTTTTGATCGCTTTCGCCCTTCAGGGCGAAAGCGATCAAAGGTGGGATAACCTCTGAGCGTCTGTAGAATAAACTACTTATAGGATGCACTTACTCCAGATATCCCGGCACCCGGTGCTGATGATCTTCCTGAACGGCTCAGCGGCGGTGCAGATATTCGTGATGCTGTCCAACTTCCTGCTTGGCTACAACCTACTGCTCTACACCAAGACTAATGCCATTTCTTTCAAGCTGTTGCCGTACGTCACTATTAAGAGGATAGCCAGGTATTGTTAATATTTCTTCACATTTAGCAGACATGGCTTTGTAAAGCGTGGTTACACGAAAAAGTTCTCATACGTCGCGAAGGATTCCATTTGCATATTCTTCAATCCATTAAATAAAGGTAGTCACATAAAATCTTTAAGGTAAAATCACGCTTCATACATCACGCCTTATATTTTTGTGGTATGTAATGACAATGACATATAGTGATACTTACGGTAAAGTAAAACCTGAATTTGTAATAAATATAAGTCGGATATCGCCAATCCGCCTTGAGCAAGCAACGTGGTCAATGCTAGCACCTTCTCTGTATAAAAAGAGGTTTTGCCTTGCAGTAATGCTATTAGGCTGTCGTTATTATCAATGACAAGATTACGATTAAAAGGGTTCATTCCCAGGATCTCCCCGGTGTACCTGCTGGTGACGGGCTACGCGGCGACGTGGTGGGCGAGCGCGGGCGCGGGCGCGCAGTGGGCCGCCGTGCGCGCCGAGAGCGCCACGTGCCGCCGCAAGTACTGGAGCCACGCGCTCTACGTCAACAACCTCGTGCAGCCCGAGGACATCTGCCTCGTGCAGACCTGGTGAGGCGCACCATCCATCCATTGTTTTGTTTGCCGATAATGTTACAGTGTGAGCGCCAAAGAATTGTCGCTCTGCCATAAATATACCTATCCGTATGATAAATATTGATCGTGTATTGTCCGCAGGTTCCTGGCAGTAGACATGCAGCTGTACGTCCTGGCGTCAGTGATGACGGTGCAGCTGGCGCGACACCGGCGCAGAGCGCTGCCTATCCTCGCGATGTTGGTCGTTATCACGAGTGTGCTCAATGGAGCTTTGGCGTATGTCTTCGACTGGAAATCCATCATGTACTTCGCGTATCCGAGGTATGGAAAAAAGACAACCGCCTACAAAATGTACAAAATAAAAAATTACTTTAGTTTTGTACTCGAATATTTACTTGAAGTGTTTTAAAAAACCAAATCTATTGCTCTGTAGTGGTATTAAAGAGTCAGCTCATATTGTTGAGTTTATTCTTCCCCAGCAACTTGAAGACGATGTACAAGGGCATCCCGTCGTTCTCGCGCCTGTACCAGGGCCCGTGGGGCAGCGTGCCCGCCTGCTTCATAGGACTATTCCTTGCCTTCCTGCACTTCGAGATGCAGGAATCAGGAATAAAGGTGTCCTCATTTCAAGTAAGTCACAAGTCGTTTTCTGTACATGTATCACTGGCGTGCTGCCGACTGTCTAACAACTTATTTAGATTAAAACCATTTCTATAACCTACATAGTTTTGTGAAAGCGCTTCATTCGAAACCCGCACAGTGCGTACAAATAAAGCCTTTTTAAATGATAGAAACCGATTTGACTCCTAGCTTGATGTGAGTTCGTTCTTTCACGGAGGAATAAAAAAGGCGCACTGTTCCTTCCTTTTGTACCCCTTTAGTACGCCACTTTAAAACTGGTAACGTACGGACCTGGCGAGAAGTATCAGTTAGTGTAAAGTAACTACGTGTATTACTGTATTGTAACAGTGTAGAGAAGCAACAGGCTTTGGTCGCTGTATGCTAAAGGTGTTCCATGTCCACAGTGGCTCCGCGGGCCGTACGTGCTGAGTCCGGCGCTGATACTGTCGTGGATCCTGGCCGGCAACTACTTGCGCGATTACGACACGGCGTGGTTCACTGCCACGTACGTCGCCTTGGAGAGGCCAGTGCTCAGCACGCTCGCCGCAGGACTAGTCCTCGGGATGGTCAACGGGCTTGAGGGTGAGTGTCATGAGCTAAGGTACAGGGGTGGCCTGCAACGCATTGTGAGTCTTCCTTGAACCATTCTTTAATGTTTTAAAATAATATGACATAAAAAGACCGCACGATTGCGATCAGCAGCTGGTATGAGTATTGGCTCATACGATCTGATGACCGCAGTCGTGCGGTTTTGTAATCATACAAGATTATGAATATATATGTATATTTATATTCTCTTATCTCGACCAATTTTTTTTTGCGATCTCCCTTTTGGTACCATCTGAAAAGTTATTCATTATAATAGTGATCAAAACTAAAGTTGTTTATCGACCGTATATACCCTAGATACCTATAGGAAAATCTGTGACACATAAGAACATTTATAAAGTACGGGTAGTACATAGTTGTGTGTGTGAGCAGGCTGGGCGAAGCGCTTGCTGGCGTGGCGCGGCTGGTACGCGATGGGGCGCATGTCGCTGTCGGTGCTGATGGTGCACTGGTGCATCAACCTCGGCATCGCGGCCTCCAGGCCTCAACCCATCAACACCTCGTTAATCAGTGTGGTCAGTATCACTTTGTGTACCAACTTTATTACTGATCCATTCATTGCGCAGTGTTGCGTGAACATTCACTTCTCGGTGCTGCACTAAACGTTATTTTGTAAATAAATGGCATTCCACGTATGATCTTATGCAGTAAACCAATTATTATGCGCGCCAATTCAGGTGAGATCTATACCCCTCAATTAAGACAAATATTCTCGTAGTTTTAGAAAGCTTCTCCCTGTCTGTAGATGGTGGACTGGGTGGCGACGAGCTGGTTCTCGTACATGGCGGCAATTCCGCTCACCGTGATGCTAGAGATGCCGGCGCAGAGGTTCGTCACGTCATTGATGGTCCACAAGGAGACCAAGCAGACGTAGCGGTGCTCCACCTATTACCTTATTAAGAAGTTAGCTATATCTTGTAGCAATCGGTGAGAATACAGGTAATAGTCACGGCACGTGCCATCCAAGACAACAGGAGCAGTAGAAGGAGGGCCTCCACTGCCTGCGACGCAGCAGTCCTGGTACCGGAGCCCTGCGCTCTGGGTTGACGGGCGTAGGTTTGGACAGCATGCACCGCGTCAACACGCTTCTTATAGATATACATATGGACAATTTAAGATATCAGTACAGGATAAAACTAGAAGTAAGCAGGCAGGTGGTGTGTGGCGGGATGGCGGCAGGACCACTCATGAAGCGACATTGATGACCAAATAATCGCCTAGTGTTAAGTCGGCGAATAGTGTTTCTCAGATTTGTTCGAGTAAATCTGAACGTAACAGGTGGAGCAGGGAGTACTAATCATTTTGTTTGTTAAACGTCAAACGTCAAATAAAATCAGTTCAAACTGTAGATTGAATGCTGTTCATCAATTATGTTTTGATCGCTTCCGCATTTAGCATTACACACGTGTCATGGTAATGACAGTATTTTTAATAAAGAACAAAGTAGGTGTTTTGGGAATACTATAGGTACTTATTAAGCAGAAGCTGCTCATAAGCATGTAGGTATGCAGTAATGTTGGACGTATTTTATTAAGGAGCGTAGGAGTACTCATGAGAATGAACTTAACTTCAACGGTGCGACCAATTACAATAGCAAAAAACAATTATCCATTCTCATAAACTTTCGCGTTTACTTAGTACTAGGATAGTAGAATAGGATGATGAGTACCTATCGTCGTTTATCCTAACATACTGTGTACGTACATAGAATTTCTTTCATTTATTTTTAAGAAATATCACTTAGTAGTTAAGACGTTGTCAGAGATAAGATGATAAATCGGAAATGGTTTTCCGCAAAATATAGCGCTCATAGCTATCTATACGTTCAAATTGTACATTAATTTTAGTGAGAAGCCAAAAAATAATTTATATTTATTGTGTTAAGGCAAATAAAACAAACTTGGCGCTCTTTGCCGTACATACAAATGTTGAAAGCAGAATATCAGAGGTGCTCAATCAATAACCTAAAGATCACACGTGACGCGGGCAGGAGTGTGGGGTGCCGCGTGCCGTAGATCTTGCCAATTTATTGATAGTTGTTCCTTTTTTACACGACTGCCCCAAAAAAAGGAGTGTTATGTGTTCAGGGTTAATGTATGTATGTATGTATGTATGTATGTATGTATGTATGTATGTGATGTTCTTTATTCCACCATAACTTTTGAACGCCTGAACCGATTTAGATGTATGGGGTATCGTTACAATCCTTGCATCGTTCCGAGTAACATAGGATAGTTAAAAATAATAAATAATCCTGTGTGGTCACTTTAAAACGTAAATTAATACCAGCCTCAATTATATTTTTTAATGAATCTGGCCGTGTCTATGTTTATCGTCTAGAGTTTGACAAGTAGATTTAAAAAATATATAACACTGTAAATAAAAAACGTCATAAAAAAAGTACCGAGTAAACAAAGTACAAATATGTGCAATTTTGGCAGTCGTGTTTTTTAATTTTTTAATTATAGTTGCTTGTTATGAAAGCCTGGAAGCTTCTCTGATGGCAGGTGTCTATGCTTCAAGCTTGTAGTGTTTTAACCAAAATAAGGTTATTGAGTGAGCTCTCATGCCGCATTATAGTAATATTAATGGTTTTTGTGTACTCTTTGGTTTAAGGTGCGTTACCATCATTTGACTTTAAAGCACTTAGTTTTAGTTTTGTACAAAAGCGAAAAATAATAATAAAAACATAAAACAATACGATAATAGACTTTTTTTTACACCCTTCTCAACGGCACACTCTTATCCTTATTAACTTATTTTTTACTGAACTTGGCTGACACACTACCGTGTGACCAGTAGCGAATGTATAACGTGTACATAAAAGCCGTGCACTAAGCAAAAGGAGTGATGTAAAGGCTCCTTCCTACACACAGTGCCGGACGGCACGCACCGCCAGCTTTTGCCGGGCGTTTGTGCCACCGGCATGTGCCTCAGAATCTTGCACAAAGCCGCGAAGCATCATTTCAGTTGTTAGTTGTCCATAGCGAACTGTCCTTGCAACCCGAGCGGCTATGCCAGCGGCTCCTTTGTGCGGCAAAGCGTGCGGCCCTGCCGCCGGCACTATGTGTAGCAGCCTTAACAACTGTGGCTTGCCGCAGTTATGTTTAAGTCCCATGTAACAGGATGCGAGCCTTATCCCATAAACCGTGCACAAATCCAGATTCCGAGGCTGCTACTGACAAATTGCTGATGGAAAAACCCAATAACACTTTGCTCGACCTGGGAATCGAAAACAAGACCTCATGCTCAGCAGTCGCACTTTGCGACCACTGGACCAACGAGGCAGTCTAAGCTATACTAATATAATAAAGCTGAAGAGTTTTTGTTCAAGTCGGATTGTGAAAAAACTTGTTGTACTTGTAAAGCCAGATTCATGACGAATAGTACGTATAGGGTTCATAATATCACGCTACTACCCACAGGAGCGGAGCAGTAACAGTAGGTATAGCTAGTAAATGATATTTTTGTATATAAATTATAAGTAAATCTGGTAATGTGTAGCAGTCGGATGATCAAGGATGTCTGGTACTAGTATTGTAGCGATGCGACCAGTTCTGCTCCACAAGGTTACTGGTTCTCTGACTGAATGGTTCCGTTGGTTAGTTGTTATTTAAAGAATTAAAAAAAAAATACAATGTTTTGTGTGCGTTACAAATGATGTAGCATTTTTATTTTGATAGAATTCTAAGAACGTAAATTGACTTGAAATCATTGTGTTCAGATGAATAATATAGTTTATCCGGCGACTCACCAGTTAATGTCACGTGTTCGACCATAAGTGACCACAACACACAACAGCTCTTGCTAAGAATGTTGTTTTGATAACAATTATAATTACGGACCTCTAAAATAATAGTCTATGGATTTTTGGGTTCCGTACCAAAATCTGCTTGCTACTGCTTCTTTCACCAAATAAAAATAAAAAAAAACCATCGCCATCGAATATGAATAGTATAGTATGTTGTGTGTGTGTGTGTGTGTGTAGTAATAAATACCAACTTTTAGTTACTTAAAACTAACCTACTTAATACTTATACAAATATTGTTATTTTTACACGATTGCCCTAAATAGTGTTATTATTGTAACAATAACTGAAATGGGATTTGAACATTTAAAATGGAGTTACTAGGTCAAATGGGATACCTACCTATCATTATGGTTAGGCTTTATTTGCACTTTATAAAATTTGTTTTTGTTTTTGTTACATAGTTTTAAAACATCATTATCAATAATTAAAAATATTATCATAAATCATTCCAAAATGTCCGTATCTTCAAAGTGTTACTATTGAAAACTATTGAAATCTTAGTGTTGATGGAGGCAGGTAATTAGCGGAACCCATAACCCAACACAAACAAACTTAGAAAGTAAAAAAAAAACTTTGAATATAGAATAATATTTCACCTGTTGAACCCGGCGCGTGAGTCCGACTCGCACTTCGCCGGTGTTTTTTTTTAAACAAGTTTCAAGTTGAAACATAGCATTATAATATTTTGGTATTTTCGTCAGTTGAGAGTAATTCGCGTATCGACATGGACACGACCCGAATTGCTTGAATCATCTCGTTCAAGGGACTATAGTCTTCATTACGTCGAGATTAGCTTGTGTATGCAGTGTTGGTGCAATGCTGGGCGAAGAGCTCGTCAAGTTCCTGGCCGTGGTGATAGCGGGCTCGCTCGGAGAAGCAGCCACAGATCTTACAGGTATCTAATATGAAGCATAGCAAAGACCCGTACACAACTTGTATTAAGAGTACTTTGTCTATTTAAACTAAATTCATGAAGTTGTTGTTTGGCTAATGCATCAAGTTTCCGACAAAAAAGTTTATAATGCCAGGTGGATCAACAGGGATCATCTGTTGGGGCACGGTGACAGCAAGGCTATATCTTATCGTAAACCAACGTTGCATGCAGGTAACGAGTACAGCTGGCTCCCGGAGCTGTTCCACCTGGAGGACTTCGCGACGTGTCTGACCCAGACCGATGGGGTCTACTGTGTCGCCAACCCGCTCGCTAAGCCTCCGGAGGAGCCGCGCCAGACCTACGAGCTGATGAAGGTAAATAACTGGTCGCCGACCCTATGCCAACCCCAAAGTCATGTCAACTCTGTATGCACCGATTGCTGCAGGTGTAGATAGACCTATCGGACTCATCCTGTATTTCCATCCCATATTTTTCAACAACCTCGCTCGTAAAGTGGCTCTTATTGCACCGTTTATAGGGTCAAAATACGGTGTATTACACACGCGTGCTTTATACAACACTACCGCCTTACTGCGGTAATACATATATTTTTTAATTTTCAACAAGGAGTTTTAATTATTTTATGCATAAATACATATTTTGTTAATAATTGAACTAATTCTGATAATAAGTAACAGAATCTGATAAATAATCATAATATTTCATTAAAATAAATCGTTTTGCAACTAAATTTAAGTACATTTATTTGCTATTTCAATAAAATGAATAATTCATTGACCGGCGTGATGTTACGTTATGTTAATAATTCAGCTTGTGGCACCTGTTACCAAACCTATAATTGTACACTTGTTTGGTTTCTGCTGGCCGCTTGTGGAAATACCTAGTCGACCACTTGACTTTTTACATTTTAGCTAAGAGTTGTGTATATTTTTATATAAATATAGTATGTAAGGCAATTTTCATTAGTAAAATATGATAAATGCTCAGGCTGCAATTCAGCCTCGGCCGAAGTGACAAATTTACCTCACTAGTATCAAAATGTAGTATTATAGTTCCTAGTATCTGTAGTAAAATGGTAGTTAATTTTTATTTGTGATACTATACAGGAGTACCCTTCGAACCCTCACAACGGCACGCCTCCAACCACACGCCGCTCCCCCGCGCCTCCTGCGGCACTCCCCGCTGCGCTTCGCTCACCGAGTGCTGCACTTCGTTTCATGCGCAGCCAAGCGCCCTGCGCGCGCAGCTCGTTGAGCTTACCTACCACACCGCTCACTCGCGCAGGATCATGCTCTGAGGGACCTTGCACATTATTGGTGGCTTAGGTAATCCGTGGAGTCAGGGACACCGCACCGCTAGCGCGCAGAGCGGCGCGGCAAGTCTTTCCGATATATGGTTACTGGCCTACTGAGGTTTACTGAATATTGTTAATTTGTCTTTTATTGTCAGGTGTCAGGCTGGATGTCAACGGCCTCCTCGTTGCCAATCACTCTGATGACCGCAAACTGCTGTTTGGCGCGTCTGTTTTTTGTATTTCTTTTGAAAATCTTGCTTTTATAGTAAACTAGCTTTTACCCGCGGCTTCGCCCGCGTTAGTTTAGAATTTGACAATCAATTCGGGCTGTAAGTACTCTGCTTGTTGTTCGGCCAGATCCAGAATTATTAAAAACGGACCAACTGTGACTCATAAAAGTCCGTCGGCGTTCAGTGTGCATTTCTGCAAGGGAGGTCCCTCTCGCCTGCGTCTGTCCTGGAGTTTCTGTCGCTGTAATGGCTGAGCTTGTTCTCTGAGACGAAGTTGTGTTTGAACAGGCGTCTCAGTTGCTCTTACAGCTCTCTGGCTTTCCGCTTGTTCCTCCAAAAGCAATTGCGTTTGGAAGGGAGTCTCAATCACTTTCAGAGAAACTTCGCGGGCTTGGCTCTCCAGTCTTTCCTGGCTTTGAGAAAATGTCTCATCAGCTCTCAAAGCTGCTTGTCGCTCCGGTTGTGCTTGCCTTCTTAATGGGGCATGAACGGAAGATTCCTGGGATTGAGAAGTAAGTTTTGCTCGGGCTCGCAATGAGCTTTTCCCTGAGTTGGATCTGCGAGATATTTTAAAATAAAAATAAATTAATCTACCTACCCTAATTAAAACACACCGAATATACCTCTAACGAAAAAATAAACCGTACTGAGGGACAAACTTAACTTTGCCGTTGAAAAACTGTTGTCTACATACTCGTACATCGACATAGGTCACGGTTAGTTTAGCAACTAAGCTCTTCCTTCAGTCAGACATCGACTACTCTCAATAAACAAAGCAATTTTTACTTGTTACGACAGCCCTGCTGTGATCCTATGAGGAGTTCAGTTCCATATCTCCGAAGTTAATCATCAGATCATGATAATATTTCTATGGGACCAATTCGGAAAAAAAACAAATTGGCGGAGTAATTGCGGAGTATGCTTCACTGACGGGTCGTGTTATAAGTTCGCCTTTATACTTCCATACTTCCTGTATGAATGTGTTTACACCCGTCAGTGTCAGTAACGACACAGTAATGTCAGTGTCAGTTACGCAGTTTTTCTGTATCCCTGACAACGTAAATAAAGTGGGTCCCAGACAAACGCGGAATGTTATGGCGGCCGCGTCTTTTGCAAATTTTAACAACAGACCGCGAGTGCTGCTTTGTAAAATATGGAATATGTAATAGAAATAGTTTAATTTTAATAATAATTTAAATTTAATCCACACTTCTCCATTAGCATCGCATAATTATTAATAAGAGTAATAATTATGCGATGCTAATGATAATGTAGGTACCTCACACCTCAAGTGTTTAATAAACGGATTTTTTCTACCTTTTTTCTCATCTTCTGAGAGGGCTAATGAGTCATGAATGTAATAAGACAACGTTACGGTTAGCCATATTGACTGACATCCGGTTGTAGCACAAACAACACGCTAATGACACTTCAGGCCGCCACTGTGACCGCGGTGGTGTGTTTTTGCAGCGGTTGGAACCGCGGCTAGCGGTTTGCCGCAACCGCAGGTCCGTCCGTCTGGAAGCCACTTTATGTAAAATGTCAGAATACACTTCAGCGGTTTTGGGCATGAAAAAATATTAAGCAAACAACTTTCGTACTCCTAGGTTGTTTACTTGAAACTAAACTAATCGACAGTCTAGACTCAAAATGTATTAGATGCTTAAACTTAAAATTTGATCATGATTCGTGATGATGATTCGACACGTGGCGCCATCTACTGTCATAAGGACGTTATTGTGATTTCCCTCGGGAACAGTACTTTTTTTCGGGATTAAAAGTACCCTATATTTGTCCCTGTACACCTGGCAACGTATATGCAAAATTTCAGGATGATTGGTTTAGTGGCTTAGGCGTAAAATGGTAACAAACAAACAAACAAACTTACTTTCGCATTTATAATATTAGTTAGGATTTATCTATTAATTTAAACTTTATGCGCATGTAAAAAAATACACTGTACCATGGCGGACTTAATGCCTTATAAATGTATTTTATTTATTTATTTCTTTCTTTTCTTCTAGATAAATCTTCGAAATGCCTTCACTATCATAATTATTATATTTGTGTAGTTACAGGCTACCGCCCTCGTCCTACACCTACTCACTGTGTGTTACCTGGCGTGCAGCCTGCCCAACATCTGATCATAATATTAATGTAATGATTAATTTGACGTGAAAGGCGACGGTTCACGTCCTCTCACCCGCTCGACGACTTTGGCGTGTTATGAAATTGTTCATATTATTAATGTAAAATTACTTATATTATTAATGTAAAAAACATATTTTTTTATGTGTAATACACATACAAAAATATGTTTTTTAGTAAATAATAACCATACATATACCTACTGATCAAACAAGTAGAAAGGGCGCACAGGACATCACTCAATATTTATCTTTTGTAACAAAACGCTCACCTCAGTCTTGACTACAAACATATTATTAATATGGCAGCTCGGTCGAGGACGTTTCTACGCAGCTAGAACGCGTTGTCTCTATGTTCAGCACAGGCACAACGCGTCGGTACGTGTGTGTGGCAGAACGTATAGAACCACGACGCGTTGTGGCCTGTTGTTTGTTCAAAAAACATTTTCGTTCTTTGTGCTATACACTTTTTTCATTTTCACTATCTTCGAGATAAGCAACGCCTAGGAAGTTAGGTAATGCCTAATTTAAGGAGCTACCTACATTGGCAAACATTTCTATGATTTAATATTTCCAGACCGGCGTTGTCCAATATTGTGCTGGGTAACCCTTAAGACATACATAACATCACGCCTGTATTTGCCGAAGTGTTAGGCAGAGGTGTACCCATTAGTACACCCATATTTCGCCAGTTATATTTAAGTCCCATGTAATAGGGGGCGAGCCTATTGCCATCAACCGGGCACAGAACAACCCTTACCCAATATATGCACCTATTTGTTTTAGCAGGGAGAGTGCAATGTCCATCTGTCTTTTTTCCAGCGAGGGACAGCGAATTAGCAAGTTGAAGTGGCAGTGGGCAGGCCATACACAGCACGCAGAACTGATGTCCGATGACGCCGTAAAGTTCTCGAATGCAGACCAAGCACCGGCAAGCGCAGCGCAGGACGTCCACCAACAAGGTGGACAGACGATCTGATGAGGAAGGATGGACGAAAGCATGGACGCGCTGGATGCAAGCCGTTTCCATCCGGTCCTATTGGAAATCTGTAGGTGACGCCAATGTTCAGCAGTGGACGTCCTATGGCTGATATGATGATGATGATGAAGGGAGGGAACCCTGAAATGTTTTTTTTACGATGACCAATAATATAACATGCTTGGAGTTTACAAATCTCGGATGAACAGGTTACTTGCAGGCAAGCGTAGGGGCGCACGCTTGCCTGCAAGTAGTAGTAGTAGTAGTCCACCTCTTCACTCACCATCAGGGGAGGCAGTGCTCGGACGCGAGTTGTTTCATAATTTTCAGTGTACATATTTATTTCAATGTACCTACAGGCGATGACGTCATCAACCTCTGGAGGGTTAGACCTCACATTATTTTAATTTGTAAGAAAGAAAGAAAAGAAAAACTGTTTACTCACGTGTAAAGAATAGAATAGAATTTATTTATTTTTATAATTAAATAGTTGTTTATTATTGAATTATACTTTTACTTTTCTAATGTAAACAAGTCTGTATTTGTCTATGAATAGTAATGTAATGTAAGCACGCTGACGCAAATGCAGTAGGTAATAACAAGCAGACAATGACGTGCTCGCTTGTATTGCGTTACTCGTCATGTTGTTGTAACAGCTTCACGGTCATGGTGTGAAGGTGAGCAAAGCATGTTCTCACCGGGGCCCGATCTAGCTATTCAGTCGCTCCGGTCAAAATAATATTTTCCGCCCTTGACACTAAATTATAAATAGGTACTATAATAGGTCATGAGCTTGTTGTATCAAAGATGGGATGATAAATAATATTCAAGGGAGGAAAAAAAAAAACAATAAAATTCATGAGAGTATGTTGGATTTCGTGCAACCGCCTCAATTTTGGTACCCAAATTGGCCGCCCCCAATTTCCGCTCTGGTCATTTGCCCGGCCGGCCCCCCT
The DNA here is from genome assembly GCA_949774945.1 of Hoplodrina ambigua. Lineage (NCBI taxonomy): Eukaryota > Metazoa > Arthropoda > Insecta > Lepidoptera > Noctuidae > Hoplodrina > Hoplodrina ambigua. The sequence continues at coordinate 173,227 of OX458984.1, forward strand.
AAGATCGGGCCCTCGTCCCTATTGATCACTAAGCTGAAGCCGCCTGTCTGCATGCCTGTCCGTCCGACAATAGTATCACTATCTTTTTTTCGACTACCGGAGAGTTTATGATTCAGCAGTTTATATTTGTTCATCTGTGTGCGCCTACACTATTCGTCGTTTATCCATCAAATAACGCCATAACACACCATAACCATCACGCCTGTAATCCCCGAAGGGTTAAGCAGAGCTGGTGTACCCATTAGTACACTCACATTTCGCCAGTTAGGTACATTAGGGGGCGAGCCTATTGCCATCAACCGGGCATTAATCTGGACTCCGAGGCTGCTACTGAGAAATTCGTGATGGAAAAACCCAATAGGTAACACTATGCACGGCCCGGGATTCGAACCCAAGACCTCACGCTTAGCAGTCGCGCTTTGCCACCGCTAGACCAATGAGGCAGTCGAAGCCTGAAATAATCAAAATGTTGTTTATTAAAGTCGTAGTGCTACGTCACCCAATATTCTTTGTAAAGTCTAACATTATTTTTCGATAACGAAAATAAAATTGCATTGGCACAATGCCTTCTCTGGTGTCGACTACTTCACAAGCGGTCAGAAGCACCAAAGAGGTGAAAAGTTATAAGTTGTATATCAATTATCCACAAAATATTTAAGTATAGGTACTCGTACATTACAAATAATTATTGCAATAGTGCCTTAATGTACTGTAAACAGTACACGTGCGTAATACATCGCATTGTGACCCTAACAGCGGTGCAATAAGAGCCACTTTACGACAAGCGTGTTCAAAAGTATTTTTCAAAATATTGACAATTACAAATGATTACAATGGACAAGATGGTCAAACAATAATTTGTTTGTAAGGTAAGGTAGCGCGTCACGGGCATTGTTGGCCCACTCCGCGACACCACGAGCCCACACATGTTCATTGAAATACGAATGTGTACAATGTTATTGTAGTTCGTCGCATTATGAACAGGTGCAAATATTTACATTGGTTACCTATCTGCACGCCTGCTATCCCCGAAGGGTCGGGCAGAGATATGGGTTTCAACGGTACACCCACATTTTGCCGGTTACTATATACTAGCGTTAGCCCACGACTTGCTCCGCGTGAATTTCCAATGGTACCCATTTTTTTTTTTACGATATACCTAGTCCATTGCGGTCAGGGATAGCGTAGCTTCTTACGAGGGAAGAATATTTGACAGTTCAGGAGATTAGCGACAGACAAATTCTTCGACTTTATAATATTTTAAGTATATTAGCTTCCCGCCCCGGCTTTGCTCGGGTGTTTATGTGACGGAAATATTAAAATGTTCATAGGTATCTTCTGTCCACGACTTCTTGGAAGTACCTATGTACCTTTATGATTTACGTAATACAAGCTCTGTTCTATTAAATGACACCCATTTTATATCTGTGCAAGCCTATACAGTTCTGGGGTACAGTCCCTTTCAATCTTGGCAATCTCTTTTAATGAATGTAATAGATATCACAAAATGGCATAAAAGAGATAATATGTACAAAGTAATTTAGAAAAGAATCCTTTTTTTGAGAATAAATATACTAATTAAAATATAAAAGTTGACAAAGTACATACGTATTATTATGTTTTCAACCGACTTCAAAAAGGAGGAGGTTCTCAATTCGACGCGTATGTTTTTTTTTTTTTTTTTTGTATATTTGTTTTACGATTACTCCGCCAATTATGAATCGATTTGGAAGATTCTTTTTTTGTTTGAAAGAGTATAGTCCCGAATAGGTCCCATAGGAATATTGTCATGATCTGATGATGAACTTTGGAGATATGGAACGGAACTCCTTATAAAATCACAGCAGAACCGCCGTAACAAGAAAAATTGCTTTGGTTATACGTGTAGTCGATGACTGACTGAAGGAAGTGGGGAGGGGGTAAGTCAACCCCCCTCCTACCACTTTCTAAAATTAAATATATCATGTGAGGTATTGTTTGAAAGGGCTTTATGTAAGGATTTCAAACATTAACACAGAAGCACTAAAAAGTTAAAAATAAAAAGCATTTTTACAAAAAAATATGACCGCCGTCAAAAACTACAAAATAAATAAGAAATAACTTTAGCTTGGAATTCGGTGGCAATACCTACATAACAAGAAACAAAACCAAAGCCGCCGACTTTCAAGCTAAAGTTATTTCTTATTTTGTAGTTTTTGAAGGCGGTCATATTTTTTTGTAAAAAAGCTTTTTTTCTTAACTAGCAATACCGCGCCGTTTCACCCGCGTTGTTACTTCTTTGATTGCTACTCCGCTTCCGTGCTTGGTAGCGTAACTTTCCTCGATGAACGGGGTACATAATTATCGCAAAAAGATATTTTCAAATCGGATCACTGGTTCCCGACATTAGCGCATTGAAACAAACAACAAACTCATTAACTTCATAACATTAGTATAGATGTGCAGCTCTAACAATAAATGTTACAAGTTAATACAACGATGTTATTGTTTTATTTTGAAATAATATAAAATAACTGTATGCCTATAGGGAACGTACACGCATCGTGTGTTCATTACCTGCTGATTAATAATTAACGCAGCGCGCACGCGCAAGCATTTGCCCACTACTTGTGATTTAGTCAACATGAGCACCGCTAAGTATTCAGCCGTAAGTAACACCATTATTATTATTTTGGGAACTGTTTCACCCTTAGTGGGTACATAAGTAGCACGAGTTGTGGGACTACCCCAGTCACGCGATCTCGGTATTTACATCACCAGTACAATATTGGTATTATACCGTCAATAATAACAACACGAAGCTATAACAAACACTTGCTGCCAACCACAAAACGTGCTAGTCACTCGTTGTTGGTCATTTATTTTAATGAGACAATGAGAGGCAGTTTTCAACCGACTTCAAAAAGGAGGAGGTTCTCAATTCGACGCGTATGGTTTTTTTTTTTTTTTGTATATTTGTTCTACGATTACTCCGCCAATTATGAATCGATTTGGATGATTCTATTTTTGTTTGAAAGAGTATAATTCCGAATAGGTCCCATAGGAATATTATCATGATCTGATGATGAACTTTGGAGATATGAAACGGAACTCCTTAAAAAATTACAGCAGAACCGACGTAACAAGAAAAATTGCTTTGTTTATACGTGTAGTCGATGACTGACTGAAGGAAGTGGAGAGGGGGTACGTTAACCACTTTCCAAAATGAAATATATCGTGTGAGGTATTGTTTATAAGCACTAAAAAGTGAAAAATAAAAAGCTTTTTTACAAAAAATATGACCGCCGAGCGGTCATATTTTTTGTAAAAAAGCTTTTTGTATGTCACATACAAGAAGAAGGATTGGCTCTTTTCCCATTCGCATGAAAAAGAATGGGCAAAACAGTCCATTCTTACTATTTAAATAGAATCATTTTACAATACCTAGTATACAGTATCATAAGTACATGATTGCACGTGAATACGATGTATCTACATAAAAACGACTATATAATAATATGTATTACAAATTAAAACACGACGTCTAAATTATGCTCTAAGCAAAGTGTTCACGTGTTTACAAATAGGTGTTGGCATTACAAGAGCAAAGACTGAAGTAGCGCGTGAGCCGGAACTATCTGTAACGAAGTACTTAGAATGAAAGTAAAAACAAATAAATATGATTTAATAATAAATCGTTAGTTATAAAGCGACGTGATGTATGACGAGATGTATGAACGTATTATAGATGAGGCGAAAGGAGTATGTAAGGATCGTAGCAGGTGGCGTTCTGTAGTTTCTGCCTACCCCCATGGGAAAAAGGCGTGAGTTTATGTATGTATGTTATAAAGCGAACCTCAGCGGATTCGTTGTTCTGTACGTTATAAAAATGCACTTATTTATTTTTAGATTCTCACAATTATTGTAGCGCTTTCAATCCAGACAAATGGCCAATTACCAGGATTATCTCTAATTACCAACGCTGTCAAGGGCTTAAGCGGAGTGATGTCGAGCATGGACAAGACCAACACAGACCCAGAAAATTCATCATGTTCTACATCATCAACCACTACTCAGAAGTCCTTGGTCAGTGCCGTCTCACATGTTGATAAGTACTAAAGTATAGTGGCGGTAGTTCAATGACAGGGAGGCGCCCAGTGAGCTGTCTGGACGAGCTTTCCTGATGCGCGGCTTCTTGCGGTAGCATCATATCAGCGGTATAAAAAAGGGCTAACAATTAACTAGTGTTAGACGGCGCACTAGCGCTCTGTCACCTGTCTCTGTAAGATGCACAAAAAAAGTACAAATAAATTCTAGAAAAAGTAATTCATTCCAGATATTATGGACCGTGTGATTATATCCTATACAACTTCCGTGTCAATCAGCGATTATATCCTGTATAACTTATGTTGGAAGATACTAAGAAAACGTAGGTACCTATAATTAAGTAGCTATTATTATTGAAATACTTGTTAACATTTGCAGGTGGATGAGGTGCTGGGAGGATCAACCACGACCACAGAGTCAACCACGTGCGCAGAGCTAACAGACTACCGAGCAATCAACGAGCTCGCCAAGTGCATGCACACCATCATAGAGGACAGCGCCAAGCAAGCCAAGACATGTGTCAACGACGCGGCCAAAGACTCCGCCAACATGATCAACAAGATGGACTCTTTTCTGAAAACTGCAAAGGGAAACTAGTCCAGCCCCGCGGCCTGCCCACGAAACGCGCTCACAACGACTACTTGGCGCCGATTTGACCATTTACATTAAGTGAAGAACTCCGATGATTAGCTTCGTCGTTCGTATTGGTCCAAGATCCCACTGCACCAGACGCTTCAAAGCAGCTGACTGAAGCTATGGCTTCGGCCAGTGTCGGCCAGTAACGGGTGATGGCAATTACAACATCCTGCAAAATATACAAGGTGCAGTTTTGCCTCCGCGAGGTTGTCTTAAGACATAAATACATAATCAAATAACATTACAACACCTGATTAATAAATTATTAAATACTTATTGTTGCTGTTGTTGAAAGAGATGTATTTCAGAATACACCTTTTTCAAAGAACAGAATTGCCCCGTTGCCTGTGCGGGAGGTAGTGCCATCGCGTCGCCTGCCTAAACTCAGCGACAAGATGACAAAAAAAACAACAATTCTATTTATTTAATTACTGATTAATGTTGAGAATCACTAAGATAGATACCTCGTCGAAGGTGGCGAGAATGCGAACCAACTTGTATATAACAACCAGCTATCTCACTTGAACGAACATAATATAATTTAAATAATAATTAACCATTTATTTTCAGGTTACAGAGACCTATAGATATAACCTACCCCAAGATAACACATAAAACAAAAATTGTGTTAGGAAATAAAACTTAAAACCATAGTATCACTCCGTTGCACTAAATTATATCAAAGTGCGTGCCTTACTCATTTAGAGAAAGGTTTTTTTATGGCTGGTATTAGAAAAAAAGCCCAGTCAGCACAATAACTCCTGTATCTAGTCGGGCATACAATAATGATGTGGGTGTAGTGACTAATCTCATTCTATATAAAATATGTAAAGAAACTCTATCACTCGGCCGACTTTTCTTTAATGATAGCAGTTAATTAATTTGGATATAAGCCTTTATTGTTTTGACTAAACTTTATGTAAACGTTTTGTGATTATATTTTAGTCTATTAAAGCTATTTCATTTTGAAGACCCTTTTTGTTGATTACACTTTGTTCTCATACACACATTTTACCGTCACAATTTATTACCGTCCCATGCAAGATATTCTACAGTTTGCTCAAGTGTTCTGCGGCCTACATAAGGCTGCACACCAGGCACTGTTTCATTGCGCTCTCTGCACTCGTCGTCACAAGTGGCAGCAACATGAAGACTTCTCTCGCGCTCGTTGTACTGGTAAGTCACTGCCACCGCAGCCACCAGCTCGCGGCGGCTGCTTGCTTGGTAACACTCCAGTCCCACGTCGGCGGGATTCTTCAGAACACCATCTCCACTCAACCCAGAGCCACCCAACACAGTGCACATCTCCAGTGTCCATTTAAATTGTAGTTTCAGATTTTATTTACTTTTGTTTAGACTTTGCTTTTACTTTTAGCTGATGAGCAGCTCCGGTCCTGGGTGTCTATTTGTAAGGTTATACAAGGTGTAGCTTTGGTTCCTCGCCAAATTCACGGTGGTAACCATGCTAGGCTACTCAACACGAATCAAGAAGAATTAAATAATAGCTTGTAACAAAATAAATAAGTATTTTTCTAGTAGTTGACTTTCGAATTCGATTTAGCCATCTTAGGCAGGTCGGCCGCGAGGTACTCGCATGCACATATATATAACTAGCTTTTACCCGCGGCTTCGCCCGCGTTAGTTTAGAATTTGACAATCAATTCGGGCTGTAAGTACTCTGCTTGTTGTTCGGCCAGATCCAGAATTATTAAAAACGGACCAACTGTGACTCATAAAAGTCCGTCGGCGTTCAGTGTGCATTTCTGCAAGGGAGGTCCCTCTCGCCTGCGTCTGTCCTGGAGTTTCTGTCGCTGTAATGGCTGAGCTTGTTCTCTGAGACGAAGTTGTGTTTGAACAGGCGTCTCAGTTGCTCTTACAGCTCTCTGGCTTTCCGCTTGTTCCTCCAAAAGCAATTGCGTTTGGAAGGGAGTCTCAATCACTTTCAGAGAAACTTCGCGGGCTTGGCTCTCCAGTCTTTCCTGGCTTTGAGAAAATGTCTCATCAGCTCTCAAAGCTGCTTGTCGCTCCGGTTGTGCTTGCCTTCTTAATGGGGCATGAACGGAAGATTCCTGGGATTGAGAAGTAAGTTTTGCTCGGGCTCGCAATGAGCTTTTCCCTGAGTTGGATCTGCGAGATATTTTAAAATAAAAATAAATTAATCTACCTACCCTAATTAAAACACACCGAATATACCTCTAACGAAAAAATAAACCGTACTGAGGGACAAACTTAACTTTGCCGTTGAAAAACTGTTGTCTACATACTCGTACATCGACATAGGTCACGGTTAGTTTAGCAACTAAGCTCTTCCTTCAGTCAGACATCGACTACTCTCAATAAACAAAGCAATTTTTACTTGTTACGACAGCCCTGCTGTGATCCTATGAGGAGTTCAGTTCCATATCTCCGAAGTTAATCATCAGATCATGATAATATTTCTATGGGACCAATTCGGAAAAAAAACAAATTGGCGGAGTAATTGCGGAGTATGCTTCACTGACGGGTCGTGTTATAAGTTCGCCTTTATACTTCCATACTTCCTGTATGAATGTGTTTACACCCGTCAGTGTCAGTAACGACACAGTAATGTCAGTGTCAGTTACGCAGTTTTTCTGTATCCCTGACAACGTAAATAAAGTGGGTCCCAGACAAACGCGGAATGTTATGGCGGCCGCGTCTTTTGCAAATTTTAACAACAGACCGCGAGTGCTGCTTTGTAAAATATGGAATATGTAATAGAAATAGTTTAATTTTAATAATAATTTAAATTTAATCCACACTTCTCCATTAGCATCGCATAATTATTAATAAGAGTAATAATTATGCGATGCTAATGATAATGTAGGTACCTCACACCTCAAGTGTTTAATAAACGGATTTTTTCTACCTTTTTTCTCATCTTCTGAGAGGGCTAATGAGTCATGAATGTAATAAGACAACGTTACGGTTAGCCATATTGACTGACATCCGGTTGTAGCACAAACAACACGCTAATGACACTTCAGGCCGCCACTGTGACCGCGGTGGTGTGTTTTTGCAGCGGTTGGAACCGCGGCTAGCGGTTTGCCGCAACCGCAGGTCCGTCCGTCTGGAAGCCACTTTATGTAAAATGTCAGAATACACTTCAGCGGTTTTGGGCATGAAAAAATATTAAGCAAACAACTTTCGTACTCCTAGGTTGTTTACTTGAAACTAAACTAATCGACAGTCTAGACTCAAAATGTATTAGATGCTTAAACTTAAAATTTGATCATGATTCGTGATGATGATTCGACACGTGGCGCCATCTACTGTCATAAGGACGTTATTGTGATTTCCCTCGGGAACAGTACTTTTTTTCGGGATTAAAAGTACCCTATATTTGTCCCTGTACACCTGGCAACGTATATGCAAAATTTCAGGATGATTGGTTTAGTGGCTTAGGCGTAAAATGGTAACAAACAAACAAACAAACTTACTTTCGCATTTATAATATTAGTTAGGATAGCGCGACACTGCCTATCTATACTAGTCCGGTCAAATTAGCTCAAAAATAGGGCTAAGCTTACAGTAATACGCTACAAACTGAAAAAAATTACTAATGTTGAAAACACCAACTTAAAAAATATGTGGAAAATCGCCATTGATACCACTTGTGCAAAAAAAAAATCAAGGTCAAGGTTGTCAAATATGGGTTTTTTGCATTTTTCAAGCAAATGGTCAGTTTTATCATAAAATAAGTTCGGCAAAAATTATAGGTCTACCTAAAAAAATATAGGTTACCATTTTCAACCCCTTCGTACGGCCATCCCCACCATGCAAACCGACACATTAATACATTCCTCGGTTATCAGAAACACGTGGGGCGCATATACGTATATGTGTAATATATACATATATGTATATATACCTATATACATATAAAATACATTTCTTATAATAAAAATAGAAAGGATGTTTACGATGAAACTCATACTACTTGATATTTGCAGGTCGTGACATGCGTGGTGGTGGTGGCGCCCTGTCTCATACAGTCTCCACTTTCAGGACTTCCTGCACTTCCGGAACTTCCTGCACTTCCTGCAATTCCTGCAGCTCCTGCAAATCCTCCACTTCCTGCACTTCCCCCAATCTCAATTCCTCCACTTCCTGCACTTCCTCCAGCTCCTGCAGGTCCTCCACTTCCTGCACTTCCTCCACTGCCTGCACTTCCAGAAGTTCCATTGGACTTGGAAAAGGTAGTTCAATTGGCAGATCCTAAACAAATTGCTGCATGTTTGGGAACTGTATGTGGAGATCCGTCGGTGCCTACCACTCCTGACGCAATATTACAATTACTAGCAGGAATGCCAGACATAGAGAAGCAGAAAGAAGCTATGGCCTGCTTGGCAAGTTTAATAGGTATGAAGGTTTGCTAGCAAAGCTAGAACAGACTCCTACCGAGGTGTCAGCTGGAAGCTTACAGAAGAATAATAAACATGTTGCCAAATGCAGTTCTTGTTTAATTGTGAAAAACCTTTATTTTACGACTTATCGAAATCTATAATTCACCAGAACACAAAATGAAAAATTTATGAAATTACAAGACATGTACAATTTATTAAAAGAAAAGAGAAAGCTATAAATAAATAAAATAGGGCATCACAAACTCGTCCTCATCATTGTCAAAGCAACAAGTGCCTAAAAGACAAGCAGCATTGCCGCGTTGTATGGCAATGCCGTGAGGGGTTTTAGGCACCAGCAGTAAGCGCCCCAGCTCAGCACGTCATTCTAGGAAGGTGGGATTGTGCAAGTGTGTCGACACATGTTGCATCCCACCGGTGTCCCACAGAGGGATCGGTCTTGGGACCGCTTCTGTGGGATATCGGATACGACTGGATGCTGCGCGTCGACCTCCCTGGCGGCGTCAGCGTGGTCTGCTACGCTGACGACACGCTTGTCCTGGCACAGGGAGAGTCGCACCAGGCGGCGACCGACCTAGCGACACGTGGAGTTGCGACAGTCGTCAAAAGGATCCGGCAATTGGGACTCGAAGTGGCATTGCACAAGTTCGAGGCCATATGCTTCCATGGTCTTCGGAACGCGCCACCGTCGGGTTCCCAAATAACGGTGGGAGGGGTTCACATCGGCGTCGAGTCGGCGATGAAGTACCTGAACCTTGTCCTTGACAGCCGGTGGAACTTCAAGGAGCACTTCCGATGTCTGTCTCCGAGACTCGACCTAATCTAACCTAACTTCACAAATTTTACATATCAGTAAAAATATATGGCTTGGCTGTTTCGTTACTTACTTCAGAAACTAAATATTCGCATCACCTTCACGACGGTAGCGAAACGGCGAAACCATAAATTTTTACTGATATGTAAATTTTGTGAAGTTAGGGTCGGTAGAGTCTAACCGTGTAGATTCAGAAGCTTGGTTCTACATGAGATCTGATATCTTTTTCACAGGGCAAACCTTATGTGGTCGTCTTTGCAATATTTTACATGAAATGTTTTGGTGGTATATACTTGTTTAAAGCACGCCCCAGCCGCACCCTTGGACTCAGTCAAATCAATCGGTTTCGTACACTGGTCCATTCAATCACTAATTACGACTTCCTTTGTATTAGTGGTATAGTTAGAACAGTGGATAATTGGACATACTTCAAAGAAGTGTGCTTTTATAATATATGGTTGACTTTCATTGAATAGTTTGAGAAATGCTTCGGGAGCACCAGCTGTCGTGTTGCTATATGAATGGCTAAAGTGTAAAAAGCAAGAAAGGGTAAAAAAAAATAATCATAACATTCTCCTGACAGAATTTAAGCCACAGCTACCAATTTCAAAGTATATAAGCCATGTACGCAGGAGATACAAATATGTGAGCAAACACAGGTGCACTCCCTGTTCCTTCACTCTCATAGTTCGATGGAATGGCAATCCAACTCGACAGGGGAGAGATTGAGTGCACGACCTGGCTTTGCATGCTTTTCCGAGCCACAGAAGTACTACAGAGAAATTGTTGATGGAAAATCCCAATATCACTCTCTCCAACGACGATATCTATGGGACAATTGAATATGACGAAGATATAAATATAACCATTGAATAACATCAACAGAGGTGGTCAGAACATCATAAGTGCTGTGCCTGTTATGTTATAAGTATCTACCATGACATAAGGGGCGAGCTGAGGAAATGCGGCGGTGACGATTCTGTGTAAACGTATCCTCTGTTTTTCGTAAAAATCTCAGAAGACAAGCAAGGCCGCGGTATATTATAATAAATACTGTACAGTTTAATGCGCATACTCAAGATTAAAACAAATCTAATATGTGCACTTATTTGTAGGTCACTAAATTATTTTTATTTTTTTTAAAACAAAGCTTCTACAGCTGACCATAGATACCTGTGCGTTAAATTCATTAACCAGTCAGTTAAATCTAAGCCCGACGCGCGTTCACGTGGGTTTACTGCTCTTTTACGACCTCTCAGTGTGCTCACACCCCGAAGATGACGTCGTAAAGATATTAGAGAATGAATTGCAGTGCAAAGGTTTTTAAATCCGACATCTAATATTTTCAATCTGTGTCTTAGAATTGCTGATACAATCATGAATCTTGAGTTTATAGCAGGGTAAGGTATATCCTAGTGAATTATAAATATTGCTAAAATCCGCTACGCTGAAAATTTATCTTGACTGGCTGGGATACCAGCTACGTCGTAGCGGACTACGTAGTAGCTTGCTACGCCGTAGTGCTACGTCGACGTCACAGTAACATAGTAGCAGACTACGCCGTAGCTACACAGCTACTTTGTAGCAGACTACGCCGTAGGGTCACGGTTACGTTGTTGAAGACTACGCCGTAGGGTCACAGCTACGTCGTAGCAGACTACGCCTTAGGGTCACAGCTACGTTGTAGCAGACTACGCCGTAGGGTCACAGCTACGTTGTAGCAGACTACGCCGCAGCGTCACAGCTACGTTGTAGCAGACTACGCCGTAGGGTCACAGCTACGTTGTAGCAGACTACGCCGTAGGGTCACAGCTACGTTGTAGCAGACTACGCCGTAGGGTCACAGCTACGTTGTAGCAGACTACGCCGTAGGGTCACAGCTACGTTGTAGCAGACTACGCCGCAGCATCACAGCTACGTTGTAGCAGACTACGCCGTAGGGTCACAGCTACGTTGTAGCAGACTACGCCGCAGCGTCACAGCTACGTTGTAGCAGACTACGCCGTAGCGACACAGCTACGTTGTAGCTGACTACGCAGCAGGGTCACAGTTACTTTGTAGCGGACTACGCCGTAGTGTCATGGTTACGTTGCACCAGACTACGCCGTAGCGACACAGCTACGTCGTAGCGGACTACGCCGTAGGATCACTGCTATGTTGTAGCAGACTACGCCGCAGCGTTACAGCTACGTCGTAGCGGACTACGCCGTAGGATCACTGCTATGTTGTAGCAGACTACGCCGTGGGGTCACTGTTACGTTGCAGCAGACTACGCCGTAGGGTCACGGCTACGTTGTAGCAGACTACGCTGTAGGGTCTCAGTTACGTTGTAGCAGACTACGCCGTAGCGACACAGCTACGTTGTAGCTGACTACGCTGCAGGGTCACAGTTACTTTGTAGCAGACTACGCCGTACGGTTATAGGCTATAAGATGCCATTAAGGGTGTCCCACACAGACGCGGCCTGCGATGGCGGCCGCGGTGGCGGCCAGTTGCATTTGATAGCAATGTATGTGAAACTTCATACAGGCGCAGTCACGACGCGACCTGCGCGCAGTTGGCCGCGGCCGCAGCCCCGCCCCCTCCGCCAGCGCGCATGCGTGAGCGAGCGTGCGCCCAGGCGGCGGCCAATGCGCGATCAGTTGTGAATTTTTACAACAGGCCGTGTACCGCTTGGGAATACACCGCGCCTGCAAGCCCCGCCCCCATGCACCGCCCCTTCTGCCACGCGGCCTGTTGTGGATTTTTCCAACAGGCCGCGTGTTTCGCGTTTATAAAAATGACGCCAAATACGAATTTTGTTAAAGAAATAGTAAAGATAAATTATAATTTCGCACTTTCTGTTCCTAAAAGTAATATGCGATGCAAATTATAGGTAATATAGGTATCTTATACATCAAAATAATGTTTAATTAACCTGTTTTTTTTTCCTAACATTTTTTATCTTCTGAAAGGGCTAATAAGATAAATAAGACTTTGTTACGGTTAGCCATATTATTATTGACTGACGTGCTATTGTAGCACAAACACCACAGCTGATCGTTTGACCGAAAGTGCTGTAGGTACCGCCCCTTAGGAAAGCGCGGTGAGTTGGGTCCGAGGAAAAAAGACCACGACTACACACGAGATCGATATTGTCGGACTGATCTTACGATATCGGTTTACATTATATTAAGTAAAGCTTTTATAATTCCAGGTTTCCTCACGATGTTTTCCTTCACCGATGTCAGTAATATCAAAGATAAATTTTAGAAACTACTTTGAAATTTTGAATTAAAAATTGGCTCTGCTACGATTTTGGCAATGTTCGCATCTCTTCTATTGAAAGCTTTTTGTCTACTTTCTTTTCTAAAATATTCGAGCATTATTTAAGACGGTCCGTACCCCCCCGCGTCTCGCCGCGCGCATACCTAGAGCGCGGTACAGCTCTTGCGGTCAAACTATATAGTAGGGGAGCCCACTGAGGGATTTTTTGATTTACTCGAGCGTGGCAGATTAATATAAGGGGGGATACTTTGCACCCTGTTAAGTACCTCCACCATACATAGGGCCGCGCGTCTAGGGCAGCGGATTTTATTTTTTCAAACCTTCTGATTGAAGAAGTCCCTGCACATAAGGGATTGTCCAGATGTCTGTATATTAATGTGACGCGCTCGAGTATTTCAATGTCTTAATTTTTTCTTCCATTTTCAATCCTTTCGTGCGGCCATCCCCACCATGCAAACCGACACATTAATATATTCCTTGGTTATCAGAAGCACGTGGGGCACATACACTATTAATATCTGATACGCTTGAGTACTTTATTCGTGTTTTTTTTCATTTTTGGAAATCTGTAGGTACTTATGCGCTCCCTCGACCAGTGAAAGGGTCCAATCTTTAACCATTTTTTCTTATTAGCACCTAATCTTCACTGCCTCGTTGGTCTAGTGGTCGCAAGCGCGACTGCTGTGCATGAGGTCTTGGGTTCGATTCCCAGGTCGGGCAAAGTGTTATTGGGTTTTTTCATCAGTAATTTCTCAGTAGCAGCCTCGGAGTCTGGATTTGTGCCCGGTTGATGGCAATAGGTTCGCCCCCTATTACATGGGACTAAAAACATAACTGGCGAAATGTGGGAGTACTAATGGGTACACCTCTGCCTAACCCTTCGGGGATTACAGGCGTGATGTTATGTTATGTCTTCACAATCCAAAAGTCTCCACGGCGCTGGAGTAAATCCACATTTAGAATCTTGGGCTCCCCTACTAATAATGACGCTGCAGGCCGCCACCGCAACCGCGGCAGTGTGTTGTCAGAGGGGCGGGACCCGCGGCCTGCGGTAGGCCGCCGCCGCAGGCCGCGCCTGTGCGGGACACGTTTTTATGTGTCAGCATGGTTATTTATTTCTTAGTTATTCTAATGACTGTGGATGTCAAGAGTGGTAAGATTTTATATTTAGGTTACGTAAATTGTAAATTAAATATGTTAGTTTGTTGTTCTGTTTCAACAAATATTTTATTATTTCTTTCTTCGTTTTATCTATACACAGAACCGACGCGCGTTCACGTGGGTTTACTGCTCTTTTACGACCTCTCAGTGTGCTCACACCCCGAAGATGCCGTCGTAAAGATATTTGAGAATGAATTGCAGTGGAAACCTTTTCACTGCATTCAACAGGATGGTAAAAAACAGATCAGAATATTAGCTGTCGGATTTAAAAAAGTTTTGATTCGGATCTGGGGGTCTACTCTCTTTCTCCGAAACGAAACTTCGCAAACGAACGAAATCGAAACGAAATTTCGTTAATGATCCTACTCTGTTTAATTTTCGGACGGACACAAGAAGTTCGGAACCATAGACAATTTTCGTGAATGAATGGAATTAACAATATCGTGTGGGTCTTTTTTGTGTAGCCATTTCAAGTAATTTTCTTACAAAATTCACACAAACGAATATCAAAAGTAAACACTGTTTCGTCAATTGGAGGTAAAAATTCCGAACAATCAACTGTCAAATTCAAATTTTAGTTCGGACTATTCAAAAATTAGAGTAGGTTTAAAGAATCTAAACGTCACGTCAAACCATTTTCGTTCGCAACGAAATTTCAGAACGAATGAAACCGCGGTAGGAAAACACGCGAAGTTTCCATCGAAACTTCGTTTTTTGTTGAATAAGAGTAGTCCTCCTGTTTCTTAGAATTGCTGATAAAATCATGAATCTTGAGTTTATAGCAGGGTAAAGTATACCCTAGTGAATTATAAATAGAATGGCTAACTTTAAATCCCACCAAAAACATTTCATATAAAATGTTGCCAAGACGACCACATAAGGTTTGCCCTGTGAAAAAGATATCAGATCTCATGTAGAACCAAGCTTCTGAATCTACACGGTCTGACTCTACCGACCCTAACTTCAAAAATTTTACAAATCAGTAAAAATGTATGGCTTCGCCGTTTCGCTACCGTCGTGGAGGTGATGCGAATATTTAGTTTCTGAAGTAAGTAACGAAACAGCCAAGCCTTCGCTGCTCCCTAGAACATACTTGGGGGTGGTTTGGATAGCCCAAGAAGAGAGGAGTCCAAAATTTTCGTTTGGACGTCCTTAGCTGGGCCATCCTGTATAATTATGTATAGATAACCACGAAGGGGATGGTGGGGTCTAAACTCTCCGAATCGATTAATAATGATGTATCTCTTAGGGAAGTATTTAAGAAGATTAATATTATGACAGTGTGTTCGGGACTGTAGTGGGCGTGATGCTGGTTTATAAATAACGACAATAATTATTTTAGTAATTATTATAATTATCGTTACAAAGACTCGCGACGCGCACAGAGATTGCGGAAACGCGCCGTGTATCGTCCGCCGTCGTTGATGGTTTTGCTGGAGTCAGGGGCCGGTGGGGCGGTCGCGCCTGCGAGCGCCTCGCTCCCCGCTGCCCGCTGCCCCGCAGCCGTCGCCGCCGCCATCGCTTGCACCGCCGCCGCCGCCCGCGTTCGCGAATATTCCGAACACAGTGCCTTGCCAATTTATTTATTATTATGTACTATTATTTTTATTTACGTGAGAAAAAATCTAAAACGTTTTAAGAAAATATGTGATAGACATAATATTAATACCAGAAATAAAGATAAAATAGCTCAACCATATTTTAAATTGTCTAAAGTAAATACATCTTTTATGGGGTACTGTGTTAAATGTTACAACAAAATACCTCTGATACTTATATTAAAATGAAATGAAAGAAAATTTAAGACACATATTAAAAGTACACTTTGCAACCAAGCATATTATAAATTAGAGGATTATATTCAAGATAAGACTGCTTGGAAACATGCTGGTCCTGCTCCATACGACAATTACTATTTATTCTAGACAAAATCAAGCTGGTCAATATTAATTTTAATATACATATATGTACATATATTTCCTTCTTTCTTTTGACACTTTTATTAAATTTTTATTTTCTATTTGGTTTTTCCTATGGGATTGCGCAGGCTCACACGCTGTTTCATTGTTGGTTGTCTACAGTTCCAATATTTGTTAACATGTGAACACGATGTAACTTTAAATATATTTTTACCATGAATTCCTAAATGGTAATATAAATTATTTTTGCTTGTTATTATACAGTAGATTTAATATAAGGTACATTGCATTCACATGTAATTACGTATGACTCTGTATACAAATAATAATATTGTAAACGTTGATTTTAAAAGAGTACGTGTGGAGTTTCTTGCCCATTCTTCTCCATACAAAACTACCTTTTGGAAGGGGCAACTAGATTCAATTCTATTTTTTTTTTCACGTTCAGAAGTAGTGGCCTAATTGAAATAAATGATTTGACTTTGACTTTGTGTAATTATGACTAATTTTCAATTAATTACACTCACCGTCTATTTTCCTTTTTTGTTGGAAATAAAATACAAGTTGTGCAACTCCTTTTGGTACTGTTCATGAATGTAACGCCTGCAGGTGGCTCAACAGAGACAGAATACCCTCTCTGACTGGTAGAAGCCTCCGAACATAGTGGAATTACTGTTCGACACTCCTTCATACACAGCAATCACTATGTTGTTAGCAGAACCAGATAACACAGTTTCGTCACTAACCCTACAATTTGTTATAATAACAACAAGGTTAATATAATATGCTACTAGCTTTCGCCAGCGGCTTTGCTCGCAAATTAAATTTGATATTCGATCATGATTCAGATCAAATCAAATCATTTGTTTATTTGCGAATATGGGTACAAAATAAAAAACCATAACCATATCCTACCATAAGGCATGCAAATTACAATACACAGCTACAGATTCGAAAGAGTCTTATAGAAACTTATAGATCCGCCCGACACCCAGTGCGAGTGCGCAGCTCCTGATCAGACTATGTTGGTATTTCCCGTGTCCTGGGCACAGTGGCCGTGCGCATGCACCGTTGAAGATGTGAACGCCTCCGACGCGGCAATAAACGTGGCCACCTACTGCGCCCAAATAGAACAATAAAATGAGTATACAAATTAGTAGACAAGTGAACGTTAGATACGTATAGTATCAAACGGTACGTTGTCTTTCTATTTTGGAAGCGGAACCAGGCAGTGAATTTAAGCAAAAGTGGTCCGAGCGTCCGCTTGGATGTGTCTGTCCGTGCGCAGCGGTGGCGCCGGGTGGAGTCCCTGCGGAACGTTTTGGAACGGTTGCAGGTTACAGGTGTAATCGTTAATTAATACATAAATATATTTATATTCCTTGAGTTTTTATTTTGCTTTAGTGTTCAATTTTTCTTTTATGTTATGTGCGTCATTATCGCGTGAATACATAGTTTTTCTTTCTTTCTTTCATTTAATATTCTGGTCTTTCTTCAAAACTTTTCTAATCTGAAACTGTTATGTTTTTCGTAGATATTTTTAAAAGTAAACAAAAATTAACATATTTCATATCCATGCATTAATGTTTTATGCTAAAATTATTTTTTTGCTAACTCTACTTGTTTCTTAGAGCGCGGTGGAACTAAAATATCCATATATCATTCAAAATGTCGAAGACCAAAATATCGAATGATTAAAATATTTTATCTATAGTCATAATATCGAAAATCATAATATCGAAGATAAAGATACATAATGTCGACATTCAATATAGGTATTTAAGATTCAAATATCGAAAAAAAAATGTTATAGGAAAAAAATAAGTCAACTCATTTTTTTTTTAATTTATTATAGGTATGTATATTTCTTAAGCTATAAATAAGATGACGTGAAATTTATTTATAAATAAAGGTGTTTTTCGTGATAACGTATTTGCCATGTGGCGCCTTTTGCAACTTGCGTCAGTACCATAGACTACTTACTTACTGTATGGAGTTTCTTGCCCATTCATCTCCATACGACACCACCTTTTGTAAGTGAGCAATATTTTGAACATTCGATAATTTGTACTTCGATAATATGATTTTCGATATTTTGATCTCCGACATTTCAATTTTCGATATTCTGATATGTACCCGTTTTTTATTAATTTTAAAACTAAACAACGTGTCTTAACATTTCAACAAACAATTAAATAGCGTCAAAGCCAGCGCAAGCTATAACGCAGTAGAAAGTAAAAAGAAAGAAATAGTGCTTACATATCTTTTTTGTAGCTTTCAATGTAAGATATCTATAAAAACCCTAATCGCTGTAAGGTTTTCAACGATCAACTACTGCACGCAGGACGGAACCTCATCGAGCGATACGAACTCTCACTTGACTGGGACACTTGTTTATGAACGCTGGTTTGTTGAGTAAGCCGTTAAGTAAATAACATAATGATAATAGTTCATATTTGTATTCTTTTATACTAACATAATTTATTACCGTCCCATGCAAGATATTCCACAGTTTGCTCAAGTGTTCTGCGGCCTACATAAGGCTGCACACCAGGCACTGTTTCATTGCGCTCTGTGCACTCGTCGTCACAAGTGGCAGCAACATGAAGACTTCTCTCGCGCTCGTTGTACTGGTAAGTCACTGCCACCGCAGCCACCAGCTCGCGGCGGCTGCTTGCTTGGTAACACTCCAGTCCCACGTCGGCGGGATTCTTCAGAACACCATCTCCACTCAACCCAGAGCCACCCAACACAGTGCACATCTCCAGTGTCCATTTAAATTGTAGTTTTATATTTCTTTTACTTTTGTATAGACTTTGCTTCTAGTTTGAGCTGATGAGCAGCTCCGGTCCTATTGTGTGTCTATTTGTAAGGTTATACTCGGTGCAGCTTTCCATGCTCGCTACATTCAAGGAGGTACCTACTTACCTAACTGTGTTATTCATTCTCAACATGAGGTAGTATTTTTGTAGTAGGTGACTTTCGAGTTAGAACTAGCCGTCTTGCCGCTGGGCTTAGGCAGGTCGTCCGCGAGGTACTCGCATGCAATATATAATGGCGCGACGCTGCCTATCTATACGCAATGGAGCGGTTCTGTTCAGCGGAAGAGGTGTATTCTGAAATGCTGTCAAACATAAACAACTACAAAAACATGTATTTATTATTTACTACATTGTACCCGCGACTTTGCCCGCGTCAAAGTTGGTTTCTCCAAAACAAACTTTTGAATATTTAGATTGACAAGGTGTCGTCATTTTATTTGGTTACTACCTTATGCCCGCGACTTCGCTCGCGTGGTTTTTGTCACCCGCGCGCTACTTTAGTAATTGCCGCGTGGGTAGTGGCGTGATGTCATATCGCCTAAGTATATTATTCTTCATGAGTCTGCCTCTCATATATACAGCGCCCTCCTCCCGGGAACATGACTGTCCGCCAGGCATATCATTAATGCGCGCGTAGTAAGTAGTTGATCATCAATTTGTTGATATCTTCTAGGGTTATTGAAATCAGATAATGTCGAAATCAAATACCTACTTGTGCTGAGTAACGTAAGTATTTATTTGGATAAAGATTATAAATATCATGTTTAAAAAAACACCTTCGCAAATTAAGCAATATTTTAGAGCAAATTTTATTACCATAAAAAAGCTTAATTATAGTGAGTGAGTCAACCCTAAAATATATCCTGTCGCGGCCTTGTTTTAACTTAAAGGGGAACAATTCCCACATACTCATACATAATCTTTGCGTAACTTTAACCGTTTACACAGCGGACGCAACGGTAGCTCTAAAAATGAATATTTTTTACCGTCCTCGCAACATTTTTAATTGATGTTATGCTCCTTTTAGTCGTAGCGTGATGTTATAGGTATATATTTTTGCTGAGGTATATTGCGTATTGATCAGTGCCAGCTTCACATTGCCCAGGGTTGGTCATAGTCAAAACATTTGAATTGTCAAGGACTCGGTCAGTTAGTCAGAAAGTTGAAGCTAGTTGCTCGTTCCAAAACAAAGAACGAGCAAGAAACTCCACGGCACTCTTTTAAATTAGGTTTTTATAAATCCTGGTTACATATTCTTGTTGATTCTACATGTGATCACAATGAAGATGAATATAAAACAGTAGTAAAAATCAATTAAAATAAAGATGTAAGCCATAGCAGCTAAAAGAGGACCAATCCAACTGACAGCACTCGTTCACGAGCATGACGCATGTATCCGCACCACCTAGCTCAACCATCATGGAGGGAGCCAAATGATCCAACACACGCGCCACCATCAGCTAGACAATTGAGTGACCATGACAAGCTCTCGACTGCCATGCTTATTAAGTGAAAACACATAGTAACTCAATAAATAAAACGCTCCATGGTACTCACATTTACAAAGTTGAAATAAATGATATTAAATTATACAATACTAACACTTTCAGTTTACTTATTCGTTAGATGACTGTGGTATGTAAAAAAGAAAAAGTAATCGTACTCAAAACAGTACAAGTTATTCAGGTCGACAAACAAGAGGGTAAGAAACATCATTCTCTTAAAACTAATACTAATTAGTAAGCCCAAGTGGCTGTGGAGCAGGACTAGCATTAAGCCAAGCATTTTTATCTGTGATATAATCTGCTAACTTATCATATGCTTGACTACATAGTGTGCGTTTAATGCATGTTTTAAATTTTCTCTCATTTAGTTGTTACACAGTACCCCATAAAGGGAGGGTATGTCTATCAGTGGACGGCGCCAAGCGCAGTTGAAGTAACGTTGATGATTACATTTGCAGGTGGTGGCGTGCGTGCTGGTGGTGGCGCCCCCTGGCGTACAGTCTCTAGGTCTTCCGCTCGACTATGACTCGATATTTAAACTTTTGAAAATTGATCAAATTCAAAAATGCTCGCCAGTTGGAACTAACCCTACCAGTCCCAAGGAATTAGAAAATGCGCTAGCAAAAGTAACAAACCCAGATGAGGTTAAAAGAATTATTGATTGCTTCACAAAAGCTTTGAGTACTTTCCCTTAAGCAATAGCTAGCATAGCTAGCATAGCAGACTCCTATGAAGATGTCCGCTGGGAGCTTACAGTAGATTAATAAACATGTTGTGAAATGCATTTCTTGTTTAATTGTAAAGAACCTTCTTTATTTTACGACTTGTGAAATCTATAAATACCCAGAACAACTTTGATCATGGCCCGTTTCTGACCCGGTTGGCAGAAGTTTTCGTACAAAATTAATTATAAATGACGGCGTCATAACCCACTTTTCATTTTATAGAAACATTTTATGGAAATTCAATGGGAAAATACATAAAAAAAAGATTTGATAGAAAACATTTTTACATAACATCATAACATCACGCCTGTAATCCCCGAAGGGTTAGGCAGAGGTGTACCCATAGTACACCTACATTTCGCCAGTTATGTTTTTAGTCCCATGTAATAGGGGGCGAGCCTATTGCCATCAACCGGGCACAAATCCAGACTCCGAGGCTGCTACTGAGAAATTCCTGATGGAAAAACCCAATAACACTTTGCCCGACCTGGGAATTGAACCCAAGACCTCGTGCACAGCAGTCGCGTTTGCGACCACTAGACCAACGAGGCAGTCACTAGACCAACGAGGCAGTCACAAAAACATTTTTAAATTTACTAAAACCACAATTTTCATTTAATGTACGTAGTTGACTTTCAGTCAAATAAATATCGTTATCCTCGTCCGCAAATTCTGCGCGGTCAGTTAGCAGCATCAACATGCTATCTCACTCGCACCGGCAGGTGGAAAAGTATTGTTGCGCTCACATGCGCTCTCTACAGCACATGAGTAGGATACACCGAACAGAGGCCCAGCTTCATAAGAACGAGCAAAATTGTTACCTATTTTGGTAGGGTACAATAGGGTAAAACAAATTAAACAAAACATATTATGTTAAATAGTTTTATTATTCAAAATTTTTATGGGACCATTCGGGAAGTATACCCTACATCCCGAATGGTCCCATGAAAATTTTGTTGAAATCGGACTAGTACTTCTTGAAAAATCTACAAAAACCTAAACAGTTATCAACATAGTCTACACCGATCACTCAGAGGTTTCTGGTCGATTTCGATGATTTTTGTTCGATACAGTATACCTGTCATTTGGTCCCATAAAATGTTCATTTAGTGCCCTGTGAAAAAGATATCAGATCTCATGTAGAACCAAGCTTCTGAATCTACACGGTCTGACTCTACCGACCCTAACTTCAAAAATTTTACAAATCAGTAAAAATGTATGGCTTCGCCGTTTCGCTACCGTCGTGGAGGTGATGCGAATATTTAGTTTCTGAAGTAAGTAACGAAACAGCCAAGCCTTCGCTGCTCCCTAGAACATACTTGGGGGTGGTTTGGATAGCCCAAGAAGAGAGGAGTCCAAAATTTTCGTTTGGACGTCCTTAGCTGGGCCATCCTGTATAATTATGTATAGATAACCACGAAGGGGATGGTGGGGTCTAAACTCTCCGAATCGATTAATAATGATGTATCTCTTAGGGAAGTATTTAAGAAGATTAATATTATGACAGTGCCTTGCCAATTTATTTATTATTATGTACAAAAACCTAAACAAACATTTTTATTTACGTGAGAAAAAATCTAAAACTTTTTAAGAAAATATGTGATAGACATAATATTAATACCAGAAATAAAGATAAAATAGCTCAACCATATTTTAAATTGTCTAAAGTAAATACATCTTTTATGGGGTACTGTGTTAAATGTTACAACAAAATACCTCTGATACTTATATTAAAATGAAATGAAAGAAAATTTAAGACACATATTAAAAGTACACTTTGCAACCAAGCATATTATAAATTAGAGGATTATATTCAAGATAAGACTGCTTGGAAACATGCTGGTCCTGCTCCATACGACAATTACTATTTATTCTAGACAAAATCAAGCTGGTCAATATTAATTTTAATATACATATATGTACATATATTTCCTTCTTTCTTTTGACACTTTTATTAAATTTTTATTTTCTATTTGGTTTTTCCTATGGGATTGCGCAGGCTCACACGCTGTTTCATTGTTGGTTGTCTACAGTTCCAATATTTGTTAACATGTGAACACGATGTAACTTTAAATATATTTTTACCATGAATTCCTAAATGGTAATATAAATTATTTTTGCTTGTTATTATACAGTAGATTTAATATAAGGTACATTGCATTCACATGTAATTACGTATGACTCTCTATACAAATAATAATATTGTAAACGTTGATTTTAAAAGAGTACGTATGGAGTTTCTTGCCCATTCTTCTCCATACAAAACTACCTTTTGGAAGGGGCAACTAGATTCAATTCTATTTTTTTTTCATGTAAAGACGTTCAGAAGTAGTGGCCTAATTGAAATAAATGATTTGACTTTGACTTTGTGTAATTATGACTAATTTTCAATTAATTACACTCACCGTCTATTTTCCTTTTTTGTTGGAAATAAAATACAAGTTGTGCAACTCCTTTTGGTACTGTTCATGAATGTAACGCCTGCAGGTGGCTCAACAGAGACAGAATACCCTCTCTGACTGGTAGAAGCCTCCGAACATAGTGGAATTACTGTTCGACACTCCTTCATACACAGCAATCACTATGTTGTTAGCAGAACCAGATAACACAGTTTCGTCACTAACCCTACAATTTGTTATAATAACAACAAGGTTAATATAATATGCTACTAGCTTTCGCCAGCGGCTTTGCTCGCAAATTAAATTTGATATTCGATCATGATTCAGATCAAATCAAATCATTTGTTTATTTGCGAATATGGGTACAAAATAAAAAACCATAACCATATCCTACCATAAGGCATGCAAATTACAATACACAGCTACAGATTCGAAAGAGTCTTATAGAAACTTATAGATCCGCCCGACACCCAGTGCGAGTGCGCAGCTCCTGATCAGACTATGTTGGTATTTCCCGTGTCCTGGGCACAGTGGCCGTGCGCATGCACCGTTGAAGATGTGAACGCCTCCGACGCGGCAATAAACGTGGCCACCTACTGCGCCCAAATAGAACAATAAAATGAGTATACAAATTAGTAGACAAGTGAACGTTAGATACGTATAGTATCAAACGGTACGTTGTCTTTCTATTTTGGAAGCGGAACCAGGCAGTGAATTTAAGCAAAAGTGGTCCGAGCGTCCGCTTGGATGTGTCTGTCCGTGCGCAGCGGTGGCGCCGGGTGGAGTCCCTGCGGAACGTTTTGGAACGGTTGCAGGTTACAGGTGTAATCGTTAATTAATACATAAATATATTTATATTCCTTGAGTTTTTATTTTGCTTTAGTGTTCAATTTTTCTTTTATGTTATGTGCGTCATTATCGCGTGAATACATAGTTTTTCTTTCTTTCTTTCATTTAATATTCTGGTCTTTCTTCAAAACTTTTCTAATCTGAAACTGTAATGTTTTTCGTAGATATTTTTAAAAGTAAACAAAAATTAACATATTTCATATCCATGCATTAATGTTTTATGCTAAAATTATTTTTTTGCTAACTCTACTTGTTTCTTAGAGCGCGGTGGAACTAAAATATCCATATATCATTCAAAATGTCGAAGACCAAAATATCGAATGATTAAAATATTTGATAGTCATAATATCGAAAATCATAATATCGAAGATTTAAATGTCGAAAATTGAAATGTCGAAACTCAAAATGTCGACATTCAATATACCTAGGTACTTAAGATTCAAATATCGTAAAAAAAAATGTATTTTTCTTAAGCTATAAATAAGATGACGTGAAATTTATTTATAAAAAAAGGTGTTTTTCGTGATAACGTATTTGCCATGTGGCGCCTTTTGCAACTTGCGTCAGTACCATAGACTTTTTACTTACTGTATGGAGTTTCTTGCCCATTCATCTCCATACGACACCACCTTTTGTAAGTGAGCAATATTTTGAACATTCGATAATTTGTACTTCGATAATATGATTTTCGACATTTCAATTTTCGATATTCTGAAAAGTACCCGTTTTTACAAATATTAAAACTAAACAACGTCTCTTAACATTTCAACAAACAATTAAATAGCATCAAAGCCAGCGCAAGCTATAACGCAGTAGAAAGTAAAAAGAAAGAAATACTGCTTACATATCTTTTTTGCAGCTTTCAATGTAAGATATCTATAAAAAAAACCTAATCGCTGTAAGGTTTACAACGATCAACTACTGCACACAGGACGGAACCTCATCGAGCGATACCAACTCTCACTTGACTGGGACACTTGTTTATAAGCGCAGGTTTGTTGCGTAAGCCGTTAAGTAAATAACATAATGATAATAGTTCATATTTGTATTCTTTTATACTAACATAATTTATTACCGTCCCATGCAAGATATTCCACAGTTTGCTCAAGTGTTCTGCGGCCTACATAAGGCTGCACACCAGGCACTGTTTCATTGCGCTCTGTGCACTCGTCGTCACAAGTGGCAGCAACATAAAGACTTCTCTCGCGCTCGTTGTACTGGTAAGTCACTGCCACCGCAGCCACCAGCTCGCGGCGGCTGCTTGCTTGGTAACACTCCAGTCCCACGTCGGCGGGATTCTTCAGAACACCATCTCCACTCAACCCAGAGCCACCCAACACAGTGCACATCTCCAGTGTCCATTTAAATTGTAGTTTTATATTTCTTTTACTTTTGTATAGACTTTGCTTCTAGTTTGAGCTGATGAGCAGCTCCGGTCCTATTGTGTGTCTATTTGTAAGGTTATACTCGGTGCAGCTTTCCATGCTCGCTACATTCAAGGAGGTACCTACTTACCCAACTGTGTTGTTCATTCTCAACATGAGGTAGTATTTTTGTAGTAGGTGACTTTCGAGTTAGAACTAGCCGTCTTGCCGCTGGGCTTAGGCAGGTCGTCCGCGAGGTACTCGCATGCAATATATAATGGCGCGACGCTGCCTATCTATACGCAATGGAGCGGTTCTGTTCAGCGGAAGAGGTGTATTCTGAAATACTATCAAACATAACTAAAAAACATGTATTTATTATTTACTACATTGTGCCCGCGACTTTGCCCGCGTCAAAGTTGGTTTCTCGAAAACAAACTTTTGAATATTAAGATTGACAAGGTGTCGTCATTTTATTTGGTTACTACCTTATGCCCGCGACTTCGCAGCTTAATTATAGTGTGTGAGTCAACTCCAAAAATATCCTGTCGCGGTCTATTTTTTATAACTTTCAAAGACGAGCAATTCTCACATACATAATCTTTGCGTAACTTTAACCGTATTACACAGAGCACACAACGGACGCTCTAAATAAGAATATTTTTTACCGTCCTCGCAACATTGTTCATTGATGTTACGCTCCTTTTTGTCGTAGCGTGATGTTATAGGTATATAATTTTGCTATGTTGTATTGATCAGTGCCAGGTCCACATTGACCAGGGTAGGTAGGACCAAAGTCATAGTCAAAACATTTATTTCAATTAGACCATTTACAGACACTTGTGAATTGTCAAGGAGTCGGTCAGTTAGTTCGAAAATTGAAGCTAGTTGTTCGTTCCAAATACGGAGAAGAACGAGCAAGAAACTCCACGGCACTCTTTTAAATTAGGTTTTTACAAATTCCTGGTTACATTATTCTTGTTGATTCTACATGTGATCACAATGAAGATGAATGTAAAACTGAATATAAAAATAAAGATGTAAGTCATAGCAGCTAAAAGAAGACCAATCCAACTGACAGCACTCGTTCACGAGCATGACGCATGTATCCGCACCACCTAGCTCAACCATCATGGAGGGAGCCAAATGATCCAACACACGCGCCACCATCAGCGAGACAATTGAGTGACCATGACAAGCTCTCGACTGCCATGCTTATTAAGACAAAACACATAGTAACTCAATAAATAAAACGCTCCATGTACTCACATTTACAAAGTTGAAATAAATGATATTAAATTATACAACACTAACACTTTCAGTTTACTTATTCGTTAGATGACTGTGGTATGTATAAGGGAAAAGTTAATCGTACTTATAACGGTACCTACAAGTTAATCAAGTCGACAAAAAGAGGGTAGGAAACATCATTTTCTTACAATTAATACTAATTAGTGAGCCCGAGTGGCTGTGGAGCAGGACTAGCATTAAGCCAAGCATTATTTCTGCGATATAATCTTCTAACTTATAATATGCTCGACTACATAGTGGGCGTTTAATGCATGTTTTAAATTTGCTCTCATTTAATTGTAGAATATGAAGTGATATTTTCAACCGACTTCAAAAAGGAGGAGGTTCTCAATTCGACGCGTATGTTTTTTTTTTTTTTTGTTTTTTTTTTTTTGTATATTTGTTCTACGATTACTCCGCCAATTATGAATCGATTTGGATGATTCTTTTTTTGTTTGAAAGAGTATAGTCCCGAATAGGTCCCATAGGAATATTGTCATGATCTGATGATGAACTTTGGAGATATGGAACGGAACTCCTTATAAAATCAAAGCAGAACCGCCGTAACAAGAAAAATTGCTTTGTTTATACGTGTAGTCGATGACTGACTGAAGGAAGTGGGGAGGGGGTACGTCAACCCCAATCCTTCCACTTTCCAAAATTAAATATATCGTGTGAGGTATTGTTTGAAAGGGCTTTATGTAAGGATTTCAAACATTAACACACAAGCACTAAAAAGTGAAAAATAAAAAGCTTTTTTACAAAAAAATATGACCGCCTTCAAAAACTACAAAATAAATAAAAAATAACTTTAGCTTGGAAGTCGGTGGCAATACCTACATAACAAGAAACAAAACCAAAGCCGCCGACTTTCAAGCTAAAGTTATTTTTTATTTATTTTGTAGTTTTTGAAGGCGGTCATATTTTTTTGTAAAAAAGCTTTTTATTATAGCATTTTACACAGTACCCCATAAAGTAACGTTGATGTAGACAGTTGAAGACAGTTGAAGTAACGTTGATGATTACATTCGCAGGTGGTGGCGTGCGTGCTGGTGGTGGCGCCCCCTGGCGTACAGTCTCTAGGTCTTCCGCTCGACTATGACTCGATATTTAAACTTTTAAAAATTGAACAAATTCAGGAATGCGTGCCGATTGGAAGTAATCCTATCAGTCCCAAGGAATTACAAAAAATTATAGAAAAAATTACAGACCCAAAGGAGCTTGAAAAAATTTCGAAATGCTTCACAAATCAGATGACTCTTTTCCCATAAGCAATAGCTAGCATAGCAGACTCCTATGAAGATGTCCGCTGGGAGCTTACAATAGAACAATAAATATGTTGTGAAATGCATTTCTTGTTTAATTGCTTCCCTTCCTTACTTTACAACTTGAAAATCTATAAAGTTTTCAGTCAAATAAATATCGTTATCCTCCGCAAATTCTGCGCGGTCAGTTAGCAGCATCAACATGCTATCTCACTCGCACCGGCAGGTGGAAAAGTATTGTTGCGCTCACATGCGCTCTCTACAGCACATGAGTAGGATACACCGAACAGAGGCCCAGCTTCATAAGAACGAGCAAAATTGTTAGGTACTTATTTTTGTAGGGTTGTCACAATAGGGTAAAACAAATTAAACAAAACATATTATGTTAAATAGTTTTATTATTCAAAACTTTTATGGGACCATTCGGGAAGTATGCCCTACATCCTGAATGGTCCCATGAAAATTTTATCGAAATCGGACTAGTACTTCTTGAAAAATCTACAAAAACCTTAACATTTATCAACATTGTCTACACCGATTACTCAGAGGTTTCTGGTCGATTTCGATGATTTTTGTTCGATACAGTATACCTGTCATTTGGACCCATAAAATGTTCATTTAGTTTGGTTCAATAGTTTTTATTTTTAGCTCATTGTGTGCATGTTATGACCGGTGCTACGGATTACAAAATTCTAGTGCACATGTAAAAAAAATATGTATTTGACAATAATTTGGGGTTAATATTTAAATTAAAAAGGTTAAAATAAAAACTTTTTCGATAAAAAAAATGTACTTGACTTCAAAAACAACCACAAAAACATTTAAAATCACATACAAAATAAAATTTCATTCGAAAGTCGGTGGCAAAATAATCAATGAAATAAATCTTTATATTTTCTAGTATTATTCATACGCAGAGTACAATAAACAATCATTATTCACAACTAGTTTCTGCCAGCGACAACGGGGTCGGCAAAATCGAAGATCTGAAACGTCCGATATACAATTCTAAGGCCCGGGGACGGGAAAACAACGGGATGAGCGAGACGATTGGAGTCGTCCCAGATCTTTCATTTTTGTATGTCAACAGGAAATGCCCAGCAGACTGAACAACTTTTCAGACGTCATTATTATAGTGTCGCTGGGCTCTTGGAGTTTCACAACAGCTTTTCCAGATCTGCAAAATTGATACGTCAACAGAGAGTGCTCATCAGGCTGAACAACTCTTGCTAAGACGTCATTCCTATAATTATGTTATTGTGTAGCTGGGCTCTTGGAGTTTCACATCAGCTGTTCAGAATTTATTCTCTCAGCAGAAAATCATCTTCACGTGAAACAATTTCTGCTATGGTACCATTTTTGTATCTCTTATAGTTTAGCTGGTGAACGAGGGTCGACTTGGAGAGTAATGAAACACTGGACTTTATATTAAGCGCGTATAATATATACACCACAGTGCTTGCTGCTCACAAAAATCAAATTTCACATGATTGACCTAGTTGAGCGCCGGAGAATCTTAACACCGCAATTCAGAAACAGGCGCTCAACTAACAGCGCCATGTATTGGCAAGTTTTTGAACTAATATTTAATATGTACGTAATAATCGAATATTTACGTAAACAGCTAGTCTGTTGCGGTTCTGCATCAGGTGTTCAAGTTTCCGAGATAAATTATAGCCTATAATATGCTGCCCGGACTTAATACCTATATAACAACAAAAAAACATTAAAACCCGTTTAGTAGTTCCGAAGATTAGCGTGTACGAACAAACAGACAAACAGCCTCTATACACAGACAAACAGACAGTTTTTTTTTTGGTTTCTTGCACTATTAGTGTTTCTAAACCCCTCTCAATTTTTTTTTATATATTCAATGTTCAGACACTGTATTTACTGTCTTTATTTTATTTTAATAAATTAATTAATATATGTATGTAACATATATTTATATTCCTTGAGTTTTTATTTTGCTTTAGTGTTCAATTTTCTTTTATGTTATGTGCGTCATTATCGCGTGAATACATAGTTTTTCTTTCTTTCTTTCATTTTTAATATTCTGGTCTTTCTTTTAAACTTTTCTAATCTGAAACTGTAATGTTTTTCGTAGATATTTATTTTTGTGATTGTGAGTAAATTAAAAGCTTTTTTACAAAAAAAGATGACCGCCTTCAAAAACTAAAAAATAAAACATAACTTTAGCTTGGAAGTCGGCGGCTATGGTATGGTATGGTTAAGTAGGTATTGCCACCGACTTCCAACCTAAAGTTATGTTTTATTTTGTAGTTTTTGAAGAAGTTCATCTTTTTTTGTAAAAAAGCTTTTTATTTTTCACTTTTTAGTGCTTGTGTGTTAATGTTTGAAATCCTTACATAAAGCCCTTTCAAACAATACCTCACACGATATATTTAATTTTGGAAAGTGGTAGGAGGTTGATGTACCCCCTCCCCACTTCCTTCAGTCAGTCATCGACTACACGTATAACCAAAGCAATTTTTCTTGTTACGGCGGTTCTGCTGTGATTTTATAAGGAGTTCCGTTCCATATCTCCAAAGTTCATCATCAGATCATGACAATATTCCTATGGGACCTATTCGGAACTATACTCTTTCAAACAAAAAAAGAATCATCCAAATCGATTCATAATTGGCGGAGTAAACGTAGAACAAATATACAAAAAAAAAGAAAAAAAAAAACATACGCGTCGAATTGAGAACCTCCTCCTTTTTGAAGTCGGTTGAAAAATGAACATATTTCATACCCATGCATTAATGTTTTATGCTAAAATTATTTTTTTGCTAACTCTACTTGTTTCTTAGAGCGCGGTGGAACTAAAATATCGAAAATCAGAATATCGAAAATTAAAATGTCTAAAATCAAAATGTCGTGTCTCAAAATATCGAATGATTAAAATATCAAAGTCAAAGTCAAATCATTTATTTCAATTAGGCCAATATACGGCACTTTTGAACGTCATAAACAAAAAGAAAAAGGTTTGAATCTAGTTGCCCCTTCCAAAAGGTAGTTTTGTATGGAGAAGAATGGGCAAGAAACTCCACACGTACTCTTTTAAAATCATAGCTTATATAAAAACTACTAAATCATAACGTATAAGAAAATAAATATTAAAAGGTTAAAATATTTTCAAGTACCTATACATAGTGTTCACTAGTGACCACTCTTAACATCTCAGCCATAATAAAATAGTGTGTGAGCTCGCGCAATCTCTAACACACTTTAAAATAAAAAATAAATAAAAATAAAACAAAACGAGTATTTACTATTTAGAGAAATGAAAACCATTATTAAAAACGAGCTTGATCTTGTCTGGAATGTGTCATTGTCGTATGGAGCAGGACCAGCATGTTTTCAAGCATTCTTATCTATACATATAATAAATCTGTAACTGATCGCTGTCTGTACATAGGAGATTTATGAGAAAAACTTTTGTTGGGGGCATTTATCAATACGATAGAACCCAAAACAATGATTTTTAGATTTCTTTTCTGTTTGTCTGTTTGTCTGTCCGTTGTACAGGCTAATCTCAGAGACGGCTTAACTGAATGAAGAGCAGTTTCTCTATAAAACTCGCTTGAGCTCTCAGAGAGTTCGGACAGCAAGTGCTAGATCTCGCGAGACACCTGAAGAAGGCGAAGCGCGTCTAAATGCCGATCGCGTGAATCTGAGACAAAATCCTCTAACATCAAAATCATTAATCTATCAATCATAATCTGTATGGGAACGGATATTGTAATTTGTTTGTTAAAAAAAATTATTCACTCCAAAAACATATATCTATTATTTGGTTATAGCTCGCAACATCCTGTTGGCAGTTGCTCTGATTACCAGATGCGGTCGGATAGTCTTGAGCATATACAGATCGAAGCTACAATGTTGTCAATGTTGGCAAGGCTGCCTCGTTGGTCTAGTGGTCGCAAAGCGCGACTGCTGAGCATGAGGTCTTGGGTTCGATTCCCAGGTTGGGCAAAGTGTTATTGGGTTTTTCCATCAGGAATTTCTCAGTACCAGCCTCGGAGTCCGGATTTGTGCCCGGTTGATGGCAATAGGCTCGCCCCCTATTACATGGGACTTTAAACATAACTGCCGAAATGTGGGTGTACAATGGGTACACCTCTGCCTAACCCTTCGCGGATTATAGGCGTGATGTTATGATGAAGCTACAATGTTAAAGAAAGTTAAGACGATGTATGATTAGTTATATTTAAGCTAAATTGGCTGCAGGTGCCCTAAAATCTTCATGTCTGCTAAATCTTAAAAACCATACTACGGAGATAATAATTATGTGTATAGCAGCCAGTATTAAAAAAAAAAGGGAATTAAAAAATCGCAATATCAAATCATGTAACGAGCTGAGATCAAACAGTTATAGAAGCAGGTACACAAATCAGTAGTCAATATCAATGTCAGGTTAAAATATAGGTACTCGCAGAGTCCGAAATACCCCTCCGTTATCCCCGAACGGAGGGCATCCATGAGGATTTACCCTCGAAATAAAAAAAAAAGGTTAAATAATCGCGGGAACACATATAAATCCATTTGTAACGTAGTTATGTACTCACAAAGCGAATACAAACTAACCACTGCAAATGGTGATTAACCATTTACTATTTAATAGCCAACATGGCACTTGACACTTGTTTACAAACGCTGGTTTGTTGAGTAAGCCGTTAAGTAAATAACATAATGATAATAGTTCATATTTGTATTCTTTTATACTAACGTAATTTATTCCCGCCCCATGCAAGATATTCCACAGTTTGCTCAAGTGTTCTGCGGCCTACATAAGGCTGCACACCAGGCACTGTTTCATTGCGCTCTGTGCACTCGTCGTCACAAGTGGCAGCAACATGAAGACTTCTCTCGCGCTCGTTGTACTGGTAAGTCACTGCCACCGCAGCCACCAGCTCGCGGCGGCTGCTTGCTTGGTAACACTCCAGTCCCACGTCGGCGGGATTCTTCAGAACACCATCTCCACTCAACCCAGAGCCACCCAACACAGTGCACATCTCCAGTGTCCATTTAAATTGTAGTTTTATATTTCTTTTACTTTTGTATAGACTTTGCTTCTAGTTTGAGCTGATGAGCAGCTCCGGTCCTATTGTGTGTCTATTTGTAAGGTTATACTCGGTGCAGCTTTCCATGCTCGCTACATTCAAGGAGGTACCTACTTACCTAACTGTGTTATTCATTCTCAACATGAGGTAGTATTTTTGTAGTAGGTGACTTTCGAGTTAGAACTAGCCGTCTTGCCGCTGGGCTTAGGCAGGTCGTCCGCGAGGTACTCGCATGCAATATATAATGGCGCGACGCTGCCTATCTATACGCAATGGAGCGGTTCTGTTCAGCGGAAGAGGTGTATTCTGAAATGCTGTCAAACATAAACAACTACAAAAACATGTATTTATTATTTACTACATTGTACCCGCGACTTTGCCCGCGTCAAAGTTGGTTTCTCCAAAACAAACTTTTGAATATTTAGATTGACAAGGTGTCGTCATTTTATTTGGTTACTACCTTATGCCCGCGACTTCGCTCGCGTGGTTTTTGTCACCCGCGCGCTACTTTAGTAATTGCCGCGTGGGTAGTGGCGTGATGTCATATCGCCTAAGTATATTATTCTTCATGAGTCTGCCTCTCATATATACAGCGCCCTCCTCCCGGGAACATGACTGTCCGCCAGGCATATCATTAATGCGCGCGTAGTAAGTAGTTGATCATCAATTTGTTGATATCTTCTAGGGTTATTGAAATCAGATAATGTCGAAATCAAATACCTACTTGTGCTGAGTAACGTAAGTATTTATTTGGATAAAGATTATAAATATCATGTTTAAAAAAACACCTTCGCAAATTAAGCAATATTTTAGAGCAAATTTTATTACCATAAAAAAGCTTAATTATAGTGAGTGAGTCAACCCTAAAATATATCCTGTCGCGGCCTTGTTTTAACTTAAAGGGGAACAATTCCCACATACTCATACATAATCTTTGCGTAACTTTAACCGTTTACACAGCGGACGCAACGGTAGCTCTAAAAATGAATATTTTTTACCGTCCTCGCAACATTTTTCATTGATGTTACGCTCCTTTTAGTCGTAGCGTGATGTTATAGGTATATAATTTTGCTGAGGTATATTGCGTATTGATCAGTGCCAGGTTCACATTGACCAGGGTAGGTAGGACCAAAGTCATAGTCAAAACATTTATTTTAATTAGACCATTTACAGGCACTTTTAAATTGTCAAGGAGTCCTAGTCGGTCAGTAAGTCCGAAAGCTGAAGCTAGTTGCTCGTTCCAAAACGGAGGTAGGCCTCTATGGAGAAGAACGAGCAAGAAACTCCACGGCACTCTTTTGAGTTAGTTTTTATAAATCCTGGTTACATATTCTTGTTGATTCTAGATTCTTATTCGTTAGATGACTGTGGTATGTAAAAAAGAAAAAGTAATCGTACTCAAAACAGTACAAGTTATTCAGGTCGACAAACAAGAGGGTAAGAAACGTCATTCTTTTAAAACTAATACTAATTAGTAAGCCCAAGTGGCTGTGGAGCAGGACAAGCATTAAGCCGAGCATTTTTATCTGTGATATAATCTGCGAACTTATCATATGCTTGACTACATAGTGTGCGTTTAATGCATGTTTTAAATTTTCTCTCATTTAGTTGTTACACAGTACCCCATAAGGGGAGGGTATATCCATCAGTGGACGGCGCCAAGCGCAGTTGAAGTAACGTTGATGATTATATTCGCAGGTGGTGGCGTGCGTGCTGGTGGTGGCGCCCCCTGGCGTACAGTCGCGGCGTGGCGCTCTTCCGATCGAGGTTGAATCGATATCTGAGGGAATTGATCAAGTTCTAAGCTATGTGCCAATTGGCTATAGGCCTATCAGTGTCAAGAAAGTACAAGGATTGTTAGAAAATATATCAGACCTAGAGGAGCTTAAAAGACTTGCGGATATAAAAAACTTCCTCACAAAACAACCTATAAAATGAAGGGACAGGCTTTAAAAAGTGTAGCACAAGTCAGAGATTTAGGGATTATACTTGATTCGGAAATGCGTTTCACTACACATATAGATAATATAATTGATAAATCGAATAGAATGTTAGCATTTATAAACCGGAATACCAGACAATTTAAATCTATTACTGCATTAAAGGTACTGTATTATGCTTTGGTAAGAAGTAACATTGAATACTGTTCTATAGTGTGGTATCCTATGTATCAAAATAGCATTCAGCGAATCGAAAAAGTACAGAAGAAATTTCTAAGGAGATTGTCTATTATCTGTGGTATACGGCATAGTTTGAAAGAATATAGCGATAGGCTCGAGCATTTTAAAATGAAATCTTTGCACTGGCGCAGAGACTATCTAGGATTAATATTCTTATATAAAATATTTAACCGTAGTATAGATTGTCCATCCATCTTGTGTCAAATTAACATAAAGGTTCCTAGATCCTCAGCTAGGCTAGTAAATTATACTCCATTCGCCCCTAAATGTACTCGAAATAAGTATGGCAGTGGTGCACCCCTTACCTATGTTCTTAGAAAATGTAATGACATTTATAATAAGCATGACATAGATATTTTTTCAAATAAACTGCACATATTTAAAAGAGCCATTTATAGCATGCCAAGTTTTTCCAGTTAAAGCTTTTGTTTGTGGTTTTATCTTTTTTTTTTATCTTTTTCGTTGTTTCTATGTTTAGCTTCATGTATTGCATACTAAGCAATATATGAGGTTGGACATGCATTAAATTGAATTGGTATGAGATGTTGCGCTATTACTTACTAGTAATGGCGCGGCATTTTGTACTAATTTTTCTATAGTTTGTAGTTAGTTATTATTAATTTTGCTTGAACAGTGTCAAAAAATAATGTTGTGCCTACCTGTAATTTAAGAGCATACATTAACTGTTGCTTGATATATTGTTAAGATTGTCTGTATGTGTCTTAGTTGGTAAGCCTTTATAAATAAATAAATAAATAAATAAAAAGTTTTGATTGATGATAACTAGCGTAGCTAGTATAGCAGACTCCTATGAAGATGACCGTTGGGAGCTTACAGTAGAATAGTAAACATGTTGTGAAATGCATTTCTTGTTTAATTATAAAGAACCTTCTTTATTTTACGACTTGTGAAATCTATAAATACCCAGAACAACTTTGATCATGGCCCGTTTCTGACCCGGTCGGCAGAAGTTTTCGTACAAAATTAATTATAAATGACGGCGTCATAACCCACTTTTCATTTTATAGAAACATTTTATGGAAATTCAATGGGAAAATACATAAAAAAAAGATTTGATAGAAAACATTTTTAAATTTACTAAAACCACAATTTTCATTTAATGTACGTAGTTGACTTTCAGTCAAATAAATATCGTTATCCTCGTCCGCAAATTCTGCGCGGTCAGTTAGCAGCATCAACATGCTATCTCACTCGCACCGGCAGGTGGAAAAGTATTGTTGCGCTCACATGCGCTCTCTACAGCACATGAGTAGGATACACCGAACAGAGGCCCAGCTTCATAAGAACGAGCAAAATTGTTACCTATTTTGGTAGGGTTGTCACAATTTTAAACTTATAATATGCTCGACTACATTGTGTGCGTTTAATGCATGTTTTAAATTTTCTCTCATTTAGTTGTAGAATATCAAGTGGTATTTTATTAAAGCATTTACACAGTACCCCATAAATGGAGGATGTATGTCTATCAGTGGACGGCGCCAAGCGCAGTTGAAGTAACGTTGATGATTATATTCGCAGGTGGTGGCGTGCGTGCTGGTGGTGGCGCCCCCTGGCGTACAGTCTCAAGGTCTTCCGCTCGACTATGACTTGATATTTAAAGTTTTAAAAGTTGAACAAATTCAAAAATGCCCGCTAGTTGGAACTAACCCTACCAGTGCCAAGGAATTACAAAAAGTTATAGAAAAAAATTACAGACCCAAAGGAGTTTGAAAGAATTTCGAAATGCTTCTCAAAAGAGTTGGCCCGTTTCCCTTAAGCAATAGCTAGCATAGCTAGCATAGCAGACTCCTATGAAGATGTCCGCTGGGAGCTTACAAAAGAACAATAAATATGTTGTGAAATGCATTTCTTGTTTAATTGCTTCCCTTCCTTACTTTACAACTTGAAAATCTATAAAGTTTTCAGTCAAATAAATATCGTTATCCTCGTCCGCAAATTCTGCGCGGTCAGTTAGCAGCATCAACATGCTATCTCACTCGCACCGGCAGGTGGAAAAGTATTGTTGCGCTCACATTCGCTCTCTACAGTAAATAACCACATAGAGGAATTGCGTGACGCCTGCTGGGATGAGTCGCTTATTAGCGACTGAAGCCCGCCCCCCGTGCCTTGTGGTAGTTACAGAGGAAGTTACGTTCCACTGGGGAGGCCTCCATGCCTCACCCGCCCTGATCAAGCTTCGCTTTCGAAAATGACGAAAAGGCTGAATGTCTAGCTGACAGCCTAGAGGCCCAATGCACCCCAGTTCTCAACTAGTAGACAAAACTCACATTTCTAAGGTCGACGTTATCAAATCAATTCAATCTTTATTTGTGAACACAAGTATGTAGTACAAGGTAGTACACTAAGGGACATAAGTGGAGTAGCAAACTCACAGGGCAATAGATTGACACTTTGCTTTAACTTACGACCTTCTTCTTATGAGTAACTTCAATACTATAGACACACATTCATATTCTACGTTCGTTCGCTTCGTTGTTGTGTCACTCTTGTTTATTTAATTTGTAAAACTTTATGATTTTGATTTTTTTTGATGTTTTTTTTGCTATCTCTTCACCACCTTTGGTCGACTGTTAGAGAATGCCTTAACTAACCCGCAAAAAGAAAAAAGTAAATTATTGTAAGGTAGATAGATGCAGTTTACGACTTCAAAAATAGAACATTTGTTGGTTGTTCTTGTGGTATTATCGTTTTATTATAAACATAAATATTGTGACTCGTAATTCTTTTAACAATAGACGTGTCTATCAGCTTATTAGTGACGTGTGTATATTAGCGGTGTTGTAGTTCATTTAAAAATGCAAGCAAACATTAATGACGTCGCTGCGTTGTATTGCATTGAAAACTTGATAAAAGTTCATTTAAATTCGTTTTCATTAGGATTCTCTTATGCTAAAATATTGCTCATTTCGCCTTACCATGTTCGAGCTTCAATTGCTCCGAATAATGACCTGTAAAATACTAGTTATTTGTACTGTTTTAAAGAGCTGAGGGTCCGTTATTGTGATTTTCCTTTAAGAGCCGAAAATCTGCAACGAAATTTACAATACAACATTTTTGCCTTTGAACTAAGTTTTTGTAATTTCGGGTGACAATAAGACAGACAGTTGTTTTTATCGATCGAAGACCACACTTTCAGGATTAATTATCAATAAAAATGCGACACAAAAAGAGAAAATCTACAAAATATGATGTAAAGAAGAATATCCCAAAAAATATTAAAATGTCGTCTAGCTCCTAAACCGCAAATAATCGTAGAACATACTTAGGGGTGGTTTGGATAGCCGAAGTAGAGAGGAATCCAAAATTTTCGTTTGGACGTCCTTAGCTGGGCCGCCCTGTATGTACAGGCGTGGCTCTGTTAGTATACGAAGGCTCTCAAAAAACGGTTTCCAGCTGTCCGTGTTTTGAATCGCGCATATCGCCCTAATACACCTTTTTTGTGCTCTAAATACCATCTCTTTATTAGTGGAATTACCCCAATACAGGGTGGCCTGTATATGATGGCGTATCGTAATATAGACGTCACACATGCATGATATGCCGTAATTAAAACCGTTTGATTTACCTCTTTTGCGAGATTGTATAAAGCATATGACTGCTGACTCAGGCGCTTACATCCACTATTGGTGTGCGTTTTCCAAGACATGTCTCTATCTAATTCTAGTCCTAAAAATTTAATAGATGCTGTTTCTGAGATTATTTTGTCTCGATATCAATGTCGGGTCTGTTATGATTAGTCCTTTGCTCAAATGTCATTATTTTGGTGTTGTGCATATTTATTTTTGAACTAGCTTTTACCCGCGGCTTCGCCCGCGTTTGTTTAGAATTTGACAATCAATTCGGGCTGTACTCGGCTTGTTGTTCGGCCAGATCCAGAATTATTAAATACCTACAGACCAACAGACTGTGACTCATAAAAGTCCGTCGGCGTTCAGTTTGCATTTCTGCAAGAGAGGTCCTTCTCGCCTGCGACTATTTTAGAGTTTCTGTCGCTGTAATGGCTGAGCTTGTTCTCTGAGACGAAGTTGTGTTTGATTGAAAAGGCGTCTCAGTTGCTCTTACAGCTCTCTGGCTTTCGGCTTGTTCCTCCAAAAGCAATTGCGTTTAAAAGGGCGTTTCAGTCACTCTCTGAGTAGCTTGGAGGGCGAACGGCTTGGCTCTCTAGTCTTTCCTGGCTTTAAGAAAATGTCTCATCAGCTCTCAAATTTACTTGTCGCTCCGGTTGTGCTTGCCTTCTTAATGCGGCATGAACGGAAGATTCCGAGGATTGAGCAGTAATTTTTGCTCGGGCTCGCAATGAGCTTTTGGTTGTGTGTTGGACCTGCGAGATATTCTAAAATTGAAAAACGTAACCTACCTACCCTCATTAAAACACACCGGAAATACCTCTAACGAAAAAATAAACAATACTGAGGGACAAACTTAACTTTGCCGTTGAAAAACTGTTGTCTACATACATCGACATAGGTCAAGGTTAGTTTAGCAACTAACCTCTTCCTTCAGTCAATCATCGACTACACGCATTAAACAAAGCAATTTTACTGTTAAGACAGTTCTGCGCTGTGATCTTATGAGAGTTTCCTTTCCATATCTCCGAAGTTCATCATCAGATCATGACAGTATTTATTTGGGACCAATTCGAAAAAATAAACAAAAAAAAGAATCATCCAAATCAATTTACAATTAGCGGAGTAATCGCAGAGTATGCTTCATTGACAGAGCGTAGGTTCACCTTTATTCTTCCATGCATCCTCTATGAATGCGTTTACACCTGTCAGTGTCAGTGACGACACAGTGATGACAGTGTCAGTTACGCAGTTTTTCTGTATCCCTGACAACGTATATAAAGTGGGTCACAGACAAACGCGAAATGTTGTGGCGGCCGCGTCAATTGCAAATTTTAACAACCGGCCGCGTGTACTGCTTTGTAAAATGACGCCAAATATGGAAATTGTAATAGAAATAGTTGAATTTAAATAATAATTTAAATTTAACTCACACTTCTCTATTCCTAAGAGTAATATGCGATGCTAATGATAATATAGGTAGAGATAAACTATTATACCTTGACGCTTCCCTCCATATAACCATTTCAATGTGTGTAGTCACATTCGTATGAAAGACTTTGTGAGTAATCGTCTTCAGTAGCAGGCTAGGATATTTTTTGTCAACTAATCATAAATAGCCGACCGCGCAAGACGACGTACCTCTCATTTTCATAGAGAATTTCAGTGCAGCGCCATACTAATAATAATGAGTAATTTTTGACGCCGCTAGTCGGACAACAAATCGCTGATTTGTTTTTGTCTCGAGAGCCGTCTCAATACGCACACATGCGTTGTGAGTATTTTTAATACTATTAAAAACACTTTCAAACGTTTTGAATTGTGGAAGGGCGCGTCATGTTACTGTAGTTTATCTCTACCTCACACCTCAAGTGTTTAAATAAACGGTTTTCTTACCTTTTTTCTTATCTTCTGAGAGGACTAATGAGTCATGAGAGTAATAAGACAACGTTACGGTTAGCCATATTGACTGACGTCCGATTGCGACGTCCGATTGTCCGATTGTAGCACAATCACCACGCTAATGACACTTCAGGCCGCCACTGTCACCGCGGTGGTGTGTTTTTGGAGCGTTAGGAGCCGCGGCCTGCGGTTTGCCGTAACCGCAAGTCCGTCCGTCTGGAAGCCACTTTATGCAAAATGTCAGGATACTCTTCAGCGGTTTTGGGCATGAAAAATTATTAAGCAAACAACTTTCGTACTCCTAGGTTGTTTACTTGAAACTGGTCTATCGACAGTGTAGACTCATAATGTATTACATGCTTAAACTTAAAATTTAATCATGATCCGATAGACACGTGGCGCCATCTACTGTCATAAGGACGTTTTTGTGATTTCACTCGGGAACAGTACTTTTTTTCGGGATTAAAGGTACCCTATGTTCGTCCCTCTACACCTGGCAACGTATATGCAAAATTTCAGGATGATCGGTTCAGTGGTTTAGGCGTAAAATGGTAGCAAA
This sequence comes from Hoplodrina ambigua, assembly GCA_949774945.1. Classification (NCBI taxonomy): domain Eukaryota; kingdom Metazoa; phylum Arthropoda; class Insecta; order Lepidoptera; family Noctuidae; genus Hoplodrina; species Hoplodrina ambigua. Next base: position 215,011 of record OX458984.1, read on the forward strand.
CAAACAAACAAACTTACTTTCACATTTATAATATTATATATATATAGTTAGGATAGTTAGGATTAGGATTCTGATCTGTTACTTTAGGCATGTCATTAATATAAACTATAAATAATAGGGAGCCTTAATTCTTCCTTGTGGTACGCCATAGTGGTTAGGTCTCTGGCTAGAAGTAGTACAGATCTTAATAAATAAAACTAGAGAAAAATTAAACTAACAGTGTTATTATGTTACATGCAATTACGTTACGGCATAAAAAATCGGTTTCAGAAGTTAGAAAAGTGTAAAAGAGTTCCGAGAGGTGCAGTACTTTGCAGCTCCGTCATGATTAATCCAGCCCTGCACTCCACAATGAGTCGGATTGTGGAAGGTACGACTATAACTGTAACTAATTAATGTAAGTCTGAAACTGCTAATCCGCCTTGAGCAGTGTGATGAGCAATGCTCGTGCCTTCTCTGTGTGACAAGAGGCTACCCTGCATTGGGACATAATAGCCTGGTATTATAATTATAATTTAAGTACTGTAGGTATGAGCCGTCACTATACCCTGATACATTAGATGAACCCGAAACTCAAGTAGTAATTATTAACACCATGCCAACAATATCCCCGAATAATGTATCACTTTCTGCAGATATAGACACATTTAACTGTCCACAGCTTTGATGGAAGTGGTGAATGACAAATGCAAAGTGGCAGCACGGCCAACCTCAACACCCGCACGGTTGGTTGTGATCTCGGGTTGCGAGTACGCACCAGCTACAGGGCAACAGGTACCAACAATGTCACCGGTACCAGTACACATACTTGATACCTAACTATCGAGTCCTCATAAATATGAAGATTATTCTATAAAAATTGAATGCATCGAATATAAACTAAAAATACACTATACACTGAAATTGTAACCATTTGAGACCATAAAAATCTTTTTTTTTTTTTATAAAGGGTGGATTTTTAATGTTACCGTAATTTTACTTAAATGTAAAATTCTTTTAGATTTAAAAATAAATAAATCTGCATGTAGATATCAGTTTACAAAGTTAAAGTTTATATGGAGGAGAAGTGCAGAAAGCTAAAATTAATACAAAAATAAAAAGCATTCATACGATTTAAAATTATATTAACATAATTAGGTCACGGAGAATATGGACTTTTAAATTGGGAACTAGTTGAAATAACAGCAAACGGGAACTAGGAGACACCGTTCACGTTGGTATTAATTCGGGCCGCAGGAATGCATGGAAGGTTAATGAGTGTCATGGGAGGTTTTATCTAGCCCTGGCAGGGCCTGACTGATGTTGAACCGCCGGTAGCTTCTGTGGCCTTCTGACTAACTGACCGACTCCTTGACAATTCAAAAGTACTATTTATGAAGTGTACTTGAAATAAATGCTTTGGCTTGAGTTTGACCAAGTAGCCCGAATCATACATCAACAACTTGCGAGGTATTGTAAAGTCTATGTTTTATGAAATGGTGCCAATATAATCAGGACGAAATAAAAATGAACATCATAGCTGAAAATTATAAAGCTTAAGATTTTTCAAGGTTTTGGGAAACTCGAATATATTAATTCCGAGGCCGGGCGTACCCGTTAGTGCAGCGGGGCAACATGACTCTACTGCTATTGCTTGTCCCCAGGGCATGGCCACCTCAGCAACGAGCACCTACAGCATGCACGAGTTCACGTTCCAAGGATACTGGCGATATTTCATTCATTGTGTATGTAGTCAGAGATGTAAAGAAAACTGTAGCTGTGCTGATTGTTAAAGATAAGACCGGGGACACATCAGTTCTCTCGAATCATGTGTCCATATTACTTGTGACTGTCATGGCCAAAGTACTGGATTGTTGGAGTTCAGACCAGGCCTGTCTACGGAGAGCGCCGTACTGTCTCTCTAGCACACGTCCTGAAAACGCCTGTTCATACGTGTTTCCTGGACCTTTCCAAAGCGTTCCATCTGGTGTCGTATGACTAACTGTGGCAGAAGATACTAAATGAAATATCAGTAGGTAGGAACGTTTAGGAGTTCTTAAGACCGGCACTAAATGTCGCAGTTAAAACTTTGTGGAAGTCCCTTAAAACAAGTCTTTTAAGTTTACTACTTAAAAGATTGCTTAGACATAGAGCTTGAGCGCAGAGCGTTGGCTGTCCGCTGCAATATGTTGGCCTGCAGGCTTGCGAAATGTACGACTGACATAAAGGCAACGCTGTTTAGAGCCAGTCGTTCTATACTTACGAAGAGTGCACATAGCAGTCTGCATGTTTATAACAATAACATATTTAGGATGCTGATGGTGCCGCGCTGCTGCAGTGCATCCGGCATGTTTGCAGAGGCAGGGATCTTGTTGATCTTGATGTTCGCAGCTTCCATGCGAACATGCGAAAGCAATGTGTTTTTATAATGCTAAAACTATAGCAGACTCCTGGGACAACCCCATCCTGGGACATGGGATACGCCTAGATCCCACGCTGGGGCGTATAATTTAATTAGTTATTCTTTGGTAGATAAAAGTACTAACACAAGTTTGTAAGTTGTGTGTATACTAACGTAATTGGTCATAAGTCTGAAATAAATGTTTTTATTCTTTTATTTTTATTATCAATACCAAACCCGAACCAGTTCTTGATAATGGTTACAACCAGCTGCTCTACTGGGAGAGATCAATTGCCACTGATAGATTTATTCCTGCTAATAAGCCTAATAATGATAATTGATCGGTCGGTGCATCGTGCAGTACTTGTTGATTCCTTATGATGAAAACCTCGTGAAAGCTGAAAAATAAAAAAAAAATCTCGATCTCGCTTATAAAGTTACCAGCACGTGGAATCCACCATCCAGCTAACTCGTGTCAGCAGATGTTTTGGTAGTTAAAAGTAACGACCAACACCTAAAGAAACTGTCGCTCAACGGCTGAGTCAATCAAAGTCAAAGTCAAAACATTTACTTAAATTAGACCAAATAACAGGCACTTTAAAATTGACAAGGAGTTGTTCAGTTAGCCAGAAAGTAGTACTAGAATTAGTTCCCCATTCAAAAACGGAGGTACGCCTCTATGGAGAAGAACGAGCAAGAACCTGCACGGATACTCTTTTCTATTAGGTTTTACAAAATCTTGTTTACAATATTCTTGTTGCTTCTACATGTGAAAACAATGAAAATCAATATAAAACAATAATAAAAATAATAAGAATAACGATTTATGCCATGGCAGTTAAGAGGTGACCAATCCCAACTGACAGCACCCGTTCACGAACATGACGCGTAGATCGGCATCACTTGCAGGTGATGAAATGAAACCAAATGATCCAATACACGCGCCGCCATCAGTGTTGGAGCGCCTGATCAACTCACAGCGGCAACTCACCTGACTAGTTATTAACTCTAATTTAATTGTAATGTGTCATGTTTTCTTGTGCTTGAGCCGACTTGAGCCGTGTAGTTAACACCCAATGCAATAAAATTTCCTTGCACTGAGTACCTATTCCTGGAGTTATACTTTCAGCAAATCCCTTAAATTCTCGTGCAATCAGCGAGACATTTGAGTGACATGACAAGCTCTCAACCGACATGATTTAAATCAAAACACGTAATAACTTCATAACGAACCAATTCTGTTGTTCTCTGAATGAGTTACAAACAATGCATTATATATTTGTAATAAGTTACAAAAAATTATAAAAATTATTGGAGTTGGCCAAACGATTGGTTGATTCTTCCCGTGACCCAAGGGCTGGTTTTTACCTTGGCCAGAGGTTAAGCATTGCCATTCAACGTGGCAATGCGGCCAGTCTTTTGGGCACATTTCCAGTAGACAGCGATGCGTTGGAATTTTTTGATGCCATTTAATTTTAGTTTCTCTTTTTTTATATTCTGATTGTTTTTTATTTTATTTTTATTATTAAGCTTGTAAATATTGTATATATTAATTATGAAATAAAAATATTATAAAAATGAGATAAGATAGGATAAGAGTTTAGAAATGTACACTATCGCAATAGGTTTCTCTGTAATGATAGATGTAATTGGAAAATAAATAAACTTAATAAATAAAAGGCTCCATGTTGCTCTGACTAACCCTTCGAGGATTACAGGCGTGACGTTATAGTACTTACATTTACAAAATTGAAATAAATGATATTAAATTATATAGTTAACACTAAAATTTTCAGTGAAACTATTTGGCAGATCAGTAGTTTTTTTATTTCATTGCAAAAAAAATCCAGGATATACGTTGGGTAGGTGAAGAACGAAGTACGTAGGTGAAGTTAAATAAACTATGACTTTTATAAATAATAATAACATCATCAGCCTTCTCAATAATATACTGTCCCGAGTGGGCATGAGCAGTACGTTGACTGTTCGCGGTGAAGATGCTAGACGCACTAATGCTTCAACATAATACTTTTGACCTTTTGAGGAAGAGACTGACCGAATCCATTTGGATCATGCAGCACTAGATCTCGAAGCAAGTCCAAGGGTTTCTATGCCTATTTTTTTAAGTGTATAAATTCTTCACGGATATCTTTGAATAAAGTCTTCACGGATCACTGGCCCGTGGCAACAACTGTGCAAGTGGTATTTAAAAATAACATTTATTTGTTTTAATTTCATTGTGGTCAATGTCACCCCTGCTCAACACTGCGCAAAACCAGTTCTGCGCAGTTCTGTGCAACTGCGCAACTATGTGTTGTATGGTGAAAATATAATACTTTGTTTCTCTGAACGTGGCCTTGAATGACCGAGCATGGCTACAAGCCACACTACCAAATTGATTTGGTGATCTCGGCATCCGCATAAATTCTAGTGTTAGTTTACCGGTGTCTTCTGTCCAAAGCACTGAACAGCGTTAACTACAAAAAAAAATTGCAGTGAACGCCAGGAAAGTAGCTTGCCTGGATACAGATCGGCCCCTGAACCCATCTTCCCAGAGACAGTGGGCCGAGCCGCTCTGCTGGTGGGTACGGAATAATCATGGCTTCAGGCACTCCCGTCGCCTATCGTGGGCACTATATTGAATGACACTACATTTCGGCTCGCTACATGCCTGCGTCTGGGTGTCCTTGTTGCGGAGCCCCGCATCGTTGTCAGTGCGGTGAAGCTGTCGACTGCTTTGGACACCATGGCTTGTCATGTTGTAAGAGCGCAGGCCGGATGGCACGGCAGTGCCAGCATTAACGACGTAATCCATCATGCTCCTGCCTCCGCTGGAGTGCCAGCTGTTCTAGAACCAATTGGCTTAGTAGGCGACGATGAGAAGAGATCACATGGGATGACCATAATGCCTTGGAAGTTGGGCAGGCCTTTGGTGTGGGATGCAACCCTTGCGCCATTCCATCTTCCTAGCATGACGTGCTGTGCTGGGACGGCTGCTGCTAGTGTTGAATACCTCTAGTGACGCAAATATTGGAGCCTTCTTGGAAGTTATATGTTAAAGCCGTTTGAGGTGGAAACACTAGAGCTACGGGGTCCGAGCGCTCACCTTGTATTTCGGGATATCGCCAAGCGACTCCACTCTTTACATGACCAGAGGAATGGCCTTTTCTTGCGCCAAAGAATTTGCATTGTCATACAACGTGGCAATGCTGCCAGCCTTTTGGGCACTTGCCCCATTGACAGCGATGCGGACGAATTTTTTTAATGCCCTGTTCTTCCTCCTTTCGTCTTTCATAAATTATACACACCTACTTTGTGATTTTATTATTATTCATGAGTTTTGTATTAAAGCTAATTATTATAAAGTATGTACAGGTGTGTATTTTTTTTATGTTTAGTTCATTTACTTGCCACTGAGTAAATGAACTAAACTATTTCCATATAATTATAGACCACTCGGATTAGTAGCCGATTGTTTTTTTTTGTGATTTCAGGGTTAGTTCCCATAGTAAAATTGATTTAAAAAATCATTTTTATAGTGCTATGCGATTTAACACACGTAAATGATTGTGCTTATGGGTACATACAATAGTATTGGGGTCGAGGGCGTATATTTGTATAGTTTAGTTAGGACATCTAAAACATAAAACAAAAGACGACCCCCTCCTGAAAGTAAACTAGGATACAAAACTACACCTTGCAGACAATACAATAGATAGTCGCGGCAAACATTTGGACTTGGTTATTAGTTGCCAAGCCGCTTTTGATTTATTTTGTGAAAAGTTTAAATAATGATTATTTTGGGCTTTCTCTGACGATTTTATTATTTTCCTCTAAAGTCAGAAATATTTTGTGCAAACTAATTTAATAATTATTATGTTTAGTGTTAGGATTTAGCCTGTTTACTCAGAGTCTCTGCCAAGAAATCCCAATTTAACTAGATAACCCTTTATTTTTATTATTATTGTTGTTTTTTGTTTTGGTGTACTAATGGGTACACGTCTGCCTAACCCTTCGGGGATTACAGGCGTGATGTTATGTATGTGTGTTAGTTTTATCTTCAAAGTTTTAATATGAAAGCATTAGCGTTAGTATGTAGTAAAAAGTTATCAATAAAATGTTCATAGGACTCATTATTTTGCATCTTTCAAGGAATACTTCAAGAAATTTTTGAACTTAGTTAAGTTATCTTGCCTAGTCTTGTTTTTTAGGTTTTATTGATAGTTACCTACTTTAATTAAATTTTTGTGATATTTGGTCTGAGACAAAAAAAAATATCATAAGAAAATATTGAATAAATAAATTATTTATTTAAATAAATAAACTCTCAAGTTACAATAATATTATATTTTATCTTAGTATACAGGCTATCCTAGATCGCGATGTCCAAAATAAAATATGCATATTTCCCCAAGGTCTGCCAAATGCACCCGGAACCTGCGGCACTGGATCTCGAAGGAAGTCCAAGGGTTTCTATACATAATGGTTTAGTGTATGAATGTATTCAAGGATCACTGGCCCTCGGCATCAATTGTTTAAAAATGTCTTTGTGGTCAATGTCACCGCTGCGTACCGCACTGCTGCGCAGTTCTTTACAATCCTTGTATTGCAAGTGAATGAACTGGACACACTAAAAGAAATGTGTTTTATTTCCATAGTTATAAACGACTCGGATTAGCAGCTGACTGCTTTTTGTGAATTCAGGGTTAATTCCATAGTAAAAGGTGTTTATAATGATAAGTACCTTAAATTATTTTCGGCTATAATGTAAACAAAAAATATGCACTCAGAGAAGATTATATAAAAGGATTAGCGCCAACAGTGCAAATATTTAAGTATTTCTGCTCAAATAGTTTCAATGATTAAATTGATAATGAAGAAAACATGGACCTCGATAATATCCCTTGGGACAGGAGTCCCAAATGTCCCAAGAGTGTCGATGAGGACATCGACAACAAGTAAGTAGATGCAAAGGTGCAAAGGGGTGTCGTGCGGCAGATCACACAGCTGGTTAGGTTATGTAGTGTGACCGGTTCTTATTAATTTGGATGATAGGAAGTAGGTTTCGAAACTTTTTATGTAACTTTCGTTTTAGAAGTCGGAGGCTTTGAATCATTTGTTGTTTTGTATTACCACGGACTTTCGAAAATAAAGTTATTTTTTACTTTGTACAACTAAAAGGCGTTTGATTTTTTTTTAACTTTTTTCATAGGGATTTTTACGCTGTTTTTATTTCATACTTTTCAGCAATAATCGTGGCTGTAGCATCAATCAAATCTAACAAGATGTGATGGGCCGCAGACACCGGGGCAGATGAAATAAATATTTTAAAAAAACCCTGTGAAAACGAAAAGTCCTGTTTCGCTCACGGACTCATCAATGCCCAGCTCAAAACCTTGGAAATAGAAAGTTGACATTTTGCACATAAGCACAGCATACCACGCGGTCTAAAGCTAGTACAACGTTTGCAAGGAATATCATGGATCATAAGATGCATGAGTCGGGTCGGGTAAACGGTTATTCGGTTTTTCATCAGGAATTCCTCGCCGGATTGCCTCGGAGTTTGGATTTGCGCCCGATCCATGGAAATAGGCTCGCCCCCAATTACATGGGACTTAAACATACCTAACTGGCGAAATGTGGGTGTACCTACTAATAGGTTCATCTCTGCCTAAACTTTCGGGGATTACAGGCGTGATGTTATGTTGTATGTAAATAAAATTACTTTTTAACCCACTTAAAATGTTACCACTAGGGGTCTATAATCATGTGTTGAATCTGTGGCAAAAGTGTTCCTTACAATGTCTTCCGCACCGTATAGGTAGGTTAATATAAATTAATAAATAAATAAAAGTCTTAATATCATGATTTATTTTTTTTGCAGTAACTCCTAACCATTCAGCTGTGGGGTCCATTTTGAAAAATTTTTCTTTATTATTTAGTTTAATATCTCAAAACCTTATTAAAATCACAATTATAACTATAAAAACATTTTCCTTTTTTTTAGAACTAGTGGTGCCACAGCAATCGCTTTTCGACCAAAAATACATTTTATTTTTATTTTCTTTTGGTCGTTACTTAAATGTTCTATTTGCATTGTCAAGGACATAATATGACATTGATTTACATTTGTGTGTGTGTCAATTGTAATGGCACGCATGGTAGGGTGTGTATTATTTTTATTTATTTGTAATGCATATTATATCAATCATATCATAATTTACATAACATCACGCCTGTAATCCCCGAAGGGTTAGGCCTCTGCCTAACCCTGGGTACACCTCTGTGTACCCATAAGTACACCCACATTTCGCCAGTTATGTTTTTAATCCCATGTAAGAGGGGGCGAGCCTATTGCCATCAACCGGGCACAAATCCAGATTCCGTGGCTGCTACTGGGAAATTCCTGATGGAAAAACCCAATAACACTTTGCCCGACCTGGGAATCGAACCCAAGACCTCATGCACAGCAGTCGCGCTTACGACCATTAGACCAACGAGGCAGTCAAAATATATCCTAATTTATTATTATTAATATTAAACATAAATAGAGGTTCGGTATTCTTGTCATAGTGTGGACACGGACTGTACTACAAGAAACACGGAGCCCTGCCGAGGGATACTGACTCGCACTTGACTGGGTTTTTTATTTAAAATAATGCGTCGCCATATTTTTTGTACACATACATAATAGATAATTGTTTTGTTTTGTTTTGTTTCACTACCGTCCAATACATTTACTACTGTTTGATTAACTGTTCCGCTGCCTACTTAAGGGCTACCTTCTGCAGGCTGCGGAACAGTTTGGGTTCACACACCAGGCACTGTTTCATTGCGCTCTCTGCACTCGTCGTCACAAGTGGCAGCAACATGAAGACTTCTCTCGCGCTCGTTGTACTGGTAAGTCACTGCCACCGCAGCCACCAGCTCGCGGCGGCTGCTTGCTTGGTAACACTAAACAACCAGTCCCACGTCGGCGGGATTCTTCAGAACACCATCTCCACTCAACCCAGAGCCACCCAACACAGTGCACATCTCCAGTGTCCATTTAAATTGTAGTTTTATATTTCTTTTACTTTTGTTTAGACTTTGCTTCTAGTTTGAGCTGATGAGCAGCTCCAGGCCTAATAATAAGTTTAAACATTCTAAACGTAAAAGGTGCACTACAACGCAAAAGTTGACCCACTTTATGTTGGTAGAACAGTTAATCCAAGTGCAAGCTTAGAAGACAAATTAGGTTCCTTAAACACCAGAAGTGCGGGCGTCCCAAATTTGACCTATTTCGATGTTCTACCTGTTCCAGTGAATATCTTTTCATTATCTCATAGCTATTGCGTATTGATCAGTGCCAGGTTCACATTGCCCAAGGTAGGGAGGGTATGTCTATCAGTGGACGGCGCCAAGCGCAGTTGAAGTAACGTTAATGATTATATTCGCAGGTGGTGGCGTGCGTGCTGGTGGTGGCGCCCCCTGGCGTACAGTCAAATTTTTTATGCAATCCGCTCGACGTCGGTGCGTTGATTGATCTTATAGTAACTTTGGGGCCATCAAAAATAACGGAAGCTTCCAAATGTCTTCCACCTGGACAAGATCCATGTGAAGATCCCAAGAAATTAAAAGAACGTCTAAAAAACATACCAGACCAATCGACGTTATTATCAGTATACCTTTGCCTTCAACTTTGCTTATAGGCTAGCTAGCAGCATAACATAGCAGACTCCTGCCGAGGTGTCCGCTGGAAGTTTATCATAGAATAATAAACGTGTTGTGAAATGTATTTCTTGTTTAATTTATACCCATCATCAGATCATCACAGTTATGACAAACAAGGCCATGAAAGCTTTGTTACTAATCAATTATTTGAAAAATAAAAAGCTTTAAACGGACTGTGAAAGTCGAAGATAAATAAATAATGTTATGGGTGAAATAATTCGGCAAATATGTAAGTAGAGGCTGAGGCGGTGGGTGGGCAGACCTTGGCCTGACAAACTGCAAGCCAGATATAATAGACAAAGTCGTGAATGTAAGAAATAAAAAAATCAATCATGATTTCGGGTTTGGTCCCATAGTAAAAGTTGTTCATAATGATGAGTACAATAACCCCTTTTCAGGTTTCGGGTAAATTAACAATTACCCTGTATAAATACTCCTTTTTTATTTATTATTTATTTATTTATTTATGCAATCTTACCTACAACTACCATTACAGATCAGCGATCCTTATTATTTTACAAGGAGATACGTAGTATAGGGCACAAACGTGTGCGCAAACACAGGCGCAAACCCTCTTCCTTCACCCATATAGTCCAATGGGAGGGCAATCCGACACAACCGGGAAGAGATCCGCAGAAGGACCATGCACCGGCTGTACATGCTTTCCGAGGCGCAGAGGTGTCACACCACCAACTTCCAAACTGCGGGCTGCTACAAAGAAATCTCTAATGGAAAAACCCAATAACACTTTACGCTCAACAGTCGCGCTTGCGAGCACGAGACCTACGGGGCAATAGTACTCGTACACAGACTGTACATATGCAAATTTGTAGCTACATCTGGGAAACCCACACGTATGAGCACTCTATGAAATGCACTTAATAGTGCGTACAGCTGCAAACATTTTCGTTCTGCTGAGTGTGAGTACTTCCACGACATGCACCGAGCGAGCGCGTGCGTCACTGTCATGTACACTATTATTAGAAAGTACTACCAGTGCTATATTTGGACCTTTCGGGGGAAAACATGATATTGATTATTATATTATGAGAATTCGACCATTTTACGTCCGCCTTCCAAGCTCAAGGTTGAGGATATAATAATTACATTAATTATTATTACCGGTAAGTAGTTAACGCCCTACAGCCGCAGCCTACGCGCTGTTCCGAGTCTGTAAGAGTTGGCAGTCATGGTTATCAATATAGGTAATCATTTGACTTTGACTTTGTTTATCACTGATGGGTGGTCAATGCAGAATAAAGGTCAACAGCTGCCCTCAACTGAGTCAGGTGGTTCATCTGCCAATATCTCCCCTTTGTGCATCCGGTCTGAGATCCCAAGCTAAATTCATCCGTCCGTTTTACCGCGCACGATACAGACGGCACGGTCGGCTGAACGATTGGCTGCCGCCCGCACCGCGTATGATCTCGTGTTCGACTCTCGCACGAAACAAACCTTTGTTAAGTCTACAGGTTGTTGTTTCCGTTGGGGTTGTTTGTATTATTTGTGAATTTATACATTTGTACGAATTATAGGGCAAAGTTTAAAATGTATATTAATTTATAAATTTTAAGTAAGCATGAGTTCACGTGACTTCTTTCGCAGATAATAAATATCATTACCAAACATTTTATTCTAGCATTTGGCGTAAATTACAAAAAAATATTTATCTATTAGATTTGTATACATAGAAACTGACTTTAGAATCTTTCAAAGTAGTTGGGCATTACCAAACTACAACAGGTATTATAAACCGCATTGCACAAAAAATAACTAGATAAAAGTGCAACTTAAGTAAGCGTGGACAAACCCAGGATAAATGTTACAAAGCTTGAGCGTGAGAGTCCTCGCGGCGGGTCGGCGAGGCGCGCTCTCAGTGGGACGAGCCATTGTTCACTATATAAAACTGACCGCAAGCCACCGGTGGTCATTTACTCAGAACTTTTCAGCGGCACCTTTAGCCACCGGTGGTCGATTGTAGACACCAGTGGTACTTCTATTCACTTAGTTTTTAGTGACTATTATTTTAGTGAAATCGATAACTGTGATTATTTTCAAGGGTCATAAACGTGTTGTGAATAAAGTTAGCGTATTGAATAACATTGACAGTGAGTGACAGTGGTGGTCATGTGGGTGGTACTGACCACTATGGTGGTGGCCGTCGCTGGCTTCGACATAAATGGTAAGATGATTTTGTTGGAGGTATTTTGCTATAAAGTGGATCAAATCAAATTCATTTAATACATTAATATTAAGTGCCGTCTTTTAACCACATGTTCAGACTATAAAAACCTATTTTTTGGAATTATGCCACTAATAAATAGAGTAAAATATTGATATTTAGCTGTAACGGCATACACGGAAGCCGACACCAATACAGTCGGGAAAAGGCTAGGCAGATACCCCTTTATGGGGAGCTTAAGGGATGTCCCTTAAGCTTGTCTTGACGGTTAAAAAGTTCGTCTAAATAAAAAAATCTTTTTGATATCAATAAATATTGTATTTTGGTTTAAAAAGATGGGACACATGCTTCAGGATTTTCGAGAACTCTATCAAGAAAGAGTTAAAGGAAATGTGGATGAGGAGTGAAAGCTTAGAAATACCCGAGTTTTCCTACACGGACAAAAACGATAGAAAAGTGACGATTTTCTAAAAAAATCTAATGAAAGTTCGGTCAGTGCAAAATAGTACTTAAAAAAGCTGCGCAATACAATAAGTATGCAAATATACCTACAGTGTTGTCCTGTCAATTCCCATAAGTATTTAAATTCTATGAATAGAATGTATGTATCATGGGTCGATCCGTCAGGTTAAGCTACGCTTGCCGGGGTAGGTCCGTGGATGGGTGACCTTTACACACCAGATGATGATGATTTAAATTCTATGAATAAATACAATGTATAAAACTACTCGTCACCTTAGTGGTCGCAAAGCGCGACTGCTTCGGTCTTAGCATTTGGGTATCCTATCTAGACGTTGCTAATATGATTAGTGCCTGTTTAGATAGTGTTACTGTTCATAAAAGGCGGTGTAACAGTATAAGTAAGCTTAATATTATCAGTAAATTAAAGAAAAGAAACCTAGGGTTCCCTAACATTTTCACAGATGGCTCTAAGAATTCTGCGATTCAGACGCTGCATTTTATGACCCTCTTTTCAAAAAATGTATATGTTATAAAATAGACAGCAATATCTCTATTATGTCGGCGGAGCTAGTTGTAATCTCAGAAGCCATTTTTTACAGTTCAAATTTTTTAGGGAAGGTTTAATGTAATTTTGAGATTTTAATATTACTATAATAATTTTATATCTGTCACAGACAAGACATTTGCATGCCCATGTGATGGGTACTAATGGGTACCTACACCTCTGCCTAACCCTTCGGGAATTACAGGCGTGATGTTATGTTATAAAACTATACAACACCTCAATACTAAACAGTTAATTGAAAACCAGCGTCAGGCAGTATCTGTCGGCCATTATTTCTGAAATGGACCTATTAGACGCAGCCGTGACGCAAACATAATCCTGCTTCTTTTCAATCATGTTAATTTGCAACCTTAATCTTGTTAAACCGTGTTTGTTCTCTGTGCTAAAATATATATATTATATATATATTTTTCTTTCTTTCTGTGCTGTGAACAAATATGACGTCATCACAACACCCCCCACTAAGGCTCCGCCACACTGTCCACTACAATGGTCGGCGAGACTAACTGCCGCCCGGCGCCTTACTCGTGAACTATTCACGTTACTGCTTATTGTGAACAAGTGCTATTGTTACTGTGACCCCGAATGTAATGGACAGGACATTTTAATGTTATGGCGATAGCAATAAATAGGCTGATTGCGGTTCTTATATTGGTCCATTTTTGAATATCAATATATGTGTCACTTCCTCGACAGAGAAGGTATGTACATCTTACTTCCCTCTAAACAGGGAGATGTGCCTACCTCAATCTCACCATTAAAAATCATCTATAAAATGCCAGAAAATATCTATTTAATTTTGTTCCGTGAGGGAATCGAACCCAATTACCGTTACCGTCGCCGTGCCCTAGGATTAGACGTTTTTAATAAGTTTGTAAGAAAAATAACATAAGATAACATCACGCCTGTAATCCCCGAAGGGTAAGGCAGAGGTGTACCCGTTAGTACACCCGCATTTTGCCAATTATAGAGACTATTGCCATCAGGATGCTTCTTAGAAATTCCTGATGGAAAAACCCAATAACACTTTTCCCGACCTGGGAATCTAACTTAAGACCTCATAACGAAAAAAAAAATATATCGAGAAATGATTCAAGCTGGTGGTCAGGGTTCCAGAGAGAGAAACCTCCTAATAATGCGAGCCGTGTCCAGAAGTACCGTGTCGTACGTGTCCTTCTGAATCACGCCCTTGATCCAGCCGCCTAACTAGAGCCTCTTGAGATGGAGGTCGAGGCCCTTGAACATTAAGTAATTGGCTGGTACGACTATCAGCCCAATAATTGCCGAGTCCTCATCACACGGGTCGACAACCTCCTGAGCCCAGTCAAGATATTTTAATGATGAATATTTTAAACAATCTCTACGATCTTTTTCAGATTTTTTGTTTCTTTATATACACATACATGCTAATTTCTTTAATATTGTCGAATTTGAAAAAATATTTTTGTGTGTGAACCGGATAGCGATTTTGCAGAAGCTATTAATTATTAATATTACTTATTCCATCATGCAAAACAAATAGGTACCTTAATTAAGTACACAGTAATTGTTATAATTTTGCCTAATTATAAGCAATGAAATAATAATTATAAATTAATAAAATATTATAAAAAATTGGTACACAAGACATCAACTAATCAAAAAGTATCTTTTTTTTTTAATTACAATAGATACTTTTTTGTTATTACTAATGATAATAATGAGGTTAAAAACATTACAATTTAATTATACGTGTACCTACATAATAAATTATACATATATAGCTACTAATGAGATCAGAGAGATTATGACTATTGTAATGATGTGATATTATTTATTCTTTAGAAAGTCGACTTGCTGCAAGTTATACTTGTAACTTAGGTTTAAAGGAACTTTATTCTCAATAATAACATAATATGTCCCTTACTTGAGAACAGTACTAACCATAATATAAATATAGAAAAAAACCGTCATCACTAGTTACAGACTAATTAATAAAATTATTTCAAACCCGCCCCACCCAATGCATTCATTTCTTCAGAAGTCTGACATACTGGCTGAGCTGAGTTTTAAATGCATTGAATGAGTGTACTTACATTCCGTATTCGTGAGGGTATTTTGTTATTATAAAGGTGTGCTCCTTCAAATGTCCGCATTTTTTTGCCCTAGTTGGTTCTAGTTTTCGGCAAAACCAGTAAGCTTGCTCGTCGTGTGCTCCGTGGAGTAATTTGTTTATATTGTGTGAGTGTGATATTTGTGTGAATGGTTTTGTAAAGTACTTTTCTAATAAAAATACACGTATTTTTAAATATATAGTTGTTTAATAATCATTATTTTTACGTCGTTATATATTTTACTGGTTGATGTTAAGTATGGATAGTTCGAGCACAGGGACGGGGCCTTCAACGGGACCAACGCCTGCTGGGGTTGCGGGACGTTTAACAGGATACCGTGGCCACGGAACATAAAGGGCAACAGAAGGAACCGGGTGGTTTTTTAGTCTGTAAACTGACAGTCCGTTCATTGCCCCTTTAGTCATTTAATGATTATTACCACTTTAAAAAAAAGTATGGATAGTTAAAAAGCATTTTAATTAATTTATTTTGGCATATTTGAAGTTCTGAAAGTTTTGTTTTACTTACTAACTTACAGAAGACAACTTGTGAATGTAAAATAATGTAGGTAGGCAAAAATACAAACGAATGCATTCCTCTGGTGCGAACTCTAATATTATTACTAGACTAGTTTTTGCCCGCGACGTAAATATCGGTTATCGCAGATGCAGACAAAGTCGCAGTCGTATAAAAACGTCGTCTATGTCCTCTATTGGGGTTCAAACTTGTCCTGTTACAAATATCATCGAAATCGGTTCAGTAGTTTAGTCGTGAAAGCCAGACAGAAAAGACAGACGGACACAGAGTTACTTTCGTAATTATAATTAGTATGGATTGATCAGCGTCAAGTTAAAATATACTATTAGGTTCAATGGATTTTAAAAGATATCGTATAATGACGGTATTTTTGCCAGCGTCTATAAATATACAGTGTACCTACATACCTATATAGTGGTCGATCAGCGATGTGATGACGTATGCTTAACAGTGCTTATTGCTATTTATATCTGATGGAATCTTACAGTGACTTGACCCTTGGTTTTATTGAAAGGCTTTTACTTAGCACTCGATTACAATTCGAACAACGAGTACTTACATGCATTTTATTATACATATTAGAACTCAAATGGAGAAAGGGCTATGATCCATCATACATAATCGAATCTTGAATACGATGGTAAGCTTTGGATTGCGATCATTGATTCCAACACAGATTGTAATAGAGAATGACTATAGTGTGCCTTAGGTGTGCCAAAACCAATACAAGGGCTTTCGATTTTTTTATTTACTTCCACCGGCCCCGGTGTCTGTGGCTAATCAAATCACGTTACATTTGAGCCACTTCTCGATGTTCAATTAAGCTGATGCAATTTGCATGAAAAGCTAAATATAATGATGTCGCAAAGCTGGTCTGATAATGGAGCCCGAAAGTGGCCATAGGAACTTAATAAAATCTTGAAAGTTAAGTTAGTTCCACTTCCCGGAGATCGATTGAGCTAGAATTTTAATGGCATATGCACATTGCATGACAACGCAATACCTATAAAAGCTTGTTTTGAATAATTTTGTTGACTGTCTTGCAATAACTTTGTTGTGCAGATACGGATTACTATGAGATGCCGAAGCTATTCCAGCTGGACGACTGGGAGGAGTGTCTGGCTACGCGGCAAGTGTTCTGCCTGGGTACCTTTGAGCTGATGCCGCACACAAACGATCGCCTCTTGGCCCTTATACAGGTAAGACTTGACCCTCCTGCTGACCCTAAAATATCAGGATATCCGCCCAAGTACTCTGGAGTTGCTTGCCAATTTCAATACTCAATACTCAATATCTTTATTGCGTACCATAATGTATTACAAGATGGAATAATTAGATTAGTCACAATTATGGACCCTGTCGGGCACAGCATAGATTAAGTAGGAGAGAGGAGGAAGAGCGTTGAGTGTTTGGATTTAATATCACCGTTATTAATTAGTTAAGGATTTTATCCTTTTTTATATATTTATTTGAATATCTTTTTATGTTGATTCGTGTTATATTTCTGGTTTCTGTAGAGTTGATGGTGTTTATTGTATTTTCTATTTTGTAGTTTTCTGTAATTAATTAATTTTAATGTTCCGTTGTTTTAAAAATAAATGCCTAACTAAAGATGCTACACGGTCTCCTTCGTGCGTCATCGTTGTGTACCTATACCTACACTACTCACTGCCATTACGGCTTTGACCACATTAATATATAATTATCTAAACTCTGGTCTCGTGGTTGCAAGCGACTGAGAATGTTTGAGGATTACTTGGCCGGAGTTTGGAACTTGGTAGTGTGACACTTCCGTGCCCCGGTGTGAAGGCTCGCCGATGGTCCTGCGCGTTATCTCTTCACAGTCGTGTCGGATTGCCAATGTTGCCACATTCGGGCCTGTTGGTCTAGTGGTTAGCGCCCTGACTGCTAAGCCGGAGGTCGTGGGTTCGATTCCCACCCAGGACAAACTTTGTGTGATGAGCATGCTTGTTTGTTCTGTGTCTGGGTGTGATTTATCTATAATATGTATGTATTTATTAATTATATAAGTATGTATATCAGTTATCTGGTTACCATAACACAAGCTCTGCTTAGCTTGGGATCAGATAGCCGTGTGTGAGGTGTCCCAAGATATTTATTTATATTTATATTTATTCATCGGGCTATGAGGGAGGGAAGACGGATTGCAGCTGTGTGTGCGCACACATTTGTGCATTATTTTATCTCCAGTATAGTTTAGTCTCCATTATGATTGGACACCTTGACATTTCGGTCGGCAGAATATTATTAAACTAACTCTTTCCAGCACTTCTCCGCCGACCACTACAACTTCAACCACTCTCTCATCCACCGAGGCTCCTGTCTATCCTCCTCCTGCGGCCACATCCAGGAGTCATCCCCCCGAGCGCGCTTCAACCACTGCGTGAACAACGTGACGCGGTACCGCTACGGGTTGGAAGCTAACCTGACCGAGCTGAAGTATTGCAAGTCGGGGGGCAACAGGAGGATGGTGGACCACTGGGACCTGGCCTTCCTATCTGTGGCAGGGATTATAATGGGGATGAACTTGGTGGGGACGGCGTATGACGTGCTAAGGACGAAAGAAGGGAAACGTGAGTGGATACCTATTGGTTTCTAGTAAAGTGGCATGGTAATGAGAACGCCTTGGAGCATTTCATATAAATTTTCAAGTCCTTATTTTTCGAAATGAATAAACCGATTTTAATGAAACTTCCTACACATAAGCAGCTACCTGCTTAGGTCTAGAAAGTTAGTTGAGAACATTTTCGAAATGTCTTATTTAAAAAAAAAGAATATTATTTTAGAAATCTCCGGCGATTTTATGGAAAACTTAAATTCAGACGAATTTAGCTGTAACACAATTTTTTGAAATTGTGATATTCTTTGTGTTCTCGAACTATACATTAATGAGGATTTTGGTCACGGTTGGTTACAAGCGCTTTATTAAAAATGTTCGAGTGAGTTCTATATTTAGATAATTTGCCTAATAATTTGTTACGTAAGTAAACAAGACAACTGTTATAATAATTGTGTGGGTAGTAGGTACTTCCGGTCACAAACTTACAATCAAAACTACGGCCTAATAACATGTTAACAATGTTCAAATGATTACACATTGTGACGTATACGTGACTATAAACAGACAAAACTTTTAAACGTGTTTCATGGAATTCATTTTTGTTTCACAATATTTACTTGCTAGGTAATTTTTTTTTTTAGCTTTTTTTTATTTTAATTTTTGTTTTTATACAGAATATAATTGGAGGAAGTGTATAATTTTTAGTAAAGCCGCCCAAGTTACTGCTAGGTACTTAGTGTTCATTTTAGGTGAACCAGTTTTCCCTATTACAGGAAAACAGAAATTGCAACCAGAACAGCTGTTCCTACTGCTGTAAGTGTCGTGTCGCGGTCTTAAAGGAACGCAAGCGCATCATTGTGCTTTTCCATTAATCGTTCGTGGTGCCATCTAGCGGACAGTATTTTAATTATTAGTGATTTCATGATTTATAATGTCTTTAAATAAGGCCAAAAACAGCGTCAGTTATTCGACTCGAATCTCTGCGATAGTTGAGAAACGAGCGAGCGGATTATAATCACTGGGATCATTTCCTTACTCATCATTCGCTGTTCAGTCGAGTCAGTTAAGACCCTCCTGATGGCAACTTAGCAAGCGCGCGTCGGCGGTAGTCATGTTTCCGCGGTAACGTAACCATAGCGCGATCTAATTCGATCCCAACGCCATCTATCGAGCGAGGGGTCAGTTTTTGTCTACTATGTTTTAGAATTATTTTGAAAAAATATTTGAAGGTATTGTAATGTAAATTGAATTATTAAATAAATAGATACCAAAAGAAGTTCTTAGTTCTTGCATTGAAAACGCGATTACTTCGTGTTTAATAGCAGCTTCAAAACTCATCTTCTAGTAAATAAACATCTGTGTCTTATATTTTTACGTGGTCCTTTACAGGAATCAAACCACTAATCGCCTGGTCTTTGGTGGCGAATTGGAATCGGTTGACGGCAGACCATAGTGACGGAGACCCGAGGCTATCCGCTCTCAAACCATTGCAGGGAATGAAGTAAGAACATAATCATTTACTTACTTGACTTCTCATAATAAATATGTTGTGGTATGTGTATTATATTTATTAACTGTATGTTTCAGAGCCATCACGTTGCTATTTGTGATGGTGGGCCACTCAGTGCTGGCTTACCACTACTCTTACTTGTACAACCCTCAATTCATTGAGAAAGTGAGTATATTTTCAACACTTGATTCAATAGTAAATATTAATGTCGACTAATTATACAGCTTCCGATGAATTTCAGCTGCGATCCGGAAAACTATTTGTTAACTCACCCAATACCAACGCAGCCGTCGCACATCGTCTAAAAATAAAGTCTCAGACTAGTTGAATGTCACCTCCCAAACCCTCTAAACCGTATCGCTGCTTACCATGACATGCAACGAGTACCCACTTCACACCGCAGACATTCTACCACAAAAATATGCACAAATCTGTATACCTATCAGTGTTGAAATTTTGCCGGTTTGTGAAACGTCAACTTATTGTATTCCACCAGAGCGGTCACCACATCCTGTCAGCATTCATGCAGAACGCCTCCTCGATAGTCCAGACCTTCATCATGGCCTCCAGCTTCCTCCTGGCCTACAACCTGCTCATCCATGCAGCTGACAACCCTAAGAAAAAACTCAGCATCAAAATGTTGCCCAAGTGCTTGATGCACAGGATTGCTAGGTAACATTCTACTACCTGGCTATTTTAACATAATTATGTACTTATTTTTAAACATTATAATTTTATTTTGGACTGCCTCGTTGGTCTAGACGTCGCAAAGCGCGACTGCTGAGCATGAGGTCTTGGGTTCTATTCATAGGTCAGGCAAAATGTTATTGGGTTTTTACATCAGGAATTTCTCAGTAGCAGCCTCGGAGTCTGTGCACATTCAGTGTTAATAATAATTTAATGATATATCGCTGACTTTCTTCATTTACCCAGAATATCTCCTCTGTACCTATTCGTGTTGGGTCTGGCCACGTCGTGGTGGGCGCATGTGGGCGACGGCCCCCTGTGGGGCCCGATGATAGAAGATGAAGCAGACCGCTGCAGGAGCAAGTGGTGGGCGCAGGCGCTGTACGTCAGCAACTTCGTAAAGCCGGACGACAAGTGTCTGATACATACATGGTGAGTTTGTGACATAATTTATCTTTGTTTATTCTGTAACAAATAAAATCTCCAAAACCAGTCTTGTATTATTATCAAACAACGGATTTGACATCGAAAAATACTAACAACGATTCAAAGAATATGGAGATATTCCATAAACAGCGCGAAATAAATAAGTTTATCTTGAATCAGCTGTTGTTAAGGTCTTCTGGCTAAAATCGGTCAATGCCAGGAGTGCACACACGCCTTAGGCTTATTGGGTTACGAAACATTTCGGTGTAAACAATTATTTGTGTAAATCCTTGTAAAAAGTTAATGAGGTTGAACGTCATTATGATTTTTAGCTTTTTATTAGTACTTATGATTACAAACGCGTATGACGCAGCCGATAGTTGTATGTGGCTCAAATAAATGTTAAGACGTAGGTTTATTGACCTCCATTCTCCAGCCATCGATAACAAAAAAAAAGATTTGCTAGTATCAATCTGGGTCGCCTTAACTAATTTTAGACAAATCGCGTTAGGCGAATGTCAAGGTTTATACTTATGTATAATTTAGAAAATAAAACAATGAACCTGAAGCTCAGTTATTTAAGGTATGCTGTAGAAGGCAAAAGTTACAAGTTCATTTATTCGTTCTTCATCCATACCTTTGAACCTTC
This sequence comes from Hoplodrina ambigua, assembly GCA_949774945.1. Lineage (NCBI taxonomy): Eukaryota > Metazoa > Arthropoda > Insecta > Lepidoptera > Noctuidae > Hoplodrina > Hoplodrina ambigua. The sequence continues at coordinate 236,796 of OX458984.1, forward strand.
TGGATACGGAGATATTGAAGGCAATTGTAATTATGAAAACATGTTTTACTTGTTATAAATAAACTATAAACAGTATTTTTCCACACTAAAAATAAAAGTCGTTTCCAGTAATATTAATACTCAATGTTACTTAGTTTGATGGGTAGTGCGCATGCGCAGTTAACGGGCATGTATGTGATGTGTCTTATTACTCCTCTCATACATAAAACATCGTCCTTAATTACCACATTGTCCTTATGTTTGAAGTTGATTCATGTTATTGTTACTTTCTTATCACATATCGTCTCATTCTGCACTTCCCTGCTTTTGATAATTTATTTTGTTTCCAACTTGAATTTAGCACTTGGTAATAAGTGTAATGACACAGGAAATTAAAAGAACTCATTCGACATTGTTGTGACCTTATAGTTTTTTATTGGACAAGATGTAGGTAAACATTAATATTCTGATTTGATTTGGGACTGAAATAGTAATTCAACAAAAAATATAAGACTCCAATCAATACCGAGTGATCTAAGAACGCATTTAAAGGGGTCTCTTGTTACCAGTTAAGTTAGAAGTAGGAAGTTTGAAAAATTTAGTTTATGTGAAAAGTTTATTTTACTATTACCAAACATAACTTAAAAATAACTGGCAAAATGTGGGTGTACTAATAGGTATACCTCGACCTAACCCTTTGGGGATTACAGGCGTGATGTTATGTTTCTTTTAACATTACCCATCCTAATTACTTAGCACACTTATATACAGTGATAATACATGTGTACAAACAATACGTAAAAAAATAGAATGCCTTACGTATTGACAACTCAAAAATATTGCAATGAATAATTAAAAATTTTCTTTAATATCCTTCAGATTGTAATTACAAGTGTGTTACGAAATTGGTGTGCAGGTAAGTTTCTTGATTCGATTTAATTTTAATTAATTAGCATGCTAGTCTCAAGTAGGATTCTCAGTAGTGGGTATAACCGAGCTAATAATGTTAATATTGATATAATGCCATCCCCAGGTTTCTCGCCGTGGACATGCAGCTGTACATAGTGTGTGCGCTCCTGACCCTGCTGCTGGGCAGGTGGCCGCGTGCCGCTGTAAAGATCCTGGGAGTCATGATCGTCGGGTCCATGCTGGCCAACTGCGCCATCATATACGAGTGGCAGCTAAAGCCTATGGTGCTGCTTATGATTCCTGAGTAAGTGTTTCTTCGTATCTATTCATTCCCGAAAGCGTAAACAAAGGTGTACGGCTGCGAGCTGTCGTAAGGATAAATAGTAACTAATAATCATTAATAATTTACAGCAGTAATAGCCGTACTGCTGCGCTGTATTTTCTTTAAAGGAATTAGCATTTTTTGGGATTAATTTGCAAAACTGAGAATTTTTATTTTTTTCATTTTTGATGAGCGCCACAATATCTCAATTACTCGAGTCCCACGTAATGAGACACAATTAATTTTATATGGTTCTGTCATACTGGTTAGTCAGCCGGTGCTTGACCGGTTAAATATACCTCATTTCTCATATTCCTATTATCTAACAAGCCAATAAAATACCATGATAACTCCTAAAAAGTAGTCATAAAATACCTCACTTTAACATAATAGTAATAAAATACAAGCTGTATATCATTGGCCAAAACCCCACTTTTATCCTATGTTATTCAGCCTTACGTTACCTTTTAATAAAGAATGAATGGTCACTCATACGGCCATGTGCCATACTTAGGACCTTTAAGGATCCTCTGGCCATATTAGTGAAGCAGTCATATTTATAATTATGTATTTATGTCATTGCTGTTATTGTTATCGCGAGCCCAAACTTTGCTAAAATAATTCCAAATAATTTCCGCCCACCTTTTTAATCCTTATTATACCTACCTGCTAGATTATACTACGTAGCATTATACCTACCTTGGCCCAGTTGACTGCTCATAATCAGTATCTTTTGTTCTGATTATTACATAAGTGCCTCCTTAGTTATTACTGTGAGGGTCCAAATTTTTTGTATCGATAAAAATAGGTCAAGATTTCTTAAGCAAGGTAGGTATTGCCTTCGTTGATGTAAAAGGGAGTCCGCTGAGATTAGCTTGCAGCAGCGTTTTCCAATTTTTCATCAGTTATATGATATAATTTCTCTATAAAAACTACTACTACTATTTAAATATATATATATACACATCTTGTTACTAGTTACTGCTCCACTCCCGTGGGGCTCAGCATGATTTAATAATATATCCTAATATTAATATTCCTCATGAATTTAGCTACCATATATGTATACAAAAATATTTTATCGAATCCGACTGGCAATTCCAGAGATTGATGGCGCGTTTAAACAAACAATAATTTGATTAGGTTTAATATAGATATAGCGATAATAGTGCCTTTCCTCTTAATGTATCCAGGTTGATAAGGACCATGTTCATAGGCGAGCGATCCTTCAAGTGGTTGTACTCTGCACCCTGGGATAGTCTACCTTCAGCTCTCATTGGTGTGCTGGTGGCCTTCGTGTACTACTCCCACCAGGCGGATGACTACCAACCTGCACGGAGTACGGTACGTACCTCTGTTCTATGAACTCTGTTGTCATTTCAAAGCAGCGGTGCAAAACTAAACGCTGTGGTAAGGAGACTTTCGTCTAGCGATGGTGTAGTACCTAGTGGACGATAGTAATTAGTTCGCTCTCCGGGCAGCTTTACTCACATACTTCTGGTTTGACTTCAGCTTGTAATCGTAACAGTATATTTCATAATGAAATTATTGAGGAAGTATTTTTAGTTTTCAAATGTAAAAATAAATAAATCTTGTGACTGTTCCTGAAATACCCTAGGCTGATAAAATTTTCGTTTTTCCTAAATACGTGGAAATTGGTGTTAATGGTAATGTTATATTAGGTCGGCTTCCCCCGAAGGGGAAGGGGCCGCGCTCCGCCTTCCGCACGGCCCTGTAGAGCTCGTCCCAGACTGGTCACTCTCCCACCGTTCATGATGAGTTCCCAAGAGATTTACTACCTTGTACCGACTGAACTGGGTACAAGGAGGGGATACAAAGAAACTATGCAAAGGCAATATAAGGTTGGGAACTCATAGGGATTAAGGGTGAGGAATGGAAAACTACTTTACTTTTGATTATGTACGTTAAGAGACAAGAGAGGAATGCAAAAGGGTAATTGACACGTAACGCTTGTGTTGAGGATATGTTCGTAATAGACTACGTTAATGGAGTTTCATTGTAACAATCTAGAGACCCACCCCAGTGACGTGGGGCCGCTTTACAACAGCCGACACGTCGTACGTGTACCGCCAGTCCTACGGTGCATAGGCCTAGAGAGGACCTGCTGCGGTTCCAGCAGGACACGTTCCCTACGCTCAAGCATGTCTTACCCAATCCTAAGACAGAGGACTGCGAAGTGCCTCTGCCATTGAGCGAGACAAGTTCCCAGAAGTTCTGGGCGCGAACTATAGTAAATATAACCCCTTTACAACGGCCTACTCACCCCTTTACGAAGACAACACAAGACTGCACAAGCGCACCGCGTCGTCAGTCGGTTGCAGAATTCTTTACGATCACTCCTGCTATACGCCGAAGTGGATATTTGTATCGTCACTTCACACTTCCTTAATCTACCCCATTTCGAGGATACTGTGCAAGCTAATCGGCAACCGTGCGACCGTCCTTGTCTAGCAACGGGGCTGTTTCACTGCAAGTCCAAATCACGTGTCTCGTTAAATATATATTTTTTTGTATCAGTAAGAGGCCCGAAAGCCAGGTGTGATTTAACGAGATACGCTCCTTAGCGTTCCTTGGAACGACTATCAATCCAGTTAAGGGTACTTGGTGAAGCCTACCCCCCTCCCGGGAAGTGCGCGTACATCAAGTGCAATGTAAAGCATCCTGCAGTCAGTCAGTCCATAGGGAAAGATAACCATCACTCACGTTTGGTTGATTGGTGTTCGTAAACACTTATTTAATTATAATATCTGTAACATCAGATTACTAGATTTATCCTACCGAGTTTCGAGTATTATTCGGTTCAGTCTTCCACTGGCTGTGCATCTATCTAAACTGTCGTGTCGTGGAGTGTGGCTGTGTAAGGTGTGTAAGTGTAAAGCACAAGCCATGGTAAGGCCATCTCCGAGTCCCTATAACCAAACGCAGGCGTAGGTTACCTTAATCAGGTCATATAAAGGAAAAGGAGGAATAAATAGTCAAACACTCACCCACTCGCTCACCAACACTTACTCTGAGATTCACTCGCCTTTCACACTACTTACATTATAACTAGACTATACTAGTCTACAACTATATTAAATTAACTTATAATAATGATGCTCTCGTCTAGCGTCACATCGCCTCTTAACTAGCTTAGACTATCACGTCCGTATCCTATAGCGGTCTAAAACCGACTGTCCTTCCTTCGTCTCCTCAATCTTAGAAATCACCACGGTCAGCCCATCTTCCCACGGTTTTGCTAAATAGCTTTATTGCCCTTTTTGTACAATTTCTCAATTGTTCTAAGGGTTCTGTTCTCGGGTAAAGCCCGAGACCCGTTTATGGTAGCCAGATGTGGCTCTAGTATTGTGCGTTGCGCTTAGAAATCAGATACTTTCACAATTTCTTTAGAATTGGTTGAAATATTGTTTTTGACCTAACGGCTGTCAATTGCCCCTAGTTTGTTTCTCATTAAACAGAGAATTGATGAGTTTCTAAATGGCTCGAACCATATGATGGTTGTAAAATAAATACAATATTTTACTATTAAATAGGTGCACGTGACAGACAGTCACATTCCCCCCTCTGAAAATCAGACGCGTGTCGCAGTATAGCGGATGATCTTTCACAATAGGCTGGACAGTGCCTCCCATCAAGGTAAGTATTGTAGAGTATCTACCCATCTGGCTTCTACACTAATTTAATCCAATTAGTATACTAGTTGGAACAAGATTCTAATAAGACATCATCCCTGCTAAAATCTTTGGTTCTGTCTCGCAGAAGCGTCTTTAATTGATTGGTCAAAATTGCTACATCATGTATGAGGTACTTTTTCCACATTAATTAAGATAATATTATCGCGCTCTAGTTAAGCTCTGGGAACCTGTGTATGCTTATAGTGTATTTTTACATACCAGGATCTCTTTTACGAGTATCTGTGATATCGAGCCACGCTACCTAAGACGCTCCCTCGCTCTGAGTTACCGTTGGACAGAGACCTCTCCCATAGCGCACTACGACGCTAAGTAGACTAAGTCAGCTGCCGTAGCCGTATCCATGAGTCTCGGAAATAGTCCGCACATAGTCATATTAGAATGTATCGTAATTGTGTGCCCCCCTCGGACTCGAAGTATGGATAGCAGATCGGAAATCCAACAAGATTTCGAAATCAATATAAGAATATAGCAGACCAAATAAGATTGCCTAAATAATCATTAGCTAATTTGGATACGGAGTGGTCATTTCCCCCCTCCGATTATAAAATTATTGACATCAACTGATTTACTCTGAATTGATAACTATAACTAGTGTGATAACAAAAATCATACTGCGTAGCAGCGGGTACCATAATGAACAAATGCAATAAAAACTTAGCTTCGCAACAAGCGCCACGCTGCTCAGTCGAAGTCATTTGGTAACAGCCGACTTTTAAAACAAGCGCAACGCACAACCAATGGTTCGGATTAATCGTGTTCGCAACCATGTGTGGACTCTAGTAACCTATAATTTAAGATAAGACCACACAAGTACGTATATCCATTTAAATAAGTGACCTGAATTTGTGGAATTTGCACCAATTCAGTTAACATCCTGCTAGTTATTCAACAAATTTTTGACATTGTATAATTTCAACACCTTTTCATTATATAGGGCTCACCTGTGCCTTACATTTCTGTACTTATCATCACTATATCAAACACAAAACATATTTCACACACATAAACTCTTAGGCGATTAACACAAAGTTCATTCTTGCAGGTCTCATTATTGAATTGTGCAGGGTTCGAACCCACAACTACAATATTATAGAGGCTTGAGCAATAACCTATCCACTACCTATTAAACACTTTTGTGAGGGAATCGAACCCACGATTACATTACGCGAGAATCTAACTCGCTGACCCGTGACACAGGAATCCAATTTCTTATCAACAGATAATTCATGTAGGAATTGAACCTACACTCCATCGCACAGTAATATAAACACCTTTCAACATATAAATTACGTAGGGCTTGAACCTACATTTAATAACACAAGGATCTAAACACAGTTCATCGAACACTAATATAAACACTTTCAACTTATAAATCGTGTATGAATCGAACCTAAAGTTCACCGAACATAATATAAACACTTTCAACTTATAAATCGTGTAGGAATTGAACCTACAGGTTATCGAACATAAAATAAATATTTTCAACTTATAAATCGTGTACAAATTGAACCTACAGTTCATCTACCGATAATACAAACACTTGCAACCTTATACATCGTGTAGGAATTGAACCTACAGTTCATCGCACGATAATATAAACAATATTCAACATATAAATTGTGTAGGAATTGAACCTACAGTTCACCGCACGATAATAATAAACAATATTCAACATATAAATTGTGTAGGAATTGAACCTACAGTTCATCGCACGTTAATATAAACAATGTTCAACATATAAATTGTGTAGGAATTGAACCTACAATTCATCGCACGTTAATATAAATAAAGTTTAACATATAAATTCTCTAGGAATTGAACCCACAGTCCATTGAATAACACATCAACCATCGGTCAATAAAATTGTGTAAGCAGCCGTATTACACCTTGCCGTCTCCTATGTACTAATTACGTTGTGTTTTATTATTGTAGTAACCCTTAAATAGTTCTTTCTCGTTGCACTGAAGTGAATCAGTACATTTAATGACGAGAATCCTGGTCACGGCACCACATGTGACTGTTCCTGAAATACCCTAGGCTGATAAAATTTTCGTTTTTCCTAAATACGTGGAAATTGGTGTTAATGGTAATGTTATATTAGGTCGGCTTCCCCCGAAGGGGAAGGGGCCGCGCTCCGCCTTCCGCACGGCCCTGTAGAGCTCGTCCCAGACTGGTCACTCTCCCACCGTTCATGATGAGTTCCCAAGAGATTTACTACCTTGTACCGACTGAACTGGGTACAAGGAGGGGATACAAAGAAACTATGCAAAGGCAATATAAGGTTGGGAACTCATAGGGATTAAGGGTGAGGAATGGAAAACTACTTTACTTTTGATTATGTACGTTAAGAGACAAGAGAGGAATGCAAAAGGGTAATTGACACGTAACGCTTGTGTTGAGGATATGTTCGTAATAGACTACGTTAATGGAGTTTCATTGTAACAATCTAGAGACCCACCCCAGTGACGTGGGGCCGCTTTACAACAGCCGACACGTCGTACGTGTACCGCCAGTCCTACGGTGCATAGGCCTAGAGAGGACCTGCTGCGGTTCCAGCAGGACACGTTCCCTACGCTCAAGCATGTCTTACCCAATCCTAAGACAGAGGACTGCGAAGTGCCTCTGCCATTGAGCGAGACAAGTTCCCAGAAGTTCTGGGCGCGAACTATAGTAAATATAACCCCTTTACAACGGCCTACTCACCCCTTTACGAAGACAACACAAGACTGCACAAGCGCACCGCGTCGTCAGTCGGTTGCAGAATTCTTTACGATCACTCCTGCTATACGCCGAAGTGGATATTTGTATCGTCACTTCACACTTCCTTAATCTACCCCATTTCGAGGATACTGTGCAAGCTAATCGGCAACCGTGCGACCGTCCTTGTCTAGCAACGGGGCTGTTTCACTGCAAGTCCAAATCACGTGTCTCGTTAAATATATATTTTTTTGTATCAGTAAGAGGCCCGAAAGCCAGGTGTGATTTAACGAGATACGCTCCTTAGCGTTCCTTGGAACGACTATCAATCCAGTTAAGGGTACTTGGTGAAGCCTACCCCCCTCCCGGGAAGTGCGCGTACATCAAGTGCAATGTAAAGCATCCTGCAGTCAGTCAGTCCATAGGGAAAGATAACCATCACTCACGTTTGGTTGATTGGTGTTCGTAAACACTTATTTAATTATAATATCTGTAACATCAGATTACTAGATTTATCCTACCGAGTTTCGAGTATTATTCGGTTCAGTCTTCCACTGGCTGTGCATCTATCTAAACTGTCGTGTCGTGGAGTGTGGCTGTGTAAGGTGTGTAAGTGTAAAGCACAAGCCATGGTAAGGCCATCTCCGAGTCCCTATAACCAAACGCAGGCGTAGGTTACCTTAATCAGGTCATATAAAGGAAAAGGAGGAATAAATAGTCAAACACTCACCCACTCGCTCACCAACACTTACTCTGAGATTCACTCGCCTTTCACACTACTTACATTATAACTAGACTATACTAGTCTACAACTATATTAAATTAACTTATAATAATGATGCTCTCGTCTAGCGTCACATCGCCTCTTAACTAGCTTAGACTATCACGTCCGTATCCTATAGCGGTCTAAAACCGACTGTCCTTCCTTCGTCTCCTCAATCTTAGAAATCACCACGGTCAGCCCATCTTCCCACGGTTTTGCTAAATAGCTTTATTGCCCTTTTTGTACAATTTCTCAATTGTTCTAAGGGTTCTGTTCTCGGGTAAAGCCCGAGACCCGTTTATGGTAGCCAGATGTGGCTCTAGTATTGTGCGTTGCGCTTAGAAATCAGATACTTTCACAATTTCTTTAGAATTGGTTGAAATATTGTTTTTGACCTAACGGCTGTCAATTGCCCCTAGTTTGTTTCTCATTAAACAGAGAATTGATGAGTTTCTAAATGGCTCGAACCATATGATGGTTGTAAAATAAATACAATATTTTACTATTAAATAGGTGCACGTGACAGACAGTCACAATCTCTATTTCCAGTGCATGCGAGTACTGTACCGGCTGTCCGTGCCGTGCATGCTCGCGTGGGTGGTGGGCGGCTACTGGATGAAGGGCGTCACCCACCCCCTGCTGGTCACCCTGTACGCGACCATAGACAGGCCTGTCTTCGTGGCGTTCACAGCCTTCGCTATGTACGGCTTCTTCAATAAGATTGATAGTAAGTATTCAGATATCCCTGCACGTGCTTTCTTTTGTAAAAACATGTTCAACAGTGCTTTGAAAGCTGAAACCATTAAAACTTATAATAAACTATAAACTTATAATCTATTTGAAATAGATTCTGAGCGTAGTCTTGTAGCATCGGGTACCTACCCACGATGTATTGTAATTACTCTTACGTACCCCCTTATTAGTACCTACCTACCTAAGCCCCCCGAAGTAAAGTTATGCCAAACTATGCTAAGTACAGTCAACGAGAGCGCCTTTATGCCTCAGCATTACGGGCGCATATCGTAGTGCAAGCGTTATCGCTGACTGATTGTGCTACACAATCCACTAAACTGTCAGTTGTCCCCAGGTGTTTGGTGGAAGTTCCTGTCGTGGCGCGTGTGGGTGGTGCTGGGCCGCATGTCGCTGTCCGTCTACCTGATCCACTGGTTGCTCTCCCTCACGCTGCTGGCTCTGCGCAACAACGTTATCAGCGCTAGCGTCTTTGAAATTGTAATTTTTTATCATTTCTCATTTAAACCTGAAATAATTATGTATGAAATAAAATCCTCTTCAGAATTCTGTCACTTGTGCGATTGAGTGCCAGGATAAGACAGGTATGAAAGTACCCAACATTATCACTAGCGCTTGCCGCTGATTATTCGATGTTATGAACACTGACCAACCTATTTGTTCTCCTATCTTGCAGGGTGGACACTGGCTATCTACAATATTCCTGACATACTTGGCAGCGGTGCCTCTGCATTTACTCATAGAAGTACCAGCGATGAGATTTCTTCAATGTTTGACCGCGTAGCTTATCTATTGGAATTTATTAATTTTTACCCTCATTATGGTGCTGTTTAATGTTATTTTGTGTTTAAGTCATGAATATTGTTAATATCTTAGCAATCTGGGCAGGATTCTATGGTGTTTTAACTGGAGTTTATATGTATAGTTTAATAGTGGTCGCGTTTCTAATGCGGTCAAGCCGAAAAATATATGGGTATTTCAGAAGTAGGTAGTGGGTAATTTGTCTGAGTACTAATCATTAGTCCATAAATATTAAAATAGTGTAAGGTTACGTTAATGCGTGGGTATTGTATTAGTTAATCTGTTACTATTAGGTATGTTGTCTCGTCTGTGATATTTTGTAATGTAAATCATTATTTTATTTAAAAAAAAAACAATATAGGTACCTACATAATAAAAAATAAAAAACATAAAATTAAACATTTCTGTGCGTTTTTTTCCCACGTCAACGGACAAACTAATAAACACAAAACAAACAAATCTTTACAAACAATTGTTAGCTCATCTAATTTACATTTTTATTTTATAACATAACATAACATAACATAACATCACGCCTGTAATCCCCGAAGGGTTTAGGCAGAGGTGTACCCATTAGTACACCCACATTTCGCCAGTTATGTTTTTAGTCCCATGTAATAGGGGGCGAGCCTATTGCCATCAACCGGGCACAAATCCAGACTCCGAGGCTGTTACTGAGAAAGTCCTGATGGAAAAACCCAATAATACTTTGCCCGACCTGGGAATCGAACCCAAGACCTCATGCACAGCAGTCGCGCTTGCAACCACTAGACCAACGAGGCAGTTTTATTTTATAACTAGATGATAATTTTGTTGTAAACACTATCTACTCTGCAACTTTTGTGTTTTTATTGAGCACAAGAAGGCTTTACTATTATTCTACTGGGTCGTGCTGTGAAAAGTTGTATTAAAGCATGAGTGTATCCGAACGAGCCCACTTGACATTGACAACTGTCACTGACATCAGTAGTCTGTCATTTGTCAGTCATATTCATTGTTCTGTCACGCACACGTATGTCAGTGGTATGACGTTAATTCTTGTGCAGTGATCATCAAACCAACAATAAATTAAGACCAGCTATGAGCTGCTACGCCAGCTAATGTCTTGCAAATTGTTGTGATTGCTGGTTCCACTGCTGCTTAGATTACGTAATTAAGGTGTTAATAGTGTGGTGAAGTTATGGGGAATCATCATAGTCATGAGTCGAAGAGCGGTGGAGACCAGTCTGGCAGTGGTACCAGCACGCCGCGAGGGTCCCAACGAGGCGCTGGCTCTCGGTCGGGGTCCGGCGGTGACTTGCAAGGCTTGGCGGAGTCTAAGGAGAAGGCGCCGCTGTCGATGGTGCCCGTAGAGAAGCTCGGCAAGGTGAGGATAGCCGTGTACGTCCATTCATTTGACGAGGGTCATCGTCAGGGTTAGATTGACGTTTCCTGTTCGTGTGTTTGTTTTGATTCACGTTGATAACGATCGTATCGGTAAATCTTCGACGTTTGACAGATTCCGATTGGGTCGCGAATGATTGAATCATGGAATGTTTTTAGAAAATGTGTGTGACTAATACTCGAGTTGCAAAAGATTTGTAAATAGATACACAGCAGTAGTAGTACGTACCAACGAACGAAAATACGTTTTGTAGCTTAGTAGTTGAGTGATATTTATGAGTGCTAGATAAAGATGATTCACAAAGAATCTGCCATAGGTATATTCTTTATCTTTGATATCTAAAGCTGGCGCTTTTTACGCTAAACAATTAGGAATTATGTTCTTAACAAGGATATGAAAATGGCTATGCTTGACAACAGTACCAGAGACCTGGAAAAAAGTATGAAAACAATCAAACAAGGTCTTGTCTTGTCAAGAGATGGATAAAACAATAAAATTATCCTAACCACACAAAACAGTGTATGAAACATATCAAACACTCCTGTTGAACTTGACCTTGGTCAACAGCCTCCTAGAGGTCTTTGTAATGACCTCAGCACTCAAGGTCGTCTACAGAACTTATAATTGTACATAATGATTTGGTTAATGTGTGCGAAATCATAATTAATTTAATGTTATGTATGCTACTAAGTCTTTGTCTAGCAAGTATCTCAAAGGATGAAATTAATATTAATAAAATTAAAACTGGCTTGGTAGTGGCTCTGTGAACATTTTAGGAATATCCATTTTATGTAATACATGTAAAATACTCTGACCAATAAAGATGTTAGCGGATAATAGCATGAGTGGGACTGTAAGTAATAGTACGGGACTTTCATTGCATGTATATCAACTGTAAAAATGAGCAATTCTATACATTTTGATTGTGTTGTAATGCATGTCTGTGGGATCATAATGGCAAATTGATTGACACCTTATTCTTTAAAATCATGTGGCACTATGGTGGAACAAAGTTATTAAATACACATATCAACGGTCCCTACATAGTACATACAGAAAGACATGTCCAAAATTTTATTTTTAGACAAAACATAATCATTCCTTTTGGTGTAGTTGGGCCAGGTAAAAAAACCTTTGGATAATTTTGAAGCATCTAAAGCAAGCTGTAAAATTCATTTCTTCCATAAATAATTGTGTTGTTTTTACTGAGAACAACAGATTTTTTTTAGATTTTTTACTTGATTCAATTATAAACGTTAGTTGGAATACAACCAACCAGTGATGAGTATTTTTCCTCTCAAAAATTACCAATATGTTAAAAAGCAGTCTGTTAAATCACTTATTTTCAAAAAAATATTTGATTGTTGATTATGATAAAATAAGCATTACTTTCAAAGCTTTAATTGCACACAATAAATACTAGGTGGTCTTATGAAATCAGACTTTCCAGGCTTAGCCTAGAAACTTTATGTATCATTTTAAAACGAGAATGTTGAGAAATTATTACTATTTAGAATAAACTGATGCATCCTGTTTGATGAACCCACTTATTCATCTGAGTATGTCTAGTGTTCATGTACATTATTTATCTGCCTATTATTGTCCCACTGTACTCACTATAGGCCATAGACCTCTTGTAATACAGAGGTTGCATGAGCATTGATCACCACTCTTGATCAAGGCGGATTGGCAATTTTAGAATTATGTCAATTATAAAGTCAAGTTCCCTCACGATGTTTTCCTTCACCTGTGTCAGTGAAGTCCAAGGCAAACTAAGAAAGTATGTGGGAAATACAAAAAGTCACACTAGTACTTGTCCATGCCCGGTTGCAAACCCACAGTCTTGTGCATGAGAAGTGGGCGTCTTAACTACTGGGCCATCACGCTATGTCAGTGTTGAAAATACTTCATCAACTTTTACAGAGTTAGATCACAGATTAACTAATAGTTCCTACAGGTTGGATGGTCTATTTTTTGCTCAACTTATATGATGTGCTCCTATAATTGCCAGTATAATATTAATTTATATTAAAAATCTTATTTTCAACAAGATACAACCATGGACTTAATGTAATTATTTTTCAGTATTTAAAATGGAGAGGTACATGCGCGTGCAGGCAGGCGTGGTGAGGTGCAGGCTTGTCCTTCTGACCGTGCCTGTAGTAACCTCGTGGATAAAACTGAATGTTTTCATTAACACACTTTGGTTTTCTCATCCATAGATAGTATTTTATATTATTTTACTAGCTAACACATGCGACTTATGCCAAAGGAATATGATTCCAGGCCCAATTTTTTTTTCTGTGCCAATTTCATCCAGATCCGTTCCTAATTTTTGACGTGATTAAGTAACAAACATTCATCCATCCAAACTTTTGCATTTTTAATAGTAGTAAGATTACGTTCATGTTTTTACGCCAGCCTGGGCCCAGATATTCGGTCAGAATAAGAGTAGCTATGTCGCAACTACCTGCGTTGAATTATCTCCAATAACGAAACCTCTTCCATTCGTATGAAGGATCTGGTGGAAAATATAATCAACCAAGTATGCGGAACACCTAGCAATGAACCCTGAGTATAGCTGCAGGGTCACTATGATTGAGATACCGTTAACTTTGTCTAATGAGGTCACGGTTAGAACTACCCTCAAATTTGAGCCAAGCTCTACATCTAGCCGCGAATTTCTTAAACAAGAATGATCTTTAAAAAAATCGCATCTAACATGGCTATCCCACCTCTCTAGCATGCGACAAAGTCTCGTAACCGTCACCAGGTCGTCACAACACATGCAGTACAGACGGGGATAGCCCATTCACCGGTCTAAAACCCAAAACGTTGGTCAAATCTCACCTGTCCAAGAAACTTAGTGTATTAGCACACATTATCACACGTCTGTACATCATGTGATAGCCGTCACATGACGCCGTGTCAAATAAAGTGCTTAATGACGCGGCCACACGGCTGATTGACGCGCTGAGCGATAGAGATGCACTAATTGACGCGTGCTGTGGCCGCACCTTACTGGAGAACCATTTAACGATACTGCTTTAATCGAATCGATTGTTGTACTTTGATTCGTGGCGTGAATTAAATGCCGCGCTAACTCACTCTTGAAGTGCAATATTACTAGACCTAGTAATCTTACCTGTAATTTCTAGAAGTCCTTGGAAAATGGACATGAAATCTATTTTCCAAAAAAAAAACTAGCATAGTTCTTTCGGCATTATGTGATATTTTTTCCTACTTTTCCCACGAGATCGTTATCCGACGGCATCATTTAAGTATATTAGGTAACACCTTATGAATGGAAAATCCTCTAGACTGGGTAGAGGGGTGGGGGGGTTGTCAGTTGTAACACGCGCCGTGTGCCGTAGTACAAATGTTTACCTGTCAGCAAGATGGAGCGACAAGCAGGCCTTGCTCCCAGAGAGCGCCTGACGTTCTCATTAGTCATCGCCACTTTTGAAGGCTATTTTTACCATAGGTACCTAATATCCACACGCAAGAGAAATATTTTTAGTCACAAGTTTCAAATTATAATGGCTAAATAGCCACTCTTCTGGCGTAAGAGGTACTTTATTAAGAAAGTCATTAGGGCTTTTTTTGTACTTGCGTCCAATAAATGGCTTGTTTCTTTTTAAACAAAAAGTTTTATATTAACTTTATATTTAATCGAATAATCGGATCGTGTTCGTTTGTATTTATCATCACTAAGGAGTAATATTATTATCTCTTAATGTTTGTTAATATCGTGTAATTCGTTCGTTGACAATCTTATCGCGCGCCAGCGATTGATCGCCGTGATTCCGTGCCCTCATCACTGTCACAGACAAGCAACCAATGTTTACGCTTTTAATAAATAAATCACGCGACCTGTTACGAGTAATAATAGTGAGATAAATAGAAAATAAACTCTATTCCACGGTATTTTCATGTTAAAATAACTGAAAAATCAATATGAACAACAAAGAGTGATGAAAATATATTAAACGTAATCATTTAAAATTAATAAAATAACCATTATTTACGGCCAGTGAGTCAGTTTTATGCGCGCATTTTAATTAAAAAGTGCGTAAACATGGAGGGGTGGATAGAGAAGGTGAAAAATATGCGCTTCTCTGTCGTCGGCATACAAGTAAGCAGGCTGAAGAATACCAAGACAGCTTCCCCTACTTGCAAAGTGCGTATTATTATGATATAATTGCTAGTCATTATAACGCCATTTTAACTAGACTCTACTGAGAGGATTGGCCACGGCGACCTTTTGCCAAACGCCGTCGCTTCTGTTTAGGAAGCGCGGAAAACCCAATAACAACAACAGATAATTCTAATCCTTGTCGTGTCGCTGCGATCACCAACAATAATATACATGTAGACATTGTATTCCAACATATTAAGCCTGAAAATAGTGTCTGATTCCTGTAAGACAGTGAGCTTCAGCCCAAGGTTCCAATATAGCTGAAAGTGTCGCCAATGAGTTGTTTGTGTGCATTCCTGGACAAGATATGGTGATTATAGTATTATCATAAAACGTCGTCTGATTAATTTCTTGTAATCACTGCTACTAGCGAGTTGTTTGCACATGCAGTTGCGTTTAAGTCGAAGAGAGTCATCTATTTATAATTTAAAGTGTTGTGTTCGTAGTTCTGCCGAACAACACGATGTCTTATACTTAGGTACATATTTTGAGACTAATCTAATAAGGAAAACTAAGTCCTAGATATAAGTGTTAAGTATAAGTTATAACACTTATCCCTCTTCATAACATAGGTACTGCCAGCCACATCTTGCTTCGATCGTAAAATAAATAGACTAAAAAATAATAATGGGTGTTTACATTTCCTCCGCTGAAGCAGCGAATGTTTCCACGGCCTGTGACGGAGCAATCAGCTGATTATCGAGTTTCCATTGTTTGCTGTGACGTCACTGCTATAATCTAGTGTAAACGAAATTTACGCGAGCGTACACTTGACACTGATCACCATAATGCTATTAATACTGCGAGATTAACAGATTTAGGAATTATGGTTATCATAGGCTCGTATAACAAGTTTATTTATGGTTGTAGGTACTCACACATTACTCGCACATTATTTATACTTTCGTCCCAATTAATCGAAGCGGATTCTAGTTTATTTGTGACCAGAGCTATGTAAACTACCTACGAGTTATTTAATGACTGATGTTTATGAATGGTTGATCGTGGATCAAAAAAAAACTCCAAAGTCACGTTTATCAGCCTTGCATTGTTCTACTAAGACGAAGTCGTGTGACTTTCTTTCTTTCTTACGTTAAACTTTAAACGTTGACAATTTTAATACGTTCAACGCAGGGATAAAATCTATGATTCGATCACAAAGTGTAGCCAGTCCTCACAGCACAGGCGCTACCGTGCTACCTACACCTACATAATTACATATTTTCACACATTTGCGCTCCTCAAATTATCATACAAATTGTTTATTCACGTGCATGTTAAATTATATCCGCAAATAGAGTAATCATTTAAATACATATAATGGTGTGTCTGTGTAACGTATTAGAGCATCCGAACTTGTATCACGACGTCGCGTCGGGTTTATTATTCCGGGACATATTATGCATTACATCGACATAAAATGTACATAGCTTGTAACTATCCCGAATGCACCTAAAGCTCTAAAAATAAATTTCAACGCGACCCTGGGCAATGGTTTTATTGTAAAAGACTAATTATTCGTTAATTAAAATGTATTCGTACGTCATAGCAGGAAATCAAATTGCCATCCTAAAAAAAGACAGCAACAGAAAAATTAAACGATACAAGGAGTTAACAAACACAGACTTTGCAAACTTATATTGACACCTTCGAGTTTATAACTCAACTAGCTTCTACCAACAACTTCTTCCGCATCAAAGTTGATATATTATGCCACGGGAACCGCACTTTTTGGTCGCATATCTGTGCTAAATTTCACTAGATCCGTTCTGCCGTCGTGGTATAATTAAGTAACAAACACCCATCTATCCAAGCTGTCGCATTTGTACGTGTTACTGTCATAGTAACCAGGATTAATGTAACCAGGATTTTGTAAAAACCTAATTTAAAAGAGTGCCGTGGAGTTTCTTGCTCGTTCTTCTCCATAGAGGCCTACCTCCGTTTTGGAACGAGCAACTAGCTTCAATTTTCGGACTAACTGACAGACTCCTTGACAATTCAAAAGTGCCTGTAATCGGTCTAATTGAAATAAATGTTTTTGACTTTGACTTTGACTATAGTAATATAATGGGCCAAAGGGCCTTAAAGGTCGTTAAACCCGAACCGCCCCTGACTAAAAGCATGGTCGTCAAGTTATGAGTATTGGTTACAGCTGCTGGTCCAGAGGTCGCAGAAAGAGGATGGAGTCAACGGTGTAACAGAGAAATCATTTACAGTAAGTACCTTACTCCGAACACATAAAGCATTAAGTTATTTGCCCCATTACTTACAGTTTATGAGCTATTTTACGATCCATTTAAGTGTTCATCACTTTTGATTCCTCGACGATTGAAGTCTGTAAATTCTCTTTTACAATCCAAATGAAATCTGTTTTCTTTTTCTAATTAAAAAATGCGCGAAATCTATCGTAAGTTTACGACCTCAGAAATGCTAAAAGCAAATCGTTTGATCATCGCACACTTGAAAGCGCAAAAAGTCTGTCGACTGCTCCAGCTCTAAATATTAAAATCTTAGATCGAATATCTGCGCTCACCCCTGTAACTGGTTGTCTCCAGAAGTACCTGTTCCCAATGTACCCCGAGCTGGCGCGCCAGTTCTACAAGTACATCCACCGCGTGGGCAAGTGCAAGAACAAGCACATCCCGCTGTCCACTTTCAGGCAGCAGTGCGAGAAGATCCTCGCCATGCTGGACGACGCCATGATCATCGAGACATACGTCAGGTAGGGAGCGACAGAGACAAATAACTTTATGAGACGTAGACAACTCAGAATCCGTAAAAACATGACGTAATTAACGACTATCCAAAAGCTATACATATATCCCTACTAATAATGCTGTCGTTTTCAATGTTTACTACAATTTTCCGCTCTCACACAGTTTTTATTGTCAATCAATGTCTGTCAAATTCCTCATGTTACACAAATGGCCTTCAGTCCAACGTGACACAAAGTAGATCAGTGTTTTGTCTCGCTTCAGTCATTATTATCAAGACAATAACATATAAATAACTGGAAGGTCAACAGTTCAGTTTGGCTTTAATTTTGGTCATGCCTTGTAAGTTCTTCACACTTCATGAATACAATGCAAAATAACATTATTATGACCGAAACACGGACGATATCACTGGCAAGGAGCCGTCATTAGTTTGGTTAATGGTCACATTTACGGACGGAATTCTTCTTTGTCTCATTTGAATGTTACAAGACTCTAAGTCAAATCATTTCTTTAATTTCAATTAGGCCATTAAAAGGCACTTCAGAACTTCATACACAAGAAAAAAATGAATTAAATCTAGTTGCGTAGTTTATGAATAAGCTGAGAGTAGCTTATAGTCGTCCTACGAGATAAAATCGTGACAGCACAGTTGAGTGAGGATCACGCGTTTTATCACGCCAGCTCGTGTATACACACTGTAAACAAGCGCATGCAGCAGCGGCCGGAACGATACAGACCTGGGAGGCGCAGTCCGCAGGCTCGCTCCTAACTGTTGGCTCAGCATTCAGGCGTCGAAGGGCCTGGGCTAATGGCTTCCCATTTCCACGTAGGATGTTCGGCGCGGAGACAGATGAGAACATGGTGATGCCGGAGGGCCTGCGCAGCTTACTGTACACCAGCTACAAGCTGTCGATGGACCACTACCCCGAGGGCCCGCAGACCTGCCTTATGGTGAGTTTATACTGTCAGGTGAAGGCGCTGCGTTGTAAATGGTTTGTGTCTGCACGGGTTTTGTTACTTAGCTTGAATATAATGGTACTGAGTCGCGAGTCCTTATTGACGAGTTCCACGAAACAACCCCGGGGTTTCTTCGCTTCGGCTAAAAATAGACCTAGAAGGTTTTCGTAACAAAAACATCTAACGTGCTGATATTTTAACCAGGTAATCGAAGGATCTTTTGAAATCGGGCCTTCTTAATAGACGTCTAATAATATTGTATGTCGTGATGTTGTATGTGTTCAGATCAACAAGACGTTGTTGGTGGTAGTGAACGGGTGCTTCAACAAGAAGGACATGCACAGCGTCGGGTTCGTGGTGCGCTGGTTAGAGGAACACTGTCACAGACTTATATTTCCTGTCCATAGGTAAGTGGGGAGGTTTATGGACTATCACCAATTTTGCAATCTCACCTTAGATCACTCCGATTTTTGGTCCTTTCATAATCAAATAAATGTAGTCCTTACTCACTTTTGAGTCTTCTTGACCACGCTCGGTCTAATTAGGACCCTACACTTTATCCGAATGCGGTAAGGTTCAGGGCGAGGATAGGGTGTTTGAGCACACTTGCGCCTGGCGCAGGTACTGCGTGCACATGCTGGCCACGCGGCACCGCGACATGGAGGCGTCGGTGGAGTCGAGCGGCTCGGGCGCGGGGCTGGAGCTGGCCACGCCGGTGCTGGAGCGCGGCGCGTGGCAGGCGGCGTCGCACCTGCTGCCGGTGTCGCTGGCGTGGCTGCTGGCCGGCACGGCGCCGCCGCTGTACTCGCGGCCCGGCCAGCCGCCGCCGCAGCCGCACGGTAACTCACTAGCAGTGGCCTTATTATTATTTTGTTCTGAGGTGGGAAATCCTTAAGGATGTTTCCCGCTTTGGGAAGGGCGGAGGGGTCTGTCAGACTTATGATTTACGACACACCCTATAGTTCCTTTCTTATACTTAAGTCGGGAATCCCGGGAGCGTAAAATCCAAAATCAACGAAATTAAGTTGGATTGGAAATATGGACATCTTGAGACAAAATAATTGATAAATTGGCTGCCCAGTTCTAGGATACAGTTGAAACCTGAAAACCGGTTCAATCAAGTTTCAATTTTAAAACTAAGTTTTTCTTTCTTATAAATAAATAAATTTAATAAAATCAACTTTTGTTTCACAAGTCTTTGAAATCACAAAAATATATAGAACTTAAATTATATCAATATCTCAAACAATCAAACTAAATACGGCAGTATCTTTCACTACACGGATTAATTAGGTGAATAGATTGTTAATTGTAAGAACCGTGCATGAGAGCCCCGTGCGTCCGCAGGCGGCGGCACGCTGGCGTCGCGCCTGTGGCTGGCGCGCCTGGTGTGCGCCGTGCCCTCGCACTGGGTGCCGCTGTACGCGTCGCGCGACCACGGCATGGGCGCCAACCGCTTCCTGCACCACACGCTCGCCTACAAGTACCGCCACACACTATATTAAATATACATATAATAAACCTTTTCAACCGTTTTCAACTCAAAATAACATTACTTAGAAAAAATAAATTAGTAGATATATTGGCAACACCAATTTATCAATAGTATATAAAACTAATCTTCATAATATTGAGCGCAACTCCTGTCCCAATCAGAGGTTTCCAACAGGTGGAACAAATGGCATGAGTTTGGAAGCATATAATTTAACAGCGAAACATTCTCAAACATATATGTTGTATTGTAGCTCTTTTTACAAGTTAGCGCGTTTAGGATCTTTTAATTGTTGTCTGTTGACCACTACAGCTTGTGTATGTGTGCAGGGGCCCCACGCTGGTGCTGATCCAGGCGGAGGAGCTGATGGTGGTGGTGTGCTCGCCGCAAGAGTGGCGCGAGACGCACCAGTACTGGGGCGGACCCGACTGCGCGCTGCTACAGATATATCCCACGTGAGTGCCAACACTGCTCAACATTAAACCACAACACAAATACAACAGAAACAAACTAATATCATCTCAAACAGAAAAGCTCAGATTTTGGACTGATACCGAGAAAAATTTAACTAAAAGTGTGAATCGTGTTTGATTTTTAAGTTACCCTCGTCAAACTGGTCTTTCATCATATTTTTTTCGTCTAAAAGGACCAATTTTCTCCATAAAATGTCGAAACTGACTATCTCCATATCTTTGCAGCTTCTCGATAGTAGAGAAAGGTCCCAAGATGTTGTACCTGAACACCAGCATCCGCGGCTACCCGAAGGGTCTCCGGGCGGGCTCGGACCCTCGCAAGCCGCTGCTGAGCATCCCGGAGGACTTCGACTCGCTCGTGTTTCAGGGCGTGCCTTACCCGCTCGAAACTATCGAGGTACGAACACTTCGGCTTTTTTGCCTTTTGTTTATAACAATCTCCTTTGCAGTTTAAAATAGCAATCATTATAATACATTTAAAACACACAACATACATACATTTTTAAATACATTTCGTGAAAGAAAATATAAAACATCTCTAAAAAAACGGGTGTAAAAACACACTTAACGATGCTTAAAGTTACACGTGAAGAACAATAATCATTCATCATTTTAATCTTTTCAAGAACAAGTTTTCAATATTGTAACTATAACTTATACCCCCCCCGACCCGTGTACTGTTGCACACACTCATGCACTCAGTGTTGTGTGCGTTACATGGCGCGCTACCATAAGCAGTGATTACACCGAAAAACATCTTCAGAAGAAGTATTCCAGCAATAATTTTTGTTCAACGTTAGAAGGTTACCTATAATAAATTTAATAATAATAAATTTCATTTATTTTCTCCCACAAGGTACATACATTCCATAATATTTACAACGGTTATAGATGGAAGGGAGACAGGAGCCCAAACTAAGTAAAAAAACTTGTGTCATGGGTCTCCTGGCCTCCTTAACCCGGACAGTTATACGAGCATGAGCTACATGAGTAGTTAGATGCTGAGGGAGTGAAAATGTGCATGCATAATAAAAAGTAATCATGCATGTGAATAGGTATGGGGGTGTGTTTTTGAGTGCGTGTGTGTGAGAGGGTGTGTTTATGAGTGCGTGGGGGTGTGTGTGTGTGTGCGCTCACGCGCGCGTGTTAGATGTTTCAGTGTCTACAAAGAAGTTTCTCTGTCTCCTCGTACTTGAGTGTTAGAAGCCATTCTATGACCTTTTTCTTGCAGTCTTGTTTTGAATTAGCGTTATCAGAAAGTTTTTTATTAATGAGGTTATAAAGATGCGGGCCTTGTGAAAAGAAAAATTTGTCGCTAAAACCTGTTCTGGCTGGTTCTGTAGGGCAAACTTGAAAATTACGACGCCGAGTTAATGTTGGGTTATTTGGGACGAATTTAAGAAGCTTATGTTGCCTAAGCACGACAGCAAGAATAAAAAGTTGCCTTACCGTCAGTACCTGAGCTAGTTGATACAGTTCTGACGTAGAGAATAGTCTTGGTTTGAATAGACTCACCTTAGTATCAATCTTTGAGCTCTCTCTAATTCAATAAGGCAGCTCTTGGCTGCTCCACCCCAAGAAGAACAGTAGGCAATGACAGATTGACACAGGGTCAAATAGACCATTTTCATAACTTTGGAGTCTGCCACATGTCTGAGCTGTTTAAATATATATGTCAATTTACGAACTCTCCGAGCAACATTGCTTATGTGTTCAGAAAAACTTAGATTTTCATCAATGGTTACCCCCAAATATTTAGTAAATTGGACTTTCTGAATATTTGGACAGCTACATTTTGAGTTGAAAGTTAAATTGCAAGAATGTGCTATGATTTGGTGTGATGAAGAAATGGATTTTCGTAACGAAAAAGTTATATAATTCGTTTTAGTTGCATTTAATGTAAGTGAGTTGTTAGTTAACCAATGACATACTCTATTGAGGCCTTCTTGAGCATATTTAAATACTTTTGTCCAAGACTCCCCAAAAAAGGTGAGAGTTGTGTCATCAGCGTATGAAATTATTTTACAATTTGTAAGTTCGAGTTTACACAGTTCGTTGATGTAGCATAAAAATAGGGTAGGGCCCAATATACTGCCCTGTGGCACTCCAAAGTCAACTGGACATTCTGCGCTTAATGTGTCGCCTATCCTTACCCGCTGCGTACGACCAGACAAGTAGCTTCCAAATAACGAAAGTTGTTTGTCTCTGATACCGAGGCCTTCAAGCTTCAGCAGAAGTTTGGAGAGAGAGACCGTGTCAAAGGCTTTAGCAAGGTCTAAAAATATTGTGAGGCATTTGTTTTTGTCGTCAAGCTTTCTCGTGACAAAATTGGTAAATGTGTGTACAGCATCATCGGTTGATCTGCCCTGTCTAAAGCCGTATTGTGCATCAGAAAGTAAATTTTTAGATTCTAAAAAATTAACGAGCCTCTTGTTTATAATCGTCTCTAATACCTTTGATAGGGACGGTAGTAAAGATATCGGACGGTAATTATTGACACATACCTACATCGTACATGTTACATACTTGGTACAAGTGTCGCTAGTCGGGCTCAAGCAGCGTGTGTTGTGCGCAGGTGTGGGGCTGCGGCGACCAGGCGTCGCGCGAAGTGCAGCTGGAGATCAAGAAGTGGCAGGTGAAGGAGGCCGAGAGGCAGCGACATGTAAGTGCACACCGCGGACAAACTATGTATTGTGAACACCGAAGTCTGCAGCTCCTCTTTTGAGCCGAAGACACAAAGCATTAGGGAATTGTGGCATCAAACAAAAATGTGGATAATTAATAATAATATGTAAATTCAAATAATATTTTCATATCAGACATTAACAGTTCATATTAGGAATAGTATTACATATATGGTAGGTAGGTACTAATTATTTGCACATAACACATTTCACCGGTAATACTGGGCTAGATAAAATCTTAAATAATAATGAGATCAACAGTTGTGGACGGACACTGCACTGATAACACAAACCATTAAAAAACCTTACATATAATTATAGAACAAATATTGCAACCAAAAAAGTATTTCTTATGATGATAACTCTGAAGTGGAGCTGTCAAGAAGACACGTCATACTGTCGTCGTGTGGCCGTTTGGCCACACGACGACAGTATGACGTGACTTCTTGAAAGACCAAACGGTCTTTCGCTCTGTTTTAAGTATTTTTTTTGTTTTCCAGGTGAAACTGTCTGCGGCGGACTGGATCGAGCACCCCGACAGGTACCTGCTAGAGCTAGCGGGCAGGCCGCAGTACAACAACTCGGCCAGCTAGTGAACACCACGTGGCGGGATACATCGCGGGTTTTATACGAGACAGGTCTAGTGGCGTGATGTGTGGCGAGCAATGGATTGACAAGTGATTGTGTGACACACGTACTCTATAATACTCGGGCTAAAAATTCGTTGCATATGCGGTTATGATACCAGTGGTCCTTACCGAAAAATATCCAGAGTTTTTGAAAATAAATATTTTAGATTCTTGATATTTATCTCTAATGAGGGATGAGGAGTGAGGTGTAAGTTAGCATAAGCATAACCAAAAGTCGAAAGTCAAATTATTTATTTCAATTAAACCATAAAAGGCACTTTTGTATACCAGAAAAAGTGATTTAATCTAGTTTCCCTTTCCAAAAGATAATTTTGTATGGTGAAGAATGGGCTAGAATCTCCATGAGAAAATGATTCACTCTAACTTAGGTCTAAAACTCTCTCTAAGTTTCATAAGTGAGTGTGACAAAGTGCGTAATATTCGCTGTCTCACTTCCACACTTTGTTGCGTCGTTCGCAGCGAGTTTTCGACCCGAGTGCAGTGTCCGGTCCGACGGTACTGCAATAAATATAACCCTTCATTGATCTATGACCAGCCAAGCTAACATTATCAATACTGCGGTCGTATCATCTCGCACCAAAAAGAGACATAAATACATTTACAGATAGTCGTGTCTCGCTTTGGCGCGAGATAATACGGCGATGAAACATTGTCTGTCAGGACAAAAGTTTTAGTAGAAATAAAATCAAGCTACAGACTGGCAATGAGTTGTGGTGCTTGTAGAGAGAAATCAGAATGTAATTTACTATTAAATTGTAATTATTTTATAAATGGTATCAGTACCTATCACAAAGATTACTTTAAAGTTCTTCACAAAAGCATTTTGGGCAACTTACATGATGGTTAAAAAGGTTAAATATAAAACTAGTCCAGCACAGCCATCATTTCGAACTTTTGTGTGACTTAACAATATTTTATAATATAATTATGTACATACATTAATGTTGACTTATTACAAATTAATTACTTATATTACTAGTTCTGAAATTGATATCAGAGTTTTCAGATGTTCAGTTTAAACTAAAACCATCGGTTAGTAATTGTTAAACAATAAATATAAGGATCTAAACCCAGCAAGAATAGCTCCTTCCTTGTAGATGTAGAAAGGGACACATATATACAAGCTCATAAAAAAGATGAGATAAAAGAACTATGCTAAGTTTTATATTTTCACATAAGTACTCAGCACAAAGTAACTAACTTCCTACTTAATATTCTACTTATTTCTTATTTATTTTGCCACTAATTTGATTTGATTTAATTTTTCTTACCTTGTACTCGCATATCATTCTTGACTCGCAGATAATTAATATTCCTCTTGAGCATAAGATTTACATCGTTGTTGTAAAGTCAATTTGAAAATAACTAGAAGAGAAACATGTTTGATTATTTTAATGAAACCCTAACATAAAAATTTCGTCTGTACCTTATTTAAATGTACTGAAGCCTAAACAAATGGCAATCCACATATTGTGCCTGTAACATAGTAATGTATTTGACTTCAATTGATGTAAAAACATGAAATGTTGATTATTATAATAATATGTAGGAGGAGGATGGATTATGTTAATTATAAGATTATGTCATGTATGTATAGCATCTAAAGCCTAATAATATTATTGCAATCAAGCTCACTAAACAAATTAAATAGAGAATAAAAAATGTCCATTCAATCGTATGTCATTCAACTATTAAACTGTCAGCTCCTGTAGTAGCTGCAAGGGTGGTTTTTATAGTTCATAGGCAATTCGGCTATAATATGCGCGAACCTCGAGTGTGGTGCGATTGACGCACGAAGTAATTTAATTTGTTTTGTTGTGAGTGCTGGACATTGTCGCCAAAGTAGTTCCTTACGTAATAAGCATTTTATAAAGCGAGTTTCATATTTGTGTAAGGTTCCTATTGTACAAGCCATAATCGCGAGTCACTTAGGAAAGTATGTAACGCTCAGAAACAGTGTTTTGTTATTTTATAAATGGACCAAAATGTTTAATAATATCGTATTAGAATAAGCTGAAAGTTTACGTTGATATGAATAAGTTAATGTGAACATATATTTGCGATCTCAACGTTTTGGACAAATGCTTTGATGGGTACGGTAAGCGCGAATGTTTTGTCGACAAAATAATAGCTGTTTATAGGTAACGAAAAACCTAAAGATGGCGCCACATTCGTTGCTCTTAAGCCCTGAATCATGATATTATTTGAGATCACGAATAACATTATGTTGTGTGCAATTTAAC
The DNA here is from genome assembly GCA_949774945.1 of Hoplodrina ambigua. Lineage (NCBI taxonomy): Eukaryota > Metazoa > Arthropoda > Insecta > Lepidoptera > Noctuidae > Hoplodrina > Hoplodrina ambigua. The sequence continues at coordinate 263,531 of OX458984.1, forward strand.
GAGAGGTGTATTGCGAAATGCAATAAAAATAGTTAAGATAAATATTCTCTAAGACATCACAGGCATCTGCTTGACGTAACACATGCACAGTCAGTAATATGCGCTTCGTAATTGTAATATAGGTGCTACATGAATGCTTCATAAATAAGTATTTTGTGTACTTATTATAAATGTAAATTTTAATAATAAATGAAATATTTTATTAGGTACTTGTTTTTATTTTATTTTTTGAGTAAAAATCCATTCCATTCTCCGTGGAAAACTCCAGTTGAAATCTTGGAGGCTGTGGCACCGTGCATAATTTCTACTGACAATGTGTGTGTGTGTGTGTGTGTAATCCTGATATCAATCCTCAGGTGAAACACAGGTATAAATAAAAACAATTGTGGACCCTGTCGAGCACTACATGCTGTAGGTACTGTGTGGGCTCATATTTATTTATCACAAACTCTGCTACCATTACAGAAAATAGTTAGCTGCTGCCAGTTAGTTCATTGAAGCCGAAAATGGGGCAATAATTGTCAACAGCAAAATATTCTGCTCACAGAAATGATACCCCATGTCTTGTGCTACTGTGTAAAAGAAGATGTCTAAAAAAATGTTGTTTTTAAACGCACTCTGTCACTGTCAATGTCATCGCTGGCAGATGATTATTGATTCATGAAAAGTCAGAAAGTTGAAAAATGCGATTAAAGTTGAACGAAAGATATGTTGACAAAAGTTCCGGGCGTAATCTGAAATGAATCCGATTACAACTCGAAGGTCTTTTCCAGTCTCGTCTGAAGCTCTGAACAGAAACCGAAAAATGATAAACAAACATAAATTACCTGTTTTAAAGTAATCTGTGAACATTTAGACTAACTTTTGTATTCATGAGCTGTGATTGCTGATTAGTTTAAGTAGCAAAAAAGTCAACAAACAGTTGCTAGTACCTAAATAATAAGATAATGGCGGTGTACGCGGCTCACTTGACGAGGACGCTGCAGGGCACGCCGACAGTGTTTCAAGTGACCGCACAGGAAGCCCTGGGGTCGACAGTGAAGCCTGCGCTACAGAAAGTTGTACAGGTAAACATTGTTACATAGTGTAGCATAGTATAACACACTGAATATTTATCACATATTACTGGTTAGAGCTAACCCGGTATATCATGATACTGGCCGGCTATTTATACTTGCATTTATACTTGGCAACAACATGAGATGGTTGAGCATTGATATTGTGTCAAGTATCTACAATACCACAAAAGCCTTAATGAAGAGTAGCAGATGACACCTTCTTCTACTCATAATGCTCTACTGCTTTTCAGTGCAGTTTTGAATCAAGCATTATTACCATTTTTATAATAATTTTGAAAAATTGATATATTCATTAATATTGTAACAACTATTAGGTCATTTCTGTGGCTTTAAAGAACTTATTGTTATATTGTTTGCATTATCTTTATTATTTAGATTTTAATAAAACCTCAGATTATGAAATTCATTTGTAATAACTCTGAATAATTGTGTGAAGGAATGTGTAACTTTACTCTAAAACCCAACTGAAAAAAAAAATAGATATAAATGCTTTCATACCTAAACAAAAACAAATAATTCATATAAGTATTTTAATTAGTAATGAATCCTTATCCTATCTTTATTACATATGCAAAATAAAGTGCTATACTTGTAAATACTTATTCCAGTTCCTTGCTGCAACATACCCCAACAAGTGTGGCTGGTGTTTGCGCTGGTATGATGAGGTGTACCTGTTGTTTGATTGCTGCCTCCAGTACTACTACCTCAAACATTATGGTGAGTTGAGACATTGTAGCAAAGATATTAATTGTAACTAGAGAATTGTTCACTAAAATAATGTTTTTATCAACCAACTTTTTCTGTCTGTTCTTGTTTTGTGGTTTAGTAATATTATATTAAGGTAAAAATTTCCAATCATATAATTTATTTGTCCAAATCTCCTTATCAACATAACTCCATTCCAGCGGCATCATTCTCCGAAAGTTTTTATGGGCTGCTCCGCGTGCCCACTTCCTCTTCTAGCGAGTTCAACAATGGGCAGCAATTACCTGTATACCTGGAGCGAGCATCGCTAGCCCTGCTCGTGCTGGTACCCTACCTGCGGGACAGGATAGAAAGGATTGTGGAAAGATGGATGGAGGATGACGAAGACGGCAGGTTGGGGAAGGTAAGATTATTGTAGACAGATGTGTTCATGATTGTTTATGTATTAAATGTTCCCTGAACTATTTTAAGTATATAATACTACTCCAATGATACATTTGTTATTATGTTTATATTTGTTGTTAGTCGGCCACGGACAGGCTCCGGCGCGCCGCTACGCGTGTGTACAGCATCCTGCACACGCTGTGGGCGTGCGCGCGCCTGCTGCAGCTGGCGCGCTACCTGGCGGGGCGCGCGCGCTCGCCCGCGCCCGCGCTGGCCGCGCTGGGGCTCACGCTGAAGGACGCGCCCCCTCGCGAACAGCCCGACCACACTTGGGGGGACCTCGTCAGAAGTGTGGCTACAGGACAGATCGGGTGAGCGAAATGACAAGTTTGGGATAACAGATTTCAAAGAAGACAATTTCTATCTCTAAAGAACCTTCGTAATGTATGTTGCGTGCTTAAGTGCTGTATATTATAAAGTGTGCCCTGTGCCCGCTCAGGAGCGCGGTGGTGACGTTCCCGATGCTGGGCGCGGCGTGCCTGCGCGCGGTGGAGTACGGCGCGTTCGGCGTGCAGTTCCTGCGCTGGTGGGACGCGCGCGCTGCGCCTGCGCAGACGCTGCCCGCGCCGCCGCCGCCACAGGTCAGTCACTGCACTGCGGTTTACTAGTGGTAACATTGCCAGTATATCATTATACCGCTGTTGTCGTTGCTTCCAGCGAGATATCCGAGCCCTTCGTTTGAGGAACAAGTGCCCTCTGTGCCTGCAGTCGTGGAAGATACCTACAGTGTTGCCAGTGTCTGGGTAAGCATGCTTTTAATTCAAAACCCAAAAAAAAGTAAAAGTATATAGGTATTTAATTTAACCACAAGCAATTTTAAATTGTCAATGAATTGGATCAGTTGGTCAGAAAGTATTTTTACAAATTCCTAGCTACTCATTCTTGTTGCTTCTTTAAGTGAAACAAAACAGGTATCATAGCAATATAAAAAATAAAATCTTGTGACATCAGCACCATTTAGCTCCACCATCTTGAAGAGAACTGTTGAAGGGAGCGATTCTTGCGGGATAAAATCGTTAAACAATCTTTATTTCTTTGAGGCTTTACAATGTGTCTGTTGTATGCAGCTTCGTGTTCTGCTACTCTTGCATCTCGCGCCACGTGCGCGCGCACAACTCGTGCCCGGTGTCGCGCTGCCCGGCGACCGAGCACGAGCTCGTGCGGCTCTACATCGACTAGCGCTGTACTGAGCGCTGTTACAGCACTACAGGAAACCACACAGGTTTTTGCTGAATGTTACTTAGTTTTATGTTGGTACAGAATGCGTAGATGACGCCTTGGTGAGAGGTATTTTTTTTATACCCTGTTCACTGCACGGTGATTGTGTCTCAATCGCCGGCAGTAACAGGTTAAATTTCGTTGGAGTATTATGGGGTTAAATTGGTAACTAAATTTTTAGCTTTGTTTTGTTCTGTAATAAGGTTTAGTGTTATATTATACAGACGACTTGTAGAAAATTTTTAAACATCTATCATCATTTCATTCAGCCATGTACATTGTAGGTACTCTTATAAATTATTTATATTAAGATCAAACTTATTAGTAATACCTACTTATATAATCCAAAAATAATAATATAAAATTATTATTGTAGTGCCTTTAACTGCCTTACTGTGTAAGGAATTAAGTTGTCATAACTTGTACATAATATATTATTATTATTTATTATGTTTTTTTTTTTAATAAAACAAAAAATATTGATATTTTCATTTATTTTTCAACTTAAATTGGTGACATGATCGATAACGACGATAATACTTATCTCCTATAATTACTGTTACACACTGTCTGGCATTTCATTGTTTTATAATACATGATTACACAATATTTAATTGCGATTTTTAAATGGCACTTTCGTTTTCCGTACTTAGTCATAGAGCTTAAATGGTCTAAATTATAAAAAGAAAACATGTAAACTAAAGCTAAACCATTTAATTGATACAAGGGTGCGGGGGTAGGACGAGAGCGGGAACCGGGAGAGGTGCGGGCGGCGGGCGTGAGTAGTGTGATACACAAGAGGTGAAATTTGCACTGGACAGTTCTTAAGATATATGATTGTTGTCGCTGTGGTCAACAGTGAACAACAACAACTGGTGAGGACTCATTTAAGCGGTTTAACTGTATACTAGCGTTGATTATGTCACAAAGCTTTAGAAAGAGACTGGCACAGGTGTGAGTGGCAGAGACAACACCCTTAAAAAGGCAAACTTCCTAAAACTCAATGTGCCATAAATAAACGACCGCACACTGTATGAAATCCACCACGGTATGCAACTCTTGCGCATTGAGAATCGCCTGTTACTACGTATGTTGTTCTTTCTTCCCCAGTGGAGCGCAAGGAAGTGTTTGTAAAACATTCCCACGCGTGCCTCTGGGAACGAAAGAAAAACTTACAGAGCAGCAGATGATTCTCATTGCGCAGGAGTTGAATTAACGGGGTAGCGACAAGATGGCGGGATACAGGGTAGGATTCATCAGCAACAGTTGTGCATGTAGGATGTCAATAATTTATGGTAGTAATTAACAACAGTTTAGGCATCCAATCAAATAAAATGTTGTCCATATGTTCACCATGTATCCGTGTTACTTGACTTTTAAGTAATATTTACACATTTGACTAATGCTACATAACTTTAACTAATATTACAAAATGCCTTTTGTACTTACTTAATTATGTAGGTTTGTGATGATAAAAATATAAATAAGTAAGTAGACATCGAGTTGATTTTTCAATTGTCAGATAGCGCTGTATAATTATAATTTTGATAGACAGCTTTGTACTAAAATAAATTCAAGCCGCCATTTGTTTTTTTAATTAATGGTCCCTTACCACATTACACTTATAGATACACTTAAAGTTATGTTACCTCTCACAAAGATTGAAGATACGATCATATTTTTGTAAGGTACTTAAATCGATAAAAAATAACTATATAAAGGTACAAAATCATATACGTTATAATCTTACTAAGTAGTTGCCAATTACCGTAAGTACTTAAGCTTTTTTGGTATAATGAAGATAAAAACTACAAACTAAAATCAACAAATTAGTTTCCAACAAAAATTAACACAAGTGGCAAGTTTGCCACAATAGACAATCGTGGCAAAGTTACCACCACTTGGTAAAGGTTCGTCCACACGAGCATTTGTTCGCAAGCGTTCATGTTGTGGCCATTTAATTGCGAGCCAATCAGCCGTTTACAGTCAAACGATAGAAGAAGTTGGTACCTAACAAGGAAAATGCTCGCAAACGAACTCCCACGCACGAGTGTTGGAAAATGGACCATCTCACAAATACTCCACTTGAGATGTGATGACTCCATGTAGATATTGGTGTGAAATCTGCCGACCATTCCTGGCCACCAGAACGATGCGAGGCGTGTGTCCCACGTACAGGATGGGGTCGGGCGGGCCGTGCGGCTCTGTCCCGATCGGGGGCAGGGAGTCCACGTAGGCCCTCAGCTCGTCGCGCGACGCGAATGTCTTGTCTCCGTACACGCCGGCGCCCTCGGGGATCTCGAGAACTTCCCATGATTTTGTCGTGTCGAAGTAGCCGCCTTCACCCTGGAACAACGTAAGTGTTTAGATTGTAAATAGTTTTACTACCTACTGTTATATTCTACACAATTATATTTCATTTCATTTATATTTCATTGTATATCAAAAAGTAACAGGTTTTTGCGGCGAGCCAATGTTGAGTTCTACTGCTATGACAAACTTGACAGCGTCTTGGCATTGGCCGCGATCTCTCGACCCTTCCGCTTCTCATAGATCAATTACCTCGAAAGTAGAAACAGCATAGTGGTTCCCTTTCTTGGCGGTGACCACAGACACGAGCTCGCCGGCCTGGTTGACGATGGGCGTGCCGGCGATGTACACGTTGGCTGACTCGAAGGTCGGCGCGAACCGCCACTGCGCCAGCACTCCGTCACTCGACCGCAGCAGGATGCGCTTGCTGCGGTTGATGAACACCTGCGGGTGGAGGGAGATAGTTTATTTACTGTATGGGAAGTATAAAAGCGAGTATGAAATACATGGAGAGTTGGCCAAATTGGTATCATCTATGACTCTCCTGCATAAATACTTTACTCCCTATTTAATGGTTGCAGTACTTAGCTATGTTGTTTTCCATAACAACCCGATTGTTTGAGGATGATGATAATAAGGATCTCTGTTTTACGAGAGAATTTCCTCGGCCAAAAATTCATTCAACGGGCAAGATTTTTGAAGGATAGCACAATATTTGAATTGTCTGTATGTCTGCTGACCTTCTCAGCAGTGTTCTCGTCGATCCTGACGAACACGAGCTCCCCCAGCGGCGCCAGCAGCTGGTCCGTGAAGATGTCGCAGTAGTGGTGCGTCGTCTTCGACAGCTTCTCGACCTATAAGCATGACGTCAATAGTCAGAACTATTCAATAATTGGCAAGCCGTTGGTTACGTGGTGATCATATTCAATCTGCTCTGCGTGACCTTGGACCAGCACAGAAACCATGCCATCAATATAGTCGCTCATGCTAATAGTAAAAGATAATCCACAAAGTGGTACCTTGCCAGCGCCGGACATACCTACTTACAATTGCAACGCGTTTCTATTAGGACTAAAACAATACGAGTATCTCTCACCTGTTCAGGCGTGCAGCAGTGGATAGGCACAGTGGCGCCGAAAGAGGCGTAAGGCTTGCCGTCCGGCCTTTCGTGCAGGTCGGCGGGGATGGCCATGTTCTCCACTAGGCCGCGGTAGGTCAGGCCCGCGGGGGCGTTCGTGGTCGGGTACCCGGTGCGATTCGACATTGTGAAGTTTGGAGGTGGATACTATGAACAGAAAGAAGATTAATTATATAATAGTAAAAACAATACAGTGGAGCGCAGAGTTTTATTTTGAAAGCAGGAATGAAGCGCATGATTACATTTACGAAGTGTAAAAGGGCCAAGACAAGTACATAACTGAGTGGAATACAGCGATAAGGCTGTTTTCTGTGTCTAAAAAGCCTACCTAGGAAAGGGGAGATATTTTAACTATTACTTTTGTAAAAAAACAGATAAACGGCAGAAAGTGAATATTAAGTATATGAATATAAGGAAAATTACTAATGCGCTCTTCCTTTTTCCTAATTATTTAATTTAGGTAAAATAAATAATAAACATGGATTGCAATAAAGACTTGAGTTGGCTAAGTAACTACACAAATACTTTCAAAAATGGAACAGTTGGAAATTATAAACCAAACGAGGGTATGTGAAAATTTTTCAGTCAAATCTAATACTCGTAAATGGCGGAGTGCAATTCAAGTGTTCGGTCAAAACATTAATTTAATAATAATTTGTTTTCCTTATAAAATTGTAACAGCGGAATACATACTTAGAACCAAATGGCAATGATACCTAGTCGCCTACTGCCAGGAAGTGAAACCCAGATGTCGCGAGTTTCCCGATAGTTTGTGCTGGGAGTCTTCGAGTCTCAAGTATGTATGTTTGTATTCATGTATATTCCACCTTAGCGCGTAAACTGCTGAACCGATTTTAATGAATGAGGTGTCTATTGATTCGTTATAATCTTGTCATAGATGTGGCGATATCCAGGGTATACCTGTAGGCTGTTGCCGTGGTGGAATGCCTATGTCACCCTGCCAGGCCAGCTTATGAACTTACTGCTCATGCCACAAGGACTTTATACCCTGGATATGCTATGATAAGAATTCTGAAGAATTGGCTTTCAGACAAAAACACATTTTCTTGTCGTGTTTTAGTTTGTTGTTCTGTGATTGGCACTTTTGTAGAACGTAATTTCGTAGCTACGTAGTTATCTAAACATTATCAACAAATTATATTATTGTATTATGTAAACCGAAGGGAGCCTTGATTACAGCTGTTATCAGGCGTGCTGTGTGTTTGTTTGTCACAATCAGGTGCCACTCCCAGCGATAACGTGTTTTACTAATTAAATCTATGTAAATTGATTTCGGGTTGTTACCTAATTAATTTGATTTTTTTGTTCTAGAATATTCTAAATAGTTTTACTAGGCAAAATCGCGAATTTTGATGGTGGGCTTTTCATCGTAATGCTTTTAGTTATAAAATGATCGGCTGCAAACGCCTACGTAGGTAGTCGCCGAGTATGACCGATCATATGATACTCGGCCTTCTTTCAGTGATATCAAACAGATTAATCAAACTTCCTTTTATGTAATATTTTCCAAAAATCATTTCATGTGTACAGTCGCCAGCACGACAGACTATATCTTTTTGTTGTAAAATCGCTCCTATTTCAACCGCATAAGATGTCGCAGAGTATACCTTAATGCACTGTCGTCCGTACAATTAGGTACCATTTGCATTATGGTTACCGTACAGTTACTGTTGCAGAGCTTGCAGAATTATGCTCAAACACTACTGAGCTATTTATTAAGTTTTCATTAATGAAATATTGATTAAAAGACAACTATTAATACAAGAAGTGATTACCTACTTGATGCTGACGCCTTTACCTTGTTATTATTTTTAGCTTACAAATTACCTAACTAGTACCTACCTAATAATAATAATTTATGTGACTGTACATTAGTTTATCTTGTAAATAAATATTAAAAAATGTCCGTTTAATTTTACCAATTTTATTAAAATAGCAATATTCTACAAAATATCGTATTTCACGTTAAGTCTACTCTCATCAAGAAACATGCGACATTCAGTACTTGCTTGTCAGCAAACCGCGGCTCTTTGAGACAATTGCTGCACTATAACCGAGGCGGTCAAATCAAAAGCTATAGCTGACCAAAACTACTAAACAACCATTTTAATGTAGGTGGAGTAATCGTGATCAAAGCTATATTAGTTTTTTTGTAATTAAACTGATTTTGTTGCTCATCGGTTTCTGAAAATTGTGACATTAAAAAAACATAAAAGTGGTTGACCCTTTCGGTTTAAAAGTTTGTCGAGACGCTAGTTGGGACACCACAGAAATATAGTCTATGCTATGACAATTTCTTCCCGGTTTGCCGATAGCTAGTGGGGTTCAAGGTAACCGGAACCGCAGACAACAGGGCCTAATAGCCGTACCTACTTACCCTATGTGCTCTGCCACAGCCGGCACTAGCACTCAACTAGTCAACAACACAAGTAGCTAACAACACAAAGCAACATACCCAGCTCTCCGGTGGTCCAACAACTGAGACAATGCCCGTATGTAGCCGGCCGGCGTTGATAGCACTATCACTCTGATAACAGGTGGAAACGTCACTCTATTGTTACGGAGAATGTTACATTCATCTGTCATCCATTTTGACAGCTTCTGCGGTACGGACCACAGTTGGTTCTCACAAGAAGAATACGGAGGTATTCGTGGAGGTGTTTTGCGGGTGTAAAATCTTTAACCGTTTCCCTGTATCTTCTAGTCAATCGTAAGATTTTTTGTGTTATATAAATCGTGTACTTGCGTACATAAAAAAGAGTAAGGTATTCTAATAGGTCTATCTATCGCAACAAAAATAAGAAGTCTGCCAGCGCGCAGCTCTCGATAACTATTTTAATATAAACTGGCTATAATGGCTATAATGGCTTTGTTCATTACAGCTGGTGGACCTCCACTAATTAATAAAACATTAGTCTATTGAACTCTTCCAATTGATGTTATTACTCTTTAAGCAAATTTCAACTTTACAGTAGGTAGTGTAAATAAAGTTAATTTCAAAATTACTAATTATAACTGTGGAAAAATTATTGAAATTATAGCGCAAACGAAGCTTTTAAGTGTAGAGAATACGGTGATTTTTCCAAATACTCGTATGTCTATGTATATATGTTAGTGATCGCGGGATGAACATTCTAGTTAGGGTTGGCGCAGATAAGACACCAAAATGCAATGCGCATTTTGTCAACCGATTTAAAAAAAAAAAGTATTTGAACGACTTAGAAAACAGGGGTTTCTCAGTTTCTAATAATTTTGTGCTTTTCCGTAGGTCGGTTTCTGAAGCGGTGCCCCATTTAAAAAATACAAAAATATAGGTAGTTACAATTTTTGTTTTGATTTTGTTTTTTTGCTGTCAAGTTTCGAGTGAAAGAAATGCACGAGTATGCCTAAGCCATAACCCCACTGCATGCTATTTTCAACTCTATTACAGTTGAGATTACTTGTGATTTTTTTAAATATCAAAAACTGCTGGCGGATTTTGCAAATGGGCCAAAGGCGATATGTGACTTCTAGCGAACGATGTCACAAACAAAAGCTAGTAGGTAGTTATCTTTATAAACTCACATCGCAATATCTCGTGTATCAAGATAATATAGATCCACTATCCACTTTAGTAATGTGGGGCAAAAAGAAATTGCTACCCAACTAGGTACTTCAGCTACTCACGTGCAGGTAGGTGCAGGTGGTACGCTTTTATTTATAGGATACTATGAATTACCTGCCTGAACGTGACTGAAAGTAAATATTATATAGATATCAATTTATTGAAGCAATAAATTGTCAGAGATAACCTGATACCATCACTGTGCACACTATCTGACGTAACTGTGTCACTAACGAAATTTAAATCAACAAATCAATCGTGCAGCTTCGTTTCTTTACTGTGGTGGTTGACTACCTTATGAATGGACTTCCGTCGCGTCAGCCGGAAATTAGACATCATTAAAAAAAATGTGCGGTCGGAAGGGGGGGGGGAGGTCGCCTGGAGGGGCGTAACGCTTTTTCCTTACGTGACGATTTCTGCCCGTTAACTCCTATCTTGTCGTAAGGGGCGTTAATTAAGGAACTTCGTTCCAAAAAAGATTTTAATTAATTTATTTTTAAACAATCAACCTATACAAACTTACAGTTTGCACCACACGTACAAGTTATTGGCTAATATTAAACATAAAACATACAATTTATTAACAGAATTACAGTAGATGAAAACAAGAAAAGTTAGCAAGATAAAAAATTTAATTTAAGTATTTATGTTTAACGCCATTAAATTAATGGTATTTATAAAGAATAAAAATACTCACAGTTCTTCTTGCCTAAGTAGGAGGTAATGTACACATACACAACACAATCCGCATTGAACTTTGTGACTTCAACACTGTCGTCCCTTCTAACGAACTCCGGATTTTATGCGGAAGAACTACCAATACTATGACTGTAATGTATTGTTCGTATTGTGAAATCATTCGTCATTAGTCTTAAAGTTTAGACCAGAATACAATCATGTACCTATATACCTACTGTTATTACTCTCCTTTATTTAATTGAATATAGATATACTGTCTAAAATGGAGTATTGTTAAAGAAGGCTAGTAAAATTTAATTATGTTTTGATCACACACATATGCGTTTTTGTATAAATTTTGTCTTTTACCTTTACCTTCTTATTATTATTATTTTTATTAACATGTGGTCAATCTGGTCATGAGTTACATGTTTATAATCTTATCTTAATATATATAAATCTCGTGTCTCAATGTTTGTCCTCAATGGACTCCTAAACCACTTAACCGATTATAATAAAATTTGCACACCATGTGCAGTTCGATCCAACTTGAGAGATAGGATAGTTTTTATCTCGATTATTGACCTCAATATCTTTACTTACTTCAAGCCACAGCAACGCGTGGTCGAGTCAGCTAGTTTAGTAAAAGGATTTATTGTGTAACTTAGCATGTAACTGTTTTTTGTCCCTAATGAATAAATAAATAAATAAATACCTACATATAAATATTTTTTTTAATTATTATAATAAAAAAATAATATATATATATAATAGTAGCCCACCGGTGACGGAATATTATTATTGTGTACGTATGAGTCAAGCTAGCGTTAGAGAGCGCTAAATGTACGTGACGTAGGTACTAGGTACCCAAAGTCGTAAACAGTGAACCGGTTTTCTTAGAACTGCTGCTAAGATAAACACTCAGACGATAAGATATGAAAAAATAGTTTATTTATGAAAGAGTTCAAAAGTTCAATTACACCATTGGGTTAAAAGTGGTGTAATTGAACTCTTTTGAAACTCTTTTTCAATTTAGCATTTTTTATTGATATAAAAAGAAAGATCTTATCTCTGTGTTAGCTTGCCCAATCGTGTAAGCGCGGCTGTCAATAAAGAAGTGGTTCTATTTTGTTATCTCAAAAATTGGACAAGACCAGTTTCGAATTGCACGTGACTTGACAGCTTGGGAGCGCAAAGCAGTAGGGATTTAAAAAAAAAAACCTTTTAAGATTGAAATAATAATAAACGATTTCTAGCAACATGTTCACAGTACAGCGTGTACTGGTGTCATTGGAAAAGGGGATTTTTTCGTATTCTGAGGTCAGACTTTAACCCAGTCGTGGGCGCGGTTCATGCGTCATAACTCATCATAATGTATGTAACAGGCTCCCGTCTCATGTTGGTATAAGGAACCGTTTAGTTTATTCAGCAAGAGTCCGACAAAACCCCTTTGTTTTCTCCAGATGGGCGGAAGATCCGTGAGGATTTCCTCACGAAAAAAACTAATTCAGACTTTAATCCAATTATTCGTAGGAAGTACCTAATTAAGAAGATTCATTTCTATGTCATGACCCCATCCATACGCCATAAAAGTTAGGTAAACCTTTAAATACTTAGGTATAAAGGTAACAGTCTCTATGATCGGCTAATATAACCAATCTTAGTTACCTTTACTGATACTAAAAATAACTTAGCATCTCATCCATAACAAAAACAAATGTTGTATTTTAATCGGATAATAAAAGGACTGTGCTTACCAAGAAAATCTTTTGTTTCTACATCTTATTTCATCAAATTATCACACTTATATTTTGGGGCACACACGTGTTAGATACACCATCTGATCACTGCACATGACACATGTACAACGTAGTGATGAAACGTAAACACTACTAGATATGATCTACGCATTTAGTTTAGCTCGGTCGCCGTGCGTCGCGTACGTCCCGACAGCAACAACGTATTTTGTGACTTTCAAACAAGAGCGGCAAAAGGCTTTATGTACAATTCCCACTTGTTTCGCTTAGGCTTTTCGTCGTTGGGTCCTTAGAAGCTTTAGAAAGCATGCGACTTCCTCGGGGGACGTACAGAATACAGACTGCTATATACTACATACCTAATATTCGATGCATTGTTTTCATAGACAAAGGAACTATGAATCAATTGTGCATCAGACACAGGTTTTTTATGATTTACTACTACTACTATAAATACGGATGGATGTTTCTTTACGTAATCACATCAGAACGGCTGAATGGATCAGAATGTTTGGCACAGAGATAGATTATAGTCTGGAATAGCACATAGGATACTTTTCATCCCGGAACAAAATTACGGTTCCTGTGATAAAATTATATCAATCAACACTGACGCGGAAAGAAGCGTTATTACCTAATAAAGGAAAACAATAGCCATTTGAACAAGATAATTATAGTTTTGTTAGTTGACGCCCCCAGGAGGGTCTTGATGTTTTTCATTCAGAGTGCTATGATACTGTTAAGATCTCCCTCGATAAATTTAGGTGAAGTAATTAACCGCTCACCTTATCAGCTGTCATTCCCTAGCATGGTTAGAGCCAAAGTCAAAGCATTTATTTCAATTAGACTATTTACAGGCACGTTTGAATTGTGAAGAAAGAGTCGGTCAGATGTCTTTTTTTTTCGTCACGCTATTCGCTTTGTAGCGTTTAAAAACCGGTTAAAAAGCAATCAAAATCTTAACTGCAGTGACTAGGTATCCCCCTCTGGCCTCTACACACAAATAAAAAGAAAAATATTATAAAGGTACCTATATTGTAGTCGGGACCGACTTTTTTGGTACCTACGGATTTACGGATGTCTATAGCACAGCTTTTGTAAGGATTTACGGATAAATAAATATGTCTTACCCCGTCAGCGAATAGAGTCGAATGAAAACCAATCAAAAACAATATGATCAAACTGAACACTGCCATTGTGATATAAAATTATAGTTTAACTAAAAGCAACTGTTCTGTACATACGTATTATATACTCGGTACTTCACAGCGTTATAAATCACTTATCGTGGGCATCTTGCGTGAAACCACAAAGTCACAAACTAAATAGGTACCTACTTACTTTGCTTTGCGACGATATCATTGGGGGCGTCCCCCAATATTTAACTACCGCTATTTTCCCCTTCTGGTTTTAATTGTGATTTTCTCAGAAGGAAGACAGAGGTGATTTACAACAGCACTGATTTCGGAGAACAAAAAATCGTTAGCAAGCTGACATGGCCTCTGCCAGGGTTGCGGATTTGGTTCGAAAGATAACGATACCGCGGCCCTAGATCACAAACGGCATTAGGAGGAACACGGATGGGTATTAGTCAGTAAGAGTCGGACACTTCCTTACGCTCCGCCCAGAGCGAAAGATGTCATTTGATGATTTCCCATCCTTGCTGAGACCTACCTAATTTAGCTACTTCCCGCTGCCCGCGAGCCCCTTAGATAAGTAGGTACATTTTGAAACTCAAGAAAAGTAAGATATAGACGTTTTTGTATGATTTATGTAGGTATGTATCTTTTGGTAGTGTGTTTGTATTTTGGTAATCAACTGTTCAAATCTTAGCACTGATAATAACTGATATGATTTCGACTCAATCGACCCCTGTTTCAATTTACCTTAATGAGGAGTGTTGGAGCAAAATGACTTGTTAGATTTAGATCCAGTTTTCGTCATGAATTTATTTTTACGCTGCCTTAGTCATATAAAAATGTAAAAAATTATTAACTAATATATGTACTTACATATTATTTACCGGACTATCACTATTTTTAGATCATCATCTGCCCAGCCTTTCCCAACTATGTTGGGGTCGGCTTCCAGTCTAACGCGATGCAGCTGAATACCAGTATTTTACATGGAGCGACTGCCTATCTGACCTCCACAACCCAGTAACTGGGTAATACGATACCCCTAGGTAAGACTGGGTTGTCAGACTCTCAAGCTTCTGACGATTCGTAACGACTGTCAAAGATCCACGAATGACAGCCGGGACCAACAGCTTAACGTGCTTTCCGAGGCACGGAATGTCAGTATTCAGTAATGTCTAAGATAAACTTTAGAAAGTACATATGAATTGAAAAAGTCACATTGGTACTTGCCCGGATTCGAACCCACATCCTCATGCATGAGAGGCGGGCTCCTTAACCGCTAGGCCATCACGACATCTATTGCTATCATTGCTAGAAATATTATAATTATCAAGCTCGGTTTTTTTAGTACGTACCAATGTTAGATATTGCTATGTACCTAATCTATCGAAAACAATGCAAATACGGCCATGGCTACCCCTATTAAAATTACAATAGGTAATTAGTCGTTATATTTTATTTATCACACGTCATTGACCTACCTCTTTGTATAGGTAATTATAGATTAACTCTTTCACGTCACTTCGACGTTTAGGCACGGAGCGAACAATTGCAAGTAAATTGTGACGTCACTTATTAGCTAACATAATTAACTATTTATTGATTGAAAAGCAACTAAAAGCTACTTTTATTGTTAATTGAAATTGTTCAGGACTAAAATAAATGGTTTTTTTTTTACTGCCTTGTTGATCTAATTGTCGCAAAGCGCGACTGCTAAGCATGAGGTCTTGGGTTCGATTTCTAGATCGGACGCAATGCTATTGGGAATTTCCATAAGAAATTTCTCAGTAGCAGCCTCGGGGTCTGGATTTGTGCCCGGTTGATGGCAATAGTCGCCCCCTATTAGAAATGGGACTAAAACATAGCTGGCGAAATGAGGGTATAGGTACTAATGGATACATCTCTGCCTTATCCTTCGGGGATCGCAGGCGTGATGTTATGACATCAATATTCGTCATTGATCAATTAAAAAATAGGGATGATGTTTTCGACGACACGTAGGTAGACAGAGCTGTAGGTTTATCCTACAGTTCTATGTCCCACACTGGAAAAATAATGTCACTACAATTTGTGGCGGTCATTTTATTTTAGCCCTGAAAACCCGATTCCTTTTTTAATTACATAACCGTAAAATTAGATTTATAACTGTTTTTATTTTAATAAATAGTCAATTGAGTTGGCTAAAAGTGATGTCACAGTTGTCTATTGCCATACAAAATCAATGGGGGAACTGTTTTGAAAGAAGTTCGTCAATTGTCTGGTGGTGTCAAGTACCTAATTAAACAAAGCACAGACACAGAGCATTATTAAACAAAGAAATGTTTTAGGAGGTTGGTACCTAGAATTTTTTGGGACAAGCCCGCCACACTGTTTCCACCCACTGCAACTCCTGAAAGCCAGAATCAACAGTGGGGGCCACCAGAAAAGCGCCGAGGCAATGAAGCTCGACGAGTCCGAGAAACGATTAACTGTCTAGGGTCCCGCAACGAAATGAATCAGAAAAGAATAGCGGAGGAGTAAGAAAAAATATAATAACATAACATAACATCACGCCTGTAATCCCCGAAGGGTTAGGCAGAGGTGAACCTATTAGTACACCCACATTTCGCCAGTTATGTTTTTAGTCCCATGTAATAGGGGGCGAGCCTATTGCCATCAACCGGGCACAAATCCAGACGCCGAAGCTGCTACTGAGAAATTCCTGATGGAAAAACCCAATAACACTTTGCCCGACCTGGGAATAGAACCCAAGACCTCATGCACAGCAGTCGCGCTTGCGACCACTAGACCAACGAGGCAGTCAAAAAATATAATTTCCACATCAAATGACTTCTTCCGCTCCGGGCAGAGCGGGAGTGTCAAACTCTTACTGACTACAACTCATCCGTGTTCCTGCTAATGCCCTTTGTGTCCCAGACCCCGGTGAGTCTTTCGAACAAATTCCGCAGCCCTGGCAGAGGAAGTAGTAGGTACTTACGACCACAATCTCGCAGTTGCCGCCGCTACTCATTGTGACGTCACAACAGCTCCCAGTCTCCCGTAACTCACCCTCACAACAAGAACATCAGCACAAAACAAGCACAGATTTCAAAGCCCCTCTCGGTTTTATACTACTCACATTTTTAATGTTGAAATGAACGAAAGCAATGTGATCCTTCTTGCGGAATAAGAACTACAATGACTGTGTTGGTTGTTTAAAAAATTCTTTGTACAGTCGGTCACTTAAATAAGGAGTCAACTATAACTTTGTGGGCACTTTTGAATTATACAGATATAAACAATTTGGTTCTTAGAAAAATTACGTTCGAAGAAAAGCTTTACTTATAAACAAACAAAATACCTTCCTGATGTTTCAGATTCACACGTCTGTCGTCCGTGCTCGCGCGTTTTGAAGATATAACTGATTTTCGAATATATTGGAATAGTTGTCTTCGTGGCAGTACCATCCACCTTCTAAAACTGACGCCGGGGTAACGCACCATTCATTCAGAATTCCACTCGCTTCTAAAGAAGTGAAAGTGTGCCTTTATCAAGTTTATTTTATTTTATTTTTTAATTTTGCTAGCGGTTTCGTCCGCTTGGATTTTTTTACGGATCCCTCATTCTTTGATAATAAAAACTAGCCTATAGCAATCCAGGATACCGTAACTGCCTACTACGAAAGAATGTTTCGAATAACAAACAAACAAACTGAGATTCATCTTCATGTATAAATATTTGTATAGATTTTAGTAAGTTGTGTATTTACTTACCGAATTTGGGATGAGTGCGTCAAAAGAACATACATAAACAACATAACAAACACACAACAACGAACATATAGTAATGAAGCCATATTTTATTTATAAATATCTCTTGATTATAATGTTTACACTAACCTGGCCACATCTGGTAATTCAGTGCATATTATTGTGACGCAAACAGCATTGTTCATTTTCATATTGAATGAAGAACGTCCGTAAAAAAGGAATTGCAACTCTTTCATGCTGACTGTATTGAAAAAGTGGAATGTTTCTGTCGTAAGTGGGCGGATTTATTGTTATTTATATATTTATCTCTTTCTAAATGTAACACATTTTCTTTTATGTGACAGAGACCAACATGACTTTTGCAGAACGTTGTATAAATTAGCAATCAAAATACCTAATTTTAAAAACGTTGTCTCGAAGGAGAACTTTGAATCTTATATTCATCTCCTTCTAACTCTGAGTTTTCATGTTGCGCGAGAAAAGGACAACCTGATATCGTATAATTTCAATGTTTTTGTTTCTGGTCTGGGTTTTACCCAGACCAGAAACGAAAACATTGACCGGCCGGCTTTTTGAGAATATCTTTGATAGGTTTATTCCCCAAGTTCAATATTGAAGTACTGAACTGATTAAAACTTGTATACTGAAGTATAAAGTATGCTAGCTAAAAATCTGTTAGTATCTGTTTATAATAACGCTTTTAAAAATATAGTTTGTAAGTCGTATCTTCCAACCACTTATTTTTGTGTTTTTTATTTAAGAGCTTTTATGTACAGTGCACCGTATCTCATACAAACTTTCCAGTCTAAAATCATAAAATGGATTGAATCGATTTTTATTAGACTTGATACATTTTGATAGGCTCGCCCCCTATTACATGGGACTAAAAAACATAACTGGCGAAATGTGGGTGTACTAATGGGTACACCTCTGCCTAACCCTTCGGGGATTACAGGCGTGATGTTATGTTATGTTGATACATTTACATACGCAAGACACACAAATCTGAAGAATAAGCAAAAAACTAATTGAAAAGAGATTAATGTTAATCTTATTTAAAGTTTTCGGTTCATGATTTACAACATTTTGGACTGTAGAGTTTATTTGAGAGTATTATAAAAAAAAAAAGATCTTTGCTCGTCGGAGGGACACAATAGGAAAAAAGAAACATCAAATTAATAAAATAAATTATTTATTATATATAATTTATCTCTCAAGATCCAGAGTATATCGAGTGCAAAAAGACGCATAACGTAGCTGAAAGTAACATGTTCTTTCCATCATTGCGAGCTTTGGAAAAAGCTTTTAATTCTCTTCTAGACCATTATTGGGAATCGCCTAGTTACAGAGATATTGAAAGTGAAATTCAAAATCTATAACACGCTTTTTTATAAAAACAAATTTTAAATGACAGCTAAACTTTAAATGGCAGGTAGCGTTCTGTGATTTCTGCCTACTCTCATTGGAAAAAAGCTTGAGTTTATGTATCTAAACTTTAACTAAAAAAGTACAATGTTTTGCGTGCGTTACATTGCGCAATACCTACCATAAATGATGTTATTTCAGACCAAAATAAGAAAGTCGTGTCTCAGCAAACAATGTTTGCACAAAAGTAGATATTTAGTTTGATGGGCAGTACCTATGCGTTATTAACAGCTATGTGATGTTTTTTACAATACTTTACACTGATCAAAGCTAGCTCATTGTACAGATAAATTCAAGGAAACATTAGGGATTTTCGTAGAATCGACATGACCATGTTAGGGATGTCGACAGTTTCCCTGTATTACTAACTTAATGGTGAAATTGGAAATTTTACTAGCACCTGTTACTAATAACATTGCTTGACCTAAAATGTTAAGTTTGTGACTCATCTGACATCACCATTCACCATGCATACGCGTGGTGTAATGATTAGAAATTAATTGACTAGGTAGGTACTTATTTTAATCCTATTTCTATGCTAGACTAAATATTTAAACCAATTACAACGTCTTGTTGAAAAATAACAATTATTTCTCTTTTTTGCGAGTTACCCTGTCTGTCTGTCTGTCTGTTACGCTTTCACGTCTAAACCACTGGACCAATTTCGATGAAATTTGGTACGGGGTAAGTGAACACCAAGAAAGGACACAGGCTATTTTTTATTTCGCAACTTGCGAAATAAGTCAATCCGACAGACACAATAAAAATTAATAAATAGATTTTGCCTTCGCCTCGTAAATATTTATAATTTATATTGTATAGAGCTGTTACTTTGGCATTACAAACAAACCAATTCAATTTTATTTATCTGTATGTATTGGAAACAAACGATCACATTTAAACGAAAGGAAGTAAGATACCTTTTATACCTGACACTAAAACATGATACTAGAACTATGCATACCTTCTAAACTAAGTTAATATTAAATATGTACTTTAACGTAAAAAAATGCCATGCTTAAAGATGTAGGTCTGTCTGCGACTCAGGCATTTTTCTCTATTATCTATTCTTATTCAATTTATTACTGTGTGTTTATTAAAAAATAAGTTACCCTACATATTTCCTATTCTTAGAATAAAATAATATTGTATCAAACTCTTATAGCTCTAACTTAAATAGTAGGCGATAATAAAAGTAGTTTTCATTAACAAGGGTGATGGCTTTGCAATAGCGCCTATTGATCGACCTCTGGCTGAGCCGCGTGGGCTCGCGATGTACCACATCAAATACGTAATGACAATGATATTGAAATTATACAACATTAACATAAACAAATATTTAAGCAATTCTGAATCTTATTCTTTAAGCCATAAAAGTCAGTGCAGCTGCACCATGAAATGGTTGGTGATTCCCCAACAATAGACAAATGATAGATAGATTCCATAGATCTGTGAGCTCTATGGGCTGTGAATAACCGGGTAAGGGTGTCTTCATACTTGCAAACATGATTTAAATATTTAATGCAGGATTTTAAGTAGGTTAAGATTGTGCTTTTCTTTTCTATTTTTTAGCAGTTCTTAAACGTTATTAGAGAGAGTTACGTACGTGTAATCGACTAATATGAAATCTATAGGAGTGGCTTTTTTTTTCAAATAGCCAGATTTGGAAAAAAACAGTTTAGACACTATCAAAATAGTGTGGTATTTGTGCTGACTTTCCAAGTTGGCACCTAGGCTAGTGCGCTTGGCACAGATTATATATGTGCTCATGTTGATGTAAGATATAGCTTCCGCATGGTAGACCGTATACCTACAACGACACAATTTTGATAATGGTCGCATCGAAAGTCATTAGTTAAAAATGGCTGAAGATGTAAACCAAAGGTAGGCTACATTGCTTGTTGATTGAAAACTGAGAGACGTATCTTGTAATGCTGACCAATGTATGTATGTGTGTTCATAAATGTCTATGAGCCAAAGATGCTGTATGTATCTCTATGTACATAGTAACTACGTAGCTATATAATGTGTCATCAGATTGATATGTGGTAATAATGCAATAATTAAAAATAACAATTTAATGTGAATGCAAGTGTTTTAGTGTTACCAATTGAGTGGAACGATAGCTTGGAAAGTGTGGAACCGTGGATGACATTTCAAGGGTAAGCTGAAGTACTTATTTGGTACGTAAACATAAGCTCAAGTGAGATGCGCATCTCTGACCGTAATCTGCACCAGATTTTAATAATCGAACCTGTCAATGAATCTTTACTACCACTGATCCACGGTAGGAACAAGAGATCATGGCGAGGTATCATTGAAACATACTGTCCAAATATTCTGATATCGGCAAACAGTCAAGCAAGTGGTGATCAATGTGTAAGCCCTTCCTGTGCATAGGTCTTTGCAGGGGGAGTGCTACATGCTGATATTTAGAAATTCTTCAAGTACGCATCTAAGGTACGATACGAGGGTGTACGAAAATAAACCACATTATTGTAAGCAGCTGCAAATAAATGATTAAAATGTACTACAGTTTGTATATTTTTGACACTAGCAGTTAATCTGCTGGTTTTCTCGGATTAGCCATGTATGTATAATTTTTCTATATCGCCACTGCAGGGCAAATGCATCTTTTCAAAGTTTGCAAATGGGCAAATTGGGCATCTCTCTGATAGTTGACGAATACTACATTACCAATAGGGCATGCAAAACCGGTTTTCCGGTTTTGCGCAAAACCGGAAATCGGCCAATATTTAACGATTTTTGAAAACCGGTTTTGAGAGCCAAAACCGGAGCTCAGCTCCGGTTTTCCCATTATTGAGTAACAATTAACATTTTGATTTTTATCAACATTTTTTTCAAACACTCAAAAAATAATTAATTTTGAGGCATCAAATGTATCAAAGTAAGTCTTACTTAGTTAACTTACTTGTTGTTGATTTGATCTCAGTTAATTAATCTTTAAACTATTATAAATTCATTGTTATCTGTACAATTATTATGGTTTGGATTAAAAAGAAATGGATCATACAATTTGTTTAATTTGTAGACTTAGTGGGTATTTTAAAAAAATGGTGTTTCTTTTTAAATTATACTACATTCGATTTTTTTTGCTAAAACCGGATCTAGCTCCGGTTTTCGGTTTTGGTCCCAAAAAAACGATGTTCAAAACCGGTTTTGATGACTTTCCGGTTTTGCATGCCCTAATTACCAACATCATCATCAGTTCCACAAATGTTCCCTTACATTTTACGAACATGAATTGGTAAGAAAGGAACAGCCATCTTTGTCGGAGTTGCATTGATAGGTCTCCTAGTATAGCAGGTTTTATGAACTACTAGCGCCGCCGCACGCTCTACCACTAGTGGCGGTCAAAGCAAGGCCACTAGTGGCCGCCTCCAGTTGTGAACGAAATTGTTCATACATTTCCTATGGATTCCATCACATGGCCACTGATCCCAGCCACTAGCACATCACAAGCAGTTGAGTCATGTTGCTACTTGTAGTTATCCTCAGAGTTCTCTATTATTTTCAAAACTACTGAAATTATAATAAACCAAATAGTTTTCAATGCATATTTTGACTGCTCATTGATACTTAGTAGGACAGATTTTCTGCCATGTACCGTGTCAAAGAACAATAAAGACTGTGGAGCTCTTTTTATAATGTTATACATTTGATTTTGTAGAGAAAATAGTTATTATGGTTTTTCTATCAAGAAAGCCCATACGAGTTTGGAAGTGTTTCAGATAATTTGCAATTGTGCCACTTTTGTTGTCCCATATCGTCACAAATCTATACATTGCTATGTAATGGTTTAGAGAATGATGTTATGTACTAATATAATAAATTGCAATCTAATCCTAACTAATATTATAAATGCGAAAGTAAGTTTGTTTGTTTGTTTGCTACCATTTTACGCCTAAGCCACTGAACCGATCATCCTGCCATTTTGCATATACGTTGCCAGGTCTACAGGGACAAACATAGGTTACTTTTAATCCCGAAAAAAAGTACTGTTCCCGAGGGAAATCACAATAACGTCCTTATGACAGTAGATGGCGCCACGTGTCTATCGAATCATGATCAAATTTTAAGTTTAAGCATTCAATACATTTTGAATCTAGATTGTCGATAGGCCAGTTTCAAGTAAACAACCTAGGAGTACGAAATTTGTTTGCTTAATAATTTTTCATGCCCAAAACCGCTGAAGAGTATCCTGACATTTTGTATAAAGTGGCTTCCAGACGGACGGACTTGCGGTTGCGGCAAACCGCAGGCCGCGGCTCCAACCGCTGCAAAAACACACCACCGCGGTCACAGTGGCGGCCTGAAGTGTCATTAGCGTGGTGTTTGTGCTATAATCGGACGTCAGTCAATATGGCTAACCGTAACGTTGTCTTATTACTCTCGTGACTCATTAGTCCTCTCAGAAGATAAGAAAAAAGGTAGGAATACCATTTATTTAAAAACACTTGAGGTGTGAGGTAGAGATAAGCTACAGTAACATGACGCGCTCTTCCACAATTCAAAAAGTTTGAAAGTGTTTGTAATAGTTTTAAAAATACTCACAACGCATGTGTGCGTATTGAGACGGCTCTCGAAACAAAAACAAATCAGCGATTTGTTATCTGACTAGCGGCGTCAAAAAATACTCATTATTATTTGTACTGGACTTGCATTGTTATTTGGACTGCCTCGTTGGTCTAGTGGTCGCAAGCGCGACTGCTGTGCATGAGGTCTTGGGTTCGATTCCCACGTCGGGCAAAGTGTTATTGGGGTTTTCCATCAAGAATTTCTTAGTAGCAGCCTCGGAGTCTGGATTTGTGCCCGGGTGATGGCAATAGGCTCGCTCCCTATTACATGGGACTAAAAACATAACTGGCGAAATGTGGGTGTACTAATGGGTCCACCTCTGCCTAACCCTTCGGGGATTACAGGTGTGATTTTATGTGTATTTGTATGGCGCTGCACTGACATTCTCTATGAAAATGACAGGTGCGTTTTGCGCGGTCGGCTATTTATGATTAGTTGAACAAATATCCTAGCCTGCTACTGAAGACGATTACTAACAACTACATACAAAGTCTTTCATACGAATGTGACGACACACATTGAAATGGTAATATGGAGGGGAGCGTCAAGTTATAGTAGTTTATCTCTACCTATATTATCATTAGCATCGCATATTACTCTTAGGAATAAAGAAGTGTGGGTTAAATTTAAATTATACAATTTCTATTACAATTTCCTTATTTGGCGTCATTTTACAAGCAGTTCACGCGGCCTGTTGTTAAAATTTGCAACTGACGCGGCCGCCTCAACATTTGGCGTTTGTCTGTGACCCACTTTATATACGTTGTCAGGGATATAGAAAAACTGCGTAACTGACACTGTCATCACTGTGTCGTCACTGACACTGACAGGTGTAAACGCATTCATAGAGGATGCATGGAAGAATAAAGGTGAACTTATCCAACACGCTCCGTCAGTGAAGCATACTATGCGATTACTCCGCCAATTGTGAATTGATTTTGATGATTCTTTTTTTGTTTATTTTTCCGAATTGGTACTTTGGTAGATACTGTCATGATCTGATGATGAACTTCGGAGTTATGGAACGGAACTCCTCATAGGATCACAGCAGAACTGTCGTAACAGTAAAATTGCTTTGTTTAATGCGTGTAGTCGATGATTGACTGAAGGAAGAGGTTAGTTCCTAAACTAACCGTGACCTATGTCGATGTATGTAGACAACAGTTTTCCAACGGCAAAGTTGTTTGTCCCTCAGTACTGTTTATTTTTCTGTGTGTTTTATTGAGGGTAGGTAAGTTACTTTTTTCAATTTTAAAATATCTCGCAGGTCCAACTCCAGGTCAAGCTCATTGCGAGCCCGACCAAAAATTACTGCTGAATCCTCGAAATCTTCCGTTCATACCGCATTAAGAAGGCAAGCACAACCGGGGCGGCCAGCAAATCTGAGAGCTGATGAGACATTTTCTTAAAGCCAGGAAAAACTGGAGAGCCAAGCCGTCCGCCCGCTAAGCTTCTCTGAGAGTGACTGAGACGCCCTTCTAAACGCAATTATTTTGCTTTTGGAAGAACAAGCCGAAAGCCAGAGAGCTGTAAGAACAACTGAGATGCCTATTCAAACACAACTTCGTCTCAGAGAACAAGCTCAGCCATTACAGCGACAGAAACTCCAGAACAGTCGCAGGCGAGAAGGACCTCTCTTGCAGAAATGACTTTTTTTATGAGTCACAGTCTGTTGGTCCGTAGGTATTTAATAATTCTGGATCTGGCCGAACAGCAAGCCGAGTACAGCCCGAATTGATTGTCAAATTCTAAACAAACGCGGGCGAAGCCGCGGGTAACAGCTAGTAATCTTATAATTAAGTAGCAGATAGCTATGCTAGCGATGCTAAACTAGTGTTTTGTACAATTATACATTATTTATAATGTATAGTCATTCTAACAGGTCTTATAATATTTAATTTTGTTTGATAATAATTATTGTTCATCTTAAATCCTTATCTATATTATTATGTCTTATTCACGAATCAGTTTATTAGCTGCCTTACTGTGTAGCAAATAGAACTCATATTTCTAAACAGTGTGCTTGTATAATAAATCAAAGTCTTGTTCAAGTCATAAGCAATATTTAAAGTTATAAATTATTAAATGTGTTGTACAGTTAGCGACAGAAGGAGATGGCTAAAATGTTTTTATTCCTGTACTCCTAAGTACATCAGGAATAAGAATACATATTGCAATTAATTTTAATGAAAACATAGAGAATATTGAACAAATATTTTTGTGTACAACTGCTGATTAGTATAAATAAATGTTACACATTTTATATCTGTACAATTTGGGGTACAAGTTCAAAAATGTTGCATAATGTTAATGTATTTTTATCGCTGACTGTACAAGTACAAAAGAGGTTGTAAAACAAGAGTTGTACAACATTGTAGCCGCAATATTACTTTCCATTGTTGAAAACAAGTTATAAGTACACATACAACTTTATGCAGCGACAACTGACAGCAAACAGAAACAAAACAAAGTTGTTGCAACAATGTTGCACAAAGTAATAACAAAAGTTAGAACAATAACTATTCATTATATACAGTACAATGAAGCATTATAACTTAATTTTGCGTATTGTATTTTGATTGAGGTACTAAATTTAATAAAACCAAGTGCCACCTCAGTGTTCCCCCCCTCCCCCACTAGGTGCATGTCACCTGTAATCCCTGTACACGAGTATGGCGTCCTCGTCCGTGCCCGCAGCGCGCCGCGCCCGCGCCAGGCGCCCGGGCGAGGCCGCGCACAGGCGCGCGCGCACGCCGGGGTCGCGGTACAGCAACTTGCCGCGGCTGTAGCCCACCACCACTATGTAGTGCCCCGTGTACGTGCCGCCGAAACAACGCCTACAACGAGAAGAGTTGATGTTAGGCTATTCTACCCAATTGCTGTAAAAAAAACAGATAGATTATAAAATAAATATTTACTAAGAAGGAAAACTAGTAAAGTTCTCTTCTTCTCTCCTACTTATTTGAAATTTTGTAGTGTCGCATAGAGTCTGTTTATTAACACCTATACATTGTATGTTTTACATTTTAGATTGCAAGGTGGCAATAGGGCTGCAACCTGTCAGAGTTCACCAGACGTACAACCGAGGACAAAGGCGATTATCCAATTTTCAACCCTATTACTAAGAGCGTAAAGGTGAAAAGTACCGCAATTGTCTGCGATGGTAAATTATAGAATAGTATCGTATATTTAGTTAATCCCCTGCGCTAAAACTATCAACTGGTTACAGTAAACTGTTATCAAATAAAGTCAACTATGTTATTAGTATTTTTTAGAATAAAATAAGCATTAGAATATTATAAGATCCAAAACAAAGAAAGCATAATCTTTTTTAAACAATTGCCGTACTAGATTTACCTTCCTGCTAAACCTAGGTTAGATCTAAGTTAGTAGAGTGTTAGTAAAGAAGCTACCTAAACTCGGCCTTCAGCTTGTTGTGCTTACAGAGGTCGCAGACCAGCAGGGTGGCGTCCACCAGCACGACGACGGGCCCGGCGGTGCACAGGTGCGTCAGCAGCTCCGCGTGTGTCAGCGAGTGTTTCTGCACGTGTATGCTGTAAGCCGTTGCTTCGTCGAAGCGTCGCTTGATGCGCTCTCGGTCCTAAGCAGTAAGTTGTGCAAATATACTCCATAGGAAGTATATTATATGTGTGCCTGTGTGTGTGGTTTATTAGGAAAATTGTAATGTTACCATTTTGATAATCTTGTCATAGTATCCATGTCTCCTGTAGTGTTCATTCACACCAAGTGTCGTGGTGTACATGCAGTGTCGGATGCCAAACCTGCACATATAAATCTCACATATTATTTTAGATATTTGATTTTTAGTTTCATAACTATTGACCAATAAAATTATTTTTATTCTTATTTACTATCTAGCATGTAATTATGCAATTTTGAACCCTATTTATATAGAATATTAGTTTATTATCAAATAATCAAGCAAAACTACTAGAGCATACTGCTCCTCTGTATGTGCTGAGCATAAAATGTTATTTGCCTAATCTTTCTAAGTCAACCAAAATATGAAAACATGTGAGATTGGGAACACTCAAAAAGTATTGAGAATGCTACGCTTATTGAATGTTTCAATTTCACAAACCTCTTCATCAAATAGCACAAATCTATAGTCCATGTGGATTGCCTGAACCCCTCGTCCTGGCAGATTTGTTGGAAGTTGTCAAGGGCCTCCCCCCTCTGGTCTGGTGGCAGCAGCATCAACACGCAGGCCACTCCACAGTCCCAGTTGTACCGCTGCTGGCAGTGGTCTAAATTGTGTTCTATGTATCCTGAAAGTTAATACAAAATCACATACCTACTTGCTTTACACAGTAGGAAAACTATTTGGTGTTATGGCTATTGTGCGATATAAGTAGACTCTTGATGGCTGAGCCAGATACAAAGTCATTCATTAACATTATAGATATTATGAGACATTTACTTTCTTTTTTAAAAGAAAGATTGTACAGTTGGTCACTATGGGTGACGGCTCAGATAAAATAGAACTAGACATTATAAAAAAAATATAACATTATAAAAAAATTATGATTAAATATAATACGAAGTCATAAATATACAGTGTTTAAATCGGAGTATATTGATAATACTCTCAGTACGAGTAGGTACTAGTGATCCCACTTCTTGAGGATGCTACAGTGCTTATCGTATTCTTTTTTTATTTTTTCTCAAAGTATTTAATGAACATTAAGAAAAGAGGCTGGCTACAATTTAGTCATGACCAACTCGCGCTGTTGCTAAAAAGTCTAATGTACCAAACAAAAGCAAGGTCCAAATCGTGTTCCCGAAGCCGGCGCGCTGCCGGCGGGCTTAGTAGTTTACAGAGTTTGCAAATTTGTATTTTACTTATGTAAAATACAGTTACAGTTAAATTAATCAAACAGTTTGGCTAAGGTATCTATAAATAGCAATTATTTACACAATGCACATTAACAAATGCCGATGATATTATTTTATGAAAAACGAAACAATATTTAATAAAATACTTACTTTCGTTTTGTGGAAGCATGTTGGCTAGATCCAGTGTTCCTGCTCGTTGATAACATTTTATCTATCCAGCAATATTCTCAAGTTTGTTTATCAGTTTTCCGCATTTCAGAGAAATTGATTTGACTCATTTTTGAATGTTGTTTGTTGTGACTTTTTGAAGTATTGAAGCACCGATCACAGATGTAAAAAAGTATCATTTATATACTTTGTGTAATTTTATATATTGTTTTAGCTACGGAAATAGTATGTACTACACCAAAAAGTGAATAATAAAAAGGCTTCTTTGTTTTGACCTCAAGACCTCATTTACTAGAGAATACTTTTGTTCTCTAGTAAATGGAGTTTTATTTTGAAAGAAGGCAGGACCCATTTCTTGGTAGTTAAAATTAGTTTGGATGGGTACCACAAGGCTGTAGTAAAAGTACTCTTTGCAGAAAACAGGATGAGCCTGGACCGCCCTAGAATTATAATAAAAGTAAATACGTTATGTTTACTGTTTGATTATTTATTATGCAATGTATAATCTATTAAACTGAAGAGTTTGTTTGTTTGGTTGAACGCACGGAACTTCAGGTCGGATAGTAAAAACGATTTCTATAATATTTTATTATTTTCTATAAGGAAATTTCAACGTTTTTGTCTGCATATTTTCGCTGTCAAAAAGACTGATAGTCAGTCGGAAAAATAAAAAAAAAAACAAATCTATCAATGTCATTTAAAAATAATCAAAACTTAAAAAATATAACGTTGACATTGACACTTTGACAGTCAGCTCATCAGCTGGTTGAGCGAGCACAGCGGAACGAGAAACGAACTAGCGAAAGTAACGAACACTGGCGAGCAGTGATTTTTATATTTTTGGTTCTTTCTTTTCAACAAAAGTCATTAATGAAGAGTTGAAGTTGGACTTAAATTGTTGTTCAGTCTGATTTCTGGTTATTTTTCAATATAGGTACTCCTTCCTGAAATAATAAGCGATGGCGCTTAGAAGAGGGTTATTATTATCCAATCTAAGATGTGCAGCTCAACAAGCTTTACGACTACGCGTCATGAGCACACAAACTACGGAGACAGAAATCACAGACACAATGAAACCCGGGCAGACACACTTTGGATTTCAAGTTGTTGATGAAACCGAAAAGCACAAAAAAGGTATGTAAATAAGAAGCCCCACTGACCAAAGAAACGTAACCTAAAAAACCGGTATTTGGTGTTCCTTTGCTTCTTTTTTCTTTTCATTATGTCCAGATATTTGTATGTTTTCGCTGTGTGCCAGGGAACAATGATTATGTACTACAGGATGAGATAGATCATTCCCTGTAGCATAGATTTGTTAGAACTTTTCATAAATTCAGTTTCATTTTGAATAACAAGATTGATTTATTATTTTTTAGACATCTTTTTCATCTATTTAGTAAGACATTAAAAAAGCCAAACTTCCAGCATTGTTACAGGGTCATTTTACAAACATATAAAAAACTATCATTAGTTTGAGATTATGTAAAGTATTGACTTCACATTGGGGTCTCCTAGCACAGGTATATTTATCATACTTAAAAGGTGGCCTCTGTGTAAGAATTATTGTAGAAGTATGTAATGTAACAAATAAATTTATTATTATTTATTAAGATAATAGAAATATTACCTTTTCAATGTGCCATATCAAACTTATCATAAATATGATTTCCAGTTCACGAAGTATTCGAGACCGTAGCAGAGAAATACGACCTAATGAATGATGTGATGTCTATGGGCATCCATAGAGTGTGGAAGGATATCTTCATTCAAAAACTGGCCCCCAGGCATGAGACCAAACTGTTGGATATGGCTGGTGGCACCGGTGAGTGCAGCAGATTCTACTAATAGATTTACAATAATTTGTCTACCTTTTCTAAAGGAATTGGCAGAGGTTCATTTTGATACATACCCACACTATAACTTATAACAAAACTTTACCTAGGACTTGAATACAAGTCCTTGTGATTACTTTACAATTAAAAAATAATAATATTTGATCACAGATAATTCTACAGTCATTCTAGTTACACAAGTTAATTTTAAAATTAAAAATGTGTGAATCTACAGAATAATAAGACAACTAAATTAGAGATTACCAGCACAATACTGATTTTTTTTAGCAAATATATTGTTGTACAGCACCTGACAAAATTTTCTCTTAGTAAATTAGTTTTTGTTTATTTTAGGTGACATAGCATTCAGGTACATAAAGTACCTAGAGAGCCTGGGGCCATCTCAGGGTGGTCA
The DNA here is from genome assembly GCA_949774945.1 of Hoplodrina ambigua. Taxonomy (NCBI): domain Eukaryota; kingdom Metazoa; phylum Arthropoda; class Insecta; order Lepidoptera; family Noctuidae; genus Hoplodrina; species Hoplodrina ambigua. The sequence continues at coordinate 294,669 of OX458984.1, forward strand.
CAGCAGCGTCACCGTCTGTGATATCAACCAAGCCATGCTGAATGTTGGCAAGCACAGGGCAGAAAAGTATGTCTGTTATTTTATTTTGTCCAAACTTTGTAAAGTCAAAGTCAAATCATTTATTTCAATTAGGCCAATATAAGGCACTTTTGAACGTCATATACAAAAAAACAAGTTTGAATCTAGTTGCCTAGTGTAAATGGGTGTTACCATCAAACCCACTCAAGGAATGTAAAAAACAAGATAATAACTATGCTGATGTTTTGAAATTTCCCCTTTGTTCTTTAGTGACACCGACAGCAATGTGTTGAGGTTTCAGGTCAGACAAGAAATCAAAAGCTTGCATATAGGTCTCAGTATCGTGAAAATAACTGCGGTGTTCCCCAAGGAACCATACTGGGGCCGCTTTTATTCTTATTATATGTTAACGACTTGCCTACTGTAACTTCCCACAATTGTATACTATACGCTGACGATACAACCCTTAGTATTATTAACAAAAATGACGACATTGTTGAGTACCAAAATGAAATAAACATGACACTAAATAAAATTATAACGTGGCTTGAACACAATAACCTCCATATTAATATTAATAAAACAAAAATGATACAATTCCAGACATATAACAGTACGCGTCCACGGCTTAAAATACAATATGGAAATGAGACAATAGAAGAGGTCGATTCCGCAAAATTCTTAGGGATAATAATTGACAAAAACTGCAATTGGAAATCTCATATTGACGATCTATGTAAGAAGATAGATAGATTTGTATTCGTTTTATACAGACTAACACGTGTGGCTAGTGTTAATGCGGCGCTATGTGCATACCATGGCTATGTCTCATCAGTTTTACGCTATGGCATTATAATATGGGGTAATTCGGTTCAATTTAAAAGAGTGTTTCGAGCTCAGAAAAAATGCATACGCTCAATTTCTGGAGCACACCCACTGGACAGTTGTGTTCCACTATTTAAAAAGTTTAAAATACTGCCACTACCAGCACTATATATTTTTGAAATTTGTATCTTTGTACACCAAAATAGGAATGAATTTGAATTGTATAATGATGTTGTACTCAGACCTAGCCGCAAAGTGCATATGCTTAATGTTCCTAGGCGTAGAATTAAATGGTTTTCCAATAATGTTTACTGCATGTCCATTATTGTTTATAACAAATTACCTGATGGATTCAAAACCCTCAGCCTCAGAACATTTAAATGTAAATTATTTAACTTTCTTTTAAGCAAATGTTACTATTCGACTCAAGATTTTATGAATGACAAATTTACCTAAATATTGACATGGGCCTAGTAATTAGATTTTATCCTTGACTTCATTGAATTTTGACTTTATAAATAATCTCATTTAAAAATATTGTTAATGATTTGTGATTTTTATTCTGTAATTATTAATTTAATTTTAATGTTATGATGACCAATAATTTACAAACCATATTTGTACGCCGGAAACGGCAGAATATTATGATCGTAATACATAATCTATATAACAGCTTTGTACAATATTCTGACAAATAAATACATATTCTATTCTATTCTATTCTATTCAGTGGCAAAATCTGTATATTCAAAATAGTCACAAAATTCACAAATAATTGCTTCTTGCATTTTCTGCACTTTTCAGTACACTGCTAAAACCGTCTACTGCCACCACAGCCTAGCAAAGAACGTGGCCAACAGCTAGCACTAACCTAATCCTGATGTTGATTCTATTCCAGACTAGGCTACACACCGGAGAGTTGCGGCGTGGCGATAGACTGGGTGTGCGGCGACGCGGAGCGGCTGGCCGGCTTCCCTGATGAAAGCTACGACGCGTACACCATAGCATTCGGCATCCGGAACTGTACTCACATTGATAAGGTGTGCCTTCCAGGTCATTTGTTATCTAGATTAAAAGTATTTGCGAGCAATGAAATATGTATAATAGACAAACATGGTTGTTAAATCCTCTTGGTGGGTTCACGTGATGTTGCTAAGGTCACCCTGTTTGTAAACTTGCAGGTCCTTGAGGAAGCCTACAGAGTGCTGACACCTGGCGGCCGTTTCATGTGTCTCGAATTCAGCCAACTGCCCAACAATACGTTACAGTGGTAGGTATATACTTACGGCTTCTTTTACTTTCGTCCCATTTACAGAATTGAATGTCTTTTCAACCGACTTCAAAAAGAGGAGGTTCTCAATTCGACGTGTATGTTTTTTTTTTTTTTGTTTTTTTTTTTTTGTATATTTGTTCTGCGATTACTCCACCAATTATGAATCGATTTGGATGATTCTTTTTTTGTTTGAAAGAGTATAGTCCCGAATAGGTCCCTTAGGAATATTGTCATGATCTGATGATGAACTTTGGAGATATGGAACGGAACTCCTTATAAAATCACAGCAGAACCGCCGTAACAAGAAAAATTGCTTTGTTTATACGTGTAGTCGATGACTGATTGAAGGAAGTGGGGAGGGGGTACGTCAACCACTCCCCCTCCTACCACTTTCCAAATTTAAATATATCGTGTGAGGTATTGTTTGAAAGGGCTTTATGTAAGGAATTCAAACATTAACACACAAGCACTAAAAAGTGAAAAATAAAAAGCTTTATAGGTATTGCCACCGACTTCCAAGCTAAAGTTATTTTTTATTTTGTAGTTTTTGAAGGTGGTCATATTTTTTTGTAAAAAAGCTTTTTTTAAGTCAACTTTGTTTTTTTTACACTTTAATATCGCCATCAATCGTAGTTATTTCGGTGACATGTCATACAAAAATTCTAGTAGGTAGTGCGTGAGCATTGGCTGAACCTAAGACGGGAAAAAAATTATCAAGTATTTAGCACTATAGCCGTTACTAGATGTTTGATTGACCACCCGCCGGCTAGGTGGAGCAGCCACCTCGCTGAGTAGCTGGTAATGGACAGGACTATGTCGACCAGTACAGCTCTTTGATGATGTCTATCTATTCTGCAGGGTGTACGACCAGTACTCGTTCCAAGTGATCCCGGTGTTGGGTCAACTGTTCGCGGGCCAGTGGAAGCCGTACCAGTACCTTGTTGAAAGCATTCGGCAGTTCCCTAATCAGGTATGTAAAATTGTTAGGGTGTTATGAAACTGTCCATACTAATTAAAGGTCTCACTTAACCAGGATGGTTGCCAAAGTTTTATATTTTTAGTTTTATATTTGGAATATGATTTTATTGACTTAGCACACAAATTGCGAATCTAATTAATATGAATCAAATATTTCCTTTTTTTTTCACATGTTTGTATGAGTAGTTTCTGATTAGTCTTGTTTGTTTAAAAGTACAAAATGTATGAAAAAGCGAATGAAAATATAGTGTCCATTTTGCGAAGTGCTCACTCGGAGAACTGCACGATTTTGCACATTCTGCGACGGAGGTGTCTAAAGTGAAGTTTTCCTGAATCTGTCTTTCTTTCCCCAGGAGAAGTTCAAGGCGATGATTGAAGACGCGGGCTTCAGACAAGTGACTTACGAGAACCTCACGTTCGGCACGTGCGCCATACACTCAGGCTTCAAGTTATAATAAGTGTTTTTGAAAGACTTCATTATTTATGTAATTTATTAGCTTTTATGTACATAAATATAGGGATTCTATTATAGTTTATAGTGGTTTCTTTTTAAATTATGTAACTTTTTTTAAAAACACATCCATCCATCTGCCTAGCCTTTTCCCAACTATGTTGGGGTCGGCTTCCAGTCAAACCGGATGCAGCTGAATACCAGTATTTTACATGGAGCGACTGCCTATCTGACCTCCACAACCCAGTAACTGGGTAATACGATACCCTTAGGTAAGACTGGTTGTCAGACTTTCGGGCTTCTGACGACCCGTAACGACTGTAAAAGATCCACGTATGACAGCCGGGACCAACGGCTTAACGTGCTTTCCGAGGCACGGAGGAGTCTCGGTGTGTAAAGATGGTCACCCATCCACGGACCAACCCCGGCAAGCGTAGCTTAACCGGACGGATCGACCCGTGCGGCTGTTATTACTTAGCCACGAGCTCCTCCTTTTTTTAAAAACACATAATATAGGTATATCGCCGGTTATTTCAAACACAGGATAACAGAGTAGATAATAAGTCGAAGTCGCAATGACGCAGTGTCATCTTAATACCTAATAATTGGCAAAAATGTAGGAAAAATATGTTTACAGGACAGATTAGATTCTAACAAACGATCTTTAAATTAAAATACGAGTTTAAATCTTCAGACGTTTGTTCTCCCCCATGATTACTTCCCACAACTGTCATGACAAACTAAAATGTGCCTAGCACGCACAGTCATGACTGACGTACGATTGCAATTTTATTTTACACATAAATAGCTCATAAAAATTGTTGCTTAAGAGCTTTATTTACGTGTTTAAAGTCTGTTAATTCGTAACGAAAGGATATGAGTTAATGTGAAAACAAAAAAAAACGTACAAATTCTTTTGTAAGGAATTTATTAAGTCCATCAAACTGTGTTGGTCTTTGGAATGCAGATCCAGTACCTAAATTACAATGTCCACACATTACATCTATGATATCGAGCGTCGGCGACGCACACGTTACAATACATTTGTGATTTAACTTTGTGTTCCTAACACGTTCCATAATTACAATCTGTATTACTTACATAATATGTCAAATTTAAAACAACATCCATTCTAGGTCACCCTTCCAAACACACCTCGCATCGCTGTCACGCAGGTAGGTTGTATGAAAGCTCATAAAGCATGCTAATTATTTATATATGACACTGAATTGTTAGGTCTAACACACTAATGAGCAAAGCTAATAGAAAATTTCTCTCACATCGTCACTGAACCGACATCCTACGTCTAGGAAATAAACGGCAGACATCGAGAAGCAAATAAAGTGTGAGTTAAGGATATCCAAACAAACATTAATACTCTGTACCGAGCGTGCACTCAACATAAGTTATTTTGCAATTAATTTGAATATTCATACCCAAAGGTCCTGATCCTGATCCAGCGCGGGAGGTGCGTAGCGACCGCGCCGGGCCGCTGCGATCGTCAACGATCCAATACGAAATCCAACATCCGAAAGGGAACATTACATCCACGCGACAAATATTCAAATGTCCGCCAGAGATCCGCCGGTGCGGTCCGATCCGGTCCGATCCGATCCGATCCTACACGCGAGGCCTCTACGGCATCCTGACTCACACCTCCAGCCAAGCACATCCAACGAGCCCAATCCACAGTGGATGAAACAAAAGAAAATGCTTTTAATTATAAACAGTCATCGAGTCAAGTTACAACGTAGTGGCGCGCGGCGCAGCTCGGCGTGGACCGCTAGTACTAGTCGTGCTGCGATACGAACGCACGAGTCGAGTCGAGCTCGAGCTGCGTCGCGCGAGCCGGACGACACGAGAGCGCGCGTCCACAATACAAACATCTACCGTTAACCCGAATGTTACTAAATAACCGAATCTAAACACTAAAATGCGACAACAGCAATGTACTACTCTAGACACTACAATATAGATATGTTCAGGTAGCGGTGGTGCCTGCGACCGTGCTGTGAACAGCCGCGTGTAGTACATGGGTGTGGTCGGTAACAGACGCGTCGTCCAGCGTTCAGAACTAATACAATATGCTCTCTTAAGTCTAGCGTGAGTGAGTGAGTGAGTGAGGGAGGCTCCCCGCCGCGCCGCCGCCCGCCGCTCCGTCAGCTGTCGAAATATAGACCTTCAGTTGTATACGGCACAGCGCGTGCACGCCGAGCAACCACATGGACCTACACGCCAGGAGCACCGATCACTGGGCATCAATGAGACTATCGGAACACTATATAGGCGAGTCGGATTCAACTGAGTACTCCATGTGCTTACTACTCTGTGCTCGCTAGTAATAGGGACAGCGAGTTTACTTCCTTACCGAATCCAGAGAAAGAGTTATCTTACCGAATCCGGACTGACTTTGAGGAAATTAGATTTGAATGTTACAAGATTTAATTACATTTTGTATTTAGTACATGTTATTGTGTTTAAAGTGTACTTATACGATTATAAATTGATAAAAATACATTAAATTAAAATAAATATTAATCTGCCTTATCAATCATGATTTAGATTAGGTCCTTCAGTTTACAAAACTAAATATTGACCACGCATATTTAATTCATTTTTAAGCACAAAAATCAAACGTATTACGCAAGGCCAAACAAACAAACGAAAAATTATAATTATTCGTAAAAGCTATCTTTGCCAAAGTATTCCCGCAAACCTGATAAATCCATATGAAATCCATATCCTTAAGTCCAGAGATATTTTCAATTATTTCGAAATAGTCCTGAGTGGTCCAGTGTAATTTTCATTAAGCTGTGAACTGCTATATCCAGTGTATCCTTCCTTTACTGTAAATATAGCTGTTGCTTATGTCAAAATATTTCCAAGACAGTAAAAATATAGATAATACGGATTTTAGTAATTAATGTTATATTAAATTTAGATAAAATTATCATTGAATTATTCACCTAAGCTAGGGCCCTACAAATTTATAAAATATTCCATGTTTGTGTACTTTTTTGGACATTGTAGTCAAAATTATTATTATGATGATACCAAACATCTTATGGGTAGTATATTCAAAACATTGCAGCATGCTGCATTTTCACATTACTTCATTTTCAATTTAGAACTTGTAGATACTTAAATTGAAATTGATAAATTTACAGAATCTACTAGGTTAGACTACATTTCATTATGAATTCCGCACTCTGTAAAAATATGAAAAACTACATGTTTACGGAATGTGTCTGCTTTGCTTTCTCTATTTGTAAGGGCATGGAGCGTGACTAATTGATGTCTTTATATTTTCCTCCGGATTAAGTCCCAAAAGGTGTAATAATGTCAGCTGCCATATTTGTTTATGGCATCATGCATGCAGTCTAGCTTATCGGACTATAAGAAATCCTAGGTACATTAAAACTTCAGTAAGTAGTAACTTTTTGAAGCTTTGCCTTGTATCTTTTCCTGCGGAGACAAGACGTGCGTGTTAGGTTACCGACCTGCCAGTGCTCAGTAGTTGTGCGAGCGCGAGCGGCTGCGCGAGCGCGAGTAGCTGCGTCGCACCGGCGAGTACGTCGGCGAGCCGCGCCGCCGCGGGGAGTACGAGCGGGACCTGCGCGGAACACACACTGTAAGCCTTGCTCGCACACGTGAGCTTGCGAGGGTGACGTAAGCAGCAGAGAGCGTGTCACCTGTCGCGGTCTCCGCTGTAGCGGTCGGCGCCGCCGCCCCCGCCGCCGCCGCCGCCGCCGTAGTCCTCCTTCACGCGGATGTACGACACCTCGCCCTGGAAACCACACATTGTATCAAAATGTGTCACTATACCATCATGACTACGAGGGCTTAGCGAGGGTTCGAACCTGTGTAGAAACGAGTATATACCGGGGCTCGCTGTTTACATGTTCGAGTCGATACTAAGAGAAACTTGCTTGAAACTTATATCCTTGTATTGTAGAAGGAAATAAAGGAACCTGTGACCTTGTGCAATTAAATAATTACCATGACTGTGTGTATGTAATGTGAAGAGTCGTACATAGAGACGTAATTTAAAATTTATCTTATCAACGTAATTTACGTCATTATGTAAATGCATCTTAATGAGTAGAGATTCATTGGTAGCAAAGCCAATGTAAAATTTATGCACATGAAAATAAATTGAAGAAGCTCAAAACATAAATGATGTCTAGAGACTTCTATCATTAATCAGGTTGCGTATTTTCAGACTCGATTCCACAAAACCATTACTGTCATGAATTCAAATATTAATGATCGCTCATATTACAAGTTCAGTGACCTCCTACAGTGACTCAACATACTTGCCTCCCCTGCCCACAACAGAACTCCAATGTAACTCGACACCATAGATAAGAAAATCAATAGTCAGAACAAAGGTATATCACCTTGACGCCTCCACAGCGTGAAGCAGATCAATATATTTGCATGTCTGCCTGCAGTATGTATACCTATGTTCATATAGAGTGGTATCATTTACCTACAAACTTCTGAATTTATAGTAATGGGTTTCGAAAAGTTTTTGACAATATCATCGAAACTAGCGCGTGGTTTTGGTCACGAATGGGGTAGACAAGTTTATTAGCAGTTCATGTGGTTTATATTAGGGGTATACACCACGTAGAATGTAAAACAGCTGTTTACTAGTTCCTAGTTCAAATTTACAATCAGATAAACATTCTAGAAGCTTAGTTTGGGACTTTATGTCTTGAATCATTTTGAGTTTTTTGTCATTTTGAGTTGGTTATGAGCGAGAATCATCGTCGCCCCACTTTGGCGGAACGCCTCGCTTTTAACTTGAAATGAAATGTCTCGTATTCTTTGGTTTCGGAGGTGTAGTGGGACTTTTGAGTTATCGTGTGCTGAGTTTCATAACTTTATAAAACAAGAGGGAATCTAATTAAATGAATCCCACTTTATTTACTTGAAGGATTCGAAACCCGGTTTGCCCGAAAAGAAATCTGGCAACCCTGGCGAGAGTTTTTCATAAGCTATGCAGTTACTGCTTTGAACATGAAGAACAGAAGTAATAAATGGGGATTTGTCACAATCTTAAATGTCTAAAACAGTTTTCTGAAAACCTAAAGCTACTTTTCTACATCACTCACCTCATGACTTCTGAATCTCGAATCATCAAGCTTCTTGACAGCATACTTCATATCCTCATGGCGTAAGAACTCCACCACCCCCGTGCCATCCTTAAAGGTATCAGCGAAGCAGACATCACCGGCCTCTCGCATATGATCCTTCAGATCCTGCCAGGATCCAGATGGTGGAAGCCCAGTGACGAGGACGCGGTACTCGGAGCGGCGAGCTGGCGGTCCTCGGGTTGCTGTACGCGCTCCAAAGCGCTCGGGGCCTCCGCGACCGCCTCGGCCTCCGCCCCCGCCACCGCCGCGCGGGAACTCAACTCGGAGACGGTAGCCGTCGTAATCGTAGCCGTCGCGCGCGCGGACCGCGTCATCTGCATCTCTGAGGAGGAAATTAATATTGCTTTATGTAGTACATGTTTACAAAAAAATTTTTCTAAAATTTTACTCATCTTATCAGTTCTTGAGATTGGGACTTAATTCCATGTTTTGTGGTATACTAACAATGTATTATTAAATAAAATTATGTACACAGACTTGTATTCAAACATTTCTCAACAATACCAGCAGGTGTGGCAATTAACATTTTCGTTTATATGTTAATGAATGTATGAACGAAGTCTCCTTGGTGGTATGTATCTAATTAGTGTTTACTAATTACACATCACTGAGTAGCCTTGGAAGCAAAACTGAAACTGAATGTTGTATCCACATAGTTAAAATAAAATTAATATTTTTTGTTAACCTGGTCTCTGTTGAAGTGGTGTCAAAATTACAAAATTAAAAAATTTTTTTCATTGCATAAAAATGTTTTTTGTAATACAAATGTGAAATTATAATACTCCACTTGACCTTTAAATTTTAAACACTCAAATTTAGCTCCTGTTGCAATAATAATAACCACCTATTTGAATTTTCGACTTTCAGTGTAAACACAATCATTAATTATAATGATTTCCATTTTAGTAGTTGCTGGAATAAGCAATTGTGACAGACAAATCATTAGATGTTTTTTTGTATTGCTTCTATGTTGGACGGAACCCTCCATGTGCAAGTCCAATTCGCATTTAACCACTTTTTTTTAATATTGAAGGCTCTAGTGATAAAGACTGTACACACAATGATACAAAAGCCACAACTTGTTATCATCACATGCCTTGCTTATCAGAAAACAGCAATGAGTGTGTTGTTCTTATAGAATAGAATTTTAAATAACATGTTTAGAGTATAATATTCCACAATGGTCTTTATTATCATTACTTTAAGGTTCACTATGTTCATGTTTTTATCAAACAATTGTTTAATTATCCCACATTTATAATGAGTGATTATTAGTTAGTATTATAGTGATTAGTATTCTCAAAAGTATAGTCAGAATTCAATTTAATTCCTGCCATAGATTTAATGTCAACATAATAATAAAAAATATATAGAGTGTAAGGTATGAGATGAATTGAAATCCTTCAATTATATTTTTTTATTGGTTGTAAAAAATCTATGTAATTGTTCTATACATTTTTGTCATGTAGGTGTAGCACTATTTTAAAGAACAGATTTAATTAACTGACCAAGTTTTATGGTTGGAGGATCTACAATCATGTACTGAATTCATAGTAAAAGTTTCATCAAGATTCCACCCCGTTTCAGATTGACTAGTTTTAGTACCTTTTTGACCAATTGATAAATGTCCTTCAAGGCTAACAACCACAATAAGTAGCGAAAATTTTATCATAATGCTTAAGGCTGGCTGCATATGTTTGGTTCTTTTAATTTTTAAATACTGTTACGTTAACAATTAAATTGGTCCCCATTGGTCCCACTAGAAAGAAATTACAAACTTCTATTGCGAAAATTAGGCTGGACGCTACAAAAAATGCATGTATGTGCATGTATACATATGCTTCCTTATCAGGAAGTTCACTTAGCAGTATTTTAAAATTCAAGAGCAATAGGTTAATGTATTTAATAGTTCAATGTAAAGTGCGTCTACCTTTTTTGGTATGATCTTATCATGTAGGCACCTAGTGGCAACTGTCATTGATTATAATACGTAACAACTGAATAAATATGAGGCCACTGCCAAATAAAATAAGACTTATGATATTTTTTCGTTTTAATTTTTTTCAGATAATATGATCTACATTAATCAACCACTTCATTTTACTCATATTTTTCAAACAACAGGGTCAGATGGTCGCCTTGATACGACGTAAAATAAATTATCTACCTACCTACTTAGTTTTCCCTCCTCATTAGTGTTATCAATTCACTATGGCTACAATATGCATGTCATTGTTTGGCCTATCTGTCGTCAAAGAAATGCCAATCATCAATAATTATAATAGGACCTGGGTAATTTTAGCAAAATAGGCCAATACCAGCTATATTATAACCTAGTATACCTACACGACAAAAAGATAACGTAGAATAATTAAGCATACGCATTAGCATACGCTTTATGCTAACTTAATAGTACCTCATAATAATCAAAATTTTACCTTGGATCCTCGAATTCGACGAAAGCAAACGGTGGTCCTTTTCTGTTTTTCAGATCAACGAACGTAACTTTGCCGAATTTGTAAAATAGATCTTGAATGTCCTTTGTCCTTATGTCAGGGGGAAGATTGCCGACGTATATTCTGCACTCATTTCTGTTGCTGCTGCTTCCGCCAGACATTTTGACTTATTTTGGTGACTAAACAAGGAGATATCTTACGTTATTTTCCTTTCTTGGTTAACGCTTCGGCGTTTCTCATTAGTGGAACATAGCAAATATGGCGACTATATGGAGTCTGACAGGACAGGACAGCAGCAGGAAACGGAAATTGTTTTTTTTTATAATTCTTTCGTTCAGAAATAAAATAATGAAACCGTCTGTGTTATATTATTTTGTTTGCACTTATCCATTGTTGGCATTTGGGCTTTATTCTTTTCTAACTTTATTTTTCAATAGTTAATTAAGGTTTACTATTATGGTATTTAGTAATAAATAAGGTAAATTGTAGTTAAAGTAAATTGACCCTAAAACGTTTTGAAACTATTTTGCCATTTCACGATAAAAAACTATTTGGTAAAAATATATGAAGTTTTATGTTCTTTTTTATTCATCCAAACATTTATTGGCCAAAAATAAAATGTTTGAAAATACGCCATAAAGTTTATTTTTCGAATATGTTTGAATTTAGAACGCCCTCTATCGCAATTAGAAGAAATCTTTGCTGAAAGAAGCCTGTGAAAGAATCCTCTGGAAAGTAGGCATTGAATCTCCGGTTATCAAAATCTTTACGTGAGAATTTGTTCTTATCCCGAAGCAAAAGTGAGTATTTCTTTATTTTGGTGATTATTTATTTATTGTAATACGTATTAAATATTTTCGGTGCCAGTTTTCGATTATTCCGATATCCACAAAATGGTGTGCGAAAGTCCGAAGGCGGAACAATTTATATTTTGCAAATATTCGCAAAGATGTGCAACGAAATGGTTTTATTGATCTAACCATGAGGTTTCTATAGTGATAATCTGCGTTATGATGAATTATCTTTATCTTTTGAAGCGCTAAGCTAAATTACATGTCGGTGCCTCGTTCTTAATTTCTCCTATCGGTTTTGATGACGGGCATTAGTGCTAGTGCTTCCGTTAGAATTACAACGAAAAGGCAGTCGCAGGTTGTAGAAGAGGTCAGGTAAAGTAGGCTGCGCAACTATTAACGTGAAATATTCAGCGCTTTCCTTTTTACATGTATTGCGATATTTCTTTGCGGGTGAGAAACACATTTTGTAAAGGGCGCGCAATGAGTCCCGGATTTCGCGCTTGACCTTTTCTGGAGGTTATTTATAGCGTTTAGTTGTCCAATAAAAACATCAATGTCTCATCGTCACGAGAGACGTAGAAAATCAATCATAACATAACTTTATCGACGAGGTCCGGGAACTATAACCTTTCGCATTAACGCTATCAGTCATCGATTGCAACAAGTTGGCGCTTATGATGATCAAATGCACTACATGGTAGCCAATTAGCCATCCAATTCATCACAAGAGAACCATTCTGACACGTCTTGTCAGTTCATAAACCTTTTCTTTCTTCTTACTTGACAGGCTAATTATTCATTTTGTTTTTATTTATTCTATTTTTAAATTAATTGATGAAAAAACATTTTTTTGAATGAAATCACACAGTTACACAAACATTTTTATTTCAAACGTTAGGCAGAGGCACTCTGTTACCTGACTTGATAAAACATAAGATAGTGCAAACAACTCGCTATCTAATATTGCGCCTTATTAGGATTATTGGTAACTATCTAGCCAATAGATAAAATAAAAAATTCTTAATTGTAAAGCAATAATGTCACCTTTTCACTTATAGCTCACTGAAGAGGTGAATAGAAGCATTGCAGAACTAAAGTGAACAGTACCTTATAATACTATAATCATCTAAGTTATTACTACACAAATAATGAAATTTGTAACAGCTAAATAATTGCATTCAATTCTTTTTCAGAATAGAAGTTACTTATAAAAAAGACAGTTAATTTAGCTTATGAAAAGAGCACCTGCCATTACACACGCTTAGCTACATGTTGACTTTATCTACTACAATATATTGTATGATTAAAGCTGAGATTAGAGTCCAACATTATTTACCCTAGGATGATTTACTTAAATGTGTCAGATACAAGGGGAAAATGAAAGGGTGCCTTTAGGAAAAGTATCTTAAATATATTAAACAAAAAACAATCAATCTTCAGCAATCAATGGGCATAAATTTCAATTTATTTTCAAAGATTTTTGAATAATCACTAGCTTCAGATGGGAATCTAGGATCTTATGGAACAAATCTCTTTAAAAAGAATTGTTCCTCGAGACCAAAAACCACTGAGAAGCGAACAATAACTTTAAAGTATGTGATTAGGTATACATTTTAACTTAATGCTCAATTCAATTGAAGATTTCATGGTCTACATTTGTAATGGGTCTGTTGATAAACTAACTCTGGGGGAGGGGACACACACAGGCAGATATAGTTCACTTACCATATTTATTTTGTCCAGACACATAGCCGACAAGATGTGCGACCGCAAGGCGGTGATCAAGAATGCTGACATGAGCGAAGAGATGCAGCAAGATGCTGTGGACTGCGCAACGCAGGCACTAGAGAAGTTCAACATTGAAAAGGTAGGGATCACTGTGTGCTCATATTTGACTGAGCTCTTTTTTCAGAATATTATGCCATAGTTATGATTAGTACAGGTGATTGTTTTATATTAGAATATTTTTTTATATTATGTTGAAATGAAAATAAATTTAATGGTAATTGTATTTGATTAAAAAAAAAAAATTGAACATTAAATTATCAAAAACAACAACTACCAAATAAATATTATGACTAATGTGAACTTCAATGTATAGTTAATACATTAATATTATGAATGATAATAAGCTATGGTGTGCAATATTCCCACGATTGAAAACTGAGGTTTTCCTGTTGTGGTTAGTGTCTTTTCTAAAATATAATTCACATAATTTATGTTGATACCACTATAATTAATGTTGTCTATGAATGGAATTAAATCATTTCACCAGTGAAATGGAACCTCACCAGTGGAATTGTTAGTCATTGTAGCACATTTTGAGGGGTGTGTGTTGCATGTTTGCAGGACATCGCGGCGTTCATCAAAAAGGAGTTCGACAAGAAGTACAACCCGACGTGGCATTGCATCGTGGGGCGCAACTTCGGCTCGTACGTAACGCACGAGACGCGCCACTTCATCTACTTCTACCTGGGCCAGGTGGCCATCCTGCTGTTCAAGAGCGGCTAGGCGGGGCAGCGCCCCTTCAAAATTTTATGTTGTTAGCACAGACGCAGTATTACCTACCAGGCGACGAGTGCCCCACCGGCGGCGTGTGAGTGTGCAGTGTGCGTGTCTTGAGTGCGAGTGTGAGTGTGACAGGAGGGTGAGTGTGTGCGGCCCGCCACGCGACTGGGACTAGCATCAGGCCCACTGTGTATGTAACGATGCTGGACATTAGCTGCGTCGAATCTCTTCACTTCTTAGTCCCCGGCGCACTCGAATGTATGTTTGTACTGTGTTAGCTATACTTAAGAATCGATATTGACTTGGGTAAAACATTCACTTCTAGTGTATTTATATTAAAAATTTTAGTTAATTATTCCTAGACTTATTACCTAGCATAGCGTAAAAGTCATATGTTAGTATATAACTAAATTTATTGTTTAATTTTTTTGTTAATACACCCTGTGAAAATATTTTTCAATACTTCTTTATTAAACTTTCTTACAAACCAAACAACATCTCTAATTGTTTATATTTATGTTCCTTATAGTCCTATTTTTATATCTTTTTTTTTGTTGATACTGACTTTACACACCTACTATTAGATAACACTCGACACTACATGCAATCAAACTACAAACACTTAACAATTAGTGTCCTCTTGTAGGGGACAACTTTAGGTCTTGTATTTGAATCCTTACAAATAGGTACGTACTGACAGTCATTTACATCTACACCACATCACATGCGATACTTAGGACTGCATTACAAAAAATAAACCGGCTTTCATTTTTATAATTCAGGCCTAAGTATTGACTATAAATCAAATTCAGCATTTCAAGAGATGATAAAATTGCTACACTGGTGAGTGCCTCCCAACACCACTCCCAAATGTATGATTTACTGCAGCAAGCCAATTTTTTTATTCTTGAGAACAGTCTCAAGACCAGAGACTTGCCATGCTGATGATCGCACTCATGCGCATCTCGAAGTCCGACTTGGCCGTAAGTACGTTTCGGTGGCCGGACTAATGTAAGAAAAGTCTTTTGAAATGTAATCCTTTTTTTTTGTCACAAATTGAATCTGCACACTCAACCCATTAGTATGGTACTTCAATCATTTCCACTTTTATGCTCTTGTGATTATATAAATCTGGATACTAATCTAGGATCTAATGTTTTATATTATGTACCTAATCAAAATAATAAAGCATTCACTTTGACTGTATTTGATGAAATCTTTTTTTATTACATCCACCCAATACATATTTCAAACTGCGTGCAAAGTATCAAATTAGAACAAGTAAAACGGTAACCTTGCGCGCTACTCAGCAAATTGTTAATTAATTAGGTAGGTACCTAGTAGGTAGTCATATTGTTCATTCGTTCCACTTTGTGTGGGTATTTGCTGCCTCACTGCCTGTGTGAAGAGATAAAAAAATAATGATAACGGCGACGACGGCGGTAATAGTAAAATGAACAAATTACTAGGCACCTGTAATAATTTTGAGTACCTAACAGAGAGTACACTCAGGAAGCTTCAATGCTCCGCTTGCTTTCAAACTAGAACTGGGATATACTAGGTACAGTAGAATAAAAAAGTCGGTCGTGATGACCCAGTGGTTAAGGCACCCGCCTCTCACGCATGAGGTTGTGGGTTCAAATCCGGGCAAGTATCAATATAACTTTTTTAGTTCATATGTATTTTTTTCTAAAGCTTATCGTGAGGAAACTTGGACTGTTCCACTTAAACCATGACAGAGGATGTTTAGAAAATCTGACAGGGTGTAGGGTCGTATGACCTTACTGCCCACACGATAAAGAAATACAATAAAAAAATTCCTCGCATATCCATGGGTCTTAGGAGACCTCTACTTAATTTATTTCGATTTTGGTAGTGGATTGGCCGGTTTGCACTGAAGCGGAAAGCGCTGTGAAGAGGGGGGATTCCACTGAAGCTGCTCATTTCTGCTTCAGTAGAAACGTAACCAAGACGTAATAGAAGCCAGCGAGGTCGCGCTACCAACGAAATGTAAACAGCTCTAGGGAGGGTAGTACTACGAGACCTACCTATCCTTCCACTACATTGCGCATCCAGTACTGATGCGTGCGTGCAAAGAATGGCGGCTCGGTCAAAAAAACCTAACTACTAAAAAAATTAATTAGCGCAGCTATGGCGTCTCACAATGTCCATTTTGTATGATAGTGGGGTCTCCCAGAGGTTGCTGACTAGAAGTCCGAAAACTCGAGACGCTTGCCAGTTTTTTCACGGAGTTGAAAAAACCTAGCAGATGATGAACCTAACAGGATGGGCTACTTCATTTCTTCGGCTTGGAGCAGAAATATGCTCTCGAGCAGTTTATTAATAATGAACTAAATCACGACTTTCATAGAATTAAAAATTGCGTGTACGATAGGTTAAAAAAACTTAATTAACATAACAGTTTCGTACCTAGAATTTAGTAATAAAAATACTAAAAATAGCAAATAGCATGTAAGTACAAAATAATGTTAATATTTTTATGCTGTTTACAAGGTCAGGGTCGAAGGGGTGTAGTGTAAGGAGCAGGTGGACCTACTTATTATGTTAATAAATTCCATAGTGTTGTATTTATGGGAAAGTACCTGGTACCTACGTATTTGAAATTCTTACAATCCTTTGCTATTAAAATGTTTGGCCGAGATTTTAGAATATCTTAAATTTTGCAAAAAATAATATAGGTCTTAAAATAGTGCTTGCATTGTTTTACACGTTTTTATGTTTGTAGCATGCAGAAATTAATAACTTCAAATAAGTCTCATATACTCTAGTTATGTAGGTAGGTACAGTCAGAGACAAAAGTCGATTGACTCTGTTAATTTTACATAATTATCATTTAAATAGATTCTAAATAACACTTAACATATCAGGTAGCCGAAAAAAAAATCCGACATGTTAATCGACTTTTGTTGCTGACTACAAATTTATGTGAGATCGCGTGAGTCATAATTGCACTCTAAATTAAAAAGACCCGTTATTACTATCATAATGCATATTTAGATTATTTAAATTCGAATTCAGATAGATAATACCCTCCAGACAGAATGTAATTTCATTTTTATTTAACAAAAATATTAATAAGATGACATTTTGTCATAAAGGGTAAAAAACCTTGCTCATCGCTGGATAAATAGGTCAATCAAGAAGAGCGCTACTATGGCGCTGCAGTGCACCGTCTAGCTCCGTGTACTGTGTTACAATTTAGCGCCCATGGAATCGATAATATTGTCTACGTACCTGTATGTACTATCTATTACTTTGTATGATGCTCTTAAACGGACCATAGTATCCTTGCAACGTGTTGCTGGTGGCTGCAATACGTTGCCAGCGAAATGAAGCAAATGAAGTGTCGCCGGGTCACGCTTGGAAATGTTGCAGCTACATAATTACAGTACCTACCTAAAAGTATTGCCCGTTTAAGAGCACCTACAAACATGGCAGCTTAATGCATGCGTGCAGATAGCACCTTTATTCCGAAGCAGTAAGGGTTGATTGTCGTTGCAGCTTCAACCTACGACGGTTATCTACTACTGTAGCTACTTATTTTATTGTTCTGTAAAAGCATGACTATCCATTTCTGATTTGTTATGGATAGCGTGGTAGTGCAGGTAGGTACAGGATTTTGTAGATGCGGATTTTTTTAGGGGCACATTCTAATGGTGGCTTTTGGTGCGTGCCGTACGCAGTTTGCGCGGACACGTCCAATTTCTCTATCATCACGGCCTGTACCTACTACATCTGTATCCGCAGGAACATCGCATTGATTATTGCGGATGCGGATGCAATGTTCATAGCGATGGGGAAGCTTCGGAATTGTGGTTCAGAGGTGCCTGCAAACATTTTTTTTTTCAGTTGATAATTGCACTAGTCGTTGAACGCTTCTGATTTTTAAATCCGTTTTAATTGAGCTTAGTAAAGAAATATGAAATGGATATAAAATCAAGACAAAATACACTCTAAGCTTATCCTAAAAAATAGCAGTGCAATTTCGTGTCTAAATATAAATATGATGTGTAAAAAAAAAGTGTCAATTGACTTTTGTCGCCGACTGTACCTAAGTAAAGGTTAGGGGACTGTGAGTTGAGTGGGAAGCTGATAAATCACATTATTGAAAAAGGTTGCCTCACTCGCTCGGGAAATTGTATTCCAACAAAAACATAAATTTGAAAAAGGGGCCAAGTTCGGTAGAAACCACCTTCGGGGTTGTTGGTGTCACCGATAGATAAGTGTTGAGAAGTAACAGGTGCCAAGTTGCATAGCAGCTCCTTTAATCAAAGATGTAGGAGTATACAACGTACTTTAATTCATTAATAAAACAATTCATACATTTCGATATCGGATTTCTAGATTGTGGTAAGTTTGAATTTTCTATAAATCATATAATATTTTTTTAAATACTTAAATTCTAATAAGTAGTTAGTAAAATCATGTTGCAAGGTATAAAAAAAACAGTTGAAATTCTAATTAGATGAGAGAGGGAATACTTTTTCGACAAACGGGGTAGGGGGTCGAAAGTCGTTCGGAAAAATGATTCATGTAGGTAATAAGTATTTTCCGAACTTAGCTGACACACTTCCGTGTGTCTAGGTACTGAGTGGATATAATAGAAAACCTAGTTAGTATTTTCTCTAAATCCATACTAATATTATAAGTGTGTCTGTCTGTCTGTTTGTTGAAATTTGGCATGGAGATAGTTCAAGACCCGGGGAATGACATAGAATAGTTTTTATTCCGGAAATCACCCCCTTTTTTTTTCTTTTAGGTGGTAAAAATCATCAAATGACTCCTTCCGCCCTGGGTGGGGTGGAAGGGACTGTCAGACTTCACCCCCTAAGGCGGTGAAAAGGGGGGTGGAAGTTTGTGCGCAAGTACGATATAAACAAGTTCCACGCGGACGTAGTCGCGGGCAATAGCTAGTTATCCATAAATAAATAATATTTATATAGGTAACTACCTACTTTGGTATCTATACGTTTTGTTTGCCTGGAAATGATAATAATTGTCTATACGGCTTGATTCTAGCGATATCTGACTGATAATCCCGTAAAGCCGCAACTAACTAGATAAATACCACAAGGGCGAATCCAGCCTTCAAGTCAGGGGGGGGGGTTATATAATAAGATCTAGTCAGGAGGGGCTCCGTTTCGATTACAATAATAATTTTAATTAAAAGAAACTAAGTAGTTAGCCCGGGGGTGGGGGGGTGTGAGAAGGATAAGGAGTAACCTTATAACAAATCTGCCACTGAAATTCCCGTCAGCCGTTTCGGAGATTATTAGCTGGAACTAACAGACAAAAATAAAAAAATGTTTTTTGTTTTTACCGTGTAAACATTTAAATTTATTTGGTAAAATGCTGTTATTTTGACATTACAGACACTTCTATTTTATTTATTTTTATTGAAGATATTTAGTTGTTGAAAATAGGTAAGTACCTATGTAGGTACCTACCTAGGTAATTTCTAAGTACCTTCAAATTAAAATGAAAAACTAATCGACTGTCTCCGTTATGATGGCACTAGCCTTGACAGGGCCCTAACTTGCCCTCATAAGCTAAGCAGCCTTCATGGCACTTCAGACTCGAAGGCTAACTCACAGAAATTAAATTTGTACTAAAAATTCCGTCGTAACATAACATGCGGGCTAAGGACTTTACCTAGTTATGTAGCAGTATCGATTTTTACATATTTTTATGGTAAGCAGTACCGCAATGCTATGCTTGTACCCTTTCAGAATACAGAAGTAGTCGTGTGGGTATCGCTTTACAATAAAACGCTTCTATGGACTTTGCGCATGATTTAATCTAAATAAGTATAAGATTATGCTTCTGGCTTTGTTCACGTTGATGTTTGTGACCGGCAATGCTTTTTTACTTACTCTATTTCTAAAATAAAAGAAGGCTATTCTTTAAAAATATCGGCTATCTGCCAGTGAAAATTTCGTCAAAACTAATCTAGCTGTTTTTAAGATAAGTCGGAACAAACAGAGAGACGGACAAAATTGTTTTTTTGGTATTATATATGTACAGTGTAAACATTCATAAGCATTTAGTAAAAAGATGTTATTTAGACATTACAAACAGACACTTCTATTTCATTTATTTGTATAGATAAGCCTGCCTCAACAACTCAACTGTTTTAGGTACCATAGTGGATTCCGCTTGATGGAGCGCACTGAAGGCTGTTCTTAGTTAAGTAAGTAGGTATTTTCATACTGACATTGATCTTTCATACTGACACCCCGACGTGTCTCGGAAAGCGTACTAGGTCAAAATTGATCCCGACTGTCATTTGGCAATCTTTAATTAGTCGTTACGGGTCAAAAATCTGACAGTCAAAATAACTTTTTTTTTTGGGAGAATCGGGTATCCTCGTTGTCCGGGCAGTGCCAGACTTTTATTGGCTAAAACCACACTCCTGCGTTGGACCTTTTTTTTTTTTGAGGTGGTAAAAATCATCAAATGAGTCCTTCCTACCTGGGTGGGGCGGAAGGGACTGTCAGACCTTTACTGACTAAAAAACCACTCTGTTCGTTCTGTAGCCCTTTACGTTCCGGGGCCACGGTATCCTGTTAAGACGTCCCGCGACCCCGGATAGTGTTAGAGTTTGGCTGCATTCTTGTTTTTATATTTTGCTTTGGTATATTTAAATTTTTAACCTAGTCTGCTTTTTAATTTACTATTAAATTAATAGTAGTAGCAGTTGCATCAGACTCCTACCAGCCACTCTGTCAACAATAGCCAATACCTTATCTAATTTCCATATTTAGGTAGCAACATTGTCCTACCTACATAATATTTTATTATATGACCAATTTTGTGGTTGCGATGGACCGCGAATATCCGTCCCTACCCGGCTTATCAGGATGGTATTATGTTTGCACACGGCCTCCCTGCCGCGTGCAATAGCTTGTGGGTATAAATAGTGTGCTCCAGGGTTGGAAGACCATAGTCGAGCCGTGGACATCACGGCTTGAAACTACACAGTCTTTATATACTTAATTTGTTTTTTTTTGTTTTGGCTGAAAATCTTGTGGTAAGTGTAGTTTTGATTATTCAATAGGTATACTTTGAGGGTAAGCAGTTAACTAACGGTTGGTTTGGCGCAGTGGCTGAGCTATTGACTGCTGCACTAAATGTCTGTAGTACGACTTTTTTTTAAACAAAAGGTCTCTTTCCTTGAGATTTTACTAATCTTTCAGTCAATTTGGAAATTAAAATAAGACAACTTATGTCAAAATAAGTCGGGTTAGTTACAATTTTTTACACGGAAACAGATATACTTAATAATATTCCAACAGATCAATAGCTGTTGTATACATATTAATCTTATAATAAAAGTAATAGGTACCTACAAACTCATTAATATTCCGATCATGCGTGATTCTATTGAAACTGTACCCCGGAGACGTGGACACTTAATATTGTACCATTTATTGTATTGTAACACTATAATAATGACACCTAAGCTAACCTACCTCATGTAAGTACTACTAGTATAATTATGTATTGTCCTTTATAGGTACCTACCTACCTACTATATTCACTGGTAATTTCCATACCTACCTTATCATTGAAGTTGTCTGTCGAATTTAGGCACATATTTGATCGAACAATTGTTTTAAACACAAATATAAGACCCGTGAAATCCGACATTCGCGCTAACAAAGTCGCGGGTCTAAGCTAGTTTCTAATAATATTGTGAACTCTTCTTTCAGTAAAACAAGATGTCCGACGCTAAGCAGAACCTGTTGTTATTCTTCGACCGCCCCTCAGAGCCCTGCTTCATGCAAAAGGGAGAGGAAAAGGCAGTGTTTCAAATCCCCGAACACTACTACGTAAGTCTTGCAGCCACCCTCATTGGCAACCCAACCAGCTTTGCTATACAATATCGTCAAATTGAATTGTCTGGCGAAATTTCGTTGGTGTGATGGAAATCGATATCTCATGACAATCCAACCATTTAAATAATCTTTTTCTTTTAATTTTCTCGTTTGCCTAGTGGTTGCAAAGCGCGACTACTGAGCGTGAGGTGTTGGTTTCGATTCCCAGGCAATAGGCTCGCCCCCTATTACATGGGACTTAAAAATAACTGGCGAAATGTGGATGTACCTACTTATTATTACTTGGGAGTTCAGGTCTTATGTGTTGAATGAAAGGTTTTTTTTTTGCAGCATTTGATATTGATGTCTACTTACACGTTTCAAGAGTGCTTTTTAAGAGAAGTTGTGTCTTGGTTAAGGGTGTCAAGTACCTACCCTATTGCACCCTATGTATGTAAACATGATTTTTCGTAGCCCGACAAATACAAGAATGCGACGACCACGATCTCCAACCGGTTCGGAGACGACGCCGGCCGCACCATCCCGATCCGGAACATCGCGCTTCCCAATCTGAACCTGCCCATGGAGCTGCCGTTCAACGACAACTTCTCGCTGTTCGTGCCCAAGCACAGGGTCATGGCGGGCAAGCTCATCGATATATTCATGGGTAAGTGAATAGACTTATTAGTATATAAAAAGGATTTGCATTTGGCATTTTATTTAAAGTCAAGCTTCTGCTCGCCACTTCGATCTCGTTAAAGTTGGTTTCTCCATACAAACTTGGACCCCTGTTTCGGATGATGTTTCGTTTTATCGGATGCCTACGTCATACAAAGAACACACTCTCCAAGTTTCAGGTCTCTATGATCAGCGGTTTAGGCTGTGCGTTGATCCGTCAGTCATTCAGGACAAAGTATTTTTTATGCATTTATGAAGTTAGATTCTTGGTTATGTCGTTTTCTCGAAACTAAGCCCTAACTGTCGCCATGTTCCAGGTATGCGTGACGTGGACGACCTGCAGTCGGTGTGCTCGTTCTGCCAGCTGAGGATCAACCCCTACATGTTCAACTACTGCCTCTCCGTCGCGATACTGCACAGGTAACTACCGCGGGATCACCACAACGCGTGCATTTTTTATGTTATGATAGAATCGTCTCACGATCTCCAATATTCATATTAATGATGAAACACTTTAAAATTAAATTTAAATAAAATCTGGCCTCAATTTCACCTCAGCGACAATCAAAGTCTAAAATGTTTGTAAAATTGACGCATTTTTGACAGATCGAGATTGAAACTTGAATGTGATGTCATTTCTAAAAATTTGTGAAATTATTCCTTGACTGCCTCGTTGGTCTAGTGGTCGTAAGTGCGACTGCTGTGCATGAGGTCTTGGGTTCGATTCCCAGGTCGGGCAAAGTGTTATTGGGCTTTTCCATCAGGAATTTCTCAGTAGCAGCCTCGGAGTCTGGATTTGTGCCCGGTTGATGGCAATAGGCTCGCCCCCTATTACATGGGACTAAAAACATAACTGGTGAAATGTGGGTGTACTAATGGGTACACCTCTGCCTAACCCTTCGGGGATTACAGGCGGATTATGTTATGTTATGTAGTGAAATTATTATTGCCCTCAAGAAGAAACGACTAGATTTTGAACGTTTCTAATTATATACGTTAATAATTATCAAAGTATATCACAATAACTGTTGTGTGGTACATTGCAGGCCCGACACCAAAGGCGTGAACATCCCGACATTCGCGGAGACGTTCCCCGACAAGTTCATGGACCCCAAGGTGTTCCGCAAGGCGCGGGAGGTCAGCAACGTCGTCACTGTCGGGAACAGGGTGAGCTAATTATAATCATATTATCAAATTGCAGCGCAATCCGTCCCGTGGTTTGAGCTGTGTGTTGAAGGATTATTAACACACAGCTCAAACCATTGTCAGCACACTACATAAGTACTTTATGTATACTTCTAATTTAAACAACAATTATAGGTATGCTTAACATTCACAAATAGAGACCCACATAGGACAGAAGTAAGTAAAGTAAACATCAAAACAAAAGAAAGTTAAATATAAAATTAAAAATGGAATATTAATTAGTGAAAGGCGTCGTGGACGCGTCGACAGCAAAAGAATATGAAGTTATATTACAATAGAAATTAGGTAACTTAGAGATAACTGTCAAGTAAATATTATATATTCATATTCCTATTCATACTCATTTATTGCATACCATGTGTTTATAAAGATGTTACATAATGCTTAAAGCTAAAGTACTGTCATGGACCTATTCCGCATGTTCGGCATTATTATGCGAAATAAAATATACCACCTTAGGTACATGAGTCCAGGTCAGAATTGAGTATTAGCTAGGTACTACCAGTTAATTGGCTTACTTTTTATGACCAGCCAGAACGCGGTTTCTCCATAGATTTTGTACGTCATTTTTTTGTCAACTACATAGTTCAAATCTTTTTAACCCATTAACCGCCAAAGTCGGATTAATCCGACAAATATTTTCGTGTCCATTTCGCCAGCGTCGTATATAAACGACCAAATACACCATCACTTTTAGTTTTAATTTGTTATTTAATTATGCTGTATTCTATGAAAAATATGTTTGTATAAGGTAAATAGTTTACTGTGCCTGGCGCTAAGGGCACGAAAACTGATACGTCGCTTGGCGGTTAAAGGGTTAAAAAATAAAACAAAAAATAATACTCAAATCTTTTTTTAGCTGCTTTGAAAACCACCAAAGCAGCTAAAAATCTTAATTGAAAATGAATCCGGTTTCAGGCTAGAATACAGTATTTTTGTAGAGAAGTTATGTCTTGGAATTATTGGTTAATGGTGTCAAGGTACTCAATTTAATTTAAGACTGTTAAGACACAGAACAGGTTGTAACAGGCCATCAAAAGTTCAGCACATAGGCAGAATTATTTCTTATAAGTGTGGTTAAAGCATGTAGGTACTATTCAGAAAATAATCACTGAAGTCTTTAAAAATGTCACCCAAATTCAAATTATAAGAATCTAGTTACGGATACGGATATTCCGTTATTAAAAAACTTTATTTTAATTTAATTTTTCTTGTGTTTTTTTTTTTACTGGATTTGTGCCCGGTTGATGTCAATAGGCTCGCCCTCTATTACAAAGGACTTAAACAGATTGGCGGAATGTGGGTATACTTCTGCCTCACCCTTCGGGGATCACAGGCGTGATGTTATGTGTTATGTTTTATTAAGTATCGTGTGACACCATAATAACTTATCTCTCAGATGCCAGTGGACATCCCCGTGAACTACACGGCGAGCGCGTCGGAGCCGGAGCAGCGCGTGGCGTACTTCCGCGAGGACATCGGCATCAACCTGCACCACTGGCACTGGCACCTCGTGTACCCCTTCGACTCCGCCGACCGCGCCATCGTCAACAAGGACCGGCGCGGGGAGCTGTTCTACTACATGCATCAGCAGATTATTGCCAGGTCACTGACATACAATACTGCTCATTTGATTTGTGGCCTTACAATCATTCTTTCTTTCTTTATCGTGTGGGCAGTAAGGTCTCACGACCCCATACATCCTAGTGTCAGAGTTTCTAAACCGCCTCAAGGGCCTCTGACATGGTTTGAGTGGAACAGTAAGTCCAGGTTTCCTTACGATGTTTTTCTTCACCGATGCCGGTTATGTCCACGATAAACTTTAGAAAGTACAAATGAATTGAAAAGTCATATTGGTACTTGCCCGGATTTGAACCACTACCACTAACTACTGAACACACGAATTACAATCATCGATCTATTCTGCATTCACAGAGCAATTTTCACAAAGAAATAAGTGTATTTGGTTATGTAGTATATGCCGCAAATTCAAATTAAACATTGGCAAGTCATTCTGAAATCGACATAATTAACAGTACTGTAAAGTTAACATTTGCTTAACTGGAAATAAGTTTTAAGTTTAAATGTAGAACAGCATATTTTTATGCGTTTATATGCCATATTCGTATTTGTAGAGTGAGATATCGGTACAGTTACTCGACGTGAAGTGTATCTCCCGACCGGCCCTAACCCCCGACTTGAACCAATGTACTAGTATGATAATAAATAACACCATCGACATGGAACGATGAAAAATTCATGTTGAAAAAAGTGAGAGAAAGAGAGGCATATCTCTCTTTCTCTTTTCAACATGTATTTTCATTTTATACCTATATATAAGTATAGTTTCCACACTAAGTTGTTGACGTGTCCGTCCCGCGGTCCACAGGTACAACATGGAGCGGCTGTGCAACGGTCTGCCGCGCGTGACTCGCTACCGCAACTTCCGCGAGCCCATCTCCGAGGGCTACTTCCCCAAGCTCGACTCGCAGGTCGCCAGCCGCGCCTGGCCGCCCAGGTAACGCACATTTATTTACTAGAATTACATCTAGAATACGAATAACCATATAGTATTTAAAATCTTGTCAATTTTTATTCTGACTTCCCATAGTGTAGGTCATTTAAGCAATAATTATTGAAATTAAATCAGAAATTTAAGCTTGTAATTCTTTTCCCAATATTATGTAAGTAAACAACTAAAATACATAGTTGTTAAGCGCAGGTCCATTATAGTCCTCAGCTACCACCACACAGCTAACGTGCGTAACCGCTCCGTGCACATTCTAGGCACGCCCCCATCACATGGGACCTTAACTGGCTGAATGTCGGTGTACCATATCATAAGTCTTGCGTGCTCCAGGTTCGCCGACACCACCATAAGTGACGTGAACCGGCCGGTGGACCAGATCCGAGCCGACGTGTCGCAGCTGGAGACCTGGCGGGACCGCTTCGTGCAGGCCGTCGAGAGCTTGACCGTCACCCTGGTGAGTGGGGAACACCAGCAGATTGTAATGCTATTCTTATGGTGCAATTTGATTGCGTTATAAAGATGTAGATTAATTCATGCTCATTGATGATGCAATTTCTAAATTATGGAGATGTATATGCTGATAACTGATAGACGTCGTATTGCCTGGGTATTCAGGATTAGTGAACGTTTACTTGAGTATTTAATAATCTGCCAAGCCTTTCCCTATGTTGGGGTCGGCTTGTAGTCTAATCGAATGCAGCAGATTACGTAGCTCTGTGAATAAAAGTCAAATTTGTTCTAAAGCCGAACGGCCGCACGATGCCGTTGGACGAGGAGCGAGGCATCGACATTCTGGGCAACATCATGGAGTCGTCCATCATCAGCCCCAACCGCACGTACTACGGGGACCTGCACAACATGGGACACGTGTTCATATCCTACGCGCACGACCCTGACCATCGCCACCTGGTGAGTGCCGCTGAACACGTTATGGTGACCTGCAGGACATGGGACCCTTAGCTTAGCGACAGAACGATCTAACCCTTGTTCTCTGCTCCGTCAGGAACCGTTCGGCGTGATGGGTGACTCGGCGACGGCGATGAGGGACCCGGTGTTCTACCGCTGGCACTCCTACATCGACGACCTGTTCCAAGGGTACAAGTACAAGCTCAACCCTTACGGCGACGACAAGGTGAGGGACAGTTTACTTGAAGAGAGAGGTTTTCAATTTCTTAATATCCCTCCATATTTTCTGCGGCTATTCTATTTGTGTCAGTTCTATCTGTGTGGCGTGCTTATTGAATACTCGTGTGTAGTTGGACTTCCCGGGCATCCGCGTGTCGAGCGTGTCGCTGGAGGGCGCGGCGGGCGCGAACACGCTGGGCACGTTCTGGGAGCTCAGCACGGCGGAGCTGGGCCGCGGCCTCGACTTCACGCCGCGCGGCTCCGTGCTGGCCAGGTTCACGCATCTGCAGCACCAGGAGTTCAACTACGTGTGAGTACTCCAGGGTGGAAGGCGGTCAGCTCACTATTTCTACAATAGTTTTTGAATGGTCACCGACGGCTCATACTTAATGGTACGTAATCCGGGATTGCGGGACGTCTTAACAGGATACCGTGGCCCCGGAACGTAAAAGACAACAGAAGGAACAGGGTGGTTTTTTAGCAGTAAAATTCTGACAGTCCCTTCCGCCCCACCCAGGGCATAAGGAGTCATTTGATGATTTTTACCACCTCAAAAAAAAGGCTACCTAATAACCATCATTGATATCTGGAATGCCAGAACATCTTGTGTAAGCTGATGGTAAAGAAACGTTACTATCACATCATCAGGCAAAGCTGGAATGTCTCCTGTGCCTGTAAGTACTGCATCTATAGTAACGGTAGAAGTACTTCCGCAGACGAGCTCTTACACAGAAGGCTATTTACAAACGTTCCCCCCCCCCCAGTATCGAGGTGAACAACACGTCGGGTCAGGGCGTGATGGGCACGGTGCGCATCTTCATGGCGCCGCAGTTCGACGAGAACGGAGAGCCGCTCATCTTCGACGAGCAGAGGAGGCAGATGATCGAGCTGGACAAGTTCACCGCCGGATGTGAGTATGCCTATGTGCTGGTGCCACGCTGACAATGCAGACAGAACAGTTATATGCAACAGCAGTTTTCATTGCATATTTAATAAAATAATGAACTGTAACCCAAAAGAAATACAGTTGAAAATTCCATGAGTACGAGCAAAAGTAATAAACACCGCGCAGAATTATATCTTGCAGACAAAACTTGACTTGATATTTTTTCCCAGGTATGGTTTAAAATAAACTATTAATTGTATTGTATGCATGGGAAGAACATGGTACTTTCGGGTTTGTTAAGGATATTTTTACACCCTTTATATGCTTTAATTTTTCAGTTAATTATAAATTAATGATTATAGACTGCTGCTGCATATGGGCTGACTCTCAGTGACTCTCTAAAGAAGGTTTTCCCATCTTTCAGCTTATTTTGAAGTACCCAGTATCTTTACCATTACATTGTGATGTTTGCAGTACGGCCGGGCAACAACACCATCCGCCATCGCAGTCTGGACTCGTCCGTCACCATTCCTTACGAGAGGACCTTCCGTGACCAGGTACGTGGACTGTGCAGGGTTCTAGCACGTAGACAGGCTTGTTTTATAATGAAGTGCAGTGAGCCGAGGAGATCATAAAAGAAAATATTATAGGGCAATAGGGTTCATAACCGATAAAACGATTCACTTTAGAGTCATGACAAACATGGTATAAAGTTTCTCATCCTTCATTGAAAAGGGAGGATCTTCCGACCAGTGTGTTGTGTCTGTTGGGCTACTGCCCGAAGGACATCCAGATTTTGTATACATGCTAACGTCACGGAGAACTTCGTTTGCACGATGGAAGAATATTTCAGTTGTAGTTCCTATGCTGTGCGATAGATGTCGCTACATAACTTATATAAAAATAAAATCTCATTTTTTATGTAATAATAATTGTTTTTGGATATTTAGCGCTGATTAATTTTATCTATTCTGTTATTGCCGTATAATAATGCAGTAAACTTGGCATACATTGAATTAATTTGACATTTTATTTTTGGTAGTTAAGTGGAACTTGGTATAAATAAAAAAGCACCGTATTTTGTTTGAAATTTACAATTGTACCTATTTAGCTGTCATGGTGTATATAAAGTCCTATAAAGTTCTTTCAAAGAAATATTCGCTAAAAAATCAAGGAATTTTAATGTTCAAGTTCAAGTGTTAAGTTTACCCCCGCTCCCTCCCGCAGTCTGCTCGCCCAGGAGACCCGGGCACGGCGGAGTCGGCCGAGTTCGACTTCTGCGGCTGCGGCTGGCCGCATCACATGCTCATCGCCAAGGGCAACGAGCAGGGGTACCCCGTCGTGCTGTTTGCCATGGTGTCCAACTGGAATGAGGACAGGGTACGTACAACAGCATACTTCTTATTCAAAGATTTAGAATTAAACCAGTGTTAGTCTCAGTTAATTATACTTATTTATTATAATTATCTTATTTTTTAAATTGTTCTATGTTTCTATTTACCTACATTGTTTTCACATATTATCTTCTATATAGAGGCCTACCTACGTTTTGAAACGAGCAACTAGCTTGAACTTTTCAACTAACTACCCGGCTCCTTGACAATCTAAAAGTGCCACTAAATAGTTGAGGAATTCTGGACTTACACCAGTCTATTACTGTCCCACTCAAACCATGTCAGAGGTCCTTGAGGCGGTTTAGAAACTCTGACACTAGGGTGTGTGGGGTCCTAAGACCTTACTGCCCACACTTTATAGAAAAAAGAATGGTTTATAATAATAAATGATTTGACTTTGCCTCCAGGTGGAGCAAGACCTGGTAGGGTCGTGCAACGACGCGGCGTCGTACTGCGGCATCCGCGACCGCAAGTACCCAGACCGGCGCGCGATGGGCTTCCCCTTCGACCGCCCCGCGCCCGCCGCCGCCGCACTCACTGACTTCCTGCGCCCCAACATGGCCGTGCGCGACTGCTCCATACGCTTCAGCAACACCACGCGCCCGCGGCAGCAGAGACGGTAGGTCACAGGTGGAGGGAGGGGGAGTAGTACATTAACTCGTCATCGTCATAAAGAAGTCATGTTATAAAATGTAGAAACTTGATTCTAATTGATTATGAAAATATCTGAGAACTGTTGGCAAATTATAGCAACGTGTAAATGAAGAACAGTAGAAAGACTCCCCCTTTAACAGTTTTGAAGCAGTAACAACAGTAGCAAAACACCATGAATAAGATAATTTAAGTAAAAGGAACAAAAAATAAACAATTGTATAGTATTGCCAACACATGATTATAGTAATGGCAGTTCAACATAGATGGCGCCACATACAGGCTTAAACTATTACAAATTATTATATTATTCCTGTAGTAGGTACTCACTTCACTTAAATACAAACTTAAATAAAATAATAAAACATAGTTTCGTGTATTTCTTCAATTATAATTGTAGTTTTAAGCTAGTGACGCCATCTGTGTGTAGCTAACGGAACTATTGGGTGTGTAGGTCTGCCTCGCCTCCTTCTGTCCCTCGCGTGTTGCGCGGTGTGACCGTGGAGCAGCCCGGCAGGCCCGCGTGTGCCTGCCCGGCCTCCGCCCCCGGCGAACTAACCGCTAACGTTAAGAAACCTTACTATTATGTCAAGTGCGATCATTATGACAAACATAGCATCTTTTAAAAGTTGAAAGTTATTAAACTATTTATTATTAACAAAGAATACCTACTATAACATCGAAAACATTATTAAAAGATAATTTAATAAAAAACAAAACCATATTTCCATATTATATGTAAACAAAAAAAAATAATTGTAGATTTATAGGTATTAGTTCTGGTTTCTTTAAATATGTGTCTTATTAAAACACTAGATTTTGCCTACAACTTCATCCGCGTAAATGTCGGTTATCGCAGACGTAGACGAAGTCGCGAAATTAAGAAGTAACCTATGTAGTTTCTTAGAGTTCAAACTTACCCTGTACCAAATTACATCTGAATCGGTTCAGTGGTTTAGTTGTGGAAGCGACTGACAAACAGAGTTACTTTCGCATTTTTAGTATGAATGTCGACCTTCTTAACACCAAGCTTAAAAATAAGTTTTTAAAAGACAATGGTACTGTTTCACTTGTCACCTATTCACACACAGACATGGCTACCCAATAGTTATTAAATACAAATCAATTAACCATTAGAGTAATGATGAACATTGATAGAAATATGTCATTAACATTGTGTAACTATATTTATGTAATATTTAAACATAAAAGTAATTTGTATGAATAACTGCTAAAATGTATTAAGCTCTAAACCTGATTTGCCTGTAAACGTATATTATATTTTATATGTGAGCTGTCGTGGTACCCCGAAGGAATACGGACCCAGTACTTAACATCTATTAACCTGCCATCTTTCAAGATGACTTTTTCAAAACAAATTGTAAAGTCTATTCAAATCCTTGTTTCCAAATATTGTTATTTTCACTCAAACAAATGTCAACTTTATTTTTGTTTCAATTAAGTTGATTTCAGAATGACCATTACATACATAATAATTGAAAAAGATTATAGCGCCAAAATAAACTTTATGTGTAGATTATAGATTTTGAATACAAATTGTACCTTTTTGTTTACATTTTTAGAAACTATATTGTGATAGCAGTTAAGATACAAAATTAAAGAAAATTACTGTGAAAATAATATAGTGAGAAAACCTCTAAACTGAAATCCAGTACACACTATGAGCAAGTGTCATCAACGCCAGTTCCATCTGCGCATGAGTTGTAGCTGTAGCTCTACTACAGTAAATAGTACAAAACGCCTATTTTGTCATCATTTTCATTCATTATTGTTGTTACTGAACGACCGCGGCTATTTCTTAACGGATTCTGATTTTACTTGTAGATTTAAGTATATGATTATATAAGTTTAATTTTAAGTAAATGGGCCTGTAAATAAATTGTATAGTTCTTAATTTTATGTAAATAGTGTAAATATACTTGTGATTCTTGAGACTGAATAAATTAGCCTTTTGCCAATATGTTGTTTTATTATGTCCTATACAGGGTGGCATTTTTCAACCTCACCAGGAGGGAAAGTACTCTAAATACTGGAGATAATTAGATGAGTAATCTGATGGACTATGAGTTTTCTTGTCCCATTGAATTTATAAGTTTAGATTTCATGGTTTTCCTTTCATTTAATCTATCATGTTTGTCAGAGAGATTTGATCCTTATGATTGACCCAATCGATTAATGCCATAAAATTACAGGATGTTATTTTTTCGGATTTTAGTCAGTTCGATTCCCGAGTGTGGCAAGCGAATTATCGAAAACTTTTAATGCAGATTTCTTTTTTTTAAGTTACAGGAATGTTTCTTTAAGTAAAATTTATATGTAGCTATGCCCAGTGTTTAGAGCACTTCCCCTCCAGGTGAGCAAAAATGTAGCTTTTTCTCAGTGAAAGTGCTGTTTTCTGAACCTGAACTTTCAGAGATTACCACTTACAACCAAACAAACAATCAATTTTTCCTTATTTATAATAAGTTCCTACAACAATACCAGAATATTACTGTCCCACTGCTGGACAAAGGCCTCTTCTCATACAGAGAAGGCACGAGCATTGATCACCACGCTTGCTCAAGGCGGATTGGCGATTTCAGACTTATATTTACAGTCAATTACAAGTCTTGCATAATAAACCCAATTTGGGTTTATTTTGCCAAACTGGGTAAAATATGACTCCAGGGCTCCGGTCTCGCCGTCCGATCAAGGACCAAGCCCGGGTCGACGGCGCGTTCTGTTCGCGCGCGCCTCAAAGAGCTGTCAGCACAGGGACGGGGCCCCCAACGGGGCCAACGCCTGCCGGGGTTGCGGGACGTCTTAACAGGATACCGTGGCCCCGGAACGTAAAGGGCAACAGAAGGAAGAGGGTGGCTTTTTAGTCAGTAAAAGTCTGACAGTCCCTTCCGCCCCACCCAGGGCGGAAGGAGTCATTTGATGATTTAAAAAGGGCTCCGGTCTGCTACTGATGGATTCCTGAACGGATTCATGATGAAAATACCACTTCGTCCGGGCAATCAGGGATGGAAACTGAAATCTTTAGATTACCAATGTTCTTCTTTATCGTGTGAACAGTAAAGTCTTACGACCCCACACACCCTAGTGTCAGAGTTTCTAAACCGAAACCAAAACCGAATTACCAATAATGTGCTGCAATAATGCCTTGAATTTTTTAGCCGAATTATTGAAATTGAAGCTGTTTATAAATAGGCCATAAACCAAAAACAATTATTTATTTATTTAATGCACAATGTACACAACATAGTTTACACGCTAGGCTTAGAACTAGTGAGTACATTACCCTGTTAGGGCGCAGCAAGATAACTTAAGACTAATAATAATATTGCAGCTTGTATTTATTATCTAATATCACATAATATATAAGCAAATATTGCGTACCTAATTTAGTGAAAAAAGAATTGGCTATCCTATTTTTGAATCCCAATAGCGAGGCCGTGTTCAAACTCAAAAACCTGACTTGACAAAACTATCTCAGCAATGCTATAAACAATTAATTTCATATTAAATAACCATCGAGTTCGGTTTGACAGTTATCTTGTGATAATAACGTATTGTCTGCTAATTAGAGACTTTCTTTAAATTGTTGTGTTGTCCACTGGTGAGGCACACAACGGTCAATCATGGCGAAGACTGCACAGGTAAGACCATTACTCGTGATTGCATTGTCAGTATTGTTTGTGAAGTGAACATTATTCGTCTCAAGAAATGTGAATTGCGATTCGGTACAAGCGGTATACAAGTGTTGTGATAAAGCTTTCAATACCTATACTCTTCTTAAATATACCATCTCAGTATAATTCTATGCAACCATATAAAATTGAAGTGTCTGTTTGTAATATAAAAATAACAAACAGCTTAGAAGTAAACGCATTATTATGAATGTTCACACAGTACTAATGCGATAAAATCATTTATTTTTTTTGGCTTTTGTTTGTTTCGGGTAATCTCCTTAAGGCTGGATTTATTTTGACTGGTTTTCCGCTAGTCTTTAATATGATAAAGTTCATAGGTGTGGGCTTCATTATAACTATATTTAACTCAAAAGAAAAGGATTAAATTAGGATGTCGCGTGGGTCGGATTTAAGTCTTCTTGTTCTGACGCCCTTGTTTCTATTTATTGATTGAGTCTTATCTTAATTAAAAAAGAAAACTGATTCTAAGTTTATTCGGTATTGAATGGTACAAAAAAAAAAGTTATAGATAAAAATGTTTTAAAAGCTTTTGTTATTCAGTGTACATAATAATTAGTGCAGTTTATGTTCGTTTGTTTTGACAGTAATGTAATGTACTAGTAGCATCACAGTACTTATATAATGTTTATTCTAAGAGACAGGTAGAATCTATTTATCAAATTAAAGAATTCCTTATTTTTGCCAAAATCATTGCTTGTCTTTCGATGCTTCAATAGAAAGCTTTCTTCAAGTGATTTAATAGAAGGTGCCTCTGAAATTCAGGGTAATAATAGTGGAACAAGCTTTTGCTTTGTCAGCCCTGTAGTAATTGTGCAGTTGAATGCTACCTGCACGTGCGATTAAATAATTCTTTAATGGTCCACGCGACCCCTCGGTATAGCGAGACCTATTAATAGCCAATGCTACATTATTTAAACATGCTCCAATTAATATTTCTATTACATTTTTTTACTAAAGAATTCATTGGCGATACTCTACGAAGCTCGTTTCAACGTAGCGTCAGATCAAAGAATATATATTTCATCGCAGCGAGCTCTGTAACATGGCGGTTCATATAAAATGTATGAGGAGATTCGCCCGCGGATTGTGCGGTGAAATTCACGATATTTCGCGCTAGATATAAGCTTATTTCAGTGGAAATAACTTTTAGGATCTTGTTAGTACCTGGCCGTAGTGTTTCGTCTTCTGCAGTCATCCCTTTATATAACTTCGTCACATGCCAATCGCAGACGTTACTTGCTTATCATATCAATACTTAATCTCTCTTCTTTATTTATTTATTTGTTTTTATACTGTAGAATTTTCGATAGCTAGCGTACCTGTAAGCTGCTTTCTGAAGTAATGGATGAACTCAAAAATATAACCGTTTTTAAAGATAATACTTTCACCTATGCGAAGCTACATTATTAGCGAGCAAAATAGGCTATATTTTATTTTCAAAATAATCACGCAGACGAAGTCGCGGTCAAAAGCTATAAACAAGAACGTTAAAGTACCTACCTACTTACACAGATAGTGATTTGATACAATTATTTTATTCATTTAATTTACTAATGCGTTCCTTTTCGAAATCTGTATTTTAATTATTTTAGCCATTTATGTCAAAGTCAAAGTCAAAGTCAAAGTAATTTATTTGTATTAAACATGTGTGATACAATCGATAAGGATCCTTGATGTTACATTAGAATGTTCAGTACAGCATGTTTTACCTAGAGAGGTGTACAAATGTGTTTTTAACAAAAATAACATTAATAAATAAATAGACCGTCAAATAATAGTAATAAGTCAAACTCAAATCCAAAACATAATAACATTGAGTTGAAATAAAATTTAAAGTCGTAGCCTAAACAGAGTCATTCAAAAAAATCTTTAACAGTATAATAACATTTGTCAATTAATAATTCTTTTAGCCTTTTTTTAAATATGGTTATACTTAGAGACTTAAGTTCTCTAGGTATTTTATTATAAATTGTAGGACCCGTGCAGAATATACTTTTTCGCATCAGTGCTGTCTTGCTTGCTTGTACCCTAAGTTTAGTATTATCTCGGCGATTTCGTATTACTGTATCCGACAGTCGCGGGAATAATTGAGGATTATTTCTCACGAATAGGGCAAGTTCAAATATATATATTGACGGAAGTGTTAGAATTTTATGCTGTCTGAAATACGGCTCACAGCTATCTGTTGTGTAAAGTCTAAACATAGATCTGAGACATCGTTTCTGAGCTTTAAAAATGTGTTCAAAGTCGGGAGAATTAGCCCAGAAAATGATTCCGTATCTTAATATTGATTCTACCATTCCATAATACGCCGTAAGAAGTGAGTCGGTATTTAAGGTGTGTGTAAGTTTAAAAAGTGCGTACGCGGAGCTACTGATTTTTTTAGCTAGATTCTGAATATGCGGTTTCCAGTTAAGTCTTTGATCTATTGTCAATCCTAAAAATTTTGCTGCTGTAGTTTCACTTATTAATTTGTTCTGGTGAAACACATTAATGTCTAATGGTTTGGGTCTTTGTGAAAAATGAATAATATTTGTTTTTTCTAGGTTAATTTTTAAATTATTATTATCGAACCATCGAATAATTGATGTCAGTGAGCTATTAATGTCATTTTCATATAGTTCTTTTTTATTACATGCTATAGCAACTGTGCTGTCATCAGCAAAGAGTGACATTGGGTGCATTATAGCCTTGGGCAGGTCGTTTATGTAAATAATAAACAGCAGTGGGCCTAGGACACTACCCTGTGGCACTCCAAATGTAGGCACGCGTGCTTCAGATTCGTAAAATTCTTCATTTTTTGTTTTTATATTTATTTTCGAGATTACAGTTAATTGTTTACGATTAGATAAGTAAGATTTCATTAGATCTAGAACATTACCTCTTATACCATAGGCTTCAAGTTTGTCAAGTAATATACTGTGGTCGACATAGTCAAATGCCTGCGTTAGGTCGCAGAATATAGCACAGACAGGATTTGTTTTATCCATATTTAGTATTACATTGTGCAAAAAGTCGTACAATGCCAAATTAATACTCATTTTCTGCCTAAATCCTTTTTGTTCTGAGCAAAGTAAGTTATGTTTTTCAAAATAACCATTAATCTCCTTGCACATAAACTTTTCAAATATCTTGGCAAAAATAGGTAACAGAGCTATTGGACGGTAAAATTCCATTGACTCTCGATTTTCTTTTTTAAATAAAGGTTTAACTAATGCAATTTTCAAATTGTCAGGGAATATTCCAGCGCTAATACAAAGATTAAGAATATGACTGAGATGACCACAGATATAGTTATTTACATATTTTATAACCTTAGTACTGATTTCGTCACAACCAACACTGTTACTGTTTTTTAAACGTTTTATTATTTCACATATATCATAAGGTACACTAGGATTCATAAATAATGAATGTTGACTTCGACTTATTTGTGAGGTAGTTCGTTTACCGCTATTTTTCGTAGGAATAATTTTATCCACGAAGTAGTTATTAAACGCATTAGCTATTTGCATAGGATTCGTTATAGTTAAGTTATGTGATTTTATTTTGTCGATAGTAGTTTTAGGTAGGTTTAATTTTGATTTATTTACTATCTGCCAAGTCGTTTTACATTTGTTCTTTGACAAAAATATTTTATGACTGTTTTGGGCTCGTTGTGTTAGTCTCATTACTTTGCGTAATACCTTTGTATATTTAGAGTAGTTAAGCTTATTAGTAGGTGTGGGATTTCTTCTAAGGATTTCTAACATTAGTCTTTTTTTCTTACTACAAGCTTTGATGCCACGCGATATCCATCTTGGTTTTTGATTGACTTTCATAGTTAGGACTCGAACAGGAAAACACAAATCATACAGCATTTTAAAATCTTGTACAAATATGTTAAAAGCAAGATTAGGATCGTCAGTTTTATAAATATCAGAAAATGAAAGACTAGCTAAATACGTTTTAAACTTTACCATATTTTCTTTACTGTAATCTCTACGTTTTGTTCGCCAAATATCAATAACACATTTAGTTTTAATGGGGCATTTCAAAATTTGTGCTGTGTGATCAGATAAAGCAAATTCTATCACTTCCGTTTTACATTTTATTCGGAAATTATGTGCAAAGTTATCGATACACGTTTGAGATTGTAATCTAGTAGGTTCATTCAAAGCAAGTTTTAGGTTATAATTCAGCAACAGGCATTCTAAGTCTTTTGTTACATTATTTGTCTTTAACATATCGATATTAAAATCTCCAGCTAAAACTATATTATTTAAGTTCATTTTACATAACCGAAGTAGTATTTTTTCTAGTTTACAGAAAAACGTATTTAAATTATCAGATTTAGGAATTCTATAAATGCAAACAATAACCGTTTTTTGATTAATAAGATTTACGGCGCAACATTCAAAAATACCCGATATAGATAATTGACTTATTTCTGGTACGTCTTTCCAAGGTAGTCCTTTCTTGACTAAGATACAACTCCCACCTCTCCTGCTTTGGTGTCTGCTGAAATATGATGCTAACGTAAAGTTGGGAACGTCTAAGTGGTTTTCGTACCCCGCCATCATAAAATGTTCCGTTACGCACAATACATCTATACCTAAATTTCTGTCTTGAAGTGCCTCTAAGCAAATAGTAAGTTCATCAGTCTTGTTTAGGAGGCCAGCTATATTTTGATGCATTATATACAAGTATTTGTTAACGAAAAAGCGAGTTCATATCTTCACTTAGATCCTGGACTGGAGTAGGTTGCGCTGCCTTTTTTCCATCTCCGTTGGTTTGATTAACTTGATTAAATAAGCATAGGTCAATCTGTAAGTTGTCCATAATTTGGATATATATGTTTCTAATTCCGTGTTTATTAACTCTACCAGTTGAAAGCGAGAACATTTCAGATGTCAGATCACGGTTGCTGTCGAATAAAAAGGCGTACTCATTGTTTTTTAAGTCCAAAGCAAGTAGATTATTGAACAGCTCCACCTTGAAGTTGTATATTTGTGTTCCAGTGATATACGTGGGAAGACATATAACAATGTTAGTAGTGGTGACTTTTTGTAGGGATTCTCTGATGTCATTCACGAAAGTTATGTAGTTACTCTCGTTTCTAATATCATTTTCTCCAATGAACAGTAAACAGTAATCATCAAGGGTAAAATCCTTCAATTTTTGTTCGATATTTTCGAGTATATTGTCGATATTGTCGAGTATATTATGTTAAATGTTTCTTCAATTAGTGTAATTATAGGCCATATCAGGTGTATAAACGGGGTCGTTTGTAAGTTGTCTGCATGTCCGAGTGATCCACAGTCTTCATTATTTGTTTTCATTCGTTTTAGATTTTTGACATGAAATTCTTCATTTATCAATATATTCATCAGTAATAATCTCCAGTTTCCATTCACTATTATGACAATAATTAACATTGTCCTTAATATGTACAGATCCTGCTTCTGCTGCTGGTCGCAGTGGCGGTGCAGTCGTACAGCGGGCGGCGCACTTATCGCGGTAGGTCTCACGGACGGTTTCGTAACCCTTACGTCTACAACCATCACCGGCGGCATGGCGACGTTGAACGCCCCCGTGACCACTACCAAAATAGACATCATCAAAAATACCCATACCATTCCGGTGACCAGGAAGCAACTAACCCACCACATCTATTAAGACACTCAGCAGAAAATGATGGCCCAGAAGATACTGCTGCTACAACTACTGGGCCGCTCTTAAATGGTCCGACACCGGATACTAATACATCACCCGGTGATGAAGGAAACACTGATGGTAATGGCTCAGCGTCCAATTCGGGAGAAGATACGACAGGTGTTGTCAATGATGATAAGCCAGATGATGTTGCTAATGTAATAAACGATGGAAAGTCTCCGGATGTTGAAGAACCTGATCATATCGGTGACAACATCAACGGGGATGAGTCAACATCGGGCAATAATTCTGATGGGATTCCAAACGTAGATGAATTGTCACCAGGTGGAGATGACGCTGAACCTAATAATGGTGACAACTTAGATGGTAGTGTAAACGACAATAACGTAGATGGTAATCTACCAAACGTCAATATAGAAAAACCAACTGATAGTATAACTGTAAATGGGTTAGAACCAGGTGAAAGTATTGATTCTTCTTCAATTGAGAGTCACGTTAAGCCGAATGAGGGGAATGTTAACAATGAGAGTATAGATGGCAACTTACCAAATGGTAATCATAGACCGGGGCATGATGATGATGATGATTATTTAAACAATAACGGAATGTTACCTGAAAATAAGCCTCCAAATGGAGTTCATGGCAATATTAATGTTAATGGTCTTTCACCTGGAGATGATAATAAGCATAACGATGGGGATGATACTATAAATGATCACGGATTATTACCAAATGGACATGATAATATCTCAGGTCACGGGTCTATAAATGTTAACGGGTTGTCCCCGGGTGGTGATAATGACAAAACTCACGATGACGGTATTAACATTAATGGCTTGTCACCAGGTGGGGACGACGCCGACGGCAACAATGACCATGGAGGGCTGCCAAGCGATGTCTTAGGTAAGCCAAATCATAATAATATAAATACACATGGGCAAGAACCCGAGCATAATAATCATCATGATCATGTCATTCATAAACCCGACACTACCAACATAAATAATCATGGATTACCTTCAGGTGGAGGATCCATTGGAGCGCACGTCAACTTACCAGACATAACAGGCCATATAGACCATCCTGAAATTTCCGGATCTATCATTGATAATGGTGGTCTAGAACCGGGTCCAAAACCGGATCTATCTGGCAATATTGATCCTCATTTTAAACAACCAATTCCAATGCCGGATGTTGAAGGACACGCAGGAATAGATCAGCCGCATATCGATCCAACTTTTCCCGGCGACGATATTGTACCTAATCCTGGAGATCATATGATACCAAGACCGGACGTCCATGGAAGGCCTGATGATATTTTACCAACAATCGGAATATATGGTCAAGGAGACAAGAATGATGATGGCAAGAAAAACAACTCAATGTTAATACCGGTTCTGTTGCCAAATGGCGGCCATATCATGGTGAGCCCTGGTGCTTTGGGTAATATGCCTTCTTACATAATCGTAATGATCAATGGCCAGCCAACGCTCATACAGAACCCTGGCCTTGGTAACGGGGGTGGAAATGTAGGATCGATAGACCTCAGCAAACTCCTTATAGGAAACAACGGGCTTCCCAGCTGGCTTAACTTAGGAGCAATTGGTGGAATTGGAGGAATTGGAGGAATTGGAGGAATTGGAGGTAACGGCGGTGGTATTGGTGTTTTGCCTAATATTCAGCAACCTATTTGGATTGGTCCTCAACTGCCTAATTTCGGAGGCGGCGGTGGTGCTGGTCCCATCATTATTCCGAGTAACGAAGTTCAACCGGTCCCTGTTCCGATTCCGGTCCCAAGACCGATGCCTCCCCCGCGACCATTTTATCCGACCCCTCCGCCAATTCCGATGCCAGGACCTATAAATCCAGGTTTTGGCATTGCCTATCCAGGATACCCTTGGCCATCTATTTGGAACCCAAGCAATCCGAACGTAAATGGTAATAATTTGACACACATACCGTTGATGCCCAATCAAGGATCTATTATAGACTGGAAAAATCTACTTGATCTATTGGCAAATATTGATTCACGTCTTCCGAATTCTCAACCGCCACAACCCAAGCTGCCACTACCTAACCAACCAGGATACCCTTCATACCCGTATCCACAGTACCCGTACCCACCACCATACCCTTACCCTCCTTACTTTTACCCTCCTAACTATCCCTTCCCTAATAAGCCTACTGGTCCCGGAAAGAATAACAATGATGATGGAAATTTGATGTCCAAAAAAGATCCTTTAAACCCTGAACCTCGCCCGGAACCACAGCCTGAACCTCGCCCAGAACCACAGCCTGAACCTCGCCCGGAACCACGGCCTGAACCTCGCCCGGAACCACAGCCTGAACCTCGCCCGGAACCACAGCCTGAACCTCGCCCGGAACCACAGCCTGAACCTCGCCCGGAACCACAGCCTGAACCTCGCCCGGAACCGCAGCCTGAACCTCGCCCAGAACCACAGCCGGAACCTCGCCCAGAACCACAGCCTGAACCTCGCCCGGAACCGCAGCCTGAACCTCGCCCGGAACCGCAGCCTGAACCTCGCCCAGAACCACAGCCTGAACCTCGCCCAGAACCACAGCCTGAACCTCGCCCGGAACCACAGCCTGAACCTCGCCCGGAACCACAGCCTGAACCTCGCCCGGAACCGCAGCCTGAACCTCGCCCAGAACCACAGCCGGAACCTCGCCCAGAACCACAGCCTGAACCTCGCCCGGAACCGCAGCCTGAACCTCGCCCGGAACCGCAGCCTGAACCTCGCCCAGAACCACAGCCTGAACCTCGCCCGGAACCACAGCCTGAACCTCGCCCGGAACCGCAGCCTGAACCTCGCCCGGAACCACAGCCTGAACCTCGCCCGGAACCGCAGCCTGAACCTCGCCCAGAACCACAGCCTGAACCTCGCCCGGAACCACAGCCTGAACCTCGCCCGGAACCGCAGCCTGAACCTCGCCCAGAACCACAGCCTGAACCTCGCCCAGAACCGCAGCCTGAACCTTTCCGGGAACCACGGCCTGAACCTCGCCCGGAGCATCCTGAACATCCAAGGCCAAATCATAACAGGGTAGATATAAATATGCCAGATATTCATATCACACTTCCCAAGCCAACTCACATTGGCAAACCGAAACCTGGCTATCCTGGTCTTGATAGTGGCCTCATTGACATCCTCAACGTCCTTTTGAAGTACCAAGATAGGAACTCTCATCAACCCAAAAACCTTGGACCTCTCATCAAGTTACTGCTCAAAATCTTAAAACCTGGAGATAAAAACCAACCTTTGATTCCGAACCTGAACAACGTTGATAAAGGTCAGCTAGACGTCGGCAACCTCGGCCATCTTCTGCTGCACCTGCTGGATGGACACAAGGAACCAAACCTCAACGTGCTCGTCGAACCTGGAATGGATGAAGGCACACGAGCTAACCTTATCCTGCTCCTGAACCTCTTGGCCAACAGTCTGGGTGGCTCCTATCCCATGGGATACTATCAGCCGGAAAATCCATTGCTGTACTTCTTGGGTCACTTCCCTTGCGATCATCCGAATATCCAAGCGATATCTGGCATGCAGTCCAACTCCAACCTGTGGCAGTTGCTGGCCAATATGTACGGCCATAACTACAGCCAGGAGCTGAGGCTGGAGAGGTCAGCAGAGGAGACCGATG
The DNA here is from genome assembly GCA_949774945.1 of Hoplodrina ambigua. NCBI lineage: Eukaryota > Metazoa > Arthropoda > Insecta > Lepidoptera > Noctuidae > Hoplodrina > Hoplodrina ambigua. The sequence continues at coordinate 338,479 of OX458984.1, forward strand.
ATAAGCCGGCTGAGCCTGAGAAGAAAACTGAGAACGAGAATAAGGAGAGTTAATTTGTAATAGAAATTTTAATAGCGTTTTTTTTGTATTTTAAAATTCATGTTTTGAGTGCTGTAAAGTAAAAGGAACAATTAAAACGTTTTCATTATAAATATATTTTTTGTTTCCCATACTAACTTAAGACGAATCATGTTTTATTTATTTATCTAAACTTTATGCAACAAAAAGTACAAAGGCGGACTTAATGCCTTAGGCATTCTCTAACAGTCAACCAAAGGTGGTGAAGAGATAACAAAGCAGGTGCAAAAAAATTTACATGAGTGGAGAAACCATCGTTTAAATATCATCGAAAACAATTATCGAAATAAATTTAAACGTATACAAGTACTAAATAATTTAAATACATATATAAATTACAATACACAAACTCATATACCTACTTATTACGTACTACGTAGTATTGATTCATCATCATCTGCCTAGCCTTTTCCCAACTACATTGGGGTCGCCTTCTAGCCTAAACGGCAGCAGCTGAATAACAGTATTTTACATGAACGAACCCACAACCTCATGCGTGAGACGTGGGCGCCTAAACCACTGCGCCATCACGACGATCTTCAATAAACCGCAAAATAATGAATCATTTATTGACGAAGAATAATTATTTAAAATATTCAATGCAATATTTTAGCACTTAATAATAAAGTATGAACACTGTTTTATTTTTCTGAAACTTGTCTTTTTTTAAACTTGTTTTATTCCATAAAAACTGAAACAATAGACCACATTTGATTAATTAGCAGCTGTTATAAAATACCGCAAATTAATTAAAGACTGTTTTAAAATGTTAACATTACCTAAACATAATTAAGTCTTTGGATGTTGAAATGAAACTAATATTGTGGTACTATTTAATAAGTAGGTCATTATTATGTTCATATTCTTGACATTCCTTTTCTACTTTGTAATATGGATGATGATTAGTAAAAATTATAAAGACTATCAGTTGTAAGCGTGGTGTGTTACTCAATTGGTTTGCCAAATTACCACCTTTGCAGGCTAGGTACATCTGAATGATTATTACGGTGTGTATTTACTAGACCTTTACAGTAGTACAACGTTGTAATGTTTTATTTTATTTTATATGTAGTTGCATTCTGATTTTTCATTCCTTAATACATTTATAATTGAACAAAAAAAAAGTATTCTACTGCTCTATATAGTTGGGAAAAGGTAAATAAGCTTAGAATACAATAAAATTGTTATCGAAAGTTACAATAAATTCAACTTTGGTCAGTGTGCAACATTGTGCCGTTGTTATTGTATGTTAATGACTCAGTTAATGATAGGCTCGCCATCTATTAAGTAAGACTTTAAATAATATAGCGGCATCTATTGTGCCACATGTGAACTAAAATTGACGTATCCTACTACATCGCAAAATCAAAGTTCACAACATGACGTGACGTCAGCATATTTAATTTACAGAATTCCGACAACAACCATCGGTATTCGATTCAGCCTGTCGCCTTGCCCTCCCCGTGCTACTCTCTAAGCCAGGCAAGCAAGCGTGTAGTTGCTTAGCTTATAAGTTTTGAGCAATGGCTGGAGGCTTTAATTTTTAAGGCACCACAGGAAGTCCGTTTAAGCAACCGCTAACCTCCTAGTTTAACATTAGGCAGTAACCAGAAACAACAGCCGTCTTGTTAGAAGATCCTCTATTTTCAAAGGTGCATAGAAACTTTATACCTGACATTTCTAAAAATGCGATTTGGGAACTATGAACTAACATCTATATCTACCCCTCTAGGGGATACCTGCAGGCGTGTTGTTATGTAACAAACAAAAGTCTTCTAAGAACACACGTACCTAGTCTCGTAGATGCAGTACTTAGATAAAGTACCTGTAGTTGAGTGCAGCAGTACTCAGGTACCTACGTGAAGTGCTGTGAGAACAAAGTGCAGTCGAGTGGTAATGCGACGACGACGCTTCGAGGGCGCTTGGTCTCAACCGTTACTAGTAGCGACATCTGTTGGTGACGATAGCGAAACTACGTTGTGTTTTTTTAATAGTCGTTACTATGGTAACACGCTGAAAAAATAGAGTAAATATGTGCTGGAAGATAAAAGAAGGCCAATTATATTTCTACTAATTCTACTAATTAAAATCTAGTTGTAATCCTAATACTGAAATAAGGAATTAGGCATGGCTAGAAGATATTTAACACTATCTTTATCACCAATAAATGTAGCACCATTTCATTTTAAAATAAAGCAAAGTTTTCATTAAAATAATCGAAATTTCCTTCATGGATTGTCAAAACTAATAGCAAAAAAATACATACAGCCGAATTGAGAACCTTCTCCTTTTTTAAGTCGGAGGAAAATAAAAGAATTTTATGCCGATTTGATTTCGAAACACACAAATCCAGTATATCAGCATATAAAGTAGTAATATCAACTACCTACTTGCGTTAAAAAACTCAACGTGACGCAGTTAATCGTTTTGAAACCGATGCCGATATATAAAACTTAAAGGTACAATCAGCAAAAGAGATAAGTGTTCCAGGCTAGTAATAGCTACATAATTGTAGACAGAATAATTATAAACTTTTTGTAGTAATTTTTTTTACTACAAAAAGTTTATAATTATTCTGTCTATACAGTTATACGCAGCAAAATAGTTTTTCTTTTTTTTTTAGATCGGACAAAAATTGTTATGGGTTTTTTCATCACGAATTTCTCAGTAGCAGCACGGATTCTGTAAGTTGGTGGTGTGGTTCCCACGTGCCTCACGGAAACCGTGTAAATCCGTTGGTCCTGCACCTTATCTCTCTCCGGTTGTGTCGGATTGCCGTCCAATCAAATTGAGTGAGAGAAGAGGAAGTGCACCTGTATTACTTGTGCACTATAATTTCTCCTGCGTACTTGGCTAGCCTCCATTTAGCTTGGTCGCCGTGATTGAAATTTGGTTGGGGAGCATATTTTTATTATTATTAATGGAATTAAGGACTAGTAGGGTTTCCATAGAGGACATTAAGAATACAGCTTCTAATATCACATAACATCACGCCTGTAATCCCCGAAGGGTTAGGCAGAGGTGTACCCCACATTTCGCCAGTTATGTTTTTAGTCACATGTAAAAGGGGGCGAGGCTATTGCCATCAACCGGGTACAAATCCAGACTCGGAGTCTGGCTGCTACTGAGAAATTCCTGATGGAAGAACCCAATAACACTTTGCCCGGCCTGGGAATCGAACCCAAGACCTCATGCACAGCAGTAGCGCTTGCGACCACTAGACAAACGAGGCAGTCTACAGACAGCTTCTACTATATTAAGAAAACGGTTTTAACATCGATTCCAAGTGTATTAGATAATGTCATTTTAATATACCCAGTCTGCATACCCATCACTTTGGCTCACAGTATCAAAGCTTCCAAATCGGTGTAAATTTGCATCGCGTTGCTTATACGTCATGCGAGTGTTACCCACGGGAAATCACCGGGCAAACGGCCGGGCAAGGCTGTGGGCAACCCTGATGTGGTGCCAACATGAGCCTGTAACTACATGAATATGAATAATTAAGGTGTATTAACATTGTAGAAACAGAATTTGGGATCAAGCCCTGTTTGTAAAGGTGTGTTTGTCAGCTGGACCAGTTCATTCCTGTTGAAACCGGTAAATACCGGGTTTTGTGTGCTTTGTTTAAGGTTGGGATTGTTTGGAGATGTTACTTTGACCTGTACGTAATACTGTTTATCTTTGCTTGTGTGTATTTAAACAGAATTATTGACGTCGATTTTAAACCTAATTAAATTACTTTGTCTTTTGTGAAGTTACTTAACGATTATTTATAATGCCTTTCAGCCTCCATAACTGGCTTATTATGAATTTGTATGTATGCAGCTTTTTTCCTGCCTTTGTCATAGTTAGCTTAGTAAAGAGATCTAATTACCACATCTTCTTCTTATTACATAAAACCGAAACGCCATCACGAAATATCGAACATCGCTTGACGTATAAAGATGAAATTTGGCGGGGAGGTAGATTATACCTAAATATTGTACCTAAGTAGCCGTCCGCTATGAAAGGATTTCTCAAAATTCAACCACTAAGGGGGTGACATGAATCGGGGGTCCGACATTTACGAGGACGAAATCGCGGGCAGAAGCAAGTATGCATAAATAATAGTATTATTTTATATAGACAGAATGTATAAAGACACATCACATAACAGTGTATACTACCGATCAAAATAAGTAACTTTGGGCAAATTATTTGCTGCAAATCTACTTTTATTTTTGCTGCGAATAATCACTGTTTGTGGCTTAAAACATTGTGTATGGATGTATGCAATAGTACAGGAGACGTGAGAGTTTTCAAAGTTAAGCTAGAACATTTAAAACAACTTTTTGTAAAAAGTAACTTTCTTTTAAGTGAATTGAACTACTTATTATTCCAAGAAAGAAGAATAAAAAGCCTATCCTAGGTACTAGTATCCTATGTGTTAATCCAGGAAATGATCTATGTATGTGCCAATTTTCATCCAGATCCGTTAGTTTTAGCGTGATTGAGTAACAGACATCCATCCACCCAACTTTCGAATAGTACCTACTTAGTAAAATGCATCGTCGCGTGCAATATTAACCATCGTCACTTCTACGAGGCTATCTATTTTTGACGCAGTATCGTGCGGTTCATTAATTTCTAATTAAAGGCACATTACATTGGTCTGTCTGTTGCATCGGTTTTTCCATTGTGTTTGGTTTAAATTATCCACTCAGTGATTAAACCATCATTTGGTGGTTCGACATGGCGCGTATCGTACAGGTATGATGATTGATTTTTGAATAATATTGTGCGGTGTTAATTGAATATGGATTTGATAGTCACTTGTTTTTTTCTATCTGTTGTTTTGTTTTAAATACACTAGTTATTAAAGTAGCTCGTATTGCACCGCTTTTAAGCTCATAATGTAGTATTTATTACGCATGCGTGCTTTCTACAATAGGTATCATCATAATCATATCAGCTGTAGGACGTCCACTGCTGAACGTAGGCCCCCTTATACATAGATTTCCAATAGGACCGGTCGGAATATATATATGATTTTTTTAAATCTCAGCGAAGAGCATTTGATATTTTTACTCCAAAATATTTTGTGTTTAAATAAACTACGTACATATAATTAGATAAACAAATATTGTTCTTCTTAAAATTATTTTTATTTGTTAATAAATAACATTAATTTGTGTTCCTTATATGATTATAAATATCTCAGCACTCATTTTAAAACTAAATTCATATTTTAATCAATGTATTTATATTTTTTTGTTTCCTTACAAGTGTGTTGAAAAACATCCTATGAAATGCGTGGGCATTCTATTATTACACTCTCGTCTCTATTAGGTAGGTACGCCGCCGAATGACAATCTTAGCTAACTTGTATAATAATAATAATAACTCTCATTTAACTACTCATTTTGTATCGTTAATCAATTTGAGTGTTCATTGTGGAGTTACTAATGGCGAAAATGTACTTCCGTACCTAAACAATGGAGTCTAAAGTTTGTCGCGGGGCGCGGAGACACACAATAGAGTAACTCGAACTAGTAGGAACAACTCAATGTAACTGCATGTGCAATTATAACTTCCACGTACTAATACGAAATTAATTGTTTTTAAATGTCGTAAATAATTATGACAGTAGACAATAAATCGTTGTAGTTATAATTATAATAAACCAATCATATAGATGTTTGCTTAGTTTATTTACCATTTTATGTAATTTCTTTGATGAAGTTTAAGTTTTTTTGTTGTATTACAAAACTTCTTATATTTACGTTCACCATAAGGGTGTTAATAAGAAGGCGTGTGTACAACGCCATACTATATCTATAGTTATGTTTTATTACAGGTGATACTACCACTGGTATGCGTGGTACTAGCAGAGGCTCAGCTACACATACCATTTTTTGACATCCCAGGACTGCATCACCCAGCTCTTCCTATTTTAGATGGTCCCAGAGACACCCGGCCATCTCATGATGATGTAGATTACAACGGTGGTTACAACTCATGGTTCCATCATTTTGGTAATCCTGATGCACACCATTTTGATTCTGACAGCCATGAAAGAGATAATTCTTATGAAGATATTGATCCGTTCTATCACTCAGATCCATATTATCAAGATAACGGTTGGGACGACATACATCATGCATCTGGCCATAACCCTCATAGACACCCTCCATCACATAAGGAAAAACACGGGGACGAAAAACCAAAACAAGATCATAATAATGGTGTAAATGCGCATAAGCCCGAAGACAACCCTAAAAAAGACGAAAAACCAAAAGAACAGGAAAAGGGTCCTAAAGTAAATGAAGGTAACATTTCAGACGTGAAAAATATTGACGACGTATCGCCCCCCAAAACGAATGAGATCAAAAAAGAAGATGACAAAGGAGGCAAAGATGATAAACAAGACGTGGGTGTAGATAAAAAGAAAGATTTCTTACTGGTCGGTCAAGGTAGTAATGGAAATAACGTTTACCTTCTACATGAAAACAATCCTAACTTGAACACAGTACCTAATCCTAATCAGCCTGGCAACAATATAATGTATGTTCCTTATAATCCGGGACAGTCTAACAATCCAGTTTATCAAGTTATTAATACACAACCTGCTCCTTTAGGGACTAATACGCAAATGACTCCAAATAAGATAGTAGTTCCAAATGTGTATAATAATGCCGCATCGAACCCTGGACAACAAGGTAACCAGAATCCTGGCTATGTTACGATATATTCCAATGGACAGCTAATACAGATTCCTGGTGTAGTAGTTAACTCAGCACCAAACACTGTGCCGTCACTAAATGGAAACCAGGGACAGGGAACTAGTTATGTAATTGCTAATACAGTCCCCAATAATATGCAAAATGTACCAGCCGTTCAAAACCCTGGCACAAACGTTATTTATGCTACTCTTCCAAATCAACCATCAAATGGTCCAATATATGTGCAAGTGCCAAATTGTAATTATGCCATACCTAGTGGTTGTTCGGGGACAGTTGCACAAAACCCAGTTCAAGGAGTGAACAATGGGATGTCAAATAACGGTTTACCAAACAATATGGTTGTTTATCAACCAAATTCGAATACTGTATCTCAGCCAGCAGTATATCCAAATGGTGTCTCTAATGGCTACGTTCAGCCGAACATGGCAACAAGTCCAGGCCAAGGAGCAATAGCAGTAGCCAGTCCAAATCAGAATAATCCAGTCTATAGCAATCAAAATGGTCAATACCAGCCAGCAGTTCAACCGGTTAACAGTGGCTCCAACGGATACAATCAGCCAATAGTATCAAATCTAGGACAAGGGCAAAATACACCAAATCAGGGAGGAATATTTAACAATCAAAATATGCCAATAACGCCAGGAAATCAATTGCCAGTTAGTAGTAACAACAATGGATACAATCAGCCTTTAGTATCAAGTCAAAAACAAGAGGTTAATACACCAAACCAAGGAGGAGTGATAAACAACCAAAATATGGGAATACAACCTGCGGTTGAGATGCCAGTTAACAGTGCTATACCCGGGTACAATCAGCCAATTTCATCCAATCAAGGACAAGGGCAATATGCACCAAATCAGGGAACCACGGTTAATAACCAAAATATGCCATTGCAACCTGGAGTTGAAATACCACTCACAAACGGATATAATAATCATCCTATGGTCGCAAATCCAAGTCCAGCAGTGAATGTAGAAAGCCGGGATGAGGTACCCAACAACCAGAATTCACCATCGCAACCAGCGGTTTCTGCCAACAGTGACTCGAATGGATACAATCAACCTCCACAAGTAGACCAAGGAACTAACGCCATTGTGAATACTCCAAGTAATGATGTAGTAACCAACCAACCAGGTAACACTCAACCGCTAGCAACATCCTTAGTTTTAGACAGCAACAATTTGTCATCTTTAGGCGCTCAACCAGCGATTATGATTTCTGGCTTCAAAGACACCGGAGACAAAAAAGATGAAAAAAAGAGTAAGGATAACAAGGAAAAGAAAGATAAAGAAAATAAAGATATAGAAAAGAAAAAAGACGAGGAACCCAAAGATGCAGACAAACCTAAGGTTCCAGAGCCATTTACAAATAAGAAGATTTAATAACGTTTAATAACTACGTCAGCATTTTCTTTTAATTGAATTTTGAAAAAGTTTATTGTGAGAAATAAATAATAATACCTAAGCTCTGATTTATTAATGGGACAAGCGTGGGCCGCCATGATGTGTAGCTTTTAATATATTAATGTTATGTTCCTTATTAAATAAATCTTTATATAATAAAATATATCTTAATTTTCATGTTATTAACTTTATTTGCTTTATTGAAGTTTCATCCCTCTCAACTACGACTTCAACAAATAAAAAGGTAATTAAAATCTCGACATATTATCAAGTTGCCACATCAGATCTCACCCGTACGAAGCAGGGGCGGGTGTTAAGTATGTCATAAGGAGAATAATATGCTCACACATGGGAGGAATCCAGGCTCCGAGGCTACTACTGAGAAATTCCTGATGGAAAAACTCAATAAACTGCCCGACCTGGGAATCGCACCCAAGACCTCACAGCAGCACTCAGCAGTCGCGGTTTGCAACCAACGAAGCAGTCACAATATAGGTACACGTAACTTAAAAACTGACTGCTGTCTATACAATCTTAAGGAATTTCAACTTTCGTCCAACGTTACGCTATAAAGATTAAAATATTGACGATCTAATAAGATTAAGGATTAGAACCTCTAAGGGCAATCCTATCATACTTTCCTCGTTCAATCAGACTGACAGTCCTTTCAACAACCCTTTGACCACAAACTGTCTAAAACTCAAGACAATTTGCTGTTTGAAACTCCTCTCGGTTTGAACAAATTGGTCTGTAAGTTGGTCGGCCTCCCCTGGCCCGCTTACAGTCGACCGATCAAAAACAAAAGGGGATCGATCGCTGCCTGCCTCGGGTTCAATTTTGTGTAAACGAGCACTACTGCTGAGTGCTGACGGACCGCTGTCAGCCTGTGAATTTATACACTGAGATCACAGAGTCGCCATAGCTACGTCACCTTTTTTTTAATTTATATGGAAGACTTACAGCTGAAAAAGAACATTAAAATTACCTATAAAAACAGAACAATATTAAATTTTTTTGGATACTAGTAGCAGACAGGAGCAAAAAACATCAAAAGGGAAATTACTAAATAATTTATAAACTGCTTACAGCTTTATAGCGCCTGGCTGAAGTGATGGTCCACAGAAAATGCCTGACAATAATGTGTTTTGGTTTTTAATATTATTCCTCAATCTATCTTCACATCCATGCTAAAATGACGTAGGTCTGGTGACGATGGGATCCTGGACCTTTATGTATATGTGCTTGTGTACTTATGTATCTGTTTGTGTACTCTCGAGTTGTGTGTCGTTTTGTGTTCCGTCACACGTTACTTAGGATAATGGTACCTAGTTAATCACTACTGCATTTGCAAGTCGTCTGTGCTTTCAGTACAAATATTGTTTCGTACCTAAGTAGACTTGGTATGGAATGGTGTATTACCCACTTAATCACATTTAAGCATTCCTACCTGATCCTCCATTTATAATTGCATTAGAAAAATAACGGCCAACTAACGGAAGTTCTAATATGTTTAGCTAAATGTCTTCTTTGCCTTTTTTCTTTTTAAAAATAAAAATTGACTCACACTAGGAATTTCTTCTGTGTCGTGGGTACGTTCACAGATACACACAAACAGCTAAACCCGAAATAAGTACCTGTCTATAGGCTATACAAATTTTTGTTCCATGCGGGAATAGAACCCATGACACGCAGCGTATCAGCCAATCGCATAGCCACTGCGCTAACCGGGTCTTTGTGCTTTATACGAGTATCAATTGTGAAATAACGGAGTTTAAACGCGAACATTGAAATAACAATAGCGCTGTAACGTTATTTTGTAATGTTATATTGAAGAGTGCCCGTGGAGCTTCTTGCTCGTTCTTCTCCATAGAGGCCTACCTAAGCTTCAACTTTCTGACTAACTGACCGACTCCTTGACAATTCAAAAGTGTCTCATAATGATTTACTTGAAATAAATGCTTTGACTTTGGATAAAATATAGTGACATTTGAAAATTGTTTTTTTGTGTAAGTACCTTATAAGCATTTAATATAATATTTCAACTACTCTTTACACTTACCGACTTATTAGTTGGATCGTATTACAAAGAACAAGGTTCTGTTCTCATACAGAGAAGAAGCGAGCATATATCACTACGTTTGCGTACTGCATGTTGCTGACAGTCCATTAAAGTCAGGTTTCCTTACATTGTGTTCCTTTAAGTCCGTAGAGAAAGTCACAAGACGCATGCGACGGCTCAATTACATCTCCGTGACACCGCACTGTAGTGACACGTAGGATACGTCACATATGAACGTGACCTACACGATAACAGATTATTTATTTATTTAACTAGCTCGTTGGTCTATTGGTCGTAAAGGTCGACTGCTGAGCATGAGGTTCGATTCTCAGGTCGGGAAAAGTGAACAAATAAAAAAAAAAAAACATTAAGATAAGTCAAATATGCTGTTCTCATAGAATTTTAAGTATTATATGTAAAGGGAGAGAAACTTATTTGCATTGCAGCTAGATGGAACATTACTTTATCATCATCATCATCATATCATCCGTAGGACGTCCACTGCTGAACATAGGCCTCCCCTACAGATATCCATTAAGACCGGATGGAAGCGGCTTGCATCCAGCGCGATCCCGCGGTCTTTATCAGATCGTCTGTCCACCTTGTGGGTGGACGTCCTACGCTGCACTTGCCGATGCGTGGTCTCCACTCAAGAACTTTACGGCCCCATCGGCCATCCGTTCTGCATGCTATGTGGCCTTCCCACTGCCACTTCAATACACACACACACACACACACACACACACATTGCACATTACATTCACATTACTTTATAGAAATACATATTTCTGTCGTCGACCAGCGTGGCTCTGTATTGCTTTAAAAGGCAGGTATGGATGGTGGTATAGAGACACGATGACAACGCACTTTTGACCACTCACCATCAATCATATGTCAACTACTTATTTACTTTCTTTTCTCATTTTCAGATCGATGATGCATCTACATATAATTATTTTGTACCAAGTATTTGGGCCCAGTTGGATGGTCATGTTTATTGCTGCGTGCAGGCGTTGTAAAGTTCATTGACAGATCGGCAAGGTTACAAGTTAACGGACAGTTGGGATACTCCAACATATCTGGAGCTCCGCACTCTTACTGGGTTTCGGACGGATCGACGAAACGTCATTCTTTTACTAAATAAGGACTGCCTCGTTGATCTAGTGGTCGCAAGCGCGACTGCTGTGCATGAGGTCTTGGGTTCTATTTCCAGGTCGGGCAAAGTGTTATTGGGTTTTTCCATCAGGAATTACTCAGTAGCAGCCTCGGAGTCTGGATTTGTGCCCAGTTGATGGCAATAGGCTCGCCCCTTATTACATGGGACTAAAAAAAACATAACTGGCGAAATATGGGTACCCTCTGCCTAACCCTTCGGGGATTACAGGCGTGATGTTATGATATATTATAAGGTGTGCAGCGAGCCTGCCTTTCTGCGGTTCCGCCGGTCGATTCACAGCTTTCTAAATAGGCTGCATTTGTTTCCCAGGTACTCGATAACAAATATAATAAAAGACAGAATATTTTCGAAAGTGTTTTTATTAAATCGTAAATATGAAATTTCAATAAAATCAACAACTCATTACAATATAATTTGTTCTGGTGTAGGACGTTGACAGTTTGTGATCGTGTGGTGTGTTGTGCGACTTATGTTGCTATAAGAAGAGCTCGCAGTAACGTTGAACGATGTCAATATGAAGATAGTATGGTGTGTCCCAATTTTTTTAATAAAAAAACGTGTTACAGCACCTTCCTGATTTCTGGTAACGTATTATTGTTGTTACACTAATAAAATCAGGAAGGCTTTTATTAAAAAAATTGGGACTGTTTCTTATCTCAATTAAATTATTTTGATTTTAAAAATGTTTTCTTTCATTTAATTTTTGCCAAATTAATTGACTAACTATTTACTAATTTAAAAGCAACTAAAAATCGTATTTTACTTTTAACATTTAATTTCCGCCTTGAGCAAGTGAGGTGATCAATGCTCGTGCCTTCTCTGTAGGAGAAGAGGCCTTTGCCCTGCAGCGGACAGTAATAGGCTGGTGTAATTATTATAAAATTTAACGTTAAAATGTTACTAATAATTCAACACTGCACACCAATAAAGTTTACACATATTTTTCCGCTCCGCATTCTTTTTCCCTCGGGTCGGAGCTGTACTGTATATTCGCTCCCGCCGCGGTAATATGCATAACATAACAGTCAGTGAGTCCATTAGGCCGCCGACACACATGTTTTTCTTTGCTAGATCACTGTGTTTATCTCATACCGACATCGCTCAACATCAAATCCAAAAATATTAAAGTTCAAACATTGCTTTAATTTAAATTCATGTCTACTGATAACAAAGTTAAACTTTTTCCATAAAATTTTAACTATTTACGTATAAATTAAGCAAAAAGAAACAAACATTAGAAAAAGAATTGAACCATTTAAAAATCTTACATTAAAATCTTCATTGCGAGATTATTTTAAAAACTTTTCGTTTACCCTAAGTAAACGAAAAGTTTTTAAAATAATCTCGCAATATATATCATAATATAATATATCATAATATTTTTTTTTTAATTTGAGAGATAATATTTTTTAAAATGTTTTAAAATTTCTTCTTTATACTATTTAGAATTAATATAAGCATACCTTCGTTCTAGACTATCACAACATTCAAAGGCATAAGTTTGGACCTTGGCTTGCAAAGGATAAAGGGGTGTTCTCTGACCCCCGGCTGACCTTGGGCAGGCACCTTGCATACTTAACAGCTTGCAGGTACAAACATGTTGATATCGGACCGACATTCTGCCGACTTAATCTTAAATTACGCATTTGTTTGCAAAAGATAATAAAGAAAGAAGTTCAAGAATTCGCAAAGTCCGTAAATAAAAGTGTCCGGTATTAACAACCTCAAGTAGCTAAGTGTGCAAGGTGCCTAATTTTCACAAGAATTTTGTTGAGGTAAAATATGTTTCAAACAAATTCTTTGAAATTTCGAATCTTAATACCGTGAATCTTTGTTTACAAATTATATAACTCGATATAATTATAAGATACTATAATAAATCTCTTTTTGAAGGAAATTTATTAATTTCTTTAATGTTAAATGGTTACCGACTAAACAATATTTCACAAAGAAATCATTAAGGTTGAGTTGCCATAGTCAATAATTATTTATTTTAAGGTGACAAAGAAAATAATTACCTATTGGTATTTATAGTAATCATTATTAATGAACACCGTCTTAATAGCGAGAAATGTTGGAGTTATAAGACACTTTTACAAATTTTAAACAATTTCTGTTTTAACATATAAAAAAAAGAATAACAATATAAAATAAAAACATTGCAGACAAACATATAACCCTAGATAATCTATAAAATAAAACATTCAAGCTACTTAGGTAACCTGAAAAACATAAAAGTAATTTGAATCAAGTGTCTTTAATTAGCCAAGAGAGGAATCAATAAGTTAAATTTTAAGCATGCTTTTAATTGCAAGTTTAAAGATTACAATAATATTTGATCAGTGTATTGTACACCTATGTGTATATATCTCTCCTTGGGGCATAGTGTTCAAGTGTCCGTCAGAGAACGTCGCAGCAGAACGTGGACAGTAAAATTCCTTTCACCTAATACCTAAGCTTGGACAAAGTTAATTAAAATATTGAATAAAAAACTTTTTTACTTATTTTACACAAAATTGTAAGTACTTCGGTGATCGGGACCCTGTACACTAACATGCACCTTATCTATGATTGGTTATAATCTGTGCATTGAATGGAATCTGTGAAACATAAAAATACACAGAGGCAATAAATTTAAAATGGCGGCAAACCAAAAAAATCGTTTGTAAATTACTTACGTAGACAATAAAATAAATTGGAACACTCTGTACCTACATAAAAAGCTGAACCTTAATAAGTACGAAATCCTCGCCAAAATATTGAATTTTCCCTCAGAATTATTGCTACAATCGAACACCTGAATTTGCAAATAACTTCCGTCATTTCACTCGATTTTCGCGCCATAATTTCCGCTTGACACAAGTGTCAGGGCTGTCAACACAATGCACAGTTTACAAGCAACGCGTTCACGACTCAATAGATGGTCATTATAATTGAAATTAATTTGACAGTGAAAATTGGTCAATCTCTTAACGTAGCTGCTCGCTTTATACATGCGCTTTAACCTGTAGTCAGGGCGCAAATTACCTAGGGGTCGAGGCAGATTTATATATTTTCCTTAAACCTAATTTTTTTCAATATTTCGTTGGATTTGATAAACCTAAGAGAAATAAATGGTTGCTATCTGAAGCCACAACAAAGTAGTTTACATTTCTTCACAAATAGGGAAATGAGTATGTTGTAGCGACTCTGGAGCTGTTTTTTTTTGCAAAAAACTCCCTTGACTTACAATTTAGGGTCTGAGTGTAAATTTGATCAGTAATTCCGGACTATACCGATTTCGGAAACACAATACAATGATTTATAGAGTGCTCACCGCAAACCGCTGACTTTGGCAAAGCCACAATTGCGAAGATCTTGGTCCGGAATATCGGATGTATCCGGATTAAAAGTCTATTAACAATGCAGATGGCATGCGATGAATAAATGCATTTTAATTGCTTTATCGAAGTATTTAAATAAATTCAGGAGCGTAAAACCGTAACGAGGCACGATATTTTGCAATCGTACCGGTGACGGCTGTTACGAGTACATGAAACTCACTCGTGTTATCAGTATTGCCAACTGACCCCTAGACTCACTTACAATATTAATAATTAAAAGTTAAAGTTTCATAAAAATATAAAATTGCTTTGGGAAATATTACATCATTAGGTTTAGATAGGATACCTACATAAATATTTGAAATCTAAAAGTAAAAAATCAACTTTTTGCAGATGTTTTTTTCAAGGTAAACTTTTAAATAAACTTAGGGTTTTTGAATATCCCTTGTTAATGGTTACTAGGTATTCAAATATCAGGTACCTACTTATCTTGTTTAATACGAGCACATTGTATTTTGTATTTTTATGAAACGGCTACCTATTTAATCTAAAAGCTTATAATATGTACAATGATATCAAACAAGCATTGAGCAATTTTTATTAATTCATATTAAAAATATGCTAAAATATTTACAATATAAACGGCCTTTGTAAAAGTTTGCTCTGTACGAGGCGGCCTCGCGAGGCACGTAATGTTACACATGGCAACATTTTATCTTGTTGGAACAGCTATTTTTCCATGTGTTTGCAGAATATTATTCCTTTCTGTACGTCACGTATGCGGAGGATAACTTTTTGATTGATTCTTGTACCTATTTGTATAGAAGAGGATCATTGAAATAGTAGAATAGAAATTGATATTCGAAACAGGATTCTAGAACTCGTAGCTAGGCAGTACATGTAGTCAGTTGAAACCTTTTGTCTCAGCAAGGCTGCCTCGTAAATAGATATTAATTATCTTATTAAAAATATTTAAGTGCTTTTTAAGTCAAAGAGGACAAAATGTTATTTTAAAATATGTACAATATTAAGTGAATAGGACTAGCGGATGAATGAATTAGTAATTTAAGTGAAAAGTTAAGTTATATTCGACAAGCTGTCGTCAAAATCAGAGTCAATCCATAATTAGGACTTTCTTAATTCTTTACTTTACTCAAGTTATGATTTAGAATATGAATCACATAGCAGCCTAAAACCTCGAATTTTGACGTCAACAAGATATTTAAAATTAGTAAAAAAATATCAATGCAATGCATTTTTCAAGTGTGAATTAATTTTTTTTAAATGCTGGCAACATTTCTATCAAAGCTGCAACATTGCTTTGCCGATACCCAATAGGCTAGTCGAATTCGATTACGATTTGAATGCGGAGTAGCCATTGGTCGGCGGCGGCGGGTGGGGGCGCCGCGCGGGTGGAGTATCACCGTGCGCTCGACTCATCCTTCTCTTGTGGGCTCTGAGGACTCTTCAGGTCCTTAGACGGCGCGTCCAGACTCTGGTCTCGGGACTCTTGGACTGATTCTAGCCCCATGTCAAATGAGGATTGCCTGCTGAAACAATGATTTAAATAAAAGAAAAGTACTTAGGAAAAGTAGTCTAATGCTTTACACAGAAGTAGGGTTAGTGATGAAACAATAAGGTGCCTTTTAAATGATTAGAAGTTTATTTGAGAACCTGACTATGTTCTGTACTAAGTTCTCACATATGAGTTTACGTTAGAATATACTTATTGTTCTCAAGTTTTTCAAAACTATGTTGGTACTGTGTGGTAATAATCAAAATGCCAACCTTTCAGTTAAATAGTTGCCAGGAGCGGACAGCGAGCGGCCAGCCCGCGCCAGGCCCCCTCGCTTGCTGGCTGCTGTGGGCTTCTCCGGCTCGCCGCGAGCGCTGGTGGACTCTCTGCGAGAGGTGCTGCCTTCTCTACTACGTAGGAATGGGTTCTGGGGGCAAAGGTTAAAGAAGAATTTTGTCATTTTTTCTCATCTTTGCATCCTTCTGTTATCACCCAATATCAAGATTTAGATTGTGTTAAATCTTAAGACTACTAGGTGGAGCTACTATTGAAAAATGGATAAAGAGGTATAAAGAGTAGAGTAGAGTAGTGGTATAAAAAGTACATGGATAGTTATGTTTTAGCTGATGGACAAATTAAAACCGAACAAATTAACAGTTTAACTTTTAAGTCACAAGCTATAGCTTATACATAAAGATAAAGGTCTTAAACAATCAAGAACTTGTCACCTGGAAGCTGTGCTTCTTCAGCATAGTTTTGATGAGTATGAGTGTGGACAGGTTGGGGATGGAGGTGACGACTTGCGCCATGTCCTCGTCCGTCACTTCCACTAGACGACAGTTCTCTTGTTCTGATGGTAGGGGATCCTTGCCTCCATCTGTTATCCACTCGTGATCCTGGAGGAGAATTATAAAAGAATAGACTCTTATCCTAATGCTGCCTAATCCTTTTAGGTTATTTTAATAGTGATTGTGGAATTTATCTCTTTCGGCTTATTGGTCGGAACTTTATTCGGAAATATTATAATCATAATACTATTAAGATTAACATTACAAATTTTATCGAAAACCAAAACAAAGTGAATAAACATGATTCGTTTAAAACGTTTACCATAATATATATATAATCCAATCAGCACCGACTGTTCATTTCAAAAGGTCACCGTAACAATACAGATTGGTCAAATTGCTGTACTAATTGCGTTGACTAAGACAATTTGATTATTCTTGGACGAATTCGCTTTATTACAGCGGGGGTGGGTCAAATCATTTGACCTTTTCAGAGAAGTTCTCTCGTCTCAGTTAGTATAATGACATCTTAGCACTTGGTCGGTAATAATACTCAATGGAGCTGATATTATTTTCTAGAAATGAGTTCCGTAAGATAGTCCATTGGGTTTTGTAATTAAATTGTCACAACAGTGAAGCGGTGAAATTAATTCAGTAAGAATGTTAAGAGATATGAGAAACAGGGTGTCAAATTTCTCACCCTCAGTTGAAAATGGAGAATTTTCCGACCAGACGGGTGTTGTGTCTGGTGGGCTGCTGCCCGACGGAAAACCTCAGTACTAGTTCACATTCTGTATGAAAGATGTCGCTAAAATCATCTCCTTGTACATCTAGTATTGAACTGAGCATCTATTTTTTTGCCAATATTTTGGTGGATTCACATAAACTTAATATGCCCCTACAAAGAGAAATTAAAATAAATAAATGCAAAATACCTTTGTCTATTGTTACCCTGGTGCTTACCACAGTGGCTACACTTGCAACCTAACGACCTCTATGCTGCCAGACATGTCGTATAAATCGCAAAGTTTTGTGCTTACAAAATTGTCGTACCAGCACAACAAAGTTTAGGCAAAATTCAATACTTCTTCTTTATCGTGTGGGCAATAAGGTCTTACGACCCCAAACACCCTAATGTAAGAGTTTCTAAACCGCCTCAAGGGCCTCTGACATGGTTTGAGTAGAACAGTAATAGGCTGGTATAAGTCCAATTCAATATTAAAAACTATAATCACGGTCTTACCTTAACCTCTTGCAGATTAATCCTCGTCACCGGATCCTTATCCAGCATTCTGTTGAGCAGGTGTCGCAGCTGCTTCGAAGGCTGAAACCTGGGAGGGTACGTCAGGGGTTCAGCCAGGACCTTCCGCTGCAGTTCCACTGCCGAGCTGCCGACCCAAGGCACCTTGCCGGTCACCATCGCGTAGAGGGTGACACCGAGAGACCAGATATCTGCTGCCTGGGGAATCAAAATGAGTCTTATTTGATGCTGAATATAGCACAGTTCTGAACACATTTTCATAAAAGTATTTTTGGAGTTATTATTTGATTATATCCATAATATTTAAAGCTAAACTAAGTAGGATAAAAAAAAAGAGGTATGTAATATAAAAAAAAAAAAACAAAAGAAAAGAGAATGCACGTTAAGCATAAAAAAAAGTTAGGCAGCATTGCTACGTTGTAAGGTAATGCTGATTTTTTGACATTTATTAATTTCAATTACAAATGTTTTTGTATATTATTATTTGATTATACTGTAAATAGGTAATATCCGTCTCTCCCAGAAATAGCTACATTTTCAACTTTACCAAAATATATTCTTACCTCTCCGCTATACTTATCAGCCGGCGCCGCAGCTTCCGGGGCCCTGAACGCCGGAGTCCCCACGGTCCCCGAGACCCGGCCGGCCGCCGCCAGCTCCCCGCAGGCGCCCAGGTCTGCCACTTGGACGCGACCCTCTCCTAGTAGCAGGTTGGCTGGCTTGATGTCTCGGTGGGCTATGCGCTGGTAGTGTACTGCGGGGTAAAGAACATGATGAAGAAATTTTAACACCAAAATAGGAAGTTACTGTTAAAGCGATTGTTGTTGTTTTTTGACTGCCTCGTTGGTCTAGTGGTCGCAAGCGCGACTGCAGTGCATGAGGTCTTGGGTTCGATTCCCAGGTCGGGCAAAGTGTTATTGAGTTTTTCCATCAGGAATTTCTCAGTAGCAGCCTCGGAGTCTGGATTTGTGCCCGGTTGATGGCAATAGGCTCGCCCCCTATTACATGGGACTATAAACATAACTGGCGAAATGTGGGTGTACTAATGGGTACACCTCTGCCTAAACCTTCGGGGATTACAGGCGTGATGTTATGTATGTTGTTCACCGTTAACCACTGTGAGGTCACATATCTTAAAAATTGTGCAGTGCAAATTTCGCCTCTTGTGTATCACGCCACTCACGCCCGCCGCCCACACCTCTCCCGGTTCCCGTTCTCGTCCTACCCCCGCTGGCGAGGACTCAACTAAGCGGTTTATCTACAGTTTATATTTTTCAATTTTGATCGGGAGATATAATATACCGATTAGCGATAGAGCAATAGCGAGGGATTTGCTGTCATCCATTAAAGATATCCTATCTGGTAGAATTTTTTCAATAGAAACGTATTTACCAATTTTAAATTCTAAGATTAAAGATAGAATGCACAAATTGGTGTACATAGTATTTTTTGTATATTCAAAATAATATACAGACGGATTGAGAACCTATTTTTGTTTAATCGGCTAAAAAAGATTTGGTCCCCAAGTGCATAATGCAAGATTCTGCTAAAAATGACGCGGAATAAAAACCTTATAGGTATTATATTCTACAAAAGTCAACAGTTCAGATGGAAGGTAACAACTTTTTCAATTATCATTTTTATGTCGACTTCGTTATTCGAAAGAAACGAAGAAAATTTCCATTTTTACAAAAACCCTTATCTAAGAACTAAGATCAAAGCAGATCAAAAATACATGCAAAAGATTCTATCGTTATTATATTCGCAGAAAATATATATAGTCTGTGGTAAGTAGTGATGTGTATGCGTGTAATACATTCCATGATCCTGGAAAGGATATGTTTACATGTTTTCCATACAAATGTTTGTTTTGGTCGAACCAATCTTATGTACTTACTGAATATGTATGTGTCAGGGATCAAGAATAAGAGTGTGTGGTATAGTCAACAAAATAATTTTATCCATACTAATATTATAATTCCGAAAGTAACTCTGATGTCTGTTTTTTTACGCTTTCACGACTAAACCACTGAACCACGATAACCGAAATTTTGCGCGGACGAAGTCGCGGGCAAAAGCTTGTTACCATTATAAATGTAAAAGTTTGACATAATGGATGTTTGTTACTCAATCATGCTAGAACGGCTGAACTGATCTGAATGCAATTTAGCACAGAGATAGATTATAGTCTGGGATAGCAAATAGATTTATTTTTATCCCGGAAAAATGTAAGGTTCCCGTAGGATAATAAATCAATGTTGACGCGGACGAAGTCGCGGTCAGAAGCTTTCCACCGCCCTGACAATATTCTCTATACTTGGCAACAGTGATGTCAAAGAGAGTCGAAGTAGTAAGTTAACTTACTTCTCCATTTTGTTAGCTGTACACTTGAAGTTTGAGGAAAACCGGTATTTTCCGTGAATCGGATATTACGGGAGGTTGGTAGATGGACAGCCGCGTCCTCTTCTCTGTCAGGATTAAGGTACTTTGATCAAGAGGCTGCGCCCGACTGTTAGGCAGCAAGGCTATGATTCAGTGACGTAACAATTAGGTTTGTATACACCTAAGTATCACTTGTCATAATTATCATGATTTTAAGTTTAATACATTTCATATTTCGTTAAAATTAATAACCTGACATTCACGTAAATTAATGTAAATTGGCGCGTTAATTCGATGATTTCAACTGTCAAATTATAGCAATGAGATATACAAGGTGCAGTTCTGCACACTTGATCAATAAATAATAATATAAATACACATACTTTTTGTTATCTATGTTTGAAAGTATTTCAGAATACACTCATTTTTTAAAAACAGAATCGCCTCGCTACGTATGCGCTAAGACAGTGACGAGCGACTATATCACTGGGGTTCATCACCCCACCTGCCTAAATCCAACGGCAAGATGGCTAATTCGAATTCGAAAATTGATTACAAAAAAAAAATATTATTGATTTGTGTTAAGAATCACCCGCATAGTTACCTCTTTTATGTTTTTTACTTTTTGTGTGTCACTTTCGCGTGAATAAATAGTTTTTCTCTTTTTATCTTTTCTTTAATTTCACGAGAATGCAAAACGTACTGCATATTGAAAATATGCACCTGGCTATCACAGTTTCCTTAGAACAGTTAGGTTTGCGTCTTTCAGTAAATTGTACACATTCTTCGGCGCTTAACCCATCATAATTATTTCCCAACAAATCTGAATCACCTCACACTCAGTTGTCACGCTGTGACAATGCGTCGGTACACCGTCCCGTCCGGCCGTCACACGAAGTTATTAAAATATTACGACATTTTTACGACTAGATATCAAGGAGGGGGTGCGGTGGGGGCCAGATCACCCCCCTTCATTAGCCGACACGAGACTCGAATAGATAATATTGACTGAAATATATACATAATAAGGTAACTGTTACTGAAACGAAATAAAATATTAATTTTCTTCTGTGTTTGCGGCGGTTTAAGCTTGAATGATTTATAATGTATTAGCGAGAATCTTAATATTTTATTTTTTAATTTGCTAAGTGTATGTACCTATCCTACTACTATATAATAAATGTAAAAATTTGAATGGATGGATGTTTCTCCACCAGAACGGCAAAATGAATCTCGATGAAATTTTGAACATAGATTATAATCTGGGATGCTATACAAAGGCTACTTTAATTCCGGAAAAAATGTACGGTTCTCTTGAGAAAATATATCAACTTTATCTCGGGCAGAAGCTAGTAGTACATATACTTGTGTTTGCCTGTACAATATCATTGTACAAAAAGCTTTATAAATCTCATATAAGAGCTAAAAGTCGCGCAAGAATTTATTTTGTCAAAACTTAAACTAACACAACAGTCTAACCCTCTACAGTTTCCCAGTAAATAACATTACATTAATTTTATTATTCTACAAATAAACACCAAAAATGATTTAAATTAACTTAATAACTTGTGGCAGTTGTTAAAGGTCACGACTAAAAATAAACTTTGTACTTCCCGCGAGTGTCGTTCAGGCCACAGGAGAGATGTCTACGGGAGGGGAGCAGTCACTCTGAAGTTGTACCATTGTACCTACTTAATGTAACCACTCTTTGGGAAGCAGGTGACCTTTCTTAGCAACCGTGGAAGAAGGAAACTTTGGTTCCTGGTCTGGGTATTGTGGTTTACGATTGACCTGGATGTATTCTAGGGTATGAAATTCAAACATAACATCACGCCTGTAATCCTCAAATACCCACATTTCGCCAGTTATTTTTACTGGTTGCAAATCGGGACTGCTGAGCATGAGATCTTGGGTTCCCGGGTCGGGCAAATGTAATTGGGTTTTGCCATCAGGAATTTCTCAGTAGCAGACTCGGAGTCTGGATTTGTGACCGGTTGTTGGCAGTGGCTCGCCCCCTGTTACAAAGCACTTAAACATAACTGGCGACATCTGGTTGTGTACTATGTTATGTTTTTCAGGAAATTAAAAGCACAGCTGCTGCTGTCACTCAAACTTGAGGTCGTGAAGAAACCCGTCGGTCGCTCGTCGGAAATCTTAGAGTAGAAGCATGTATACTCACAGTACTCCACCCCCAGCAAGGCATCCCTGATGTACTTCCTCGCCAGGTGTTCACTCAGCGGCGTTTCCGTGGGGATGTCGATGACGGGTCCACCTTCAAGGAGCTGGAACACCAGGTACAGGTGGTCTTCCGCCGGGTCGTCTAGCACCTGGTGACCAAGGTTTTAGGACTAAGTCATGATATCAATTTAGTTAGAGGATTCATTTTGGCAGTACCTGTGACAAACGATGTCAAAAAAGTAAAAAAAGTCAAATCATTTATTTCAATATTAGACCATTAAAATGCACTTTTGAACGTCAATTACAAAAAAAGAAACAATTATAATATTGAGTCTAGTTGCCTATATGATAACTATGTACCTATGTTATCTAGCAATTTATTTAAAAAGAAGATGGTTGGATGATACTTTCTCTTCTAAGAGTTTACTGTGTCGACGCAGGTTTGGCTTGGTCAAGCTTGTCCTATGAAGAAGCACCTTTAATCAGATGTTACTAAGTACGAGTTTCTGTGGGCCATTTACCACCGAAGTAATAAAAAGAAATAAACCTGCGACCCTATTCTGTAAAAATCTCACGATGTTGTTTTACAAGAAGCGAGCTTAAAGTGATCTGACATCTCACTAAATGCTGGAGATTGACAGCCCACTCACGCATCCATATCGCTTTTACCTCGCTTAACCTAAATTCACCGAAATATTTTTTCCAAAATACCACTACTCAACACACAATAACTTTTGAGTTGTCGTGTGTGGGAGCAGTATGTGTGTGTGTGCTATTTAGTAGCAGCAGGCAAAGAATGATATTGAAGAAGATAAACCTTCTTCCTCCTAATCACCTGTTTACCTCACAAAGCTAAGATAGGATAATAGTAAACATTACCGTAGTAAAAGGAAAAATAGCCACGTTATTTACCTTCGCTAATAGGAGGAGTCAATATAGCGAAAGGTCAGTTCTGTTTATGAACAATAGGACAACAGACTGACATTCTTATTGTATTTGTCGATCATTTGTTATTATTAGCAGACGTGGAGACAGTTTATTAGGCAATCGACTAAGTATTATTGTGGACTAAGTGGAATTGGGTAGAAGACGCCTCCTTCTTCTTCTTCTTACGGACTTATTGCATGTTAATTTGGGGTCGGCTCTCCTTATCGTTCTTCTCCAGAGATGTCTTTTCTAGGTCGCAATTCAGTCAATATCATTATTTTAATTGAGTAGTAGACACAATTAACTAATAATTCTAAGATACAACTTCTAAAAGAAAATACTATTTGTGTTCTGAAAATCCGATTAATTTTCAATTTACTGTAAAATAGATTTTTAGTTGCTTTGAAATAAAAACTACATACTTATGTCAATTAAATTGTCTATAAAACTAGTTAATTAAAATATAGCATAAAATAAATGTAATGAAATCAAGTGAAGCCTTACAAATTGTTGTGGGCAAGATACACAACTGAGAAGAGTCATCTTTCAGAAGAATTCACGAAATGAAACTTATCATCTCTTATTATAGAAGAATATGGATATGGGTCAACGTTTAGGAAAACCCAATAGTTTCAATTAATATGATTAGTAGTCTCACCTCAACCAACTTAACAACATTAGGGTGGTCCAGTTTCTTGAGCACGGCTATCTCCCGGTAGACCCTCTGCAGCGGGTCGGGCGGCGGGCCCGGCCCCGGCCGGCGCGGGGGCGCCCTGCCGAACAGGCCAGCTCGCCGCATCAGCTTGCGTTTTGAGAGGATTTTCATCGCCTGGTAAGAGGAAATTCTAGGTAAACCATCTGCTTTATTATCATTGACAGTTTTCAATTTTAAAATTTTCAGAAATTCAAATTAACGGAAAAAAATATCATCTTAATCTTAATAAATAAAATTGAATGTGTTGTTAAGCGCAAAACTCGAGAACGGCTGGATCGTTTCTATTTTTGGTGTTCATAACTTAAGAATAGTAGGCACCCGTGTGAAGCCGAGGCGGTTCGCTAGTCTACACTTCTACACTATATTATTATTAATTATTAATTAATTATCTACACAAATATAATAAAGAAGAAAAAAATGTATTTTTGTTTGTTTGTTTATAATAAATAAACTCAAAAACTACTGGAACGATTTTAAAAATTCTTTCACCATCATAAAGCTACATTATCTGCGAGTAACATAGGCTATATTTTATTTTATTTTTGCGCGGACAAAGTCGCGGGCAGAAGCTAGTTTTAAATAATTTTGAAAAATTGTAAAATCGTTCCTATATGTTACAAGTGGTAAGTAATAATAACAATACGTTTTTAACGAAGGGAAAAGTATAAGGAAGTTACAAAAATAGTTCTGAAATAGATACTGAACTAGACAAAACTTCCTGTTCCACTTACTTTTAATGCCACATGTGCAGTTATTATAAAGTTAATATGTTCCCTCACGAACGTGAAACATTGTTTAGCCATTAGAGTGGTCTCTATTGGGGTTAGTTCCGCTAGCACGAACCATCCCACGACAAAAATACTCCCACTTTTCGCAATAGTCGTAATGATTTTAGATATTTCTAATTTATTCTAAGCATTTTTTTAGGATGTGCAATGGACTTTAATGCCTTATTAATCTTTAATATGTTAAGGTGCTTTTTTGCTTGTTTGTTTAAACACGCTAATCGTTAGAACTATCAGTCGAATTAGGAAAAATCTTTCTTTCTTTCTTTCTGAAATGAAATGAAGTGATGTTTATTCAGTAAATTGGTTATAAATAACACTTTTACACGTCACATTTTAAACCCGATGAGTCCAGTGTTTCCTAGCCGACTGCTCTGAGAAGAAACACCGAAACAAACTCAGAAGTCAAAGTCTCTTTTAAAGTCCATACAATTACTTGTATTGGTCAAATAATATGCGAACCAAGTAGGTTAATGTCCGAGGTGGTCTCTTGAGGAGAGAGGCACACAAATTTGAGTCGGCCTGTCCAGTCAGTGCACGCATTTGTCAGAAATCGTCAAGCTCGACTCAGAATTTAAGGAGCTCAACGACACGACGAACAGTACCAAAGAAGGGACATTTGGTTAGGAGGCATCGAGTACTCACTTTCTGTGTATTATACATCAGATTCATGGGAAATAGTATAGGGTATAATAATAACATCACTCAACGACCCACGAGGGCGACAACCACCACCTTTGGTTGACTGTTAGAGAATCCCTAAGGCATCAATTACGCCTTTGTACTTTTGTTGCATAAAGTTTAAATAAATAAATAACATATTAATTACTGACCACCCACACTGGTTGCTTCGTTGATGCAAAACTAAGCTCAGTCACACATCGCTTTACTGTTTGTTTTCCCAAAACACAACGCCCACAGGAGCTCTTAACACAACAGTCAGCACGCGTCATTACATTTCCTTGCTCTTCGCTCAGAGATTGACGTTGCTCAAGACGATTACTTGCCCTTTGACATTTAACAGAATATTTCGCCCTTTTTTCATTGTTTCCGCTCACAACGGATGTTGTTACCTACCGATGTAATCCCTTCACCTTATATCAGCCTCCGTGTTACTTTTGTTATAAGGCTCGGATTCCACCAAAGTGTAGAGTAGAATAGGATAGAATTCATTTATTGGTTAACTTTGGTAAAGGAACACAGATCTTGTTTGAAGAACAGAGCGCTATGTTATGCCTGCGTACAAATATGGTGTGCTAATCTAGCTGACAATTTCAAATAAAGATATTTTTTTTTATTAAAAAAAAATATGCATAATTTCGATACTACAACCGGCTGGCGTTATTGTTCCATCTCATCGCTTGGCTTTAAAATAATAGAGTACGCGTTTTTTTTTACATAGCACATCACGCCTCTTGTCCCGGAAAGGTTAGGCAGAGGTGTAGCTATTAGTACACCCACATTTAGCCAGTTATGTTTAAGTTCCATGTGATAAGGGGGTGAGCCTATTTTTTTTTCTTAAATAGTAATTTTCATGGACTGCATCCATCTTGGGGAAGGCAGAGAGGTATGTCGGTCTCCTATCGACTAAAACTGCGCGGTGTTCTTTTGATTACCTTTGGCTGCTAGTAATAATAGCTAGTTATAATTAATATAAGTCTGAAATCGCCAATCTATCTTGGGCAAGCGTGTCGACTAATGCTCGTGCCTTCTCTGTATGCGAAGCGGCCTTTGCCCTACAGTGGGGCAATAATAGGTTCGTATTATATCATTATTTTATTCTTACGTAACCTATAGATTGACCCGAAAATAAATAAACAAGTACCTATCTCAGAATGTAATTACTCTGAGTGAGGCTAATCATCTCTTAGGATATATTTTCCTTAGTATTTTATTACTGTTGTGTGCTAATTGATGTTTGATGTATTGCTACGTGCTTATTTTTTTTAATTACTGATCTAACTCTGATGATTGGTGCAATCATAATTAAGATCTTGAGAAAAATGTGAATACGTGATTCCATTTTGCTTTTACGTGTAGAATCGAAACATAAATTCTACGGGTACCTTTGTAATAGGATATTTGTATGCTAAGTTTACTTACATAGTGCGTATCATCCTCTTCGTTGTAGGCTAACTTGACGATCCCGTACGAGCCCTGGAACAATGAGTTTACATAAGTTAATGTATCACGACAGTGTAGGTAGGCACAGAAGGGCAACTCCATACAAACACGGATTGTGCACTAAAGATAAAGTCAAAGCACTTATTTTAATTAAACCATTTACCATCATTTTCATGGTATGTAGCTGGTCTTCTGTACAGTAGATAGAAAATGTAACAACACTTATTTAGTTAAATTCAGCTTTTGTCCATAGCAGACATCTGTTTTGTATCGCAAAACTTAATGTATCTCCATACAAAACCTGTGTTTTCGGATGTTGTGTGGAGCAGACCTTCTGTATCTATCTAACTCGTGACGTCACATAACTTTCAGCTTATTAGCGGACTTAGTAGCATTACACTTTTAACATAATTAGTGGCTGAACTGGAGCTTATGTTAACTTCTTGTACTGGGGTCTCTGACCTATTTCGTTTGTTCACTGAGAAATAAAGCTGGATGGTGGTTTTTATGTCTGTTAACTTTCATATTTTCATGAATTGCTACCTACTTAGCCTAGACCGTGTAGGTATACTTTTTTGGCATAAAGTATAGCCAAGTTCCACATAACTTTGAAAGGATTAGGATAAGATAAAGCCAAGTTTTGGATGTATTTATAAAACCATTGAAATATATATTTTTTATATTAGCTTATAATCGCCAATCCATCTTGAACAAGTGTGATGATTAATGCTCATACCTTCTTTTTATGAGAATAAGCCTTTATCTTGCAGTAGGACAATGATAGGTTGTTTTTATTATTAGGCAAGTCTTTATAAAAACCATGAAGAATTCCGAAGATAGAGAATATAGTGTGAGGTAGTCGACAAACCTGTCCAATAGGCTCCAGCAACCGGTACTGGTTAAGCTGCACGTAGCCCGAGGCCTGTGCCAGCGACACGCGGCGCGACTCGCGCGGCGCACGTCTTGGTCGCGGCGAGCCCTGCCCGCTGCACTCCGCTGACTTAGCCGCGTGCGACCGCAGCAGCGTCGAGCGGTCGCCCGTCGCTGGGTATGTAGACAACCTGAGACGAAGAAAGAAAAATTGTGAGAAAATATTTTTTGTAATTTTATTTTGAAGAAAACTGCCCCAGATAGGGTTATTATTGTTTTTAATAATTTCATCGTCAAATATTAATGATGCTAATTAGATTCAAAAAATTATATTCATCATCTTCGAGCCCTTGTTCCGTCATCTCCGTCACGTTACTCGGGGTCGGCGCAACACGTTTTCTTCTTTCATTCATGTCAACCGTCATGTTATCATTGACCTTTTCTGTCATATTATTCTTTGCACAAAAATATTGCTTATTGATTTTATGTCTTAAGGATTAAGTGCAACACAATTAAACACAACTGGCGAAATGTGGGTGTACTAATGGGTACACCTCTGCCTAACCCTTCGGGGATTACAGGCGTGATGTTATGTTTTGTATGTGTATTAAGTGGGACCCATAACAAGCTCCTTGAGAATATCCATTGCAAACTAAGTAATAAAACACTCTAATCACGATATTTACATCCAAAGTTTACGTAACATGCACATACACGACACATAACTGCCTATACTATAATTAAGTTAACCCATACACTGCGAGTTTACCACAAAATGATCGTTACACAGTTTGTGGTCGATCCTGTGCACGCGACAACGCGTACCGCGACCTAATCGTTTTGACACTTGCACAATATTAATTTAATTTTAAAATTAATTAGACACACTTTGTGATTATAATTATAATTTACTGACTTTTTGCCTGTAATGTTTTACGGGTATTAGTTATTAATAATTTGTTGCTTAACAAAATGAGAATGGGGCTATTATTTTGTTGTAAGAGGGCGCAATTGTAAATCAAATTCTATTTATCTATGTAACTGTACCAATGACTTAAATATCTGGTTTGATCGTTTATTAGGTACCTACTAATTGCATAATAACAACATAACATAACATCACGCCTGTAATCCCCGAAAGGTTAGGCAGAGATGTACCCATTAGTGCACCCACATTTCGCCAGTTAAGTTTATTTATTTATTTATTTATTATAGGCTTCTCAACAATGAGTACACTATACTATATAATTTGTACATTTCAAACTTAATTCTAAGTGCCCCATTACTTATAGAGAAGCACAGCATGCACTATAATATTATGCGCGGGTATTAAAATAATTAATCGATTTTGAATAAATAATACATTAGCAGAAAAGTTAAATTAAAGCTGAATTGATTACAAAAAATAAAATCTAAATTAGATACTTAACACACAAAATTAAATTAAAATTAATAAAAATAGATTATTTTAAAAATTAAATTAAATTAAATTTGATTTAAAACAATTAAATTTGACTATTTGATTAGAGGTACCCATTAGATAGCAAGCGTGGCTTTTTTAATAGTATGTACAGAAGAGGTGAACAAGTCAATATCCGCTTCGTGCTCTTTGTAAGCAGTATACATTCGTGATAGTGGACAGTGTTGTCTCAAATTGGTGCGACATCTCGGCATGCAAAAAAGTTTCCTGTTAAAGCTTCTCGGCAGAATACGTGGCACATGGAATAAGACCCTACTGAGCAAGTCGGGACAGTCAAGAGAGCCCGTTACTAACTTCTTAAGAAAAACCAAATCGAGCATAACCCTGCGTTTCTCTAGCGACACCATCCCAAAATGCTTCAGTCGCTCATGGTACGATTTAAGCCTGTTTCCCACATTACTGGCATAAGTAAGATGCCACAGGAACCGCTTCTGCAGCCGCTCAATGCGTTTGATGTGGACCTTATATACAGGCGACCAAACCACACTGCAATACTCGAGATGGCTTCTTACCAGAGAATTGTACATAATTTTTTTTATGGCCGGTTTTTTGAAATTTTTACACTCTCTCATTACAAAACCAAGCATCTTGATGGATTTTAAAATAGTTTTGTCAATATGTTCGACAAAACTTAGCTTTTTATTGAACTGTTTCAACTTCAATAAGTCGCTCACCATTAATTTCGTATGCTGACTGCAAGATATTTTTATTTTTTGAAAATTTTATATGTTGACATTTTCTAACATTTAGTGACATTTTGTTGTATTCACACCACTCTGTCAACCGGTCCAAGTCGCTTTGCAATAGTGCCGGATCCGCAGGGCTTCTTATAGACCTCATGACTTTTAGATCATCGGCGAACAAGAATATCATCGAGTTCGAGAAGCATTTGTAAATGTCATTTATGAACAGAGTAAATAAATGCGGACCCAAATGAGAACCCTGGGGGATTCCGGAAGTTGCAATGTACGATTTTGAAGAACAGCCATCTATCACAACCCTGAGCGTCCGACCAGACAAATATGATTGGAACCAACTCAGAAGAGGGTCTGAAACGCCATACCTTTTAAGCTTCATGACGAGTATGTCATGATCTACTACGTCAAAAGCCTTGCTAAAGTCGGTGTAGACTGCATCAACTTGGACACGCGTATCAACCTCCTCCACAATGCCTTCAACATAGGACACCAAATTGGTAGCTGTCGATTTTCCCTTCATAAATCCGTGTTTGTTGTCTATTATTAGCTGTGATAAATGTCTAACAAGCACAGGGCATATAAGAGCTTCAAATACCTTAGCCAGAGTGGAGAGAATGGCGATAGACCTATAAATGCTCACATCGGACTGATCCCCGTTTTTGAAAATTGGCACAATTTTGGTTTGCTTCCAAATAGTCGGAAAGCTACCCCGCAGCAGAGAATAATTAAATATTATGCTTAATGGCAATGATAGAATATCTGCCAACCTGTTTAAAAGCAGAGCAGGTATGCCATCAGGACCTGCTCCTTTGTATATATCCAATTTTTTTAATTCTTTGCGGATCTGATCTTGCGGGATAGTTATTTGGCCTAACATGCTATTACTTATGCAGCTATCCGTGTCAGCATGTGCGGTCGCATGGACACCATTTCCAATAGTACCATACACCTTTGAAAAATGAGAGGCAAAATAATTACAAATTTCATTTATGTTGTCAGAGGTGTTTATACCATCTGTCATGGAACTGGGGTAGTTACTGGTACCGCCCCTCTTCATTTTTAGGTAGCTCCAAAAATATTTTGGGTTGGACGTGATTTTTTCCTCTATATCAGCAATGTGAGCAGTATAGCAAGTCGTAGCCATATGGTCGCATCTTTTCCTAAGAACATCCAGTTCAATAATGTCCAGTGGATTATTATACTTTTTAACTTTAAGCCGTAGGCGGTTCTTCTCATTTAGTCTTTTAATAAGCTGTCTAGAGAACCAGTACGGATATTTAGTGGATTTTATTGGTACTTTTGGAACGTAGCGTTCAATTAACCCATACAGTAAATTATAAAAAATATCTAACATCTGATCTACAGTCATACAAGGATCAAACTCTGATGGCCAATCGACTCGCTCCAGTGCCTCGCCAATCGCCACGTAATCTGCCTTATAATAGTTTAGCTTAGTTCTATCATTACAATAGCGTGGTTTTTTGAAATGGGTAAATGAGAGCTCACATAGTATTGGTGGATGGTGCACATCTAGTTTCGAAAGTACATCTGTTGGTGCACTTACTGCAACATGATTCAAGTTAGTTAGGACCAGATCAAGAATTCTGTTATTTTGATTACACAAATAATTACATTGTCTTAAGTTATTGAGCAAGACAAAGTCCCAAAGAGTTTGTTCTAAACTTGTACAAGTGTTTTGTGGAGCTCTTATCACATCACCACCCATTCCAAGCCAGTTAATAGTGTTCATGTTAAAGTCACCAATAATCAAGCATTCATTGACGTGTTCTAACACTTTGTTAGTATTATCAACAAAGTGTTCAAGTACTCTAGGCTGTAACGGCGACGGTAAGTATACAGTGCAAATATAAATCTCTATGAGATGTAAAACAGCTCTTATGTCTAAAAGTTTTTTCGGATTAGCTCCTAAAATCTATAATAAATTACCTGACGGCATAAAAGACATGCCAATGGCTAAATTCAAAACAGCTCTACAGAAAATTTTAACAGAAAAGTGTTATTACAGAGTGGACGAATTTTTAAACGAGAAATATTTATAAAACTAAAAACCTAACTGTACATAATAGTTCCTAGTTATATTTTAAACTTATTTTATTGTTATAGTTTAATATTTGTTATTATTATCTAAGCATGTGAATCTAGTTAATAAGTTCTCAACAAAAAACATTTGTATGCCAATGAAGCAAAACATAGAGCTACTATTATTTTTTGTTTAATACCATCTATGTAAAACCTATGTTTACAAATGAATAAATGATTATGATTATTATGATTATGATTTGGTTTTCTTACCCCCTATATGTGACAACTTGACCCAGAGATCATCGCACGAACTTTCAAATTTTATCAATCTCTGTGATTCTATTTTAGTAGACACTGCAATAAGAACGCCACCTCCGTCTGTTTTATCATTCAATATATTACGGGATCTATCACGCCTATATATAGAATAACGATTGTCCATGATCTCCGAGTCAAAGATACCATCCAGTAACCAAGTTTCTGTTAACAATATTACATCATATGAACAGCATGCAACTTTTTGGTAAATTTTACCCAATTTAGTCCTGATACCCCTTACATTCTGGTAGTATATTTTTAGCTCATCGAATTTAAAACTATGACAGTCCTATACCTTATCCAATGCTTTTTTTTTTTTTTTTTTTATTGTAAACTGTCCAACGATTCGGTGTCTCTGATATATTTATAGTCTGCACCATCATGTTTTCTAACAAAAATCTTACCGCCACGAACCCACACATACTTGTAGCCCAAAGTCTTCGCGTTTTTAGTCCCATGCAATAGGGGGCGAGCCTATTGCCATCAACAATAATAATAATTGCATAATAATTTACGGCCATAAAACCATAATTTTCTTAAGATATTATCCTTGTCATCATTAGACATTGTTTCTGTTGACGTGAAATTAAACCACAGTATTTTATAAGTTCTAGTATCTATTTTTAAGATAAGGTTAATGATGTACACTATCGCAATGGAGTAGTCTGTAATGATAGATGTAAGTTGGAAATAAATAAATAAATAAATAAATAAATTTTTTTGCAACATAAAAACCAGACGATAAAAAACGAGATCAAAAAAGAATCTACTTGTAACTAATACTTAAGTACCATTCATAAAGAATACCAAGTCATGGTGTCATCTCACCACGATTAAAGTAATTATTTTTTATACTACGGACAAAAAGTCTTGACACTTGATCATGACTCGATAATCACTATAATTAAAAGTCTGGCATTTTTTTGCGGTCACAAATAGGTGAAGCCATTAATCTCTGTAACATCCACCACAGACTCGTAAAAACGTTCTTTGAAATAAAAATCTTTTGTTCAACTTGAATCTATTTGATACTTGTGCAAAATGTTCATAAATTATATCTTTTGGGCAAGCCGGGGGCAAAAACATGGGCCTGTTTGGTGACAGCTTTAATAAACGATCTTAAGCCTAGCGCGTGTCGCGGACCAAAGGGCAGAGTCCGAGGGGAAGGCGACACTAACATTTTGCTGATGTCTAAAATGGAGGCAGTTTATCGGTAATTTATAATTTTATTAGAAAGGTTATAATTACAGCTCCACAATTTACCCTTTATTATGGAGCTGGAATTAAAATCTATCTAATAAAATTGCAACTTTTAAGGCTTCTTAAGGTTGCAAAGCAAGTTTTAATTTTATTAGAATTTTGAGGGTTTCGTTTGAGCCATCAATTAAGGTACTACTAGGTCCTACTTTTTAAAAGGTTACCCTATGTCAATGTATTTTGGTATCATTTGTGAAATATTTAATGAAATGCTTTTTCTCTTTTGTTAAAAATAGCTATATTAATAATTTTTTTTTACATGAAATAAAATAGAATTAATTTCTCCGTAGTCCGTAGCAACCTCGGGGTCTGGATTTGAGTCCAGTTAAAGGCAACAGGCTCGCCCCCCATTTCATGAGACTTTTCAATAACTGGCAAAATATGGGTGTACCAACGGGTACAACTCTGCCTAACTCTTCAGGGATCACAGGCGTGATGTTATGTTTATAAAATAATAAAATATTAACGTCAAAATGTTTTTTTTTTCTAATGACTATTATAAAAAGAGTTTGAATAACTCCAGGGAAGCACCATGCAGTTTATGTTGCAACGAATTTATTCGTAACTGCCCGAACACAATAGGTGTAACTCTAGTTGATGGCTCAAATAAAACTTTCAAAAATAGCTTGGAATTCTACAAACTTAATAAATAAAACTGAGTAGTCCGCTGTCCCTGCGGTATTATCGTGGATAATAACGTCAGTTCATTTGTTACAGGCTTATGAGGCTCAACGTGGTCTTACCTGGTTTTCCTTATTTTGCTTAATATTGTAGTGTACTGCTTCTAGTTTGGGTGTAGGTGTAACAATTCGTGTAGTTATCGTACAGTGAAGATGCAATTTCAGTGCTGTGTAATTATGCACCGAGATTAAGGGGAGTATATCAACAGCGCGCTACATACAAAGTACTGTAGTCATATCTTGGTGAAATAACTTGTCCGATTCTTTCTTAAAAAATTCTTAAAAGTAATATAGATAGGTACCTATTATTATTATTCAAAAACTCGTATGACATTTAAAAATCTTTTTTTTTTAAATCAAGTCGCGATCTTATCTCAGCGGCTGTCAATTTCAAAAACCTGTCAAAAATATCGGTTTATTGAGGCAATTTTGACATTGAATTTTTTGACTAAGATTAGAATGCGAATGTCGCCTAGCTTATCCTGTCTGCTAAACTTCATCTAGTTGAATTACTCATTGACCAAAACTTCATACGTAGTGTGGCCGCGAGTCGCAGTGGGACTGCACCTTAATTTACCAACGTCTGCCTCGCGTCTTCGGGCTGACTATTTTTCAAAAGTATCAAGATTTACCTGTCAGCATCTGGGGTCTGCCACCGGTTCCTCTCATGTTCTCTGTTGCTACCGTTAGACACGTCCACTGCCGAGTGTCTGCAACAAAGTGATGGACTGGTTAGGTTTCATGTGATGAAATAATGGATAAATATGGAATAATGGATGGATTCCTACATTTAGAGCGCTACGAGTGGCTATGTGAGCTTTGTGAGCTTTCAAACTGACTGGAAAACTAGTTAGTAGTGGTTTTGCTAGTTCATATTTTATTTACAGCAGCTTCAAACTGTGTAATCTGCTAAGGGCTTGAGCAGACGAAGATCCTGCTACAGCAATGGATCTATCGAAACATATAGTATGTTATGGCCTTTATAAAATCATCGCAGCAAATAAAAACAAAGTGATCCTATAAGGGTTCCTATTTCACCGAGAGGTACGGAACCCAAAAAAAAACTATTCCAAACTTATTATTTCCCACAAAACCATTTCTTTCCGCATTTCCCCACCAATTCTGGTGCCACAACATACGGATATTAAACCGAGCAACACGTGCGAGTGAATTAGATTCGCTTACACGTTACTTATACAAAGGGAGGGTAGGGAGGGGGGGTAGGCAGAATTGTGGCTACGTGACAGACCTACGTGATACCGACAGACGAATTCTGGACGGAACAGAATAATATATCATGTTTCATAATTTACAGAGGATGTTCTGTGGTACCTAATTGTATATTTATTGTCGTTGGCTAAATTATGTGTGACGGTTCGTATAAACTGTCTCGGTAGTAAAACACAACTGATTCCGGGAGAGGGAACGTGCCTGGACAGCTTGGACACAAAGCCCTGACATTGCCAGCAAGTATAATCTAGTGACTAATGTTAGTTCCTGCTTAATAAGGGATGAAGCTTTTCGTCAACAGAGTGGCTCGATTACAGGCTGTTTATATTTCTTATGAATAAGGAACTGATAGAAAAAGTAGCTCTAAATAATTATTTACTCAGATCCTCCCAGGTTTAATACGGGTGTAATCAACGCTACATTTTTACAAACTTTGTACTGACGGTTACGAAAGAAACAACAAATCGATTGAGCTGATCACAAGTGTTAATCTTTCATACATGTGGCAATGATTTTTATTTATATAAGGGATATAAAAAGATACTTTACGTAGTGTAAGCCGAGTCTACTTTAAGTAAGAATAAACAATAAATAAATAGGTAGTCAATAATAATACTAACTAGTAATAATTAATAATCACTTTATAATCACAATTCACAATCAATTCAATTAGGTTGTAAGGTTAATTAATAATTAGAACAGGTAGTTGGCAAAATAAGCAACGTGATTCTTCGTTTCTAACGTTGTTTCTTCGACGAAGCGTGAATGACCAGTGAGCTCGCCTACTGAGCTCGGGGTTTTTAAAAGCTTGGTGTTCCCCCGCCGAAGTGATGTCAGCCGATGCAAACTGCCAATCACTCGCCAGCAACGTTCTAACGTCCGGTCCGGCGCAGATGGCAGCACTGGACTCGACAGTGCGTCGCTTGACTCGTTGTATTGGCGCTAAGTTTGATCACCGGAAACAGTGGCGCCAACAGTGCTTTAGTTTCAACATTTAAAACACGTTTTCTTAAAAAATCGTACAAAAAAAATTGGATCTTTGACCTTCAATATTTTCGTAATCAGACAGTTCGAAAACATAGTGCAGAAAAAAGTATGATCACATTGATATGAAAATCATGTAATTTTTTGCTTCGTTGAGTGTTTTTTAACATCTGTTATAGTTGTATACTGTTTGAGTACGGCAACAAAACAGACCATCCAAAATACAGAGTTGATATGACAGAGGGGCATTAAATTACAATACGTATACGTGTTTAGTATTAGTTCGATTCAGTATAAAATAAAATATAAATAAAAATGAGTTTGATTTTTTTCAAACAAACTAAATAGCTTACAAATCAGAGTAAAACGCAAACACTCTTTGTAAATAAATTTAACTGACGTTAGATAGTAGGTGTTTGACCTATGCGTATAGACGTAATCAGCTGTTAGGCCATCCATGCCATCGTGTTGAAACGGGGCAATAACTTAAAAAATCATTTGCTCCTAATGCTCCTATTTAATTGATTTTTGGTACAGACCTTGAAAATGGTACCTAGTATAGGCAGTTTAAAGGAAAGCCCATCTGTCGTATCCACTTTGTATATTAATTCCGTCTCCTTCTTATAATACCGATTAGTAAAAGACAACAATATTCTTTAAACAAAATCGATTACATTGTGCTTCTATATTAATTACATTTCAAAAGTACAAACAAGCTTTATAGCAGAAACATGACGTTTTAATACCTTCACAAATATTATGAAAGCACTTATTCTTTGCCTCCCACAGACTGAAATTGATATAGCACGTAGGCGAGGATCTAGTTACATGTAGCCCTTGCATTAAAGGAGTAGGCAGGGTTGTAGGTGACTGACAGACGAACAAACATTTGTTATGTAACTTGGGATAAATTGGCGTATTCTGTTTTATGATTGATTATATTATAAACATAACATAACATCACGCCTGTTATCCTCGAAGGGTTAGGCAGAGGTGTACCCATTACAGTACACCCACATATCGCCAGTTATGTTTTTAGTCCCATGTAATAGGGGGCGAGCCTATTGCCATCAACCGGGCACAAATCCAGACTCCGAGGCTGCTACTGAGAAATTCCTGATGGAAAAACGCAAACACTTTGCCCGACCTGGGAATCGAACCCAAGACCTCATGCATAGCAGTCGCGCTTGCGACCACTAGACCAACGAGGCAGTCTATATAGTCTATGATTATATTATGTATAGTTATATTTTTGGTAAATAGCTGATACTTAAAAGTGAAAACTACTTTTTTGACTTCACTGTAGATTAGATTTTTGATAAGAATAGATTTTGACGGAACTGTAAGGGCAGGTACCATAACTTTTTGAGATATACTGAACGGCATTTACAGATTCTGGAAAAACTGCACAGCTAGCGAAGGTGAAGAGGGCTTAAAGTGAGTAGAAGGATAAGTGATGACAATTCACCTTAAGCTCACTTCACCGAAATTCATTGAGGGTGACTTATGCCAAAATAGCACTGCAGTTCAAATGGTGAATCAATAAAAGATGAAACAGGCTGCAAGGTCAGTAGACCGCCTTCCTACTAGATATACTTGTTTAAAGCACGCCACAGCCGCACCCTTGGACTCAGTCAAATCAAACGGTTTCGTACACTTTACTGGTCTTTCAATCACTAATTACGACTTCCTTTGTATTTTAAGTGGAATAGTTAGAACAATGGATAATTGGACATACTTCAAAGAAGTGTGCTTTTATAATAAATGGTTGACTTGCATTGAATAGTTTGAGAAATGCTTCGGGA
This sequence comes from Hoplodrina ambigua, assembly GCA_949774945.1. Taxonomy (NCBI): domain Eukaryota; kingdom Metazoa; phylum Arthropoda; class Insecta; order Lepidoptera; family Noctuidae; genus Hoplodrina; species Hoplodrina ambigua. Next base: position 377,285 of record OX458984.1, read on the forward strand.
GCACTAGCTGTCGTGTTGCTATGTGAATGGCTAAAGTGTAAAAAGCAAGAAAGGGTAAAAAAAAAGATTATGTTATAAGTATCTACCATGACATAAGGGGCGAGCTGAGGAAATGCGGCGGTGACGATTCTGTGTAAACGTATCCTCTGTTTTTCGTAAAAATCTCAGAAGACAAGCAAGGCCGCGTTATATTATAATAAATACTGTACAGTTTAATGCGCATACTCAAGATTAAAACAAATCTAATATGTGCACTTATTTGTAGGTCACTAAATTATTTTTATTTTTTAAAGACAATGCTTCTACAGCTCGCCATAGATACCTGTGCGTTAAATTCATTAACCAGTCAGTTAAATCTAAGCCCGACGCGCGTTCACGTGGGTTTACTGCTCTTTTACGACCTCTCAGTGTGCTCACACCCCGAAGATGACGTCGTAAAGATATTAGAGAATGAATTGCAGTGGAAAGGTTTTTAAATCAGACTGCTAATATTTTGATCTGTTTTTTTGATCTGTTTCTAAGAATTGCTGATACAATCATGAATCTTCAGTTTATAGCAGGGTAAGGTATATCCTAGTGAAATATATAAATTGCTAAAATCCGCTACGCTAAATTTATCTTGACTGGCTGGGATACCAGCTATGTCGTAGCGGACCAAGTTGTAGCTGACTACGCCGTAGTGCTACGTCGTCGTGGTACCAGACTACGCCGTAGCTTCACGGCTACGCTGTCGCAGACTACGCCGTAGCTTCACGGCTACGCTGTCGCAGACTACGCCGTAGGATCACAGCTACGTTGTAGCGGACTACGCCGTAGCATCACAGCTGCGCCGTAGCAGACTACGCCGTAGCACCACGGCGACGTTGTAGCAGACTACGCCGTATCATATAGACTAATAAGATGTTATTTATTTCCTAGTTATTCTTATGACTCTGGAGTCTGGATGTTAAGAGATTTTTAGTAAAACCTTTTCACTGCAATCAACAGTTACTAAGAAACAGATCAGAAAATTAGCTGTCGGATTTAAAAAGATTTTTATTCGGACCTGTTTCTTAGAATTGCAGATAAAATCATGGATCTTCAGTTTATAGCAGGGTAAAGTATACCCTAGTGAATTATATAAATTACTAAAATCCGCTACGCTAAATTTATCTTGACTGGCTGGGATACCAGCTACGTCGTAGCGGACTACGTTGTAGCTAGCTACGCCGTAGTGCTACGTCGACGTGGCAGTTGACTACGCCGTACCAATACAGCGACTTTGTAGCAGACTACGCCGTAGGGTCACTGCTACGTTGTAAAAGACTACGCCGTAGGGTCACCGCTACGTCGTAGCAGACTACGCCATAGGGTCAATACTACGTCGTAGCAGACAACGCCGTAGGGTCACTACTACATTGTAGCAGACTACGCCGTAGCAACTACGCCGTAGCTTCGCGGCTACGCTGTCACAGCTACGTTTTTAGCAGACTACGCCGTAGGGTCGCAGCTACGCCGCAGCAACTACGCAGTAGCTTCACAGCTACGCTGCAACAGACTACACCGTAGGGTCACAGCTACGCTGTAGAGGACTACGCCGTAGGGTCACAGCTACGTTGTAGCAGACTACGCAGTTCGGTCACAGCTACGTTGTAGCAGACTACGCAGTAGGGTCACAGCTACGTTGTAGCAGACTACGCCGTAGGGTCACAGCTACGCTGTAGAGTACTACGCCGCACGGTGGGCCGAAATCAAGCTTTCATGGACTTAGGGATTCACGAAAATTGATGAGCAATTAAAAAAAAAATAATAACGGCTTTGCGATCTACCACTAAATACAAGACACTTTTCTTCTACGATTTTTGTATATACCTAATATTTTTAAAGTTATAACGATTTGAATTTTTTTTTGTATGGAGAAATTTGATTTTATATGAATAACTTTTAATTCTCAAGAGTTCTCAAAAAACGGCTTTCGGTATTCGATTATGCTATTTTTTAGGCAAATTATCCGATATATCACTTGCTTCGATTTTCTTCGATTTTGGAGAAAATTGATTTTCATTCCCTTTTCCACACCACCCTTGAGGTAGAGAACTAAGCGCGTTTTTTTTTATCAGTGGTGTCCCCAGGAGGCCTAATCCACTCATACGCACACTGTTACTCACACACGCACTCACAAAATTATCACTTATACAATTTCATCAGATTCTGATTCAGATTCGTTCTCTAAACATTCCAAATTTACAAATTCTATATTTTCGCGCTCATCATCTTCAAATGTTGGAGATAATAGAAGCATGGCTTTCGCTTCTTCTGAAAATGGTTTGTGTTTCCGTATCATTTTATGACGTTTTGATGATATATAAGGGTCTGAACTAATTATTAAATTATTCAAAATATCCTCATTATTAGCTCTTCTGCAGAATTTTTTCAATGGTGTTGGCGATATCGCCTAAAGTCTTTATTTCTCGATTCAGCCGCTTCTTCCGATAACTTTCCAATTGGAATTAATCCCAAGTTTTCAATGATAGCTGCTCCATGAACAAGAACTTTATGCACACTGGAGGGCATGGGATACCACTCATATAAATCTACGTATAATTTTATGGTGGCTTCCGTATATTCTTTAAACTTCACTGTGTCAATTTTATGACCTGAACATATTGTTTCTAAAATGATTGAAAACCGTTTTATTAAGTTTTCATCGACACCAGTATTTGCAGCAGCAATCTCTGTATTTGAGAAAAATCTTCGAGCAGTATTCCCGTCATTAGTAGTTCCATGTCCTTGCTTTACAACATCTATTAAAAGGCCTGTTTGATTTTTAAAAGCTTCCTGAATGCTTTTTTTTCTATTTTCCATCAAAACTTTGTTTTCACCTTTTGCAACCCATGTTTTGAAATTCAGTCTATAGGCTATGTGAAGAATGCATTCCATAAAACGTATCCATATATGTAGCAATAATAAACCATATTTGTACAAGTCGGTATCAATGTTTTTAGTCAATAACAAAGACAAGTTATTCATTTCTGTAGGAACAGCTTTACATATGTCACATCGTTGAGCTGAAGTTTCACAGAGGATTGATGTTGCTTTGCCATCTATCATGGTAAGCAATAATGAATGTGAGACTTTTATGTCTCCAATTTCTGTTTCCTTCAATTCATTTATCTCCGTTTCAATTTCGGTTTTCTCTCTTAAAATCGTTGATTTATTCTCTTTTTCAAATTTGAAAAATATTGGACGACACCAATATGCTGAATTTGGTGAGTCGTTTTCCCAGATAATTTGTTCTTCGGAAACAATTTTTATTGGTACTAAACTACCCATAAAAATACTTGAATCATCTGTCGAAGCACTGTCCTCTTTGTCATCCGTTGTCATTTTTTGCTTATAGTTTGCTTGATTCGAGGCACCATTCATTCCCCATTTGCTTATCATTGTCAACTCCTTACAATCTGTGCTATCAATATTGATTGCTTTGAATATCCTTTTGGCGGTTACATCTAATAGAGCCTGCAATTTTATTCTAGCAGTTGTATCTGTTAAGGTGATATCATCCTTTGGCGGGTAGCATTCTTGTTTTGCAGTTTGCACCTTGTAGTAGGAAGGGCATCAATATTTGACACCAAATCGAACATTTTTACGTAATAAATAGTATTAGTATTCCGAAAATGTGAGATAGGATAGTGCGTTTATTACGATGTGTAACAACGTACTGAAGATGGTTGTTTTTCAAATGTAACCGTGTCATTTTTTTACCTGCTATTCATCATCCAATCACATAATGAAACGTCATCATTTTGCTGCGCTAATGAGTATTGTTAAAAACAAATGACGTCATAAGGGTGGTGTGAGTATCGTGAAAAATAAATGACGTCATAAGGGTGGTGTAGAATGTTTACCAATAATTTGTTTTTTTGCTATATTTCTGTAATACAATATTAAAACATGTCAGAATAAACCAAAAACCGATTAATATTTCATACAAACTTTAGGGGTTTATAACTCGAAAAATACTGGGTATAAAAAAATTACAAATAACAAAAAACATTTGTATTAGTACATAAAATTTAAAAATACTCATTTGAATCCTTAAGTCCCCACTTGACAATTCCAGCCCACCGTGCGCCGTAGGGTCACAGCTACGTTGTAGCAGACTACGCCGTAGGGTCACAGCTACGTTGTAGCAGACTACGCAGTTGAGTCACAGCTACGTTGTAGCAGACTACGCAGTTGGGTCACAGCTACGTTGTAGCAGACTACGCAGTAGGGTCACAGCTACGTTGTAGCAGACTACGCCGTAGGGTCACAGCTACGCTGTAGAGTACTACGCCGTAGGGTCACAGCTACGTTGTAGCAGACTACGCAGTTGGGTCATAGCTACGTTGTAGCAGACTACGCAGTAGGGTCACAGCTACGTTGTAGCAGACTACGCCTTAGTTTCACGGCTACACTGTAGCAAACTACGCCGTAGCTTCTAGGCTACGCTGCAACTGACTACGCCATAGCATCGCGGCTACGCTGTAGCAGACTACGCCGTATGGTCACTGCTACGCGGCAGCAACTACGCCGTAGCTTCACGACTACGCTGTGTAGCAGAGTACGCCGTAGCATCACGGCTGTGGTGTAGGTGACTACGCCGTACGGTTATAGTTAAGATGCAACTATAACATGCCTAATGTGTTAGCATAGTTAGTTATTTCTTAGTTATTTTTATGATTCTAATTGTCAAGATCGGTAGGATTTTATATTTAGGTTACGTAAATTGTAAATGTAATAAGTAAGTTTGTGGTTCTGTACCAGCATTCATTTCATTCTTTCTTTCTTTCTTCTATATATACACAGAAGCTGTAGCAACTCCTTGGAATTGTAAAGCTTGCCCATCTTTTACAAGATTAAGAACACCGGCGACGAGTGCGCACGGCTCCATACAGCGTGGATAAACTTCGAGGAAACTGTATCCAAGTTTGATTTCTACGAAAATTTAAACAGATTATACAGACTGCGGCACTGTTTCACCTATTTACATATTTTATTATTTCAGGCTCGCACTACATAGTACAATGTTGCTCAATTTTGTAATGAATTCATTCGCAAACGGATATTAGTGGTGAATATATAAAGAGATGCGCACTTAGATAATGGTTTTAGAGAGGAACGGATTTGTTGAGGATTGTGAATATTATAGTAGTTTGGTACTTTTCTAAATTTTAGAAACAATGGCTATGGATGTCAATGTCTGTTCTTCCATCAGGATTTTTTTAGAAACAGCCTCGGAGTCTGTATTTGTGCGCGGTTGATGGCAATAGGCTCGCTCGATTTAAACATAACTTACGAAATGTGGGTGTACTAACGATTAACCTCTGCCTAACCCTTCATGGTGAGATGCGTGATGTTATATTTATGATTATGTGCATTTTTTTTCTTTTAGTTTTGTTTTTTTTTTTATTCTGTTTTTTTTCCGTTTTTTTTATTAAGCCTGTAAATAATGTTTTAAATAAATAAATATATTGAACAGTTATTTTATAAAGCTAGTAGCTGCTTCTTGCGCTACTTACATTGGGAAAATATTACAATGATTTTAATTACTATACATCATAAGAAGACATTAATCCTTTCTATTAGAGCACCTATTAATACCGACCTCATTACATAACTACCTCATGCCTAAGTCCTCTATTATCTATAGGCACACCACCCATGGGTCATGGACTCATGGAGTAATTACAAGTACCCACATCTCATTACCATGCCCCAGATTATAAACTTACATTTCACATTAACCTTTTAATCTGTAGGGTAAAAACACCTGTAATCGGCACCGTTTTCGATCCGGAAAATGTAGGCTTGTTAAATTATTTCGGCTCGTTTATTTTGTTCATTAGTGTAACTTGCGGTTTGAGGTTTACTGTGATGAGGATTCTTTTGCAAAATTTGTTTTTGGTGGCTAATTTTTTTGTATACAAAGTCCTTTTAACTACAACAAATCTGCCTTCCTTAGATCGACTCTATAATAAATAAATAAATATCAACTTACACACGGCTATCTGATCACAAGCCAAGCAGAGCTTGTGTTATGGTAACCAGACAACTGATATACATACTTATATAATTTATAAATACATACATATTATAGATAAATCACACCCAGACACAGAACTAACAATCATGCTCTTCACACAAAGTTTGTCCTGGGTGGGAATCTAACCCACGACCTCCGGCTTAGCAGTCAGGGCCGCTAACCACTAGACCAACAGGCCCGTCATATATCATCATAATATGCTTTAAATACGGTGTCGCTCGCTCGTATCATTCTTTCACTTATTTCAAATAAGCTCCTGTAAGCAATTTCGTCTGCGTAGAATTTTTAACCCCCATTAAGTTACGTCTTTAGTAACTGCTTCGCTCCTGTGAGTCGTAGCGTGATGTTTTATAGCATTTATATCCTCATGAATCTGGCTATCTTAGAGAAAAAGATTTTTTCAATCTGATTAGCAGTTTCAGAAATTAGCGTGTTTAAACAAAATAAAAACCTCATCTAGCTTTTTTAAATTATAATAATATTGTAAAATTGATGGTAACCCATCTACAAATTAAACTCGATTTGATATCGATCATCGTAGTTATTCATAAATCAAATAACAAATAATAAATGAAGAAAATGTCGGTGTAAAGTGTTACTACATTATTAACAAACACGTAGCCTACTATAATGCTGTATCATTAATAATGCACAGCATGCTAATTGCTGTGGAATTACAAACACATTAGATGGAGTGCTTCCTGCAGAGTGAGTGGTAAATTACCTGGTGGCGGTAAATTGATTATTGTATAGCGTATTCGGTAAACACGAGCACGACTAGTAAATAATATGTTACTGATATTACAATAATAATATTGTAATAATAATAATATCTTGGGACAACTCACACACGGCTATCTGATCCCAAGCTAAGCAGAGCTTGTGTTATGGTAACCAGACAACTGATAAACATACTTATATAATTTATAAATACATACATATTATAGATAAATCACACCCAGACACAGAACTATCATGCATATCATGACTTTGTGTGATAATCATGCTCATCACACAAAGTCAAGAATCATGAATGAATAAAATACTGATAAGTACTTTTTTTTTATTGAGACATGTCCGCCACACTGTTCCCACCCACTGCAACTCCTGAAAGCCATAATCAACAGTGGAGGCCACCAGAAAAGCGTCGAGGCAATGAAGCTCGACGAGTCCAAGAGAAACAATTAACTGTCTTCGGTCCCGCAAAGAAATTAATCAGAAAAGAATAGCGGAGGAGTAAGAAAAAAATAAAACCGAAAAACCTTGCCGCGACTGCCTATGTATATTATGATAAGTACTTCTTGACCCAGAAGAAAGCAAAAATGTTTCAAAATTCAACCACTGTTTTTTTTTTGCTATATTGTATTGTCCCATTTCTAGGCACAGGCATGCCCCCAATTCCTTCCACTTAATTTCGCTAATTCCTGAGCAAGGTCCTGAATAATACAAAACTATAGGCAATAAATTAATCATATTAGTGACTAACACATAAACACACTGACTGACTGCCTCGTTGGTCTAGTGGTGGCAAGCGCGACTGCTGTGCATGAGGACTTGGGTTCGATTCCCAGGTCGGACAAAGTGTTATTGGGTTTTTCCATCAGTTATGTGTACATAAACACACATAACATTACACCTATAAATCCCCGAACAGTAAGGCAGAGGTGTACCCATTAGTATACCCACATTTCGTTAGTTATGTTTGAGTCCCATGTTAAAGGGGGCAAGTCTATTGAAATCGACCGGGCTCAAATCCACACTCCGAAGCTGTCACTGAGAAATTCCTGATGAAAAAAATCAACGACACTATCCGACCTGGGAACCAATCCCAATTCCTCGTGCTCAGCGGTCGCGCTTTGCGGCCACAAAACCAATGAGGCAGTCCTCTCCTCCTATTAGGTACTAGTGACTAAGTACCTTATGAATAAATCTAAGGCGCGGCACTCAACAGTGGTGGCTACCCTACTTCACGTATCATTACGGGTAAGTGTACCACACAAGTAACGCACAATAATTTGCATGAATATGTCCTGTAATCATAGCTCGCAGCCTGACAGCGCTCGTAACAATTACCATACAGAGTGGAGTGAGGGCAAATTATATGATCGCTCGGCTGGCAACACTCGAATTTGTTAATGATATCGGCAAGAAAGTGTGTCGTTGCTTGGGGAAGGGTGTTCTTATGGCAGGAGCAAGCATTGATCACGTTCTTAGGCGTTTGCGATGATTTCGGAACTTTTTTTTTTTCGGGGCAGTATGGACTCTTACCGACTAAAACCCCACGATTCCGGCTGTTACCATAAAACTACAGCGAAAACATTTTAGAAACAATCGTAATATTACGAGTATCTCAGTCTTAGGTCTGTCAAAAATGCCTGTAATTTTTGACTTTCTCTCACTGCAGGGCGAAGGCCTCTTCTCATATAGAGAAGGCACGAGCATTGATCGTCAAGCTTGTTGATTGCGGATTGGCGATTTCCGAATTACATTAATTAAAATTCCAGGTTTCTTCACGATATTTTCCTTCACCGATGTCAGTGATGTCCAAGACAATAGATACATATATAAACTCACGCCTATTTTCCATGGGGGTAGGCAGAAACCACAGGACGCCACCTGCTACGCTCGTTACATACTCCTAAATATACTTAGAAAATACATCTGAATGTTACTTAGAACAAAGATAAAACGTGGTTTACCCTCTAACCAACTTTTCAGAAAACAAATAGTTTATTATTAAAATACCTACCCAGCTCTCTTCATAAACTATTCAGCTAGCCACCGTTTAACATCGGATCTGAATTAAGACCGCAAACCGATACCGCCGCTAAATATTTAATGAAACTACCCTCATTCTATGAGGTTCCTTGATGAGCACGTATTGAGCGGAAAAGGTAATGGGCTGCGGTTGGGATATGGATGGGTGGCTGTAAAATTTAATGGTTGTTATTTAAGACCGACCAAACATACTTACCTGTAATACTTGTAGGTATCTAATAACATTTGTATTTTTTTTCCGTTGAAATAGAAATATTTGAAATGAGATTTTTGTACAAATATCTTATTTCATGATGATCTAATTGAGTTTAATTCTGTCGAAAGCGGCCAACCAACAATCTCTCGATAATTACACAGCAAAAAAGGTCAATGAACATCCAAAGTCTATGTTTATAATTTAAATATTACTAAGTTTTAAATATCCAAAATCATAACAATATATATTCACCGATCAATTTAAACGTAAGTAGGTCCGTTTTGGCAGAACGAAACTCAACTTGTATTCTTCTATCCAAGAAGCGCAACGTTAAAAAGTTTAAGTTCAATTTTCCAACATAAAACGTGCTACGTAAGAGAGAAATTGCATCAAAGCTGGCGGCAGTTTATCCTTAGGTTCACTACGGGAACTAATCACTTGAAACTTCATCCCTATTGAAATGCAAAATAGTCAATAATCGAAGGTAAACAAGAGTGGCTTCATTCCTTCGGCGCGGAGCTCAGAGGACTACAGAATAAGTGAATACTGAAGAATCTTGAAAGTTGCGTCGTTGGTCTAGTGATCACAAAGCGCGACTGCTGTGCATGAGGTCTTGGGTACAATTCCCAGGTCGGACAAAGTGTTATTGGGTTTTTCTATGAGTAATTTCTCATTAACAGCCCCGGAGTCTGGATTTGTGCCTGGTTGAAGGATTGCCTTCAGCCAGGCACAAATCCAGACTCCGGGGCTACACACCACATTTCGCCAGTAATGGGGGGCGAGCATATTGATGCTCGCCCCCCATTACTGGCGAAATGTGGTGTACTAATGGATACACCTCCGCCTAACCTTTCGGAGATTACAGGTAGCATTAGCATATTAAATTGTAATAAACTTCATTTGTTTAATTATTTGTCAACAATATTTATAGAATAAAACAGTAATAATGAAACAAGAAACTAAATGGCTTCAAAAAATCACTCTGTATCACTACTGTCAATTGGAGCACAAACGACTGGCGGCATTGCCATGTTGTTTGTTTGTATTGTTGGCATATTGATACTATATTGCTCAATAGTAACGTAAACTCATTAAGCATATTGAAGTAGTGGACCGTAATAAATTTAATTGCACGCCTTTTCCTTATAGAGGTAGGCAGAAAGTATAGAACACCGCGTTTATATTAATGTAAACATGTGTCTGTCTAATCACACACGCGATTCCTATACGTACTACACATCAGACCTTTTTAAAGGTTCCATCTCAGTAAATAAATGTCCTTCTAGGGCGTCCCCTCCAGGCATTCCTATCGACATCCGCCTTATAAATTAATTTTGTTAATCGCCTTTCATTCAATTTCGTTCGCCTCTTATCCGCAAAATTGAAAGTAAATCGTTCCCTTCCTGCACAATTTAAAAGTTAATATTATGTGTTTATGCAAAAAGCCTTAATATCCGTCCGGGATACTTTATACAATGTTCTAAATATTCGTCCGGGGGAACATTTTACAGGTTTGTGGGCTTTTTATGAAAATGTGGCACTGGCGTTTAAGGCGAGACGTGAGGTGGAGGTTTTTGGTAATAAATAGACTCGTATATTCTTTATAAAAAGAAAGATAAGCACTAGGAATGCGTCTGTTGTAGTAGCTGTTGCAGTCAACGAATAGTCCAAATAGTGAGTCACCGTTATCCGCCGATACTGACACTGACATTGACCAATCAGGTCACAAATACCAGGCACCCTTATGAGCTACTTCATACTAGCGTTTGTAATGCGTAGGCGTTCGACGAACGTATGCGCGTCTGCAGTTAATACCGCTGCACTAGCGCGGCGCAACCGTCACACAATTTCGGCTGTCCACATGCATGAGGAGGAGGTCGCCTCAACCACTAGGCCAGGGGTTCCCAGACTTATTTTGTCTACTGCCCATGTTGAGAATAAATTATTTTCTAACGCCCCCTTTTTTCACGTTCTTAAAACCACCTAGTAGATGAAATTACAAATCGCTCCCCAAGTCTACACAACGCCTCGACTTTTTTCTGGGTCTCTTACCCTATAGGCCTACAGCGCCCACAAAGTCAAAGTCAAAGTCAAAGTCAAAAACATTTATTTCAATTAGACCGATTACAGGCACTTTTGAATTGTCAAGGAGTCTGTCAGTTAGTCCGAAAATTGAAGCTAGTTGCTCGTTCCAAAACGGAGGTAGGCCTCTATAGAGAAGAACGAGCAAGAAACTCCACGGCACTCTTTTAAATTAGGTTTTTACAAAATCCTGGTTACATTATTCTTGTTGATTCTACATGTGAACACAATGAAGGTGAATATAAAACTGAAGTTAAATATAAATTAAAGATGTAAGCTATAGCAGTTAAGAGATGACCAATCCCAACTGACAGCACCCGTTCACGAGCATGACGCATGGATCAGCACCACCTAGCTCAACCATTATGGAGGGAGCCAAATGATCCAACACACGCGCCACCATCAGCGAGACATTTGAGTGAGCATGACAAGCTCTCAACTGCCATGCTCATTAAACCAAAGCACATAGTAACTTAATAAACAAAAAGCTCCAAGGTACCTACTCACATTTACAGAATTGAAATAAATGATATTAAATTGTACAACACTAACACTTCAGTGTACTTCATCACAAGGGAGCGTTATCGCCAACTTCGGGAAAGGCTGCACTAGGCCATCACTAGGCTTTGTCTGCGTCTATCATAGCTAGGTATTACCTTCCTCCTGCATTTATTTATACGTCTGCATGACATTATCAGAATATAAAAAGATTTGAGGGAAATGTGTTTGTTAAAATAATATACTAAAAATAGATTGAAATCGACTTGTTCGCCCGAGGCGCTGACTATGTTTGTACACCCTGTAATAAAACAATCCTCGTTCTTTCTTTTACAGTTTATTTGTGTGGGAAGCTTTTTTATTTATAGAAAAGGCTAATATTAACTGACATTGCAGGAAGTTGACAAGTCATTATTATAATTGAGCTTAATCCTGCTAAAATAAGCCAACCCACAATCCTGTAAGATCTTGTATACAAATATTGTAAAACATTTATTTTAAAAAGTAAGTGTTAGGAGTTTCGTATTTAAACAAAACTACCTTTTGGACTAGATTAAAATATTTTTTTTCTTGTGCAACATTATAATAAAAATAAAAGTTTTGAATTTGAATCACTCAGTATTTCAATAAAATATTATAACAATTTTAGGTGAAATACTTATGTACCTAAAATTGTTATTTCAACAATAACAATCTAATGTACATACCAAACTTATAACTAGAATAGATTTCTAATTAATCAACGTTAAATATCAAAAATCTGTACAGTAACTTTGAAAAATGGGAAAATTTGGAAAAGGGGGTGGGCACTTAAATTTTTAACTTTATTTTCTTTTTGTTATTGTTGTTATAGAAGAAGATGCGATCACTATTCTCGAACACGTCAGACATCTTGTTTCACGGAGCACTCGGAGCCAACTGGATGCCATCTGCTGTTGCCGTCTGCAGTCGGGTTTGAAATCATGACTGCAGCGACATGACGCAACGACGTGTCGTGGCGACATGAAGCGACGACATGTCGTCTGCTGCTGCTGCGTGCAGTCGGCTACCAACTTGTACCTTTACGATTCAAAAGATATAGCCCTGTGGCAGACGGTTGGACGAACAGCGGAGTCATATTTATACGGTCCCGTTTAGCATCCTTTTTGTACTGAACCCTAAAACCCCCACAACATTTTTCCAGTCCTATCCGGATGAGAATTGAACTATCCTAAAACCGTAAGCCTTTAAGCTGAGATTTAACATTTTATCTGACATGGGACGTCAGCGCCCATAAAATCCCCCCTAAACCCCTTTTCGCCCCCTGTTACCTCGTTTAGCCTGTTTTAACATTTACTGGTGTACAATCTCGAATACTGAAGTTCCCGTATCTCATGTTTTTAGAGTAAGTAGGAACATTTTATGGCCGTTTTTGAGCGTTATTAGCTGCAGTTACGGCCGTCTGAAGTCGAAGGGTTAAACTTTTAAGGAGGTAATATAAAGATTTGTTTTGATTACTTTTGTAACAATAGAAGCACACAAAACATCACGCCTGTAATCCTCGAAGAGATAGATAGAGGTGTACTCATTAGCCCACCCAACTTTCGCCACATATGTTTAAGTCTTATGTAATAGAGGGCTAGCCTATTGCCATCAACCAGACACAAATCCAGACTCCGAAGCTGCTTTTGAGAAATTCCTGATGGAAAAACCCAATAACACTTTGCCCGACCTGGGAATCTAACCCAGACCCCATGCTCACTCGCGCTTTACGACCACTGGACCAACGAGGCAGTCATAGTGGTTTTAACGTCATAAAATCTTGATTTTCGGTAATGTACACATTAATAATAACACGCTTGTACTATGTTATGTAGTTATGTTAAATGTTGGTCGGGTATGTAAGTGGTTACACAATACGCTGTGTTAACGTTTGACAAATTACTGCACCATTGTGTGTGGACTATAATGACTAAAGTGGTGTTATTTGGCAAGAGATGAACTATGTAAGAGGTCATAAGACAAACATAATCGTACGTCTTATGAATAATTATATTATTATCTCTTTTATATGTATTACTACTAGCTGTTTTCTGCGACTTCGTACCTACATGTGGTTTTGTTCACCCCTGGTATGATACTTCTTGTTCATCTTCTTCTTCGTGTCGCTGGCACAACAGATTTTTTTATTCTTATGTATTTGATGATTTTTTTTTGTTACGACTTAGGAAGCGCCCACGCCATCACAGGACATGCGTCACCTGCTCAGTTGCTCGTCATGCACAACCACTTGCACCATCCTATCCAATGATAGAACTATACAGGTTGCTCAATACTGGTCGGACAAAATTTAATTTGATTCAGTCGACAAGGGTCAAGGGATATCGTATTACCCAGTTACTGGCTTGTGGACGTCAGATAGGTAGTCGGTCCATGTAAAATACTGGCATTCAGCTGCATTCAGTTAGACCGGAAGCCGATCCCAATATAGTTGGGAAAAGGCTAGGCAGAGTACGAAAAGTAGTCAGTCGACACGAAAAGAAGAAGTTATGTCTATGGTTACTACTCCACTCCCGTGCGTCTTAGTGTGATGTTAGCCTATACTATGATAGCCTCATGAGTCTGGCTATTAAACACAAAATTATTTTTTCCATCGGACTGGTATTTTCGAAGGTTATCGCGTTTAAACAAACAACAAGCTACTATAATTTAAAAAATTAAAAGACGCGACTGCAAAATTGCACATATTTGTACTTTGTTTACTCGTCAGTTTTTTTTACGACGTTTTGTATTTACAGTGTTATATATTTTTTAAATCTACTTGTCAAATTCTAGACGAAAAACATAAACACGACCAGATTCATTAAAAAAATAATAATTGAGGCTGGTATTAATTTACGTTTTAAAGTGACCACACAGGATTCTTTTTATTTTTAACTAGCCTATGTTACTCGGAACGATGTAAGGATTGTAACGATACGCCATACATTTAAATCGGTTCAGGCGTTTAAAAGTTATGGTGGAATAAAGAATCTCACATACATACATTAACCCTGAACACATAACACTCCTTTTTTTGGGCCAGTCGTGTAAAAAGTCTCTTTAATCTATACATATAATAAAATCGTAGAGACGTCAAAACTGTACATTTAATATTTTTGAAAAAGAAAAAGTGCTTAGGGGTCTTTGAATGATACTTATGCCGAAAATATTTTTTTTTTAATTTTTGTCTGTTTGTCTGTTTGTTTGTTGGAGCATCACGCAAAAACTGTCGGATAGATTTTGTACAAATTTTGAATGAATATTCCACAGTGGCCAAATTAGAACATAGGCTATAAATTATCACGCTATTTGCTTTGGGGGACTAGCAGACTACAACAGTTCACCAAAGGATTGTAAAAAAGACGAAACAAAATGTAAAAATATTATAAATAGCTGCAGACTGAAGTTCTAAAATAGTTATTATCACGCCATACCTTCAAGGAGCTAAGCAGTAAATTATGGAAAACTAGAACGGCTATTTCAAGTCATTTGTCATCAAAGTAAATTACCTAATGGTTCGACGACTGTCTTGCGAAACGGTGGGCGGAAGTTCGGTCCCCAATGTCAGCATTTCTTTTTGTATTTTTTCTAAATTTTTTTGAATGTTTTTTGATTGAATAATGAGATTTCCCAACAAAAAAAAAAAATATATATAAGTAGGAGTGCATGTTTCTACCACTACTTTTTGTATTTTTTCTAATATTTTTTAATGTTTTTTAATTGTATATTGAGATTTCCTAATAAAAAAATAAAATAAAAGTAAAAGTGCATGTTTCTACCACAACTTTGATTTGTTAACGTATTTTTTAAATTTTAATTCAGAAAATAATATCTATGGATAGTTACACAACACATAAATCAGCAGCTAAAGAACTTTTGCCTGTTTGCACGACTGCAAAGCATGAGGTCTTGGGTTCGATTTCCAGGTCGGGAATAGTGTTATTGGATTCTTCCATCAGGAATTTCACAATAGCAACCTCGGAGTCTGGATTTGTGCCCAGTTGATGGCAATAGGCTCGCCCCCTTTTACATGGGATTAAACTATACAACTATATAAATGTGTATAGGTAAGGATTATTGCATTATGGCTATTATTCTTAAACATTTTACTGCTGGATTGCTATAAAACGACACCAACGTTACATACAATACTGCAGTTAGGTATAAGTTATAATTTATCCTTTGAAATCAAAATTATTACGCTATAACTACAAGGAGCTACTCAACACACAAAAGTGACGGGCGGTCTATCTGCAAACATTTTAAGTATACAATATTTTATTACCGGGGCTTAGCTAAGTCAATCATGGCACAACAATACTGCCAAGTATACTACTGGAATACCAGCGGACGTATATTAGCGAGGAGTGGCGAGTGTAATTTTTTTACGCAGTAGTAGGTAATTAGTATTCCTTTCGTTGTGCTTCCGAATTATTTTATAAAAAGATCTTAGTGTAAGATGAGTGATTAGGTACTAAAAATATTACTTCTATTTCAATGGCTAAAAAGAAAGAATTTGGCAACAACCGGAAGTGCACTATCATCAATTAAAAAATCTGTTGCAGTAATTCTCCTGTCGGAGAATGTCTCACAGACTTCAAGCCTTCTGAGTACTTGATTTGATGAAGCGACTGTGATCGCAGGCAGAGTTTTTTAGGTTACTTATTACCGCGGCTGTGCTGCAAGACATGATTCTTTCCATCTTAGCAATAGATTCGCCAACAAGACACTTAGAATTTCGTGGCGACGAAGTTACGTAGAGTATTAGAAGAACCCTAAGTACCCTGGTGTTATATTGGACAGAGCACTAACTTTTTATATACCTACATTGCCACAACACCAATCAAAAAATCATCTGCTACGACACCTTATTTCTACCAACTAGGGAGTAGCACCCGATGTTTTTCGCATAACTGTTACGTCTTTATGCTCCTTCTGATGGTGAATTTGCGTGTTCAGTGTGTCATTGACCAAAAAGCAATAGGTATCATCCTTAACGAGACGTGTAAAATTATATCGGGGCTGCCTGAAACTGATTGCTCGATAAGCTCTTCCCATGGGCACTGAACCACCTGTCATTCGAAGGTACCTATGAAGCATGCACAGATGAAACAAAATCAAGAATCCGCTTCCTTACATCCCCTCTATCAATATGCAGTAGCTCTGGGTAGATTGAAGAGTCGGAAGAGTTTTCTTCGATGCACACCGGCCATACCGGACCAGGTCGACACCCACCATCACACAACTTCCACCAAAAAGAGTTCAACCCCAGGAACACATGGCACTCTGTTGTGATCATTAGTGGCCTATATGGAAAGCGCTTAATGGACTGCGCACTCATGTAAGTCGCTGCAAACGACTTACATGAGTCACCAATTGAGGAGTTATAGATCCCGCAGATACTTAGGGCAAGTGTGGTGGTCCTTTTATATGATGGCCCACTTACTACAGCGCCCGCAGAACACCTGGGCACAACTGGGCCAGAAAAACATTGCAAAAAATCGGCCAAGTGCAAGTCGGACTCGCACACGAAGGGTTCCGTTACACCATACAATATTTAACACAACAGAAAAAAACGTTATATAAAAAGGTTAATAATCGTATAAAAAGTAATTATTATGTCTACATGGCATTGCTTCTTGCTTTCGTGATTCTAGGTCAACGGGAAGTTCCCTTTATATTTGGTTTTGATTTCCTAGCGAGGGTCAGAATATGCGCCATAAACGACCTTATCTTTAGTTTGCGTTGACTTAGAAGTTTAATTTTTTCACTGCTCTGAGGGATTGCAGACCAAAGTATTTTCTTTTTTGGGTAGTAAAAATCATCATATGAGTCCTTTTGCCCTGGGTGGGGCGGAAGGGACTGTTAGACTTTTACTGACTAAAAAACCACTCTGTTCGAAGGAACGCAAAGAGCAACAGAAGTGTTGCTCTTTGCGATCGGGGGCCACGGTATCCTGTTAAGACTTCCCGCGACTCCGGTAGGCGTTTGGCCCTGTCGGGGCCCCGTCCCTGTGCTGACAGCTCTTTTGTGCTGACAGCTCTTTGAGACGCGCGTGGAACAAAACGCGCTGTTGACCCGGGCCTAGTCCCTAGCCTGCACCTACGGTAGCCGGATGACGTCTCGCAACGTCCGACGCCCTGGGGGTCTCCCGCGGTGTTCCGCCTCCTTCTTCGCTAGCATTACTGCTTCGCAGAAGGAGGTTACTGCGTCCCATTCCCTTTCGCTCCGGAGCATGGCCTGAACCAGGGCTCGGACGCGAGAGGACACGGCGGAGCAGACTTACACCGTATGCTCTACCGTGTCTTCCGAGCGGTCCACACAGTGGTGACACCCGGGCGTTTTCTTCCGCTGATTCCAACACAGGAACTTCCCGAAACAACCGCGTCAACTTTGACGCGGACGAAGTCGCGGGCAGAAGCTAGTTCTCTCATAAAGTTACGGTTTTTTATCTGAACGTCAGAGGTTTTAAATGGTAAGTTATGTGACCGCTTTGAATTCTATTTGTACAAACATAATGACAAATAGCCTGTAATATTGTGTGGAATGATTTACAAACTCCCGCGCTCGCGGTAAGACATTATATATTAATATACAGTATATTGCCGGTTCTTGCAGCCATATTGTCTACTTAGTGACAGCGAGGGGCACGGGAAGGGACTACTAATGCTTTAGATTCTTGGCGTGTTTGGATTCAAAGCATGTTCCAGCTTAGTCATTTTATTTTATTAGTGACGTTTTAGGTAAGGCTTTTATATTTCTTACTAGCTTTTTCCCGCGACTACGTCCGCGTGGAACTTGTTTATATTGTACTTGCATACAAACTTCTAGCCCCCTTTTCACCACCTTAGGGGGTGATTTCCGGGATAAAAACTATTCTATGTCCTTCCACGGGTCTTAAACTATCTCTATACAAATTTTCACCTAAATCCGTTCAGTGGTTTAAGCGTGTAGCGGTAACAGGCAGACAGAGAGACACACTTTCGCATTTATAATATTAGTATGGATGGCTGAGGCTAAAATACCTACTTGATTTTAGCATTTCGACTTGTTTTAAGTATTAAACGCTCAGATTTTTTGTTTACCTTTGCTCACGCTTGGAATTTCTCCTGTATTGTAAGTCAAATAAGCAGACCCGGAATACATATCTATAGGCCATAAATATTTGTACCGTGCGGCAATCGAAACCGCGAGCCGTAACGCTACAGCCAACCGCTCAGCTACTGCGCCAATAGTATCATCCGTGTCGTGTATTCTACCTAAGTGTGTCCTAAGGATTGGATGTTTTATACATTAACTAGTATATCGCTTGATAGTTATGTACTGCGGCCCTTGAGGCGGTTTAGAAACTCTGACACTAGGGTGTGTGGGCTCGTAAGACCTTACTGCCCACACGATGAAGAAAGAAGAATTTATGTAACACATGAAATATTGAATTAGTTTGACGTTATTAGCTTATTTAATTAAAATCGTGGCTTGGTTCGTTTGGGCAGAATTATGCTCATGTATAAAATAATATTTTACATGCTTTTTAAAATTGATTGTAGGTACACCATTTTTCAAAACCGCAGGGTATCAGCACTCATATTCAGCACTGGATTAATGACCTCGTAACGTTCAACAAAAGCTTGATTGGCAGTACAAATTATTTCGGTGAAGTTTTAAAGCCTTTGTCAATAATTGGTGCGTTCACCCTACGGTTATAAATTGAGTATATCTGGATAATATATTGAATTATTATTTGGGTAATCGCATGTGATAGGCTCTGTCGGTTTTGAATATAAATAATAATTAATTGAATTTGGATAGACAGGCTCAACGATTACAAAATAATGGTTTTCAAATTCATAGACGTATTACAAAATTGTAATAAATCACTATTTATGTAGATAATCAAAAGTGATTAAGTACGAAATGGATTCTAATAGTTTGTAAAAGATAACTTCTTTTACAAACTATTAGAATCCATTTCGTACTTAATCACTTCACTATTGAGAGTTCTAGACATCTTCAAAATTCTCTCTCTCTCTGCTTCTAATTTATTTTCTTATGTATTACATAACATAACATCACGCCCGTGATTCCCAAAGGGTTAGGCAGAGGTGTACCCATTAGTACACCCACATTTCGCCAGTTATGTTTAAGTCCCATGTAATAGGGGGCGAGCCTATTGTCATCAACCGGGCACAAATCCAGACTCCGAGGCTGCTACTGAGAAATTCCTAATGGAAAAACTCAACAACACTTTGCCCGACCTTTGCTTTGTCTTATGTATTAATTTATAAATAAGTATTATTTTCATTAATGTTTTTATTTTCTATACATTGTAAAGGCCCAGTGCATCCACGTGCCTCTTACATGAAATTTCGCGTTCTTTATTCCCGTTTTAACTTGTACATCGTTTAATGTACAAGATAAAACGTTTGATGATTATTGACTACTAATGTTTATTAGTAGTCAATAATAGACCATTGTTGCTTGAAATAAATACACATAAATAAATGCTTGTTACCTACTTAAAACTTATTACTTTGTTAAAATAATGGTACCTATACTAGGTTATTTTTAAAAACCAGTTACCTGAAAAGGGGTCTTTGTACTCATCATTATGAACAACTTTTTATATGAGATCAACGCTGAAATTATGAAAAAAAATCTGCTGTTCCCTACAAAAATGCTATACAACACAATCATAATGTATGAAACAGCTGTCTTTTTTTCATGATGTCGAGGTTGGTCCCGTAAAAAAAGTTGTTCATAATGATGAGTATATATGACCCTTTTCAGGTAGCTGGTGTTTTAAAAACAACCCTGTATACCTATTATAACACGAAGTTGATATTGGTTTTATAATACCTTATGAATTACTAAGCTCTGAATATTTTAATCATCTTCTTTGAGACCTTCCTTCGTATCAAATTACAAAGTAGTAGGTCGAAAGAAAAGTAGGTAAATATGTACTGAAAAAAAAACCGTGAGTTTTCAACATACATTTTGATTACTTAGATTGAGTAACAAGCTCCGTGGCTCGACACATAGATACCTAATTTTATCTTCACAGTAATCCAACTGAGCGCCTTTGATCCCTAATCATAAAGCTGCAAATTATAATAAGATCTATTTCATGGCTTCCACACTACATGTGATATACGAGTAAATAACTCCAAAATATAACATGATAACACACTGCTTGATTTTTTCTGTGACAAATTGTCAAGCATTCTGTAAGTGTCGTGATGGCCCAGTGGTTAAGGCGTTCGCCTCTCATGCATGAGGTTGTGGGTTCAAATCCGGGCAAGTACCAATGTGACTTTTTCGATTCATTTGTACTTTCTAAAGTCTTGGATATCACTGGCATCGGTGAAGGAAAATATTGTGAGGAAACGTGGATTTATTGTTCCACTCAAACCATGTCAGAGGCCCTTGAGGCGGTTTGGAAACTCTGACATTAGGGTGTCGTAAGACCTTACTGCCCATACGATAAAGAAAAAAATGTTCTATGATTGGTTGACTAAATTATCAATTACCAATCACAGCACGTTACAGGCGCTTGACCATTTTAGACATTAATTTTGCGTCGATTTTCATTCAAGAAACTGAAAATTAGATTGGAAAATTTATAGATATTTATTTTCACAATAAATTAAGAATGTATAAAACAACTTCATGTTACTGTCGGCATGAATCTATCATAAACATCGATCACCCAATGTTTTGCACTATCAATCATGGCGGTTGCTAGTTTTATTTTATTGTTGTGTATGCAAATCTTACTACATTTTTGTTGATCCCAGATGCGTGATGAGAATAGGAAAAATATTTATGAGGTCTGTACACGATGGTGAAGCGGCGCGTGGTTTATTTAGCAAGATGCAATTGACACGGTCTTTACAATCTGACAATTTTGTAAATAAGTGACATATTTGTAAAGTTGTATGACAAATGCTGTTTAGTAAACCTTACAATTATGTAAGAATTAAAAAAATTGTAGGTACAATTTAACAATTCTGTAAGTTTTCCACTATGTAAGTCGTATTCTTTATTAAACGAAAACTTGTAGATTTGTAACTTGTAAAATACAATTACAATTTACAATTTGTAACGTTTGTTAAATAGGGCTCAGTTCTTTTATGGTTACTGTGATCCTCATACATCTTGTAAGGAGTATTTAATGTATTATTATTTACCGACCGACTTTCAGTCACAGCAGTCAATGTCAAGTGATGCACAAGTGTGTGCGCAAACACAGGTGCACTTCCTCTTGCCTTACTGTCATAGTCCGATGGAATTGCACTCTGACATGATTAAGGTGGGCTCAGGCGCAAAACTAACAGCTTTCTGAATCACGGGGGTGTCTCACCATCAACTTCTAAAAATAATATAACATATGGGGGAGCGCAGCTCTATAATAAACTTCCAAACGCTGTAAAAGAAGCGACTACACTGCATAGTTTTAAAAACAAATTATTTACTTATATTTATAATGACGAATCACTATATTAATTGCTTCATTATTCTCTTTTGATCAGCAACATCTTTTAGTTTGTGCCACCGCCTAATCTTGGGAATGCAGTGAACTCGCTTCCAATTTTGTTGACAATAATTATGCTTAAATTATTTTTGTTCTTCTATCCGCACTATTATAAAATTAGTAATAAGATTTTTTGTTCTCATGTAAGTGACGATTGTCTTAATGAGAAATAAAGTTCTTTAAACCGAACTTCTAAACTTCGGGACATTACTGAGAAATTCCTACTTCAGAAACCTAACAACACCTTGCTAGATCTGGGAGTCAAATCCAGTATACTCAGCAGTGGCGCTTGCGACAACGAGAATCACAGAGTAGGTACAGAATATTTAGATTTACCTCCCACGGCACATAGAGAGGGAATGGCTTACCAAGAAACCCACATCTTTGCTAACTCCACAAACAGTTGTACGTACATAATTAGACTAAACGCGTTAAACAACAAAGACAAACAAGCCCAGCGCTGGGCAAAACCGTATACGGGAAAAACAAAGAGTGATTAAAGCCGACACATACATTAGACAGGTAATGATTAGCAGTACAACCGGTACAGGTTGCTATTAGTGTGTTTCAAAAAAATATGGAAAAAATTAAGGAAGATTAAATAAATTATTTCGTATTACTTAGGTGCTTGTGCCCGCGACTTCGTCTGCGTCAAAGTTGATATACGTGATATTTTAGACTATAATCTATCTCTGATCTAATTTTTATACCTAATATCTAGATCCGTTCAGCCGGTCTGGCGAGTGTTTCTGCGTTTTCTTTTTTTTTTTGCGTGTTTTTTTGTTGTAGTTATTTTGTATTTTTATTTATCAAGGGATAATAAACAACTAAAACATAAAATTGAACAAACCACGTAGGTAAGGTTGATGAAACTTAAAGTAGTAATGTTGTAGTCCACTGCATTATCCGCAGATAAGACATATTTAAAGGACAGTGGCTGCCACTAGATGAGCATTTCCAAGATTAACACATATATACGAGTAGGTACATATAGTTAGATTGAGAAATCCTCATCTTTGCCCTCCGTCTTGAGATAATGGAGGGTTATATCGGACACATTCCGACTAAAACCCTTCCTCCTGCTACCATAAGTCGGGAGCCAGGTATTCGCATTAATCATCTATTCAAGGAGCCAATGTAAAGCCTCTGATACTACACTTGTATACTTATGGAAGCCTTCATATGGAATACGAAGAACAAAACAAAACGCAACTTCTGTGTACATTTCTATTCTTTGTCTTTTAACGTTAGGTAGCGGGGCGAGAGGGAGGGATGCTCCCCCCCTCTCGGCTTTGTTCAGACAAAGACTGTAGATAATTGTATTTTTGTTTGTTACTCAAATCTGTAAGTTTCGTAACGTTGTTTAAATTCTTTCAGCGTAGTTTTAAAAGGAGTGGGTTTCTTTGAGTTTTGTTGCCACTGGAAATAATGCTGGTGTACTTTTAGAATTTATGTTTTCTCTCTTTTTCTTAGTTGATGTAGATGTTCGGCTTTTCACACGCAATGTCCCAATGATAGGGCTTTAGACGGATTAGGAAGTTAGAACATTGCGCAAATGACTCTCGCGCAACGGGATTCACGCGAGAATCTGTGAGATTGTGTAAGCGGCCTAACGTGCAAGTGAAGTGCAAGAGAAGTGCAAGGAAAACTGCGATCATAATATTTCGTTGGAAAATGAATTAATGATCGTAGTTCCTTTTATATAACAGCCTATTATTGTCCCACTTCAGGGCAAAAGCCTCTTCTCATCCAGAGAAGGCACGAGCATTGATCACCGCGCTTGCTTAAGGCGGATTGGCGATTTCAGACTTAATTAACTGTAGCTCAGGTTTTCTCACGATGTTATCCTTCATCGGTGTCAGTGATGTCCAAAATGAACTTAGAAAGTACGTATGAATTGAAAGCCACATTGATACTTGCCCGGTATCGAACCCGCAACTACACCACATGCTTGATGTTTACAAAATATTTGATTGACTTTTACCGTCTTGATGGACAGTTATGCACGAACGACAAGCTAACGTTCTCATTTTTATTATCAACCGCCAAAAGCTCATAATAAACAAATGACAATCATTTTCTTCATCAAATTAATTAAACACACGAATATTACCGCCCATAAGAAAATAATTCGACGTACTGTATGTAGGTAGGAGTCGTTTGAGCGCGCCGGGGTTGTGTTTGACCCGGCCGCCCCCGAGATGAAAGGGGCCAGCTAATTAAATATTAACACAGCCACGGAACGCCGGCTACATACGGAGCTACACACCGATGTCTTTGGAATGTAGATTGAGATTCAACACAGAGGTCTTGGGTAACGTAGCTGTAATGGAGCTCTTGGTCTAAGTCAAAGTCAAAGTTAAATGTATTTTTTAAGACAGAACATTGATTTCACACAAACTCTTAAAAATTATGAAAATTCCATCGTCGTGATTAACAGGCACTTTTATTGAATTGTCAAATAGTCGGTTAATTTATCAGAAAGTTCAAACTAGTTGTTCTTCCAGAGATTACCTCTTAGTAACAATCTTCTTCTTTATCGTGTGGACAGTAAGGTCTTACGACCACACAGATCCTAGTTTCTAAACCGCCTCAAGGGCCTCTGACATGGTTTGAGTGGAACAGTAAGTCCAGGTTTCCTCACGATGTTTTCCTCCACCGATGCCAGACATGTCCAAGATAAACAAACAAGATAAACAAATAAAAAATGTGATATTAGATAATAAATACAAGCTGCAATATTATTAGTCTTAAGTTATCTTGCTG
Source organism: Hoplodrina ambigua (assembly GCA_949774945.1). NCBI lineage: Eukaryota > Metazoa > Arthropoda > Insecta > Lepidoptera > Noctuidae > Hoplodrina > Hoplodrina ambigua. The sequence continues at coordinate 402,224 of OX458984.1, forward strand.
CGCCCTAACAGGGTAATGTACTCACTAGTTCTAAGCCTAGCGTGTAAACGATATTGTGTACATTGTGCATTAAATAAATAAATAAACTTTAGAAACAATACTTACTATCTAACTTTGCTTTTATAACAATTAATTTTGCCTCTTAAAAATATTCGTCTGCAAGCAGATTCAGGATGAGCCACCACGTGCCATCAACCACCCGTGCGTACGGTCGAACAAGCTATTTGGTTGACAGGCAACAATAATTATCTAACTCCAACATTGCTATTCATTGTTATTTTGTGTTTACTTTTAAGCTTGTGGTGTCTAATGATTTTGGAACTTATTTAGAGTGGTTTAAAAGAATTGACACGTTTGAAACATTGTTTAAAAGTAGTTGCAAGTTAGCTGCCTGTTTACCAAATATTTTGTTTGACTGTACATTTGAGATTCACCATACTTTAAAATATTATGGGAACTCTAAAAGTAATAAAAGTGATACTGAATAAAATAGATGATACCGATTATGACATTTACCGGTATTTTTGAATTTATTTTGTCTGTGGATTGTGAACAGTTTTTCTATCTACTTTTTTTGACATAACATTTTTATACACTGTGGCGGAGTGGTTTATTTTCATGTTGTAGCTCCGGATTAAATTGTAGGTTGAATATTTTATGTTAAATTATACCTCACTGTTTTGGTATATTTTTTTAGAAAAGAACAACCTACATAAACTCACTTACATAATTAAATTCATACGTATGAAGTGGTCCAACAGAAAAATGAAAAGTAAAATAATTTTATTCATGACACTTTATTAAATCTGTGAAAACCTGGACAATTTATTTATAAGATTTTCGTTTTATTTAAAGACCTGTTCTGTTGTGACTCATTAAATAAAATAAAAGAATATCATTCATCTAATTTCAAAAAGCGCCTACCCGAATTGTGACAGCAATATCGCACACGGGCAAAATTAAGGCGCTTTTATTTCGTCGACAGCGCCTTAGGCAAAGATACCGTGTAATACTTACGAGAGAATAAGTCTCATGTACTCCTGTCTAAAAATAAAACGACATGTTTTTTTACGAAGATCTTTTGCGTATTTAATTAAAAATCCCAGACTCTTGTAGCCCATTTGCCGGTTTAGTACCGGGCAAGTGCTAACGTGTATATTTTAAATCACTTGTACTGCACTTTTAAAATTTATCTTGGACGTCACTCACATCGGTGAAGGAAACATCGTGAGAAAATCTAGACAAATGTAATTAATATTATGTAAGTCTGTAATTGCCATTAGACCTTAAAATCTTGATATAAATATGTCCTCGTTTACGCCCAAGCTTAGAGCTTTTCTCTTTTCTCTTGATGAATCGCCAATCCGCCTTTAACAGGCGTGGTGATCTACACTCATATCCATACGAGGCTTTTGCCCTGCAGTGGGACAATATCAGGCAGGTATTATTTGCGATAGAGTGGCTAATTTATTATTACTTCTTTCTGTGTCTCTGGGCAGTAAGGTCTTACGACCCCACACACCCTAGTGTCACAGCTTCTAAACCGCCTCAAGGGCCTCTGACATGGTTTGAGTCGGACAGTAAATAGGCTGGTATAAGTCCAGGTTTCCTTACGATGTTTTCCTTCACCGATGTCAATGAAGATCCTTTATGATATTTATTCTGTGAGCGACGCAGAAGGTAATAGGTTAAACCTCTTCTATTTCTCAAAGCACAATTCTAGTCTGTATATAAACCAATATTTAGCTAATTTGAACCGAAATTACGTTCATTTGCATAACCAAACATATTTCTCCTAACATAACTACTAAGCATTTAATTAGTAGCCCTATCTACCCTACAGGGTTACTGAGAAAATAACCCGAGAGTTCTCGAGTGAGGGTTAGTTATTACAAAAAATACATAACGTTTAATGTAATTATATGTTTTTACAGGGACGGCTTCAGAAGGCGTAAAGGATCATGTTTTGTCACATTGTTTCATGTTTTTGTAAGTCTAGTTCGAAATGTGCTCTGCTGGAATGGCCAGCAAAATGCAAAGAGGAAGGCTAAAGAAAAGGTGGATGGATTGTGTGAAGCATGATCTGAAAGAAAAGGGAGTCAGTGATTAGTATGATGGCTGACAGGACGGAATAGAAGAAAAAAAAAATATCATAACATATATCGATCTAGCTCACGAGGTTACCAGCATGTGGAGTGTGGACTCAACAATTATTGTTCCGATTGTCATGTCGATGAACGGTTTAATAGCGATAATTTTCGAGAATCATACGCCTGGGTCAAGAGTTAAAACTCATGTTGCGCCAACCTCAAGTAACGTGGGATAAGGGCAGGAAGATGATGACGATACTCATCAGTTGAAGTATCTTAATCGTTTGTAAAACAAGATTCATTTCACAAGAATTCTACATCTTAGCACAAATTCTGCTTATACTGTTAGGCGACGTCATGAAGAGCAAGACAATGAGCGACCTCCACATGATGCTATTCTCGTCTCACATTCTATTTCCTTTGCCCTTCTTAACACTAAATGTTCGCGAGTTTAAACTAAGCTGCTATGGATTCAGCGGTGTTTGCAGACGGGCAATATATTATTCAAAAATATTTGTAACTGTCCAGTTTTGCTTCCCTGAACATAAAGCATAGTTCTTCCAAAATAAGTCATCTACAATATTATCTCAATGATCAATATCATAATAATTCACTATAAAAAATGTTTAACATTACTATACGGCAAAAACCTGCCAATATATATCTAAAACTTTAAAAAAATTTCAAAGTAGTCTTAATTATTTGTTTGAAAAAAAAAGTGGCAATAGGCTCGCCCCCTATTACATGGGACTAAAAACATAACTGGCGAAATGTGGGTGTACTAATGGGTCCACCTCTGCCCAGCCCTTCGGGGATTACAGGCGTGATGTTATGTTATGAAAAAAAAAAAAAAATTGGAGGCATTTTGTCGAGGTTTTGTTTTGGCGTAACTAAACTTAATTATCGAGTTCATCTTCCGTTTGGAAATATTTTTCTCAAAACTAAAGCTGCAAAGCAAAGGAGTATTTTTAAGATGACTCGCATGAATGGCGTTAAAGTAAAACCGTTAAAAGACAGTTACGGACACAACAAGAATAAACGCACACGCAATATATGTGAACATTCACAAAGACACAGCAACATTTTGTGTCTCAAAAGTTTCTCCGCAGTTGCCGGTCTGTCGCCCCATCTAATTCGCATGTGCCCGTTTGTTTACGTTCAACTGTTTACTTCCGCCGCCTCGCTAATTGCCGTGTACTGTCGAGAACAACGTGCTCTATACTATTAATATACACGATGTGGGAGAAAAAACATTGAGCGGTTGTGATGAATTGCCGAGAAGAGTGCCAAGAATTTAGTTCATTCATGTTTTACTTTCACAATTATCTACTACTTCGAGTTTTTTTGCTTTTGACTTCTGACAGTTTTTGTTAACATAACATCATGCCTGTAATCCCCGCAGGGTTAGGCAGAGGTGTACCCATTAGTACACCCTCGTTTTACCAGTTATGTTAAAGTCATCAATCGAGCATAAATCCAGAGTCCGAGGCTACAAAGAAATTTCTGATGGAGAATGGGCTTGAAAATAAATTTAGATAAATGCTGATTTAACGAAGTCATGTTTATTTACTTATAACAATACAAATTATGAAATTAATTAGGTATACCCAAATTATGTTTATACATAGATAGAGCTCACATATTTATAAATACTGACGCGTTAACCGACCACTCCTAGCATTTTAACAAACAAAAGTGTGCGAGTATAGAACCTAGAATTAATGTCACTCAGTGAAGGTACTTAGCGAATATTTCATGAATTTTTAGCGTACAATATAGTCAGCATTCTGTAAGCCGTTTTCAGAGCACTGCATCGCTGGACGAAGCATAAAATATTTCAAGAAATGACTGCAGTAGAAAGTGGAATTTCTCGCAAGTCCCAGCTGCGATAAGAATTTATTTTATACTAGCTTTTCCTGCGATTGCATCTGCGTAAACAACGAATTAAACAACAGTCAGAAATTGAACATGAAAACGAGATCTATATGTGTGCCAAATTTCAGCTAATTCCGTTCAGCAGTTTAAGCGAGGAAGAATAACAAACATATGAATGTTTGTTCAGCATCCCTTCATACAAACTTTAGAATAGTATGTAAGGTTATAGGACTGGCTTCTGCCCGCGATTTCGTTTATGTGGTAGTCAAATAAAAAGGATTTCAGATAGTAAAAACCGATGCCAGCTTGTTATCATTAATTTTGTTCTCTGCGTCTTTTACAGGCACATATTCAGGCATATTTTTGTAAGAATGTTTATAATTTAACCACTGTCGCGTGCGCCATCCAGGCTGTTCAAATCAAACAACTTACCGAAAACAAGTGAAGGTTGTAATGTAATGAATACATACCATTATAGTATTGTAACAGCTGAACGTACCTGAAACATACAATAATAGGTTACAATGTGAAGTAATGTTATGTTAACTGCTTGTAGTTAGCAGAGATGTGGCTATAAAGGTCAGGTCAGACTGTGAGGGAGGAGCGGACGTGCAGGCTTTTTTAAATGTTTTTTTTTAATAACCAAAAACACTAACCTCTAAAGCCAGAATCAACCAGCGACCACCGGAAAAGCCCTACAGAAACGATTCAACTGTCTTGGATCCCACAACGAATATGATTAAGATAAGAACAGCACAGCGGAGCAGTAAGACAAATCATAACTGCCTCTCAAACAACCAGAAGATAGAAACAGAAGAAACAAAAAGCATATTTTATACCGCATTTATTGATGCATAGTTGTTAATCTTTTATTAATTGTCATCAATGTAATTAATTAAACATATTATAACTCATTATACATAAAATTATACCCATGGCTTAACAAACGAAAAATGAATATGACAAATTGTTGAACGCTAGTAAAATACTATGATTGGCTGATGGGATTAACAACGACTCATCATAGCAAAATACGCGTTATTGACGATTTAATTTTCATATGTTTGTGCATTTCTTTCCCCGCTGTCAGTATGACCCCGGCCCACACGTCCGCACTTGGCCACCCAAGTGCGACAATGTCAAGTGCGAGGAGGCCACTCACGGAAGATGAGCACACATCAGCCGTAATACACCTTAAACAATGTTGTTTAATTCTATTTATATCTCTTTCATTGTGATGTTTATAACGCGTAATTATAGAGTTGTTAAAGAGGGCTTTTTTGCACTTGAAATTTATTTTTATACTCACAATACTTATTGTATTTCTTTGGCTTTTTTATATAAACTGTACAAAGGCGGACTTAATACTTAGGCATTTTCTACCAATCTACCTTAGGGTGATGCAGAGACAAAACATAGTAGGTGCACAGATACAGACTTTTTTTTGAAGTGAAAACTTCTTTAGCGGCCTTGAGCACTTTTTCTGTAATGGGTATAAAATCTTAAACTCGCGTCAGGACACGTGACCTGATCGAAAAAGCGTAAGACGGATGGAGAGTAGACAGCTATCCCCTCTCTACGGCGCGGCGAAAATGTATGCCTGGGCCTACTGTTTCGTTTAGGCAGCGCAGGGCGCTTGCGCGAATGTTCGTGTATAACTTTTTAATGTAAAATAATTGTAATAGTTTTAAAGTGTTAAATTTTTAATGTAATATAAATTGTCATGTTTGTGTACGATAGCGCAATAAATGAATATTGTATTCTACCACATAAATGATAGTACTTTTATACTGATAAAGCAATTGGTGCAAAATTATTCCTTAACCATTCCAAAATATCAAACATGCTCAACGTTAACAATCAAGTTTTCACTTCTGCCGGCACTCCCGGAGTGCAACCCGTCTTTTTTTATTTGCATATAGTCTGTGTGATTTCTTCTTTGATGAAACTCAGACCTATGTCATGTTAACATGGCTGAAATTTAGAGGATCCACATCCGCGTATGCGGATTCGGGCATTACAAGATCCGCATCCACATCCGCGGATGTGAAAAAATCTGCATCCACAACATCCCTAGTAAGCACGTAGATGATGTGTGCATCATGTTTATGACTATTAGTATAGGAATGAACGAGCAAGTTTTATCGAGCATGACAGTATGCTCAACGTGGCGTCAAAACGTTTAACAATGGAGGCGTCTATGAAATCTATTTTTGTATGAAAATAGATTGATAGGTAAACTTCAGGTGTCTGTGAACTAATTGGTATAAAAAACGTATTTTAACGAGTTACAAATAATGAGCATGAATTTACATGCTTCGATATTTTACTGTTGTTGGATGCTGAATGTTAAGTTCAGAGCAGACGAGACACTTTTGTGCGATTGAACGTATTGTACAAGAGATGTTTTCATGCCTGTTGATCTTTTTGATCGACAAAAAGCATCGTAGTTTAAAAGTTTGTGTATGTTTTCTTTCTCTGTGTGTGTTCGCAATATCGTAAGCGTGTTTTTTTGAAGTTACGTCTTTGGTTACTGCTATACTCCCGTGGGTCGTAGCATGAGAGTATATAGCAGGGGTGGTCAACTTCATTAGACCCAAGATCAATTTTTGCTGATGATACTTTGTGCGATCTACTAATTACATATTACTTAAAATTTTAAATAAAATAGTATAGGTAGTTCAGTATACAATTATTTTATTAAGAGGATAAACATAAAATTGAAAATATTCTTTGTTAAACTTATTTATTTTTCTGTTACACGTATTTATGTTTTTTGCCTTACCGCAAGCGACTGGACTAATAATAATTACTAAATAGATATTAACTAATAACAAATAATTTATCTATTTATTTCAGACAAAATTATGTACATTGTGTTACATAACATATATTTAACTTAAACACTAATTTATGTTCAAAACATAACAGGTAAACACCAATAAAATAGTATAGATATAAAAATTACATTATACAAATGATAATAGCCGTGATCGACCGGTTGGCCATTCCTGATACAAACCAATCTTGCAATCATAAACGACGAGATCTTTTCCGATCCGACTGATAGTTCCAGATATTAGCGCGTTTAAACGAAACAAATAACAAAACAAACGTGTATCATATTCCCACATGATGTAACGCCAATTTTACTTAATTCCCACAATGTATTCATCTTACACATTAAGCCACACACATGAATATCAATCTGAGCCACAGCAGTATAATTTGATTGGCGTCACGATACATTACGAGTGGGTCGGCGCAGCCCTGCGATTAGATAACACAAATAAATTCAATCTGAGAGCCTCATGCATTACAATTATGTGTATTGATTTTGTATATTCCTAATTTTTATTGAGGCCGGATTTGATTAAGAGTTTTTTGACAATGTATTTTATTCAGTAACAGTCATTGTATTTGATAAACTTTATTTTTTATGATGAGGTATACTTGCCCTGTTATTCTGACCTGTGGTCCTAGGTCCAAGTGCTTTTTAATTAGTCATCACCATCATCATTATATCAGCCTATTTGTCCACTGCTGAACGTAGGCCTCCCCCAAAGATCGCCAACCATCCCGGTCTAATCGGTCGGTTTTAATTAGTATTGGTAGTTTTTTTAAGTTTGTTGTATAAAATATGTATTAGTTTATAGTTATTGTATTTATATACATATGTAGTGTAATGTATGGGCCTTAGTTCCCTGAAATAAAGGACTATTAGACCCAAAGTTTAAGTGATTTACAAAAACATACCTATTTAGGTATTACTGTCTTATAGTATTTTATAAGAAAGCAATCTCATAGAAATGAAATCTATATTTCTAACGTAGAACGCAGGTCAAATCGCGGGGCTAGTAAGAACACGATTTGTGCCGAATAATCTTAGCACAAAATCATTTACTGAAACTACGTTCATTATTTTTGGGCCTACTTTACATATCTAGGTTGGTTTTTTTTTTTTTTTTTGAGGTGGTAAAAATCATCAAATGACTCCTTCCGCTCTGGGTGGGGCGGAAGGGACTGTCAGACTTTTAGTGACTAAAAAACCACCCTGTTCCTTCTGTTCCCCTTTACGTTCCGGGGCCACGGTATCCTGTTAAGACGTCCCGCAACCCCGGCAGGCGTTGGCCACGTTGGGGGCCCCGTCCCTGTGCTGACAGCTCTTTGAGCCGCGCGCGCGAACAGAACGCGCCGTCGACCCGGGTTTGGTCCTTGATCGGACGGCGAGCTACCCATTACTCGCCGTCCGCAAGCCCGCGCCTACGGTGGCCGGATGTCGCCTCACGACGTCCGACGCCCTGGGCGTCTCCCGCGGCGGCTGGGGCGTGAGGTGGTTCTCTCCCTCACGCGGCTACATATCTAGGTAACCCCTCAAAATCTAGTTACAAGATTGTACAGCATCCAGGCTACGGTTAACAATGTCCCCCATTTGTACCCCCCAAGCAACATATGATCCGTCCCGAATCCCGAATCTCGGGTTACAAAGACCAATGTAACTTGGGACTTTATAAAGACGAAAGGTGGCGCTGCTTGTCGAGCCCAAATTCCACAAATAATTTCAAATCCGGTACATTTGAATTTAGTTCTGTATTTCGCCACAGACCAAGATATATTTGGCTTTGTAGACAGGTACATCTTTGAGTAGGGTTGACAAAAGTTAGTTTTTTTTGGTGACTAAAATATGATATTTTTTTTCTGTTTCTGAGTGAGTGCGGTCTTGAAATTAGGTCACATGTTTTTGTGTGTGCTTTTAGGGCGACTTTTAGGGACGAAATTAGATATGGCGGCTGAAGCTTTCTCTGAAAATGGATATGAAGTAAGCAAATCACGCACGTTGGGTTATTTGTGTTAAGTAACGCAAAGCAAAAAAGAAATATACATGGTCCTTGGTATCCTTTTTCATTAATTATTCATTCACTGTTTCTTTTTCATATTTTCATCTTGCTTTTCTTTGTTGAAAGGTGGGCGTTTCTCTAGTATATTCTTTTTAATTAACCATGTCTATGAAACATGGGTTTAAAACTGAGTTACTTTACTCAGAAAATAGTTAAATAAAAAGTGTACCTATTAATTCTTTTTGCACAGCCCTAGGATTCTATTTCTCATTTTTATTCGATGGCAACCAAACACAGTTCATACGTTATCACCGGTGTCGGAATCTGTAGCACTGTAAAATATAATAATATCGTACCATCTGTCTGTCTGTCTATAGGTAGGTACTGTGGAGTGAGGCAGCAAACGAACATTTATTGAATAATTCACATTGTGATATATTTCCTGTTCCGCTGACTCGAATGTGGGAAGTGCAAACTTAATAATAACAAATTGTGGTACACTACGTATTGCCAAGTAAAATTTTGCATATATATATTCCATTTTTTTCCAATGTGTATTTATTAATTTAAACTTTATGCAACAAAAGGTACAAAGGCGGACTTAATACCTTATGCATTCTCCAGCAGTCAACCAAAAGTGGTGAAGAGATAACATGGTAGGTGCAAAATATTTGTACGAGAGTAAAACAACAAAATTAGAGTTAAAAATATAAAAGAGTACTAAAGTATTCTACATAATACTACACACTGCCTCGTTGGTCTAGTGGTCGCAAGCGCGACTGCTGTGCATGAGGTCTTGGGTTCGATTTCCAGGTCGGGCAAAGTATTATTGGGTTTTTCCATCAGGAATTTCTCAGTAGCAGCCTCGGAGTCTGGATTTGTGCCCGATTGATGGCAATAGGCTCGCCCCCTATTACATGGGACTAAATACATAACTGGCGAAATGTGGGTGTACTAATGGGTACACCTCTGCCTAACCCTTCGGGGATTACAGGCGTGATGTTATGTATTATGTAATACTACACACACACACACACACACTACTTCTTTCTGTATGGTTTTATGCCAGGTTTCGATTCCTGCTCGAAACAAATGTCCGTACCTATTACCTTGTAAATATAGGGTTTCCAGTCTGGTTGTTTATTTTTGGGAGTTCAGGAGAAACTAAAAGTATGTGTATTTTTAAGAAAAAATGAGATTTTGCATTCATTTTACTTGATTCCAATAAAGTATAAGCTGCGCTGCGTACTGCGTATTTCAGGTTCGATTCCCGTACGTAAAAAATATTTGTATGGCTTACAGGTAGTTATTCCTTCCCTGTCTTCTTGTTTATGTATGTGAGTTTCGCTACAAGAAAAATATACAGGGTCATTGAAAAAATACTTGAAACCTGAAAAGGGGTCATTGTACTCATCATTATGAACAACTTTTACTATGGGACCAACACTGAAATCATGAAAAAAAATCAGCTGTTCCATATATTATGAACGTCGTAGCATTTTTGTAGGGAACAGCTGTTTTTTTTTTCATGATTTCAGGTTTGTTATGGGAACAAACCTGAAATCATGAAAAAAAAACAGTAAAAGTTGTTCATAATTATTAGTGCAGTCATGCCTCCCTTTTCAGGTTTCGGGTATTTTTTCTATTACCCTGTATAGTGTTGGTCTTTTGAAGAAAGAAAAAAATTGTGTTGGAAATTCATTTTACTGGTCTCCACTATAATACGGAGATTCAAGAATAATGTATGCTGAGCCGAGCCGAGTCCGATGTTCGTGCCGCGCACGAGACACGAGCGAGTCACGGATTTAAAATGTCACAGACTGTTTGTATGTATTGTATGGGTCAGTTCATGCTATTCCGTAACGGGTCAGCTCAAATTTAGCTTTCGTAGCTACAATACAAATAGGTACAGCTTCATATTTTACAAAGTCATAGCCAAAGACAGAGGGCAATTCTACTAAGTTTTAGGAACGATTTTAATCTAATCTCAGTTTCAATTGGCCAAAGTACCAATAATTTACCTATATTTTTACTCATGTAGAATGTGTGAATGACAAGTAGGTATAGAATAAAACACAGCTAACGCCTCGTTGGTCTAGTGGTCGCAAACGCGACTGCTGTGCATGAGGTCTTGGGTTCGATTCCCAAGTCGGGCAAAGTGTTTTTGGGTTTGTCTATCAGGAATTTCTCAGTACCAGCCTCGGAGTCTGGATTTGTGCCCGGTTGATGGCAATAGGCTCGCTCCCTATTACATGGGACTAAAAACATAACTGGCGAAATGTGGGGGTACTAATGGGTACACCTCTGCCCAACCCTTCGGGGATTTGGAGATTTGGGGCGTGTTGTTGTGTTTACAGCTAACGCAATTGGCAATAGTGTAGCGTTCTGTCAATGAAATATTTTCTGGATTCAGATGAGCACTTCCAGAGATTACCTCTTACAAACAAAAAACCTTATGATGTCTGTAACTTATTTTAATATACAAACAAACAAACTATTTACCCTTATTTTTTATTAGTTTTGGGTCTTAAATTAATTGATAACTGTAACTTATTGAAACTGGCTGTAGCCTAAATGCTTGCTTAACAATCGAATTAGGTATACATTTGAGTAGCTGAATGAACTAACCCCAACTCGAACCGACTCGGGACATAAATAATACGAATTAAATTAACCTCTAATGGATTGAATTAATTGATAGTTGGAACGTGAATCCGATATCGTAAGTGATGGCAGCGTCGATATTGTATATCAAAGATGATTCAATGTAATTGGCTCTCTGGTAATATTAGGGTCAAAGTACCTATGAGAGTATGTTGGTTAAGATACAGCGGGAGAGCTTGAATGATTAATTCTGATCCTTAGATATTCTGTTGAGTTCGGCCAAGTCATTAGCACAGTATAGAGTATTTATTTATTTATTTATCCTTTCTCTGTTAACATTACAGGTAATTAAGACCCAATGCGATAACAGGGTATTTTAAAACATTACATATCTACTTATATCTAGAGAAACCAGACACCATAATAAACTTAGTAATTTCTTTAACGTGTCATTAGGCATGTATTCCTCTGTTCGATTTCTGGGCTGGTAAGGTAGTATTGAGATTTTCGATCTTGCTATTTTCAGTAGAAGTTTAGAATAGAATAGAATAGTATAGAATAATTCTGAATTACCCACTAAATTGCAAATAAGCACTTTTAAAAGTAAATACCCCGCCGGGGTTGGCTCGCTCCCTATTACATGGGACTAAAAAAATAAAACATATCTGGTGAAATGTGGGTGTACTAATGGGTACACCTCTGCCTAACCCTTCGGGAATTACAGGCGTGATGGTAATGGTAAAAGTAATAAAAAGGGATCGAAAGAATGGGAGTTGGAATGGGTGGTTTCATCTCCATTAATGCTATCATTTAATGATAATAAGAACCTACACATATGGCTTGAAACTAAAGCGTAGGTATACCTAATATACACCCCGATTTCTCCTTAAAAACATAAACGTATAGGTATTCCCAGAAAGACGCAATGGAATGAAATACAAAAAGCATAAAATTATTCGAACGCTCACAGACCGCAGACAAAATAAAATCTTAGAGCTTTCATTTTTCCGAGAAACCAAACCCAGACATTGCTGATAAAAATAATAAAATCTATGAATACGTGATTGGACAATATCATGTTGATCTAGAAAAGGAGTAAGAACTAGATTTGCATCGGAACTGCTTTGGTCTTCAGTCGCTTGTCCTAGACGGCCCTGTATCAAGTTAGGTCAAGGGGGCCCCTTGTAAAGAGCGGTGAATGCTTGTGTGAATCCCGCACCCCAGGCTACAGGCAGAGGTGGAATACCGCAGTGGTTTTAGCTGGTAAGAGTCCGGTATGCCCCTCCGTTACCCCCACGACGAAGGAAGTTCACGAGGATTTCGACCGAGCACAAAAAAATGGGACCATCTAACTAATTGTGGCCAAACCCTAAAGAAAAATTGTAAAGATTTTTCACAAAATAAATAATATAATATATTTATTTTACCCGGAAACTTTAAGTGACTTTGATAGATAGATAGATAATATTTTAAGAATTATTTGCTTACACGAATTCGGGGTCCCTGCAACTTGGGGGCCACGTACCTTTGATACGGCGGTAGCTACGGCCCTGGTCACGACCCGAATTAAAATAATCCTACTGTTAAAAAGTGTCCTAGTTTGCATAATGTTTTTATTTTTTGGTGTTTTAAAACATCTGCAGTGCGCTTTTATTTTTGAGCAATAGTAGACAGTAGATACTACGACTAGTGTAGCTGTTGTTCCGAACTCTCCAAAGGAAGCGGGCATCGAGTTGTATGGAGTCCTCGCCACTGGTATCCCATATGATAATCGAGGCCATGTTCTATCTGTGAGCGAGACTTTTTCTAAATAACTCCTAAACGAGGAATACTTTGACTGCAAAATGTAGAGCTGCAATATTCTCGAGTATGGCCACACTTTGTCATTTACGAGCGTCGAAAAATATGGCGCGTGGAGTAAGTATATAATATGTAAGTGTTGCAGCAATACTTGCCGGAATGGCCGGGCCACACTGAAAATACTGCCGAGTATTCTAGGTACATTTAGAGTTTCCGCAGACTTACAATTTCAAGCTTGCCGATTATTGGAATATAATCGGAAGGGAATCTCGATTCTGATACGACTGGATTAGAGTCCACGATTTTGCGAACTCTAGTCTATTCTCTGGTATATTCTGTAATTACGTCTGCCAACTTGGAGTTGTAAGTCAATGGGCGCTCATGGCAGGGCTATACTAAAAACATTGGTAGCAATGTGTTGCAACCACACATTGCCCGGAAATTATAGCCCGGAAAATTTGGCACGGGGTAAGTTTGATTGTCAAGAAGAGACATAGGCTGCTTTTTACGCCGCGACTTCTTCTGTGTAAAATCGAAAACCGACATTTATGAGGACGAAGTCGCGGGCAATATTATATTTGAAGTAGTTTGGATGACTGCCTTTTGTATTACAGGCGTGATGTTATACATACATACATAAACGCACGCCTTTTTCCCATGAAACTGATGGCAGAAACTACAAAACGCCACCTGCTACGATCCTTACATACTCCATTCGCCTCATCTACGTTCATACATCTCGTCATACAAGCACGCCGGTTACAAGTACTGCGCACCTGACATTTCTGAAGAACCTCACCAATAAGGTCTGTGTTGGTCTTCCTAGGGCGAACCCTCCCTGCGTTGCCACTCAACTCTACCATAAAAATACCTTTTGTCAATCGTCTTTCACTGATCCTCTCAACATGACCGAACCATCTAGTGGCATGATGTTATGTTTTATAATGTAATATATTATGTAGTTTCGCTTACTGCAGTGTTATTCAACTCAGTGTGAGGTACATATTAGCATGGCGCGTGATCGTTCAGTAGTTACCTATATTTGCACACGATCATGTTTTCAATACATTTAACACTTGTTTGCATTTAATACAATATACATACCTAAGTAATAGCTTTATGTTATTAAGTGTGATAATGTTTTGGAATGGGCAGCTATTTAAACGATTTATTATTATCTTTGTACGTATTATGATGTAGTAGGAAGTTTTTATTATATTATACAATACAGGTGCATTCACGTGTAAATTCTGTATGATTCGGTATGCGAAACATTTATTTTAAAATAGGAGGAAGGTATGGAGTTTCGTGCCCATTCTTCTGTTAATGGAACTACTTTTTGAAAGGGCATAATATTTGATTAATATAATATGTAATTATATGATATTCAAATAAAACAAACACAACAAAAAAATACATAACTGATATACAAACATAACTGGCGAAATGTGGGTGTACTAATGGGTACCTACACCTCCGCCTAACCCTTCGGGGATTACAGGCGTGATGTTATGTATGTTGTGTTATATGATATTCAAAAGTAAGGTACCTTTTAATGGCCTAATGAAATAAATGATTTGACTTTGACTTTAACATAATGGCGCCTCCAGATTAAATTATATGTTAAAAAACTTGTACAATATGTAAAACACGTCCTCAATATTTAACTTGTGTTATGTTATTATGTTATGATTATTATTATATTATTATTATATTGTGTAAGAGGATTCCTTAAGGAACTAGGTTTATGAAAAAAATAACATTCGTTGAAACGAGCGAACTTCATAATAAATGTTATGTATCAAATTCTCGTGTCGCTGTGTTTGTTACCAAACTCCTCCGAAATGGCTGGACCGATTTTTATAAAATTTTGTGAGCATAGCGGGTAGGTCTGAGAATCGGCCAACATCTGTTTTTCACACCGCAAAATGTAATGTATATATAGTAAAACAACGATTGCCGGGTCAGCTAGTAAGTATTTTATAAAATGACTAAGATGGCTAAGTACCTATTAACACAAATTCTTTCCTACCCACTACCTACACCTACCGTTACTAAACGGCGTGAACATACTCCACTAAGTACTTGTTAGTATGTTTGTGTGTTACCGACGTCTTGATCGCGGGGTCGTCGACCCGCGGCAGGGACCGGTTACACTTACGTACGGCGGCCGTATCCGGCCGGGTATTGGAAATCTCTCCGGTGATCCGGTATGACGATGTTCACGATTATTTATTGGTGCTTATGGCTATCTGATTAAAGACTACATGTATATCATAATCATATAGGTACACATATTTAAGAGCTTTATAGTCTGTTTATTAAAGAAACTAACTTCTGCTCGCGACATCGTCCGTGATTTTTTTAAGCTAAGTTAGGACTTTGGTTGCTGCTCCGCTCTCGTGTCGTAGCCTACACTATATTTCCCATGAATCTGGCTGTCACATACCTACAAAGATATTTTTCCCAATCTGATTAGGAGTTCCAGAGATTAATGGGTTTAAACTAATAAACAGAAAACCTCTTCAGCTTTATAATATTAGTCTTAGCATAGATAGATGATCCCACGGTTTCTCGAATGAAAAATTAATGCCATATTGTCAAATATTAATTAAAAAATAAATAATTAAATATCTTGGGACAACTCACACACGGCTATCTGATCCCAAGCTAAGCAGAGCTTGTGTTATGGTAACCAAACAACTGATATACATACTTATATAATTTATAAATACATACATATTATAGATAAATCACACCCAGACACAGAACTAACAATCATGCTCATCACACAAAGTTTGTCCAGGGTGGGAATCGAACCCACGACCTCCGGCTTAGCAGTCAGGGCCGCTAACCACTAGACCAACAGGCCCGTCCAATGGCTGAATTATCAACAACCAATCACCTACTCTTGCTAATTTGACTTTTTTTTTTGTATCGAGATACCGTACCTTTGCTGTTGCCTTTAGCTAAACACAAATTTTAGAGCTATGTCGACCTTTCTTTAATTTTGTATGATGTACAAAAACATAGTACCTAGTTTAAGTAGGTATCTGTTTTATGCGTAGACTTGTATTGAGGAAAACAAAAAGATCATACTTAGATTTTTAAGGTGTTTTATCGACTTAACCGTATCATCTAGTACTGTTGTCACAGGCTGGAGGTCAGATAGTAATCGCTCCATGTACATATTTCTATTCAACGGCATCAGATAAGCCTGGAAGCCGACAAACTCCATAACAAGTGACAGAATCGCGACATTTCGACAAGCAAGTCACGAGTATGTGTGAAACCTTTAATTCTACATCATGAATACATTCATACGCTTACAATGACTCATCGTGATACACCAACATTAAAATAAATGTCTTTCCTTTTTTTCCTCAGTTTAATGACTTGCCACTGAATAATCTCCATTTGTTTTAAATCTATTTATCTGTTTATTAACATAAAACAATCGGATTTATTGAATACGTTTCTCTGCTGCGTAAAAGTCATTTTTACATTTAGCAGTTTAGCCGTTTCCGAGATTAAGGTGTATTGAATTACAAAGAAAACCGCTGTTTATGCTAATCTAATTCTTATAAACAAATGAATGTTTAATTTGGATTTCTGTATGTTAATAAAACTAGCTTCTGCTCGTGACTTCGTCTGCGTTATTACTGCTCCGCTCCTGTAGGTCGAACCGTTATATTGTTTCTCATGAATCTGGATATCATATGCAAAAAATATTATTTTTGTTATCCGACTGGTAGGTTTAGAGATAAGTGCATTTAAACAAACAAATAAAAAATCTCTTCTGCCTTATTTTATTACAAATAGTTGTGTTGATGAAAAATAGTTGCACGATGTAGAATAAGATTCAATAGACGCCTTGATCCAACTATAAGCCTTTGAAATGCTTACTAATATTTCATATTGTGTCGACTCAGCTGCCAAAATTTTCTGTCGTTTATGCGTTGTGAACTTGTGATTATTCAACAGAAGACAAAGAACAGGGGAAGTATGAGAGAGACCCTTTTTCAAACACAACAGTGAACGTTAACAAAAAATATGTCCCATGATGTCAATTGTATAAAGAATATACATATTTTTCTCTCTATAAGTATATATAATACTAAGGGTTCACTTTTCAATAACCAGATAACTATTAACTTAATTATAAAAATAACATGTTTGACACGTTTTCTATATTATAAAAGCTGTCAAACTGTCAGATTTGTTTCTTCGTTGTGAGTTATCTGACGATTTAAAAATCGTCCCTTAGCTGTAAGGGGTTAAAAATACACAGTACAAAGCAGAAAGTAACATGTTCTGCTCATTATAATTATGTATTTTTGTTATTTCTGTTATTTATTTATGCATGTAAACTTTACAAAGGCGGACTTAATGCCTTAGGCATCTATACCAGCCAAACAAAGGTGGTGAAGAGATATCATGGCAGGTACAAATTATTGTACAAAAGTAAAACAACTAAATTGGACATGTTTTGTTTCTTTTTTGGTTGGTGCCCCCGAAAAGGTGAGACGGGTCCGCGGTAGACCACGATAGATATGGCGGGACGACTTGGATGGCTTTCTTGAGAAATGGAAAGCCGTAGTACAAAGTCGCGACCGATGGAAAGAATAGAGGAAGGCCTATAATGTTTCTTTGTAGTAGTTTTCTCTATAAACTTCTGGTGACAGAGTTGTTAGAGGTCAAAGTTCTAAAGTTTTAACGTTTTTTTTTCTGACATAAATATTTAACTGATACAACTAAACTTTAAGAACCCCTATGACCAGGTACAATTGTTTTGCGTGCGTAACTGGCAAAATGTGAGTGTACTAATGGGTACACCTCTGCCTAACACTTTGGGGATTACAAGCGTTGATGTTAAATGTTTGCAAAAAAAGTACAAAGGCGGACTTAATGCGTTAAGCTTTCATAGTCAAACAAAGAGGTCTTATGAGATAACTTGTATAGTCTATTGAGTATTTACTGGGTGTAAAACAATCACTTTCCATCACAAAAATGTGATCAGTCTGCCTCGTTGGTCTAGTGGTCGCAAAGCGCGACTGCTGAGCATGGGATCTTGGGTCCGATTACCAGGTCGGGCAGAGTGTAATTGGAATTTTCCATTAGAAATTTCTTAGCTGCAGTCTCGGATTTGTGCCCGGTTGATGATAATAGGCTCGCCCCGGAATACATGGGACTTACTGGCGTGATGTTATGAGTGATCAATCTGTTTCAGGCTTACAAAGATTGACGTCGTCTCTTACTAATGAGCAGGAGTAAACAACACCTACTAATATTAAATAAACGTTTTGATAGATTGCTTGTTTTCATAGATTTTTTTTCCCGTCACCGCAGTCTGACCTCCGTAGTCTTGTGAGTTATTCGTTTTTTTTTATGCATATGACATCATTGGTGTCAGGAATGCTGCTCTACTTGTTTTTTTTTTTTAATATTTGTTGAGTGCCCAGTCGGATTATAGGACTGGTTTATGGTCAAACAAAAGTCAAGTATCCGAAAATGCATCCAACTGGTCTTTTTTTATTGAGGACTTATTTTGGTTTGAAAATAAATTAAGAATTTACGTTACTCGCAGATAACGTAGCTTTTTAATGGTGAAAGAATTTTTAAAATCGGTCCAGTAGTTTTTGAATTTATCCATTACAAACGGACAAAATATTTTTTTTTTCTCTTTATAATATAAGTGTAGGTAGATTTTACTATAATAAATTTTGAGATCCGTGTTAAAATTCACGAAAACGAAGTCGCGAGGAGAAGCTAGTCTACACTATAATAATAATGTTTTAAAGAGAAAAGATTTGCATTTTTGTATGTTTGTAACGAATTAGCTCAAAAACTACCGAACCGATTTTAATGAAATTTAATACAGATTTAGTTTGAACCCGAACAAAGAACATAGGCTAGTTTTTATTCCACAACTTCGTCTGTGTCCGCGATAACCGACCTTTACGTGGACAAAGTCGCTGTCAAAAGTAAGTATTCCTTAAGTACACATCTGCCTAGGTACACGTCAACATGACGTCACTATTCGCATATCTTAGCACTGACATTGACATTTGACATGCAGTAACTCTGCTCACTGTAGCGTAATCACACATCATTTACATAGTAATATCAAAAGTTATTATTATTTGTCGACGAAACCTTCGCTTTGATGTTTATTCACTATTATTAATAATACGTTATTAATACCTGTCGTAATTCGTTATATGTCAGGATTAAGATATTTAACTTTATATATAACGTTATATGTTTAAATAGTGTAATGTCTTTAACCGATTTAAAAAAAATATATATATTTTATGTTGACATTATTAAGTTCCTGCCTGTTACTGCCTTGTTGATCTAGTGGTCGCAAGCGCGACTGCTGTGCATGAGGTCTTGGGTTCGATTCCCAGGTCGGGCTTGGGTTTTTCCATCAGGAATTTCTCAGTAACAGCCTCGGATTTGTGCCCGTTTGATAGTAATAGGCCGCCCCCTATTACATGGGACTAAAAACATTACTGGCGAAATGTGGGTGTACTAATGGGTATACCTCTGCCTAACCCTTCGGGAATTACAGGCGTGATGTTTATGTTATGTTATTATTAAGTTAATATTGTACAATCAACAAAACAGACAAGTATGCAGGGTCATCAGATATAGTTAAACTTTTCTTAGAAACCAATAGATGTTTACAAATACAATTTAATTTAAAAAGTAGATAATAAACAGTTCATTAATTTAGTCGAGTATCAATCGAATTCATCCAACGGTTTCTAAGAAAATTTCAGCTACATATATCTGACGACTCACCTATCGGTTTTGTTGACTTTACATAATGCAATAATTGTCTGGAAAAGCAAGATACCATTACAACGGTGCGAGAAATATTGTGCAAGTTGTGGTACATTTCCGAAGACGATCCGTCACTTGTGACACGACAGCCGCGCGGTCCCGCAATGTACGACAAATCGCACGATATTTCTCGCATCGTCTAAATAAAAGCCTTCTTTGTAACGGCTGACAGGTTAGAAAAGAAGAGAAGAAAGGAGAGGAGAAGAGAACACAATTTTGTGCCCATCTCAAGTGGTAAGCAAAGACCGTAGAAGAATACTTGAATCGCAAATCACAAGATTCAAGTTCTAGTACTACTTGCTAACATTTAGCTGAATTTGTATACCTACAGTCGTGCGATTGACATGACTGGCTTACCGCAAATCACAGTACCGTAATTAATTAATTAATTAGTTAGTTAGTTAGTTAGTTAGTTAGGAATCTATGCGCAATTAACTTTTCCAAATTATGTTCTTAACCCTTCGGGGATTACAGGCGTGATGTTATGTATATTCTTAACAGTATTTCCAATAAATCGTATGCAAAACAAAGGCTTGAAAATCAGTCAATTTTATAAATAGCTTTCGCATAAAACGTAACATCACGCCTGTAATCCCTGAAGGGTTAGGCAGAAGTGTACTTATTTATGTTTAAGTCCCATGTAATATGCGAGCCTATTGCCATCAACCGGGCACAAATCCAGACTCCGAGGCTGCTACCGAGAAATTCCTGGAAAAACCTGATGCTAATCGAACCCAAGACCTCATGCTCAGCAGTCGCGTTTTACGATCACTAGGCCAACGAAGCAGTCTCGCATAAAAACCGGACGGTGTGTACAGTGTAGCCACTCCCTAACAGTTCGTATTGAGATCTGTTTCACATTAAGAGGTCAAAACCTTTAGTCTGCATGATAGCTGGTTTTTGTATGAATGAGCAATTTTATTCGATGACTATGTGAATTCGATTTTATTTACTTGACTAGCTATTCGTGCGACTTTTTTCATTATCTACACTAATATTATAAAGAGAAAAAAAATGTATTTTCGTTTGTTGGTTTGTTTGTAATGTATAAACACAAAAACTACTGGACCGATTTTAAAAATTCTTTCTAAATTTGAAAGCTACATTATCTGCGAGTAACATAGGCTATATTTTATTTTATTTTTGCGCGGACGAAGTCGCGGGCAGAAGCTAGTTTTTTTTAATATAATATGAGTTTGCTATTGAGTCTAGCCTAAGTCAGAAGTGACATAGACAAAGTCTACGATGGGATGACCCATTAGTTTGAATGTATGTTATTGTGGGCTTAATTTTTGCGCAGACCCTAGAACTTTTTCTTAAATGAAATTCGCCCTAGTTACTACTTTTAACAGCTATTTGCCAGTGGAAGTACTGTGGAAATCGGTCTAGTCGTTTCGGAGATTAGGAGACAAACAGAACTGTATTTTATTTTGTGTTAGCTGTTATTTTGACATTGTAAACAGATACTTTAATTTTATTTATTTCTATAGATTATGTTCTTGGCGCCATTTTGGCGGATAGCTTTGAAAAGGCATTGAGCTATAGTACCTACAAACGTTTTAACAGATCTATAAGATGGGGGGGGGCTAGCTTATTTCCATCAATCGGGCACAAAGCCAGACTCCGGGCTACTATTGAGGAATTTTTGCTGACTAGATTATTTAAAAGGCAAAATTTAGGCTTACTTTCATTTTTGGATAATATTTAGGGTTGGGCGCAATAAAAAAACCTTTGATATTCATCATTCACGCGTATGAAGTCGCGGCCATTAGCTAGTTTTTTTATAAAGGCGGTTTTGACTTCTGTGTGACTTTGGGATTTTCCCGACTGGACACTTTTTAATTGGGGATTTTGTGTGTGTCACGATAGGGTGACGGAATTTGTCTTCGGTAAAGTTAGTTAATTCTTGAATAAATACATAAGAAGTAAATATAGTAATGAGTCAGAATTGGTTATATTAGTGACTGGTAATTTATCAGATTTAAAGTTTCCATAATTATATAGTGTTTTAGTGATGTAGCGAATATTCGTATTCGCATTCGCATCTGCGAATATTCATTCACATAGTTTTTGACATTCGTGCGATTATTTTACGAAGATGAACGTCAGGAAAAATACGTAAGGTGTAAATAATAAAAAAATAAAAAATAAACGTTTACTTTCATTAGTTTTTTTTTATTTCAGCTTTGCAAACTTATCTTTGCAATTCTATTTTTTTTTTATTCTGCCATCAGCCTCCGCTTTTTTATTTGGTATTATAAAATAAAGAATACTAATTAGATAAGAATTCATACTGTATACATCACTACAGTATAAAATGAAGTCGCTTCCCTCTGTCTGTCCCTATGAATGCTTAGATCTTTAAAACTACGAAATGGATTTTAATGCGGTTTTTTTTTATAGATAGTGTGATTCATGAGTAAAGTTTATGCATTTTTCCACTTTTATTGCACCTGTGCGAAGCCGGGGCGGGTCACTTGTACTGAATATTTGCGAATATCGGCGATAGATATTCAGATTCGCATTTATTTGCATTTGCGAATACCTAATAACTAACATTCGTTACATCACTATAGTGTAGTAACAAGTTAATGAATGGTTACTCCTAAGTACGTAGGTAGGTACTAGTTAGTTAGCACCATGTGATGACGTCACACCTTGTTCTGCACATCGCTGAAAATAACTAATAGGTGCGTCTTCCTGGCTGTGTCACGCACAAGAGATATGATTTAAAATCATTGTTAACGTGATATTGTGACAGTTCTGTGGCTTGTACCCTTATTCCATAGGATTATACAAAACTGATGACAGAAGCACAGAGAAGACACGAGCATTGATCACCACGCTTGCTCAACGCGAGACATTTTGCTAGTTATGTTTAAGTCTTCTCTTTCTTATCGTGTGGGTAGTAAGGCCTTACGACCCTACACACCCTAGTGTCAGAGTTTCTAAACCGCCTCAAGGGCCTCTGACATGGTTTGAGTGGAACAGTAAGTCCAGGTTTCCTCACGATGTCTTCCTTCACCGATGCCAGTGATGTCCAAGATAAACTTAAGATAGTACATATGAATTGAAAAATTTACATTGGTACTTGCCCGGATTTGAACCCACAACCTCATGCATGAGAGACGGGCGCCTTAACCACTGGGCCATCACGACACCTATGCTTAAGTTACATAGGTGTAATAGGGGGTGAGCTTTTTTGTATCAACCAGGCACAAAATCAGTCTCCGATGCTGCTACTGGCTATTCCTGACAGAAAAACTCAATAACTCTTTGCCCGACCTGGGAATCGAACACAAGACCTCATGCTCAGCTGTCGCGCTTTGCGACCGTTAGACCAATAAGTCAGTTACACTATATGGTACTTATTGTAATTATTATTATTTTTTGATAACTTTTTCAGCGCGCCTATCAAATATCGAAAAAGATACATAAAATCCTGTAAAATGTTCGACAATATTTAACAAACTTTATGAACATTATTATGATTATTTACAGCAAACATTCTTGCCGACATCGGAAAAACTTTTTACTCAAACGAAAACTTAGTATTGTTTATATTTTGCGTTTTGTTATTTATAATCTGAGAGTCAAAGGTATTTCTCTAGTTATTTCAGTGGGTATTTGAACTCGTTTCTGAGAAACAGAATCCAATTTGACTCGAGTCCCACGCCTTGAAAAACTATCCTTGTGCAAAAGTCTTTGTCTCTAAACTTTAAGGAACAGAATTTTTATTAGATGCTTTGACAGCTGTTCAAGGAGAGGGTTCAATTGTACTGGCAAAATGTTATTTTTTTTAAATCAAATGTTGTTTTATCTTTGTTTGATATTTTTATTTTACTCTAAATAAATATATACTGTTTCAGGGCACCAGTTTTGCGCTATTTGGGCCCACCGTTTGTCTGACATGCGGCAGACATGTCCTGCCCAGTCCCATTTAAGTTGAGCAACCTTTTGAGCCACGTCAGCTATCCCTGTTTTGGAGCGCAGTATAGTGTTTCGGGGCCGCGGCAGGCCACGAAGGAGCTGGCGGGACGAACTGGATGGATTTCTTAAAAACTGGAGGGATGAGGCGCTGAATAGGGAAAGATGGAAGGAGTGGAGGGAGGCCTTTGCCCAGGAGTGGGACAGAACAGGCTAACAAAAAAAAAAATATATATATACTAGCCTATTAACGTCCCACTGTACCACAAAGGCCTCTTCTCATACAGAGGCACGTATAAGTTGATTAGTATCTTAGAATATAATTTATCTTATCACAGACGAAATAATAAATTATTATAACGATTAAATATTGCCTCATTGGTCTAGTGGTCGTAAACCGCAACTGCTGAGCATGAGGTCTTGGGTTTGATTGGGTCGGGCAAAGTGTTATTGAGATTTTCAATAAGGAATTTCTCAGTAGCAGGCTCGCATATTAGATGGGACTTAACATGTGCGTATACGAATGGACCGTACACCTCTGCCTAACATTTCAGGGATTATAGGCGTGATGTTATGATGTTAAGTGTGGAAATGGTAGACATAAAACACGTTAAAGTAAGGTTGAGTCTATAATGGTTGTGCAGAGGTACACGATTGTCCCTACAAACTAACACGACTGGGTCAGGTTATCAAAGCACACGTCCGCGGCGCTGACGTTGGGTGCCAATTCCTCTGTTAATTGGGACCTCACTCCGTAGTTTACTCACAAATTCAGACATCGACTTTGAACTGCGAAATGTTGTCTAGATTTGGGAAACCTTTGAGTTCAGTTACAGCGTGTCACTCGCTGGTTGTTTGTATTGTAGGTACCTTTTGTAAATCAAATGAAAATGTTTATTTGCTACAGTTAATTTTGTTTCGGCTTGTACGACAAATAGATGGCTTGCAAATAAATATAATCACTTTTAGCGATTTCAATAAATTTACAGGCACTATCGACTGTAGTCTTTTGTGTTAGATAGAAGTGCCTAATCATTCATAGATATACAAAAAAAAGATATACACATTTCAATCCATAAAACCGACATGCGCTACGCTCCGGGGCGTGTTCTTACGTTGTTTGCAAGTATCTGTGTTTGTATAGAAATTACGCGTAGTCCAACACACAAAAAAGGCGTTAACGCGTGTTGTTGCAGATCGTGCGCCTACATGTGGGAAACACGCACCCCCGCACGCGTGGCCTCTAGGCTACCTCATGATTGTACTGCAGCCCGCGCGTTTGTACGTGAAACCTGCCTGATGATGCAGATCGCACCCGCACGCTTGGCTCCGTCACCCCAAAGTGTGGCGCGGGACAGTACAAAGTTTTCCATCTTCAACCGATAAAAAGGTATAACTATGTATATGATGTATTGTGGTTCAATCTACGGCGCCCACGCTTTGAATATTTTAAATGAAATCATTCACAAACGGTTCAAGTTATTTCATTCATAATGGAAACTTTAATAGATTTGTAATCTTTATTGCATAACATTCGATTATGATAATAATGGTTTTCGCAATATATCTACTCTGTGTCTGTGTTTAACTGCCTCGTTGGTCTAGTGGTCGCAAACGCGACTGCTGTGCATGAGGTCTTGGGTTCGATTCCCAGGTCGGGCAAAGTGTTATTGGGTTTTTTCATCAGGAATTTCTCAGTAGCAGCCTCGGAGTCTGGATTTGTGCCCGGTTGATTGCAATAGGCTCGCCCCCTATTACATGGGACTAAAAACATAACTGGCGAAATGTGGGTGTACTAATGGGTACACCTCTGCCTAACCTTTCGGGGATTACAGGCGTGATGTTAGGTACTTATTTACCTGTTTAGGGCTAATAATTTCACCAAACATTTATATCTAAGTAATATAAATCTTAACCTGCGCATTAAATATTTGACAGATTTTCCAAGTCCTAATCTTCCAGACGTAAATTTAATTCCAGAGACTGAAGATTTATCTATATGATACTAATAATATAATAAAGCTAAATATATTTTTGTTTGTTTTAAATGGCTTGTGTCTGGAACTAGTCGGATTGGAAAAAAATAATTCTGTATATGATAGCCAGATTTATGAGGAATAAGCTGTAAATTATATCACGGGAATACAAAAGCAGGATTTAAAAAAAATCGTGGCAAGCTAGATCAATATTCATATGGATGACTGCCAAATTTGGGCAAACCTGTTTCAGTGTGAAAGAGTAACAAACATCCATTGGTCAAGACACAAATTCTACTAAAAAAAACCAACAATAAAATCACCTGTCTTTTTTTTTATTTAC
This sequence comes from Hoplodrina ambigua, assembly GCA_949774945.1. Lineage (NCBI taxonomy): Eukaryota > Metazoa > Arthropoda > Insecta > Lepidoptera > Noctuidae > Hoplodrina > Hoplodrina ambigua. Next base: position 428,526 of record OX458984.1, read on the forward strand.
TGTAAAATTATATATTTTGTGGCTTTGAAATCAATAAATAGTAAGTCAATTGAGTTGGCAAATAAGTGACGTCACAGTTCGATGTTGCCATACAAAATATATGGGAAATCGCCTTTTGACAGTCGAAACAACAACAAATAACAACAACACAATAAATAATTGACTGCCTCGTTGGTCTAGTGGTCGCAAGCGCGACTGCTGTGCATGAGGTCTTGGGTTCGATTCCCAGGTCGGGCAAAGTGTTATTGGGTTTTTCCATAAGGAATTTCTCAGTAGCAGACACAGGGTCTGGATTTGTGCTCGGTTGATGGCAATAGGCTAGCCCCCTATTACATGGGACTAAAAACATAACTGCCTAACCCTTCGGGGATTACAGGCGTGATGTTATGTACAATAAATAATTTTTTTATTATTTTTTTCAACTACCTTACGAGGTAGTATACGAGTACTGTAAACGAGTCCTAAAGTCTGCCAGGTCAAAGGACAGCAGCAGGTGGCGCCACTGTATCGCATTACAGGAAATAGTCGTGCTCTTACTGAGTCTTTGACCACCCAGCACCTTTGAGAGTCAATATATCTCCGCGGTCAAAGGACATCCTCAGGAAGACGGAAACCTAGTACATTTTAAATGTATATCCAATTAATGTAGCACTTTGATAGTGAGCCATTCGATCGTGAGGTTTCAAGTTTCTTTCCGTTTGTGAGTGCGAAAACAAAGTGCTTCTCTATACGAAACTACCTTTTGTAAGGGGCAGATGGATTCAATTCTTTTTGTCGACTATATATCGTTTAAAAGTGCCTCTAAATGGTTTCAATAAATAAATGATATGACTTTAAAAAAGTGTAAATACGAAATAAGTCTTTAAATTTCCGACTATCTTATGTCCGCGACTTCGTCTATATATACTTAAGACGGAATTAAGCCAGTCCTAAGTTACAGAAATCAACATAAAATCATTTTATGGTCATCCCTACACAAAACGGCATAAATTACTCTATGTATTATTCTAGATCAATGTTTAAACATATGTATTTTAAACAGGTAATTCCATTCACTGTTCCGTTTGCCATGTGAGGAAACCTAGACTTATAATTGATATAAGTCTGCCAATCCGCGTTAAGCAAGCGTGGTGATCAATGCTCGTGCCTTCTCTGTATGAGAAGAACCATTTGCCCTGCAGTGACAGACAATAATATGCTGGTATCATTACAGGATGTTGTTAAAAATCAACATTCATTTCTGCCATTCACATTCAGTAACCAAAATAGCTTTTAAAATCGTAAACATAAATTTAAAACATCAAAATATAAAATCAAAATGTACTCTAATGTTTTCGTTCCTAAGCACCACATTCCATTGTGCGAGTACATTACGCTAGTGTTGTATTAGTTCTCAAAGTTAGTTATTTCTGGACGGACTAGTTTGCTGTTGTTCGTTTGTTCCGATTACTATTATGCAGTGTTAGTTTTAGAGTCGAAATTGCCTGATCCTAACAGTTATTGTGTAAAATGATTAACATTTTACTATAAAGGGACAAAGTGATACAGACCAAGGACTCATTTATCATTCCACTGTCACCAGCGATAAAAAATTTCGACGGTTATGTTGGGTCTTCATGCAATGGATGCTAAAAAAAGCTTTTTTACAAAAAAATATGACCGCCTTCAAAAACTACAAAATAAAAAATAACTTTAGCTTGGAACTCGGCGGCTTTGGTTTTGTTTCCTGTTATGTAGGTATTGCCACCGACTTCCAAGCTAAAGTTATTTTTTATTTTGTAGTTTTTGAAGGCGGTCATATTTTTTTGTAAAAAAGCTTTTTATTTTTCACTTTTTAGTGCTTGTGTGTTGATGTTTGAAATCCTTACATAAAGCCCTTTCAAACAATACCTCACACGTTATATTTAATTTTGGAAAGTGGTAGGAGGGGGGTTGACGTACCCCCTCCCCATTTCTTTCAGTCAGTCATCGACTACACGTATAAACAAAGCAATTTTTCTTGTTACGGCGGTTCTGCTGTGATTTTATAAGGAGTTCCGTTCCATATCTCCAAAGTTCACCATCAGATCATGACAATATTCCTATGGGACCTATTCGGAACCATACTCTTTCAAACAAAAAAAGAATCATCCAAATCGATTCATAATTGGCGGAGTAATCGTAGAACAAATATACAAAAAAAAAAAAAAAAAACAAAAAAAAAAAAAAAAAAACATACGCGTCGAATTGAGAACCTCCTCCTTTTTGAAGTCGGTTGAAAATGGTTGGCGTCGCCATCGCCGAGGCCGGCTTAGGAAGACGTGGTAAAATGAGCTAGATGAGCACCGAGAAGGCTGGTTCGAGGTGGCGGAAGAAAAGATTAGGTTGCAGAAAGGATTCGGGGGAGGTCTTTGTCCAGCAGTAGGGCAATAAAGGCTTGATAAAAAATTTTTGTTTATCAATTTGCTGTTATCAAAATATATGGAACAGCTGATAAATGCGAAAGATTGGAAAGATAGATGTTTGAACTCTATCACGACATTTCTGCTGAACGGATCTAGATGAAAGGCATAGATATAAATTATAGCCTGGAATAGCACATAGGCTTTTTATCATTTTATCATTCGGATAATTAATTAAAAACAGTATCCCGAAAAATTATGTTTCAATATATTTCTTTTTAGTTGTTAGATTTCGACATGCACGTGAACGAAGTTGTAGGCTAGTGTATAATAATTTAAAAAGTTGCTACTTTAAATCTAATACCAATTCGAAAACTAAGAAGTAGAAAATAAATGTAGTATTAAGAAGCAAATAATCAGCTCAATGCAATCTAATATTACACACAAACTCACATGAGGCATTATCATACGAGGCAAGCTTCTGCAGACATATTCCAGACCTGGTCGTTGCCAGACGTTACTTGTGGGAATGATATATAAATAACTGATTCTCTTTTCGTATTATTACATGGCATAGTTGAAATAGTTCGACTAAATGGACTGCTTCGTTAGTCTCTTGGGTGCAAATCGCGACTGCTGAGCATGGGTCTTGGGTTCGATTCTTAAGTCGGGAAAAGTGTTATAAGATTTTTCCCCATCAGGAATTTCTCAGTAGCAGTCTCAGAGTCTAGATTTGTGCCCGGTTGATTACATTAGGCTCTCTCCCTATTACATGGGAGTAAAACATAAGTCTTAATGCCCAAGGCATTAAGTCCGCCTTTGTACAGAGTATGTTTTTACATGTGCATAAAATTAAAATAAAATAAATAATAAACTGGCGATACACTTCTGCCCAACCCTTCGGGGATTACAGGCGTGATGTTATGTAATGTAAAAGGCACCCGACGCGGAAATCGAACCTAAGAACTCATTCTCAGCAGCTGCGCTTTGCTACCACTAGACCCACAAAGCAGTTCGGTTTCCTTTTATTACAGAAAATAATTGTAGTAAGATTCACCAAAATACGAGACTATGTTTGAAGAGTGTCCGTGGAGCTTCTTGCCCGTTCTTCTCCATAGAGGCCTACTGCGGAACGAGCAACTAGCTTCAACTTTTTAATTGATCGACTCCTTGACAATTCAAAAGTGCCTGTGTAATTGAAATAAATGTTTTGACTTTGACTTTTCATGGAGCGGTCAGCTGCGTACACGCTGTCGAGAATATCCCCTTCAAATGGTACGTTCGTTTAACGACGTCTCACTATGCCGAGCATGACGGATCGGCAGCCGCATGAACTATTGATAAGCTGCTGTTTCTTATATGTACAGTATTTCATTTGGTTATGGCGTGGGCTAAATTAAACTGGGACTCGGAATTGTTGCTTTTATTCCCCCCGTGGGTGTTGACAGGAGAATAGTTTTAGATATAGCGGGATCTTTGTTAAAGGTTTCTGTGGAAGACTAAATAAACCTTTGACTATTATAGTTAGTTCCTTCAAGAGTTTATACGTTATTGTGTTGTGTATTGTCGCGTCATGTTTGTGAACGGGCGCTGTGATTGGTCATCTCTTAACTGTCATGGCTCACATCTTTCACTTTCTCTGTAAGAAAGCCTTTGCCAGAGAGACAATAATAGGCTGGTAAAACTTTTAATCAACTTATCGATTTTGTAGATTTTGTACTAGATGAAAATGAATTGGGCCTTAAAAACATAACATAACATCACGCCTGTAATCCCGGAAGAGTTAGTCAGATTTGTACATATTGGTACACCAACGTTTCGCCATGTTTAAGCTCCCTGTAATAGGGGGCGAGAATATCAACCGGGCATAAATCCAGACTCCGAGGCTGTTACTGAGATATTCCTGATGGAAAAACCCAATAATACTTTGCCCGATCTAGGAAATGAACCCAAGATCTCCAGCTCAGCAGTCGCGCTTTGCGACCACTAGACCAACGAGGCAGTTTTAGAAAAAGGCTATATTTTTTAAAAAGATTTTATTTTGACGATATTTTCCCCCACTAATTAGAATCCCCAAATATTTGCTAACTATCCAAACAACAGTCCAAACCTCAACTGCCGCGTAAATTAATTCGGTGTACGGAAGCCCCTGAGGGCAGCGGTGAGGATTAGCGAGTAGAAGGCCAGGGTCGGTGCCAATCACGCGGAAATCAAATATTAGGAGGTGCTGCGTGTGGCGTGTGGCTGTCGGATTATGTGTGGAGGTTTTTACAGATTTATACCTTAGTGCTAAGCTGAAGTGTAAGCGAAATGGCTTGAACAGAACTTAACGACTGTAGCTCATCTGAACGTGGAGATTGCTTAACTTAAGTGCATAAATCTTTTATATAGTGTGTATAATTGTATTAAAACAGGATGGCAGCTGCTTATAGGACATTAATTCGTATGCATCACTGTCAACACATATTTGTTTATTGTTTGAATAAAAATTCTTTCACTTGCGAAAAGCTACATCATTAGCAAGTAATATGAACTATGTATATTCATTTAAAAATTTTACGTGGACGAAGTCGCGAGCAATAACTAAGCAGAAATATACCTTTAGCTTTCAGGGATAGAGTAGCTTCCCATTAGAAAAAGAATTTTCAGATTCGGACCAGTAATTCCGGAGATTAGCGCGTTTAAATAAACAAGCAAATTCTTTCAGCTTTACAAAATTAGTATAGAAGAGTATGTTTGAGAACCAAGTGCAGAATATGCACCAGATATTTCAAAAGGCTAAAATAGAGTCAAAGTTACAAAATAACTATCATTCTACATTCTCGTTAACCACAGGTACAGTCACGAGCAAAAACAAGTACACACTTAGCAAAATTCAAAAGCAATTTTCTTGTGAAATAATGGTTGTAACTTTAATATAAGACCTATTTCATAGTAGTATTGAATTCAAAATCCTAAAAACATGACATTTCAATCAATATATTCGAAGACATTAGCTTCGGAATGTTGCTTAGTGTTTACTTGTTTTTGCTGGTGATTGTACTGTATGTAACCTAATTTTTATGCAAATTCAAAACCGCAGAATGCAAACGGGGAAAAAATATCAGCGCCGATATATATTACAAAACAAAGAGAATATAACTAATAATATAACTCATTGATGTAGAGTAATGAACTTGTACAGTAATAATTATAATATTATTTTGTTTATGTGTTTTGTAACCGGTAGGACATTCCTTTGTTTAGTTTCACTATAGACATTGTAATGTATCAACTGCCAAGTTTTATTATCTAGCTTTTGCTCGCGTTTTCTTTCGCGTAGTTTTTAGTTACGTTCTTGGTTATAGCTCTGCTCCTATGGATCGTAGCGTGATGTTATATAGCAGGACTTCCTCAACTTTATTTTGGCGGACCCCTGATGAGTATTCTACGTACCCCTAGGTTCCGCGGAACCCAGTTTGAGAATACCTGGCCTATATTATAAAAAAAATCCAATCCGACTGACATAATATGAAGATTTTGTCTTTGTTTAGTTGATAATATTAGAATAATTTTTTTGAGACTGGTATTTTTTTGTGTCTGTGTAACAATTGTATGCAAAGTTGAAAACCAAAAAATAAAAATAAAAATTCCCGTATTAGCTTGCATGAAAAAATGCTTGTTGATCCAAAAAGATATAAGCGCAACTTATTGACTAGTGTTGTACCCCCCGGGGTCGTGCAACAGTAGATAATTAATTATGTCCTATGTGATCACTCTAATTGACCCCTAACTATCAGTGTGGAAAAAACAGACGCGAACTGTTTGTTAATAAATATGGAACTGTAACACAACCGAAATAGAGATAAAACTTGTGAATTATAAATGGCCGCGCGGAATTATATCCTACACACAATTCTCAACTCTATTACTTACGAGTTTTAGTTCATAATCAATTATAAATTGTAAACTGTTCAAGCATATTGAAGCTCTGTTGGCGCTGACCCTAAGGGTCAACCGCCATTGAGGAACCAATTACGAATAACAGGTTAGGATAGCAACGAGAAAGAAGGTACATTTATTTGTAACTGACTGCCTCGTTGGTCTAGTAGTCGCAAAGCGCAACTGCTGAGCTTGAGATCTTGGGTTCGATTCCGAAGTCGGGCAAAGTGATATTAGGTTTTTTCATCTGAAATTTATTAGTAGCAGCCTCGGAGTCTTGATTTGTGCCCGGTTGATGGCAATAGGCTCGCCCCCTATTACACGTGACTTCAACCTACTGGAGAAATGTAGGTGTACTAATGGGTACACCTCTGCGTTATATTATGGCCCTTAGTTAAGAGTATATGTATACATTAATAAGAAATAGTACAACTACAGTACCTACCTATAAATAACGATATATAATATATAATTCGCGTGTCTCGCACCAACGAATTGGGTCCATGGTTTATTTGCGGTGGTCACACAAGACCCATGGAGGCCAAATATTTGTGTTCCGAGTCCACGCGAGCCACCGCCCCAGCTCGTGAATTAGTAAATTAAACTTATAAACCTAGTTTTGTTGATATCAATCTGGGGCTTAAAGCTCATTGGCACCTACTAGCTCCTGCCCTTGATTTCGTCCATATTGGTTTCTCTATTTAAATCTTAGACCCCTGTTTTATCGTGTTGAAGGTGAATTTTGGATAATCCGTTCATATCGGATGCCTAGGTCATACAAAGAACACACCCTTCAAGTTTCAGGTCTCTACGACCAGCGGTTGTGCTTTGATCCGTCAGTCAGTCAGTCATTCAGGACAAAGCATTTCATACATATGTATGTATGGATTAGGTTAAACGTTCTTTACCTGCTAAGGCCCACTTTGCAGGCAGGGTTTATTTCAAATTAACCATTTACAGGCATTTTGTGATCGTCAAAAGTTAGTCAGTTAGAAAGTGGAAGCTTGATGCTCGTATAAAACATTAGGTTTCTATGGAGAAGGACTACCAAGAAATTCCATGAACACTCTAGGTTCAAGTTTAGTATTTCTCATACAATCTGTAAATTGTATGTAATTGTACATAAGTAATTATTAAAGTTACAAAAAAATCTAATCAGATGAACTCCGCAGTGGAATTAAGCCTTAAATTCAGTAAAAACGTGTGATTTTCGAAAAAATAGCTCTGTCAAAAATTAACATAATAAATTATTAACCGGTTAAAAAAACTATAGAACATAATATTTTGGTCTCTATCATCCTTACCTTGGCCAAAAGAGATACTATCATTATCCCCTGTGGTACTTGGTAGGTCTCTGTGACCTTTCTGACCCTAAGGGTCAGTGGCGGCTATTTTATGCCAGCAACGTTCTACAAAAATGCATTGAACAAGAAAATTAATTTAGATATTAAAGTTCTTGAAATTGTAAAATTTTCTACAATTTAATCAGTTTGTAAAAGTTTTTGTTTAGACCTAACTGATGAGGGATTATAAAAAGTATTTTTATAATTAAAATTTCTCTATTCACTTTGAGTATTAACTTAATAAATACTGTGTTGCAGATTTTAATATCTTTACTGGTTGAAAATGTTATGGTTATTTAATTTATGACTGCCTCGTTGGTCTAGTGGTCGCAAGTGCGACTGCTGTGCATGAGGTCTTGTGTTCGATTGCCAGGTCGGGTACAGTGTTCTTGGGTTTTTCCATCTGAAATTTATTAGTAGCAGCCTCGTAGTCTGGATTTGTGCCCGGTTGATGGCAATAGGTTTACCCCCTATTACATGGGACTAAAAACATAACTGGCGAAATGTGGGTGTATTGATGGGTACACCTCTGCCAAACCCTTCGGGGATTACAGGCGTGATGTTATGTTATGTTATTTAATTTTCTTATTTCTTTAAAAAAATAATAATATCAATACAAAACTGGGGCACGTATTGTCCATTCATCCAGATCCGTGTACAACAGTATAAACATGGAGATGTGAAAGAACACGGTTACCGTGTGCTCCCCTGCCTACCCCTTTGAGTACAAACGTTGTCCGAGCCACTGAAGCGATGCCAATTAATGTGCCTTAGTATTCCTGAAGCTTCAGCGTGAACATATCTACATGTAGTACTTATAGTAAGGAGTATAAGTACACGGGGCGGCAGGGACCTCGTAACGAACACTTTTACAATATCGCATCTATATTTTTAACCTTTAAGTATGGACGTCATTTTTTCTTAACATTACTGTGAACGTGGAGTTTCACAGGCTCATAAATGAACACACATTTTTGTGGGGAATTTGATATAAGATCGCTTTAAATTTGATTCAATATTAATCCGTTAAAAATGTTTTTTTTTAAATACTTTTTTTGTGAAAATGGCTGTTAGCCAATGCCAAAGGCGTTAGCATGCGCGCTCCAAATTCAAATTAATTTATTTTCCGTAATGTAAATAGTTACATGAAAAACAAAACGCTTGGTAAAAGTTAAATGGTTTTGTTTCTAAAAAGGGATGTAACTGAATTAAATTACAGTTGATTGTGTGTAATTTTTCACTCAATATTTTAATGTGATGATTAAGGTCATGTGCTTAGCCAATAAAAAACCGGCCAAATGCGAGTCGGACTCGCGTACGATGGGTTCCATACTATTATCTATAAAAACGGCAAAAAGAATCACGTTTGTTGTATAGGAGGCCCATTAAATATTATGTTATTTATTTTATTCTGTTTTAGTATTTTGTTGTTAAAGCGGTGACAAAAATACCTACATCATCAGTGAATTTTTTAACTGTTTAACCAAACCAGACTAAGCCAGAAGACTTTGAGGCGGATTAGAAACTCTGACACTAGGGTGTGTGGATTCGTAAGACCTTACTTCCCACAAGATAAAGAAGACTGCTTAACTATCACGGTTCATGAGATACCTGGTAGCAGGCAAACGGATGGATAGCGGAGTTTTACTAATAGGGAACCGTTTTACCTTTTGGAAACGGAACCCTAAATAATCGTTTCTTAAAATAAAATAAATAAAATAATATATCTTGGGACAACTCACACACTGCTATCTGATCCCAAGCTAAGCAGAGCTTGTGTTATGGTAACCAGACAACTTATAAACATACTTACATATTTTTTAAATACATACATATTATAGATAAAATTTCTTAGGGAAAGTTGTTTGTTATAATGAACACAATCACGTTTATAAGCATGCATCGGTCGCTTATTACCAGTCACTCAATATAATGTGTATTATAAATATTCCCACATAAGAATAATCATTACAGATATAAATATTTTCAATCTCATTTCATAGGCGCATTGTCATTATAAAAATAACAGCTCTACGTCATCATACCATAAGTTATCAATAGGTTATCGGCCGATATTAGGCGACCGATTTGCGTAACAATCATAAACTAAAGAAAATGGGACAGAAAATATGTGTCTTAATTTTAGTTGGGTTATAACTGCGTTTGGCTTAAAAATAGGTCGTAAGAAACAGGATATTGTTGTACTGAATATATTGAGTAGATGTTATCTCTATCGTGTTTTTTAACTACAGATCCAAAAATAATATATCACATAACATAACATCACGCCTGTAATCACCGAAGGGTTAGGGAGAGGTGTACCCATTAATACATCCACATTTCGCCAGTTATGTTTTTAGTCCCATGTAATAGGGGGCGAGCCTATTGCCATCAACCGGGCACAAATCCAGACTCCGAGGCTGCTACTGAGAAATTTTAATAACACTTTGCCCGACCTGGGAATCGAACCCAAGACCTAATGCACAGCATTCGCGCTTGCGACCACTAGACCAACGAGGCAGAACTGAATATATTGAGTAAATGTTATCTGTATCGTGTTTTTTAACTACAGATTCAAAAATAATATCACAGTATGCTGATAAACAGGTCAGCCTGCAAAGAAAATAACAAAATCACAAGGCACTTTATGTACCAGTACGAACAACACTAGATTTCAAATTTAATTATAAATCTAAATAATATTAAGAAGAAAACAAAATGTATTTTTAATTGTAATGGGGAAACTCAAAAATTACTTAACCGATTTTAAACATTATTTCACTCATGGAAAGCTGCTTTATCAAAGAGTTACATATTTTAGGTAGTATTTTATAAAAAAAATAGCATTTCGTTAGGGAATTTACGCGGACGATGACGCGAGTAAAAGCTAGAGAATGATAAAGATTGCAATTAAAAATGCACAGATAGCATCTAAGGTACTTCGTCACTTATAAGGAATATGCTACGAGCTCAGTATAGCGTCAGTCGGGACCATGATGGCGCGGACTGACGTCAAACATACGGCATAATGGCCTCAATGTTCCTCCATATTTTACAATGATTATAAGATGCAACATCGAATGCCTTTAGTAAAAAAGGAACACAACAAATAAATAAAATAAAAATGATAATAATCAAGCAAGACTGCCTCGGCCAATTTTAATTTATTTTGAATTGTTTTTAAACTGTAGACTTTTCTTTTCTTTTTGTGCTTGACTTGTCACATAGTTCCCTTATTTTTTATTTTAATTTTAAAAGAGTGTTCATGAAGTTTCTTTCTCGCTCTTTTCCGTAGAAACCTTCAGTTTGGAACGAGCAACTAGTTTCAATTTTCAGACCGACTCACTCCTTGACAATTCAAAAGTGCTTATAAGTGGTTTATTTAAAATAAAAGAATTGGTTTTGAATGCTCAAATTGGTTTATATGCTTTTCGTAGGTTTGATAACCGGAAATCGCAGAGCATATTTGTTAAAAGCGTAGGCGCAGTACAGACTTCATATCCTTGAAGTTTATGATCAATTACTTTGTCAAAACTTACAGACACAACTCAAATATTTGTGTCATTATTAGTGCTTACACAAGATGGTACAAAAACTAAAAAGCACGTTACACACGTCTGCGTATTGCCTCACACGCTTGTGTGGCTTACGACATGTTGTCATTACGAATTACACATTAAACAAGTAAGGGTATTTATACTATTTTAACACGCGGAGAGAAAGCTAAAACGTGTTATGTGTCTGGCTGGAACATAGTAGAATACATTCATACATACATTGACTCACGCCTTTTTCCCATTTGGGTAGGCAGAAACTACAGAACGCCACCTGCTACGATCGATAGTAGAATATAACAGATATAAATAAATAAAAAATAAAATATAAAAATGTTTATTATAGAAACTTGTGCAACTTTTACGGAAGGACCTCCTTTTATGTTAAATATATACCTGTGCTAGGAGGCCCCGCTCTCCAATAACAATTTATAAAATGGTAAAAGTGGTGTACCAAATAAAAAAATAAATAAACAATATAAAGAAAATAAAAAATTATAAAGGTAAAATAAAAAATAACAAATTTTATTTTGATGCTTAGATGCACGCTTATAGACGGTAGAAATAAATAACTATGGGGGTAGTATACTTTTACTGACAAGCTCCTGCATAAAGAGTTCTCCCTACTAAGTATAATTACTTTTTAATAAGTGGGTCTTACCTCCTCGCTGCGGGCAGAGCTCATTTAAAACCCGGCCAAGTGCGAGTCGGACTAACACACGAATGGTTCCGTATAACAGTACAATATTTTTATTACTACATATAAAAGAAAGAAAAAATGATTGTTAGCTCAGACCATGTGCACACAAACACATAAATAAAAAAGGCTATTCAAAAATACACAAAAATTAAAAAGCAACAAGCATGTGTGCCCCACAGCTGCACCAAACAGGGCCAGCACGTTTCTTGTATGGGGAAACCTTTTAGTTGTATTATTTGCTGATAAAACGGCCATAGAATCTCTGGAAAAATTTCATCTCTCTAATTATTATGGTTATTGAGATACAGCCTACTGACAAACAGACGGACAGGCAAGGAAGCTAACGCGGAGGCTTAGTAATAGGGTCCCCATGACACCCTTGAGCACGGAACCCTAAAAAACAAAAACTACTGTTTATATAAAGAATACCGAGAATATGAATTAAACAATATCCGTGAACGTAATAAAATTTTCCATAAACTTAAATATCATTTAGTTGAAGATAACATGATTATTGTGTTGTTAATGAGAACTGAATTGCATTTGTATTTAAATATCAATTTACATAATGTTTATTTTTGTTGATTTCCTGATTTTAATTCGACATTATGTTATTATTGTCTTGAAGCGGCAGTGGAATAGTACACTTCTGAATTGAGGGCCGTGGGGTCAACGTCCGCAGGCTTTTTGCAGAATCAATCTTTTGTTGGAGGCTTAAGTGTCTGTGAGCTATAATCGATGGATAACACATTTATTTATAACGCGAACCTGCGTTAGACTGGTTATTTGTCAACAAAAGAGATATAATAGTTGAAGTTTTCTAAGAATTTTCACTCTTATAGTACAAAGGGACTGCAATCCGACACGACCGGGGAGAGATCAGGTGCAGGATCAAGCTTTACGTGGTTTCTATGGCACGGGGGTGTCACACCAACAACTTTCAAACTCAGGGCTGTTACTGAGAAATTCGTAATTGAAAAATCCAATAATACTTTTTGCCCTACCTGGGAATCGAACCCAGGGCCCCACGCTCTTCATTAGAAGTATAACAAAAGCGGACTTAATATTTAAGGTAATAAAAAAGCCGTTACCCCACGCAAACAATAGACCAATCAGTTCGCGCAAAAAATAACTAAATAACCGTGGTAGTTTCTGAGTCAAGTTTTTTAAGCCTAATAATGTAATAATAGACACTTGTACGTAGTACTTGAAAATAATAGAAGATCTTTGAACTCTTGATAATAAGTTTATACAAAAAAAACCTAACTAGCTGTTACTTGCGTGTTATTTGATTACTGACAACGTTTTTGTGGTACTCTGATTTGGATTATATCAATTATTGTGATGCAAAAAGTATAATAAGTACAGAAACTTGCCAAGACAGTTATGAATATGAATGTGGATGGAAAGGAAGCAGGAAGAAGATATGTAGCTGCAATGTATTGGCAGCAACGTTTTTTAAGCATGGCCTGGCTATACTTATAATGAGCTATATTTTCAGTGCAATATGGTCCGATCAATTCAGTAAGTATGGCTGCAACACTTTCATACCACGCACCATATTTCTGGCGCCACATCACGGGCTTTATTGATATTTTAAGCATGGCCTGGCTATACTTAGAATGGGCAATATTTTCAATGCTGGTAAGTATTGCTGCAACAATTTTTGGATGATCAACACGGGCCATATTTTTACGACAATACAGGGTCATTGAAACTTTACCCGAAACCTGAAAAGTGGTCATTGTACCTATCATTATGAACAACTTTTACTATGAGACCAACCCTGAAATCATTAAAAAAATCAGCTGTTGCCTACATAAATGCTACACAACAAGATCGTAATGTATGGATCAGCTGTTATTTTATGATTTCAAGGTTGGTCCATAGTAAAAGTTGTTCATAATGATGAGTACAATGAATGACCCCATTTCAGGTTTCGGGTTAATTTTCAATGACCCTGTATCACCAACTACGTTTCAATTATTGCCGGATCAGACTCGAAAATGTTTGAACTTTGAAGTGGTTGATTTTTTATAGCTTCCTGTTTTCCAATAATATCTGAAATGGAATGGGCTAGTTTTAGCTTAACGTTGTTTTATAGCCTAGACCTATAATGTTGTTAGCCGAGAAAGTTTTCCACGGAACAGAGTACTTGATAGCATTAGCCGCTGCGAAGCGGAATAACATTTATAGCTGACAGTCTGTAAATAAGTAGTAGACATTTTTGAGTTTGATAAAATTTACAAAGTGAACAGAACTATATTACTACCTGCATAACATAACATCACGCCTGTAATCCCCGATGGGTTAGGTAGAGATGTAGTACACTCGCATTGCGCTAGTTATATGTTTAAGTCCCATGTAATAGGGGCGAGCCTATTGCCATCAATTGGACATAAATCCAGACTCCAAGGCTACTGAGAAATTCCTGATGGAATATGAAACCCAATATTGCTTTCCCCGACCTGGGAACCCAAGACTTCATGCTCGGCAGTCGTGCTTTGCGACCACTAGACCAACGAGACAGTTGAGGAAATATTATTACCGATATCTACAAAAACTGTTTATAAATTATTATGAATGGTTTTAATAGTATATTGACTTTCATTAGTAATTAGTAATCGTTACAATATTTTCCTCACAAATCTTGTAAACAATAGTATTTAGGTACCAAGTTTACTCATCAATATTATGACGTGGTCTAAGTAATGCATATAGTCAAAGTCAAAGTCAAAACATTTATTTCAATTAGACCATTTACAGGTACTTTTGTATAGTCAAGGAGTCGGCCAGTTAGGCCGAAAGATGAAGCTAGTTGCTCGAATAATTCCAATTAATCTCTCGATTCTATGTGAATATTATGATATTAAAATGACAAAGATATAATAAAATGACAGACACATAACTTAGGATTATGCATAATTATATTATAGATACCTATATATATGTGTTTATTGACTGGGTTTCACACATTTTTTTTCCAAAAGGTCAATTTAATTAAATTTATGTGTTTTTACGATCTTGTTGATGAGCTATACGTATCCTGGTTTTATCACATGAGTACAAAAGTCAAGTCTATTTTTCAATCATCAATGATGATCATCAATGAAAATCATCAATGATCTCTTCTACTCTGGAAGGAACGGAAGGGAGTGTCAGACACTTACTGACTAAAGCTCATCCGTGTTCCTCCTAATGCCCTTTGTTTTCCAGAGAAACGGTGACTCTTTTAAACAAATTCTGCAACCCTGGCAGTACAAAAGTCGCTCACTTTTTGTTTTTATTATTTTTATATGCACATGGCCTGTGTCACTGTGTGTCTGCCTCGTTGGTCTAATGGTCGCAAAGCGCGACTGCTGAGCATGAGGTTTTGGGTTTGAGTACCAGGTCGGGCTAAGTGTTATTTTGTTTTTCCATTAGAAATTTCTCAGTAGCAGCCTCGGAGTCTGGATTAGTGCCCGGTTGATGGCAATAAGCTCGCCCCCTATTACATGGGACTTCAAAAACATAACTGAAGAAATGTGGATGTACTAATGGGTATACCTCTGCCTAACCCTTCGAGGATTACAGGCGTGATTTTATGTTAAGGTCTGTGTCAATAAACATTTTTTCTTTCTTTCTTTTGCAGTCTGACTTTGACTTCATCGTAAATCCTAGAAGGGTAAAGAACTCATAAATACAGTAAACAACTTTTACTACGGGACCAATCCTGAACTATCTACAAAAAGATCTGCTGTTCCATACAAAAATGCAATAGCCCCATAAAAATGTATGGAACAAAATCAGATATATGCTCCTTTTTTGCTATCCAGAATTTATTTTACAATAACAGATCCTTCACCCCTGGCGAGGTACCCGATGACATCAAGGTCACGCTGTACACACAGTGAAGGTTTCACCTTTACATCACCCGTAGGATATTGCTGGCTGATTATAAATTAACTTTTTGATTTGTTTTTGTTTTAAAATAACGCCTGTATTCCCTAAAGGGCTGGCAGGCATGTGTTGGCCTTCATATTCAGTCTCATGGAAATCTATTGCCGCTTAGGGTACAACATAGGCGTTGATTACTAGAATTTTTTTCTTCTCCTGTGTTTGACGTCCTAAAGTTTCTTATAATGGTCTTATTTAAATAAATCATTAAACTTTGACCTTGACGCATACAGCCCATCTAACTCAGTTACATCAGACATTAATTACTGCTGGGAAATTACTTATTTTTGATGGGAAATGTTATTAAATAATATTTATGGTAGCGAGCAAAACAGCACATAGGTTGTGGGAGTTACAATATTTAAAACATGTTTTTGTAAAAAACAAAAAACATTGGCAGAGATGAGTGGCAACGCCGGGAGGGGTCGCCCTAGGAAGACCTACACTGACATTATTGTTGAGGTCCTTCAGAAAGGTCAGGTGCGGAGTACTCGTAGCCGGCGTGCTTGAATGACGAGATGTATGAACGTAGATGAGGCGAAAGGAGTATGTAAGGATCGTAGCAGGTGGCGTTCTGTAGTTTCTGCCTACTCCCATAGGAAAAAGGCGTGAGTTTATGTATGCAAAAATCATTGAATAAAAGGAGCATAAGGTTCTCAGACACCGAGGCTGCTACGGAAACTTTCTGATGGGAAAAACCCAAACACTTTGCCCGACCTGTGAAATCGAGCTCAAGACCTCATACTCAGCAGTCGCGCTTTGCGACCAACAAGGCAATACAAAAGTACTTAAAGTTTTACACAGTAAAGAAAAAAATACTAGTTCTCTCCTAAAAAAATATGAACAATGAAATCGGAAAACTTTGAAAGACACGTTTGTAATAACGCAAAAACGTAATTAGTATTCTAGTAGATTATGACAAGGTACGTTTATGTAGCGTTATATAAGTATATAATGACATACGCAAAATAGGTAATGTGCCTAATCCAGCATTACGTGACAATTAGCCGATTGCTCACAGATACACCTGATGTTCTGTAATGGCTTATGTAGATAACTTTATATACCTATCTAAGTTTGTAGATAATTATTGTATAAGTTGATCAAGTAATATTACTTAACAGGATATTGATACGTGTTATAAAAACCTTTAACTTATGTTAGGTTTAATTAGTTTTTTTTTGGTTTCCTGTAGCTTAATAAAGATTTAGAAAAAAAATTGTTTACGTTTCCTATTAGCGTAACTTTTTAAACATATTCGTAACATACATAAATGAACAAAACAATTTTTCAAATTTTAACGATTTTTTAGCAATTATAATTTTTATTCAGCTCTAAACTACGAAAATAAAATTTAGTCTAAAGTCAAAGCATTTATTTCAATTGGATCAAAAGTTGAAGCTAGTTGCTCGTTTAACGCCTTAACGGAGAAGAACGCGCAAGACACACCACGATCATTCTTTTCAAAAGGTATTAGCTTTTACAAAATATCATATTCGTGTTAGAAAAAATAACAAAGATTGTGATCCATTCCTGTGCAGCACAAGGCTTTAAGGCTAAGAGGCAGATTCAAACATTTCAGTGCCCATTCTCCTTTTAAAAGATACGCAATGTACCTACTAGTAGTTATGGAGCGTGCACTGCGCGTGGACACAATCATGTTATGCAGCTTGTTCTTCAAAAGGTCGGTACAAACAAGTTTTTAAAAAAACGACATCAAAAAGATAGTGCTTTTGGCTTGTTTTGGTTCCAAACTAGTTATTTTAGGAGCTTTCAAAAACTGTGTCCTTGTGAAATTGAGGATAATATGAACAAGTTTTAAGTTTTTGTTGAGTTGTTTTTAAGCAACTGCGCTAATTGAGTTGGGACGAAATCTTATTTTTAGTTTGCTTATTACTTTATTACATAGTATAAAACAAAGTCGCTTCCCGCTGTCTACACATAGATCTTTTAAACTAAGTAACGGATTTTAATGCGATTTTCATCAATAGATAGAGTGATTCAAGACGAAGGTATTTAGATACCACCCGTGCGGAGCCGGGGCCGATGGCTAGTTAAATATAATTTGCTAACCTACTTTAAAGGCTTTATTACAACTTTGGTTTTACTGATTTTAGAGTAGTTCATTGATGCTTTATACAGTGTACAAACTGTTGATGTACCTGTTTGTACCTTTAGTTAGGTTATGAATAATCTTATAAACAGTTAATGTATTGTTAACTTACAGTTAGTTAATGGTGCCGATTCCCTTGTCCACAAACTAAACTAAAATTTGACTACTTCAAACAAAATATTAATTTACCTGTATTTTTAAACGATTGATTTTAATCCCGATATTTAACTAAGAAGTTTGTTTATTTTGTGATTTTTTACTGTGATTTATTATTTCAATTTATGAGACTGAATTTGTAAAATTATAAACGTAAACCCGTGAATCCTATCGCGGAGCAACATTCACTTCGACTTCGATAAACTGAAACGTGTTTTGTTTATTGTAAAAAACCGTAAAGATTATTTCAGTAATGATAACGCATAAACGCACTGGAAATTCTTTCATGTAATTATTACATAATGGTGTTGTAAACTGTATATGTGTCTGCATAATAATGTCAGTGAAAAATAATTTATAATAAATAAATCAAATCTTATAAATTATATAAAATTTCGTGTCTAGGGGTTTTTGGTCGCGCTCCTTTGAAACAGCTTGACCGATTTTCATGTGTATTTAGTAGGTATGAAAATAGGTCGTAAAGTATATTTCATACCGGTAGCTAGTAATATAAATATATTTCTTCTTTCTTCTTTCTTTTTTTTTTAATTCGTTTATTCTCCTACACAAAACATAGTAACATAAATTCTACCAAATTCCGTAATGGTATTTTTTTTTAGGTACTGTGTAACAATAAGTTACAATAAAGTATTTGGAGATTAAAATGGATAAAGTTACCTCTCAATAAGTCCAGCATCTTTCGATACATCAGTGTTCACGATCACACCATTCATTTTGCATCACGTCACTTTTAAAACCTTATTCACTATAAAGGCACTTCTTCACTATATTCTTCAAATATAAAAAAATATTTTTAAATTTTGTAAAAAAGAGTTTTTTGTAAAGTTTTGTAAACTTCGCGAGAGTAGAAAGCGAGCGTGGATGACGTCTGTGCTGGCTGGATGTTTGGTGCGAACTGCCTCTTACACTGGGTAACGCGTGGTGTAAAGACATAGAACAGGGTATACAGAGCAGATGAGACACTGCTTGTAAGTAGAAATAAGGAATAGTTTGAGTTGTTAAGTATTACAAGGTTGAATGTTTGAAAAAGATTTTGTGTTTGATTTCTTGGTATTTAAAAAATGTAATGGTTATATATTCATCTTAGTTATTTGTTTTTTTTTTTAAATTGGGGTCCAGTTTTTGACAACCGCAATTAAGCTTCACAAGTCCCAGAGAAACAATTCAGCTATTTTGTATCACACATAAAACATATCAGAAAAGTAACAGCGGAGGAGTAAGATAAAAACCTTTATAAAATATTCGTTGATTGAGTACTTGATATTTAATACTACAATAAGGAAAAAATATTCACAATAACAAATAGGTCTACTTTAAATAGAATGTATTAATAATACGAGTACAATCTGCTCTTAACCTGAATAAATAATAATTTATAAGGTAACATACGGGTACAAATACTTTTTGTATTAAAAAATATACTTAATTAAAAATTGTAGTACACAAGACTTTACGTTTTTCGAAAAATAATTTAAATTGGTATTAATTATAATAAATTATGTATTATATTGGTTGATATTTACAAAACAAGCTTCAGCCCACGACTTCGTACACGTGGTATTTTTTACCCGGTAACGTGTGTGGTTATCGCTCCCGTAATAATATTATTTCTGATGAATCTGGCTATCATAATTACTATACTTTTTTTTTTCAAAGCTGTGGCAGTTCCAAAAATCACCGCGTTATAACAAACAAAAAAAAAAAACTCCTCCGCTTTATAATATTAGTATCGAAAACATATTCCGTCCCTATTCACAATTCCAATATTTTTTTTTTACATTTTTATTTTCTAGTTGTCGTATCTGCCTACAGTAGGCTCTACACACGTACAAGTTAGTCTATGACGAAACCAGTTGCTTGAGTAGAGCAAGTTGCGCGCGCAATCTCAACACGTTGCCACAATACGGCCATTCATGGGATTGTTGAGGAGTTTACACAACTTCCGATCAGGTGCTAAGAGGGCATTTTAATGGACTAATTGAAATAAATCATTTGATTTTGACTTTGAAGAAGCGTTTTATATGAAGTATAAAGGTGTATCAGTATATAAGTGAATTCCGTCTGGTCGGGAAGTTAATTTCTTAGAACCTTACAGAACTAGCGGTGCCCGCGGTTTTGTTTACGTGGACTTAAGTAAAACAGTGCTCATCGTCCTTGAAAAATAGCGTAATATTCTCCATAGATTGACCAGACCTTCCTTACTGGATTTATTTATTTAAACTTTATGTAACAAAAGTACACAGGCGGACTTAATGCCTTAGGCATTCTGGATCTACTAGGCCTTCCCTTCTTCATTCTCTATAGGGAATATTCATGAAAACAAAATTAACATAATCTACCCGTTTATGTCCCATACTTTGTTACTACTGCCTCGTTGGGCTAGTGGTCGCGAAGCGCGACTTTTAAGCATGAGGTTTTGAGTTCGATTCCCAGGTCGTGCCAAGTGTTATTGGGTTTTTCCATTAGAAATGTCTCAGTAGCAGCCTCGGAGTCTGGATTTGTGTCCGGTTAATGGCAATAGGCTAGCCTCCTTTTACATGGGACTTGAAGATAACTGGCGAAATATGGGTGTAATAAAGGGTACACCTCTGCCTAACCCTTCGGGGATTACAGGCGTGATGTTATGTTATGTACTTTGTTACGATTTTACTTTAATAACAAAATAAAATGGTCTGGTCTAGTATATAATTAACCATTTAACGTAAAATTTACTAATCAGCGAGGTACTAAGCTGAGGTTTATAATATTGTTCCTTAATAATTGACATTTGGAGGTGATTTATACACATAAACCTGTTCATATTAAAAACCAGCTGTGTAGCCGGTTGTGCGAGCAATCGCTGCAAGTTGCTAATCCATTATTGAGCTAATTCCGGTTCGCAACCGACAAATATTAAATACCGTCAAAACGTTACAACTATTTCAATTCATTTGTACATAACATCACGCGTGTAATCCCCGAAGGTTTTGGCAGAGGTATATCCATTAGTAAACCCACATTTCGCCAGTTATGTTAAAGCCCCATGTAATAAGCGCGAGCCTATTGCCATCAACCCGGCACAAATAAGAAATTCTTGATACAAAAACCCCAGTAACACTTAGCCCAACCTGGGAATTGAATCCAAGACTGCTTGCAGTCGTGTTTGCGGCCACTAGACCAACAAGGCAGTGGATATATTGTTTATGTTAAAAGTTCGTAAATAAACCGACTCCCGAATGGCAACGGTTACAACTCTACTTTGTGCAATCTATAAGTCAGAAATCTCCAATCTGTGAAAGATTCAGAAGTCTCCAAATGCTCGTGCCTTCTCTGTATGAGAAGAGGCCGTTACCCTGCAGTGGGACAATATTAGGCAGGTATTATTGTACTATTAGGTCAAGGAGTTTTCGAGATTTCATGTTTAGTTAGTACGTGACCTTTTACGTTTATATATAGGTATCTAAAACTACAAAAATATTGACTTCCTGTCAGTTACTTCTTGTAGTAATATTAAGTAAAGTCAATATCCTAAATTTGTTTTTGGTACCATCGGGGATTGTGGTGAACCATTTTCGACCGTAACAACTTAGTAATAAGGTCGAAAAGTGCTCACCCGCCTTGTCCTCGGTTGTACATAATTATTGATTAATATTGAACAACAATAACATTAATATATTGTCCAGTACTATTTATAAGTACTAGTGTACCCTGCCGCTATTCCGAGCCATTTTGGGTCAGAAGAGGGGAATTCCATTGTTGTTATCTAAGAATTTCTCAATCTGGATTTGGGACTGGTTAATCACTAGACTGTACTAAAGGTACTTATAAATACATAACGGTGAATTTAGGGCGAATTCTAAGTCAACAAAAGAGATAGGTATAGTTGAAGTTTTCTTAGAAACGGATAGATGTTTTCAAATGTTGAATGTCGTGATGGCCTAGTGGTTAAGGCGCCCGCCTCTCATGCATGAGGGGTTCGAATCCGAGCAAGTACCAATGTGACTTTTTCAATTCATGTGTACTTTCTAAAGTTTATCTTAGACATTACTGACATTCCGTGCCTCGGAAAGCACGTTATGCCGTTGGTCCCGGCTGTCATTCGTGGATCTTTGACAGTCGTTACGAATCGTCAGAAGCTTGAGAGTCTGACAACCAGTCTTACCTTGGGGTATCGTGTTACCCAGTTACTGGGTTGTGGAGGTCAGATAGGCAGTCGCTCCATGTAAAACACTGGTACTCAGCTGCATCCGGTGAGACTGGAAGCCGACCCCAACATAGTTGGGAAAAGGCTAGGCAGATGATGAGATGTTTTCAAATGTAATTTAACTTATAAACGTATATAATAACCAGTTCATTAATTAAGTTAAGTTTCAATCGAAGACATCCATATGTTTCTAAGAAAACTTCAACTATATCTGACGACCGTGCACACCTATCTGTCTTATTGACATGATGTGCCTTCCTCGATAAATGGACTATCTAACAAGAAAAGGTTTTTTCAATTCGATCCAGTAGTTCCTAAGATTAGCGCGTTCAACCAAACAAACAAACTCTTCAGCTTTTTAATGTTACTATAGAGTCTTAAATCACCAATCCGCCTTGAGCAAGCGTGGTGATCAATAGTCTTGCCTTCTCTGTATGAGAAGAGGCGTGTGCAGTGGAATAATAATAAGCTGGTTTCATTATTGCATAATCTATCGGCCTAAGAAATAATATTAATTCATTAATTATACATAACATAACATCACGCCTGTAATTCCCGAAGGGTTAGGCAGAGGTGTAGCCATTAGTACACCCACATTTCGCCAGTTATGTTTTTTTTTTAGTGTGTTGTTGTTGTTAATTAATTATGCCTCTATTTAATTATGTTAACATTAAACTTACCTCAGTTTAGTTTAGTTAAACAAGCACACAGCACATTGTAAATCATTCATAACTTCAAAACAACAGCGATAAATTGCACAAATTGTTTACGTACTTACTAATCTTGTTAAAAGTTAACTTGTGTAGGTTATCTGACATTTGGCAGATAACCTTTACCGATAGTGAGGTGACACGCAAAATGATGCGATGCGAATTTGATACGATGCCTGCCGGAGATTTATGATAGTTGCGGATTGAGCATCACTAATTTATTCTCTAGGGTGTCGTTAGGATGTGATCTCTGATTTATTTTGTACGGTTCGAAGTTTGTAGTTTCATATAAAT
The DNA here is from genome assembly GCA_949774945.1 of Hoplodrina ambigua. Taxonomy (NCBI): domain Eukaryota; kingdom Metazoa; phylum Arthropoda; class Insecta; order Lepidoptera; family Noctuidae; genus Hoplodrina; species Hoplodrina ambigua. The sequence goes on from OX458984.1 coordinate 451,838, forward strand.
TAAGGTTATAAATATGTCATTTTTGGATACGACATTTCTTACGGATCCCTAATTTTTTAATAATAAAATATAGCCTACATCACTCGGCAATAACGTAGCTTCCAATTTGCGAAAGGATTTTCAAAATCGGTTCAGTAGATCCAGAGATCCTCTTACAACCTGACAAACTTTACCTCTTTATAATACTGGTTTTAGCTGTATCCGGTTAGATTGGAAGCCGACCCCAACTATGTTGGGAAAAGGCTAAGCAGATGATGAATGTGTATAAAAAAAAATACTCGTCTATAGATTACAGTAAAAAAAAAATTAAGAGACATCACTTCGCGAAATAAAATACCAATATTACACATGCGAAAGAAACTTTGTCTGTCTGTTACGCTTTCACGACTAAACCACTGAACAGATTTCGATGAAATTTTGTGCGAGGTAAGTTTAAACCCCAAAAAAGGACATAGCCTACTTTTTAACCGGCGACTTTGTTTGTGTCTGCGATAACCGACATTTACGCGGATGCTAAGCAGAGCTAAGAAGCTAGCATTGCTATGAAATGACTACAAGTTTCTAATATTTAGCTCATCGTGTCTGTATAGTGGCGCCTTTTTCATCCCAATAAGGACTGGAGTCAGCATTAATATGGATGTTTCTAGTTATCGTGTCGAAGCTATTAAGTTCAAGTAAGTATAACTTATGGCATAAAATTATAGACACTAATTAGGGGCTTCATTAGGATTCTTTAGCGCCTTTTTTGGATAGTCTAAATTGCACTTTGGTGATTAATTATAAAATTGTGAACTTGTATTTAAAAATACCGATGCTATATATAGGTGTAGGTAGTAATATTATTAAAGCTGTAGAGTTATTTTTTTTTATTTGAACGCCCTTGTCTCTCGAACTACCAGTCCAATTCTTTTGCTATTACGAAACTGCGTAATCCCTGAATAGTAAATACAATTATTAAAAAAAAAATGGGCATCCAAAAAAAAGAGTCAAAAGCTAGGTACAAGTATTTATGGTTTTTTTACAAGTAATGAATGTCACATCACTAAATCATTAAATAGTTATGAAGGGTCCTGTCATTATGTTAATAGTTGTTGACATAGTAAAAGTTTATTTATTTTATTTTTATTTACTTTATTTAAAATCATAAATAACGGCATTCAAAAAATGGTCAACAAAAAGTATGTATTAGATGTACACTATATTGTGGTATGTACTCCTTTTCTTATAAGAGAGCACATCGTGCCCAATAAAGTTAGCAACTATTTAGTTACCAAAGATGTTTATATTTATGTGTACTTTCACCTCCTAAAAATGTCATTATGTATTAGCCAGACAGCAAGTCTCAGTACCTAAGTGCTGCCTCTTAGAAACCTATGGATGTCTTTGATTGAAACTTAATTTATCAACTGTTTATTATCTACTTATTAAATTAAACTACATTTTTTAACATCCATCGGTTTCTTAGAAAATTACAACTATATCTGACGCCCATGCATTCCTATCTACTTTGTTGACTGTACATTCCTCGAGTCACGGCATCTTTGCCTTACCTTTGTCAAATCCCAAGTTCTATTACCTACACTGTTAAAATAACCCATTTACAACATCCAGGAATAAACGGCCTATTTATAGTGTCCTACTATTCCATAAAAAGTAAATATGATAATGCTTGCGTGGGTGAGTTAGTAAATTGTCGCTATTTATGCATTAACGTGACCTTTAGATGTTACGTCTCTAGGGACCTTCTGTAGTTGAGGTAGTGCCTGTTGTACGAATAATACCACCTGTGTGGTCACGTGCTGCTGTGTGTCCTTAAGGTATTGGCGTAATTGGTTAGTAGGGTATTGTAGAGACGTACTTAAGGTAACCAAGGTTGCTGGGGGAGCTAAGAACTTTAATTCTCTGTGTAACTTGTCACTGTGTCATCCTAATGATAACTAATATTATAAATGCGAAAGTAAGTTTGTGTGTTGTTGTTTGTTTGTTTGTTACCATTTTACGCCTAAGCCACTGAACCGATCATACTGAAATTTTGCATACACGTTGCCAGGTGTACAGGAACGAACATAGGGAGGGAAAAAAGCTGGTTATAATATTTTTTTTTTATATTCATGTTGTGTTTAGATGGGTACTTAAACCGTATTGTCACCAAGTTACTGAAACGTAATTTCAATGCAATAATTTTATTTTATTTTATTTAATAATTTCTTAATTTAATTTTAATTTTATGTAATAGCTTAATTTAATGTTATAATTTAACTTAATTTCTTAATTTTATAATCTAATTTTGTGCAGTAATTTTAATCCAATGTAATAATTTTATATACCCAGTAATATTTTAATGATTTCATTTATTGATTCTACAATGCTTTGTGTACAATTTTCTCTACTATCCTATTAACATTGTATCGCAATATAAAAGCTGTGCACACCTTTAAGTGACAAGGTCACTATAGTATTATTTAAGAAATCCTGAATGTATAAATGTTTTATGACTTTCTCGTTGGAGTGCCATAATAAATAAATAAATAAATAACCTCTGCAATGTATTGTCTGTATTCTGTTTTGTGTTTTTAAATAAATAAATCAGCCAGTTTCTTGAGCTTTTTTAATAAAACGTTACCCCATACTAAGAATTTCTCCAGTGTCGTGGGTGCGTTTACAAAATTATAAACTTACAAACACAAACAGCCAGACCCGGAACAGTTATCTACAGGCCATAAAAATATCTGTTTCGTGCGGGAATCGAACCGACGACATTGCACCATTCTTTAAAAAGTAATAGTAGTTTTAAAATGATTAACATTATTGTTTAAAGCTTTGTAGAAAAATCGTAGTAACTTCTAAAGCAATAAAAAAATTACAACAAAATTGAATAATTAAAGTAGTCTTATTAAAATGTAACTAAAAAAATCAGCCCTTTAATATATTCTGTCAAGTTACGTCAATATAAGATTATAAGTGTACGGATCAGCTGATCTTTTTTCACGAATTCGGGTTTGGTCCAATCGTAAAACTCGTTCCTATTAAAGTTCAACGACCCCTTTTCGGGTCGGATAGGGTGTTCTTTACACTTTCTATTTTGGGAGACCAAAATTCGCAATGTCAAGTCTATTGAGGCCATCCTTCACATGATCTGTGGAACAAATCGAAAATCATCATCACAATAAATTTGCTAAATGCTGACTGCTGGGATTGGCTGACTGATTGATCAACAGCTAAGAATCAGATCTCTTGATAAAAGTTTAATTTTGACACTGTTTGAATTTCGCAAGAGTCAACCGATTTTTCTACACGCTTTTTATAAAGTAGAGGTGCATATAAACATTGTCAGAAATGACAAAGAAAAATGCTGTAAAAGACTTTTTGTTTTTGGTTTAAATCCACAGTTTACACGTTTCGATGAAGCAGACATTTTATGACAATAAAAGAGTGCGATTGTCAAGTAAACGATTCTGTCTGCATCGGTACGCGCTACTCAAGGACGCTTGCAAAGGTAAATATTTGTACATGAAGTCGCGTCAATAGCCAGCTGTATTGGTATTGCGACTATTGTGCTCTTTCAGACCAATCCAGTGTTAGATTGTATCGATATATTGTGCAAATTGAAGAAAGACTTCGAATTTCTTAGAGATACCTATATCAATACAGAGATATTTTTTCCAAGTCTCCCTAAAAAAGAGAAAAATCAAAGTAAACTAGTATTTTATTTGAACTGCAGTAAAGACCATTATTGCCTATTAGTATTTAGTCAAAATGGGATGTTGTTCACTGTCCAGACAGAGCTTCTCTTGTACCGTTTTGTAGTATCCGACAGGGCCAATCATCGTCTTCCTGCCCTTGTCCTATGTTACTTGTGCTCGGCGCAACACGTTTTTTTCTTCCATTCCATCCTGGTAACCATCATGCTTTCACTGACTTCTTTTTCTTTCATATCATTCTTCACACAATCCATCCATCTTTTCTTTGGTCTTCCTCTTCCTCTCCATCGATCCGCATTCATATTCATAACTCTCTTGGTCACATGCGTTTCATCCCTCTTCTTCACATGCTGACAGGGCCCATAATGATGTTACTTATTTATCTAATCTTACCACTTAAGGATAAAAGCAATAAAGATATTGAGTATTATGTCCTGTAATCATCACCATCATCCTCCTACCATTATCCCAATTTATTTGGAGTAGACGAAGCATATCTTTTGCTTCCATACGTCTCAAATCACATCATCATTAATAACAATCAATGGCGCGTCTAATATCTAAGAACATGGCAGTAAATACGCCATAGAGGCGACAGTGCCACATTGTGTACGGAACAATAATAATTAAATAACCATTAATTATACAATCACCGTCTCGGAACACTATAACTGTTAATTAACAAAATACTAGGGATGGGACATCGCGAGTTTAGAGTAGCGACAAGATTTTTATTTTTGTTAAGATGTGGGTACCTAGAAACGACATAGTCTACGACAGTTTCATTGCATTTAGATGTCGGCAAATCAATTGTCACCGCTGGTACCCATAGAAACCCATAACACAAAAAGGATCTATGAATTTTATATCCCCGTTGTGGCACCGAGTAACACTTAGACCTAATTTTATAACACCTGAAACTACTGTAACACTATCTACAGTATATGGATGGGCTGTCTGTTTGTAATATCAAAACAAACAACAGTAACAAAAAAGTTAAAAAGTGTGTGTTGTATCTACGTTAAAATTAGTTAATAGACACAAACCTACACAAAAAAAGAACGTATAATAACATAATAAGGTAGTCTATACTAATATTACAAAGATAGAGTTTGTGAGGTTGTAATTTCTGGATCTACTGAACCGATTTAAAAGAAAATTCTTTCGAAAATTAAAAGCTACGTTATTACTGAGCGCTATAGGCTATATTTGTTTAGGAACGGGGGACTTCCATGGTCTTCTCCAATAAAACGTTATTTATCCAAAGAAAATGTGTTTAATATACTCCAGATTACAAAAAAGTAGTCGATATAGCAAAGTGAATTTAAAAGTGACAAGTGTCGTTGTAGGGCTTCTTTCACAGGCTTCTTTCCAACCACAAAAAAACCACAGATAAGATATTTGTCTATATTTCGTTTTACAGCGGACGTAAGGTGGCGTTAGGTGTGTCGCCGACAATATTTTATTATCAAAAGATGACAGAACCTTAAGAAAAATCACGCAAACGAAGTGGGGAGAGTGCTAGTACAAAATAATTCCATTTGAACTAATCAAAAGGCACAAATAAAATAAACCAAAAAGTCACAAGCCTACCTCGACATAACTGTGTAACTTAACACTTATGGTATAGAGCGATGGTAACAACAATAATTAAATAACCATTCATCTTACGTCGCGCTCAACGGCGCTAACAAGAATTAATAAATGTACTTTATGAACCGGGCAAATAGTGATGGGAACTGTTTGTCAAGTGTGTTAGGTGAACTTAGATGAGAAGTGCTGCTACTGACTTTTTTTTTGTTTTTTACTTGGTTATTTAATTTTGTCCTGTATCGTGTATGCCTTTCCATAAAACTTTAAGTAAAACGGTTAAAAATAACTTTTATATGTATAGTCTTATAATTATTATTTTTTGATAGCTTGGCTTGTAACTTATAAAATTACTAACTTTTGCCGGACGCAGACGAAATCGTGGAATAAAACGTAGCCTAAGTAGTTCTTGGGATGCAAACTTCATCAAAATGGGTGGGCAAATTGTGAAAGTGTAATGAACAGACAGACAGACAATAGGCAAAGTTACTTTTTTATAATATTACTATTGATAACACATAAATATACCAACTTCAAGTCTTATTTTACAGAATATCCGTGGACGTTTATATCGAAATCGGTTTACGTTTTTTAAATTTTATATTACACAAAGATTTTTGCACCATAATACCTATGGTGCAAAAATCTTTGTGTCACAAAGAATCTATTGAAAAACTTTTCAAAGCCTCTCGTAGGTCCTGGGACACTGTAAAGTCCTGTGTGCGACTTGAACACTCGACCGTGTCAAAAGTCTCCGATATCCAATAATTTGGTGACACCTGAGAACTACGTCAAGTGTCTACGCCAGACGTCCTCAACATTTTTTTGCAAGAATTTAATTTAATTTATTATAATAAATTAGGAAGCAACAAGTTATTATTATGTGAATTAGTGTTTTTTTTTGTGGTTATATAACTAGTAGGATTACCTTGTTTTATGATTAGTTTTTTTAGTTTTTAATATCATTAATTTAAAATCGGCTGAAGGTCTTAGTTGGACTCGCACTTGAAGGGTTCCTTATATTACAATATTTAACAATACGTTACAGAAAACGTTTCCCTATACGATGCCTTTTTTAAATTTTTAACATTATTTTTTTCTTACATACTCTTAACCTACCTATTACAGTTCAAAAGAAACCAACCCTGTGACAGACGGATAAACTGCGAAGCCTTTTTAATACGGTCCCGTGAGTACCTTTGCATGTGAAACTCTCAAAATACTAATTTTCTTTCGTGTTAGATGGTAGAAAAGTGTGCAAAATATTTTAATTATTTTGAAAACACTTAGATCTGCATTACCAGAGAGTTGGTCAGCATTAAGTGACCAGTATGAGCCCGTGAATTTTATAGCTCAATTCCATTTAATCGTCATCGCACGTCACACATAAAAGTTGTGACCCGCACATAATTCTCGTCAGGTTGAGCACCACTGGCCTACTCAGCCAGCGTGAAAACTTGCTCTACATTCCTTTGAACTACTAACTGGCTGTAAGTAGCTCTTTTCGGTTTAAGTTGATGCTAAACTATCGTGTAATATCGAATAACGGTTACAAGGTTTAACTAAAAAAAGGGTATATAAAATACACATCGACCTCAGTACATAGGCCCTCGAATTTCATGCAGATCTGTTCAGCAGTTCTGACGTGGTTAAGTAATAAACATCTATCCATTCAAACTTTCGCAGTTATTAATAGTAGTAAGATTTTACCAGTCACGAAAATTGTTTTATATAGTTATTCTTTCTTAATTGGTTCGTGTTTTATATGTTTTTATGTGAACTTTTTATTTTTAGGTTTTCTTATCAACGTGTTTTTGCTTTTTGTCCTTTTTTCGTTGTTCTTGTAAAGCTTCTTTCTACCTAGCTCTTACAATTGTAGGAGCCCACAAGTTCCTAGATTTATTTTTGAAGATTCATTGTTAATTATATGGATGATAATATATAAAACTAAATATTGTCACAATTTCCAATTTTTCCAACACATACTTCTTCTTATCGTGTGGGTAGTAAGGTCTTAGGACCCTACACACCCTTGTGTCAGAGTTTCTAAACCGCCTCAAGGGCCTCTGACATGGTTTGAGTGGGTCCAGGAGTGAGTCACAGACAGTGAGTCCAGGTTTCCTCACGATGTTTCCAACGCATTGATAAATATCGAAGTGTTTGCCTAACAACCATATTATAATTGTGGTTATAACGGTCAACAAAAACTAGTGTTTTTGGTGGAGGTGAGGATGACAGCTCAGTGTGTACCAGATAAACATTTTGTTATTTTTTTTTCTCTTTTTTGGTAAAGGAGCTTTTATTCTTGTAAAAATATTAATAACAGACATACACAGACAAACATTTATATTTTGCTATTTGTAGACGCTATAATATAAATGCACCCTATTTTTTTCTAATACACCTTATAAATAAATACAAAACATTCTTGTAAGTGATTGTTTCCCATCCTTAGCGGTTTACGTCGGTGATCTCAGCGTGCAGTAAATAGTAATAATATCAACTGCGCCGCGACAGCCAAACACATACATTCAAATTCATATTTTATTAATGTTAGCTGCAATATTGATATAATTAATTGATTGTTTTTGGGTTGGTACCTGATGAGAAGTGGTCTTTTGACCACCTATAGATAACTCCAAAAAGTTCTATTAGAGCTGAATATTTCTCTATGTTATCTTCTAAATAAATAAAAGCGAAAGGTCACTCACATAAACATTACGAAATATTGAAAACCGCTTGACGTAAAAAGATGTTTGGAGGTAGTTTATAGATTTTCCAAAAGTCACCTCCTAAGTGGATGAAATAGGGGTCCACAGTGTGTATGGAGAAATAAACATTGACGCGGACGAAGTCGTGGGTTTAGTATGAAAATGTTAGGAAATTAGCGACGTGAATGTCGGTTATCGCGAACGCAGACGATTTCGTGGATTAAGAATAAGTAGTCTCGGTCTTCTAGAAATGGTTCGGTCATGTTGAGAGGATGAGTGGATGCATGCTAAGGTTTGAATTGCTGTGAACACGCAGTACAGGCCGTACTTACATCTGTGTGTAAAGTGATTATGTATTATCACAGTATCTACGAACACCTCATAATTCACAGACGTCGTTAAAAAGTCACAGAGACAAGTCACAGAGTCGTTAAAAAATGTTTAAAAATGACAATCTTTTGCTTTGTGAGATTGCTACTCCATTTATGACCGCTTCTGTACGTTTAGCAACGGAGATTTACAAACACGATAAAGACATGTATGTTAATATCCGGATCTACAAAACAGATAAGGAGAAGTAAATAATAATTAATCTCAGTTAACTTGGACTGTTAAATAATTGTCTAAGATTAATGTCAGTCGTGAAGTCGCGACGGCATCGTTTTCCTTGATTACACAATTAGCAACAGGTTTCTAAGCTGAACGAATTAATTGGGAATCAAGATTTTGTTATATTATAGCGAATAATAATTGGTTTTCTTTACTAATATTTATGTATTTATTTATTTAAACTTTATGGAACAAAAGTACAAAGGCGGACTTAATGCCTTAGGGATTCTATAACAGTTAACCAAAGGTGGTGAGCAAAGGGGAGGTGGTGATATTATGAAAGAGGTAAAGTTTTTTTTTATATTTATGAGAGTAAATGTCGTGATGGCCTAGTGGTTAAGGCGCCCGCCTCTCATGCATTAGGGTGTGGGTTCGAATCCGGGCAAGTACCAATGTGACTTTTTCAGTTCATATGTACTTTCTAAAGTTTATCTCAGACATTACTGACATTCCGTGCCTCGGAAAGCACGTTAAGCCGTTGGTCCCGGCTGTCATTCGTGGATCTTTGACAGTCGTTACGAATCGTCAGAAGCTTGAGAGTCTGACAACCAGTCTTACCTAGGGGGTCCAGATAGGCAGTCGCTCCATGTAAAATACTGGTATTCAGCTGCATCCGGTTAGACTGGAAGCCGACCCCAACATAGTTGGGAAAAGGCTAGGCAGATGATGATGATTTATGAGAGTAAATCCTTGGTGGTGCCGGTCCTAATACAAAAATTATTTTACTGAGAGAAATATCTTCTAGCGTCAGTGACCCAGTGTTTAAGGATCAGCCTCTTCTGCATAAGGTTATGGGTTCTCAATCGCATTCAGGCAAGTACAATGTGGCTTTTCCAATTCACATTATGTACTTTTTAAGTTTATATTCGATATCACTGACATCGGTGAAGAAAAACATAGTGAGGAAACCTATAAGATTAAAATCTCCAGTCTGCCTTGAGCAAGCGTGGTGATAAATGCTCGTGTCTTCTCCGTATGAGAAAAGGCTTTTTCCCAGCAGTGGGGCAATATTATGTTGGAATTATTAGAGTCTTATTTAAAATGCTGGTTGAAAGAAAAAGTTATTTTTTTGGACATGATACGTAACATAGCATTAAATTAAGCTCGTTTTAGCTCTATTTAACATCAATACCCTTTATGTCATTGAAACCAGTTTTGTATTTAACATAATAATACGTAAAATTCGACTTTAAATAAAGTAGGTATCTAATAATTCAAACAAATATTGAAACGTTCATAGAGCGATCGTTATTACGATGTTAGTTTAGCGCGAGTGTGTTAAGTGATTGGCCACGAGATGGCGTTGTTTGGCAATCAATAGGATAATATTTAAAATAAATAGATATTACACTTGTAAGTGTAATATAATATTTTTTATATCAATTAGCAAGTTTTTGTAGACTTTGATAAGACTTTTATTTACCTATGTCTTTTTGAACGGTGGTTAGCTTATGGTGGCAGAATTCGAAAAATCAGGTAAATCCTATAGTTCCATGTCGTTTGCATTATAAGACACTAGCTTTAAAAATAAAATTAAATATAAATAAATAAATAAATAAATAATAAATAAATTTTGAGTGTATCCATTACAAACAAACAAAAATGCATTTTTTTTCCTCTTTATAATATTAGTGTAGATTGCATGCAATGCAATCTACATTAAGGAGGTATGACTCTCCACTACTATTATAATATCTTATTGCTCGTAAATGCATCGCGAAAACTGATTTTGTAACAGAAGGTTTACTTATATAGATATAAGATTCGTTAGAATAACGTATTCTTTTAAAATTTTATTTATTTACTGCAATGCCGAAAACACAACGAAACAAAAACAAAACTAACGAAGTACTAATCGGTACACCTTTGCCTAACCCTTCGGGGATTCCAGGCGTGAAGTTGTTATGTTATTACAATGGACACTTACAGCGCGGCAGCGGTTTGCCTCTCAAGAACGCATCTCAAGACCAACTTGAAACAAGCTCTTGATTACTCGAAAGAAGAAAAAATGTGACAAATTACTTGAAAAATTGACAGAATTATCAACATCAAATCACAATATCTTACGCGCGCTTACAATTTGTCACATTCCGGGGGCTAAGTGCTTACAGTTTGACTAATGGCGCTGCTAAACGAGCCAATTTTTCTTTGCAATACATTGCTATCAATGTTTTAAGTATTATGTAATATTTAAACATTGATTGGACTGCCGTATTGGTCTAGTGGTCGCAAAGCGCGATTGCTGAGCATGAGAACTTAAGACAAGTTCGATTCCTATGTCGGGCAAAGTGTTATTGGGTTTTTGCATCAGACATTTCTCAGTAGCAGCCTCGGAGTCTGAATTTGTGCCCGGTTGATGGCAATAGGATCGCCTCTTATTACATGGTACTTAAACATGACTGGTGAAATGTGGGTGTACTTCTTCGGAAAAACCCAATAACACTTTACCCAACCAGGGAATCGGACCCAAGACCTCATGCTCAGCAGTCGCGCCTAACGACCACTAGACCAACGAGGCAGGAGAATATTATGTTACATGGAAAACGTATTGACGTTATCCAGTTGTATTGTCATCGCAGTGCATTGTGTGTCTGTCCTGTTTGATCACAACACCAGGGTACTGAAGTGTTTACTAAATATGTGTTTGAGGGCGCGTGGTATTGCAACACGTGTCTTCCGACATAGCAATGACGTTAAGAAAACGCATGTGCGGCCCGGACGCGCACGCGCAGGGATCTTTACCACAGAACAATAATTAAAATAACGTGAAAAAAAACTTTCTTTTTAGATAATAATTAAAGAGGATCCTTTAATTGATTAACTTTAGCAATAAAGTCTGTTTTGTCACCTTTTAGGTATGGGACCCTAAAAAAAGTGAATTCATAAACTATGGCTAGTTCTGCCACAATTAACTAAATTGTAATTATGTTAAAAAATATATTTAGGCAGGCATTTTTCTAGTACAGGTTCGCTAGCATCTTACATTATTATACCTATATTATTTAATTCAGATTCATTATGTGTTTTATCATTAATTGTATTTTTTTTTTAATTATATGTTTGGGATGTAAATTAAAATGTTATATATTATATATATTATAATATCTGGATAGTAATGTAACAATATCACATTTTAAATACGACACAACTAATTTAATTACTGAGAGTTTAAAGTACATTATTTTTTACATCATAACATCACGCCTGTATTCCCCGAAGGGTTAGGCAGAGGTGTACCCATTAGTACACCCACATTTCACCAATTATGTTTTAATCCCATGCAATAGGGGGCGAGCCTGTTGCTATTGCCTATTGTTATTTTTTGTTTTTCTACTTTTGTCTAGTTTGGTTTTGTAAAATTCAACTAAAATAAATGTTTTTTTTTTGTTAACCTATAAGTATGCAAAAGTACGTTTTGAAGCAAAAAGTCTGTCTACAAGTAATGATACCTATCTATTACATGTACCTACTACGGCTTTCATGATCTTTCATGATACTTCAAAGAAAACTTTATAAAGTTTTGCAATTTATTCAAAAGCAAACTTTATTCATGTACAGCACATAAATTCGGAATGATAAGGATTCTGTTGAAATATTCAATAAAGTGAAGGGAACTTTTAGTATAAACGTAAACGTGATTATTAACTTGTGTGACATATCGGAGTCGGCTCAGCAGTGAAAGGAGAAAAAAGGAAATGTTTATTGACACCGACTATGTGCACATAAAAATAGTAATAAAGAAGATTATTCGATAAAAAAACCCATGTGTCAGGGTGTCGCGAATGTCAAAATCAAGTGTCGCGAGTGTCAGATCAAACAGAAACTTTATACGACTATTCAACAATTATTTTTCAGAAATATGATATTAGGATTGTACTACCTACTCGTATTAACCTGAATGCTAGAAATGTTAAAAAAAAAAACAAAAAAAATCACTTGTATTACCCTGATTAATAGAAATGTCAAAAAAAAAACCGAAAAAAATCGGTTTAGTCCCATCTCATCCCCTTCCCATCTCATCCCCCATGCTTTTATACCTACAAAAATTTCACACCTCTCACTCCTGGCATAAATTAATTGTTTAAAGTACAGTCTTATCGACATTTGTATTACATAATACTAGCTTCCGCCCGCAACTTCGTGCGCGTCAGTTAATCCCTATTATCTAGCGGAATGAAATTATATGTTGCATATTTGGTAGGTATGAGAATACTCTTACCTACCAAATATACTTACAACATTATGTAATATAACAATTGTATTTAAGCGGGTCCTACACAGAAGTAGCCTGCGGTGGCGACGGCAGTGACGATCAGTTGTATTCGGTTGCAATGCAAGGGAGTCTTTAAACACGCGCGGTCATGACGCGGCCTGCGAGCGGTTGCCCGCGGCCGCATGCTCCGCCCCTTGTGCCACGCGGTCAGTTGTACATTTTTACAACAGGCCGCGTGTACCGCGTTGAAAAATACGTAAATTGTAATAGAAAATGAATCCACATTTTTCTGTTCCTGAAAGTAAGTGATGCCAATGATAATATAGGTATCCCTCAAAAGTTTAAACTGTTTTTTTATTTCATTTTTTTTTTCTTATCTCCTAGTCTTATTACTCATAATATCCCTGTAAAAATACCACTGTAGAAAAAAAATAACACAACACCACAGCTAATCATGCTGCAGGCCGCCACCGTGATCACGGTGGTGAGTCGCCGCAGAGGCTGGAGCCGCGGCTCGCGGTAGGCCGCCACCGCAGGCCGCGTCTGTGTAGGACCCGCTTTAACATTAATTTTATTTTTGGATTTTTATATTCTTTTTTTATACAGAGATATATTTTTTTAAATCATTTATTGATGTAGATTAACGAGTTTATGGCAACGGCCTCTGTTGTTTAATATAGTGTATTTATACACATATTACATCGGCAACAAGAAAAATATTTAGTTTTTTCCGTTTAGGGCTTATTGTTATTGTGTTTTTATATCTTAAAGTAAAATAATTTTATTTGTTAATTTTGAATGTATATTAATTTCACACCCTGAGTTTTTTTTTGTTCATGACTGTACCGTTGACAGATTTATGCTAGGAGCGAGAGGTGTGACATTTTTGTAAGTATAAAAGCATGGGGGATGAGATGGGAAGGGGATGAGATGGGACTAAACCAAAAAATCTACGTACAAGAAATACAAATTTTATTCGATCTCATAAAACTTCCCCTTAGTTAGCATAACCATAACTCACTCGTACAACAAACGTTCATCAATGGTCAGACAGACAAATCTTTTCCTATTACTTATTATCTCTATAATATTCACTACTAGCTTTCGGCCGCGGCTTCGCTCGCGTTAATTTAGAATTTGCTAATCAATTCAGGTTGGACTCTGTTTGTAGATAAAATTGTAAAGTGATTTTTGTTTGAATAGGTACCTATCCTCGATTTTCTTACACCCTAGTACTTTTTTTATAAACCCAGTATTTCTACTGCCATAGGTCCCACGGAAACAGGATAAAAACAAAAAAAAAGATAAAAAATGTTCTCCTCTATCCTATGTCCATCTCCTGGGTCCAAGCTACCTCCTCACCAATTTTTAGCCAAATCGGTTCTGCCGTTCTTGAGTTATAAATAGTGTAACTAACTCGACTTTCTTTTATATATATAGATAGATTATGATTATGACACACATACAAACATTTATATTGATCTAATTTCTCAAACTTTCCATCTCTAACATTCCTTTTGAGTGAAAATGATAAAACTTGCTAACTATAAATTAGTGTAATGTGTTTAATTCGTCCCTTAACAGAAAGCTTTAGGGAATTATATGAATTTGATTTAGATAAGGGTTTAATTGGGTACTCGTGCGAGTTATATTGTCGCTGTGAAGTGCGGTCAATTGAAAATATTGAAATAATAATGTAACATTTTTTTTCCGGAAAATCTGTTTCAGGACTTTAATGAAAAGTAATCAATATAAACTAATTTAATAAAGAGGAAACGTTTGTGAGGCTGTGGAGAGTAATCTCTAGATCTACTGAAGCGATTTTGAAAATACGTTCGCAAATTGGAGCAACGTTAGCATAGAGATACGTAAGAAAAATCACGCGAATAAAGTCTTAGTTACATTATAAATGAAGAATGAAGTACGAGTACTTACATACTTTCAAAAGGTTTTTTTTTTTGTTGGAACTGCTTTACTTTGTCTTATGCCCCCTCTAGACGACCTTCCTTCTCTATCTTTCTGTCTCTTTCTATTATATACGGGTGTGTAGAGGTATGTGCATTTGCCTTCGTTCCTGCCTAACACTGAGAATTTCTCCTGGATCGTGGGTGCGTTTACAAACATAATAAAAACTCACACACACAAACAGCCAGACCGCGCAAGTACCTGCAGGCCATACAAATATTTGTTCCGTGAAGAAATCGAACGCGCGACACGCAGCGCAGTGGCCTATTCCTTAGCCACTGAGCTAGCTAACCGTGCCGTCAAAACGAAACCGTAAAATTACATAACATAACATCACGCCTGTAATCCCCGAAAGGTTAGGCAGAGGTGTTCCCATTAGTACACTCACATTTCGCCAGTTATGTTTTTAGTCCCATGTAATAGGGGGCGAGCCTATTGCCATCAACCGGGCACAAATCCAGACTCCGAGGCTGCTACTGAGAAATTCCTGATGGAAAAACCCAATAACACGTAAAACTACACTGAAAATAATACACAAATGTCAGGTCTATCTACCTATTGGACATGCATACAATACACACGATATCACTTGTTAGTTCAGTGGTTTGAAAAGCGGCTGAATTTGGGTTACCAAAGCATTTCACTGAATTGAAAATAATGGAGCGCTTTCACTGGCTGTCGAACACCGATGAAAGTATGACTTTTATATTTTCTATCGTGTCTTTGAGGCCTGAAGAAATAGTGATTTTATTATTGCTATAACGATGTCTGGTATTCAGACACAGGCCCATAGAAACTTAACCAAAACATGGGTATCAGAACAGACTTTTTTCCGTCATTGCGGTGGCGAATTGTTTTCTTAAATTTATTTAATACTAGCTTTTACCCGCGGCTTCGCCCGCGTTTGTTTAGAATTTGACAAACAATTCGGGCTGTACTCGGCTTGTGCCAGATCCAGAATTATTAAATACGGACCAACTGTGACTCATAAAAGTCCGTCGGCGTTCAGTTTGCATTTCTGCCAGAGAGGTCCTTCTCGCGTCTGTTCTGGAGTTTCTGATGCTGTAATGGCTGAGCTTGTTTTCTGAGACGAAGTTGTGTTTGAACAGGCGTCTCAGTTGCTCTTACAGCTCTCTGGCTTTCCGCTTGTTCCTCCAAAAGCAATTGCGTTTGGAAGGGAGTCACAGTCACTCTCAGAGAAACTTGGCGGGATTGGCTCTCCAGTCTTTCTTGGCTTTAAGAAAATGTCTCATCAGCTCTCAAAGCTGCTTGTCTCTCCGGTTGTGCTTGCCTTCTTAATGCGACGTGAACGGAAGATTCCTGGGATTGAGAAGTAAGTTTTGCTCGGGCTCGCAATGAGCTTTTGCCTGAGTTGGATCTGCGAGATATTTTAAAATAAAAATAAATTAATCTACCTACCCTAATTAAAACACACCGAACATACCTCTAACGAAAAAAATTAATAGTACTGAGGGACAAACTTAACTTTGCCGTTGAAAAACTGTTGTCTACATACATCGACATAGGCCACGGTTAGTTTAGCAACTAAGCTTTTCCTTCAGTTAGACATCGACTACACGCATTAAACAAAGCAGTTTTACTTGTTACGACAGTCCTGCTGTGATCCTATGAGGAGTTCCGTTCCATATCTCCGAAGTTAATCATCAGATCATGACAATATTTATATGGGACCAATTCGAAAAAAAAAACAACTCTCAAACAAAAAAAAAATCAATCATCCAAATCAATTTTCACAATAATTGGCGGAGTAATCGCGGAGTACGCTTCACTGACACACTTCAAAGTTCTGCAAGGGGTTCTAAAGGAAATACCACTCCTGGAGGCACCCATGGACAGGACTTCATGTCACCACATCTTTGATCGAAGATATGGTATCCAACTTAAAGCGGAAGCTGAAGACTACTCTGGCATCAATGAAGTTCGGATATACACAGACGGGTCCAAAAACAATTATGGTACTGGAGCTGGCGTCTTCTCAAACGACTTAAACATCAAAATGTCAACAACTTTAGATAAACTAAACACGATCTTCCAAGCAGAATGCATTGGCATCACCAGAGCGGCTCAAGCAGTTGCAGCCAGAGACGTCAGAGATCTCAACATCAAAATTATCTCAGACAGTTCATCGGTGCTTCAAGCGCTACAAAACAACACTATAACTTCTGCCCTCGTTTTGGAATGTCATAATACACTCCAACATATTGCGATCACAAACAAAGTAACCCTGCAATGGATAAAAGGGCACAGTAACTCACTGGGTAACGACGCAGCCGATGAATTGGCTAAAAGAGGCGATGAGAGGCTATCTGAAGACAGAACAAAACAGTATACGGCCCGGAACCGCTGCTCCCCATACCTCAAGCCCAAATAAAATCATGGCTACGTAAGAAAACCGAGGAAACACACCAAACGGAATGGAGAAATAGTGTAACCTGCAGGCAAACAAAGAATGCAGTTCCGGAAGCATCAAAAAGACTTGCCCTCAGCCTTATTAGATTGAAACGGGACGAAATTCGGAAGATCATAGGCATCATAACCAGCCACTGTCCCCTAAACAAACACCTATTCACCATAGGTGTGACAGACAGCCCTCTGTGCAGAGGATGCATGGAGGCAGAAGAAACACCACAGCACGTGCTCTTGGGAGTGCAGAAGCGTGGCAGATCAACGGGCACGGACTCTCCAATCGCCGGTATCGTTCCCCGAAGCCTGCAACAGTCTGAAAAGACTGCTGGCATTCTGGGAGGATCTGGGATGGTTGGAGTAACTCCTTAAGGATATTCTTTTCATACGTACAATGGCCCAATAAAGAGACTAAGTGCGGAAACAGCCCAGCTAACCTAACCTAACCTAACCATGCTTTACTGACGGGTCATGTTATAAGTTCGCCTTTATACTTCCATACTTCCTCTATGAATGTGTTTACACCTGCCAAGTGTCAGCGACGATACAGTAATGTCAGTGTCAGTTATGCAGTTTTTCTGTATACCTGACAACGTAAATAAAGTGGGTCCCAGACAAACGCGTAATGTTGTGGCGGCCGCGTCTTTTGCAAATTTTAACAACAGACCGCGAGTACTGCTTTGTAAAATATAGAAATTGTAATAGAAATAGTTTAATTTTAATAATAATTTAAATTTAATCCACACTTCACTTTCCTAAGAGTAATATGCGATGCTAATGATAATATAGATAAGTACCTCACACCTCAAGTGTTTTTTCCTACCTTTTTTCTCATCTTCTGAGAGAAGAGAATGAGTCATGAATGTAATAAGACAACGTTACGGTTAGCCATATTGACTGACATCCGGTTATAGCACAAACACCACGCTAATGACACTTCAGGCCGCCACTGTGACCGCGGTGGTGTGTTTTTGCAGCGGTTGGAGCCGCGGCCTGCGGTTTGCCGCAACCGCAGGTCCGTCCGTCTGGAAGCCACTTTATGCAAAATGTCAGGATACTCTTCAGCGGTTTTGGGCATGAAAAATTATAAAGCAAACAACTTTCGTACTCCTAGGTTGTTTACTTGAAACTGGTCTATGGACAGTCTAGACTCAAAATGTATTGGATGCGTAAACTTAAAATTTAATCATGATCCGATAGACACGTGGCGCCATCTACTGTCATAAGGACGTTTTTGTGATTTCCCTCGGGAATAGTACTTTTTTTCGGGATTAAAGGTACCCTATGTTCGTCCCTGTACACCTGGCAACGTATATGCAAAATTTCAGGATGATCGGTTCAGTGGTTTAGGCGTAAAATGGTAGCAAACAAACAAACAAACTTACTTTCACATTTATAATATTAGTTAGGATTTATTTATTTAAACAAGCAACAAATGTACAAAGGCGGACTTAATGACATTTCACTTAAAAATTAAAATTGAATAACACAGTACTTTCGGAGAAATATATTTTAAAAAGCTGCCTATTTTCAACCGACTTCAAAAAGGAGGAGGTTCTCAATTCAACGCGTATGTTTTTTTTTTATCAACCGACTTCAAAAAGGAGGAGGTTCTCAATTCAACGCGTATGTTTTTTTTTTTTTTTTTTTTTTTTGTATATTTGTTCAACGATTACTCCGCCAATTATGAATCGATTTGGATGATTCTTTTTTTGTTTGAAAGAATATAGTCCCGAATAGGTCCCATAGGAATAATGTCATGATCTGATGATGAACTTTGGAGATATGGAACGGAACTCCTTGTAAAATCACAGCAGAACCGCCGTAACAAGAAAAGTTGCTTTGTTTATACGTGTAGTCGATGACTGACTAAAGGAAGTGGGGAGGGGGTACGTCAACCCCCCTCCTACCACTTTCCAAAATTAAATATATCGTGTGAGGTATTGTTTGAAAGGGCTTTATGTAAGGATTTCAAACATGAACACACAAGCACTAAAAAGTGAAAAATAAAAAGCTTTTTTACAAAAAAAGATCACCGCCTTCAAAAATCACAAAATAAAAAATAACTTTAGCTTGGAAGTCGGTGGCAATACCTACATAACAAGAAACAAAACCAAAGCCGCCGACTTCCAAGCTAAAGTTATTTTTTATTTTGTGATTTTTGAAGGCGGTGATCTTTTTTTGTAAAAAAGCTTTTTTTGTAGTTTTTGAAGGCGGTCATATTTTTTTGTAAAAAAGCTTTTTTGTTTTATCTATCTGTCTGTCTATCTGACTGCCTCGTTGGTCTAGTGGTCGCAAAGCGCGACTGCTGAGCATGAGGTGTTGGGTTCCTAGGTCAGGCAAAGTGTCATTGAGTTTTTACATCATCAATTTCTCAGTAGCAGCCTCGGAGTCTTGATTCGTGCCCGGTTGATGGCAATAGGCTCGCCCCCTATTATATAAGACATCAACATAACTGGCGCAAATGGGCACTCCTCTGCGTAACCCTTCGAGTATTACAGGCGTAATGTTATGTATGTATTTTGAGTTTTATTTTTTGTAATATTTCCATTTGTATGTCATTAATTAAACATAACCGTGTCTTTTTATCATGAAACTTTTCTTTCGTAAAAGTAACACTTATTTCTCTTTTCAGTTGCAAATTGTTAACTAACCAAGTTTCAGCGGGTAACAAGTAACAACTTTTTATATTATTTTCGGGCCAGTTCGGAAACAAGATTTGGTATTCGTTTAGCGAACAGATGGGCACAATAAGATAGATGTACAGATTATATCTACCTGTACAAAGAATCAGTTTATTATCATGGATAGGTACTGGGCGCCAACCGCCATCTCTTAAAACAATATTATTTTAATAATAATAATAATAAACATTTATTTCAGAAAACAATCCATCCATATTTGATAGTAACAGTGTAAGCTTATAAACTAGTGTTAGTGCGCACAATAAGGCACATGGTAAGTACTAACACCCCGATGGTAAGTACTTATACCCCTGTAGTAAGTACTTACACCCCGATGGTAAGTACTTACACCCCGATGGTAAGTACTTACACCCCGATGGTAAGTACTTACACCCCGATGGTAAGTACTTACACCCCGATGGTAAGTACTTACACCCCGATGGTAAGTACTTACACCCCGATGGTAAGTACTTACACCCCGATGGTAAGTACTTACACCCCGATGGTAAGTACTTATACCCCTATAGTAAGTACTTACACCCCGATGGTAAGTACTTATACCCCTGTAGTAAGTACTTACACCCCGATGGTAAGTACTTATACACCTGCAGTAAGTACTTACACCCCGATGGTAAGTACTTACACCCCGATGGTAAGTACTTATACCCCTGCAGTAAGTACTTACACCCCGATGGTAAGTACTTACACCCCGATGGTAAGTACTTACACCCCGATGGTAAGTACTTATACCCCTGCAGTAAGTACTTACACCCCGATGGTAAGTACTTATACCCCGATGGTAAGTACTTATACCCCTGTAGTAAGTACTTACACCCCGATGGTAAGTACTTACACCCCGATGGTAAGTACTTACACCCCGATGGTAAGTACTTACACCCCGATGGTAAGTACTTATACCCCTGCAGTAAGTACTTACACCCCTGCAGTAAGTACTTACACCCCGATGGTAAGTACTTACACCCCGATGGTAAGTACTTATACCCCTGCAGTAAGTATTTATACCCCTATAGTAAGTACTTACACTCCGATGGTAAGTACTTACACCCCGATGGTAAGTACTTACACCCCGATGGTAAGTACTTATACCCCTATAGTAAGTACTTACACCCCGATGGTAAGTACTTACACCCCGATGGTAAGTACTTACACCCCGATGGTAAGTACTTATACCCCTATAGTAAGTACTTACACCCCGATGGTAAGTACTTATACCCCTATAGTAAGTACTTACACCCCGATGGTAAGTACTTACACCCCGATGGTAAGTACTTACACCCCGATGGTAAGTACTTACACCCCGATGGTAAGTACTTACACCCCGATGGTAAGTACTTACACCCCGATGGTAAGTACTTACACCCCGATGGTAAGTACTTACACTCCGATGGTAAGTACTTATACCCCTGTAGTAAGTACTTATACCCCTATAGTAAGTACTTACACCCCGATGGTAAGTACTTATACCCCTATAGTAAGTACTTACACCCCGATGGTAAGTACTTACACCCCGATGGTAAGTACTTACACCCCGATGGTAAGTACTTATACCCCTGCAGTAAGTACTTACACCCCGATGGTAAGTACTTACACCCCGATGGTAAGTACTTATACCCCTGCAGTAAGTACTTATACCCCTATAGTAAGTACTTACACCCCGATGGTAAGTACTTATACCCCTATAGTAAGTACTTACACCCCGATGGTAAGTACTTATACCCCTATAGTAAGTACTTACACCCCGATGGTAAGTACTTACTCCCCGATGGTAAGTACTTAAGTATAGGGTTTAATTTTTATTACTCAATCACGCCAGAACGGCTGAATGGATCTGGATGAAATTGGTGTGATGTAATATAAGAAATTAAGTAGGTAGGATAGTTGGTACCACACATAGGGTACTTTTTATCAAGGAAAATTAAAAGCGATGGTGGGATAGTATCATCTGACGAGGACGAAGTAGTGGGCAGAAGCTGGTTTTGTATTATTATTCTTTTGTATTCGACTTAGCTAAGAATATAAAATATTTTTCAGATGAATATAGTGAAATGTTTTAATAGCAAAATCAAAAAACACGTGCCAAGTATTTGATTACCAGCATACCGACATTTATGAAAACATTTCTTTTTACATAAAGAAATTGCCAAAGAACCCAATGAAACGCCGCTAAACTTGCAAAAACAAATTTTATTCACAAATTCTCCCCCTTAGAGGCTTACATCACCACTCTAATAGGTATAAGGACTCAAGAATGATGGGGAGCCATTGTTCTTGCTCCCTCGGAATCTTCATGAAAAACTCCGTCATTTCTTTGCTAACGGATCTTTTATTTTTACATGAATGTATGGCGAAATGTGGGTTTACTACTAATAGGTACACGGGGTAGGTATACGTTCGGGGATTACAGGCGTGATGTTATGTTAATTTGCTGCCCCGCGTGTCATCACGCACAAAGCTATCGATTTCAGACATTTAGTATAGGGCTGATCACATTAGTACCGCTCCGCGTGGCGTGGAGCAACCGACTAATTGTATGAAACCAATAGCTTTCCCAATCGTGGCGACACGCGGGGCAAGTCAAGTATAAATGCAGCTTAAAGTTCATTAATTTTCTTAAGATTATGAGCCTTACGCGCTGCCTACTGCCCAGCGACGCCCTAAGCCGAGGATCATACCCCACAGGGGGTGAGTTTGTAAGTTTTTAAGCCCTGGCTGGAGGCCTTAATTTTCTTTAACGCACCACAGGAAAGTCCGGTTATGCAGCCGACAACCTCTTAGGTTGACCTGCGAGATGCAAATCCGAAAAAAATAGTTTTTTCTTTATCTATACTTATATAATAATTCTGAAGAGATTTGTGTTTTTTTGTTCGTTTAAACGCGTTTGGAACTCCCAGTTGGATTGAAATGTTTTTAGTATAATTATGATGGTCAGATTCATGAGGAATAGTAAAAGCTATGTAATATTGCTACTTACATCAAATTCATAAAAGCACAGCACCATATTTCGACATCATTTCCGTCTTCCCCAAATGGTACGATTACACCACAACCTCAAATTTCAACAGAAAATATACACAAAGGCTCTCAAAGAACCCAATGAAACGCAAAACTCGGAAAATGCGAATTTACTTGCAAAATATCTTGGAAGCTTACATTAGAAGTTACTCATACATATGTATAAGTGGGTTAAGTACACACACGTACAGACGGTTCTTACTTTGTGACTTGAATCATTTTCAAATCGCTTCCTTAACTTGCCTTTTGATGGGGGAATCTCTTTGAATTATTCAATCGATTAAGTTTTAACAGAATATCTGTACTAACTTAATAAAGGTAGAGATTTGTTTAACCAGGGTTTTGTAAAAAAAAACTTTTAAAGTGTCCGTGGAGTTTCTTGCTCGTTCTTCTCCATAGAGGCCTACCTCCGTTTTGGAACGAGCAACTAGCTTCAACTGTCGGACTACCTGACCGACTCCTTGACAATTCAGTGCCTGTTAATGGTCTAATTATATGCTTTGACTTGACTATAATATTAAAACACTGGTGCCGATTCCCTTGGTCACAAACTAAACTATAAATTAGACTATTTCCATCGTTTTCTGTCCATTAAAACAAAAAAGAGACTAATGTAAATAAGAGCTGTCAAATTTAGTCAATCTGACACATCCATACAATTATAGTTGACATCTTAAAACGTATGGATTTAAATACGGAAAAGTTCTAGGCAAAACTATTTTGACATCTCTAACTTAGAATATGCTCAAAAAATACTATTCAATTTGACATATTGACCTATATTTGCCTTTTATACCTTAAGGGACCTCAAGATATTCCCCTGCACACATCCAGAAAGCGTTCCTCCATTACCAGTAGAGCGATTTCAATATCTAAGTTTGATCTAGAAACCTAGTTTCTTTGAGAGGTGAGAACTTATTTTAAACTTCTCTAAAGTTATATAGTTTGTCGGTGTAGCACGTGTCTTGTTTACAGAAATATATTAGTTTTACCTTATATTGTATCGTAAACCAGCTTTTTATCCACAAATCCCCTGACTAATGATTTCTGTGCAATTTAAGGAGCTTTTACGCCTTATGAAATGTCATACAGACTTTCAAGCTCTTATTTTTCGAAATGAATGAACTGATTTTAGTAAATCTTCATACTCATAAGCCTCACTTCTGAGCAGCATAAGAGGCAGTCGCAAAATCATTCTGAAGGCTGTGGTGACATATACTTCCTCCGCCATAATAAGGCAATTTGTGCGAAGACTTTTGTTCCGTTGTTAGGCTGCCTCGTTGGTCTAGTGGTCGCAAGCGCGGCTGCTGTGCATGAGGTCTTGGGTTCGATTCCCAGGTCGGGCAAAGTGTTATTGGGTTTTTCCATCAGGAATTTCCCAGTAGCAGCCTCGGAGTCTGGTTTTGTGCCCGGTTGATGGCAATAGGCTCGCCCCTTATTACATGGGACTAAAAACATAACTGGCGAAATGTGGGTGTACTAATAGGTACACCTCTGCCTAACTCTTCGGGGATTATAAGCGTGATGTTATGTTATGTATGTTACTTTTGTTCCATAGTTTCTGAGTTTTTGGGTGGTCTTTGTACGTTTTTGTCTTTAGTTTAAGTTACTAACATTAGTATTAAGTGCAAAACTGTTACTAACAAGTTATGGATCTTATATGTAGTAGTTGTCCGAAATAAAATGATTATTATTATCATTATTATAAGCAAGATACATAGGTCTTTTTTTAAGGATGGTAAATCATCATATGACTCTTTCCGCTTTGGGCAGAGCGGAAGGGATAGTGTCAGTCTTTTACTGACTGAAACCCATCCATGTTTCTTCTAGTGCCTTTTGCGTTCGAGGACCGCGGTAACTCTTTTGAACAAATTCCGCAACGGAATACATAGATCTAAAAGTTATCAGAGATCATTTTCGAAACATCTTATTTGATAAAAAGATACCTACTTGGAAATCTCTGTTTCTATGATAACCTTGAATTCGCTTTTTGCTGTAACTCTATTTTTTTAATAGTTGAATGATACTTCAAGTAGACTGATATAAAATATTAGGTAACTTTTACCCACGTTTGCAAAGAAATTTTCCTAGAAGCCGGCAACAGCTTAGTTCAAATATTTCAAGAGGTTTTCCACTCTACTTACAACGTTATAATATTATTAGTATGATTGTAAAATCGATAATGTAATATCGAGCCTCACGAGACACCGGAGTAATGTATTACGTCGAAGGTTACAAATTACAATCTCATCAATAATTTTCATTAGGAAGTAATAAACATAAAATGGAGATTCTTCAACCGTTGCGTTGAAAATTGAGTTGGGAAATTGGCACGTGTACCATTCATAAGAAAGAAATAAGATGACGGATTTGTGACTCAATCATAAAATCAAAGTCAAAGTCAAATCATTTATTTCAATTAGGCCATTATAAGGCACTTTTGAATGTCATAATTATGCAAAAAGAAAAAAGGAATTTATATAGTTGCCTCTTTCAAAAGATAGTTTTGTATGGAGAAGAATGGGGAAGAAACTCCATACCTACGTACTCTTTCAAAATCATATGTCCACATTCAGCATATTGTGTTTTTTTGTTCCTTTGGGATGACGGGACTGACTGTCAGACTTTCGGGCTTCTGAAGACTCGTAACAACTCTCAAAGATCCATGTATGACAGCCGTGATTAATGTGCTTTCCGAGGCACGGAAGAATCTCGGTTTGTAAAGATGGCCACCCATCCACGGACCAATCCCAGCAAGAGTAGCTTCACCTGATGGATCGATCCGTGCGGCTGTTATTACTTAGCCACGAGCATCTCCATCCTTATGTTCTTAATAATACGGTTTAAATATGGTCTATAAAGAACGTTCATCAACGTACGTATTATTAGTGTACCTGGGTATGTCCGCGAGGCGTGGAGGTCGCGCGCGACGCACGGGCGGCAGGACGCCCACCTGTAGACAAACAGACACATTTTATAACTACTTTTATTATTTCAACTAGCTTTTGCGCCGCGGCATTGTCGGCGTAAATGTCGATTATTGAAGACGCAAATAAAGTCGTGGATTAAAAAGCAACTTATATCCTTGCTTGGGGTTTTATGAAAACGTAATAGACAGACAGACAAAGTTACTTACACAACTATAATATTATATTAGTAATGAGGATATAAGGACACTAATTTATTTTAAAATGAAGTAGTTTTAAATCTAGATACAGCGGGTCAAGGACACCCTGGAGAGCTGATGATCAAAATAGATCCTGTCTCGGAGATAAGTAGGAACAAACAGTAAGACAGTAGCGTGTCAACATTCATAAGCATCCAGTCAAAAGATGTCATTTTAACATTACAAACAAACACTTCTGTTTTATTTATTTGTATAGAAAACACATTTAACAAAGCTCAAAGGCGCATACAATAGCAGAACAACACAGCACATGATAACGTTTACATTGGCGTGACAGAAGAATAAAGAGCTCGCTGTCGGCGCTAATGTTGGGCACACGTGTTGAGCACGAGTGTCGCGGCGTGTTCCCACGCTCGCCCACTCTAGTGTGAGAGGGAATGTGTTGGAAGAGGGTGAGGTCTGTAGACTCTTTATTGCGTTTTTTTACAAATAACCTAGTCCCACACTAGGAATTTCTTCTGCATCGTGATTACGTCATCATCTGCCTAGCCTTTTTCCCAATTATGTTAGGGTCGGCTTCCAGTTTAACCGGATGCAGCTGAATACCAGTATTTTACATGGAGCGACTGCCTATCTGACCTCCAAAACACAGTAACTGGGTATTATGATACCCCTTGGTAAGAATGGTTGTCAGATTTTGGGGCTTCTGACGACCCGTCGTATGACAGCAGTTCATCGTGATTCCGTATTTTTTACAAGTAACTGAAATCGAATTGTCTGTTCTTAAAGTCGAAACAACAGTGTTTTACAAAATAAATATACGACAATTTACAAAAACAAATATTTATTTTTATTTATAAGTAACTTAGGCTTCCTTATCCATATTCGAAATAGAAATCGAGTCTCGCACAAAAATTATAATTCCGTGATAGCCAACACTCGCGCAAACGTAGTCGCGAGCATAAACTAGTTTGATTTAATTTTAGTTCGTACACAAATTACGCCTGTACTCCCCGTAGGGTTAGGTACAGCTGGTGTACTCATTTGTACACTCACATTTCGCTATTTCGTTGGTATTTAAATGGAATTGCTAAAATGACATAGATTAGGCTACTCTGGGATTTTAGACCATAAGTGAATCTGAGCAATTTAGTGTATTTAAGCTCACTAGTCGTTTAAGCGAGGCTTCCGAAACCAAACCAATTTAAACACAACCCAAAATAAAATAAAGTAGCTTTTAAAAATACAAAAATAAAGTACCTATTAAGAAGAATAACGGTCAGATTAGCTTAGCCTCTTAAAGGAGTACCCTAAGCTTAAGTTTTCAAATGTAACTTAAATAAAAGGGCACGAGTACTTGACATTTTTATCCTAAAACATTTTCTCGATAAACTCGAGCTGTCTCACTCCCACTAAAAGGTTTGTTGCATTACGAATAAGGTCTGAAATAAATGGGGCTTTCACTAAGCCGAGACTCGACATATTTTTTTGATAAAATATTGAATTAGATATCTTTAGACTAAGTAGATGATACGTCTACTTAGATGCAATTTGTTAGAGTTTTTGGGTTCACAGGTTGGTCGCCAATGCAATGTTTGAGTTTTGAGAAAGATTTTGATATTTCTTGATTTTATTTAGCGGTCGCCTGCGACTTTATACGTATAAATGGATGATATTACAAGGACTGCCTCGTTGGTCTAGGGTTCGATTCCCAAGTCGGCAAAGTGTTATTGCCTCGGAGTCTGGATTTGTGCCCGGTTGATGGCAATAGGCTGGCCCCCTATTACATGGGACTGAAAACATAACTGGCGAAATGTGGGTGTACTAATGGGTACACCTCTGCCTAACCCTTCGGGGATTACAGGCGTGTTGTTATGTTATGTTATTATAAGGACCACGTACTGAAAGTATACGTAGGAAAGTTATAGATATGTTTATATTTTTTAAGTAACTTTGTCGCATTAGATTTACTCTGTAATGGCAGAGAAAACGTATGTGATATAAATAAATAAAATGTCGGACAAAGATAAAAAAGTAGCATTATCTCCTTTCTTGGGGTTTAAACTTATTCCGTATCAAATTTCATCAAAATCGGTTCAGTAGTTTAGTCGTGAAAGAGTATAAGACAGACAGAGTTACTTTTGCATTAACAATAATAATACAATAGATTGGTATGGATAAAAAATATAAAGATGTATGAACGTAGATGAGGCGAAAGGAGTATGTAAGGATCGTAGCAGGTGGCGTTCTGTAGTTTCTGCCTACCCCCATGGGAAAAAATATTTTTATGGCTTGAAAATGACTTTTTTTATGGCTATTAGTCTAACAGTGCTTGTAGCTCTTTATAAGCTGATATTGAAATAACGATAGCGTGGTTATATTATTTTGTAATTTTAATATAATATATTGAATCGATACATCTAAAAACAAAGTTGGTCAAAATTTTCGTCAGTTATTCTTTAAAACTTTCCTCAAGGCAATTCAGAGTTCCGTGCCTCGGAAAGCACGTTAAGCTGTTGGTCCCGGCTGTCATACGTGGATCTTTGACAGTCGTTAAGAGTCGTCAGAAGCTTAAAAGTCTGATAATCAGTCTTACCTAGGGGTATCGATTACACAGTTACCGGGTTGTGGAGGTCAGATAGGCAGTCGCTCCATGTAAAATACTGGTACCCAGCTGCATCTGGTTAGACTGGAAGCCGACCCTAACATAGTTGGGAAAAAGCTAGGCAGATAATGATGAATTCAGAGTTCTTGACAATTTACTTCAGGGTGACTGCCTCGTTGGTCTAGTGGTCGCAAGTGCGACTGCTGTGCATGAGGTCTTGGGTTCGATTCCCAGGTCGGGCAAAGTGTTATTGGGTTTTTCCAACAGGAATTTCTCAGTAGCAGCCTCGGAGTCTGGATTTGTGCCCGGATGATGGCAATAGGCTCGCCCCCTATTACATGGGACTAAAAAAAAAAAAACATAACTGGCGAAATGTGGGTGTACTAATGGGTGCACCTCTGCCTAACCCTTCGGGAATTACAGGCGTGATGTTATGTTATGTTACTTCAGGGTGAAAAAAATAAAAAAAAATATAAAGTTCTTAAGATAATAAACTTTTCAATTTTCTAACCCTTTGGCCAAGGAAAGTATGCATGCAAAATAGGTTTTAAAAAGGAGATCTTATTTGCATTTCAATACCAGCTCTGCCTCTCTTTACAATATACCACCCTAACGTAAACACGATCTTTTATTTTCTTTCATTCCTACGTTACGTACATCGTTTTATGAACATGTCTCGCATACAGAACATGTTCTGTCTCTTTATTACAACATGTCGCTGAAGACTGTGTTCACACGGAAATAGTTATGTTAATGCTGGTGGCAAGTTGAATATGGCAAGTCAAAGGAGATTTTATAATGGCAAAGTATGTATTTTTTGTAATAGAGTTTTCATGCCATTTTTATAAAAAGGAAAAAGTTCTCAATTTAAAACGTTGTTTTTTAAGCTAATTTTATTATTTAATATTTCATTGGAATAAAAGTCTCGAGTTCTTTACCTAGCCTTCATAAGATATATTTAATCGTCAGTTACAGAAAGCGAAGTAACTACTAAATAATAAATTAACGTATTATAATACTAGCCTCTTATTGTGATACTAAGATTGATCATCACGCTTGCTCAAGGCGGATTGGTGGTTTCAGACTTACATTCATTTTAAGTCGAGTTTTCCTTCAATAATGTCCAAGATAATTTAGAGTGCACGATTTCCAATATCGATATAATACAAAGAATACTTCCAACAATAGAATCCTTCTAACTACATGTGAACCTTGCAGAACCTAACTCGCTACTAACGCAATACAAGTAAGAAAGCCCCACTAACACCGTCTGAACAAGACTTTATGTAGGCAGCAAAATTATTAGGCACATAACAAATTGAACATTATCGCAAGAGAAAGGGTTTTATTGATAACATCTTATTTGTGTGCCAGTGAGGGTTGCCACCCCTGTCTGAAATAGCGTTTATTGCTTTTGAAAGTTATTGATATTGTTCATATGATCGTTGAGTGGAGAGTAAATTGATTTATTTAACGTGAAATTCAGTTATTAATGATATGTTACTTGAAGTTTAGCTGGCGGGTGAGAGCTCATGTAGTCGCGACTGTTGAGTCTTGGATTCGATTCTCAGGTCGGGGAAAGTGTTTTCTCTGTAGCAGTCTAGATTTGTGCCCGGTTGATGGCAATAGGCTCACCTTAGGGGGCGAGTCTATTCTTTTCTGCATATTCTATTTTTTATTTTTTCTTATTCTATTTTTAGGGGGCAATTTTTAGTCCCTTGTAACAGGATATAGGACTTAAAAACATAACTGGCAAAATGTTGGTGAAGGTACACCTTTGCCTAATCCCCGAAGGATTACAGGCGTGATGTTACACTATGTTATGCTGTGTATAATAATGTCCGTAAACTTAGTAATGTACAGTTGTTGTTTGTCGGACGAAGTCGCAGAGAGCAGCTAGTCACTCATATTTCTCTTCCTCCATTCCATTCTGTCTATCTTTCCTGTCTGACATATTTGCTGAATAAAATCTTTCAAAAAAACTATTTCAATTAACGTTAAACCGAAAGAATATCATTATTAGCTTTCAATAAAGCAATTCATAGCCCGGATTCATTATAAAACGGAATAGATTCGAACACCGTTATTCACAAATTCAATCGAGTGAACCGGAAAACTTTCCGATAGAAATTGAATTATATTCCGAGTTCCAATCAAGCTTTTGTAGGTATAAGTTGAGAAAATGGTTTTGTGTCTTTTGCATTTAAAGTTATAGTTGATTTTTGTTTAATGGGCCGTCGCGTCGTCAGCATTTTTCAACCGACTTCAAAAAGGAGGAGGTTCTCAATTCGACGCGTATGTTTGTTTTTTTTTTTTTTTTTTTGTATATTTGTTCTACGATTACTCCGCCAATTATGAATCGATTTGGATGATTCTTTTTTTGTTTGAAAGAGTATAGTCCCGAATAGGTCCCTTAGGAATATTGTCATGATCTGATGATGAACTTTGGAGATATGGAACGGAACTCCTTATAAAATCACAGCAGAACCGCCGTAACAAGAAAAATTGCTTTGTTTATACGTGTAGTCGATGACTGACTGAAGGAAGTGGGGAGGGGGTAAGTCAACCCCCCTCCTTCCACTTTCCAAAATTAAATATATCGTGTGAGGTATTGTTTGAAAGGTCTTTATGTAAGGAATTCAAACATCAACACACAAGCACTAAAAAGTGAAAAATAAAAAGCTTTTTTACAAAAAAATATGACCGCCTTCAAAAACTACAAAATAAATAAAAAATAACTTCAGCTTGAAAGTCGGCGGCTTTGGTTTTGTTTCTTGTTATTTAGGTACCCATTAGTACACCCACATTTCGCCAGTTATGTTTTTAGTCCCATGTAATAGGGGGCGACCCTATTGCCATCAACCGGGCACATATCCAGACTCCGAGGCTGCTACTGAGAAATTCCGGTTGGAAAAACCCAATAACACTTTGCCCGACCTGGGAATCGAACCAAGACCTCATGCACAGCAGTCGCGCTTGCGACCACTAGACCAACGAGGCAGAGATTTTTGTTGATTTCTTTAAAAAAACATGAAAATTAAAAATATTGATGTAAATGTTAAACTTAGTAAGTACATATGAAATAGAAAAAGTCGCATTGGTGGTCACCTGTGCCGGCATGCTCGGCATGAGAGGCGCGCACCTTAACCATTTGGGAAATTAAACGAAAAAAAAATTGTGGATGTAAATTCCTGAAATATTATTATCAGTTTATCTTGAACAGGCCGTTCTCCATAACTTTTGCTACGCCATTATAATTATGTTCGACATGAAAAACAAATTGTTTTTTCAGGACACACGACGACATCCCTCCTGGCACAACCCCAGCCTAACACATTTATTCCTGTTTTTCAACCCACTTACGCGTAGCTACATATTGGGGTTGAATGTTTTACCCCGAATACAGAAAGTTATTGCCAAGTCATAATGTTATGCTGTCTGGTGGAGCTCGTTCAACTTCAAAGGTACAGTCAAACAAGCTATTTGGTATACACGTAACTTGCAACTACTTTTAAGCAATATCTCGAGTGTGTCAATTTTCTTAAATCAATATAAATACTTCACACACTATGTCTTTAAAGTTGAACTTCTTCGGACTAAACTCACTCCATCGTAGACTTTGTCTATGACAGCCCTTATTAGGTATACAAAAAAAAAATATACAACATGTAACGGGAATAACGCACACCCTCATACACCCCAATTAGAAAATGAAGTTATAATCATAATCCAATCTCTAAATTTTTTTTTTAACATATCAATTATTTATTTAGGATCTCCAACAAAGGTATACACAAAAATAAATTTAGATAAAGGACGACAAGGTATTATGTAGGTGTAATTATCCTAATTTTTGGCGATAGTATGGGCATAGACGCAGTACAATAGCACAAATCTATGCACACAGACACAGATACGTAAGACGAGATAACTCGCGCGCCTAGACCGGCGAGAGGAGCTGACTGCCGAGGAGGACGAACGGGTGGCTATTTTTATTTACGTCGTTTTAAATATTTTAGGATAAAAAAATTACCTTATGTTAAAAAATTGCTGAAATCGTTTCAGTAGCCGATTCTGAGCAAATTAATTTCAGAGTGTGCGTTTAATATGTTACATGTTGTAAAAAAAATATGAGACACCACAAGCTTATAAACTGATAAATAGAGCCACTGCTCCATTTCCTCCTAGTAAATTTAGGGCTCCTAGTAAATTTTGATACAGATACTCCACTGCTAGCTACTTAATTTGTGGTATGTACACTCCTTTTAGTACTATTGAGGTCTAGACCTAATCTTTATGTGTGTTCATTACGACTGAAACTTCGGGCCTTAATACAGTAATAGTAATGTCTTAGCAACTATTTTATGTGACTTGTTAGATTATTCGGATAGGCTTTATAGATGCTTCTCAGTTGTAAACAAGATACTTACGATTTGTTGGAACTCGATGACCTTATATACTCTGTACTCTCCTATTATGAAAGGCAACCGTTACTGACTGACTGATCTATCAACACACAGCTCAAACCACTGACCGGATTGCGCTGTGTGGCACGCAGATAGGTATTATGACGTAGATATGTGCTAAGAAAGGATTTTCCAAAATTCACCCCCTAAGAGGATGCAGTAGGGTCCAATTTACACTGAACCTAGTAGTAGTATTATAAAACTGAAGAGTTTGTTTGTTTAAACGCGTTTATCTCCAGAACTACTTTTCAGATTCTGAAAATCATTTTGCTAATAGAAAGCAACGCTAAGCAAGGGTACCTACAATATTTTTTTCTGAAAAAAATAGGGTTCTGTAAAAAATCATGCGAGCAAATTCGCGGGGAAAAAGCTTGGTAAGAAATAAAAGGTGCAAAGTTCTAACTTATGTATTATCTAAAGAGAAGAAAACAAAAGAAACTACTACAGTTACTCCTATAAATTAATTGTTAGAAACTATTTCTATTAGGAATTCAATTCAACTTGCTCTACGTGCAGCGCCTTGCGCCTCCCACGTAATTTTTATAATTAATTCTTCGAAACGTAGGTGACCTTTCCCGGTTTTAATATTTAACTATAATATACTAGCTCCGACTCGCTACTTCGCGCGGGTATCATAAAATATAGTTTAGCCTACTATCAGTTAAAGATTTTATTTTGTAATCAGACCAGGATTTTCAGAGATTACCTCATACAAACAAATAAAACGATCCAACTTTACCTGTTTATAATATTAGTGTGGGAATGATCGTAAAGTGAGCGAAAGAGATAGATTGCTATGTGTGAGTGAGAGGTGAGGTGAGGTGACGTTCTAGAAAAAAATAAAAGAAGGATTGGAAGACTGATTTTTTTATTTTAAGAAACCTGATATCCCACATTAGTATAGATACATAATAATTGTTTCTAGCCATTTATATCGAAAACTGGATTTCCAACTTTTATCTAAGTATACATAAATAATACCAGCCTATTATAGTAAAAAGGCAAAGGCGTCTTCTCATACAGAGAAGGAACGACCACGCTTATTCAAACTTTATATTATATATTAATTATAAGTCCAGGTTCCCTCATGATTTCTCAGTCACCGATGTCAGTGATGTCCAAGATAAACTTAGAAAGTGGTACATATGAATTTGAAAATGTACATTAGTTATAGCCCGGTCTCGAACCTTCAACCTCATGTACGAGCGAGCGTCGGAGCCACTGGGCTATAATATTTTGGCCAAACATTGATTCAAAAAAATTTTGCTTCGTAGTACTTAGCATGATTTTGATTAAATGGCAAAAAGCTTTATTAAGCTCATTCTACTTGTGAACTTAACTGGTAAAAAGTGTGTCTATACGCCTTTTCAATAAGAGAAAGGAGGGATGAGAATACAGACTTGATGATTTGTATAAAGAATATTTTCGTATTATAATTCTGTAAACGTCTAAACCAGCAATGTTTGTCCCTAATAGACAATTTTAAAGGCTGATATAAATCTTGGCAATAATCTTCTATAAAAGACTTGCCCCAACAGTCCCTAACTAGCGGGTCTTGGCAAGAGGCCAAGAAAGCTAAGAAAGAGATTTATATCTCGTAGTTTATAGGCCTGTGAGTTCAAACAAGGAAGTATTAGGCTAATTTATATGCATTAAAAAGTTTGAATTAGTACTCGTGACTTCATTGCGATTCAGGACTAGGTTTTTCTTGTGGCTTAACTTGGATGACTAAGGGGTTGTCTCCACGAGCGAGAGAATCGCGGCGATATTATCGTCGTGCCATGTATTTCCACTCATAGCTTCGTGGCTTAACATCGCCGTGTGTAGACACGTTCTAAGAGACTATACAAGCGTATGCGGCACGACGATATCGCCGCGATTCTCTTGCTCGTGGAGACGGCCCCTAAGGACGGCCGTCAAGGTTGAGCACTGGCATACTATATAATTCTTTAAAAAAATGGCTGGTTTTTAACTAAAAAGTGTAAATTATTTCCAAGTTACTGATTACCGAACCCGCTTTTTTGTGCGATAATTCTCATGGCTATCCTCAGTCTGGGGATAACGGAGAAATATGGCGGACTCTTACCGGCTAAAACCCACAGTCTAATATGCTACCATGGTTCGGGAAAGAGAATACGTATGAAAGAAAGAAAATAACGAAAAACTATTTATTTCCACGCGAAAGTGACACACATAACATAACAAAAAAATGTTTACAATAGCTCAAGCCAAACAACAAGTATAAAATCTTTAAAAAAAATGATATAAACGTAAATATGCGCCACTATAGTAATATGCGCGTATAGGCAGTAGCACTTTTTTTTCGAGGTGGTAAAACTCATCAATTGAGTCCTTCCTACATGGGTGGGGTGGAAGGGACTGTCAGACTTTTACTGACTAAAACATCCCGCAACCCCGGAGGCAGTACTTAGCCCTGAAACAAAGTGTTAGACAATAATATCAAAGGGGTATAACAAAACACAGACGTTACGATTTCATTGCAAACAGAACTGTTTCTTACGACACAAATGTTTCAATACAATCGCGTGTTCGATATCGCGTGATTTAGCCCCATGTGTCTCTGTTTGTAGCTTATTTACGGATAAGTACGGCTTGCCATTTACTGGCGCGTTTTAAAGCGGCAATGTATTGCCGGGTTATAAACTTTCAACTGTTTCAGTAGTGTATAATATATAAGACTCATCATCTTCCTGCCCTTGTCCCATGTTACTTGGGGTCGGCGCAACACGTTTTCCTCTTCCATTCTGTCCTGTCAGCCGTCATCCAATCACTAGTACTGTATATAAGTCTGCATGTGTTTAATTTCGTGCCTTGAGCAAATTGTGTAATTAATTGCAGTTTGTAAAAGTATAAATAAAAAAATACTATCCTCGTGACCGAACATTTGTGAACGTTATTTAAATGAAAATATACAAAATAACTTTATATGATATGAGAGGCACTCTCAAAAATTCCCAGATCTAAAGCTAGCAAATATCTACATAGGTACTAGCTTACGCCTGCGACTTTGTCTGCATCAACAAGTTAATATATTAGGTATTTCATAACAAAACATCACGCCTGTAATCTCCTTGTAAGGTTAGGCAGCCTGCCGGGGTTGCGGGACGTCTTAACAGGATACCGTGGCCCCGGAACGTAAAGGGCAACAGAAGGAACAGGGTGGTTTTTTAGTCAGTAAAAGTCTGACAGTCCCTTCCACCCCACCCAGGGCGGAAGGAGTCATTTGATGATTTTTAATACAAAAAGAAGGTTTAGGCAGAGGTGTATCCAATATTACACCCACATTTCGTCAGTTATGTTTAAGTCCCATGTAATAGGGGCCTATTGCCATCAACCGGGCACAAATCCAGACTCCGAGGCTGCTACTGAGAAATTCCTGATGGAAAAACCCAAACACTTTGCCCGACCTGGGAATTGAATCCAAGGCCTCATGCTCAGTAGTCGCGCTTTGCGACGACTAGACCAACAAGGCAGTCAGGTAGCCTATAAGGTGTATTAGGTATTTAACTTTCATTATACAAGTATAGATTATCTTGCTTACGAATTTAGGTACTTAAACACAATTTTCCGGATCCAAAAACATCAAAGAGCCAATTAGTTCCTTTACCTACTTAGAAAAAAATTAAGATGTAATTTGTACCTAATCTCAATGCCATTTAAACTTACTTTGTTGTAAATTACCGAATAGACAAAAATAAACTTTAACGCTAAGCAGATAAGACAGTTAATTGCGCGTCTACAGGAAGTACCGATTAACCCTGACTGACAGACTTGAAAGGATAGTTTGACCTTAACCTTTTGTTACCTTAGATATAGTACAAGATCCCAGTGTCGAGAGATCCACGTCATCCTATAGAAAATAAAGTAATCTTACTACTATATTAGATACGAAAGTTTAGATGGATGTTTGTTACTTAATCACGCCGGCACAGCTGAACGGATTTGAATGAAATTTAGTACATAGATAGATTTATAGGCTGGAATAGCAGATAGCAAAAATGTACTGTACCCGTGATCATAGTCAAAGCCAAATCATTTATTTTAATTAGACCATTTACAGGCATTTTTGAATTGTCAAGAAGTCGGTCAGTTATTCAGGAAGTTAAAGCTAGATGCTCGTTTCAAAACTTGAAACTCCAAGGACGATGGTGATGGTGGACGGTAGGATAATACAAGTACATAGACTTTACACATAACTGGCGAAATGTGGGTGGACTAATGGGTTCAGCTCTGCCTAACCCTTCGGGGATAACAGGCGTGATGTTGTGTATTATCGACTTTAATGCAGATGAAGTTGCGAGCAGAAACTAGTATAAAAATATAGAATATTCATCGTTTTACATCCCTTTCATCTCCGAAACCTGAGCAGCTGAACAAACTCCTTGATGAATGTCAAACACTTTCAAAGTACATTCACTTTGAGGGTTATCCGGCCGCTTACAAGGCGGGCGGATGGCGCGGCGCGGGGCGGACATTACATTACCGCGTGCCGGAAGCGAGTATCGCAAGGTCAGGGCCCCGCGCCGCCCTACGTCTTGGGCAGGCGGAGCTTGGTCTAAGTTAAAGGTGAACCAAGATTTTTATAATTTTCTGGAAAGTTGAGATACTTTTTTTTACGTTTATTAAAAGTAAATTCTATTCTGTTCTATGTAAAAAGTACATGTTAGTGGCTAGTTATTTAAATGCAATTTAGAACATCATTTATTTTCCAGAAAAAGATAAATAAATCTATAGTTTCATTTTTCAAATTGAGGTAGTTTCATATAAGAAGATTGGACAAGAAACTCCATAAGTATGCTTTTAAAGTTTTATACATATTTTTCAATATTCTTTATATCTACATCAATATTTATATTATTAACCTGACAAGTTGGTTGGTCGCGTTTGTCTGAACTTTTGTTGGGTTTTAAAACATCACGCTATGCGTAACCAAAGACATGTTTTACACGGCTAAAACCGCAGGATACAGTTAGTTAATTATGTAGGTAATTATTCGTGATGACGATGTACTTCGAATAAAACCGCAAATAAAATAGGTACAAAGTATCGCCCCCTATTATATGGGACTCAAACATAACTGGCGAAATGTGGGTGTAGGTACTAATGGGTACACCTTTGCCTAACCCTTCGGGGATTACAGGCGTGATGTTATGTATAAAATATAACACTTTATTGTATTCGTAACACCGCATTACGCTTTTAAGAACAGTGTAAAAGCTACAATAAAATCTTTTCATCTAATTGTTATTATCAAAATAACCCTAAAATGATTAGCTCTTCGCAATCAATCTAATTATAACCTTCTAAGTCTACAGTGTCGTTATAAAACTAATTTTAATATAAATCATTAATTTTAGGCCCCATTTTCACGTGAACGTCGAACTTTGGTTAGCACGTAAAGTTATGGCTCAAGTTTGGACGAGAGGCCAGAAATAGGCCTTTTTAATTTATGGCTTTAATATTATTACGCTTGTAATTAGGTTGTCGTTTAAAGACTTAACAGGGTAAGTAGAGCTTAAGGGGTTTTAAAAGTGACAGCTTAACTAGTAGACAAATTGAGTAATTGTTATTTTATTTACTGCCTCGTTGGTCTAGTGGTCGCAAGCGCGACTGCTGTGCATGAGGTCTTGGGTTCGATTCTCAGGTCGGGCAAAGGTTTATTGGGTTTTTCCATTAGGAATTTCTCAGTAGCAGCCTCGGAGTCTGGATTTGTGCCCGGTTGATGGCAATAGGCTCGCCCCCTATTAAATGGGACTAAAAACATAACTGGCAAAATGTGGGTGTACTAATGGGTACACCTCTGTCTAACCCTTCGGGGATTACAGGCGTGATGTTATGTATGTTTATGTTATTTTATTTGTTAGACTACCTGCCATCTACGACTTTGCACGCGTGATAATTACGTTTTAGGTTACTATTCCGCTCCTGTGGATCGTAGCGTGATGTTATATAGCTAAACTATACCTCATGAACCTGGCTATCATATACAGAATTATATTTTTTCCAATTGGACTGTTAGTTTTAGAGATTAGCGCGATTAAACAAATTAACAAACACACAAACAAAACAATTCTTTAGCTTTACTATAGGTATTTTATTTAGTATTGATATATATTTTATATTGATTACTTATATTATGGTAGGTATCAACAATAATTTTAAACTGTATTTTAAATCATTATTAGTCCTTAAAAAACATCGTGAGGAAACTTGGACATATAATCGATATAAGTCTGAAATCGCCAATCCGCCTTGGGCAAGCATGGTGATCAATGCTCGTGCCTTCTCTGTACGAGAAGAGGCCTGGAGTAAGACAATAATAGGTCTGTGTTCTTCTTAATTTTTTAGCAAATACTACTTTTATTACAGACAGCCTTAACCACTGATTACTATTTAAATAAAATAAAAGCTTAATGTTGCCAGTACACAAAAATAAATGAGCTAGGTAAGGAGAACAGTCTAGTAAAGGAAAAAACGTGACTCGTATTTAAACCGCCAACTAATTTCATTGCAAAATGGCGTCTCAAACCGAGTCTACAAGAAAATAAGATGTCTTTAGGAGAAGACGTCAATAAAATGAGCGTTTAATGAAGGTTTCTATGTCCGAAAACTCGTTTTGAATACTAATTTTGACATTTTTTCGCTGGCAATTACTTTGAAGATTTTATGTTTAGGTGAAAACGTTAGGGTTGCCTTCGAAATTCAAACATTTTTAGTATCTGGTTGTATGCTAACAAAAAAAACATTTGTGACACTTACTTATTATGCAACTAGCTTCATGTTTCTGACTAACTGACTGACTCCTTAACAATTCAAAAATGCCTGTAGTCTAATTGAATTTTTTAATAAATGTTTTCACTTTGACTTTTGACTATGCACTTTAAAATTTTTATTTTAATAACAAAAAAAAAACAAAACTTTTTCTTACAAAAATGGTCAACCGTATCAAAATGTATATATTTTTTCATATTTCAGAGTTAATTCCAAAGTATAAATTGATCGTATTCATGAGATTTTTCACTCTATGAAAGATGACCAGTGCATTAAAAGTAAGCCTGTCTTAGTCTGTATGTTATGTTATACAGGCTATTTAAAAATGGACCTACTTACGCGAAACGGTATCAACCCAAACAATGAATTTTTTCAAAATTATTTGACAAATAATTGTATTGCACACGTTAGAGAAAAATGCCTGATTCTCAAAACTTTCATTGTGTGGGTTGATTCCGTTTTTCGTAACTACGTCCAAATGTAACAGAATTTATATCAAATGATCTGTTAAGTACTAGAACGGCAATCAAAATCTACACTAGGCGCAATTATAACCATCGAATCGTACATATCAACAACGGGCGGTTAATCAGAATTTACTTACAGAAGATTGTTAAAATGGCGTTAAATCAATACCGATAGAGTGTGTTTAAAAGCGCAAAAATAACCTATAATGCTACAATTTATCATCACATGAGCGGAAACCTTAAACCTTTTCTTGGTATTGGTAAAGTAAAGAAACAGTTCGTTATAACCATTAGCTTTTGTCCGCGACTACGCCCGCGTGGAACTTGTTTATATCCCCCCCCCCCTTTTCACCGCCTTAGGAGTTCATTTCCGGGATAATAACTATTTTATGTCCTTCCCCGGGTCTTAAACTATCTCCATGCCAAATTTCATCAAAATCGATTCAGTGGTTTAAGCGTGAAGAGGTAATAGACAGACAGACACACTTTAGCAATTATAATATTAGTATGGATAACTCATCGTTAGCTAAAAGGAATATTAATTAAATTAATTACAATTGATCCTTTTCTTCACTCACCGCATAATATCCAACACGTTTCTTAATAAAATTAATTGAACAAGACGCTCCAATCCCATTAAGCTGAACATTTAGCAGCTGCATCGCTACGGAGCGTCTATAGGATTAATCTATCAAGCGCTGCAGCGGCTGACGGATTAAGTCCTTTGTTCTAATTGCTATGAACGCGAACTGTGAGCGGTATTATGTTCTTGCTTTTGTTACAGCAACGGTTTTACGTACCTACTGCTTAGATGTGGGTAGACTAGAATCCGATGGAATTAAAAAAAAAATTGTGACTTTTACATGGCAATAGTAATTGTCACCTATTTAATCAAATTACGAGATTTTTTGATGATTTCCCTAATTTTTTTGCCAAGCATAAGGTTTTGGGTTCTATTCCCAGGTTAGGCAAAGTGTTATTGGGTTTTTCCATCAGAAATTTCTCACTATCAGCCTCGGAGTCTAGATTTGTTATTGCGCCCTATTAAATGAATATTACTCTCTAAGACTCCCTTTGAACTGTCACCTAGTTGACAGTTGAAATGACACAATAGCACTGACATATTTTAATATAAATCTGTAAGTAATTATTAAGACTTACGTCGAAATTCTGTCAAACTTTAATATAATACGTCTAGACTTAACAGAGATGTTGGATGTTAAATGAAGCTATGAACATGTTACGGACGACTGGAGAGAGTAGGCCTGTAGGCCTAACGTGAGTCAGCGTAAAACTATACCATTCCATTTGATTTTATACCCATAAATATTAAAGAAAAAGAAAAGAAAGAAAATCCGTTTATAGAAAAAAAAAAAATTGTATAATAAGACTCATCACCTGCCTAGCCTTTCCCAATTATGTTGGGGTCGGCTTCCAGTCTAACCGGATGCAGCTGAATACCAGTATTTTACATGGAGCGACTGCCTATCTGACCTCCACAACCCAGTAACTGGGTAATACGATACCCCTTGGCTTTTCAGATTTTCGGGCTTCAGACGACCCGTAACGACTGTCAAAGATCCACATATGACAGCCGGGACCAACGGCTTAACGTGCTTTCCGAGGCACGGAGGAGTCTCGGTGTGTAAAGATGGTCACCCATCCACGGACCAACCCCGGCAAGCGTAGCTTAACCTGACGGATCGACCCGTGCGGCTGTTATTACTTAGCCACGAGCTCCTCCTAAGATATATAATCCTCCTAAGATAGATAATAAGACTAAAAATAAAAAAATAAAATACAAATAAGAAATATGTACTACCGCTCGAAACGGCTGGCTCAACATAATTCTACTAGTTGTTGCTCGCGCCTTCGTTCGTGCGAATGTCAGATAACGCGGCCGCAAACGAAGTCGTGAAATAATAAGTACCCTATGTCCTTCCTTGGGGTTCATACTAACCCTGTACCAAATTTCATTAAAATCGGTTGAGTAGTTTAGTCGTGAAAGCGTAACAGACAGACAGACACAATTACATTCGCATTTTTTAATACTATTATGGATGATAAGCAACAATTAATATCACCTATTGATAAAAAGAACATCTTCAATAAACACAAATAAGTAAAATTTAAGTGTCTGTTTGTAATTTCAAAACAACTAAAAACACTTTTTTTATTTTTGTCTTTCTTTTTGTTCAGGCTAAACTCCTAAACAGCTGGACCGAGACTTTCACTCTAGTAACCTATTTGCCAGAGTGAAAATTTAAATTGTAAGTGTTATAAGGAGCAACGTAGGCAACATAATTTTATTTTAGAAAAATAATTTTTATGCTTCTCGTAAAAAAAAAACACCTTGATAACCTTCAATTACATGAACGAAGACGCGTGCACAAGCTAGTCTAAATAAATATTATGTGCGAAACGAGTAATTTCAGTTTGAAATTCTGAATGAATTTATATTACATGCGTTTACTCTACGCTGTTGTGCTAGGCCTGCCATGTACCAATCAAGTGTCAGTGCGCAGAAAAGGGTCCCGCGTTGTAATAAGTACAAGTCTATTGCCAATTGGGAACCTATTAATAAGTCAAGGGTAGCTGTCTGTCTATCCGACAGACTGACACACCTTTCTCACACCTTGTTCGTCGCGTCGTTGAGCTCCTTAAATTCTGAGTCGAGCTTGACGATTTCTGACAATTGACTGGACAGGCCGACTCAAATTTGTGTGCCTCTCCCCTCAAGAGACCACC
Organism: Hoplodrina ambigua; assembly: GCA_949774945.1. Taxonomy (NCBI): domain Eukaryota; kingdom Metazoa; phylum Arthropoda; class Insecta; order Lepidoptera; family Noctuidae; genus Hoplodrina; species Hoplodrina ambigua. Next base: position 494,973 of record OX458984.1, read on the forward strand.
TCGGACATTAACCTACTTGGTTCGCATATGATTTGACCAATACAAGTAATTGTATGGACTATAAAAGAGACTTTGACCTCTGAGTTTGTTTCGGTGTTTCTTCTCAGAGCAGTCGGCTAGGAAACACTGGACTCATCTAGTTTAAAATGTGACGTGTAAAAGTGTTATTTATAACCAACTTACTGAATAAATAAATATCAAATATCATATCAGTTCAAATAAATGATGGCTGCTTGTTACAGATCGTGAGTCCTGAGTGTGAGTAAGAAAACTGCGTATGAGATCGATTTAAGATAAAACAGTATTTTTAAATGTAGCTGTAGCCAATAAGCAGGAATTTATTTTAAATTAATAGCTCTTTTTGAGGGGGTGTACATACCTACTCATCATATTATCATAGTAAAAGTTATAAATAAGGAAAGAAAGCAAAGAAAGAAAAGCAAGAAAGAAAAAAGAGAAAGTAAGAAAGAAATTTAAATAAATGTTCTTTACAAAAGCCTTTGTTTTGTTTAGTAAAAATTACAAAACATAAACAAGTTAGTATTTAATACCAGCTAATTTTTGACCCACTGCAGGGCAAAGACCTCACACACAAATGAATTGAAGAAGTCACATTGATACTTTGCCGGTATCGAACACACAACCTCATGCATAAGAAGCGACCCCCTTTAACCACTGGGCCATCAAGACCCTTCCATACGAATAGCAAAATCTAAATAATAGAGTACTATCCTTCAACAAATCCCAACTCAGTAATCTATTTTGCACAAAACTTCGAAATAAGTCCTTGAAATATCTCAAGTAACTTCAACTTGGCTTGTTCTGAGAGTACGACATCAGAGCTATATTGCCTAGCCAGAGTTAACATAGCTCAAGCAAAGTTACCTAAACTATGTTAAGTAACACGAGACGAGTTGAGTTAAGTTTACATATTGTAATACTTATGTGCTTAGGAATGGGTATTATCCACATATTCTATGCGATATGAATAGTTTCAGGAGCAAGGATCTTCAAGGTAAAATATTCTTGGAATATTCTTTTGAGTTCGATTTAGACAGTTAATCGTTTCTCTGAGACTCGTCGAGCTTCATTGCCTCGACGCTTTTCTGGTGGCCTCCACTGTTGATTCAGGCTTTCAGGAGTTGCAGTGGGTGGGAACAGTGTGGCGGGTTTGTCTCTAATAAAAAAAGTGTTCGATTTGACTGCCTCGTTGGCATAGTGATCGCAAAGTGCCACTGTTGAGCATGAGGTTTTGTCTTCGATTATCCGGTCGGCCATTTTTCCATTTGGAATTTCTTAGTAGCAACCTCGGAGTATGGATTTGTGCCTGGTTGATGGCAATAGACTCGCCCACTATTACATGGGACCTAAACATAACTGGCGAAATGTGGATGTATGATTGGGTGCGCCTCTGCCTTTTGCCGATGCCGATGTGACTTTTTCAATTTATATGTATTTTCTGAGTTCATCGTGGACAGCACTGACATCGGTTATGGAGGATAAAAATCGTGTGGAAATAAAAGTCGTTTCCCTCCAATAATTTATGCTCTATTTAACTTATTTTTTTGAATTTACATGTATTAGGAGACAGTTGGCGACTCTCTCGCCATAGTCGTGGACTAATTTCTGTAAAGATAGAAATTAGTCCAACAATGATCAAGATTTGGATCCCCAAACGTCCTTTGTCAGTCAAATTCTACATCAGCACATACCACTTAGTATTCAGTGCCGGCGGCATTCAACGAAATTACGCGGAATACGTTTAAGAAGCTCCTCTGAGGCGTGAGCTTAACTGAGACGGATCTCGGAGCTTGCCGGAGCTTGCTGGAGCTTCCCGGATAGACGTTAGATACGAAAATGAAGGAAGCTGAATGATTTCGACTTTAACATTTAAATTCCTACTTAGTGCTGTCAGCATTTAAAAAGGAATTTCTATGTGAAAGTGAGGGAGGAGTGCACGTGTGTTTGTGCAAACAATTGGGCACTAGCTTGGCTAGGTTTTATTGAAATCGGCAGTCGTGACTGAAATTCGGTCGAAGTATATCATGAATAAACTGAATAAGTTAGTAAATAGATGAAAAACAGTCTCTTTCATGACGGGTACAAGAGAAAGCTAACCCATAACACAACTCTAATACATCTTAATATATATAAATTACACGCCACATTGTTTGTTCGGGATAGACTCCTAAACTAATTATCAAATTTGCACACCGTGTGCAATTTGATCCAACTTGATAGTTTTTATTTCAATTATTGGACTTAATTTTTTTTTTTTTGCAAAACTGGGCCACAGCAACGCGTGGGCCGAATAGCTAGTATTAATATATTTAGGAAAATCTATAGGTATGTAGGACAAAGGTCTCATACAGAGAAAACACGCAATATAATTATAAACTGTTAAAGTCGCGGGCGAAATCTTAGTCTTAATTATAAATCTAGGTTTCCTCACGATGTTTTCCTACACCAATGCCAGTGATGTCCAAGATAAACATTAAAAAAATACATTTGATTTAAAGAAAATTGTCCAGTAGATGACTGCCTCGTTGGTCTAGTGGTCGCAAGCGCGCAAGACTGCTGTGCATGAGGTCTTGGGTTCGATTCCCAGGTCGGGCAAAGTGTTAATGGGTTTTTCCATCAGGAATTTCTCAGTAGCAGCCTCGGAGTCTGGATTTGTGCCCGGTTAATGGCAATGTTCTAATGGGTACACCTCTGCCTAACCCTTCGGGGATTACAGGCGTGATGTTATGTTATGTGTTATGTCCAGTAGATACTAAACCTAAAACTTCATCACTGAGCTATTACGACAATATTAAGTACATTGTCGTGTGTGTTATGTAGTAAATTACGTACCATTTTACCTAAGCTGCGTACTCCGGATGTGTCGCGAATAACAACGGATATTACATACGTTTCGTTGTTTACCTTGTTTACTGAGAATGTATAATAATGTGAAATTGTTACGTAATGAATTAATAACAGTCGGCTAACAATCGTGCTTTTCCATTTTGTTTGATTGTCAGTTTATGATGGGGTTAAACAGCCACCGATACCCAGTGCGAGTGCGGTGCACCTGATCAGACGATGGCTCACTTACTACAGTGCTCACAGTGTACACCTGCACTATAGAGGACGCTGTCAACACGACTGATGCTGTGATAAACGTGGCCACCTACTGGGCCCAAGAATTTGATAGAAAAAAAGGGATTGTCTTAAATCATTGACTCAAAAAGAAAGAACGAACAGCCATGACATCATCTTGACAAGAAAGAGTAAATAAAGTTTTGTAATCTTTTGAATAAGAAGCGGTATTTGTGTTTCGCTAGGTATTGAAAAAATGAATCTCTAGACCGATTTCGGTCACGTCGGACAATTTCAATGGAGACTAGCCAAGTACGCAGGAGTATGCGCAAACACAAGTACACTCCCTCTTCCCTCACTCTCATAGTCCGATGGGACGGCAATCCGACACGACCAGGACCAACGTCCTGCGCCTGATCTTTCTCCGGTTTTACGTGCTTTCCGAAGCACTGGAGTGTCAGTGTATCTCACTACCAACTTTCTTACTCCGAGCTGCTACTGAGAAATTCCTAATGGAAAATCCTATAATACTTTATGCCCGACCTGTGAATCGAACCCTCCATTATCAGCAGTACTGCTTACATACGACCACGAGACGAAAGGACAGTCAAACAGGTTGATAACACATCGCTTTGTAAGATTTTCCTTTCCTCCATCGCTATACAAGTAAAACTATATTTATCAAACATATCACATATATTTTAGGCTAAAAAGGTATATTTTATTGTAGGTTCAGGAAACCGATACCGTTTACATAGTTTGTGACAATAACTACGAAATCTGGAGTGTTTATTGTGGATAGTGGTTTCTGTCGTACTTGCAGATTGAGCCTAAACAAATGTATAGAATTGGAGAATAGTTTTCATTGTTACATGTATGATGTTACTTTGAACAGAACAGTAACTGTTGCTTTTTTAATTTTAATGTTTATATGATACTATCTTTTTGCCGTGATTTTGTCCGTGTAGATTTTCTTTGCGGTGCTAAATTTATTTTTAAACAAAATGTATCCTTGACTACTAGCAAGATGTAGCGCAGCCGCAATAGATGGAAGGAATGGAGGGAGGCCTTTGCCCAGCAGTGGGACAGTACAGGCTAGTTATAATAATAATAATCCTATCTAATAGCGAAAAGTTTCGACCAACACCTTGAGAAACTTTCGCTCAACAGCTGGGTCAAGAGTCAGATGCAGAAGGCGGTTGTCTTGGACACGGCACGCATAGTGAGGAGGTTCCTCTCTCTGGATCCCTAACCGCCTGTAGCTTGGGTTTTACACGGTTTTATTTTTATACATATTTTTTTAACAATATTATTTGTATTTTTTTTAGAGAAAATATGTGTAAAAATATGATAAATATAGAATGTGGAATCCTATATTAATAGCTTCACATGTGCCTATCAGAAGAGGCCTTTTTATTAATTTATTCTGTAGTAGGACAATAATAAGCTGTTATTTTAATAGGTGACAGGTAAAGAGTGTGGTAATTAGGAAATTGTTTCCCAAAATCGAAGCCTATTTAACAAAGTCTACTAATAAAATAAAGCTGAGAAGTTTCTTGTATGTTTGCTTAAACGAGCAAATCTCTGAAACTGACAGTCGAATCGGAAGAAATCTTTTTGTATAATGACAACCAGATTCATGAGAAATTGTAATGACTATATGTATATCATAACGCTTAGTAGAAAAAAAGGGATTGGTTTGAATCATCGACTCGTAAAGAATAAGGAGCATCACACCACGACCCACAGCAGGGGCTGAGCAGCAACCATGCAAAGACGTAACTTAGCGCTGGTGAAACAAAACACTCGGTTGAAGTCAGGGCAGAAGCTAGTTTACAATACAAACCACTCGGCTCGGTAAACACTTGAGATTTGTTTATCTACGCTATTTGTGTAAACATCGTCTATTTAGAGGATATCTACGGGTTCCGCAGGCTGGCCAGATGAATGTATTCTATCGCTAGGGGTCTCAGGTTTAAAAATAATTTACAATTCATTCATTAGCTTCCCCCATTGGTTTGCTGGTGTTTATAGGGTACTTAATTATGCATCCTTGAATGCAAACCAGCAAAGCTTATTGTAAATTTGTCCCTTGGTTAAGTGACTTGATAGATACTCTTAGTTTTTCTGCGGATCTACTAATTTCTGAACTCGATGTCGTAGAGAGACCCCGAGCATAGCCGGATGGCGCAGTGTCGGAAAGCTCCCCGCGAGGTGATCACCTCGGAGAAGGCGGAGGAGTCCGTCAAACTCTTACGGACTAAAATCCCATGGTGTTTCTCTAACTGCTGTTGGCTGGGGCACGGGGGTCGCCTAGAGCATTGTACGAACTGACCTATGTCTAGAGGCCTATGTCTAGTCGAACGAAAACTGTCCTAAGTTCGCCACTCGTAGGCACACTAAACACACTTCACTTAAATTCGAAGAGGCAACTTTTCTTTAGCAATTTTGTAACATTGACACATCATTTTCAGGAACAGACACTGCGCTAATCAAATGTTGTGTATCACTACCATTACATAGTATAAAACAAAGTCACTTCTCGCTGTCTGTCCCTATTATGCTTAGATCCTTAAAACTGCGCAACGGATTTTGATGCGGTTTTATATAAAAGATAGAATGATTCAAGAGGAAGGCTTATGTATCTACATTGTATCCGTGCGAAGCCGGGGCGGGTTGCTAGTTAAATTTAAACGCTAGCCTTAGTCCACTACGATGTAAATGACTTGTCTGTGTTTTTATAAGAACTAGACATAATAAACCTAAACAAATTTAATGTAAAATCAAAAACTTCCGACTGGCTCATGGAGCAAGACTATATTAAAACAGAATCCTTACTGTCAATCATCGCTTGATACAATTGCCGCTTTAAACTACAAGCTCTACAATTATCCACACACGCACACACCCTCACACCCTCACACACACACACACACACATTACATATACACACTCCCACTTCCTTCTCAGACACAACTCACAACTTAACACACACATATTATCTAATAAATAAGTACCCATTTTTAAAATGCATTTAAAATGTTACATCGACACATCTTCACTCTAGTGAACTTCACTTTTATTAAACTCGAACATGGCCGATCACTGACTCTTAAGATACAGGTCTCCTAGTTTAAGAGTCAGCGTTTATAATCTTTTTGGTATGCATAGACTTATAATTGTCGTCATAAATCATCTTTGCACAAAATTATAATAATATGCCCCATATTGTATTTAGCCTCTATTTTGAACTGTGTCTGTGTGTATTATTTGGATAAATAAACTATATTATTATTATTATTATTATTATTATATAGCCATTTGTGATAAATTAATTAATTAAATCTCTACAATGTTTGTTTCAACAGTTGTTGGGCAGCCCCATGGTCAGCGGTGGACATTAAGTAGGAGATATGAAGATACATCTAATTAGGTCAAGCAAACACTTGACAACGACAGCTTTATTGCGATGAGGCTTCAAGCCGAGTCGGCTTCGGCTTTCGGCGGAACTACAACTACGATTAACAGCTACACTAATGCGTATATTGACCTTAGTTTTCGGCGAAACTAATAATTTATAAATGAACAGTTTTTTTCCAGACTAGAACATAAAATTAGTCTTGACTTAGTAAATGAGCTTAATTCTGCTAAAATAATTAACGCACATTAATTATGTCATACTTATTCAATAGGTTCAATTGAATAATACTACTAAGTTACATCATACATATATACTTAGAAAAGATTCAAAATTTCTAATCGTTTATAATTATGTCAATAATAATTTTAGATTTTTAACATTTAATTTTATTGATTTTTAGAAAACACTCGAGATAAAAGAAGTATAATTTTTTTATTCCAAATTTGGATACTTAAATAGATTAGATTTTGGCACGATTGGCGTAGTGGATGAACGATTGAGTACTGCGCTTCTTGTCGTGTGATCGATTCAGGGAATTTCTCGGGTCTGTTTGTTGGTTTGTGTATTTAATTTTATACGTCAGTAAAAGCACCTACGCTTCAAAAGAAATTCCTAGTTGAAATTTTTACTACTATTCTTATGCCCGAGAGAATGTAAATGACATCCTATCTCCAGCATTCTACAACCAAATTATGCCTACCAGGTACTCTTCCTTTTACTCCTTTTCTCATGATTACTAAACCGTTCTAGTAAACAAGGATACAGATTGTCGTGTAAACATCAGCGGCTCTAATAACGCAACATAATTACGATTGATCAATCAAATTGGGTCGCTCGCCGTCCGCTCGACAGATTGATTGCACCAACTTGTAACGTTGTTCCGCTGAAACATTCCACTTATGCTTTCGGATTCAGTGTGTTTTTATTTGCGAATTGAGTAGAACAGAAGATGTAATGTAACGTTCCCGGTTTTTCGGTTTCGGGCATATTCGGTACCTTTTCGGTAACTTTAGTTCCGTAGGAAAATTGTGGTTCTAAATGGAAAAAGTATTGGAAATTTGCATCTCATGAAAAAATACAATCTGCCTAAAGTTTCCCTACTATGTTGGGATCGGCTTCCAGTCTAACCGGATGCAGCTAAAACCAGTATTATAAATAGGTAAAGTTTGTCAGGTTGTAAGAGGTAATCTCTGGATCTACGCTCCATGTAAAATACTGGTAGTATTTTACCTCCACAACCCAGTAACTGGGTAATACGATACCCTTGGTAAGACCGGTTTTTAGATATTTTGATCTTTCACCTCCCGAAAGATAGCCAGTGAATTAAAAGCTAGCCTGTAATATCAGCCTATTATTAATCCACTGCAGGCAAAGACCTCTTCTCATACAGAGAAGGCACGAGCATTGATTACCACACTTGCTCAAGGCGGATTGGCTATTTTAGGCTTAGTTATATTTTCTCACGATAAATTTCCACTAGGGAATACTAAGATAAATTTAGAAAATACTAAATAGTTGGTTTAACCGATATAAATTAAGAAACACACAAATTAATCATTCTCGGTTTAAATGTAGAATACAAGATTTAGTTTACAACTGACAGAATTTTCTGAGTGGCAAACATCTTAAAATAACATAACACAACATCACGCCTGTAATCATCAAAGGGTTAGGCAGAGGTGTACCCATTAGTACACCCACATTTCGCCAGTTATGTTTTTAGTCCCATGTAATAGGGGGCGAGCCTATTCGAGCGAGCATATCGCAAATCCAGACTCCGAGGCTGCTACTGAGAAATTCCTGATGGAAAAACCCAATAACACTCTGACATCTTAAAATACGCTTCAATAGTTATGTAAATTAGATAATTCGCTGTGTTTGTGTAAACAACGTGCCGGTGATATCGTAAATGATTATGTTGAAGTCAGTATAATTAGGTCAAGCAGCTCTCCGCCTTAAGAAGCCATTGTTTTGTGAAGAACGAGAAACGGTTTTAGTACAAAAAATGGATTCAGCGTTCGATAAACTCAAGTTTTTAGGATCTGGTAATACGATAGGTGGTTCTAGAAAGGCTAACTTTCAACTTCTTGGTGTTATAATTAGTTTGAATAAACAACTTGTGTTTGTTGTGCGCTGCAGCTGCAGGAGATCTCAAATGGTGAAAGTACCTATACGTATAGTACCCCTATTTGTAACTATATTTTTGAGCCGTTTGGGGTGGAAACCCTTGGGTCATGGGGTCCGTATACCCATAGCCTTTTAAAAGAATTATCCAAACGGTTAGTTGATCTACTTGTGACCCTTCCCTTGGCCAGAGGCATACCATTGCCATCCAAGGCGGCAATGCGGCCAGTCTTTTGCGCACATTTCCAGTTGACGGCGATGTGGAGAATATTTTTGATAACATTGCTTAAGTTTCTTTTTTATTATAGGTTTTTTATTTATAAAATCGGCTAAGATACAAGTACTATTACAAGTAGTTACTAAGTATGCACATATCCCATCCTCTTGAATTACTATATCTATTAATAAACTGCATTAAAATCCGGGCGGAGGGTAACGACTTTGTTTAACATAATACTATGTAAAGAAGTGTGCGAGTATTTAAATGTATTGAAAATCGTTATCTTTGTAAAGAATATATAAAGTCTTTATAATAAAAATGAATGTCTAAATGTGTTGCTAAGCACAAAACTCGCGAACGGATGGCCCGATTTGGTTGATTCTTTTTTTGTTGTGTTAGTAATTTCCCGGACAAGGTTTTTATGAAAGAAAAAATATGGAAAATTCAACTGATACCCGTGCGAAGCCGGGGCGGATCGATAGTAATTAAGATAAAATTAAGTTAAATAACTACAAGCTCCATCCAAAAGGCGTAACCATTCTCTAAGATACTCCAGTAACACAATTATAGTTCTGATCAAGTTAATTTGCCAAGCGGACGTCCCTCTGGCAGATTTATCGCAGCCACGGCTTAGGCGCGCGCCCTTCATCAATTTATTTGAGATTCGGAAATGAATTTTATAATATTCAGCCCTCGGCTTTCGGCCTTCGGCGAAATTGTAAGTTCCATCACTGATGAACGTAATACTATCTCTATTAAAGTCAAAGTAATGGAAAATAACGTTAGGAACGTTTGTTATATAATATATCAAGTATGGAATCGTCAATCTAATACTCTATGCTCAATCTAATGATCTATGCTCGTGCCTACTATGCATGAGAAGAAGCCTTTGATCCTGTAGTAGTACGATAATTAGGCTGAAGGAATTTTGGTCTGTGTAGTAAAGTATTTTACTACACAAACCAAACATACATTCTATTTTTATTATTTGACACTTTCTATTGTTTATTTTAATTGTGATTGTTTTTTTTTTCTTGTCGGTTACTATGGGTTACCTGAAATAAATGAATTATAATTTAATTTAATAAGTCTGAAATCGTTAATCCGCCTTGACCAAGCGTGGTGATCAACGCTCGTGCCTTCTCTGTGTGAGAAGAGGCTGGTATTATTGATATTACTGTAGGTGTATCGTAACAGCACTTATACAATGAATAATAAAACAGTCAAGTACAAAGAAGCTACATAAAAATGAAACAATACTTCGCAGTAAGTAAAAAGGAATTTCGCAGAGCAAAAGTTTGTATAAAAATCGCAAGTTTGAGCGTCAAAAGAGCACCGCCGCTTGCGGCTATTTTGCTTTCATTTTCAACGCGGCTTTTCACTTGTTCATTCAACAGTTACATATAACCTTAACATAACATCATTCTTAAAAGCACAAGCTTCTGCCCACGGCTCCGCCCTCGTAAAAAATAACTTTCCGTACAGTTAGTTGAACTACTATCCCAAAGGAACACATTATGTAAAAAGTATCCTATGTGGTAGTTCTGGAAATGGTCTATTTATGTGCTAATTTTTATCTAAATCTGTTGATCAGTTTACGCGGGATTTTTATTTTATTTTATAACAGTTTATATTAACCTAGCTTTTGCCAGCGACTTGGTCCGCCCAAAAATAAAATAAGATATAGCCTATGTTACTTTCAGATAACGTACCTTTGCGATGGTGAAAGAATTTTTAAAATCAGTCCAGTAGTTTTTAAGTTTATTCACTAGGTATAAACAAACAAAAATAAAAATAAAATCCTCTTTATAATATTAGTGTAGATTATTATTTAATTTCGAATTATTACTGACCTCTCAACGAGGCCTCCTCCAATTTATATCTAGCTTATGACCCCATTCAGATCAAAACCAAATTTCATTACAATCGATTTAGTGGTTTTACCGTGCTGAGGCAACAAACAGACAGACTAACTCAACTAACTTTTAACAGAGTAACTTGTGCATTGTAGATTGATTAATTTTCAAATATATCTTAATCAAAAAACAACATTTTCTAATCGCAAGTTATATCTAATCATTATATCTTGTGAAACTTTTCTCATTTGAACCCGACACCAGATGACGGATCGGCTGTTTTTCAATTAAAATTGAACCTTCAATGCTAGATTGTTAAGTACATTTTCGAAGTACTTAATCATATTACCTACTAACTTCTCCCTTCGTCTTCGTCTACTTAAACTTCAGATTTTTTTAGTCTTAAATTATACCACGGTATATAATATTCTATGCGTTAAGCTAGATCAATATCTATGTGTGTGCCCAGCTGTCTAAGCATAAAAGAGTAACAAACATCCATCCATCCTCACGTACCTACCTTTTGCCCGCGACTTCATCTGCGCGGATTTCGGCTATCGTAGATGCAGACAAAGTCATGGTTAAAAAAATAGCTTAGGTGGTTTTTTGGTGTACAAGCTTAATCTTATTTCATTAAAATCAGTTCAGTAGTTTAGCCGTGGAAGTGTAGCAAACAATAAAAAACTCAGTATTAGTTTGCATATTAATAATAATATACCTATATGTAGGTACCCGGCTAATAGCATATCAAGTTTTATAGTAAGTTCAGCTTTCTGGTTTGCTAATGTTGAGAAGATGAGTGAAAGGCGATTAACTAAAGCAATTTATATGGGAGAAGACGTGAGCGACAACGCAGGGAGGGACACTCTTCGGGGTTGCGGGACGTCTTAATAGGATACCGTGGCCCCGGAACGTAAAGGGCAACAGAAGGAACAGGGTGGTTTTTTAGTCAGTAAAAGTCTGACAGTCCTTTCCGCTCCATCTAGGGCGGAAGGACTCATTTGAAGACATTTACCACCTCAAAAAAAAAATGGAGGGGACGCTCTAAGAAGATCTACGCTAACCTTATTGATGAAGTTTGCGCAATACTTCGTAACCCGATTGCTTGTATGACCAGATGTACGAAAGGAGTATGTAAGGATCGTAGCAGGTGGCGTTTTGTGGTTTCTGCTAACCTCCGAGGGGAAAATGGCGTGTTTTTATGTACGTATAGGTATGTGTATGTTCAGCTTTGAAGCGCGTCATCTCTGTCACTCATTTCGATTGAGACAGTCTCTTTCTAAAGTTCGATTTCACAATACTGTATTTTATATTTCGAATCAATGCTACGTTGCCACTCTTGTGCTAGACTTCGGAACATCCTGGGGGAAATAAAGTTGTCTGGAGTACGCCGTGGTACCCGCGCAACAGTACGTGAGCATTACGAGCTGTCAGCCGCCCCAAGGTGAGAGATTCGAATGGTATTGAAGGTTTCATTTCTAGGGTTCCGTATCCGAAGGGACCCTATTTGGGACGATGCACGGAACCGAAGGGTATTAGGGTCGATGCACATCTGATGGAAGATACGTATCATCAGTTATGTATGTATGGATGTTTTATTATGTATATGACTGTTCTGGCACAGAGCATCTTCCTTAAGATATGTATCCACCCTTACTAAGCCACTGCTGTCTGGCTATCAGCACACTATATCTCATGGACCGTAAAAGGTACAGAGTTGAAACTAACAGAGTGCCGCTGAAACAACAAAAAAAAACATTTTTTTTATCATCACAAATGAAGCGATTTTTTTCAGCGTTTTGTTTTGCTAGATTTTTATATCCGACTCGCACTTGGCCAGTTTTTAAGTATTTATAGGTACTCTGACAATGAATGATGAGGTTTCAGGTAGAGTGATTGGGTAGGCTGTTTTTCCTCTTCCTCTCAGACTAGATTGTCTTTGGTTGCGTCTGTATAGCATACTAGTCTTTGAATAAGGTCATTAATTCCTTGATTTACTATTTATTATCATATAATTTTACCCTGAAAACAATAAATGCTTACTTCTTATTTATTTATTTTCTTTGGGAAAACAAACAGTTTCATAAGGGTTTCTTAATTAATAGTCCTTAGTATCTAAACTATATAGTCCATCCACATTTTGCCTAATCCATTTTCGACGGGCCTGTTGGTCTAGTGGTTAGTGGCCCTGACTGCTAAGCCGGAGGTCGTGGGTTCGATTCCCACCCAGGACAAACTTTGTGTGATGAGCATGATTGTTAGTTCTGTGTCTGGGTGTGATTTATCTATAATATGTATGTATTTATAAATTATATAAGTATGTATATCAGTTGTCTGGTTACCATAACACAAGCTCTGCTTAGCTTGGGATCAGATAGCCGTGTGTGAGTTGTCCCAAGATATTTATTATTATTATTTATTATAGTGATTTTCACACCTAAAATAAAAGCGGTTTTCCAGCAATAACTTGTTATCAATGTTGCGTAGTTTGCGTTATTAACGGCTTAAGGATGTGTCTTTTACACCCTGTGTTGCTGTTTTTCCGATATTTATCGACAAAGATTTTTAAAAAAAAGCAAGATAATCACAAACACTTAAAAAATTATGAACATTTTTCGGGCGCACGGTAAAAGTCAATTAGAGATAATGGGTCATTATGTTCTAGAGTGTTCCCTTAGTATTTTTACACTTAAAACAAAAAAAAGTCTAGTTATGAGTCGTTGGTCTACTGGTCGCAATGCGCGACTGCTGAGTATTTGGTCTTGAGATCGATTCATAGGTCTGACAAAAGTGTTATTGAGATTTTCCATCAGGAATCTCTCAGTCTCAAAAGCAGCCTCGGTGTCTGGATTTGTGCCATGTTAATGGCAACAGGCTCTCCCCCTATTACATGGGACTTAAACTTAAGGAATGTGGGTGTACCAATGAGTACAGCTCTGCCTAACCCTTCAGAGATTACTCTCGTGATGTTACGTTATGTACCGCACCCTGTTAAAATACATAGAAATCCACCATAACTAGACCTTTTTTTAAACGAATGAAAAAACTGGAGTCTCCCCTGAGGTTACGCGGTAATTCCACATCCACGAGTAAGGAGTACCTACCTATAAAAAGGAAAAACTTTTTAGGGTTCCGTACTAAAAGGGTTCAAACCGAGACCGTGGCTCGTCCGTCTGTCACAGAGCGATATCTTTTAACCTAATAGGTAGATAGATACTTGAAATTTGTATAAAATATCTGGCAAAATGTGGGTGTACCTACTACTAATGGGTACACTTCTGCCTAACCCTTTATGATGTTAGACAAATTAAACAATTACATGAACTCTAAGAAATTTTATTTTTTGTATGTATAGTATTAAATAATTGGGCGCTACTTTTTTCGGTAAATTGTTTCTGAGAAAATGTCGAAAAAAGACTCGGTTTTTTTTAATGTTTTCGACTCTGTTTAACATAATGGGTTGAGTACTGCGAAAACGATACCAACCCAATATTGCTGGTTGATTCATTTTGGCCGAATATGACAAGACAACGTCTGTGGCAGACATTCCTATTTTCCGCTCCTACCCTCTCCACTTAAATATCCCCCCAAATTACTATCATCATCATATCAGCCTATGGCCGTCCACTGCTGAACGTAGGACTCCCCCAAAGAGCGCCAACCATCCCGGTCTTGGGCAGCCCGCATCCATCCACTGCCCGCCACCTTCTATAAATCGTCTGTCCACCGTGCAGCAGGGCGTCCCACACTACGTTTGCCTAAACTATACTTTCACTTACAATAAATCTAAGTTAGCTTAGTTAGTCTAGTCATTGGCCCACCAACATTTCCATCAACCGGGAATTGAATTTCGGACCTCAGCCACAACTTCAATTATGTGTAATGAACTCTGAATCTATCAATACACGCTTGAACTTAGTTCTAAGTTTGAACTAAGCTAGGTTAAGTTAGTGTCTAAGTTGTTCTATTGGAACTAACTGTAAAGTTACACTGTTGTTACGGAATTTGTAGCTAAGTTATTTGAATGTCAAAAAGTTTAACTTAAGTAGGTAGATATAGGTTTTTCGGATGATTGTAAGTTATAATTTATCTCGCTAGATATTTATTCCGTTTTTGTGTTGCCCAAGGATAATTTAGGTATTTTGGAGCAAGCAAAGTCGCGGGCAGAAGCTAGTTTAAAATAAATAGTTTGCATTTGATGTGACACGTGCTGACAAGCTTTTTACGTAGGATATATTGTCCCTCATCGATTAGTGCTAATCGATAATCGAAAACAATTTTTTGAAAATGTTCAATTAACTTATTAGACTTACGTATCCTGCCTCCGGGGTTGCGAGATGTCTTAACAGGATACCGTGGCCTCGGAACGTAAAGGGCAACAGAAGGAACAGGGTGGTTTTTTAGTCAGTAAAAGTCTGACAGTACCTTCCGCCCCACCCAGGGAGGAAGGAGTCATTTGACGATTTTTACCACTTAAAACAAAAAAAAAACTTATTTTTTTTATGAAATGCCGTACGACGTAAACGATCTCCTACTTCAAATAAATCATTTACGGGCACTTTTGAATTGTGAAGGAGAAAGATTACTTGATTGTCAGCGAGCAAATGGGACCAACATAAATTAATCGTAACTGTCAAAGAAAACTGTTTGTTTACATTGTTACACCTTCCAACAAAATACGATAATAACATCATTAATAACGCTACGCGACTCCATTAAATCAACATCTGACATCTTATAAGCCCCAGTCCACACGATCTAATTGGCCAGTCAGCGCCGCGCGCGCCGCCTGGCGGTGTAAAGTGGCAACTCGGCTCAAAGCTTGCCGACCATTGTTAGTGAATACCTACTAAAAACTTGCCGAGTGCCACGGAATTATAGTACCTACGTTACGACTAGGGTTGGCAGGAAATGGGATGGAGGAAAATGGCGGGATCGATTCGAATGGAAATGTGGAAATGTAATGTGTGGAAGATTGAAACGTGTTTGCCAATGAACGTACCTACGTATATATGAACACAGTAGGTACTAGTAGAAGCCTGTGGTTTGGTTTAAAAAATCTGCTTTAACGTTTGCTTTTTACGTGAGTTCTTAAACTCGAATACACAAATAACCAGACTTCGAACAATTACTTGTAGGAAAATTTAAAAATTTGTTTCTTGCGGAAGTCGAACCCGAGATAAACAGGGCAGTAGACAATCGACTGTGGCAAGTACAATTAAGAGCAGAACCTACAATCCATACTATGCTAAAGTAAGTCTGTTTGTCTGTTACACTTTCACGACTAAACCACTAAACCGATTTCGATGACATCTGGTATGGGGTTACTTTGAACCCTAAGAAAGGACATAGGCTTACTTTTTATTCCGCAACTTCCTCTGCGTACGCGATAACCGACATTTACACGGACGAAGTCGCGGGCAAAAGCTCAACCTGTCCACTAGTTTAACAAAACTCCATTCATCACAAAACTAATCTAAAATTAATATATTATCAACATAAAAAAATCTTTAATAACATATTTTCCAGTGACAACCCTAATTAGTAAGCCTGTGAGTGAAACGTCGACAAGGGTAGCGTGACGAGTGACGAGGCTCAGATAACATTGTGTGGACATGCCTTTATAAGGGCGCGCTTACACCAGATAGTTTTAAGGACAACGCTTTAGTCCTGGCCCTTTGAAATGGTATGAAAGATACGAGCCATGAAATTACGTGAAAAATGAAAATTGTTCAAGAATTTTCTTTGTGAATTCTGTAAAGATTTTATAAAGTATGCAAACAATTTGTGTGTTCTTATCCTACTGCCTTCTTACTCTTTAAATGCCTCGTTGGTCTAGTGGTTGCAAAGCGCGACTGCTGAGCATGAGGTCTTGGATTCGATTCAAAGGTCGGGCAAAGTGTTATTGGGTTTTTCCATTAGGAATTTTTCAGTAGCAGCCTCGGAGTCTGGATTTGTGCCCGGTTAATGGCAATAGGCTCGCCCCCTATTACATGGGACTTAAACATACTGGAGAAATGTGGGTGTACTAATGGATACACCTCTGTCTAATCTTTCGGGGATTACAGGCGCGATCTTATGTTATGTTATTCATAACCTATAATTATCTGATGATAAAAAAGTTTGTACCTATTTACTTTATTTTTCCAATCTGACCCAAGCCTGACCTCCTTTCACAGTGTAAAGTAATCTTATCAGGGTACAAGATGGTGGTCTATGATTAAAAACAATCTCGGTAGGTACTCCATCGGCCTTCTTTTAATTTTAATAACGCCGGGGGACGGCCACTGCGCTGTTATCAACGTGCCACCATATTTTTTCTTGTAAATAGGTATTATTAAGTTTGTGTCTTGATTTTGTTGTACTTGTTTTGTCCCCTCGAGTTTTGCACTGAGGATATTTGGTCTCTACCTATACGTAGGTGAAATTTGTTAATATTCCGGTCTCTTTGGCGGAATGAAGAAGGCGGGGGGCGCCGATCTTGCAGTCGGATGAATGCAATTGTTTCGTCAATTAATGCTCGTCGTCTATTGGTCTATCGCCTGTCATTCCGCTACTGTACACTATTGTGAATAACGTTTTGAATTTTTAATAGTTTATTTTTGTTATTACGTATTAGATGTTTTTTATTTTATATAGTTTAATATCGTTTTTCGTATTTGTTGTGTTTTTGGTTTAATATAGTTCATTTTTATTATTTTAATTTTTTAAAGTACATTTAAAAGGAATATGTGTTAGCCTTTATTTGGCCAAAAGTGTACATGCGTGAAATCCTACAATCTGTGCTCACGACTTGTGGCGCCAATAATACGAACTTATTGATATTTTCACTCGTGTTGAGTGCATCGTTAGTTACTGCTCTGCTCCTGTGAGTCGTAGCATGATGATACACATAAATAGTCTATTATACAATTCCTCATGAATATAGTGATAACCTTATACAGAATAATTTTCCTATCTGACTCTAAGTTCCAGAGATTATAGAAATATTCTCAACTAAAACAGACTTTTATCTAAACTACATTAATTGATCTTGTTTTCAGTGTCTAGAATTACCCCCTTTCTACTTCAGTTTTATAGATTGTGCAAGTTTATATCTCTGCTCTGGTCGTATGTCAGTCAAGATATCATTACGCGCGCACAAAGGCAGAAGGAAAGACCGAACAATATCTTAAGTGCCGGTAATAAAGTGGTGAATAGTCTCTTCATCCCTTGGAAGTAACCCTTCCAATCCATCGGCTCTTACTCGACAATATCTAACCCTCTAATTTCTCACATAAAGCGGGCTTTTAGGACCCATTCACTGTGAAATCGGTAAGATATTTGTGCTAGCTCTGTGTATTATCTATACTCTACTTGTTCGTAGAGCATATGGCTGTTGGGGTCGTAAGGCTTTCGAGTGGCGACCACGTACCGAAAGGCGCAGTATGGAAGGGCCCCCCGACGAGGTAAAGGTCGAAGGAAACTGCTGGATTCGGGCAGTGCAGAACCGGTCATTGTGACTATCTTTAGGGGAGGCCTATGTCCAGCAGTTTACGTCGTTATGACTGATATGATGATAATGATAAAATTTTATCAAAATGCAATAGCATAATATTAATTTCCTTTTAAAAAATCGTCTTGAATGAAAGACTTTTACGTTCTTAGAACGGTGTTACAGAATGTAACTAGTAATTAATACTATAATGGCTATAAGAAAAAAATCAGCTCAATCGGATATGAAAACATGGTCGAAAAATGGTTCGATTTTGATGGACAACTTACATACATAAATACATACATACAAACAGTGGAAGTTAAACAAAAGCTTGTAAAAATGAATATCAATGGAAAAACAATAAAAATACCGAAAATATTGAAATTTTAGTACAATACCCACAAAAAAAAAACAAACAAACGCCATAATGAAACAAAAACAAAACAAAACCGTTCGAATTTTAAACTCACAAAAACAAAAAATGAGGGAGTAAAATTGTTTTAAATAATCGGTAGATAACATCATTGCCCTTGAGTCGAGGTCACGTGGGGACGCGATGACCTTGACCCAATTAGTGACCTTCGATCCGAGGGTCGGTTTCAGATGCGATGGTGTTGATTAAGCACGAAAGGTGTGGTGGATGTAATAGGTATACTTATGTCATGCTTGTTTTCTCTGGGGTAAAATGTTTGACGGGTATGTTATGACGGGGTTGCTATATAAACTGTACTGTTTAATGAAAAGTAAATAATTTTTATTTACTTAAAATATAAAGGGTATAAAACACACTAAACGAAGTAATTTTTTCCACCATTTCAACCATATATTTGTTATAAAAAAAATATGGTTGAAACCTTCTGGTTTTTGTTATTGAAGGTCAAAAGTTCCAACTCTCTTTTACAAGTTTATTATATAAGTGTAACAACGGCTTTTACGTGCTTTCCGAGCTTTTCATTAATTTTCCAAACTCAAAAGACAAAACCCAATAACACTTTTTGCCAGACCCTGGAATCGAACCCAAGGCCCAACACTCTCCTTGCCGGATTGCCGCCGTGGGATCTGGAGGCAATAGTCCTCCAGCGCGTCTACGAGTGGCGTGTGGACGCGCAGCGCCGGGGCGAAACCCTGCTGCCGCGGCAAATCGTGGCATTGCGGGGCGAGCTCCGGTGCGATCTCATGGCGGAATGGGAGATGCGACTGTCGCAACCCAAGTTCGGGCACGCCGCAATCGCGGCGGTAAGACCCCTCTTTGAGGAGTGGCTGGAGAGGCGCTACGGCGTCCTCACCTACCGCCTGACGCAGGTCCTCACCGGACACGGTAGTTTCGGGAGGTTCCTGTGTCGGATAGGGCGGGAGGAAACGCCCGGGTGTCACCACTGTGTGGATCGCCCGGAGGACACGGTGGAGTATACGGTGCAGGACTGCCCCGCTTGGGCAGACCACCGCCGTGTCCTCACGGAGGCGATAGGCGGCGGCGACCTCTCGCGTCCGGACCTGGTTCAGGCCATGCTCCGGGGCGAGAGGGAATGGGAGGCAGTCACCTCCTTCTGCGAAGCAGTAATGCTAGCGAAGGAGGAGGCGGGCCGCGTGAGGGAGAGAACCACCTCACGCCCCAGCCGCCGCGGGAGACGCCCAGGGCGTCGGACGTCGCGAGGCGACATCCGGCCACCGTAGGCGCGGGCTTGCGGACGGCGAGTAATGGGTGGCTCGCCATCCGATCAAGGACCAAGCCCGGGTCGACGGCGCGTTCTGTTCGCGCGCGCCTCAAAGAGCTGTCAGCACAGGGACGGGGCCCCCAACGGGGCCAACGCCTGCCGGGGTTGCGGGACGTCTTAACAGGATACCGTGGCCCCGGAACGTAAAGGGCAACAGAAGGAACAGGGTGGTTTTTTAGTCAGTAAAAGTCTGACAGTCCCTTCCGCCCCACCCAGGGCGGAAGGAGTCATTTGATGATTTTTACCACCTCAAAAAAAAAAAAAAAAAAAAAAAAGGCCCAACACTCAGCAGTCATACCCGCTTGCGATCACAATGCCAACACATCAGTGGACCTTAATACATCTACAAAAGAAACTAGGTATTACAATTACAAATAGTAGTACAAAACTATAAACAACAAAGAAAGTTCCCACACTTTTCACACTTCAGCCAACATTTCATTGTCGCACATTCCGTAGTTTATCACCGCCATCAACATACACACGCCTACATTAGGAATGCCACCATGTCTGGGGCATCCATAACATGCAATGGTCGTGTCAACAAGCATTCGTTTGCTCAATAAATGGCGCTCTGTCACGCATACGATACGATTCACGAGTAAAGTGAAGTGAAGACTTACTCAGTGACGGGGTAACTTGAAGGTCAAGGTCAGGGGTAAGAAGGGTAACGGTTTGTTGTGGTTGGTTGAAGGGTTAGGTTTTGCATTTGGTTGTTTTCTAATACCAAATGGGTATATCGATTACTGATATAATGGAGGAGGTAAAGTTTTTGTTTGTAGCTAAGAGGAGATCTCGGAAAGTACTGTACCGATTATAATAAAAATTTTCACTAATAAAAAGCTACACTGTTACCGAATACCGTACACTATATTTTATCGTATCATATGCATCGATTTACATGCGAACAAAGTCGCGGGCAGAAGCTAGTCGATAAAAGAGTATTACTAGCGAGTATTAATGTGGATGACCAATGAAATTTATCTCAAAAACATTCAAATCCACCAAAGATTACAAGAAAAATCCTACTTAAACTTTTAGGTACTAAACGCTTAAAACTTTCCTCTCTCTAGAGTATAAAGATAAAGTTTTTAAAACTTTTACCGAAAATCTTAACCCTGCCCCTACGGTATGGGTAAACACATGTTCCCGAATCATAAATTACCCTCCCAGAGTAATAAGTGTCTTGGGAACGAACGGAAAGGAAGGAAATAATGAATGAATAAAATCGAACGAACTAAAGTTATTGCACTAGTTGCTGTCTGGGTGTTTCGAGGAAAATTAATGTCGTAGTGTAATGGCTACATTTCTGTAAATGCCTAGTAACTGAGCATATTTTTATCAAAACAAGCTAACCCACATATTGTAGTACTACAAAGCAATGCTTATAATCTATATCTATACTAATATTATAAAGAGGTAAAAGAACAATGGCAGAATTTGGTCTGGACTTTTTTTGGCGTCCATAGATTTGATAAATATGAATCAAATTTAATTAATTTTCTACGATTTTTGAATTATTCACTCCTTCTCGTAAAAGCCGGACTTATTTTTATGTTTTTAAAAGCTTATCAAATGATTTTCGAATTAGGTACATTTGAAATGTTACCATTAAAATAGTGGTGTGAGTCTGTATCAATAATAAAACGAATGATCGATATAATCGAGCGATCGATCGACCCATGTAAATAAAAAGTTGGTTTTATTTTTAACATAATATTGAAATTCTCTATTCTTTCGTCACTAATCAACTGATATCTTTGAAAAAATGCTTCTACTTTTAAATCCATTTAATAATGGATCAAAATATCACAGAATCGTTTCAGTGTTGCATTGATTCTTAAGAAAATCGAGTCGAAACGTGCAGCACTACTTTTGTCTTTGACAGTGACATGTTGTCTGTGGTTGCCTGTCAAGACATTACAGAATCCTTCCGCGTTTTTCATCTCGGTTGTGTTTATAATTGGCTTTCTATTTATTTTACCCGACCTGGACTGTTTATGGACTGATTGATACTGCCTTGTGTGACTAGTGCGTGCCCTTAGGACTCCGATATTGCTTTTACGTGACCACAAGCTAATCTTACTGTACTCCGATTGTGTCCAGTGAATTGGATTTTTGTTTAGTTGTATAGTTGGCCGGCGCACTGTAGGCTGCTGCGCACACACTATGACTTTAGTGTGGTATCTAGGATGGGCCAGATATCAAGAACATAATTATCTCAGCACCAGCAGGTTTTCTTGATGAGATAATAATACGAGATGAGGATGAGGAATAAAATAAATAATTATGTTTAACAAAATGTGTTTTTTATTTGCCCTAACATTAGATATTATAACCCTCAGTTTTATTGTTCACGGGGCAAGTGCATTTTTTTTAAATACGCGCCCAGCTTTCACATTGAGTACTTAATAATCTACACTGAGTGTTAGAATTTATATACACTTATTCTCACTTAGACCGCACCACATTATCCATTTCTTCATAATTTAATTTCAATATGCGATGTTATAAAGATAAATTGTTGTTTGACGTTAACTCATAACCTAAACATTCAAACACCGAAATCTTTTTTTTCCGGCTTTCCCAAATGAAAATAGTCTCATGTAAATATTTTGGAGCTAACGCCAAATCTTTTAATATATTTTTCATTACGGGACGCTTCAATTTGATCCCAGACAATTCTTAGTATGGAGACCTGCCATTGTTCTTTGTTTGTAAGTTTGTATGTTTGTAAGTTTGTTTGTAGGGGGTAATCACCGGAAGTAATGAACCGATTTTAAAAGTTCTTTCACTGGTAGAAAACTATTCGTGAGTGCTATAGGCTATAAATTATAAAGATATCATGCATAATAGCCGAACTATCTCAATTTTTGTCTAGCCAGGTGGAAAAAATAGCTCTTACAACAAAGTTTTTTGCATGCGCTGCCCTAACAGTTGTATATAATTGAAAACAATGAATGGCAACCTGGTCCGCCTTTAATAGTTCTACAAAAAAGTTCGCAACACCATATTTCTATCTTTTATATTTTAGCAGATATTGTAGCTTTTATGTGTTAAAAAAAGTATTTTTTGACGTACTTACCTTTGGACGATTTTTTTAACAACAAAATATTAAACTTTATCGAAAATTTCGTCACAAGTTAAAATGTTTACCGCCCAACTTAGTGGGCACGGGTCAGCTAGTAGATTTATAATTACAGCGTAAATATCGAAACCAAAATAATTTCTATGAAATTTTTGTTTAATGCCAGAATTTAACCCAACTTCACTTTATTCGTGCACAACTTTTATTACCTTTTTGTAACTTTTATGGATATGGTCTGAAATAAAGATTTTATGATTATTATTTATGTATTGATATAATATCAAGCATTTTCGCGGTAATTAAGCAATAAAAATGCATTTCAAAAATTACCTCTTTTAGTTGCTCTGAGCGTCGAGGGTAACTTCGGCGAATGAGGGGTTAATAATTGCCGCAGTTTTGTTTAATTACTGCGAAAGTTAGACGACAGGGGGTCAATTAAGCCACGATTTGACAGCGACTTCATTTTGCAGGATTATCGAGCTTATGGCTTCGTGATTAATTTGAGAATTAATTTTGTCATTTGTTTAGATTATTATTTTGAGAGTAAATTGGTATTAATCAGATTTAATAGGATTAACAGATAGATCAGTGGGGGAGACTGCCTTTCTTTTGTATTGAGAAATCAGTCTGAATGATATAAGATTCGGTTATAAGTTTATTTATATTATTTACCTAAATTTAACATAAATAAATTATTTATAATAGGTATAAATAAATTTAACATGAATAAATTGTATATAATATAAATAAACTAACAGAGGAATAGAAGACAGAGTTTAAAAAATACAAAATAGTGTTTTAGAATTTGTAAGGCCTCAACATCATGAAACATTAAAAAAAAAGAAATTGTTGTAATAATTTTGGATATTTAACGTTGATTAATTTTCGTTAATTCTAAGCATAAGTTTTGGGCGCACAATAAACAGTTGTTTCTGAATAGTATTGTAACATATTTGGCATATAGAATTAAATTGATTTTGCCATAATTAATTTAATTACCAACCCACAATAGGTTGGCTCATTTTAGCCGTATTAAGCTAACAGCCAGTACGGATACACTGACGTAATCCCCACTTCATGTACGTGTGTGCTCACCTTGTTTACACTACCCTTAGAAGCCTTCTAAGACGCCCACTTGAATAGAAGCAGTAGTTAATTGAAAGCATACGACGATGTAATTTCGCTGCTAAACACGACTTAACTTCCACAAATACTCCACAAAGGGTACGTGGAGGTATATAAATAGAAGGTATTCTCACATTCTGCTACCTATCCATACTAATATTATAAATACGAAAGTTAGTCTGTCTGTCTGTTACGCTTTAACGACTAAACCGCAGAACCAATTTTGATGAAGTTTGGTGCAGGGTAATCCGTGATAACACATTTACGTGGACAAAGTCGCGGGCCAAAGATAGTGTTAAAATATATTAGTTTTATTAGCATTTGTATTTTCTTGCGGATTCCTAATTTAAAAAAATGTATATAGACTATGTTGCTCGCTGATAATGCAGCTTTCCATGGGTGAAAGAATTTTTGGAATCGGTTAAATAGTTTTTGAGAGTACGCGTTACACACAAAAATACAAATCTGTTCTCTTTAGATAAGTTTTGCGCTCGCGACCTCGATGAGGTGCATATCCAGGAACTGTCTTTCGTCTACAATAAGATTGGCTGAAGAAGGTAAACGAACTCAAGGAACCACCAAAAAAAGGAACAATTTGAAATAAATATAAAATCCGACTCTTCACGTGATTAGAGGGCTGTCCCATTGTCAGACCAATGAATCAGCATTGCCATACAACGTGGCAATGCTGTCAGTCTTTCGGGCACTTATCCCATTGTCAACAATGTGAAGAAGATTTTTGATGCCACTATAAGCTCGCTTTTCATTCTCTATTTTTTATTAAAAGTTTTGAACATTTTTAGTCATCGTTTTAAATTGAAAATTGAACGAGAATTCCTCAAATATTTCTATCTAACCCTCTCGAGGCTGGACACAAATGCGACGGGGGAGCTCGCTCCAAGGACATCCCTTCCCCGACGACGTAGTTTCACGTTCAGTTAACTGTCACTCACTTTTACTAGGACCTCGTGTTATTTGTTTTTCTTTTATTTGTTGTTGGGTAAATCGACTTTCTAACCTAGGACAGACTTGGGAAAATTACTGAGAATTGTTTTTCCAAACTTTTATTGTTCTTTGTTTGTGAGTGTTTTTTTTAACCTTATGATTTGTCTTTTCTTTATGTTTCTTATTATTGAGAGCAAAGATAATAAAATTTAGGGAAAGATTTTCTTAAGATTACTTACAGGTTGATAAAATAATTTCCTTGTAGTTTTGAATTGAAACCTTCGAGTTGTGGGGTCTGAGTGCAAATCTAATTACAAAACCTAAATGGTTAGTAGACACCCAAGGGTTAGCTTTTATTTTGTATTGCAATCTGACCTGGCAATGTTATCTGATGTGGCAATGGCATCTGACGTGGCAATGCCATCTACATATAATATATTACCAATCGACAAAGATGTGGAGGAATTTTTCAAAGCTATATTTGATCCACTTCCCTATGTTAAATGTGCAATTTGCATGACAATTGGCAATACAATATAATGATGTCACAAATCTGGTCTGATGATGGAGCCAAAAAATGTCCATAGGAACTTATCAAATCTTACAAATTAAAGTCCCACATCCCGGTATTTGATTGAGTTGAAATTTTGAATACATGCACATTGTATGACAATGCAATATAAAAGCTAGTTTTTTTTAATATTTCTAATTTAAAACTTGTTTTGGTATGTAAATACCTAAGTACTGCACCAATAAATATTTCTAACAACAACATTCATCAGAGAACTTCAAGCAGGCTTTATTGAAACTTTTCTTTTGAATAAATTCCGATGAAAAAAGTTATGCTATCATAAAATGAGAAGTATTACCATAGCTTTCGGGTTTGTTTATGACCTTGAGCTTTGAGTAAAGGTCACAGTTTGACCTTTTAGATGTCTGATAGCTATGTGCTTTCATGGTCAGTTGAGGGTTGAGCTCACGAAGGGTTGAAAGTTAAACGAAATTAAGTTTTATTGTAATTATTTGGTTCGCGTGCTTGGTAAGCAGTTTAATTCTTTTTAAGAAACATTTAAAACACAAAATCACGCCTGTAATCCCTGTAGGGTTAGGCAGAGGTGTACCCATTAGTACACCCACATTTTCCCAGTTATGTTTAAGTCCCATGGAATAGGGAGCGAGCCTATTGCCATACTAAGGCAGCTACTGAAAAATTCCTGATGGAAAAACCCAATAACACTTTGCCCGACCTGAAAATCTAACCCAAGACCTCATATTCCTCTGTTTTTTAAGAAACTCTTTGTTAAATACTTAAAAAATAAATAAAGCTCTCATTTGGTTACATGAAATGGGTGCTTACTTCTTTTTTATGACGAAGGAGATCATCTGAATAGTAAGTCTGTTATCAACATTAGCTGACCCTTAACGTTACGTTTTAAAGATCAAAGTGGGTCGGATAGTGTTGTTAACCATTATACCAATTTCAACTGCCAAACAGTGTAGTTGTTTAGCATTTACAGATTAATGATTAGATACTAGTTCCTGCACGCGATTCGCCCCAATGAAGGTCAATAAAATAGCCTATGACACTCGGTAATAGTGTAACTTTATATCAGTGAAGGAATCCTTGTAATTGGGCCAGTAGGTACTTATTTGTCAACTTTTTTCTGTCCGTCAACTTATGTAAGTGATATCAAAGCGCGACTGCTGGTCTTGGGTTCGATTCCCTGGTCGAGCACAGTGTTATTGGGTTTTTCTTAGTAGCGGCCTCAGAGTCTGGATTTGACCGGTTGATGGCAATAGGCTCGGCCCTATTACAAGAGACTTAAACATAACTGGCGAAATGTGGGTGTACTAATGGGTACACCTCTGCCAAACCTTTCGGGGATTACAGGCCTGATGTTATCTGTGTATATTTTGCGCAGGACTCCGCATACCGGGGCTCCTTCGACTACGCCAAAACTAGTTTGTCCTGCCTGCCCGCATGTCATCTTCTTCTCTGCTCCCGTCTGTTCTAAGACAACATTTCACTGCAGCAACCATTTTGTATTTTATAACCTCACATATAGACTACAATAAAAGGTAGGATTTTTCAAATGTAAAAATAAATCTTACACTACGAATAATAAACTCTACGTGCTTAAACACATAAAATCACACTTAAGATCTTCGTAAAAGTTAAGTAGAACGTTGAATAACTACTTTAAATATAGCAACGAGCTTAAATGGGCTTAAAAGAACTTCAAAATGTCTGTGTTTATTATGATAGGGACTTATAATTTACTATTAAAGAACAGTTTTCATAATTTATGATCTGTTGTTGGTAGTTTATGGTAGAGGAGAATAGTTTGTTTGTTTTTTTTGTTTGAACGCGCTTATCTCTGGATCTAGTGATCCGATTTTGAAAATTCTTTCGCTAACAACTGGCTGGAGCAGCCGCCTTTTTGTAGTACATTGCCAACACAAACCTTGACAGTTTGTTCTGCCATTATGAGTAGATATCGGAATAATTAGAGTAGGTATATTAATCCAGTTCGTTACCTCCTTGAAAAACCCGAATTCATAAACATGACGATCCGGAATTTAAGAAATTGCAAATTACTTATTGCAATTTTTAATTGAACAAAGTTATTATATTGAAGAAACTTATTGCTTGATTTAAGACTTCTGTACTAAAACTGTTTTTACATAACATACCATCACGCCTGTAATCCCCGAAGGGTTAGGCAGAGGTGTACCCATTAGTACACCCACATTTCGTCAGTTATGTTTTTAGTCCCACGTAATAGGGGGCGAGCCTATTGCCATCAACCGGGCACAAATCCAGACTCCGAGGCTGCTACTGAGAAATTCCTGATGGAAAATCCCAATAACACTTTGCCCGACCTGGGAATCGAACCCAAGACTTCATGTACAGCAGTCGCGCTTGCGACCACTAGACCAACGAGGCAGTTTTTAAGAGTATTAATTGAGGTATAAGTTATGTAAAATTAATCTTACATCTACGTAAATAAAGCCAACTTCGTTTTAATTTACCTATGTTACTATAGATCGCAAAAGTGCGATCCCGTATCTCTGCTACGTTGCATACGCGCCAGTCCCAACACCATTCTTAGAACGCTGGCTGGCAAGGACTTACCGATCGTGAGGAGTTGGAAGCGGCTGCACTCAGTCCAGCAGACTTGGCACAGGCTCCGCGTGCCTCACCCAGCTTTAAATAAGCGACTGTTCCCATTGTTAGTAACTCTAGATAAAAGTTTTAATTGGATACTAACAAAAAATGGAATGAAATTCTGAAATAAATGTTTATTATTCGTTTAGGCTACGTTATCCCTGAGTGCTATAGACATATATTTTTATAGCTGTTCGCACCCCTGTTTTCCTTAGGGGGTGAATTTTGGGAAATCCTTTCTTAGCAGAAGTCTACTAACTATAGGTAATCTACCTCCCTGCCAAATTTCGATATTTCGTGATGAGTGAGTGTGATATGGCCTTTCGCTTTTATTGAAAACTTACGCGGATGTAGTAGGCGGCGAAAGAAACAAAGACGAATCACATAAAATAAAACTAAAAAAAAAAGTTTTATTTTCATCCATCTTTATTATTTTCCCCCGTTAATCAGCTCGAAGCAAAAGAAACATTAGAAAAAATAATTCCTGAACAAACAAATGAAATCTATCTTTGTTGTTCTTTTTTTTTTATCGTCGCATTGTTGCTAGTACAAAATTCACTTATGTTTAATTCCAAGTGAACTACATTAATTATATTGGCGGAGTTCCAACAGACCTCGCGTCCGGGGAACTTTATGTTACAAAGTGAAACTGTGATCCCCTTTTTTATTCCACCTTTTACAGTCAGGAAATCCAGGATATGTTTTGTTATTAGTTGGTGTAAGATGTTTGTACAAGCTTTTATTTAGCTTGCCCTGTTCATATGTAAGTTGTCCTTTCAAAATTTGCGACCATTTGTTGGTATCCGATTGAGCTGAAATTTTGCATACGCCTTTAGTTCTGGTGACAATACAACGACCAATATACTCAGTATTGTAATTACTTCAATATGGCCGCCGTTCCAAGATGGCGGATTACATATTTTTTCTCAATCCCCTTGATATGGGTATCAAATGAAAGGGCTTAAAGAGTAGAACACGATAAAGTTGGTAACATCGCACTAAAAAAGCCTGTTTAAAAAAAATACCAGTAATCTATTTATTCTACCTTTTAAAGTCAGGGAATCTAGGATTTGTTTTGTTATTAGTTGATGGAAGATGTTTTTGCTTGGTACCCGCGTTTGTTTTGCTTTTGAACTCAGCTCGCGTAATTATGATAATTAAGTTTAAACCCAGTTCGTATGTGTGTGGGTTTAAAGTGTAGTTTTTTGTTTATGTACGAATAATCGACTGACGACTGTTAGAGAATGCCTAAGGCATTAAGTCCGCCTTTGTACTTTTGTTGCATAAAGTTTAAATAAATAAATAAATACTTTATTTGATTGCCTCGCCTTGCCTGCCTCGTTGGTCTGGTGGTCGCAAAGCGTGACTGCTGAACATAAGGTCTTAGGTTCGATTCTCAGATCGGGCAAAGTGTTATTGGTTTTTCCTTCAGGAATTTCTCAGTAGCAGCCTTGAAGTCTGGATTTATCTGGTTGATGGCAAAAGGCTCGCCCCCTATCACATGGAACTTAAATATACTGGATAAATATGGGTGTACCACTGATGTAATACATGTAAAATTTGATTATAATGAAAACTAGAAAAAAGTGGATTTGTTTTCTGACACGCTGAAAATTGTATTATGATTTTGCATACTTATTTTTCTCATACATACGTAGGGATATCTTTTTCTCCATTCTCGCAACAAATGAAATGCCTTCCACATGCATTTGAGGCCACATTGCCTAGCGTAGAGCTTCAATGGATACGCGAAGTAATTGGAAATTCCTATTGGTTCATAACTGATAGCCTAAAGTAGATATTTATTGGTAGACAGTCATTGAAAGAAATGTCGAAGAGAAATTAAAACCGTTGTTTGAACTAGGAGAATTGATATTTGAGACGAACGAGAAGAATATTGAGCTTTGATTTTATGCACAGTACCTAAGTATCTATCTAGAGTTATGCCTTGGTTATTTCAAATGGAAGAATATATAAGGGTACTTTTATTATCTATACTAGCTTTTACCCGCGGCTTCGCCCGCGTTGGTTTAGAATTTGACAATCAATTCGGGCTGTACTCGGCTTGTTGCTCGGCCAGATCCAGAATTATTAAATACCTACGGACCAACAGACTATGACTCATAATAGTCCGTCGGCGTCCAGTTTGCATTTCATCAAGAGAGGTCCTTCTCGCCTGCGTCTGTTCTGGAGATTCAGTCGCTGTAATGGCTGAGCTTCTTCTCTGAGACGAAGTCGTGTAGTCATGTGTGTTGTGTATCGTGTGTGAATAGGCGTCTCAGTTGCTCTTACAGCTCTCTGGCTTTCGGCTTGTTCCTCCAAAAGCAATTGCGTTTAGAAGGGCGTCTCAGTCACCCTCAGAGAAGCTTGGCGGGCGGACGGCTTGGCTTTCCAGTCTTTCCTGGCTTTAATAAAATGTCTCATCAGCTCTCAAATTTGCTTGTCGCTCCGGTGCTTGCTTTCTTAATGCGGCATGAACGGAAGATTCTGGGGATTGAGCAGTAATTTTTGCTCGGGCTAGCAAAGAGCTTTTGCCTGAGTTGGAGCTGTGAGACAATTAAAAAAAAAACAACCTACCTACCGTCATTAAAATACACCGAACATACCTCTAAAGAAAACATAAACAGTACTGAGGGACAAACTTGACTTTGCCGTTGGAAAACTGTTGTCTACACATCTACATCGACATAGGTCACGGTCATAGTTTAGCAACTAACCTCTTCCTTCAGTCAGCCATCGACTAAACGCATTAAACAAAGCAATTTTACTGTTACGACAGTTCTGCTGTGATCCTATGAGGAATTCCGTTCCATATCTCCGAAGTTCATCATCAGATCATGATAGTATTTATATGGGACCAATTCGGAAAAAATAAACAAAAAAAGAATCATCCAAATCAATTCACAATTGGCGGAGCGTGTTATAAGTTGGCCTTTATTCTTCCATGCATCCTCTATGAATGCGTTTACACCTGTCAGAGTCAGTGACGACACAGTGATGACAGTGTCAGTTACGCAGTTTTTCTGTATCCCTGACAACGTATATAAAGTGGGTCACAGACAAACGCGAAATGTTGTGGCGGCCGCGTCAGTTGCAAATTTTAACAACAGGCCGCGTGTACTGCTTTGTAAAATGACACCAAATATGAAAATTGTAATAGAAATAGTTGAATTTAAATAATAATTTAAATTTAACCCACACTTCTCTATTCCTAAGAGTAATATGCGATGCTAATGATAATATAGGTAGAGATAAACTACTATAACTACTATAACCTCACACCACTCACCACCTCAAGTGTTTAAATAAACGGTTTTTTTTCTACCTTTTTTCTCATCTTCTGAGAGGGCTAATGAGTCATGAGAGTAATAAGACAACGTTACGGTTAGCCATATTGACTGACGTCCGATTGTGGCACAAACACCGCGCTAATGACACTTCAGGCCGCCACTGTGACCGCGGTGGTGTGTTTTTACAGCGGTCGGAGCCGCGGCCTGCGGTTAGCCGCAACCGCAGGTCGGTCCGTCTGGTAGCCACTTTATGCAAAATGTCAGTATGCTCTTCAGCGGTTTTGGGCATAAAAAAATATTAAGCAAACAACTCCGTACTCCTAGGTTGTATACTTGAAACTGGTCTATCGACAGTCTAGACTCAAAATGTATTAGATGCTTAAACTTAAAATTTGATCATGAATCGATAGACACGTGGCGCCATCTACTGTCATAAGGACGTTATTGTGATTTCCCTCGGGAACAGTACTTTTTTTCGGGATTAAAAGTACCCTATGTTTGTCCCTGATCACCTGGCAACGTTCATGCAAAATTTCGGGATGATCGGTTCAGTGGCTTAGGCGTAAAGTGGTAACAAACAAACAAACAAACTTACTTTCGCATTTATAATATTAGTTAGGATTATAATAAAGCTGAACAATTATTTTCTTTGTTTGTTTAAACGTGTCAACATCTAGAATTACCAGTCGCCATTAATAGCCAGATTTACGAGGAATTGTATATTCATATAAATATTCTCTATAGTGTGTCTATTACGCTTTCACGACTAAACCATTGAACCGATTTTGATGAAATTTGGTACGTGGTAAGTTTGGACTGCAAGAAAGAACATAGGCTACTTTTTATTCCGCGATTGGGTCTTCGAAGTCGCGGGAAAAAGCTGGTAAGCTGTATAATATCACGCTATAACCCACGGGAGCAAAGCATAGCTGTACGGAGCAAATAATTATAAGTCATGTTGTTGTTGTTCACTAAGGTAAAGTTTATTTGTTTGTAAGAGTTAATATCTGGAAGTACTGGTCCAATTACATTCAATACTTAGGCTTAAAAAAGATTTAAAATTAATTTGCGTTACTTATCCTTAACCATTACATTTTTTTTTTTGAGGTGAATTGATTCGTTGTTGAAGAATTACACCTGATTAACATTAAGCATTTCTTAATGAATTTTGCAAGCCATCTAATTTTTATCACACTAGCTAAAAGTAGTATTATTTTATATCGTTCCATTAAAGTTCAACCCACTTGAAGATCAGTTGACTGAGTCAAGTCAGCCGTGGAGAGGCTGGAAGGCAGCCAAACCGCAATATGGATTACTGAAGCCTACAAGTGTTTGAGCGTCCGCTGAATCAGAAGTGAAAGAAAAGCATTCGCTTTGGAAAGATACTTAACCTTAATGAGAATTTTGTGCATCTATTTTGAGTTGAGTCACTCAAAAGTATTTTGTGAAATACGTAGCAGAGATTTTCTGAAAGGGTTCTTTTGGAGAACCTTTGACATAATTCCTGACTGCTTCATAGTTATAAACGCAGTCCTGGATCCAATTCCCAGGTCGGGCAAACCATTTTTTCTAACCCAGGATCCCAAGCTAAACAGTCGTGCTTGCGACCTACGGAGCATTTTTTTTTAAATATTACTAGCCACAGCTTCTGCAGTGACTTCGTCCGCGTCAAAGTTGATTTTTCCATACAAACTTTGGACCTCCGTTTCATACCCTCAGGGGGTGAATTATGGAAAATCCTTTCTTAGCGGACGTCTACTAGGTATAAACAATCTACCTGCCTAATTTCATCTTTATACGTCAAGCGGTTTTCGATATTTCGTGACCTTACGCTTTTTATATCTAGATAGATACATTACACATAAGCATTTTACCCTGGTCACTATCATGGTGACTACAGTACCCTATTGAAACCCACAGGGGACTACTAACGTGACAGATCCAATCAATCAACATGCACTACTGAGCATAGGCTTTCCCAGAACATGGTCTTATTACCCTCAGGACAATAATATCTGAATCACAAAGCAGAATCATTTACTATACCGGTTGGAGGCTTAACCAATAATTCTGTTTGAACCCTCAAGCGATGCTAATTCAATTAGAAATTGATTTATCGGTCGCTTGTGCTGTACCTGACAGCTTATCAGATGACGCACGTCCGACTGTCTTGGATTGGTGCATAGATGGAGAGGAATTGCATAGACAATGTAAATTGGTTTCATTGTCAGGTTGTGTTAATGGACAATTATTTATGGTCGATTTATAAGATGGTGGTTATGGTGGAGTGCCTGTTGATCTAGTGAGGTTTTGGGTTCGATTCTCATGTCAGGCAAAGTGTTATTGATTGCGTTTTTCTATCTGGAATTTCTCGGTAGCAGCCTCGGAGTCTGGATTTGTGCCCAGCTGATGGCAATAGGCTCATCCCCTATTACATGGGACTTAGACATAACTGGCAAAATGTGGATGTACTAATGGGTACACATCTGCCTATGCTCGTATTACAGTCGTGATGCTATAAATAAAGGCTATAAATAAAGGCTATAAATAAAAATAGAATAAAAAGAATCACGCATTGAACCACGTCTTCAGTCCAAGTAGATAGTAAAGCAAAAGAACTTCAACATTGAAAGAAAACTCAGCTCCGAACAATTTGAAGTACAAACTATTTAAGTAGACAGTCGACTAAAGACGACTTAATGCTGACTGCCGGAGCGGCCATCTTTTATTTTTCACTCTCAAACGTTTTGCGGAAACGACTTCTTTACATAAGATTCCTACTTAAATTCTGAAGTTATATTAATGAAAAGCTAGTTATTTTAAATGTTCTACATTTTTTAATGCTTTGGAACGTTTGTTAATTGGATTTGTTTATTTAAATACTGTTTGATGTCGTGTGATATGCAGCAGATGTGGCATCAAAATATTTTATTACCTTGTTAGTGTTTTTATTGAGTAGTGGCCCTAATATCTGTTGAATTAGAAAATATTTTCGTGAAACACATAACATATTATAACATCCCACCACTATTATATTGGGATGTTACTATAGCGATAGTGAGTAAGTTTAATAATAAAAAATAAATCACGCCTGCGATCGCCGAAGGGTTAAACCGAAGTGTACCCATTAGAATACTCTCATTTCGCCAGTTAATATTAAGTGCCATGTAAGAGCCTATTGCCGAAAATAGTAGAAAATTTTAAGTATTATTCGTTAACAACGTGGAAGGTTCCAGGACAAAAATACACAGGACATAAACATTGATATTTTACTCCAAAAAGTATAGTCCACCCACCAATTATTCTTGCTCAATGTTACTTAGTAAGAAGGGCAGTTATTTGAGTAGGTTTTGTTGAATCCGTGTCCCTTTTTTGTCAGTTCCCCGATGCGTGCGTGTGACAGCATCAGAGATCGACCCTGGACCGCCCAGTTGTCAGGGGCACTCTGTTGACACACGATTGACGCGCGCGATTTATGACGACGCCTTCCAGATTGATGTACGAGGTACTCTGTAGAATTTATGATGTTCAACTTTTTTTTGGCGGTTTCTCGTAGGTGTGTGCTTGGACGTTAAATAATGGGTATGATGAATACAGGTACGTTTTCAATTTTATAGTAAACTAGCTCTTGACAACTACTTCGGCTGTATATAGGTAAATGTCTGTGTAAAAAGTTGCGGAATTAAAAGTAGTCTATGTCCTAAAGTAGTTACATAGACTGCTTTTAATTTCGTAACTTTTTACTTCTAACTAAATTTTTAATCAAATTCGGTATAGCGGTTTAGTCGTGATAGCTAACAGGCAGATAGACAGAGTACTTTCGTATTTACTACTTATATGGATGTTTAAAAGAGTTAATAAACTATTTTGAATCAAAAATCACGTTAAAAATATCAAAATGGATATCAACTTGATGAAAAAGTGTCTATAAAGGCGACTTTTAATATAAAAAGACCACCACCATATAACATAATAAAGATGCGCAAACAAGGACCAGAGACGACCGCACCAGAGAAGATTTATTCTCTCTCTCACCGCTTTTCACAGCCAAGCTGTTCCCTTCTAAATTGACGGTAAATATTCATTAAAACCTCGCTGTTTTAGATTGATAGAAGATTTTCTTCTTAATTTTCTCACTACATTCTGCCCGCGACTTTGCCCGCGTGGAACTGAAGTATAACATTAACATTGCCTATGGCAGTAGAGGTCTCTGTCAGTGAAAGAAAATAGATTGTTTTAAAATCGAATATAAGTATTTCTAGAGATAACGTTTTATAAATGAAAACAAAGTGTATCTCTTTCTTAGACTAGTTTAAGCCCGCGACTTCGCGTGACTGTCGGCTACAGGCGACGTTTTTGTTTGCATGGAATGGAACCATAATTATTTCTAAAATAAAAGTAAGTTACTCCTTATAATATCAGATACCTGAAACTGAAAGTTATTTTCATAATCGGTTCAGCCGTTTGGGAGATTAGCAGAAACAAACAAACAGACAATCAGACAACAGTTTTAACAACAAATAATGATTGTTTTTTTGGTATAAGTATCGTGTAGACATTTTACATGCATTTAGTAAAAGCTGTTATTTTGACACGACAAACAGACACTTCAATTTTATTTTATTTGTAGAGAAAAAAAATGTACTACCCTCCTTTTGAAACCGCCATAAATAGTACAATATAAATTATTAAGGATGGAACACGACGCGGTCTCATTTCGCTTTCCATTGCACATTATGTGTTGTTATTGAAATGTCAGTCAAGTGTGTAAGCGGCAATGGTGTGGGCAGATAGCGATGTCGTCGAATGGAAGCGTGGGTAGGTACACAAAGGTAAGGGGTGGTTTTCACAGTGTGTTAGTGAGAATGTTTTGATATTCAGTTTAAACACTATCACAGTTTAAAGATAGAAATATGTGTTTTAAAAATAAACTCTCAGTGTTTAAGTGGGAGGTACAAATGGACAAAGTTTGTGTGCACGTTTTGTGTTTTTACCTCTGAAATAATCTAAACTGTGAAAAATTGCTCTGTAGTAGAGCTGATATTGAATCAGACAAGTTACCTGGTGCAAAATAGCCTGATATAAAAAACTAGTTTTTGCGCGTGACTTCGTTTTCTTACAAGCTTTTTCTTTCATTTGCATTAAGTTACGTCTTTGGTTACTGCTCCGCTCTCATAGGTCGTAGCGTGATGTTATTTATTTCATATTCCTCATAAATCTGGCTGTCATGTACAAAAAGAATTTTCCTAATCCAACTAGCAGTTTCCCAGATTAGCGCGTTTAATTGAATAAACAAAATAATTCGTCAGTTTCGTTATATGTATTAGTATATATAGAAGGTAAGTAGGTACTTAAGCTGTAGACAGCAACACAGTTTTTTAAAGCTTCCACAGACGAAAGCTTAAAATATTCGACAAGAAAATAAAATACAAAAATTTTATACTGAAAATTTCCTTTCCTACAAAAATTTATTCTAACCTTCAGCCCCAAATAATTTAACACCATTTAACCGAACCAGTTAGCGTAAATACGAAATAAAAAAAATAAAAATAAAAAAGAGAACTCGTACAAAATTACTCCGCTTGACATAAATACTTGAGGGTTTCCCCTCAAAATAACAAGCCCATTATGAACGAAAAGATTACGGCTTCTTTCAAATTTGTTGCTGACTTCTCCGTGCTTCACCGTGCTTCTCCGTGGGGAATGAGTTTCAATCTCGCGCCAGTTTCGTACTTAAATTATTACAAGTGTTTTATTTTCGACTCTGGTTGGTTGGACGACTATACAATTAATGGGAACGGAACGTTTCTTTTGTTTATTTTTTCACGGAATTCGCTGTAGCTTTGAATGGTTGAAAAGATTTGGCGAAATAGGTTTTGTTTAATATTTTCCCGAATCATCTTAAATAACGTCGTTGATGCTTAAAGAAATTAAATATGACGGCACGGTTGGGTAACTGAGAGCGATTGACCTCTGCGGTGCATGTCGCGGATTTGTTTCTCACACCTAACTTTGTACAGCCTATAGGCACTTGTTCCGAGTCTGCCTATTTGTATATGTGAGTGCATGTTCTTATAAAAACAATTATCTAATTATAACTCCACCCCTCCTCCCTCCCCTTCTTTCTCCTCCTCCTCGTCTCCTCTCTTTCTTTTATATTCTCCACTTATTAGCTAGCATCTTAAAAAAATCGTGCTTAATTAGTTTTAAGAGATTATTTGTTTGTAAACGCGCTGATCTCTGGAGCAAGCTAGTCGAATTGAAAAAATATTTAACATAACATCACGCCTGTAATCTCCGAAGGGTTAGGCAGAGGTGTACCTATTAGTACACCCACATTTCGCCAGTTATGTTTTTAGTCCCATGTAATAGGGGGCGAGCCTATTGCCATCAACCGGGCACAAATCCAGACTCCGAGGCCAGACTAGACTGCCTCGTTGGTCTAGTGAGCGCAAGCGCGACTGCTGTGCATGAGGTCTTATGTTCGATTCCCAGGTCGGGCAAAGTGTTATTGGGTTTTTCCATCAGGAAAAAAATATTTTTTTATAGAATAGCCAAATTCATGAAGAATAAGTATAGTCTATTTAACATCACGCTACGGTACACAGGAGCAGAGCAGTAACCAAATACGTAACATAACGCGGATGAAATATTGGCCAGTAACTAGTTTAGATCATACAAACTTAATCAAACAAACCTAACATACCTGAAAAGGCTATGACGATTACAAAGACCTAAGCCGTTAATAATCTATTCGAAGCCTCACAAATGCAGGGTACAATTCAGGGTAGCTTTTGTCATTTAAATTGTATGAGGTAGGGTATGGGGGGGATTAAATTAATTGTTTCCGAGATCGTGACAATGATGTCAATTAGTCACACATTTCCGTTTTCCTTTTCTATTGGGTTTAATTTGTTCGTTTATTGGAATGATTTGTGTTCAATTCTGAAAGGTTTTTATTAATGTTCTTTGATGCTTTGTAGATGGCGTTTGTCGAGTTTATTTTTTACTAGCACTAAGCCCGCGACATCACTCTCGTGATTTTTCTTACGAATCCCTATTTTTTTTATAATTAAATATAGCCTTTAAATAGTATTCAGAGATATCAGATAACGTAGCTTCCAATTTGCGAAAGAATTTTCATAATCTGTTCAGTAGATCCAGAGATTATTTCCTACTACCTTACACACACACAAACTTTAACTCTTTATAATAATATAGACTAATCTATCAAAAGACAGCTAAAACCACTGAACGGATTGCGCTGTTTGGCACGCAGATAGCTATTATGAAGTAGGAATATGGTAAGATTTTTTTTTTCAAAATGGGGTGAATTTTGAAAAAAAAATCCCTTCGAAAAATTGTTTCAGTAACGTTGTAGCAGTTAGAAATTCTAGCCAAAACCATTTACTTAAAATATATCTGTAAAGCGATTGTAAACTAAACAAAATAAAACAGCTCAAATAAAAAACATGTTTCTAACTACTAAACTCTAAAAAACTGAACCACATAGTAACCGAGTAATATATTTACAAGATTGTATGCGGTAGTAAAGTGTAGTAAAATGCTAGACGATATAAAAACGTCTCGGTACGGTGTGCTCATATTTCGTTCATGTGGAGTGAACGCAGGTAGGTTGGCCACTATTTATGAGCCGCTGGAGGAGCGAGCAGTAGGTTAAGTTGAGTCTGTGGCAACAAGATCTGTATCTTTCTATTAGAATGTTGTGTAAAGACAGTCTTTCATAGAAATAATTTCGGTATTGCAAAGGGTTGTTTAAAATACTTTAAATAATAATGAATTTATATACATAACATAACATCACGCCTGTAATCTCCGAAGGGTTAGGCAGTTGATAGATTTTAGGGCTTAAACAGATGTGATGGCGGCGCAGACGCTCCATGTAAAATACTGGTACTAAGCTGCATCCGGTTAGACTGGCAGTGGACCCCAACATGATTTGGGAAAGGCTAGGCAGATGATGATGGCGGCGCGCAGTGACGTGCGCGCCTCTTTAAGGGAAGGGGCTCGCCAATGGCAGTGCAATACCAGTAAGTGTCCGACATAACCCACCGTTATCCCCAGATGGAGAGAACCCATGAGGATTTGCCCACGAACAAACAAAAAATCCTAAAACATATAAACACGATATGACATTATACCGTGCATCGAGAAACGTTGCAACGCGATGCACGGCACGATGTCGTGTTGAATAGACTCACGATGCACTTATGCGACGTAGCCCCATTTGTTTAATTCAATTCTCAAAGATGACGGACGACATTAAGGTTGATCGTATTTATGTTTATGCGTTTTAGCCCTTAAGAAAGCAAATGACTGTGTTAAGCACAAAATATCGTTAGAAATCTTATATCTACATAACACATAGAATTATGTAATACATTTTACTGGCACATATTTAATTGCTAACATGCAGAAGAAAGACGTTATCAAAAATCTGTCTCATAATTTCTGTTTACAACATTGGAGTTCTATAAGGCTTTATTTTCGGTCCACACATGTTTGTACAAAACAGTTTTGTTACATCTTGCAAGAGGATTAGGAATAAACTTATTTAGAAGAAAAAAGCAATTATTGCTTCGTTACAAGAACTAAGTAGAACAAACAAGTACATATAAGTCCTTTAACAAACTGTCTGAACTATTTTTCTCGGTTTATTTTTTAAAACTAAGCCCTCATCACTCAACCTAGATATTCTTTGTAGATACTTTAATCTCGAGAGTTATTAAAGAGAAAATACCTTTCACAATATTAAAACATTCGACTTTACAGTTTACCACCTTTGATGTGGTTATTTTCGGATTAAGTGTAAACAATCTTTTCTGGAAAGCTATCTTGCTGTTATTTATTTTTAGAAACCCTTTCATATCTTAAGAAATAATCTTTAGAAAGGTTGAAATATAAAACTTAACCATATCCATTGAATCGATTTTGATGAAATCTGTCTTGTAGAGTAGACAGATTTCATCGAAATCGATTCAGTGATTCGATCCCAATTTGGTTTTTATCTACTCTTTATTCCGCGACTTTGTCCGCGTCCGCGATAAGCGACATTTACGCTGGCAAAAGCTAGTAGGTAGAAGATAAATTATCTATCCAAATAAATAAAATTGAAGTGTCTGTTTGTAATATTACCGTAACCACTTTTTACTACATGCATATGAATACATTCAATACGGTACTTACGACAAAATATTTTTTTTTTTTTCAATTTTTGTCCGTCTGTCTGTTTGTTCCTGTTAATCTCTAGAACGGCGTTAATAGCTGATGTAATAAGGGGTAACGTTACTTTTATTTTAGAATAAGAATTAGGGTTCCACGCAAAAAAATAAAATTTCGCAGAAAACCGACATTTACGCGGACGAAGTAGCGGGCATAAGTTAGTTATATAAATATAATCTATTCACGAGAAACCGCAAGATACTGTCAGATATTGCGTTCAGAAAATAAAATCGTTATCTTTTTAACCGGTGCTCAAATATGCTGAAAATGTTGGAAGAAGTTAAAAGCCCTCATGGACTTTGAGGATAAAAAGGTGATTGATCAGTTCTTTCCTTCCTTTTGTTAAAGAGATTACGAGACACTCAAAGAAGAAAGAATCGCGTCGTTTTCAATATAATGTTTAGCACAGTGAGCGTTACAAATTATACCATTTTTTTGTTGTTGTTGAAAATAACAAATGAGTCCTTCCGCCCTGGGTGGAGCGGAAGCGACTGTCAGACTTTTACTGACCAAAGAACCACCCTGTTCCTTCTGTTG
The DNA here is from genome assembly GCA_949774945.1 of Hoplodrina ambigua. Lineage (NCBI taxonomy): Eukaryota > Metazoa > Arthropoda > Insecta > Lepidoptera > Noctuidae > Hoplodrina > Hoplodrina ambigua. The sequence continues at coordinate 536,264 of OX458984.1, forward strand.
CCCTTTACGTTCCGGGGCCACGGTATCTACAATTTATACCTTAAATAAGTTTTTAAATCCGCTTAAAAAAACAACGAAATAATAACATAACATAACATAACATCACGCCTGTAATCCCCGAAGGGTTAGGCAGAGGTGTTCCCATTAGTACACCCACATTTCGCCAGTTATGTTTTTTAGTCCCATGTAATAGGGGGCGAGCCTATTGCCATCAACCGGGCACAAATCCAGACTCCGAGGCTGCTACTGAGAAATTCCTGATGGAAAAACCCAATAACACTTTGCCCGACCTGGGAATCGAACCCAAGACCTCATGCACAGCAGTCGCGCTTGCGACCACTAGACCAACGAGGCAGTCAAATAACGACATCAACGAAATAATTTTCGGTGAAAATAATAGTATTATACAAACCTAGTTTTTATTTACCACTAGTTTCCACCTGCGACTTCATCCGCATCAAAGTTAATAACCATACATTTTTTCGGGATAAAAAAACCAAACTATTTTTTCTCTGTGACAAAAATCAACATCCGTTCGGCCCTTCTGTCGTGATTGAGTAACAAACATCCATTCATCAAAACTTTCGCATTTATAATCTCACTGAACCAGAAAAGGGGTTCGACCTGAAAGGGAGGGGCGCTTTCAGGTTTAACCCCTTTTCTGGTTTATGGTAAATAAATACTATGCTTCCATTTAACTTAAAAATATATATTATCTGTTGGGAATATCGCAACCAGATTATCAATGTTCACGTTTTCTTCTGTTCTCCTTCTGTTCTTCTATCTATTGTATGTAAGTGTAGGAACACTGAAATAAATTGTGCAAGAGAACTAGCTTCCATTCCTCTCTGCTACCTATTTCAATATTAATTCGATCAATATTTTGTAGCGTTGGTTATTTTAAGTTACCCTAGCCGTTGACAACACTCTCCGAATAGCTTAAAAGCTATGCTTCACCGAAAACTACACTTATGTCCAAAAGTATAGGTATACTTTCAAATTTTATCGCTCTCACAAAATACACCCCTGTTTTTAAAAACGTCAGTATGAGGACTATAGTCACAAGACAGGAGCGGACTTACCGGTAAGTCAGAAAATATAAAATCAATTGTGTCGCATTACTTGGGACTTGAGTAATTAAGTCGTTTTAGAATACGATGCATTGGTCAAATTAATCCGAGGACGTCAAAAAAGTCTCCGGTATGAATAATGCGTTTGGGATAAATACTTATGGACTGTTTATTTATTGAAACTGCTAGTCAAATTACTATTAAATAAGTAGCGAAAATGTTGTGATAAATTATTGTTGACATTCATGTAGTTTTCTATTTATTATTGTACGCCCAAAGAGAGATATAGCTGTTTATTATGTACACCTTTCTTTGATCCACAGTAAGAGAGAATATAATTGAATTGAAAAAATTGAATTTAAATCTATAGGGAAGGCCAATGTTCAGCAGTGGATGCCCTACGGCTGATATGATGATGATGATGATGAATTGAAAAGGTCCTCAGATGCGTCAAGTATATTCACACGCAAGTCCTCGCATTGTACTTAATACAAACACACACACACTTGACTTAAAACCAATAATTTCACACAATACAAAACCAAAAAACACGCACAAAAAATGCCATTATTTAAATCCACTTAAAACAATTCCTGGAAACAAAAAACAAACGTGCGAAGCTGTTTGTTGAAAATAAATAAAACCAATCACAGGCTATAATTGTTTTTAACCCCGAACTGCCGCGGCCTGAAAAATACAGATAGCTGTATATTGAGTGTAGGTAGGATTAGCAGACCAGTGGAGCAAGACTGTGCGCAGACTTAGACATAACTGTCACTATAAATAATTAGGCAAGTACGGGAAAACCGAAACCTTTTTTATTTTCGTTATGTCAAAGATCTTGAGCCAAACCAAAAAGAACCATTATATTATAGAATCACATCCCAAAGTTGTTAGACCTACATAATTTTAAGAAGGTTGCTAAATTTAATACTGGGTCCGTTTTCAGATATCAGGTTTTAAAGGTCTTAAAATGATGAGTGAGACTGTCGGATTTTAAGAAGAATTAGTTCAAAGCCAGTTTTACAAAATTAGCAGGTGTATCTTACACCTGCTAATTTTGTAAAACTGGCTTTTGCCCGCGACTTCGTCCGCGTAAGTGTCGGTTATCGCGGACTCAGACGAAGTCATATGATAAAAGTAGCCTATATCCTTCCTTGGGGTTCATACTTATACCTCCTAGCAAATTTCATTAAAATCGGTGTAGAAGTTTAGTCTTGAAAGCATAATAGACAGACAGAGTTACTTCCGCATTAATGATATTAGAATAAATCCTTACGCTAATATTATAAATGCGAAAGTAACTATCCTTAACATAGAACTTAATCCTATGTGAAAATTACCAATGGTATCATTTTTATTTTTGTTTGTTAGATTCACACTTACCTCTCGCTACGCATCTTCGTATATAACCAAATCGGAACACGGCATTGCTTACCTGCAGCTAAAGTATGGTGGTACTTAACATAACATCACGTCTATAATTCCCGAAGGGTTAGGCAGAGGTGTACCCATTAGTACGCACACATTTTGTCATTTTAAATATCAACCATATTGTTATAGCTATTCGTACAGCGGCACTTGCCAAAGACAGAAACACAAAGACAAATGGCTCTACGATTCATAAAAACTATTACAAGTGTGAACGCTATCTAAAGTGTAACAGCTGGCCCAAATCTTTGTCGATATCCGGCTGAATTATTTAGTGGATCAAGACTGGAGTAAACTAGTTTTCCTTTCTCTGTATAATTGGTTACTTTAGAATCTTATGTGGGTGAAACGGATGTCTGAAAGGTTCACGAGGTTATTTTTGATAGATTTGCATATTAATGATTACAATAATGCCAGCCTTTTATATGGTTCTTCTGCAAGCAATGGCCTTTTCTTTTACAGAGCATTGATCACCATGCCTGCTCAAGTTGGATTGCCGATTACAGACTTACGTTTTTTAATTCAATTTTTTTTTATCAGCCATAAATATTAATTACTCTGTCTCTTTCTCTACTGCGTTGCCGCGTAAAGAGTAACTTTTCATAAAGTAAGTCGAACAAGGAAACACAACATTACCGAGATAAAATGTATCCTATGTGTCAATCTAGGAAATGGTCTATCTATGTGCCAATTTTCATCCAAATCTGTTCAACGGTTCACTCGTGAATAATGCTTCAAGTATCACGTAATGAGACACAATTAATTATGTCTATTGTTCTGCCATACCGGTATAACAGCCGGGCCTTGAGTGGAAGAAACATCCAAACATCTTCACAAACATTCACATTTATAATATTAGTAGGATAAGTCTACTTTTTTTTTCTGTTTTCTATACCCATATCAGAAAATATGTCCAGGATAAACTTATAAGGAAACTTTTGAAACAGAAAAAGTCACATTGGTACTTGCCCAACCCCGGTTAAGAACCAAGTGGCAGGCGACTTAACCACTGGACCATCACGACACACGATTTACATTATTATATTATTATTATTTCTTTTTGTGACATTATTATTATTAAGTATCATGATACTAAATAATTTAATACTAAAAGTCTCAAAAGGACTCAAAAAAGTTATATCGTTAAACTTAGCCCATTACAACTAGGACCTAACCATAAAGTACAAAGATAAGTACTAAGAAAAATGGCGCCAGTAATTACGAAACTTTATGAGCATTCAAACGTCATAGCAGTCGTATAATTTTATCGTGTCTTGCCTCATTAATGATCATGGTTTCGTTTAATAAGGCTTGTATAATTGGCTTCATTACTTTGATCTTTGAATACAGTAATACACGAACCGAATTACCTAAAATTATATCGGGTGTCCGGTAAAGAATGGATTATCTTGAAATGGATGATAGTAGAACTAATGGCAATTCAGAAAAAAAATACATTAAAAAATAAAAACAAGTAGTACCAAAGATATGATTAATTTAATAATATTCATTGTTTTTTGTTACCTTATTTTACATTCTTGTACACCACGACCACGAATTAATGAATTCCGTCGGTTTTTTATTGTTAACGTAATTTACGTTAACTAAGCTAATAGATAAGTAATCAAAAGAAGGACTGCTATTACACGGTTTTGAAAAAAAACAACTTCAAGTATGTTGTTTTGGAAAAAAATGTGAAAAAAAATCTATTTGAAAAAGTTTAAGCGTCCGTAGTTTAAAAAAAATGTATCGAAACACAAGTGGCCAATAATTTTAAAAACTTATGTGTTTATAGCCGATTTCAAAATGGTATGATTCAGTTTTGTACCTAATGTAAATAGTGAATTACCTGACCATCAGGGTTTAAATAAAAAGATTTGTAGACGTTAGTAATGAATATGAAAGCTTGGTTAACCTGTAATGCGACTTGTGGGATGTGATATGATGAAAATATGGTGTGACCGTGTTTTTTTTTTATTTGGGATGTCTTAAGGAAAATTATTACGCGAAATCGATCCTTGAAAGACTTAGGTAGTCGTGTCCGGTCAACCACATCAAAAATAAGCGATCGCCGTGATATACGACTACTTAGGAGAGCATTTATTCTAAAATGTAGGGTCTGAATCAGAGTGGGTGGCAGACAATTTACAACGAATGTAATTTACAACGAATACAGTCTTAACATCACGCCTGTAATCCTCGAAGGGCAGAGGTGTAGCCACATTTCACCAGTTATAACACTTTACCCAATAACACTGCTCGACCTGGCAATCGAACCCAAAACCTCAGGCTTAGCAGTCAAAAACAGTGTCATTAATATCAAATGCTGTTTTTTATTAAAACCCAATGACCAGATACATTTAATGTAAATAAATATTCTAATATCTCAAACTTTGTTGTTTACCCAAATTTCGCTCCTTTTGAAAACGAATAGCAATAATTCACTATTTATATTAGGTACAAAACTGAATCACACCATTTTGAAATCGGCTATAAACACGTAATCTTATAAAATTATTGGCCACTTGTGTTTCGATACATCTTTTTTAAGCTACGGACGTTTAAACTTGCTCAAAAAGAAAATTGTTCACGATTTTTTTCAAAAGAACATAGTTCAAGTTGTTTTTTTTCAAAACCGTTTGATAGCAGTCCTATTTTTGATTACTTATCTATCAGCTTAGTTAACGTAAATTACGTTAACAATAAAACACCGACAGAATTCATTAATTCGTGGTCGTAGTGTATAAGAATGTAAAAAAAGGTCACAAAAAACAACGAATCTTATTAAATGAATCATATCTTTGGTACTACTTGGTTTTTTTTTTATTTGTATTTTTTTCCAGATTAGTCATTAGTTCTACCATGATCCATTTCAAGATAATCCATTGAAAACCGGACACCCTATAAGATCGTTAATCTATACAGGAAGATTTTTTAGTCACCGTCCAAATTTTTTCTAGGCATTAGGTATAAAACACTAATCCCATTTTTGAAAAAAAATCGATACGTAATATTTTCATATTAAATCATTTTCTCGAAAAAAATGTTCCCATTGCGTGGTTAGTGGTAACTGTGTGATGTGATATCTCAATTTTTTTATATTGAGCGATACAAAAAGAAAAAACACGTATTCAATGATTTTTGCCACAGATTAATATATCAAAGTTTGGACGGTGACTAAAAAATCTTGCTATATATCTTCATAGTAGTTTAGTCCCCAATACCTAAAGAAATGATTGTTGGAAAAATCCTAGTTAGCAAGAATTTCAACGTTATTTTTTTATAATTTAGATACCTTATCCCTTTCAGCAAACAAAACTATTTAACTATTACCAAGCATATTTGTTTCATTTAATTAATAACCGTACGGAACGCGCGTTTGTCGCGCCTTTGTGGTGATTGGGGTCATGCACACTGCATATTAAGAAAAGTAATTTCTTTGGGAAACTTGTTTGTTATCATGAGTATAATATAACCATGTGGTATCGGTCACTAATTACCACTCACACTGTATACTCCACGACCAAACAATTTCAAATGATTAGTAGCACTTCCCAAACTGCAGCTTGTGCGCACAAAGTTTGGAACATCAGCTGCTTAATGATCCTAGATGGGGAGAGCTGGCTCGCTGCCTAGCTCCCAAACTATATTATTTATCCCCATTTACCCCCAACTTGTGTGCTGGATATAAATAACGATAGTTTTCTGTTTGTTCGCTTTGTTTTAAACTTAAGTGTTTGGAAATCGTGAAGAAAAACGTTTAATGAAGTCAAAGTCAAAGTCAAATCATTTATTTCAATTAGGCCAATATAAGGCACTTTTTTTAATATTGCTTATTTGTTTACTTGATTAAAATTGTTCATTATACATTATTGGACTCTATACATTTACATTCTAATAAGTTAGATCCTCGACTAGTCGTTAAGCATAGTAGGTATTCTAAAACGCCGTTGTTCCGAATGAGGTCACAGCAATAAATAACACGCTGTAATATCTACTATACAGGTAAGCAATGGCTAGGTTATTAAAAGGTAATTTCGATATTAAATTGAATTTCAGAAGCAGCTAAAGTCTGTATTTGAGCACAGTTATTGGAAATAGGGCTTGCTCGTATATTATAGTATTATATGTAAAAACCGTACCGACCGACAACGAGCTCTACAAAACGTAGTCTAGTTTTATTTTGGTCAAAAAGTAATTTAAGTCAATGTTTTATTTATTACTAGCTTTTGCCCGCGACTTCGTCCGCGTTAACTTCGGTTATCGGTTCAAACACAGACGAAATCGCGGAAAAAATCACTGTCATTTGAATTATATAGAAAAAAACATGATTCGAAACGACACGTGGCGCCATCTATGATAAAAAGAACGTTATTGTGATTTCTCTCGGAAACAGTACTTTTTTTTCGGGATGAAAGGTACCCTATGTTCGTTCCTGTACACCTGGCAATGTATATGCAAAATTTCAGGATGCTTGGTTCAGTGGCTAAGGCGTAAATTGGTAACAAACAAACAAACAAACTTACTTTCGCATTTATAATATTAGTTAGGATTTCAACTTTATGCAACAAAAAGTACAATAGCGGAGCATTAGGCATACTGTACCTACCACGTGTCAGTCAAACAAAGGTGGTGGAGAGATAACATAGCAGGTATAAATTATTGTAAAAGCGTCAAAAAACAGACTTAGAAAAATGAGTTAGAATTTTAAGTAACAGCCCGGAGTTTCAAATTCTTTGGCTTGATAGCATTTACTTTGGGAAACATGATGTGATGTTTTTGGTCCGGTCCATGATCTCTCCCCAGTCGTATCGGATTAGATACTAGGAGAGTAAGGGAAGAGACAGTGCATTTGTTTTTGCGCACACACTTGTGCACTATAATATTTCCTGCATAGTAGGCTAGTCTCCATTTAGATTGGCCACTGCCGCGACGAAAATCGGTCTGAAGAAAAGTATTAAATATTATTTTTATTATTGAACTTCTTAACACCGAGTAAAGTAACAAAATATTTCGCACAAAAAAAAGTCTTCGTGTATAGCTTATACTTACATTAAAATACTTTGATTCAACTTAAAACTAGGTCAGGCCGGTAAAAGCCCGCACCAGCATCTGCGAATTTCATTAAAAAAATAAACTTTCGTGATAATAATCGAGAAACCATTTTGTTAAACATTGTTTCGAGGTCGGCCATGACATCGTTCATCGGAATTATTTCGGTTTTAATGTTGATGTATTGAAGAATTATTTAAGTGAGGTTAAAAAATAAAGACATTCGCCAGATTTTAAAGACTTAAAATATATTTTTTTTTATTGTAATATTATGACTGAAAAAAAAAACTAAAAGTTTTTTTTCTATAAAACCATTATAATTTCGTCCGCGTAAATATCTGTTATCTGTGAGGTTATAATATTTCGCGCGGTTATCTTATTCATTTTCTAAAATAAATTATTATAAGATAGCTGATCTTATAATAATAATCTGCCAGTAAAATTCCTGTCAAAATCGGTTCAGTCGTTCCGGAGATTAACAGGAACAAACATAATTTTAGACAGAGACTTTTAGGTGTAAATTATCATGTCATAACAGTCACGCGCATTAAGTAAAAAGCTGTTGCGTTGCTTACCATTTCCCGCCCTAACTATCCATCTGACAGCTGTCAAAATTACTGACAGCATCATTTCGATCAGTGTTGCAAAAAGCATTTAATAAAATCATCCTAAAAGTATTAATAAATCTGTGTAGGTAATATTCATCACAAGAACAGAAGCGCTGTCTATATCTACATAAGCTCTACTCAAATGTTCTGTACCTTCAACACAGGTAAGTATAGTGGCTTCAAAAAATGTTTCAAATTCATCGGACACCGCGCTGTACGGCGCTTGAATTTGAATCAAAAATGGCGGCTGTCAAATATTTGACGATGGAAACATAGGGGCGCTAGAACTTGTATCGTTTTATTGGTCAATAGACCTCTCCGATCAACAGCCAATGGAAGTTCTCTGCTTGAAGTAACATTCTTTTTTTAAACCTGCAATAACATTGTACTGTTTTTGCAGTTAAAATTTTAAGTACCCTACTACTAACCACTTCAGGCCCCAGCTGCCGCGGGAGACGCTCAGGACGTCGGACGTCGCGAGGCGACATCCGGCCACCGTAGGCGCGGGCTTGCGGACGGCGAGTAATGGGTAGCTCGCCGTCCGATCAAGGACCAAGCCCGGGTCGACGGCGCGTTCTGTTCGCGCGCGCCTCTAAGCTGTCAGCACAGGGACGAGGCTCCCAACGGGGCCAACGCCTGCCGGGGTTGCGGGACGTTTTAACAGGATACCGTGGCCCCGGAACGTAAAGGGCAACAGAAGGAACAGGGTGGTTTTATAGTCAGTAAAAGTCTGACAGTCCCTTCCGCCCCACCCAGGGCGGAAGTCAGTGAGTCATTTGATGATATTTACCACCTAAAAAAAATAGTACCCTACTACTAAATTTCAATTGAACTTTTTATGCGAGCTAGAAAAAGTATGGACAATAAGATCCATTTTTGTGATTAAGAAAACAAATTGAAGAGCAATTAGAAATGGTGCATTTTGTTTATATCATCGTTAGAAAAAGAAAACATAAAGATAGAAAAATACTCGAAAGTAATAAAACACATCGTTCACGCATGGTTAGAAGGTAGGCAGGTATCAAATTAATTTCCAATCAATATTTTTTCGTCTACGAAATAATATTTTTTTTTTAATAAAAATTGTGCCGGCATGAAAGTTGGAATTTTAATTTCACCCTTAAAAGAGAACCCTTTAACCGTACCGTCCTCTCGATGAAATAATAAAAAAATAATGGTGTTTAACGTTTATTTTACAATGTACAACATTTTATATCAATTTTATAACATTTATAAGACTCATTCTAATCTTATAATTGTCGCGAAATACGAGCTGGTTCGTTAACTTAAAGTTCGATGACTGTAGGCATAGCAGGTGTACTAAAGTACACAAGTACACTCTCCCTTCACCAGACGTTTTTGCCCCAGGTAAATTACCAACCGGGCGTCTACAGACTTTCCCACGGATAAACCCCTGTGGAAAAGAACGATATCAGGACATATGCGCGAAAGACATTTCCGCGCCAGACATTTGCGCGAGTCCCTTTGCGCGCCAAGACACATGCGCGAATGGACGTTTGCGCGCCTAGACCTTTCCGCGAACAGACACTTGCGCGAATGGACATTTCCGCGCCAAGACACTTCCGCGACTCCCTTTGCGCGCTGGCCACTTGCGCGAAAGACACTTCCGCGATAGACATATGCGCGCCTATACTTGCGCGATAGATACTTCCGCGAAATATGCGCGAAGTATATTTTTATAAAGGACAATGGGCAAAATTCTTGAATTAGGGTTCCGTTACTTTTTTTACAAAATATGCGTCATGGGTGTCGTGTCCATGGTTTTCGAGGGTGCTGATGACGAAAATGAAGTGTAAAAGAAAATCCAAGATGGCGGCCGGAAAATTTTCCAAGATATGCTTCATGGGTGTCGTGTCCATGGTTTTCGGGGGTGCTGATGACGAAAATGGTGTCAAAATGAAAATCCAAGATGGCGGCCGGAAAATTTTCCAAGATATGCTTCATGGGTGTCGTGTCCATGGTTTTCGGGGGTGCTGATGACGAAAATGAGGTCAAAATGAAAATCCAAGATGGCGGCCGGAAAATTTTCCAAGATATGCTTCATGGGTGTCGTGTCCATGGTTTTCGGGGGTGCTGATGACGAAAATGAGGTCAAAATGAAAATCCAAGATGGCGGCCGGAAAATTTTCCAAGATATGCTTCATGGGTGTCGTGTCCATGGTTTTCGGGGGTGCTGATGACGAAAATGAGGCCTAAAAGAAAATCCAAGATGGCGGCCGAAAAATTTTCCAAGATAAGCTTCATGCTTCCGGCCGCCATCTTGGATTTTCTTTTAGACGTCATTTTCGTCATCAGCACCCTCGAAAACCATGGACACGACACCCATGACGCATATTTTGTAAAAAAAAGTAACGGAACCCTAATTCAAGAATTTTGCCCATTGTCCTTTATAAAAATATACTTCGCGCATATTTCGCGGAAGTATCTATCGCGCAAGTATAGGCGCGCATATGTCTGTCGCGGAAGTGTCTTTCGCGCAAGTGGCCAGCGCGCAAAGGGACTCGCGGAAGTGTCTTGGCGCGGAAATGTCCATTCGCGCAAGTGTCTGTTCGCGGAAAGGTCTAGGCGCGCAAAAGTCCATTCGCGCATGTGTCTTGGCGCGCAAAGGGACTCGCGCAAGTGTCTGGCGCGGAAATGTCTTTCGCGCAAGTGTACCAGATCCCAGATTTATTATTGTTAATATAAACACAGCTGTTTATTATGTTCCTAATTAAATAAAGGCGAAAACCTTTTAATGGAACTTAGATTTGCCAAACAAAGTCAACCCACAATATTTAAAAAAGTAATTAAATATGCCATATTAATTACTAACCATCAGTACCAATATACATAACATAACACATAACAGCACACCTGTAATCCCCGAAGGGTTAGGCAGAGGTGTTCCCATTAGTACACCCACATTTCGCCAGTTATGTTTTGTTAGTCCCATGTAATAGGGGGCGAGCCTATTGCCATCAACCGGGCACAAATCCAGACTCCGAGGCTGCTACTGAGAAATTCCTGATGGAAAAACCCAATAACACTTTGCCCGACCTGGGAATCGAACCCAAGACCTCATGCACAGCAGTCGCGCTTGCGACCACTAGACCCACGAGGCAGTCAATACAATACCAATATACAAAATGTCTTAACATGTAACTTAACAAATATTGTAATTACCAACTTATACAAAATCTTCGTTACTAGATAGAGCTCAAAACAAAATTATGGTAATCATGTGTATCGGCGCAAGTGCATTATTTAAAGAACCTCGTCAACTATATAAGATGCAGCTACATCAACGAATAATTAGATTAAGAGTTGATTACAATTATGATCACGAATTAATTGTTTAAAAACACAAATTATGTTAATGTTATTTATTTTGAGGGTTAATTAATTATTATTGATGATTAATTAATTATAATTGTATGGTTCAATTAATTATCAGTTTATTTACTCCAAAAGATTGTAAAAATAATCATTTATTTACAAAGTTAGAATCCTAACCTAAAAACTCAAACACGTGCGCCGAGCACGTGGTTAGTGTCTATAAATACAGGCGACAGCCACAGAGCGGCTCAGTTGCGCACGAGCCGTCGGACGGAACACATCTCTGTGAGTCATATTTATACTTTTTTTGTTTTTTTTTTTTTTGGTTTTTTTTATTTTTTGAAGATGATTAATTAATTATAATTGTATGGTTCAATTAATTATCAGTTTATTTACTCCAAAAGATTGTAAAAATAATCATTTATTTACAAAGTTAGAATCCTAACCTAAAAACTCAAACACGTGCGCCGAGCACGTGGTTAGTGTCTATAAATACAGGCGACAGCCACAGAGCGGCTCAGTTGCGCACGAGCCGTCGGACGGAACACATTTCTGTGAGTCATATTTATACTTTTTTTTTATTTATTTTTTTGTTTTTTTTTTTATTTTTTGAAGATGATTAATTAATTATAATTGTATGGTTCAATTAATTATCAGTTTATTTACTCCAAAAGATTGTAAAAATAATCATTTATTTACAAAGTTAGAATCCTAACCTAAAAACTCAAACACGTGCGCCGAGCACGTGGTTAGTGTCTATAAATACAGGCGACAGCCACAGAGCGGCTCAGTTGCGCACGAGCCGTCGGACGGAACACATCTCTGTGAGTCATATTTATACTTTTTTTGTTTGTTTTTTTTTTGTTTTTTTTTTTTTGTTTTTTTTTTTTTGTTTTTGGGACAAGCCCGCCACTCTGTTCCCACCCACTGCAACTCCTGAAAGCCAGAATCAACAGTGGAGGCCACCAGAAAAGCGTCGAGGCAATGAAGCTCGACGAGTCCCAGAGAAACTATTTACTGTCTTGGGTCCTGCAACGAAATATTTATACTGTCGTCCTTGTAAAAAGTGTTTTATTTGAAGAAGATGGAAAATAACCAAGAGTGTGATGTCAGCAATGCTTTTTTTTATTTTTTTTATTTGGAGGTGGTAAAAATCATCAAATGACTCCGACTGACGGACTGTCAGACTTTTACTGACTAAAAAACCACCCTGTTCCTTCTGTTGCCCTGCAACCCCGGCAGGCGTTGGCTCCGTTGGGGGCCCCGTCCCTGTGCTGACAGCTCTTTGAGGCGCGCGCGAACAGAACGCGCCGTCGACCCGGGCTTGGTCCTTGATCGGACGGCGAGCTACCCATTACTCGCCGTCCGCAAGCCCGCGCCTACGGTGGCCGGATGTCGCCTCGCGACGTCCAATCGCGGAGTCAGACGTCGGAAGTGCTCCTTGAAGCTCCACCGGCTGTCGAGGACGAGACCCAGATACTTCATCGTCGCCTCGACGCCCATGTGAACCCCTCCCACCGTTATTTGGGAACCCGACGGTGGCGCGTTCCGAAGACCATGAAAGCACATGGCCTCGGATTTGTGCAATGCCACCTCGAGTCCCAATTGCCGGATTCTTTCGACGACTGTCGCAACCCCTCGCGTCGCTAGGTCGGCCGCCGCCTGGTGCGACTCTCCCTGTGCCAGGACGAGCATGTCGTCAGCGTAGCAGACTACGCTGACGCCGTCAGGGAGGTCGGCGCGCAGCACCCAGTCGTATCCAATGTCCCACAGAAGCGGCCCCAGGACCGATCCCTGTGGGACACCGCACGACATCTCTCGCCGGTTCCACTCTCCCCGTTGGCCGGGGTAGATGACGGCCCTATCCGTCAGATAGTCCTCGACAACACGACGAAGGTAGGTCGGCATCCGGTGATACCGGAGTGCCTCCCTGATGCAACTCCAGGCCAGGGTGTTGAAGGCAAGCCAAACTATACAAAAAGGGCTACTATAAAATTTCGGATTATTTAGATGATAAAAAAGCTTGGGATTGAACTGCTCGCTCTGCTAAGCCTTGTGATTATGCCCTTTGTAAATTACATTTTTTCTTTTTGACATATTTTACTAAACATGATCTTTTAATTTAACGTTAATATGACATTTAGAGACTTGTATTTTTATATTTATTATTTATTTTTTGTTTTTTATTCTCATTGGGATATACTTTGAAAAGTATTTTTTTTTATATGTTATATTGTAAATATGTGAACTATGTGGGTTGTTGCATTTTTTCTGATTAGATTTTATGGTTGTCTGACAGTTTGAGTACTCGATGCGGCCTACCCAAATGTCCTTTCTTTGGTATTGTTCGTCGTGTCGTTGAGCTCCTTAAATTCTGAGTCGAGCTTGACGATTTCTGACAAATGCGTGCATTGACTGGACAGGCCGACTCAAATTTGTGTGCCTCTCTCCTCAAGGGAGCACCTCGGACATTAACCTACTTGGTTCGCATATGATTTGACCAATACAAATAATTGTATGGACTTTAAAAGAGACTTTGACCTCTGAGTTTGTTTCGGTGTTTCTTCTCAGAGCAGTCGGCTAGGAAACACTGGACTCATCTAGTTTAAAATGTGACGTGTAAAAGTGTTATTTATAACCAATTTACTGAATAAATATCATTTCATTTCATCATTTCATTTCATTTCATTTCATTGGAGATGTCGAGAGACACCGCCAAGACGACCCTGCCCCGGGATACTGCTTCCCCCTTCGTGAGGGCCCTCACGCGCATGATGGCGTCCACCGTGGAGCGCCCCCTGCGGAAGCTTAACTGGCTCTCCGCAAGGTCCGGCCCGGATCTCCCCAGGTGCCCGACGAGGCGGTTTGCAATTACTCTTTCAAAGAGCTTGCCCACCTCGTCGAGCAGCACGATGGGCCGGTATGCGGACGGTGAGTCCGCAGGGCGCCCCGGCTTCTTGATGAGGACCAGTTTCCCCGTCTTCCAACGAAGCGGGACAAAGTACGGCTCGGCGACCACCGCGATGTTGATCAGCCACTGCGCCATGCTCTGGACCAAGAGATCCTGAGCGGCGGCGCAGTGGTTGATATTGGCCTGGAGGAGGCGCAATGGGGCCGTGACTAGCCCTCCATTACATCCCCCTCCAGGGCCCTCCTCGAGGGCGGAATCGCCCTAGCGGCGGCGACGGCGGCGACAGTGGCGGCGGCAGCGGAGGGCGGGTGGGGCGCAGGCCTTGCCTCCTGCCCGGTGATCGGCCGGCTTGCCATCAGCAGGTCATCAGCACCCCCGAAAACCATGGACACGACACCCATGAAGCATATCTTGGAAAATTTTCCGACCGCCATCTTGGATTTTCATTTTGACCTCATTTTCGTCATCAGCACCCCTGAAAACCATGGACACGACACCCATGAAGCATGTCTTGGAAAATTTTCCGGCCGCCATCTTGGATTTTCTTTTAGACCTTATTTTCGTCATCAGCACCCCCGAAAACCATGGACACGACACCCATGAAGCATATCTTGGAAAATTTTCTGGCCGCCATCTTGGATTTTCATTTTGACCTCATTTTCGTCATCAGCACCCCCGAAAACCATGGACACGACACCCATGAAGCATATCTTGGAAAATTTTCCGGCCGCCATCTTGGATTTTCATTTTGACACCATTTTCGTCATTAGCACCCCCGAAAACCATGGACACGACACCCATGAAGCATATCTTGGAAATTTTTCCGGCCGCCATCTTGGATTTTCATTTTGACCTCATTTTCGTCATCAGCACCCCCGAAAACCATGGACACGACACCCATGAAGCATATCTTGGAAAATTTTCCGGCCGCCATCTTGGATTTTCATTTTGACACCATTTTCGTCATTAGCACCCCCGAAAACCATGGACACGACACCCATGAAAGATATCTTGGAAATTTTTCCGGCCGCCATCTTGGATTTTCTTTTAGACCTCATTTTCGTCATCAGCACCCTCGAAAACCATGGACACGACACCCATGACGCATATTTTGTAAAAAAAGTAACGGAACCCTAATTCAAGAATTTTGCCCATTGTCCTTTATAAAAATATACTTCGCGCATATTTCGCGGAAGTATCTATCGCGCAAGTATAGGCGCGCATATGTCTGTCGCAGAAGTGTCTTTCGCGCAAGTGGCCAGCGCGCAAAGGGACTCGCGAAAGTGTCTTGGCGCGGAAATGTCCATTCGCGCAAGTGTCTGTTCGCGGAAAGGTCTAGGCGCGCAAAAGTCCATTCGCGCATGTGTCTTGGCGCGCAAAGGGACTCGCGCAAGTGTCTGGCGCGGAAATGTCTTTCGCGCAAGTGTACCAGATCCGAAAAGAACCCCACGGAAAAACTCCCCGCGGAAGAACCCCCACGTAAAAACCCATTATCACAACTTTCAACAGCTGCGCTTGCAACTTATAGTACAGCTGTTTTCATTTGTGTAAGTGGCATAAGTGTAAGGAAATACATACATAACATCACGCCTGTAATCCTCGAAGGGTTAGGCAGAGGTGTACCCATTAGTACACCCACATTTCGCCAGTTATGTTTTTTTTTTTTTGAAGTCCCATGTAATAGGGGGCGAGCCTATTGCCATCAACCGGGCCCAAATCCAGACTACGAGGCTGCAACTGAGAAATTCCTGATGGAAAAATCCAGTAACACTTTGCCCGACCTGGGAATCGAACCCAAGACCTCATGCACAGCACTCGCGTTTGCCACCACTAGACCAACGAGGTAGTTAAACTATACTAAACATAACATAGCTATACTTAAATAATAATTAAAATTAATTTACAGAGAAATTTCTGCGCACAAAAGCATCGACATTCCCGTCGTGCAAGCCCTATTCTCTGGCTACTCAGACCACAGAGAAGCCAGCAGATATATTCCAAATATTACGCCGTCTCCTGACTTCACCCGTGGGAAATTCCCAACACCGTGTATTTTCACTCGTGGAGGGAACACATTCCCTCCTCGCTGCAAATGTGGGAGATAACGGAGCGCTTTGCATTCAACAGGCGAAAGGGATGCTGCATGAATCTGAATTTGAATGCCACTTCTTTACATTTGCATCGGTGCCCGTTTGCATTTTTCGCATAAAATCTGAATTGTTTTAGTGTTCTTGATTTTAGAGTTCCGTAGGTAAAAACGGAGCACTGAATTTCTTTCTTGTTGGTTTATCACGTAGAACATCATGCCTGTAATCCCCGAAAGGCTTGGCAGAGGTGTGTACCCATTAGTACGCCTAAATTTCGTAAGTTATGTTTAAGTCCCATTTCTCCCATGGGGGCGAGCCTATTACCATCGACTGGACACAAAAGAAGCAAGAAGTAAGAATGTGAACAATGTAAAAGTATTATTCTCAAGATGTCATAAAACATTGAATTATTTTTTATAATGTCACTTCTTATCTTGTAAATACACTTTATTATTATTATTATTTATTTATTTCAGACCATGGTGTCCATTTTGTTAGTAACAATGTTCTTATAGACTAATGTTAGTAAAACTTAAGCTACTCATACTCACAACAAGACATACAAAGGATGTCAGCACAACAATCACTGCTGTGCCAAAACTGCTGTGCTGTGTGTGCTGTGCGTGTGTACACACACACAGCACACACAGCATACAAACACACGTGTGTTTTAAAGTCTCTATAAAGTCAAATAACAAAACCAAAAAAGTTTGTTAAATCCTAAGAAAAAAAAAAATACCTATAAGTATCGCATTAAAATACCTTTTTCTAAAGATTCTTTAAATATTTTCTTTTCATAAAGTTAAAAACAATGTATTGTGTACAATTTGTGGTTTTAATATATAAAGAAAAAAAAACGCAAAATTTAACCCCCTAACTCCCAGGCTTTTAAATATACTTTACTTTAATTAGGGTTAAAAGATACTCAGAAAAAGATTAGAGGAAATAAATATCCGTTCACGACAGTGTATTTTATGGGTATCTTTATATTGGTGCTAAAATTAGACTATTTCCATCTTTTTCTATCCAATAAAACAAGAAAGAGACGAATGTAAATAAGAGCTGTCAAATTTAGTCAATCTAACACATCCATACAATTAGGTATAGTTGACATCTTAAAACGTATGGATTAAAAATACGGAGAAGTTCAAGACAAAACTAATTTGAAATCGCTAACTTAGTTCTTTAATGTCACCGTCCTTTCCTTTCGCTGTATGTTAGTACGAGATGTCAATTTTCTAAATTTAGTCTAGTTTGTGAACAAGGGAATCGGCACCATTGTAAGTACAACATAGTAGGTTTTACAGTTCAGAATAGACATCCAGATTTATATCATACAAGTGTCTATGTTTCTTTGTAAGAGCCCAAAATCAATAACTCATAGTTATTTTAATTTAATATCGTTTTCAGCGCGAACGTGACGTCACAGGCTCGCAGGAAATGGATACCTTTGCTACCCTTCCAACAGGAAACAATAAATCAAATAAATTGATGGTTGTCCAATATGTCTACACTAAAATGAGCTGGTATCAATAACCTCTGCTCGTGTATTATTTTGACACAAAGGGTTTTTAGTTTTCTTGTTACGATAGAATTACGGTTGGTCGGTTTGGCTGACCTCTTGGTCTTGTGGTCGCAAGCGTTAATGTTGCACGACTTGGCGATTGAACCCAGTACCAATTGGTCAGCTTTCGCACTTCGGACCACTAGACCAACGAGGCAGTGAGCTTGTATAGGTTTTATATGAAGTCATTTCATGTGAAACGTTAAAATCTAGTCGCCTAATCTCAAAAAATGTGCCAATGTCAAAAAGACTAGATAAATTGATGAAATGGCGTTTTTGACAGATTGAGACTAAGATTTGATAGCGATCAGTCCTAAAAATTTGTAAAATTGCTTCCCTGGAATTAATATAGTTGCAATGGGCTAAGCTAAAATTACGCTTAGTTTTTTACTAAGCGCCAAACTCGATTAGCTAAGTTACTAAGTGCCAAACTCGAGAACGGCTTTACCGATTTGGCTAAATCTTTATGTCATGTTTATAATTTCTTGGACAAGGTTTATAAGATTTTTTTTTTAATTGCACAGGACTTACTCAGAAGCTCGCAACCGTGCGAAGCCGGGGCGGTTTGCTAGTTTTAAATAAAAATATACTTAGGAACCTATTATATTCATCGACATTTGGTTCCAAGTAAGTCAATGGGAAGTAACAATTTTCGTAGTTCGTGTTCTAGTGATAAATAATTCATGAATGACATTGTATTTTTGTAGTTACTCGTCATTGTTTATGGAATACGTGTATTTGGCTCGAAGTCCGAAAACGTTCATTTAGCGAAAATATTGACCACAATGCGATCTGACATCTTTAAAATAAAATAACGATTACTTCACACAGAAAAAGTACCACAATATGTAAATGCTAACATTGAAAAGAGATAAAAATGTTTGTTTGTTTGTCAAAAATTCTTTCTCTGATGAAAATCTACAGTATTGTCGCGTGACATACAATATTTTTTTCTGGTACCTACACTGGCCTTCCACGTGGACGAAGTCGCGAGCAATGGCTAGTAATTTATAATTTAGGCAGCATTACATAACCCGTTGGGCGCGTGACTCACACCAAGGTTCCACCAGATGCCTATATTTAAATTGATGTAAAAATAGAAATAGAAAATCATTAATTTGCTTCAAATAAGGTCAAGTTTTAGTGAAAAGTCCTGGTTAGTTAATTTTACTTTACGGCAAACAAAATCTGTATCCTAACTAATATTATAAATGCGAAAGTAAGTTTGTTTGTTTGTTTGTTACCATTCCACGCTTAAACCACTGAACCGATCGTCCTTAAATTTTGCATATACGTTATTAGAAGCACAGTAACGAACATAGGGTACCTTTCATCCCGAAAAAAAGTACTGTTCCCGAGAAATATCACAATAACGTTTTTATGATGATAGATGGCGCTACATGTCTTTCGAATCATAATTGAATTTTAAATTTAATTTGCGAGCGAAGCCGCTTTCTAAAGCTAGTTATATATAAAAGAACGTCGTGTTCTAGCAACCGTAGAACCTAACCTAAACGTACCGAACCGAACCTAGTCGTGAACAGCAGAACCGATTTGCTGAAAATTGGTGGGGAAGTAGCTTAAGAACCAGGAGACGAACATCGGATACTTTTTATCTTTTTTTTGTTTTTATTCTTTTCCGTTTAAGGACCTTTGCCAGTAGAAATAAGCAATTCTACTCAGATTGGAAATGTCAACATACTGGGTTTATAAAAAAAAAGTACTAGGGTGTCAGAAAATCAAGTAAGTATGTCAATCCATCCTATTCAAATAAAAATCACTTCACTCATTAATATCTACAACCTGAATTGATTAGCAAATTTTAATATAACGCGGGCGAAAGCTAGTATTTAATACATATGTTAGTATTATCACAACAATATTTTCATAATTATCTATTCGTTGTAAATGACATAAGTACACACACACACACACACTACATAGGTACACTACATACACACACACATTCACCTACATACTAGGTATTTCGAGTATGAATTTACAGAAGTCAGTGGTTATTTAAACGCGCTAATCTCTGAACCTATCAGACAGATTAGAACAAATATAATTTGTATATGATAGCCAGATTCATGAGGAATTGTATAGGCTATATAACATCGCGCCACAACTCACAGGAGAGAAGCAGTAACCAAAGTCGTAACATAATGTGGATGAACAAATTCACACGAACGACTTCAGGGGCAAAAGTCGGTTATATCAAGTAACTATAAATAGGCTTTTGTTACATATATGTATGTAAATATAACAGAGACCTAATATAAACAAGCCTATCGACACAAATCTCAACAACGGACTAGCCATACACTTCACTGATCAAACAAATCCACCACACACATCACTAACCCCTGTGCTTACCCCCTTACATACAAACCGCAAGTTGTAAGTTAAGGCTCACGTAATTGGAGCCACTAAACCATACTGTCACCAACACATTTGTTGGCAGCGAGAACGAATGCCGCCAATTTAATATTATTAATGGCGTGTGACGTCGTTCCGTGCGTCGGAAAGCACGTTAAGCCGTTGGTCCCGGCTGTCATACGTGGATCTTTCACAGTCGTTACTTTAGTCGTCAGAAGCCCGAAAGTCTGACAACCAATCTTACCAAGGGGTATCGTATTACCCAGTTACTGGGTTTTGGAGGTCAGATAGGTAGTCGCTCCGTGTAAAACTCTTGTATTCAGCTGCATTTGGTTAGACTGGAAGCCAACCTCAACATAGTTGAGAAAAGACTATATTATATTTAGATACTTAGTATAGATGAACTTTCCTAGTTTTCCACGGTCTTCACTTAGATACCTACATCGGTGGCAGAAAAATCGTGAGGAAAACTGGACTGATGATTAGTTGAATGAAATGTTATTGTTAATTGATGTTCAACGAGTTTTTAGGACTATTAAAGGTCATTTTTGATTGGTCATTGGAAAGATTGGTTAAAGGCGTCTACTAACCAATTACGCAAACTTTTTCTAGTAATTACCTATGTCAGATTAACTACTGAAGAAGACATGTAGTGGTATTCTGTTACGGTTATTTCGAACTTCGACGACTCAAATCGGGCCAAGACGGCTCACATCGGGCCAATATGGTTTACAGGTATATAGGGCCGACGCGGTGACGGCTCATAACAGGGCGCCGAAGGCTCATATCGGGCCGACATTCACAGATAGAATGTCGTTACTTCAGCGTATCAGCAGGACGACGTCCACAGCTGAACATTATCATAGGCCTTCCCTAAAGATAGCCAAAGTCCTGCGCTCCGCGTATCTTCACTAGGCAATCTTTACTAGGTCGTCGGTCCACCTTGTGAACATACGGCAAATAAGAGAGCTCGAAGTAGCAGCAAAGAACAATGGAGAGGGCTACGATCGAGGTCTGTCTGGGAGATCAATTAGGAATGGGAATATCAGCAGAACAACTATGGTAAACGACATAGCTATCAAAATTGCCAAACTGATGTGGCACTGGGGCTTATAGCTTGTAGACTAGACGGCCTGCGGTCGTAAGGCTTTCAAGTGGCGACCACGTACCGAAAGACCCAGTGTGAGAAGGCCCTCTACAAGGTCGTTATTTCCTTTCAACCTTTTCGGGTGTTTTTATTATCAGAAAATTATTGTGGGCCTTTTCTGTGCTCAATATTTAGTAGCTCAGTTATTTTTAAGTGTTCCATCGGCTTCAAATTACCCGATGACGTGACGAAAATATCCTTTGATTTTCTCGCCACATTGTCGTATCTATACACACATAATTTCTCCAATATCGTCCTATAAGACGTATGGATAGGCTCAGACCTTCCATTTTCTTTATCTTCACTGGCAATATATCCCGTTTATTATCCTTGGAATGGGGCGTTCTTTCTGGAGCGAATGTGCGCCGCTACAATGTTATAGGTTGCAATTACTTAGGGTACACTCTAGCGTATTGTGTCGTTCAGAAAGGGGGTGGGCAGGAGTCTTCTGGTATCTAATAGATGGCTATGTACAAGCATCCCTTACCCTTCATTTATAAACACAATATCCCTCTTAAGTGGACCGAGTATCCTCAGAGATTGTATAAAAAACAGAATTTATAACCAATACAAAAGAGAAAGAGACTCTCAGTTGGTCTTTTTGCTAAAGTAATAAGCTATTTTTGCCGCAAGAGAATTTAGTGATAATAAACACAAAGGGCAGGGCAAGGGCTGCTTTGTTATCTCTTCACCACCTTTGGTTGACTGGTAGAGAATGCCTAAGGCATTAAGTCCGCCTTTGTACTTTTTTTGTTGCATAAAGTTTAAATAAATAAATAAAGGGATCTTTATGCGTTTGGAACCTGAACAACAGCGGGACAATTCAACTAACTTTTAAGAACGATCGCAATCTAATCTTATTCTTAATCTATCAACTTGGGACTGGTTTATTACCTACGTTTTTGACATTGATTGTCTATAATGGTTGGGACTAGATTTTGAAAGTTTTTCATTAGAATTGACTTTCTCGAACCAGCGCGCGTCGCAGTATACCCCGATGTTAAGACGAAGTGGATTTTCTATTCCTAAATACAGAGCAGAATGGAAAGATGGAATCCCTTCTCTCTTTCAGAACATCATCAGGCCACGCAGAAACTACAGAACGCCACGTGCTACGATCCGTACATACTCCTTTCGCCTCATCTACGTTCATACATCATTCGTCATACAAGCACGCCGGTTACGAGTACTGCGCACTTGACCTTTCTGAAGGACCTCACCAGTAAGGTCAGTGTAGGTCTTCCTAGGGCGACCCCTCCCGGCGTTGCCACTCACCTCTGCCATATAAATACTTTTTGTCAATCGTCTTTCACTCATCCTCTCAACTCCGTTATTTACCCTATTATTATTATTTACCGATTTTAAATAATATTCTGTTCTGTTGTAATTTTTTTTTTGCTTTCAATTGCCATCTTCATTTTTTTAATACAGGCTTAAGACTTGATAATACGATAACTTCCCCTTAGTCACATTTTACGAGTATACGATATTTATTACCTACTTAAATGACAGGCTTTATCCACGTAATAAAGCAAACTATGTAGCCTCAGGATATTCTTAGTATTTACGTGTTTAATCATAGTTATTGTACGACTTGACAGCTGGCAAGTTTTGGATTTGAAAGAACATTCTTTAGCACTTAGATGTAAGATCAAAAGTTTGTATTGAATGAGATGTGACTTTTTCAGTGTAATTAGAGTTCCGTACCCGAATGGTGCTAATGGTAACCTAAGCCTTTGCTGTCTGTCCGTCTGTCAGCGCCTGCAGTTAATAAATTGAAAAACTTAGGTAGAGGATCGAACTTTTAGAGGATGTATTTCTATTACCGCTATAGTATCAAATATTAAAAATAAAATAACGAAAAAAATTAAAGGGGTGCCCCTTATACAAGAAACCTGTTTTTGTATGTATAGTGTTAAATATTGTAGGTTTGTTCCTACTAGTTCTACTGAACAGTTCTACGGTAGAACTAATGGGGATTTTTTTCTCACTAGTTCTACGATATTAGGTATGACAAAATAGTAGAACTATTGGGATTTCTGTATTCCCACTAGTTCTACTGAACAGTTCCACGGTAGAACTAATGGGAGTTTTTGTTCTCACTAGTACTACGATATTAGGTATAACAAAATAGACGGAACCATTCGTGTGCGAGTTCGTCTCGCACTTGGCCGGTTTTTTTTCACCACAGACAATTTTTTTTTAATCTATGCTAGATTAATTAAAAAAAAAACCAAAACAACGACAGTTATTGTTGAAATTACTTTATTTTGGTAATAATTTTTTGTTTGGCTAAGTTAACATTTCTATAAATGCATCTTGAGGAACTTAATATAAAATTGACATAACGATAGCCACCATGTGATCTCTTCACCACCTTTGGTTGACTGTTAGAGAGTGCCTTAGGCATTAAGTCCGCCTTTGTACTTTTGTTGTTTAAATAGCTTTGTAACGTTATTTTTCTACTTTGAATGACGTATAAATATGTATGTGCATATAGAAATTATTATTACGTATCCCTTACAAACACAATGACATCTAATTCAATTCCCAATAGGAATTAAGCCTCTCCAAACGTTCAATAGAACAGAGCTCATTCAATAATTGAATTTGTTGACAGTAAAACTTTATTGAACTATTCAATTTTAACTTTATACCGAGTCTATTATACTGGTTGGGGTCGCCTACTTTTGTTCGTGCTATAGTTGGACAAAAATTATATAACATATCATCACGCCTGTAATCCCCGAAGGGTTAGGCAGAGGTGTACCTATTAATACATCAATATTTCGCCAGTTAAGTTTAAGTCCCAATTAATAGGGGCGAGCCTATTGCCAACAACCGGGCACAAATCCGGATTCCAAAGCTGTAACTGAGAAATACCTGATATAAAAACAAAAAAAAACTTTGCCTGGCCTGAGAATCCAACCCAAGACTTTGTGCTCACTAGACCAACGAAGCAGTAAATAAATAAATAAATAAATAAATATCTTGGGACAACTCACACACGGCTATCTGATCCCAAGCTAAGCAGAGCTTGTGTTATGGTAACCAGACAACTGATAAACATACTTATATAATTTATAAATACATACATATTATAGATAAATCACACCCAGACACAGAACTAACAATCATGCTCATCACACAAAGTTTGTCCTGGGTGGGAATCGAACCCACGACCTCCGGCCTAGCAGTCAGGGCCACTAACCACCAGACCAACAGGCCCGTCAGCAGTAACTTATAAGTAGGGCAAAATTTTCTTTTACAAGTTCTGCTCATTCGATTAGGTACATCGAGGGAATCTATATGTTGTGTGGCACTGTGTCCTCGTGTATGCTAACTATTAGTGTAATAGGTTGGCAAACAGACGGCCTCCTAACGGAACGTGGTCACTAGCTTCGACCGCGTGGTTTTATTCACCACCCTTACGTTACGCTTTTGGTTACTGCTCCGCTCCCGCCGGTCGCAGCGTGATGTTATATAGCCTATACTATTCTACATGAATCTGGCTATCATATACAAAAAGATTTTTCCTAATCCAACTAGCAGTTTCCCAGATTAGCGCGTTTAAATAAACAAACAAAAAATCTTTAGTTTTGTTATATTTAAAGATTTAATATAATACGACTGGTAGTTTCAGAGATTAGCGCGTTTAAACAAACAAACTCCCTAGCTTCATTAGAAAAGTGCATATTTACATCTGTAGCACCAAGAGTTTTGTCGACTTTCCGCGATGGAATATTTGTTATTAATGCTTTTTAAATTACCTTTGAGATTGCACTGAAATGACGACGCGCGAAATTGCTAATCACTAATAATATCCTGATGTTAATAAACACACGATTTTCAAATTTTCATCACCCTGAATTGGGCTGCCCTGCCTAAGCTAAGATTGGCTGCTTCTAATCCTCTTCTTCTAAAACTTAAATAAACCAAAAGTTATTAAAGTTATTTAAGTTTTTATTTGAGCTTTAACTTTCTGACTAACTGACCGACTCCTTGACAATACAAAAGTGCCTGTAAATGGTATAATTAAAATAAATGTTTTGACTTTGACTTTAATAATAAACTCCCGCTTAACGCCTGAGTCAGAGTCAGATGCAGACGGCGATGGCGAAGTAGGTTCCTCACTCTGGATCCTTAACCACTATCAGATTGTGTTTTACTCACTTATTAACAACAAAATGTTTATACGATACAGAATTTCTTCCAAAAATCGAGCGCCTCCTCCCCTACTACAAAAACATACGATCACCTACTTACATAAAGGCTGACCACGACGAACACAATCCAACAAATCCGCAATCAATTAAAACTCGGATCGTTTTATTCCTGGAACGTTATCCAACAGCCAGAAAATTCAAATAAAGGCAGATAACATGAACCGTATCCCATTCACACATACATAGGTACACTCGCTGCGCTGCCCGTGATCTTAAAATAAACAGATTTTAAAGCGGATCCGTTTATTTACTTCAAACTATATTGTATAAACAATTTGCTGAAATTTTTGAGCATGATTGTACGAGCTAATCTTGGAAATTGGTGAGGTGCAAAAATAGTTTGAATTAATCTTTTTAGAATCGCCGATTCACTTTGAGCAAGCTTTTTTTAAGCATGGGGAATCATCAAAATTCTTTCAATCTGGGCGGAGCGAAAGAGAGTGTCAGATTCTTACTGACTAAAACCCATCCGTGTTCCTAATGCCCTTTGGGTTCCAGGGTGCTCTACGGGTAATTCTTTCGATCAAAATCCGCAACCCTGGCAGGCACACTGGCCCTAGCGGGCATCGACTTCTACCTGACATCTCTTCACAACGCGCCGCCAACACGGGCGTGGTCCTGGCCGGACGCCGGACGGCGAGCCACCCAATACTCGCCGTCCGCAAGCCTGCGCGAATCGCCCTACGACTATCGCTGCCTGGGGCGTCTCGTTCTGTTACATTGAGCAAGCTTAGAGATCAATGTTGATTGTTTCTGCCTGCTTTGTATATGAAGAGGCCTTTGTCTTGCAGTCGGACAATGATAGGCGGATTCGTATCGTAACGGAGTCCTTTTGCTCTCGCGCATCCGTCCGTCTGTCTTTCTGTACCTCTGTCACTCTGTATCTTTGGAACTGTAAGGCTTGGTTCACAACAACAGCCGACAGTCGGTCAACTGTAAAACTGTCGGTTTGACTGAATATGAACCAGCTCTAACATGTAGACACTTGAAAATTTAATTGGTGTGCCTTCTATGGCCTCCGAAAAGCCCAAAAGCGATGTTTTAGTTTGCATAAGGTACTTACTGTATCTCATATAGGTAGCTTTTACAGGAACCCTGTTATAATCAAGTCTCATTATTTGAACGCGTTACTATCACAATAAATTCCGGGTGTTATCATTGTCAAAGGATTCGATATCGTTATCAGTTCACGTATTGCGACTATCGAGTGTTGATAAGCTTTTGCTTCATATCAAATGTATAATTTTGCTGAAGTGCCAGCAGCTACTTATTAGCATGGCTGCGTCCTTTTGTATTTACATAATAGGGAATTGGTTGCAGTGTTTGCTATTAAGTTTTTTTTGTATAAATATTCTTGCAACATGTACTTATATGAGAAAGAAACTGAGGGACAATCAAAGTCAAAGTCAAAGTCAAAACATTTATTTCAATAATTAGACCATGTACAGGCACTTTTGAATTGTCAAGGAGTCTGTCAGTTAGTCCGAAAAATGAAGCTAGTTGCTCGTTCCAAACCGTAGGCCTCTATGGAGAAGAACTAGCAAGAAACTCCACGGCACGACACCTTTAACCGATTGTAACTTGAGCTTTCACAAACTAGAGGCTGAATTTGTAATTGGTTGAGAACTTTTACTAATGGCTGACGCATTCGAAAGCTCAAAATTCATTGGTGGAATCTCAAACAATATTTGTTCCATTAAAATATTGTTTCATATTTTTTGTTTTCATTGCTTATCTTTCAATTATCCGGAATTCCCCTGACACGAAAACCCGGACACTTCTTGAGAACCCCTTCCGGACGAACCCCGCATTCCTTGTATATAACAAACTAGCTTTTGCCAGCGACTTCGTCCGTGCAAAAATAAAATAAAATATATGCTCTGTTACTCGCAGATAACGTAGCTTTCTAATGTGAAAGAATTTTTAAAATCGGTCCAGCGGTTTTTCAGTTTATCCATTACAAACAAACAAACAAAAATATATTTTTTCCCTCTTTATAATATTAGTTTTATATGGGGAATCCCGGACGTATGACAGCCCTAATCATGCAGCCAGAAACATTTTAAATATATTTCTACGTGTTGATTGAAGTTGTGGGTTCGAATCCGGGCAAGCACCAATGTAACTTTTTCAATTCATATGTACCTAAGTACTTTCTAAAGTTTATCTTGGACATCACTGACATCGGTGAAGGAAAACATCGTGAGGAAACCTGGACTTGTAATTAATGTAAGTCTGGAATCGTCAATCCGCCTTGAGCAAGCATGGTGATCATTGCTCAGTGCCTTCTTTGTACGAGAAGAGGCCTTTGCCTTGCAGTAGTACAATAATAAGGCTATTATTATTATTGAATATCTAAGCATAAGTTTCATTGATCCATTTTTGGTGGGTCGTAATGTATTTTTTTAATATAATTATTGGGCTATTGTGGTTCGGCTCATTTATTTCATATTAAGCTTAATTCTAAATATATTTCCTCCTAAAGTAAGTCGAAAAAAAATACTTTAATATAAATTATGCTAATATTCACGCTACTCGTACGCGAGTAATTAAAAAAACTCCTTTAAAAATTCCCTTTTTCAATTAACACAATTCCTGTGGATTCTTAATTAGGTACCCTAATTAGTTAGTGCCCAAGCTAGAATATTCTATGAGGTGGTAATTATACTGTGTGGACTTAAGAGGTAATAGGATCATCTGCTAGTCTATACAAATAAATAAAATTGAATATTTTTTTTGTAATATCAAACAGTTTATTACTAAATACAAATGAATGTTTACATAACATCGCGCCTGTAATCCCCGAAGAGTTAGGCAGAGGTGTATACATTAGAACACCCATATTTCGCCAGTTATGTTTAAGTCCCATGTAAGAAAAGAAAAGAAAGGATCTTTTAATAGGGGCGAGCCTATTGCCATCAACCAGATAGGCAGTCACTGAATGTTTACACTGTTTTGAACACACCATAAGAAAATTGTTTGTCTGTTTGTTCAGGCTAAACTCCTAAACGGCTAGACCGATTTTGACGGTACTTTCACAGGCAAATACTTAATATTATAAAAAGTAACTTAAGCTATTTTTATTTTAAAAAAAGAATTAGGTCACAGTAAGAAAGAAAACATCGCCGATAACCGATATAAACGCAGACAAAGGTAGTAGATAAATAAATAACAAAGATTAATTATTCAATGAAGCCTTAAAGCCAGTGAATTCAACAAACACATATGTAAACAAACTTGTATGTGAGCTGTATCGTTAAAAGGTTTTCTTTTGAGAGGAAAAAGGATCAATTTTGGGATTCAGATGGAAGAAAAACGATGTTCGTTTTATTTTCGACCTTTATTGAGTTCCATTAGTCTTTTGTGTATGCTGGGAATAACACGTGTTTGTAATTTTTTTTAAGGTTATTTTTTTTTCTGGAATTTCTGCTATAAATATTGGAAGGTTCTACTTTAGTAGTTAAATAAAAATAACGTATTTTAACATTGTTTTGTCGCCTTAAAATTATATGAAAAAACAAATATTTGGTGACAAATTTTCATTTTTGTTCTGAATTTCCGCACTGCAAAGCATCCACTAAGTTATGCGTAGCAGAATGATAAAGATAATTGAGATAACAAAAACCTTTTCAGAGCTATAAACAAAAACAAAGGCCTTTGTTTACATTCTGAATAATTTATCTACCGGCCCAACTTTGCAGAAAAGCTGGCAAAGTTGCTCTATGAGTAATTTTTCTGCCTAACAAGACGGACGAAAAGCGTATAGCTTACATGTGTAATAAAAAACTTTGCACTAACTCACCGTGCCTCCCCCGCAGTTAACGTCCTCAGCCATAACCAATCACCTGTCACTACCATACCACTACACAAACACACACATTCAAAAAAAGAACGCAAATCCAACGGTCATTATTCAAAAATCTCCAAAAACAAAGGCGATGCAACGAAATTTTTGAATCGCGATTCGAAAAATGAATGTTTATTTTCGAAAATGGAACGACGCGTCCAGTCGGCGTCGGGGCGTCGAGGGGACTGGGTGCGCGCGCTGCTGCCGTTTCCATGGAAACGCAGGTTTGCGTACAGTACCTATGTTGAGAAGATAATAAGTGAGTCTCGTCTGATGGAAAACTTTGCCTGTAGGCGAAAGAGGGTTGTTTATTATGTATGCTAAGTTTAGCGGAATGCATAAACTGATCTCTGAGGCGTAAGGTTTTAGAGTAGAAATTATTTTGATTTCAGCAACGGATCAGCATTTGGCAATGGAAACACGATTTGAAGTGATAAACAAGTTGATATACCATTAAACTTTATATGGCTCAACAAAATGATAACACTTCTGCGTTATCAAATACTAAGAATTGCTATTAAAATTGATGACTTGGTAGTCTAGAAGTACGATTCATTTTCACTAAGGCTTGATTCGGATAATCTCCTAACCGATTTTTGTTGTAACACTTTTTAGGGTACCTTACCAGAAGGGTATGCTAACAAGACCCTATTACTAGGCTTCCGCTGTCCGTCCGCCTGTCAGCCGTATCTCATGAACCGTAATGGCTAGAAAGTTGAAATTTTGACAGATTGCTGCTATACCACCAATGATAAAATAATAAAAGTAAAAAATAAAAAAAACCTTAATCATTTTTTACTTTTATTATTTTATCATACCCCATTCAAGAGACTTGTTTTTTTTTTGGCTTGATACTATAATGGCAATATATATCTAACCGTTCAGTTTTTATTCATAGTCCAGCCAAACTGCTTCGTTTATCCTTTTGCAGGGACAAAAATCTCAGCAAAATTGCAGGTTCCCAGCAATTGCAGCTATTTTATAAGCTTGAAATAGCGATTTTTTAGTATTGCCTAGGTAAAAGTGTTCAAATTATTTGATTGTCTACTGCTACTTTTTGCCCCCGGCTTCGCCCGCGTAAAAAGCAACTTACTATAAAATAAGTTGTACCATTACCTCAAGGGAACACATTACCGGGATCGAGGAAATGGTCTATCTATGTGCCCATTTTCATACAAATCTGTTTAATGGTTTACGCGTGATTAAGTAACAAACATCTAAACATCTTTACAGACTTTCACATAATATTAGTAGGATCAGTTCGGCTATCGATCTGTTTACTAACTAAAAAACATTTTACGTAGACAGTCATGTCCATGAATATGAACAACTTTTACTATGAAACCAGCTCTAGATGTGAAAAAAAAATACAGTTCCATATATTTTGATCATGTTATAGTGAAATAACAACAACATATAAATAACAACCTTCTTGGAAGTTATATGTTTGAGCCGTTTGGGGTTGAAACACTGTAGACATGGGGTCCGAGCGCTCACCTTGTATTTCGGGATACCGCTAAGCGACTGGTCGACTCTTCACACGACCAGAGGGCTGGCCTTTTCTTAAATAAATAAAAAAATAAAAAGGTTTTATTCTTTCTTCTTAGGTCAAAGAATCAGCATTTACATTTACATAACACATAACATAACATCACGCCTGTAATCCCCGAAGGGTTAGGCAGAGGTGTACCCATTCGTACACCCGCATTTCGCCAGTTATGTTTTTAGTCCCATGTAATGGGGGGCGAGCCTATTGCCATCAACCGGGCACAAATCCAGACTACGAGGCTGCTACTGAGAAATTCCTGATGGAAAAACCCAATAACACTTTTCCCGACCTGGGAATCGAAACCAAGACCTCATGCACAGCAGTCGTGCTTAACCACTAGACCAACGAGGCAGTTACACATTTACTTTAAGGTTCTATGTATAGGATCATTATTGTTGTAGTGTATTTTCATAAGAATATTTCAGATATGGTACCATAATATAAGTTGTTCATGGCTAGGTACTTTCATATCTGAAAAATGAATTTCAGTAGCTTTTTACGACATTCAGGCTAGGTTTTGAGGCGTCCAAATGCTTTTTAGGACATTAATGTCTCCGCATCCTTACCCATAAAATGAGCACTAACAAATCCAAGTTCTTTCATCCAGCTAAACATCCATGAAATCTAACAAACAAATCAAATTCCTGAACAAAAGAAAAATACTAAAAGAAAAATATCTCAATTTTTTTCCTAATAAAATTGAACTTGGGGCAACAATTCCGATTTATGTATAAAAAGAAGATCTATAAAAACTATCAGGAATAGGGTCAGCAAAAAAATAAAGGGATCGTGTCTGTGTCGTGTTTGCGCTTATTCTGCTGATTGTACTACAAGGGAGGGGTGAACGACGTCACTTTAGTTTTCAGATTTTGTGAGCGCGCTTATTGTGTAACTGCGCTAAGCAATTGTTTTTGCGAGTTTCTTTTTCTAGTGTACCTATTGATTAATTACACAACACTAGCAATATCCTATTACACGTATATGATTACTGTTCAGCCCCCGTTGGTCGTAGCGTAATGTTATAAAGCTTATAATCTTTCTTGATAAATGCTCAAGGGTTTTTTCAAATCGGACTGGCAGTTCGTGAGATTAACGCGTTTAAAGAAACAAACTCTTTAGCTTTATAATATTTTTATAGTAAGTATTTGATAGTCTGCGTCGATACTCAGACCCAAGAACTGATGGCTCAGGACCAGAGATTATTGGCTTCAGGTGTTGGCTTAGTATGGAACAGACTTTTGTATAAAAAAATCTTGCGATTCTGTGTTTAACGTGGATTATTTTTGTCAAATCAATTACATTCATTCTATAAAGTCGTATCCACACTTTCCTAGCGAAGCTTAGTAAATATCTATTTGATTATTCCATTCTTACTAATTACCTAGATGTCATTAAACTTTTTGTTAATACGGTAATGCATTATCATTACGTTGTTACTCATATGTTACCAGTACGCCATATGGCGATGAAGTTCAAGATCAAGATGGCGGTAAGCAGGTTAATGAGTCGAAATCAGGGTCATTTTAAACGATCATTCATCATTATAGGGTTAATAAAAAAAAAATGAAAAAAATTGAAAAATGTCTACATTCATTGTGAGTAGGGTGAAGTGGTAGCCATTAAACCACCAAAAGTTTGACGAGCTCTAGCACTGTCGTTATTACAGTCTATGAAAATATTTTTATCTCAGAACATATGTTTTTAATAAGCTACTAAATTGCGTTATACAAAATGGAAAATATTTGCTATTGTCTAATTAATACAGGTTTTTTTAAACCAAGTGAAATGGTTCATAGTGTACTCCTATGGGTATACGATAAACCGTGGGGGTGGTACTAAATGGTCCAGCCCACTTTAGTTTTTTTTTTTTGTTTGATTAATTGTATTATTATTGTCTCTTTTTTATGTTTAATTTTATCTTTGCTTTTTATGATTACGGCATAATATTATACACTTAGTCAAAATGTTTTTAACTTACACTTTTTTATGTATTATGTATCAGTAACATCTGCGGGTAGGCCAATAAATGAATACCAAGACGATGCAGCTGATAGCTCATTGTTTCCGAAGTTATTGTAATCATTTTAGATATTAAACGATGATTAATTTTATATCTTTTCAAAGTATACGTTTTGGAAACACTTTCATTGTAAATATTTAAATAAAATAATGGAATTTAATTTGCTATTCCTAAATAGTTTCGTATGGAGAAAAATGGGCAAGAAACACATACCTAGCCTTGTAATAAACTAACGAGATCCTACAATATACCCAATTACAACAATAACTTAAAAAATTGAGGTTAACAGTAATTGCACGAGCGTCGCGTGACTGTCGCTGTAACAATTTACATGGTAGGGCTGCGATCATTATGTACGTTACAACGGGCGCTAGGTTTCTTTGTAATCCTCTGTTACTTCAGAAAGTGTCACTTCAATTCCCCGCTGAAGTGTATTTCCTGTTCTAGACATTTCATAGAAATGAACATGAATTAATAGAATGTTGCTGCAGCGTTTTCTAGGAATTGTCGAGTTACGTTTCTGAAGAAAACTAATTGGAGTTCTAACTTATTGTGACAAAGAAATTTAGTTTTCTTTTTAATCTGTGTAATGGAAAGTAGGTCATGTTTCATTTTTTTTTTTTAGATTTGAATGTAGCCTATTTTTTGGACTTTTTGATAAATATTACCTAATTTCAAAAAAGTTTAAAAATCAATTAATTAGTCGAGCGTTTTAGCTTATTCTGAAAGTTTTACAGGGTATTATTTTATTATTACTAGTTTTAGCGCGTCCGCGCAAATGTCGAACCCCTGCTAGGAGATGAATTTTGGGAAATCCTTTCTTATCGCAGCGCAATCCGTTCAGTAGTTTGAGTTGTGTGTTGATAGATCATTCATCTAGTAACGGTTGCCTTTTAAATATAAGTTCATATAAATTATAGAAGATTTCTTGACACATTCCGTAGGCCATGACTTTAGCTTGGCGCTTAAGAAAGTTAAACTAGCTTATTTGTTTTAACATACAATCTAGACGACGAAGCATGAAGATATATGCATTCGGTAAAAAAGTTCGTTCTTACGTTCGCTGTAGGTGCGCTAAGCAATTACTTGTCGAAACTACATCTCCTGACGCTAAACGAGGTGTTGAAGTTTGAATGAACGAATTCAAAGGCAACAGCTAGCAAAAAAAAACAGCCAAAAGTGAGTCGGACTCGGCAGCGTTCCGTACAAAATTAAGATCGAGCGGAAAACGTTAAACAAAACGCACATCTTGTATCGGAAGTAACCGGAACCCCCTTTTCTTTTTAACTGTATTTTAATTATTATTATTTGTTGTTATACATATACAAATATTTGGTTAATGAAAAAATATTTATAATATAAATAATAATCAATTACACAGTACTGCGACAAACGGACGGACTATCATGTCTTCGTAGTAGGGTCGCGTTTGGCATTACATGGAACTTAAAACATAGCTGGCGAAATGTGGGTGTACTAATGGATACACCTCTGCCTAACTCTTAGAGGATTACAGGCGTGATGTTATGTTAAAGAACACCTAAATAACTCATAAATCGTTTTCCCTAAGTTGATTATTTTTTTAAACATTCAACGTTGACCATTTGGTTACGGAACCCTACATCATTTCTTCCGACGTATCGACCATCCTCGCGAAGCTTTGGCAAGACGAAGTAAAATTGAGTTACCAGGTGAGTTAGCGAAGTGTAGCGAACAAACTTTGTGCTAACAGGGTTACTGTGTGTCTGACATCGTGGCGGAGGCGGCGAGAAGGTTTGGGGCTCCTGGGGATATGAGCTGGTTGGACTGGAGCGCGGGGCTCCAAGGGCGAAAGAGGGTTTGTATAAAAAAAAAATCTGGTGCGCAGTACTCGTAACCGGCGTGCTTGTATGACGTGGAAAAGGAGTTTGTAAATATCGTAGCAGGTGGCGTTCTGTGGTTTCTGCCTACCCACATGGGGAAAAGGTGTGAGTTTATGTATGTATATGTAAAAAAATTCTAGCCTATTATTGTCTCACTACAAGGCAAAGACCTCTTCTCATACAGAGAAGGCACGAGCATTATTCATCACGTTTGATCAAGGCGGATTGGCCATTTCTGATCTTTCAATTTGATCTTACTTCTTACTATATTATAAATGCGAAAGTTTCGATGGATGTTTTTTACTCCATCAAGTCAGAACGGCTGGACAAATTTGGTTGAAAGGCACAGAGATAGATTATAGTCTGCACATAGGCTACTTTTAATCCAGGGAAACTTACGGTTCCCTAGATATAGTAACTTTGACGCGGACGAAGTCGTAGACGAAAGCTAGTCTTTTTAAAAAAGGTTACGAAATACATAGGTTATAATTATAAATCTGTCGAACTAAGGTTAAGAGTGGCTACATATAGTACGTGCACGTCATGAAAGTTATATTTATTTTAAAACTTCTTTTTTGTTCCGAGATCGAAAGAATAATAAAAAATGACTAATCTGTGAAAATGACAACAATAGAAATGGACTTCATCCTTGATCTGATTGCTCTTGCTACTTAAACTATTTCTATTATGAAGCGTCCTTCATAAAAAAAACACTTAGCTCCTGGAAAATTGTTCTGTGATAAAGCGAAATAAAAAACTTCAGCTATTTACCTCGAAGCGCCTTGCAGAAAAATGATAGCAAAGTCGATGTTATGAGTTTCTGTATAATATTGCTCTCGGTTTTTCGAATGGAAATTAACGCAAAATTAAGGTGATTAATTATTAACGCACGTGTAAACTGCCTTGATTAGTAATTGATAATCCAGTCAACCGATTGCAGCAACTTACGGCTGCTTGACAATTGTCTCATTATTTTTTTAAAGCTTTTAAGTATCATAATACTGCGAGGTATGTGTTGCACATTTTGCTAGCGTTTATTTATTTGTTTATTATTAGGCTTTTTTAGGCTTTAACATGGGACTAAAAACATAACTGGCGAAATGTGGGTGTACTAATGGGTACACCTCTGCCTAACCCTTCGGGGATTACAGGCGTGATATTATGTGATGTTTTGTATTAGGCTTTTCAACAATGAGTTCACTGTTACTATATAATATGTGCATTGCAAACTTAAGTCTAGTGCCTCAACACTTACAGCTTTGTGGCCATTAATAATAGTTATTTCTGGTTGCCCCCTTGTTCTCTTGGTCGCAAGCGAGACTGTCGAGCTTACTAAGGTTCCTAAGATAGCTTAGAAGGAACCCAAGAGGTTCAATTCGTAGGTCGGGCAAAAAAAGTATTTTTGGTATTATTAGGAATTTCTTAGTAGCCCGGAGTTTTGAAGTTGGTGGTGTGACACCCTCGAACGAAGCCGAAGCCATTGGTCCTGTGGCTGATCTCTTCCCTGGCGCCGGGCGGGCGTCATGATGAATCAGACTGACAGAGAGGGAAGAGGGTAGACCTGTGTTTGCGCACAAACTTTTGCACTATCTGCTGTGTACTTGACTAGTCTCCATTGGGATTGGCTGCCGTCACCAAAATTGGTCTGGAGAATGTAATTTTTTATTTTTAATCTTACCGCAAGTGTGTGGGTGTATGCATGGCAAAGCATACGAGGTTCATTAGGCCTCGCGATGTCTGCACGTAGCCTTTACTTATGTAAGTTTACGATCTTCTGTTGTTACCTGAGCCGCCTGGGTTGTTTGTTTTAATATTTTATTTAGGGACTCTTTTTCATTATTAAAATGGAAGCGGATTATGAATTCTCATTACTTTTTAAGTCCCAGATTATTATTGTGTCCGGTTTTTAGAGTTTCTAATTTGTTTGGTATTTATTTACTACTAAGAAAATATACAAATTAATTTTAGTCAGACTACTACCGTACCACGTAACATTACACCTGTAATCCCCGAAGGGGTAGGCAAAGGTGTGTAAATTAGTACACCCACATTTCGCCAGTTATGTTTTTTAAGTCTCATGTAATAGGGGGCGAGCCTATTGCCTAGGCTGCTACTGAGAAACTCATCATAGAAAAACCCAATTCTCATTTCCATATTGATATATAATACACCTCTGCGCCTTCCCATTGTAGAACACAAGCGTGATTCCAAAAATATTATTGATTCCAAAAATGTTATTTTTTTAGCGTATTCGGTAACTGAAACCATAAAAATCTTTGGAAACCCTCCAAAACTCACGACCCTCCATGTCTCCTTTCAAATGAGATATCTTGACCCCAATATCTCCCCTTCACGGGGTCGAAACCGCCCCCTAAAAATACTTACGAAAACATATAAACCGTCTTATCTTTAGTCTAAATAAGAGGTGACCCAGACAGTGTTCATTGGTCACGCGCGATAAATAAAACAATAATACTATGTGTTACGATTGTGTTTACTACTTATCTGACATAGGACCTCCTTGGATAAGGCTGCTTTTCCACCAGAGATGTGCTATGCAACGTTGCGACAGATGCGTTTGATATCTACAAATCATATTCATTGGTGCACATAGCTAGCACTGGTAGAAACGGATTCAACTAAGATATGTTTTTCAAATCCCTTTTCAGGTTTCGGGTAATATTTCCGCCGTTTTTAGGAACATAGTATTTTGAATTTAATATTACTACGAAATAGGTCTTATACCTATCATGTAGTAAGTGTTTACTCATTTTTGCTTGTGACTGTACAACGACCCCTTTTCAGGATTCGGGTACATTTTCAATGAACCTGTATCAGTGGAAACGGTCACATGGTTTCACAGTTTAGCTATTACATCCCCGCAGCACATCTTTGGTGGAAAAGCAGCCTAATGATAATAATACCGATCTCATTTTGGCATGAAATTACTTGATAATAGAGAAATGTAGGGGCGTACTAATGTAGTAGGTAATAAGAAACTGCCAACAAGAAAATATAAAATAATTTGTGAAAGTTTTCAGTTTATTTTGTAGGTTAAAACCTATTATTTATTTATTTGAATCTCCAGTAAGAGTTACACAATTTCTTAATAATAATAAGTAAATCAAGGAACAATTACTTGTGTACTCCTCCAATTACATCACGCCTGTAATCCCCGTAGGGTTAGGCAGAAGTGTACACATTAGTATACCCACATTTCGCCAGTTATGTTTAAGTCCCATATAATTGTCCCAAGATATTTATTTATTTATTGAGAAATTCTTGATTAAAAAACTCAGTAACACGTTGTCTGACCTGGGAATCGAAGACCTAATGCTCAAAAGTTCCGTTTTGCGACCACTACGCGTTGACCAAAATTAGTGTAGAAGAATATTAACCAGTCAAACCCAGACTGACTTACCAGTAAGTCAGAAAAATAAAAAATGAATTGTGTCTCATGATGTGGGACTTGAGTAATAAAATCAAGGTCAAAGCTTTATAATTACAGGGAGAAACGAATGATTCATAATTCAAAGCTTTGTCTTTATATAAGGTGCCTTGTATAATAAGTTACCGGTATCAATGTCTTGTCACGATTTTAACCGAACTATGATCGATTTTTTTATTACCTTTTGTAGTTATGTGTCACTGCCTTAGGGCTGGCCCACACAGAGACATGTTGCGACGAATCACTCACTTTAAAATGCAGCGATAAAGTTATCTGCCTAAACATTGATCAATGTGATGGAAAATTCTTAATACGATTGATGATTTAACTTATATTATATAGAGCATGTATTACTATTTAAGTACGCACCAGATGCAAAACATAGCGCCCTCAATGTATTACCAAATAAGTACTTATATCCTAATCCTAACTAATATTATAAATGTGAAAGTAAGTTTGTTTGTTTGTTTGCTACCATTTTACGCCTAAACCACTGAACCGATCATCCTGAAATTTTGCATATACGTTGCCAGGTGTACAGGGACGAACATAGGGTACCTTTAATCCCGAAAAAAAGTACTGTTCCCGAGTGAAATCACAAAAACGTCCTTATGACAGTAGATGGCGCCACGTGTCTATCGGATCATGATTAAATTTTAAGTTTAAGCATGTAATACATTATGAGTCTACACTGTCGATAGACCAGTTTCAAGTAAACAACCTAGGAGTACGAAAGTTGTTTGCTTAATAATTTTTCATGCCCAAAACCGCTGAAGAGTATCCTGACATTTTGCATAAAGTGGCTTCCAGACGGACGGACTTGCGGTTACGGCAAACCGCAGGCCGCGGCTCCTAACGCTCCAAAAACACACCACCGCGGTGACAGTGGCGGCCTGAAGTGTCATTAGCGTGGTGATTGTGCTACAATCGGACAATCGGACGTCGCAATCGGACGTCAGTCAATATGGCTAACCGTAACGTTGTCTTATTACTCTCATGACTCATTAGTCCTCTCAGAAGATAAGAAAAAAGGTAGGAAAACCGTTTATTTAAACACTTGAGGTGTGAGGTAGAGATAAACTACAGTAACATGACGCGCCCTTCCACAATTCAAAACGTTTGAAAGTGTTTTTAATAGTATTAAAAATACTCACAACGCATGTGTGCGTATTGAGACGGCTCTCGAGACAAAAACAAATCAGCGATTTGTTGTCCGACTAGCGGCGTCAAAAATTACTCATTATTATTAGTATGGCGCTGCACTGAAATTCTCTATGAAAATGAGAGGTACGTTGTCTTGCGCGGTCGGCTATTTATGATTAGTTGACAAAAAATATCCTAGCCTGCTACTGAAGACGTTTACTCACAAAGTCTTTCATACGAATGTACTACACACATTGAAATGGTTATATGGAGGGAAGCGTCAAGGTATAATAGTTTATCTCTACCTATATTATCATTAGCATCGCATATTACTCTTAGGAATAGAGAAGTGTGAGTTAAATTTAAATTATTATTTAATTCAACTATTTCTATTACAATTTCCATATTTGGCGTCATTTTACAAAGCAGTACACGCGGCCGGTTGTTAAAATTTGCAATTGACGCGGCCGCCACAACATTTTGCGTTTGTCTGTGACCTACTTTATATACGTTGTCAGGGATACAGAAAAACTGCGTAACTGACACTGTCATCACTGACACTGACAGGTGTAAACGCATTCATAGAGGATGCATGGAAGAATAAAGGTGAACCTACGCTCTGTCAATGAAGCATACTCTGCGATTACTCCGCTAATTGGACCCTGTTAAGCAGAAAAGATCCAGCCAACATTTTATTACTTTTGAGTAAATCAAGTTTAAAGTTAGGCAGATCATAAAAAAATCGTATGAGACAGTACCTATTTGAAATTTAGTGGTGTAATAGGACATAACATATACATTATTTTGAAAGTAATATATGGTGTATTTTTATATGAAGAGTATTTATTATTCCTGAAAAACTATGCGTGGATCTTTTATGCAAAATACAATTTTACAATATAAGTATCGGTTTAATGTGTGGTTCATTTTAGAAGGAGAAGAAAATGAATATATGTACCAATATATGAACAGTTTAATGACAAAAAATAATACAAATATTGACTTTTGAAGTAAAAAAATATAATAAAACAATGAATCAGCAATTTCTGGTTGGTTTTCCAACTTATTTAAGTAGTATCGCTTTCCTCAGCTTCATACTCTATCTCAAAATCAGGTTCACCACCAATTCCATCAATATCGTCTTCTACATTATTGTCACCTCTCAGATTTCTGTGGCACTTGG
The DNA here is from genome assembly GCA_949774945.1 of Hoplodrina ambigua. Lineage (NCBI taxonomy): Eukaryota > Metazoa > Arthropoda > Insecta > Lepidoptera > Noctuidae > Hoplodrina > Hoplodrina ambigua. Next base: position 577,127 of record OX458984.1, read on the forward strand.
CTTTTTAAGTTTTTGAAATAAAGTGACGTATCTGTTTTGCAAAAAGATCCAAACCGCATGGTATAAAAATTATACTATTTATTTATTTATTTATTTATTTATGCAAGGCACACCAACGACATATTTACAAATACAACAGCTAGTAATTGCAAATTTTTAAAACTGTGTAAATACATCACTTAAAGGCATGCACAACATTATTACTCAAAGGTCAAGAAGTTCTTAAAAATAAAGCATCTGAGACAATATAGATTATCAATACTGAGACTAACAATTACTGAGACTTTTAAATGTTTTAAAAAGATCCATGCAACATGAATCTTTTGAAAACTATAAATCTTATTAATGTCTGTGTCCACGCAACGTGATACTTTTCTACATTTTTCAAAATTGGTGATTAGGAGATGGTATCATTAACACAGTATAACTTTTGTTAGGTTAATGTGATCAAAATGCCTGGATCTTTTGTGCATATATGAAACTTGATGAGTACTTTATGGATATGTAGATAACTCGATTTTAGAAAAAGTGTTGGTTGGATCTTTTCTGCTTAACAGGGTCCAATTGTAAATTGATTTGGATGATTCTTTTTTTGTTTATTTTTTCGAATTGGTCCCAAATAAATACTGTCATGATCTGATGATGAACTTCGGAGATATGGAAAGGAAACTCCTCATAAGATCACAGCGCAGAACTGTCTTAACAGTAAAATTGCTTTGTTTAATGCGTGTAGTCGATGATTGACTGAAGGAAGAGGTTAGTTGCTAAACTAACCTTGACCTATGTCGATGTATGTAGACAACAGTTTTTCAACGGCAAAGTTAAGTTTGTCCCTCAGTATTGTTTATTTTTTCGTTAGAGGTATTTCCGGTGTGTTTTAATGAGGGTAGGTAGGTTACGTTTTTCAATTTTAGAATATCTCGCAGGTCCAACACACAACCAAAAGCTCATTGCGAGCCCGAGCAAAAATTACTGCTCAATCCTCGGAATCTTCCGTTCATGCCGCATTAAGAAGGCAAGCACAACCGGAGCGACAAGTAAATTTGAGAGCTGATGAGACATTTTCTTAAAGCCAGGAAAGACTAGAGAGCCAAGCCGTTCGCCCTCCAAGCTACTCAGAGAGTGACTGAAACGCCCTTTTAAACGCAATTGCTTTTGGAGGAACAAGCCGAAAGCCAGAGAGCTGTAAGAGCAACTGAGACGCCTTTTCAATCAAACACAACTTCGTCTCAGAGAACAAGCTCAGCCATTACAGCGACAGAAACTCTAAAATAGTCGCAGGCGAGAAGGACCTCTCTTGCAGAAATGCAAACTGAACGCCGACGGACTTTTATGAGTCACAGTCTGTTGGTCTGTAGGTATTTAATAATTCTGGATCTGGCCGAACAACAAGCCGAGTACAGCCCGAATTGATTGTCAAATTCTAAACAAACGCGGGCGCAGCCGCGGGTAAAAGCTATTTTTACCTATATTTTACAAAAATAAATGAATTCTGAATCTTGAATCCAGCCATTTTCCTAACTATGTTAGGGTAGGCTACCATTCTAAACGAATGCTGCTGAATACCAGTGTTTTACATAAAGCGACTGTGAACGTAACGACAGAATACCTAAGTTATTTATTATACAATAAAGTACATATCTAATATTACCTATAGGTATACGCTAAAGTTCCCTGTGATGCGACGTGTCGTGTCAGCAAGGCAAACTTCGACACGCTTTCGTACGTGTCCCTTAAATGTAGTAAATAAATTAGATATAGCTATCTTAAAACGCGCCTCGTCGCGTCGCAACTTTGTGTGAGCTGATCTTTGCTACTATTTGTCGTGTACCTATGTCCGGTTACAAAATAAGGCCTTCTCCCTCTGACAGAGAGAAGCTCACAGTAACACTAGACTAGATTATAGACTGATTGTTTATGACTGAATTTTGTATATGAAAGAAGTGGGAAATTCTCTATTTCCACTTCTTTTCTCCTTTCTCGCAAGCGCAACTGCTGCGCATGAGGTCTTGGGTTCGATTCCCAGGTCGGGTAAAGTGTTATTGGGTTTTTCTATCAGGAATTTCTCAGTAGCAGCCTCGCAGTCTAGATTTGTGCCCGGTTGATGGCAATGGGCTAGCCCCCTATTACATGAGACTAAAAAAACATAACTGGCGAAATGTGGCTGTACTAATGGGTACACCTCTGCCTAACTCTTCGGGGATTGTAGGCCTGAAGTTATGATGATGATCCTTTCTAAAAAGTATATTGATAGATTTGAAAGTAAATGGGGAAGACATTGTACAGCTGCAAGTGGGCAGTAGCTGAGGTTAAAAATGGAGGCCCTGTTGGGATACCTAAGCATGGGTTGGCTGACCTTTTAACTTTTTGAAATCATGACCATAAATGAGGTCACCCATATTAAAACAACAATGGAATAAAATAAAATAATACGAATAAAAGGATTTCCCGGTTGCAGTCCCACGCTGTGAGTGATGCATTTTTTGTAGTAAAACTTAAGGTGTGGTCTGCATGCATGCGATATAATTAATTATTTATTTATTTACCCAACTAGCAAAAAAAAATATAGTATTTGATTAATACAACTAACAGACATGTAAGGTTTTATAATAGTTTTGTAGCAGTTCAATAGTTTTATAGTAGGTAGGTAGCGTTCAATTCGACAAATTCGTTAATATATTATTTATTTTGCTAGTTGGGTAGTACCGTTTTTTAATAACAGAAAATGTAAGGATCGAAGCGAAGGACGATGACCCATATTCTGACATGTTGCTATTTAAATTTTATCTTGGACATCACTGAATCCAGTAAACGGAAATAATCATGAAGAAAACTTGACTTATCCATACCAATATATAAATATGAATGTTTGTCTGTTTGTCTGTCTGTTACGCTTTCATGACTAAAACACTGAACCGATTTTAATAAAAGTTCGTTCGGGGGAAGTTTGAACCACAAGAAAGGTTATAGGCTTTTTTTTATTCCGTGACTTTGTGTGTGACCGCAATAACCGACATTTACGCGAACGAAGTCGCAGACAAAAGCGAGTCTATATTTTTATGACCTAAATAGCAAGATTTTGCCAATAGAAACATCTAGATTATATTCACCTTTTCCTATTAATACGACCAACAAGCACCATGAATACTAAAATTAACAATACAGTTTTTATTCCAACAAAAAAGTTCAATGTAATTAATAACAAAAAAAAAACGTTCCTTTTTACATTCGATCCACTCAATTGATCAGCTTTACTTTTTCAACGATTTTTTCTACAGACCGACGATTCTTTTGAACTAACATTATTTAAACTGTCTTTATCATGTTCGAACGCAACTAATAGTGAGATTGACAGCTCTCATAGTAAAAATATTTTTTCTCTAGACGCGATTTTTTTTATGTCGTGTGCCTCGGAACCTGTCCTTTACTCGCGAGCAATTTGACTCATGCCTATGTCTCATGTCACCACTTATAAAAACCAAAAGCGACCTCAGTTGGCGTTCCCTGGCTATAGTGAAAAGTGAATTTGTGTTAATTTAACTGATAAGGCCCGTATTTTTTTGTTGAAATCCATTTTATTGTGAACGTGTATTTCGTTTCTATCAGTTTAATTCGGTTCTCGGTCTGGTCTACTCTATTTATAGTGTTCGGAAAATGTCTGTCCGATTATTTGTTTGTTTGGTGAGTTAAATTTAAATTATTATCCATTTAAGTTATTCAGTTGTTGAAATAACCTGAATTTTAGAAGCCTAAATTATTACTGTTCCATTCAAACCATGTCAGAGGCCCTTGAGGCCGTTTAGAAACTCTGACACTAGCGTGTGTGGGGTCGTTAGACCTTACTGCCCACACGATAAAGGTGAATATTACCTTAGTGTTCCACAATGTTTATTTATCAATAGAAATTATTCTCATAATCTAAAGTTTAGATGAGGTATTTGTCATTAAATTATTTATTAAGCCAGAAAGCCGAAAGTCTGACAACCAGTCTTACCAAGGGGTATTACCCAGTTACAGGGTAGTGGAGGTGAGATAGGCAGTCGCTCCATGTAAAGTAGGTACTGGTATTTAGCTGCATTTTTGCACCCCAGCCTTGCAACATAGTTGGGGAAAGGCTAGGGTATCTGATGATGAAAGTTCCAAGTACACTAGTTCAATTTTTTTTATTGAGTCCTAATTAATACACGTCCGAATACATAATGTTATATGTATCTATAATAGTGTCATGTCTATAAAAGAACAGTGACAAAAAAGGTACACACACAGGTACCTATAACTAATTATAGGTACCTGTAGAACCACATTACTGTACCTACGAACATTAGGATGAAATTAAAGATCGTAAAATACACTTTAACACAGAAAAAAAAACAAATTGTGACGTATGTGTGTATAGGACTATCTTTAAGCATACTTGAAAAGTTATTATACCTCTTGTGCGATCTCCAAAGGTTATTCACCTCAGCAATAAAAGGTTTTAATGATACAATGTGACTATACTGTCTGTAATTTTCCAAATAAAACTTTTGATGTGTGACTGTGTGTAGATTTTGATTTCTAGACAATCTATTGTTCAGTCTTGGGTTCGATTGCCAGGTCGGGCAAAGTGTTATTGGGTTTTTCCATCAGGAATTTCTCAGTAGTAGCCTCGGAGTCTGGATTTGTGCCCGGTTGATGGCAATAGGCTCGCCCCTTATTACATGAGACTAAAAACATAACTGGCGAAATGTTGGTGTACTAATGGGTACACCTCTGCCTAACCCTTCGGGGATTTCAGGCGTGATGTTATGTTCTATTGTTCGATTCTTACATGATAAGACTTAGCAGGGCATACAACTCGATGTGTCAGAGTATGTAAAAAACAAAATTATGTAAAAACTTCTTTGAAAATCACTGAAGCTTATTTAGTCTTTTCTTGATTCTGTTCGAGTGCCTACTTCTTACTTTCTCTTGCCTGTCTACTGTTTCTTGTGCTTCTCTTATGTTATCAGTGGACACTTTAAATTGGCCTATCACCAACTGTCAGCTATCTGTATCCTAGCTGTAAGTTTTCTTAAGAAATAAAAATAAAAATAAAATAAATTCGATTATATTTTTAAAAGTTTACATAATAATAAACAAAGCCCTCTCACTCTACCTTCTATTCTTTTCATAAACGATGCAACTGTAAATAATTTTAATGTTTACAATTTACAGATCTTTATAACGAATATCATAGCAAACGACTCAGCCGCTCCAAAATATGGAGACACATCAAAAAAAGAAACTAATCGTCAAGGAAATGAAAGAATAGTAGTTACAGATCATTTAAATGATGCTCCAGACGGTGGAACACAAACTCAGTCTGTCGTTACAGTGAATAAAACAAGTACTATAGTAAATAACATTACGATAGTAACACAAACTAAGGAAGAAGATAAAAATAAAACTGTAACTACACAAAAAAAGGAAAAAGAAAAAAATGAAACTGTGACTACACAAATAAAGAAAGAAGAAAAGAATGAAACTGTAACTAAAAAACCAGATAAAGAAGAAATGGAAACACAAAGTTCACAAACAGTCTATTCATACCCACCCTACAAAATAACTGAAGACGTTATAGACATACCTGATGATAGAACACTACCTGGACCTATAGTTCCTGACTACACAGTTAAACCTTCTCTTAATCTTGCCAACCTTTCTATAATTCCTGGAAAACCTACTCGAAACCATTCAAAACCAGATGATAGCAAACCAACAAAACGTAATCGTCTAAGTATTCTACATATTCATGCAGAATTTGACGATAAAAAGCACGAAACAGATGAAAATAAAGTTGGTGGTTTTTGGAAAGGGGCTAAGGAATATTTCCATAGCATCCACAGAGGTGTCGTCAATGGTTTGCACAGCTTTTTCAATAAACATCCACATCCTCATGAACACGATGAGAAAAATGAAAGGGTAATAGGCAAGTAATGATGCTCAAAATGTAGATAAAACTAAATTTTGGTGCCGATTCCCTTCGACTAAACAAAATTAAAGGACGGTGACACCTTAGAAGTAAGTTAGAGATATCAAATTAGTTTTCCCTTGAATTTTTCCGTGTTTTTAATCAATACGTTCTGACATGTCAACTATAATTGTATGGAAGTTTCAGATCAAGTAGACAGGTCTTGTTTATGTTTCCTCCTTTTCTTGTTTTATTAGAGAGAAAAAGATAGAAATAGTACGAATTAAGTTTAGCTCTTATATTAATAATAGAATCGACACCAGTATGCACATTGAAGATGTATAAATATGACGTGATTGTTTTGTTATTAAATTGTTTGTTTGATAAATTAAGTCTTTTGTTTTAATTAAATACTAATCTAAAAATCCATTGTCTTAATTTAAATGTAAGTCGATGATCGAAACATTACGAAATAGCGAAAAATACACGTTTTCAAAGTGGAACGAAGAAAATTTTAAAATTAAATTCCGTAAACTAGTTCTGAAACACTGAAATGAATATTAAATTGTACCTAAGCGGTATTTTAATGGAAGCATCGCTATTTGCCGTAGCCATTACTATTGAAAATGAAATGTAGAGACCTGCCAACAATATAATATGAAAATAATATCATGAAAGTGTAACGAAAACATAAAATGTTACAGTATGATTAATTTTTTGGAAAAATATCGACTGCTGCTTTCGAATCCCAGGTCGGGCAATGTGTTATTGGATTTTTCCATCAAGAATTTCTCAGTAGCAATCTTGGAGTCTGGTTTTGTACCCGGTTGATGGCAATAAGCTCGCCCCCTTTCACATGGAACTTAAACATAACTGGCGAAATGTGGGTGTACTAATGGGCACACCTCTGTCTAACCTTTCGGAGATTACAGACGTGATATTATGTGATTATGCATTCAATAAAAAGCAGTTTTTTTACATTACAAACAGACACTTCTATTTTATTTATTTGTATGGATGAAGCACAAAAAATAGTTCACTTAATAATATTGTTATATACTTCGTAGACAGATCGCTATAGATTTGCTATAGCGATCTGTCTGCGAAGTACTAAGTCTATCGACTAACATTTAAGTCGTCCAGGAAACGTTTAGACTAATGATTTATTCTGTCCAAGAAAAGCAAGTACCTAGGTAAACGTTATCGACCGGTGGACACTGCGCTTTGCTACTGTTGTCATTCAAGCTTGTTGCTTCACCTTTGTGTCAATGTTCTACATTTTACTGTGAATGCGAACAATCTGCTCATCATATTTTACTCACATCATATTTCACTTTATGTGAGATTGTGTACCAGAAAAAACAACTCAATAGAACTACAAAACTTAGACTTAAAATAGATTTTTACCAACATTAAAATATAAAAAAGTCATATATGCTATATTTACTAACGATAAATTATTATAAAAAGGTAAAGTTTGTGAGTTTGTTTTGTAGTGGTAATCTCTGTATCTACTGAACCGATTTTGAAAATTGTTTCGCAAATTGGAAGCGACGTTATCACTGAGTGCTCTAGGCTATATGTTATTATCAAAATAATTTGGGATCCGCAAGCAAAATCACGCGAGCGAAGTCATAACAAATACTGTGAAAACGCCATGAATTGTTGCAAAATTAGAATTAGGTCACTAACAGGTAACTATCAATATACCACAAGAAGTTAAATTATTGATGACATACAACTGTGCCTATTTCGCAATACCTCACATACGGGTAGGTATGTATTACAAGTACCTACGTACATAATATTATGTATCTAATCATAAACTTTCTAATAACATAGTGTCTGTCAAGTTCATAATGCGGGCTTGCGATCTTTATGACAATGAACATGAACTCGAAAGCTTGAGTTATTTGTTATCAAGGAGAAGATTTGAAATTAGTTTGTGGTGCAGCAAATCTGGTTATTAAAGTAATCGGGCTCGGCTTTAAGTGATTACTGATGTTTAAGCGCATAATCAGCTAAAAGTATATGATATTTATATTTTCTTTAGTTGGCAAACAAGCCAACGGCTCACATGATTTTGAGAGGTCACCGATGCGTTTAGATATCTGTAATATAGCAAATAGAACACCAAAGGCATATTAAATAAAATTGTCCCAATTCATGAGATGTTGTGGATTGATTCATTAAGCAGAACAATGTCCAATTAATGTGCAATCGTCAAATACGAGTTTTAGCAATCACTAAGAACAAGCTCACGAGGAAAAATCTTGAACCCAATCTATCTTGCAGTAAGTACGATTAAATATAGATTTAAAGTGTGCCACGATTAATCTGTATACCTAGACCTAAACCACGCGTTATTAAGGTTAATGGTGTATTAAACGATTCTTAGTTTTGATAAAGTTTCCATGTTATTTAGTTAGAAGGGCTCAAGTTGAAGGCAACAGTGGAAAACTTGACCGCAATTTATTTAGACTACATCATACTTTGAAATGTGTCAGCTATATTATATCGTTGGCTTATTTTATTGCTGTGTGGTTGTTATAACGATACAGCTTTGACTGCCCTCTTGGTTCTGTGGTCACAATCACGAATGCTGAACGTTAGGGCCTATGTTCAATTTCCAGGTCGGACAAAAAGTGGTGTTGGGTTTTTCCATTACGGATTTCTCAGTAACCGCTCGGAGTTTGGAAGTTTGTGGTGTGACACCTCCGTGCCTCGGAAAGCACGTAAAGCCGTTTGTCTGATCTCTCCAGTTTCATGTGCGATTGCCGTCCCATCGGACTATGAGAGTAAGGAAAGAAGTGTCCCTATGTTTGCGCACACACTTGTGCACTATTATATGTTTTTCGAACTTAGGTAGTCTCCATTGGGATTGATCGCTGTGATCGAAATCAGTGTGGAGAATATTATTATTATTTTTGAGGACAAGTGGTTAATTAAATCTTTACTTACTTTATTATATTTAAAGAGGTAAAGTTTGTCAGGTTGTAGGGGGTAATCTCTGAAACTACTGAACCAATTTTCAAATAGGCTATATTTTATTGTCAAAAAGTTAGGGATCCCTACGAAAAATCACGCGGATAAAGTCGTTGGAAGAGTGCTAGTACCTGTTAAATAAACTGCTGCTCATCTGACTTCATACCTACCTATCTTCTAAGAATGTGTCACATTTTCAACTGCACCTACCTACAATAAAAACAATAAAACATTGGTCAGTCTTAAGATAATATTTCGCGATAATCTAAAGTGTGTGCCGCTAAAATGTAAGACGACTAAATTTTACCTGTATGCTAATACTGTGTCGATGAACCAACCAACTGTTTGTGCTTTATTAGCGATAGAGATGATAATACCACCGCGCTGGTTTTAGATCATGTTTTTTATTAACGAACTTGCTTTTGTCCGCATCTTTGTCCGTTTGGAAGTCTGTAATATCATTCGGTAATAGCAAAGCTTTATATCGGTTAAGAATTTTAGTAATTAAATAAATAAATATCTTGCGACAACTCACACACGGCTATCTGATCCCAAGCCAAGCAGAGCTTGTGTTATGGTAACCAGACAACTGATATACATACATATATAATTTATAAATACATACATATTACCTATAGATAAATCACACCCAGACACAGAACTAACAATCATGCTCATCACACAAAGTTTGTCCTAGGTGGGAATCGAACCCACGACATCCGGCTTAGCAGTCAGGGCCGCTAACCACTAGACCAACAGGCCCGTCAAATTGGATCAGTATTTCCCGAGATAACGCCTCACAAACAAAAAAAAAACATAAAAACACACAGAAGTTTCTTCTTCTCTCGACTTCGTCCGTGTCAGACTTATTTTCCCTATACAAATTATGGATCACATTTTATCCCCCTACGGGGTGAATATTGGAAAATCCTTTCTTAGCGGACTTCGAGCGGTTTTCGATATTTCGAGATGAGTGAGTGAGTGAATGAATGAGTGACCTTTCGCTTTTATATGATATGTAGATAGATGTACCTTTCAACAATATTAGTATAGAAACACTTCTATACTAATATTGTATAATAATGTTGTAAATGTACACACATATTACATGAGTTTCGCAATTTTGAGAGCTATGTCGATTACTTAAGTACTTCTGTGAATCTCCTCATTTTCGATCGTCAGTAGTGCAAGACCGGTCATTGTGGCTATCTTTAGGAGAGGCCTATGTCCAGCACTGAACGACGTTCGGCTGATATTATGATGATAGATTACAAACTTAATAAAAAAATCATAAGTAAGTAACATAAGTACTTACTAATGCTAATGAAAAAAAGGCAAGTAATCAACAGCAAAAAATCTTTTGTACACTCCTAAACAGGTTGCGCATGATCGGTATCATCAGCTCCGTGTACATACTGTGATCGGGGCGGGGTCAGTAGCCGGGGATGCTGCGCAGTGCGAAGCTGCGCCGGCGCAAGACGCACGCGCGCAAACCATTCCATTTTTGAAAATTCCGAGTGATTTTTGTGTGTAAAAAGGTTTGTATTTTTTTTTTGATAATTTATTTTTATTACTTTTTTTGTAAGCTGTTCTTAATTTTGATTGCCGTTTTGTATTGTTGATTTATGATAATTATATGCTAATTATAGATGTTTCTAATGAATTATGAATCAATATTTTTTGCGTGATTCATCGCGTTTTTGTTTACGTTTTCATTTATTATAGTTATGTGAATTAAATATATCTATCTATCTAACGGTTTTACAATGACTAACAGACATCGTGCTAATTTTATATGTTTATTTGGTAAATCCATGCGGAGTTTTGATTCCATTTATTGAATGACTAGCTTCCGCCCTCGACTTCGTCCGGAATTTGTCTTTGAGGTACGTCTTTGATTACTACTTCGCTCCTGTGGGTCATGGAGTAATGTTATATAGCCTATACTATTCCTCATGAATCTAGCTAACATATACAACAAACATATTTTTCTATCAGACCAGCAGTTCCAGAGATAAGCGCGTTTAAACAAACAGACATACAAAAAAACTCTCTTTGACTTCATTTAATTAGTAAAGATAACATCTCAGCTCAATTTGGGTTAAGTAGAGATATATCTACCTACACTGTCATCCCTAAGGAGATTTACAAACAAACAACAAAAGTTTTTGATATCACAGATAATGATTAGGTTCTTAAAAACCCACGTCACAGATAACGATTTCTTCTGAAACTTTGCAAGACTGTTAAACTAAAAAATGAATATTATTTTCTTTCTTACTTAGTTATCTACATTTTTATTTTACTGCCTCGTAGGTCCAGTGATTTTAAAGCGCGACCGCTGAGTATGACGTCTTGGGTTCGATTCCCAGGTCGTGCAAAATGTTATTGAATTTTTCATCAGGGATTTCTCAGTAACAGCCTCGGAGTCTGGATGCCCAGTTTATGGCAATAGACTCGCCACCTATTACATAGGACTTATACATAATTGGCAATATGTGGGTGTGATGTTATATTATGTTTAATATAAAAATTAATTTAAATAGTACAGACTGAAGTGACTTTCATTAAATTCTATAGAGAAGTAAAACAGCTTGGATCTCTGCTGATGTCACGTCAGAAAGAAAGCGAGGAATGTATGTAAATAAGTATTGTTCAACTAAATGTAATATTGGCAAAGGAGCTAAATTCTATTCTTTGCACATTCTTTTAAAACTGCTGTACGAATTTTAATGAGACTTTCGCTTGTTGGGCTCTGGATTTGTGTTATGATGGTGTGTACAATTGTACAGACGGAAGAACTGGCAAGTGCGAGTCGGACGCGCTTGCGAAGGGTTCCGTCTACCGTACAATATTTAATACAACATAAACAAAAAACATTTTGTATTTTTAAGAGAGAGCCTTTTGTATTTTTAACCTTTTTTTTTAATCTTTATTTATTTACGGGGTTTTTTCTGTATAGAAAACGTCACCCCGATGATTGCATACAAAATTAACTTAAATTAATAAACTAGACTACCCGCAACCTCATACCCATAATAATAAAATTAAAAAGGGTTCTAGCTTCATCCGACAAGGGAGAAGTCAAAACACTTTTTTTTCTTTTGTTATATCGGCCATAGTAATCATTAGGTACGGTTCAAAAGGTACAACACTGTGACAGACGGACAGACACCAGAGTCTTAGTACCTTTCAGTACGAAACCCTAATAAGTTAAGTTACCTAAATAACTTTCGAAGTTTTTCTTGTTTTGCGTTAAATTGATGAAAAATATTTTTTAAACTCGAGTAGTTTAAGTTTCGAACTGAGTAAGTAAACTATGTAGAAACTTCCTAAGTTTCCAAGTTAGATAATCGAGTTAATTTACTGCGGGTGAAGGAAATATCTTACACCAGGAAACTAGAAGTTTACCTTCAAAATTTTGTAGCTAACTTAGTCATACCAAAAAAAAAAATCTACTGAAAAAAAATCTCGACAGCTTTATAGGTTTATACATAGTTTTCGCTTTTTGATTTAGACAAAGAAATAACTTTGCGTTTCAGCAATTAGCTATTATCTACAACTTCATGGATAAATTAAAGAATGGATGGATGCATGGATGTGTTACTCTTTGAAGCTTAAACGGCTAAATGGAATTAGCTGAAATTTGGCACACAAAGATACTAATTTAGCTAAACACATAATTTTATCCAGTTTTTGTATTCTCGTGAAATAATTTTTGATCAAATCAAATATATTCGTAAATGTAGGTTTCAATTAATACAATAGGATGTCATAATAAGATTATTTTTAGCCTAATTCTACGCAGGCAAAGCCACGGCACTGGCACGAGCTAGTAAAATAATAACACTTTGTAAAGAATTCTGGAAAGTTAAGATTCTTAGTACTTTTAGACTTAATCATGGAAACACTATTCCTAAGCACGTTTAGCTCTAAGCACTTTCTAAAGTCATACTAATTACGAGTTCTAACTAAAAGTCATTATTAATTACGAGTACATATTAATTACTATCACGAAGAGGGATTTGTCATGATTTTCCAAGCATTTTGGAGATAGTTTTCTAATATAAGAGAACACGGTTGGCGTAGTGGCTGAGCAATTGGCTGTTGCGCTGGGTATCACGTGTTTGATTCCCGTGCGGAACAAATATTTGTATGGCCTATAGATAGTTGTTCCGGGTCTGTTTGTTTGTGTATGTGAGTTTGTATGTTTGTAAACGCAAATACGATGCAGGAGATTTTTTTAAAAACCTCTGACAGGCTGTATTTTAACATACATAACATCACGCCTGTAATCCCCGAAGTAACACCCACATTTCGCCAGTTATGTTTAAGTCCCATGTAATAGGGAGCGAGCCTATTGCCATCAACCGGGCACAAATCCAGGCTCCGAGGCTGCTTTTGAGAAATTCTTGATGGAAAAACCTAATAACACTTTGCCCGACCTGGGAATCGAACTCAAGACCTTATGATCAACAGTCGCACTTTGCTACCACTAGACCAACAAAGCAGTAAATGCTGTCAAGGTTGTAGTATTCATGAATAACGAATAACTTTTACTACGGGACAGACTCTGAAATATAACAAAAGAATTTAATCGCGACAAACTATTCAATACCTATACAAAATGAGTTACTTTAGGTACTATCCAGCGGTTTCTATGTACAATCAAAAAAAATAAACTAAAATCAATACAACAACGGATTTTGAAAAAAATGGGAGAAATGTTTAATCCCACCAAAAACATTTCATGTAAAATGTTGCAAAGACGACCACATAAGGTTTGCCTTGTGAAAAAGATATCAGATCTCATATAGAACTAAGCTTCTGAATCTACACGGCCTAACTCTATCGACCCTAACTTGACACATTCTACATATCAGTCAAAATGTATGGATTTGTTGTTTCGCTACCGTCGTGGAGGTGATGCAAATATTTAGTTTCTGAAGTAATTAACGACGTTTCGTTAATTACTTCAGAAACTAAATATTTGCGTCAAGCCATACACTTCGGCCCCCCATCTCTTAAAACGGGGAGGTGGAAGTTTGTATGAGATTTTAAAATGTTAGGTTACTTCCTGAAGTGCTAGAAAGCCGAAATTTGGTATGTAAACCAAGTTCAGTATACAAAAATACATTACCGTGCCCCCAGATGTGGGTTGGTCCTTTTTTACAGAACTAAAACCTACCCTTACAACATGCTTACAACATGTCATCTACATATGGCTCAATTACCTTGTGTTCACTCATTGTAAACCAGAATAACCAAAACATTAACACCAACATAATATAAATAACCAGAAATGTACAACATCATTTCGGCCAACAACGTTTATTAAAATCAACATGTTGTTAAATTAAAACCATTTTGCTTAACAAAGCCTTAAAAGCTTCATTAAAAGCAAAATTAAATACGTTAAGAACGAACAGTATTCTGCAAAACAAAATCAAGTCTTGGCATAAAATTAATTATTAATCGACATTTCGCCATTTTGCCGGTACAAGCATTTTTGGTAATAAAAACAAATATTAAATCTTAATTGAAATTATTCGGCATTTTTATCGGGACAGAGAAAAAAGGTATTTTTAATATGGCCGGCTGTAATTAGGGGATCTCCGCAAATTGGTCTGCATTTGCCGTCGCCATTTTGTCGTACGCTATAGGGCTGTCAATGACCCAGCAATTAGTTGTGGTAATCTGTGGAAGGATCGAGGAAGGATTATGAGATTTATGGTACTTTAACATTTTTAAATTGGAGAATTTTTCGATTTATGGTAGTCAATAACATTTTGGATACCTGCAATACACATAAATATATTGTTTTAAACTGCACAGAAAATTAAAGGATCAGTACCTAATTAAGGATAATTTTAAATATGTGTAGGTAGTGTGTACATTACAGAGAGCAATATACTCAAATAAAATAAAACGAAATCAAACCAAATTTTAGCATATTTATTTAGATATTAATAAAAGAAAAAAAATATATTTAAAACGTTAATTCTTTTTTTTTTCATTTTTTCAGTAGTGAAGGAATATTGAATATTTAAAACGTCAAAAATAAAACAAAACCTTCTATTCTTCTTTTTTATCCTGAAAAAGATGCATTGATAGTATGACCAATTTGACGATAGTATCTACCCGCAAAGTACATAGCGCGGGGAGCTGTATAAAACAAAAAAATAATGACTTAAAACTACATCACTGGTCTATCTTCCATTTTAACATTTCCAAGCATCAGTTTTGCTAGGTTTTTTCCAACAAAAAAGTAGTAAAGAAAGTAAAAAAATAAAATAGAAAATATCACATTGGTATTTGCCCGTGACCGATTGTGAATCTACACCCTCGTGTATGACAGGCGAATGCCTTAACCACTGGGCCATCATGACATTATTATAATAAATAAATAAACAAACAAATAAAACTGTCATATTTATGCATACAGCAATATATTATGGTAACGATCTATGACAAAACATAACTTTAAATCTGACATCTCACATTAAAAACACCCCATAAATAAGGATTTATTCCCAAGAAAGTCTAGTTTTACATAAACGTTATCGGAAACAAGCTACATTGTACGATAATGGCATTAAACAAGGACTGGCCCACTTCACCAGAACCGGATCTATCTAACGGTCGGCACAGGAATCGCTAGATACAGCCTTGTATACGAACTTGTTTGAGAATATGACCCAGAATATGTTCGTACTTTGTGCAGAATTGCTCTCCGCTCTAATGGAATGATAACAGAACGTTTCCTGTGTTTGTTTATTAATGTTTTGCCAAATAATTAATATATTTTAGATAGTAATAAATCATATATTATAAATACCTATCACTAAATAAATTATTAGATTAAATTAAAGTAAATCAGACTAAATTTTAAATATTTAGAAATAATTTAGTCTGTTTTAGTTTATCTTAATCTAATAATATATTTAGTGATATGTAAAATATATGATTTATTTATCATATCTATTTCTTCTATTCTAATATTACTAGAGGTAAAGTTTGTTTGTTTGTAAGTAGTTATCTCTGGAAGTACCGGTCTGAATACAAAAAATCTTTCAGTAACATAAACCTATTTCATCACTGAGCCTGTTTCATGATCATTTGACTACCAGGCAGACAAAATCGCGAGCAGAAGCTAGTTTAACATATTATTGACTTTGTCTCTGCAAATACTTTACTAAGATGCCTCCTAATGATTCCGTCCGTTAGCAGACAAGACCTAAATATTCTCCGTGTTATTAGGCACTCACTTCGTAACAATATAAACATGAAACACAGAGTTAACTGCCTCCAAATAAAGGGCCACATCAAATGTGTTCTGTTTCATCACATTATGTTGTTTGGAACTTGTTTGACGGACGAGCGTGTCTCAGACGCGCCGAGAAATAAGTAATAAAATAACTTTTAGTATAAAAATAATTAAAAATATAATTCGAAAAAAAAAAAAACAAATTGTAAGTTATAAAAAAATTACACTTGGTTATAATATTGAGGTTGTACAGCTGGCCGCGCACAATGCTTGCTGCTTGAATCTGAATATTCACACGCACACACCCTCATCCCCGTATATGTATAACAGAAGAGACAATGAGAAAGAGAGTGCAGGTAGCCTTTTTTTTATAGGTGGTAAAATCATCAAATGACTCTTTCCACCCTGGGTGGGGCGGAAGGGACTGTCAGACTTTTACTGACTAAAAAACCACCCTGTACCTTCTGTTGCCCTTTACGTTCCGGGGCCACGGTATCCTGTTAAGACGTCCCGCAACCCCGGAAGGAGGAAACCTGGACTTGTAATTGATAAGTCCAGGTTTCCTCCTCGACGGTCCTCATTATCTTGCACGGTATCAAATAAACGCTTTTTCAATTGAAAATTCTTCACCAAATCTATTTGATAAGAAGGATTTTGTATTTGTACAGGAATTCGGTTTAAGGAAAATCTTTTTACCGAAAGATTTCTTTAACTGGTCCCAAGATAATTAGCGGGAACACGACCAATTCATGCCACGTTACCTTTCGACCTTCGAAATCTTCAGGGATTTGCTGGGTAATGCGAAAATAAATGAACCGTACTATAGGTACATATAAAATGCTTTGTCCTAAATGGCTGACAGATCAACGCACAGCCTAAACCACTGATCTTAGAGACCTGAAACTTAGGTGTGTTCTTTGTATGACGTAGGCATCCAATATGAACGGATTTTCCAAAATTCAAACAAAGGGTCCAAAGTTTAAATGGCGAAACCAACTTTGGCGCAGTTGAAGTCGCGGGCAGTGGCTAGTAAATAAATACGTACCACATATGTAGGGTCAGATTTATAACCTCTGATTATATACTAACACTTGCACTGTTTACCAGATATATTCAAAAATGGAACAGAATTTGAATAATAATTATCCGTTGTCTTCGAAGTTCTAATACCTATCCTATCATATCCTAGTGATGGGAAATTATATGTATATCCATATAAATGTTTATCTTCTATGCGTTCCTAAACCATTGATCCGGTTAAGATGAAACTTTGGTTGGCTGTTCTACAAAAGACAGAAGAATCCATGCCCAAAAAAAAAAAGAAAAAAGACATCGGGGATGAAATCACAGGCAGCTATTAGTATTTATTCAGTTCTTATAATTTTAATAGCAGCTTAAACAATTGGACTATATTATTAACAAAACAGACTTCAAGGTAACCCTATGAGTGGCGTGTGGACGCGCTGCGCCGGGGTGAAGCCCCGCTGCCGCGGCAAATCGCGGCACTGCGGAGTGAGCTCCGGTGCGATCTCATGGCGGAATGGGAGATGCGACTGTCGCAACCCAAGTTCGGGCACGCCGCAATCGCGGCGGTAAGACCCCTCTTTGAGGAGTGGCTGGAGAGGCGCTACGGCGTCCTCACCTACCGCCTGACGCAGGTCCTCACCGGACACGGTTGTTTCGGGAGGTTCCTGTGTCGGATAGGGCGGGAGGAAACGCCCGGGTGTCACCACTGTGTGGATCGCCCGGAGGACACGGTGGAGCATACGGTGCAGGACTGCCCCGCTTGGGCAGAGCACCGCCGTGTCCTCACGGAGGCGATAGGCGGCGGCGACCTCTCGCGTCCGGACCTGGTTCAGGCCATGCTCCGGGGCGAGAGGGAATGGGATGCAGTCATCTCCTTCTGCGAAGCAGTAATGCTAGCGAAGGAGGAGGCGGGCCGCGTGAGGGAGAGAACCACCTCACGCCCCAGCCGCCGCGGGAGACGCCCAGGGCGTCGGACGTCGCGAGGCGACATCCGGCCACCGTAGGCGCGGGCTTGCGGAGGGCGAGTAATGGGTAGCTCGCCGTCCGATCAAGGACCAAGCCCGGGTCGACGGCGCGTTCTGTTCGCGCGCGCCTCAAAGAGCTGTCAGCACAGGGACGGGGCCCCCAACGTGGCCAACGCCTGCCGGGGTTGCGGGACGTCTTAACAGGATACCGTGGCCCCGGAACGTAAAGGGCAACAGAAGGAACAGGGTGGTTTTTTAGTCAGTAAAAGTCTGACAGTCCCTTCCGCCCCACCCAGGGCGGAAGGAGTCATTTGATGATTTTTACCACCTCAAAAAAAAAAAAAAAAAAAAAAAGGTAACCCTATAACATCTCATGTGAGTCCTCCTAACTCTCACTTAGACATTGTCTGATTTTTACGTCTTTCTTTACGGGTTATAAAGTTTACGGCCGAGGGTTTACGAGCTCCTTGTACAATGTCGGCACAAGTACAGGTTAACACTGGCAATGCGAAGATTAAGGGTCCCCAGTTGTAGGACATGAGATTCTCTGAACGAAATAGGTTAATTAGTCATACGGTTAATTACTTACATCCATAGAGTTGTGTCTATGGACAGGGCTACGAATAGAGCAACCTCCTTGAGACACAAAATGGCCCTTGAATAGTTTTACTTTCCACTCGTTTCATATATCTTAATTCATCGATAACTGACAACTAATAAAAAAATAATTTCCATAGGTTTCTATGATTAGATCATATTTGGACATTTTAATTTTATTTATCTCGTCGACTGCTTCGTTGGTCTAATGGTCGCAAAACGCGACTGCTGAACATGAGGTCAATTCCCAGGTTGGTCAAAGAATTATTGGGTTATTCCATCAGGAATTTCTCAGTAGCTGCTCGAGGTCTGGATTTGTGCCCGGTTGATGGCAATTGGCTTGCCCCCTATTACGTGGGATCTAAACATAACTAGCAAAATGTTGGTCCATCTCTGCCCAACCCTTCAGGGATTACGGGCGTGATTTTATGTTTATCTCGTAAGACAGAAACAGCATTATAACCTCCATGGTGATGCAGATTCGAAATACAAGATAAAAATATATTTTTTTTTAAAAAAAGGTACTGGCCACATAAAATGTCAGATGATGATTAAAATTTTGACAGGACATGAATTGGCGGCATAAAAAACTTGCGATTGCATTTATTTTGTAATGAAAAAGTGTTTTTAATTTGTTTCAGATTACAAAATGATTCGGCACGCGGTTTTTCTGGTGCTTTCGTTATTTTCGCTGAGTATGGTAAGCCTTTCATAAAAATAAATATTTTCGCTCGATTGAAAGAAATACTTTTGCTATTACTTTTAAGTTAACCCTATTTTTGGTACGGTGTATAATTTGATACAGTGCAGATAGACATGTATAAAGTAAAATTTATGAAAATGTATTGCCAAGTATGTAGGTAGAAAAGCCATAATTTTAGACAAACGCTGGATTTCTAGTACTCATATTAAAGACTTAACGATAGCCACAAAAGTCGTATTAATGAGCGCTATAGGTGTTAAATATTCATTACTGTTACTTTCATTCATGTATGTCATTGTTTTACGTTTTGCACAACACAATGATTTCACTTTTACTGGTGACATACTTATTTTTACATGTTAGTTGACGAATTTAATTAGTCATTATTGGTTTTAAAATTGTGAGTAACGATGGAATACCTACTATAGAAATTTCGCGATATTTAAATGTCATGTAGACTTTTATCGTCGAATAAGTAGATTTTAAACTTGTTTTTTTTTTATAGTTTTTGACAAAAGTAGGTAGAGCTATTATAAATAAAAATAAAATATTACAACACGGAAAACAAACTGTAGTATAGTAGAGATTACACTTTTTATCTAATATGTCTATGTATGGATCGGAACATTTGTTTTTTGTTTTTAATAAGTGGCAAATATTTTTTCGCTATGGGATCTAGAGTGATTTACTAAATCAATGGTTACAAATTGCAATGCGATATTCCTTCTACCATGTACAGATGTGTATTACTGTGAATTCATACAAAATTCATGACAATATTGAGGTTGTCGTAAGGTGGGTGGCGGCAGCGCCCACTTGCAGGTATCCTAATAAATTGTTAAAGTTTGATATTATATAACTGTGGGCAGAACGTACCTATTATATCGACAATTAACAAAACATGTATTGATCACATATTTAAGTCATGTAACACCTTTTATACCATGTTTTATGCAAATAAATAAATCTAAATCTAAATCTAAATTGAACAAGTCAATGATTGTATAGCACATTGTATATTGTAACAGTTAAATCGAAACTAGCTGTTTATAAAAATATTGATATATTTTTTTAAAGAAAACGTGCAGACACAGCATTTACAGCAACAGCTGACAACATATCTTAAAGTGGACAGCTGCGTCAACTAAAGTTACTCCGCCTGCAGAGCGCCTAAAAGAACCGAAACAAATCATTTTTTTTTTTAACCCAGCTAATTCCCAATTCTCAAATATTATCTTTTTCCACAGGTAGAGTCAGCTAAACAGCAAGTCCAACTGTCAGACTCGTACCTGCCAGTCGCAATGCAAGTCATAGCCCACCTCACCGACCAGATGGCATTCGATGTCAGGAACGACGTCACGCCGAAACCCACCACTAAGCCTACTCCTAGGCCTACGACTCAACCTACGACCAGGCCTACGACTCGGCCTACGACCAGGCCTACGACTTGGTCCACGACCTCGTGGCCGTATGTGACCTCCAAGCCTACTAGTAGCTGGTGGACTAAGCCTACTAACAGCTGGTGGAATAAGCCGATTAATAGCTGGACTGGGTTTACTACTAGGAGGTTATTGTCGCTTTGTATAAAGGCTTTCTTTTTCGCTGACTTTAAAAAGGATCCTACTTGATTGTAGAAATCTATATTGGATAATGACCGCAATTAAGTATAATACAGGTTGTAAAAAGACACACCCATCCATACTTAAAAGATGATAAAACTAAGTAACAATTGCTGGGAAAATAATTTTATCTTTAGTGTGAAAAATCACTGTTTATGGCATCGTGCAATGTAATGCTCGATAACGTTGTACTTTCGAATGCAAGCATCAGTACAGTCGTTAGAGTATTTAAAATATAGTTATGTGTTTTTTGCGAAAACTAGTTATCATAAAAAATAGTAATCCTTTTTAAAGTCAGTTTTGTACATACTAGAAACGATTTTTCAATAGTCACTACAACACTTGGGACTTAAACATAACTTACGAAATATGGGTGTATTATTAGGTAGGTACACCTCTGCGTAACCCTTTCGGGGATTACAGGCGTGATGTTATGTTATTTGTAAATAAATAAAATTGAAGTGTCTGTTTGTAATATTAAAAAAAAGCTTTTTACAATATAAATATGCTTACATGGCACTTACACGAAAAAAAAAGAATCTGTCTGTTGATTTTGGCTTATTTCCAAAACGGCTGGACTAATTTTGACCGAACTTTCACTGGAAGATAGCTGATGTTATAAAGAATAAATCAGGCTACTTTTGTCTTAGAAAAATAATTAGGATTAATAAAAAACCCTCGAAGAAAGACGCGGGCATCAGTTTACAAAATACAATTTAATCAAAATAAAACAAATGTATCATAGACAGTTCACGTTTCAAACAATTCTAATCTATTTTGTAACGTAATATTTCAATTTGATTTATATTTTATAAATTGGTTACTGGTCTGGGTTTCTCTGCGGTATAATGGAAAAATAAATAAGTAATTTATTAAACAATAACCTGGGATATTGGTACCTATGATATTTTATTTTTTAAGAAGAACGCACAATCTACCGCACTTATAATTTTTTTCGTGGTCATTTTTGTAATATTATCTTTAGAGACTAATGTTTAAAATTTCAGCCATGCTAAAGTAAAATGACGTAGATCTGATGACTTTACGATTTTGGAACGTCATATTATTTCGTGATTTTTGAAGAGTTTTTTTTTTAGGCTCGCCCCCTATTACATGGGACTAAAAAAAAAAAACATAACTGGCGAAATGCGGGTGTACTAATGGGTACACCTCTGCATAACCCTTCGGGGATTACAGGCGTGATGTTATGTTTTTATTTTTTTCTCAAAAAAATTGGAGAATTGAACATGTCAAGAAATAATCAGAAAAATTTAAAATATAAATAATATAATTTTAAAAGCAATGAATCAATTACAATATTTAAAAAATAAAAGTGCATGTAATTTTATTTAATCGGCACTTTTCAGTCACTTTTAGTCATTATAAGTTTTAACAATATTTTTACCTAAATTTTGTTTTACATCAAAAAATTACAAGAAACGAATCATTTAAATAATATAATTTATATATTAATATGCCTACAAGATATCGATCACAAAAATCAGACTCATCACAGCACTACATTCTTGCGGCAAAAATAGGTATCTAAGTAAATGTCGCGCAAAAGAAAAAAAAAAACAAAGCATTGAAAATGTCTTCAATCTTGTATAATACGGTGTTTTACTTTTAAATTCGCATCACGTATCAATGGCAAAGTTAACGGTGGAAGTGAACTGGTACGGTCAGCAACACAAGTCGATTAACATACCTTTAACAGATTTTATAAATCCTAATTTTTGAGTACGTTATCAAAGGAAATATGAAATGGATTTAAAAAAAATATTTTTAATAACTATTTTGTTTTTATTTGTACAATAAAGTACATAATAGCTTATGAATCGGATGTACAACAACGACATTATTAAAGTCGAACATCTGACTCCTAAACTAGGCAATAGGCAGAGAAAAAAAAGATAAAATTAACTTTTAGCTATTACCTGAAATGCGTTGAATTATTTTGTGTCTATTTAAATAGTATCTAAAAGTAACAATGTTAATCGACTTCTGTTGCTGATTGTACTATCAAAGTAGACCATGACGTCACGTTTTGTCATCACAGAATAGTAATTCTATTATGAAACCGGTTTTTAGTAGTCGTAGAATATTATGTAGGTGTGTCTAGAAATCGTCTAGTTTTAGCCAAAACTGTACATGGTTATTAAAATTAAGTTTGGATACTATTTAAGATAACATTTATTACAATACTGGGTTGGATTTTTTATATATTTACTCTTAGAATTTAAAGTTTTTTTTTTAAGCGTGTCCCACACAGGCGCGGCCTGCGGTGGCGGCCGCGGTGGCGGCCGCGGTGGCGGCCAGTTGTATTCGCTAGAAATGTATGACTTCAAACACGCGCGCGAATGGCCGCCACCGCAGGCCGCCTCTGTGTGGGACACGCTTAATATTCTTTTTTAGATGTTATATAATTTATTGATACGGTAAGCTTCCATGCCCAAATGGTTTTTAATTAAAAATGGTGATGTATATAGATTAAACATTTCAAAACAGACTAAAGGACGCGATACTCGGCCACGTTTCTAAAATATGAACAAATTGAAAACCTAACTAAATCCAATTCAAATTCCAGGACAGAATTGACAACCCAACACCATAAGCCAGGTCTCTACGCTCCATACACCCCCCCAAAACCCATCAGCAGGTTCACCTGGCACCCACAACAGCAACGCTTCGTCCTCCTACCACTGGAGAGCCATGCACAGTACACCATCTTACAACCACAGCAGACAAGGACGGAAGAACCTCTCCTCTCTGTCCAACACGAGCAAATCAAGCCTTTAGTGGAACCGAGTCCAGAATCAGCTCCGTACCTTCCACCACACTATGACGTCAAAGTCAGCAGCAGGTCAGACGGCTACGTCATCGATGATATTAGCGAAGAGAACCTTCAGTATTTGTCTGATGATGTAAGGGAGATGATAAAGATGGCTAAGGATCCTCATAATGATAAGGTGGTGGATGTGTGGGAGGGGACCAGGCAGGGTAGTCAGCCGGCGCCAGGGAAAGCGAAGCTGTCGGGGTCGAATTTGAGGCTGCTGTTGTTGTATGATCTGCTGAGCAGGGATGCGAAGAGGCAGAGACTGTCGGATTACAGTGTAAGTATTTTTTTATAATCTATATTATCTAATATATAAAATTCTCGTGTCGCAGTGTTTGTAAACAAACTCTTCCGAAACGGCTGGACCGATTTTTATAGTAGACAGATTCACAAGAAATAGTACAGACTATATAACATCACGCTCTGACTCAGAGAGGCGGAGTAGTAACCAAAGACCTAACTTAATACGGATGAAAAATTCCATGCGGACGAAATCGCGAGCAGAAGCTATAGTCCGTTATAAACTTGTCTGTAATATAAGAATCGTCGACAAAATATCACAAACGGTATTGTATTTGACGCTGAGTAGCAAACGTCTCACGCAGTCGGCGCCTGCGACTGATGTGACGGACACTTCTCCAAGGGTCGGTTATGCAACTGAGAAAATGGTTGGCTGTTTCTAAGCAATGCTGGCTTCTTATAGTCATTCTGGTCAAAAGAATTATGTAATAAAAAAGTAAAGTATTCTCTGGAAGTTCTGGTCCAATGTTAAAATTGTTTTTACTGATATAATGCTACGCTGACTGCCTCGTTGGGCTAGTTGTCGCAAGCGCGACTGCTGTGCATGAGGTCTTGGGTTCGATTCCCAAGTCGGGCAAAGTGGTAATTGGTTTTTCCATCAGGAATTTCTCAGAAGCAGCCTCGGAGTCTGGAATTGTGCCCGGTTGATGGCAATAGGCTCGCCCCCTATTTCATTGGACTAAAAACATAACTGGCGGAATGTGGGTGTACTAATGGGTACACCTCTGCCTAACCCTTCGGGGATTACAGGCGTGTGGTTATGTTATGATACAATGCCCCACTATTGCCTTATGTTAAAGGCTGTGTTTCATGGCTATGAAAAGTGAGAAAAGAACACCTGGAACGAAGTCGCGGACAGCAGCTAGTATACCTAAAACATAGCTATGTGGAAATGATCTAGTTTTCTGTGAGTTAAAGAATTTTGCAATCGGACCAGTATATCCAAAGATTACCTCTAATAAACAAACACACAGTTCTACCTCTAGAAAATGTCTATAGATAGCACATGTCATGTAGTGAAGAAACAACAGTCTTTTGTCCAGCGTTGGGTGTGGGAACGGCTTGTTCATAGTACAGGTGCTTACCCCAGTTGTATAAAACAGCACAATAATTAGTAAACAAAACGCGGTCAACGTTCCTATTTTTATTTCTGTTATTTATTAGTTCAATCGCCGCATTATTCAAAAATATGCAAATTGTACGACGACCCGCGACCATTTTAACGTGTAGATATACAATTATGTAATACTAGAGCACTCCTGCGGTTTCGCTTGCGCAAATAACGATTCATTATGATGATTCCTAATAAATTAAAATTAAAAGTTTATTTAAAATATGTTAAGATAACATAAGCAAAGTTTTTACTGACCCAGTTATTATTTGGCTAGCTATTATCCGTGGTCTTTGGTTACTGCTTGGCACCCATGGGTCGCAGCGTGACGATATACAGCCTGTACTATTCCTTATGAATCTAAGTAAACAAAATTGACACTTTCAATCCTACTGGCAAATTCAGAAATTAGCGCGAACCAACAAACTAAAATAAATATTCAGTTTTACTATATTAGTAGGTAGGTACAGATAAGCAAAAACCGGGTAACTTCTAAAACTTAATTTCTACTGTTAGTACTGAAAAACATTTAGACAAATTGAACCCCGGGTCTAGCGGTTGATCAATTTTCTGTGTAGTATTATTATTATCAAGAGAGAGTGGTACGAGCAACTAGCTTCAATTTTCTGACTGAGTGTCAACGACTAAACGTCGACAGACACTAAGCTGACAGACTGAACACTGACAAGACTTTACTTCGACGGGAATGTTCGCCGACAGGGCTCATAGAAAAAAAAGAAAAAAAAAGATGTGTATACTTCTTTCTCTATAATATTGTCGTTTTTAGTCAAGGATATCTATGTTTTTGGTCGTAGGGGAGTCACAATTTTAACCTAAACTTTTTTTGTTTAGTACGAAACCTTTATTCTCTTCTACTATAAGCCCTGTCAGCGAAGAGTCCTGAAGTAAAATCTTGTCGGTGTTCAGTCTGACCGCATTTAGTCGTACACTGATTCTGACTAACGAACCGACTCCTTGACAATACAAAAGTGCCTGTAAATGGTCTAATTGAAACCAATGTTTTGACTTTGACTTTGAGTAAATAACCGTTCTGTCCGTCGTAGGTAATTATGAAATCATAAAATTCATGATACGGATTTTAGTCAAATCAAACGAACTTAAAGTCAGTACTTGTCTGACTATCGTTACGTAAACGTGACACACGTTAAGACAAGCAAACATTGTTATATTGATCGAAACTAAATTGGAAACAGATAAATCGTTCTAAATGTTATTGGACATTCAGAAATCATTTGTTTTGATGATGTTATTGACATCGAATGGATATCTGTGTTAATGACTTGAACATTTAAATGTCAATTCACACACACTGTGGGTAGGTAAGCGTGGCGATATGGATTTATTATAAGCATTTCTATAAACGTATCACAAATAAATAAATAAAAAATATAGTATAATATTATGAACCAATTATTAAAGGTCTCTTGACTGCCTCGTCGGTCTAGTGGTCGCAAAGCGCCATTGCTGAGCATGAGGTCTTGGGTTCGATTTCCAGGTCGAGCAAGTGTTGTAGGGTGTTTCCACCAGGAATTTCTCAATAGCAGCCTCGGAATCTGGATTTGTGTTCGGATGATGGCAATATAGGCTCGCCCCACAATACATGGAACTTAAACAAACCTGGCGAAATGTAGGTGTGCTAATGGGTACACCTCTGCCTAACTCTTCGAGGATTACAGGCATGATGTTATGTATTAAACTTAATGGATAGTGGGCAAAAATCTTTGGACGGCACAGTCAAATCCAGCACAGTTTAGAAGATTTTGATTAGCCATGTATATTATTTTATAACCTAAAAGATATTTATCATTAACCGGCGTGCTTGTATGACCAGATGACTATGCGTGGAAAAGGCGAAAGGAATATGTAAGGATCGTAGCAGTTGGCGTTCTGTGGTTTCTGCCTACCCCATAGAAAAAAGGCGTGAGTTTTATATATGTTTGCACGTATGTAATTAACCACAACAAAAAACTTATGATTCATTAAACAAAATGTGATTTATATCATAGGTCTCGTAAACTAAAAACTAACACGCAATGAGACTTGACAGTCTTAACAGGATACCGTGGCCCCGGAACGTGAAGGGCAACAGACGGAACAGGGTGGTTTTTTAGTCAGCAAAGAACTCATTTGATAATTTTTACCACCTACAAAAAGGCCGTAAACATACATATTCTTTTCACCAAAAAATATTTTTATTTATTCTTACGTAAAAATCTACCGACACATTCCTCAAAACACAATTTGCAAAAATAAAAGAAATAAAGACAAAACGTTAAAGAATTTGAAATATTAGATTTGTATCCAGCTGATGGCGAGGCGTTACAGACGATCTAATTTGTAGCTCACATTCCGAGACTGAGCAAGATTGCCTGATCGAACGCCGAAGTGGAGAACGTGTTTCTATGAGGACTTACGCAGACGACAGACTTTTTGTGACAACAAGTCTGCGACAGCCAAATATTATGCGTTTGTCTTGAAAAATATTTTGTGATGCACTTTTTTTCTCATGCCTTCTCTGTATGTAAGAGTACGTATGGAGTTTCTTGCTCATTCTTCTCCAAACAAAACTGCCTTTTGGAAGGGGCAACTAGATTCAGTTCTATTTTATTTCTTGTAGGTATGTGACGTCCAAAAGTGCCTTATGATGGCCTAATTGAAATAAATGATTTGACTTTGACTTTATGAAAAGAGACTTTTGCCCAGCAGTGGGACAATAATAGGCAGGGTATTATTTATTTGACTATTTGATTATCATATCATCACGCTTGTAATCCCCGAAGGTTGAGGCAGAGGTGTACACGTTAGCACCTACACCAACATTTCGCCAGTTATGTTTAAGTCCCATGTAATAGGGAGCAAGCCAATCGACCGGGCACAAATCCAGACACCAAGGCTGCTACTGAAAAATTCCTGATGGAAAAATCTAATAACAATCCAGTAACTGCTTTTTGTCCCTAAACGAGCTAAAAATAAAAGGATACCAAAAAGGATAAATAAACAGTAATCAGTAAGACAAAGAATCATTTCAGACTTCACTATAGATTTTTTCACAGATTTCGTGCATCGCGGACTCAATCGCTGAAAAAAGTCTGTCGTCTATTCTTATTAGGCCCTTCAAGTTACATTTTACAAATTCGAAATGTCTTTTTCTATTTTGAATGTCTAAACGGAACGATTTTATCCTCAAAGGCAAGCGTACAATTAGCTTCTTCATCGCCATTACAAGTTATATTAAATGTTGATATATTTTCGAAAGCGATAAGTAATAAGGTCATATTTCCATACACCTTTTGCCAAATGTATTGTAGTCGCAGATATAGCGCTAGCCAATTACCAACCGGGTACAAATTCTGACTTCGGGCGTTTATAGACAAACTAGATTACGCCCGCGGCTTCGCTGGCAAATTCAATTTTAAATTTGATCATGATTTGAAAGACATGTGGCGCCATCTATTGTCATAAGAACGTAATTGTCATTTCTCTCGGCATTTTTTTATGTCCGTTTCTGTACAACGAATATGCAATATTTCTGAATGATCGGATCAATGGTTTAGACTTGCCAAAGGTTACAAACAAACAAACTTATATTCGCGTTAATAATTTTAAAAAATATATATAATCTTAATGCATTAAATAGTAAAAAAATATAATAGAAATATGGTACACACTTGTACATGACGTACAGTCGCGCTTGCAACAATGTAACCAGCTTAAAGGATTTCACTATTATTCAATTAACCTTTTGAACGCCATTGTCACATATAAGTGACAACCGAAATCTAACCCTGAACGCCAACGTCACAAATATATGACAAAATACACGTCGCACCATACTATGAAATAAACAATGTAATCAAGTTTTGGAATCCCTATTCTTTATCATTGTCATTTGACAAAAAAAGTGGCCTGGCGTCAGGGGTACGGCGATACGTTTATACTCTGGCGTTCAAAAGGTTAAGTTATACTAAACGGGTCACAGGTCCTCAACAAATCGTTATACTGATATTTGATGCCTCAATCTAAATAATTTAGCGAGAAAACAAAATTGAAAAGCAATAACAATAACAACAAATATCCATAAAATAACTATATGCCCAAAAGCTCTGATTAAAACGTTATAACAAAGGTTCTTTTCAAAGATATGGGAGACCAAGAAGGTTGAATCATCCCTCGGTCAACGGACACGAGTCTTGCGCGACGCGATAAACTTTTTACAACAATATCGTAAAATGTTTTATATTTATTGGATGCTTGTTATTCCATGTTGAAGTTGAATTCTTCTCTGAGTGTTTCACGGTGTTCTTGAGTTACTTTTAGACATTTTCAGGAATCGATCATGGTATTTACCGTGTGACTGTTATAAAACCTTTTTATTTTCAGTATTTCTTTCCCTTTTTTCATGTTAAGCTGAGTACTGATTTGATAAATCTTTCAAGCAATTGATGTGCTTTAGGGAAAGGCTAGTCTTATCTTCATGAAAATATTGTAAATATTGTAAAACATTGATTTAAAAAAATAGTATGTATGGAGTTTCTAGTCGATTCTTCTCCAGACAACTACATTTTGGAAAGGACAACGAAATTATTTTTTTCTTGTATATGACGTTCAAAAGTGTCAAATAATGACCTGATTGAAATAAATGATTTTACTTTGACCTAATACAGTTGAACCGCATTGCCTGACTGGCTTTCAAAATTTGCAGTGGTTAGGAATAGTGCGGCAGGGTTGTTCCAAAACTCCAGGCTCCTGTCTAAATGGTACTTAGTCGACTCATCCCCTTTGTTTAACCAAAGCTTCATCTTTGGATAAGTTTTGATTAAATTACTAGCTAGAGTGTCCCTATTAGCATACACGCTTAGGTACAGGTCACTGATGCTGATGGTCTTAACAGTCTATCTACAAAAATATGTTATCAACTTTGTTATGTCAGTTTGCACTGAAAACCAGCGCCGTGGTTTTAGTGCCTCCTTGCACTGGCCACGGCATTATGCTGAGCGTAAGCCCTATTCACGCGGTAGTGGCGCATATTTCTTTTGTATTATTTGATTTTTATTTTTTAGATTTTATATAAACTTGTTTCTACTTTGCTTTTATAAGTACAACTTTTTTTGTTTTCTTTTTATGTTATGTGCGTCATTTTCGCATGGTTTCTTAAGACATTCCTAGGAATATCCACCTTTCTTTTTTCTATTCCTTTTTTGCAAACTCAACCGAATGCCATAAACCATAAGTATCTCATTTCTAAAAGAAATATCGCTCCGTCCGTGTAAAAACAAAATAATAAAATTATTGATGCCCTAAATCGAGAGCAAAAACAAGCCAATCTTTTACTTAATCATAATTGGGCCAATTTTATGTCTTTACGAGGTCTTAAATTGTGCTCCCCATACATTGACCTCATGAATATCTTTATAACACTATAAATAACGTGCTTTAGGACGAATCTGAGGAACTTTGACGCAAAACAAAAAGATTCAGACCAGACTCACACAGGCAAGAAATTCCAAAAAGCAATTCTGCAATTTGAAACTTGAGCACTTTTTTGTTCCATAGAAAATCTTGGTCTATCGTTATAGTCAATTTGGAGAAAAGTTTCTTTCGAAAAGGTCAAAGTCATAATTATAAGCAATCAGTAAGTTTCTGACTGTCAGTTTATTGTTACCTTTATATAGTTAAGGTTTCAGGCATATTTAGGGATGTAATGTTCAGTGGTATTCCAAAAAATTTCGTGTAGTGTTATTCCGTGACTCTCGCTTATTTTGGACGTTGAGTGAGCTTGAGATGACCTGTACGTGCAAGCATCATCAGTACAATTCTATGAAAATCAACACCAAAAACTCACCTCAAACTCACGTCATCGAAATGCACCGAGGGAGGATTTTGCAGAATAGCACGGCTGCTTTTATTTTGTGAAATCTCATTTCGATATTCCGCGCGTGATATCATTTTTTCATGGTCACGTGGTGTCCCTCAGTAAACCTTCTGATTCTACTTACCCAGGGTTCTGAGGTCTTGTCATAATGATAAAAATGAGCCCTCAAACATATTTACGAACATTGTTCCCTGGTTATGGCGCTAATAAAGTCGTTTAGGGTGAAAGACCTTGTTCTGAAATATGCTCGTTTTTATGACATTTTTATAACGTTATCTTTTGCTGATTTAGTGGCATTTAAGATATTTATTTATTTTGGCAAACAGAGCTATAAATTTTGATTTGATTCACTTTTTGCAGTAAAGTATAGGTATTCACACCGCGACGGGTTTGATTTAATTTATCTTCTGCTGCAAATAAGGTCCGCTAAATGGCTAAGGTCCGCTATGCCCTCACTAACCAGTTACTAGCCTTTCAGGGATCATAACCTTGATATTATGTATAAACAAACTCGTAAACAAGGGAATCAGAGGGCTATGCAAACAAGATAAGATCTAATTCAATCAAGCAGGGATACAAAACCTAAAGTTATGTTGTAGTATAAACAGAAACATTATCATGAACTTGTTATTGTTGTACTCATCGAGCTCGGCTGCCAAAACATCTTATGACTCGATCTAAATAAACAACTTTTTTTCAACTCATTTATTTAAAAGTTTTTTTAATTAAAATGATTCTATTATTATTGTTATATCACTGGTGTTGGCTAAGGAAAACATTGTGAGGAAACCATGACTTACTTATTTAGGTCTGAAATCGCCAATCTGCCTTGAGAAAGCGTGGTGATTAAAATTCTCATGCCTTCTTTGTAAGAGAAGAAATCTGCGTCCAGCAATAGGATAATATTAGGCTGGTGTTCAATGATACTAAGATATATCCTGATTTTCCTTAGTTGCCTTTTGCCACATATCTATCTTCTTTATATATAAAAATCAATTGTCGTGAGTCTCACAAAAACTCGAAAATGGTTTAACCGTCTTTAAAATAATACAAAGAAATTTAGTCTTTGTATTATTTTCGCCTCAATGCTCGGGTGGTTTAAGAAATTATACTTATTATTTTGTTTCTGCAATTTTCAGGGATTTTCTCCGGACGTGATGAAAGCTCTCGTGGCCTCCTCAAGCGGCGGAGCGCGGGAACAACTCAAAATGGCGCTATCCAAGATGGTGGAGCGCCACGATTGCGGCCATGAGTACGCCAACAATAGAGCCAAGGAAATGGTCGCAGAGCTGACTAAGGACGAATCGGGGATGTCCACAGAACTGAGATACTTGCAGCCTCTCATTTATAGCTATTAAGTATTCAAGATGAAGGGAGAGTCTGTCTTTGTTGGAATTTCCACCCCCTTATAATATTATTAAACCTGGAGTTAAATTACACCCGTGGTGGCGTTGGTGTAACCACCATTTTTTTGAGGTTTTCGTTTGACATAACTTTACAAAGGGTTTTAGTAATTCTTTTACTAAACTATTCAAATGAAGTTTAGTATGATAAAACCATACAGAGCCTATGTTATACCTATCTATTTATTCCTCTTCTGAATTGCATGCAAGGCTTTGACGTACCTAACATCATTCAATTTCACAAAGACAGACGGTTGACTATATCCCATAAGACACCATGTCAAAACAACAAACTGTATTAGTTAAGCGGAGCGCAGCGAGAAATGAGCTGAATCGATAAAGCCTCGTGACAGGTATAAAGGTGCATTTACATTTAAACAAAATAAAGTATTTATCATAGATGTAATAATTTTATACTTTATTTTATTTTACGTGATAAAAAATATTTAAGAGAAAACAATTTTATACGATGTGTGGTATACTAGAAGCGTCGAAAGTTAAATGTAGTGCATTATTCTAGTACTTAGGTAAAAGTGAGACCTTTAGATTTCTGAATACCGAGTACGCAGAGTAAACAATATATGATAATAAAAAATATGATATAGTGCCGCATAACTCAGCCACCTTTTAAGTATGGCCGGGCCATACTTAAAATATTGCTGGGAATATGTTACAGCCGGACAATGGCGCTTTAGCAGCTAATGGCGCTCCAAAAGTTGCTTTTGAGATTATAACACTACGTTGGCCATCACCTTTACCTATAATATGGTTAGTTATTTTTATATAATTTATTATTTCTGACTTCTGTGAATGCACTACATTTAATCGCGCTTTAGTTTTCCTATTCCTAATTAGGAATAAAAACTAATTAAAAGCAACACAGGGCTTAGTTAAAACATTAAAACAGATCAAGTACTTAGCAGATGTTTGACCAACCAGACTGTTTTAAGAACTAATCTTATTTGACAAGATTTCATTTATACATATTAATTGAAAATTAACTTCTAATGCATTAATTTTTTTTTATCTTTTATATAAAATCGTAGATTATGGAAATTCTTTGTGAATTGCGAATGGAATTAGCCAAGTGTGTATTCCCCTTAATATCAAATGACTATGTGAACATTGTTTTAATAAATTCACTGAACACATTATTCAGAGAATGTCATTAAAGTTAGAAGAAGAATTCCTGACTTTTGTAATAACATTTATATGAAAATACTCAAGTTGATAAATTATGTTAATAATACAATATTACAAGTAATACTATGTAGGTGATAATTACGAATAAGACATACTACTACCAAATAAAAATATTAAAATACTTTTTGTTTTATTTAAAATCTAACCTATCTAAATAATATGTATAGGATTGGTACATATATTTTTGTTCTAAGACCTCTTAGGCGATTAACACTCGGAACCGCGCACCGCCGCGGTTGGCGGCGAAGCGGATCTCGTGTCGCATTGGCCTCTAAGAAATTCGTTGATGTCTAACACACGTACACCGCCCGACCGCGCGGTCGAGCGGTGCAACTCGCTTTACCACCACCGCCCTCCGCGGCGGGGCGCGGTGCCGCGCGTTTATCGCCTTAATGGATACCAGGATACCTCGTATATTAATCATAGTTTCGGCCCGCGACTTTGTCCGCGTCAAAGTTGATATATTACTTATCCCACGGGAACAGTATTTTCAGTCTACAATCTATCTCCGTGCCATCCAGATACGTTCACCCATTCTCGCGTGATAGAGTAAGAAACATTCATCCAAGCTGTCGAATTTATTATTTATTTATTATAGTAGTAAAATAAGTCTAGGTTTCCTCACGATGTTTTCCTGCATCGATGTTAGTAATGTCAAAAGATGCTTCTAGAAAGTAAACCCTCGTTGGACAACGACAATTCAGTAAGACAAAACAATAAAAAAATAATGTAAATCAATAGTACAATTCAATTACAAAAAAAAAAACTAATCCGGTATTCCATCAGTCCGCCTTTGGGGCTTGATTCCTAAATCCAATTACTGGCAGCCAGTCAATCGAGAGCGGTTATACGATTAAAATAAATAGATTTCTTCTGTGCCCAAGTAATTGGAGAATAGGGAATTGGGTTTTTAGCTTCACGCTGATTTTAAAAGGGGCTAGGTAGAATTTGAAGTCGTTACGTCTTATCAATAGGGCACGTGTTTAATTTCCACGTTTTTTTTCTGTAGCACAAAGTGCGACTGCTAAATATGAGGTCTTGGGTTCGATACCTAGGTCGGGCAAAATGTTATTCGGTTTTTCGATCAGGATTTTCTCAGTAGCAGCCTCGGAGTCTGAGTATGTGCCCGGTTGATGGCCATAGGCTCACCCCCTCTGACATGGTATCAACTTGAACATAACTAGCGAAATGTGGGTGTACTACCGTTAGTACACCCACATTTCGCTTTTATGTTAGCTACACCTCTGCCTAACCCTTTGGGGATAACAGGCATGACATTATGTAATCTCAAAAGTAATTTTGAATACAAATCCTGATGGTGTCATAAAAAATCACAAGGCTGATATTTGCCGACCTTGGATATGGCAAAGTCATCTTGCCAATTCCTATTTCTACGTTCGAGCGAGGCTCTCGTGTGGTGAAGTACCAATCTTTTACATCCCTCGTCAGTACAAGTCGTTGTAAACAGTTAAACTAAATAAAACTGTCTGACCTAGACGTCTGGGTTGAGTCTGTACCTATTCGTGTGTATCTAGTCTGTGTTGTCGCTAGATTTCGTTTTATGTCAGCAGAATTGAATAAAATAGAATGTGTCTATTTACTTACAAAGTAGGTAAACAAAATAAGCAGCATTTTGTCCCTTGTACAAGTTACAGTTATTAGACATGCAAATGTTGAAAGCTAAGAAACACACCTCGACTGACGGACTGCCTCGTTGGTCTAGTGGTCGCGACTGCTGTGCATGAGGTCTTGGGTTCGATTTCCAGGTCGGGCAAAGTGTTATTGAGTTTTTCTATTAGGAATTTCTCAGTGGCAGCCTCGGAGTCTGGATTTGTGCCCGGTTGATGGCAATGGGCTCGTCCCCTATTACATGGGACTAAAAACATAACTGGCGAAATGTGGGTGTACTAATGGGTACACCTCTGCCTATCCCTTCGGGGATTACAGGCGTGAAGTTATGTGTGTTTATTTAAGAAACACATAGGTTAAAAAAAAACTACTGAAATATAGCAAAAAAGGCGGAAGACATAATTTAAATTATAATTTCTAAAATAACATTTAAACTGTTCTTAACATGAAAAAAAGGCTTAAATAATCGGCTTCTGAGGTATATTGAAAAAAATACTTATCGTTGTTTAAGTTAAGTAAGTTATTGTGGGTATTAAAATAAGACGTCACAAAATTATGCAAAAAAAATTTGGGCTAGACAGTGTTTTTACTAAATTATAATATTTCTATAATTAATACTAATTTGAAGTGCACACAAATTATTAAATTATATTGTAATGATTTCTACTTAAGTAAAATTAAGCAGTTTTCTCACTTTTCTGTAAAGTTGCTATTTTTAACTTACTCGGTGTTAGAATTTATAAGCCATAATATATAGGTTTTATTTTATTATTTTATAAAAAGTGTTTCACAGGCTGACTTTTAATTTATCCTTTGAGAAGTTTAGAGTAGCACCAGTACAATGTAATCAAAATCAGTGCGCCTGTGAAATACATCATAGCAACACACAGTTTGTGGTTTTCAGTCTGTGGGTTTACTGTAGGCACATATTTGTACTCTGTGAATATTCATGAGTTGTATGTATTCCTGGCGATATTGGAACACGTGTATTGGTTAAGGGTAGGCGGAAAACATCACAAGATGCATCGGTAACTGACCCTAGAATAATACCGGCCTATTATTGTCCCACTGCAAGGCAAAGGCCTCTTCTCATCAGAGAAGGCAAAATCACTACGCTTGCTCACGGCGGATTGGCGATTTCAGACTTACATTAACTATATGTCTAGGTTTCCTCTCGATGTTTTTCGGTGATGTCCTAGATAAACTTAGAAAGAAGTGGTTTGTTCTGTCTTTGAACTATGGGTTAGTAGTATCCTAATTCCTAATTTCCGAGACTTATCGGTGCCTCGGAAAGCACGTTAGTCCCGGCTGTCATAATACGTGGTTCTTTGACTGACATTACGGGTCGTCAAGAGCCCGGAAATCTGACAACCAATCTTATCAAGGCGTATCGTATTACCCCATTACTGGGTTGTGGAGGTCAGATAGACAGTCGTTTCATGTAAAATACTGGTACACAGAGCTGCATCCGATTAGAGTGTAAGCCGACCTGAATATAGTTGGGAAAGGCTAGGCAGATTGATCGGTGTCCCAATTGTGTAGATATCGGTTGAAATCGTCCCCAATACAAGTTAGATCGGAGTTTATTACCTTTATCGACTCCTCACGGTAACTAATTGTCTCTGTTTCTCAGTGGGGAAATCTAAATCTCCTTTGTAAGAATTGGTCCAAGGTTAGATAAGGTTGCTATCTCATATCTACCTTAGGTACTTAACCCCTACTATCACAATAGTTGGGTAAAATATGGTAGTTATGAGCAATATTAATAAAACTTAATTTTGATTCTTGTAATCTTGCTCTCAAAAAGATGGTTTGTTCTTTGACGTCTAGCTCTGATTTGAAAAAAAAGCATAAGTGGACACGAGTAAAAAATAAGCATAGATAGGTACTTATGTAAATCTTAAATGTATTAGATATATTATTCACAATAACACATATCATTATACAAATAAATTATAAAATCTTTATTATTCTGTTAATAATACTATAAAATAAATAAATAATGGAGAAGTTTTCAATTTTTTTAATAAATTTATTATTTATTGTGAGTAAAATAATAACAATAATACTTATGAAAGAATTATAAAAATATCTCAAGAAAAGTCGTGAAATAGCACAGAACATAACATAACATTACGCCTGTAATCCCCGAAGGGTTAGGCAGAGGAGTACCCATTAGTACACCCACATTTCGCCAGTTATGTTTAAGTCCCACGTAATAAGGGGCGAGTCTATTGCCATCAACCGGGCACGAATCCAGACACCGGAATTTGTCAATTATTTATTAATAGATTTTAAATATTTTTCACTGGTTTATTATTTTTCATTTATATTTTAATTCCATTGTTAAATAATAATGATAATAACCACATTATGAAACTTCTCCATTATGATTCTGACTATATTCCACTTCATGGCACCTTCTTCTTAAATTTTGTACAAAATTATGTTAATAATTATTAAATCATATAATTATTAATATACCTGTAAAGGAATAATACAGTTTAGAAATACCGAACTTAATGCGGCTATCCGCTTATGTGTGTAGCCACCTACACATAAGCGGGTCGGTAAACATTCGGTTCGGCATTTTCAATGGTATCACAGTTTGTATTGAAAATCTCGAACCGAGTACGCCGAACCGCTTAAGTGTATAGCGACCATTATTTCCAAAAAAATACAGCTACAAAAATACATAATGTAAAAAATGATTTACAAAAATCATGGAATAAAAATAAAAAACCCATAGATAATGTTTTTTTTTTAAGATAGATGGCAGCACATTCGTCTCTTTAGAACATGACATGCTATTTTTAGCCTGTGGCAGAAATTCAATAAAAAAAATCCCTTACTAAAAATTTTAATAGAAAAACGCCTTATCACGCATTTCATTAATTCTTTTCAAACAAAACTGAAGTATTTTGGTGTTAATATTTCTTATTGGGGTTTAGTTTTATCAAGAAGAACCATATTTCTCGAATTTTTCCAACAAATAGTAACAATTTTGTTAAATATTTAACAGTTGTTAATTTTAAATCTATTTAGGGCTAATTTTTCAAGAGTGTCAGTTTACTCTTATAGGAGGGTCAAATATGGCGGTTTGACAGCTTTTTAATAGAAAACATGTCAAACTGTCATTATTTATTTTCTGGATAAAAGTTATATGACTATTAAAAAATCAGCCCCAAGTAGAGTAGTAACGTGCCTAAAACATAAATCAAGATCAAAAAAATATGTGGATTGGCTCGTTTTGACAGAACTACGCCCATTTAAAGCCTACCTAACTATCTATTATAATATTAGCCTCGCATTTCAAAACAAATTCACACATCCAAGATTCCAGTTTTAAAATTCCCAATTCTAAATCATCAAATTAATTTTGATGATCAGAATTACTTGACAATGAGTATGTAGACATCATGTTATCAATTAACTGTTTAAATAATCAAACTAAATTACGACACCTGATCAAAAATGAATACCTAGATACTTGTTTTACAGTTGTTTATGTTTAACAGTGGTGCCGATTCTCTTGTTCACAAAGAGAGTTGGCATCTCTTATTGACATACATCTAAAGAGAAGGACTGTGACACTTACAGTCTAAGAGATGTCAAATTAGTTTCGCCTTAAACTTCTCCATATTTTTAATCTATACGTTCTAAGATGTCAACATAATTGTATGGATTTCAGATGTCAGATTGACTACTTGGCATCTCTTAATTACATCCGTACCTTTCGTGTTTAATTGGACAGAAAAAGAAAGAAACAGTCTAAATTTAGTTCGTGCATTATAGAATCAACACCAGTATTTCATAATTACAACGAAATCACCGAATAGCGTATGCGGTAGGCAGTGTTGCGCTCTTAGGCATATCAGTATGTGCGTGTGGGTTTATCTCCCTGCCTGCTTAAACTATTAGTTATTAATCAGGTTTCTTAATTTTCTTTGATTATTTATGTCCTTTATGACAATCTCCTGAAAGATTAGACGAGTACAACTGCACCTTGTATTTCTAACAACGCTATGTTACCTTCCAAACCTATCATATTTTAACCCAAGCATATCGTTACAGTCCTTAATTTGAAGTCGAATTCGGTCTAAACAGCGCCACCAAACCGCCCCATACTAACTGAATTAAACTGCCAAACAATTCCAATATATAGACAAACGGTCCTTCCTTAGGCTTGGCTACTTCATCATCGTCCCATCCGAAAGAATCGTCTAGTTCATTCCATGTCGTTGTATCATTAATAACTTCTACTTGTTGACGGCTAGAAAATTCATTTTCTTTCGATTTAGTTGGTAAATAGCTTGAGTAAAGAGTAATTTTTTCCGGTTTCTTTTCAATTTTTCTGCGTAAGCCTTCGACGGATAGTTCTTCGACGTCCCTGTGCTTGGAGATATCGTTGTCAACTGGTTTCATGTCGGGTTTAGTCGCTAAGTCATGGTCGTCTTGCAGCTCGATCTTCTCAATAGCTTTTGTTGTTTCGTCTGACTTTGTATCGTTTATGCCGAGGAATCTGGAAATGATAAAAATATTATGAAGTAGGCATAAACCTCAGAACACCACATGCTACGATTGGCGCCTACGCGATACGCCTCGTCCACGTTCACACATCTAGTCATGCAAGCACGCGGGTTACGAGTAGGTACTGCGCATCTAACCTTTCTGAAGAACCTCACCAATAAGGTCAGTGCAGGTTTCTCTAAAGCTTCCCCTCCCTGCGTTGCTACTCACATCTGCCATATAACTTTTTTTTGTTAATCGCCTTTAACTCATCCTCTCAACATGGAAAAAGGCGTGAGTTTATATATGCATGCACAAGTATTATACAGGGTGTGGCGGAATAGTAGAGTGAGCATAAAATCTTACTTTAAGTTCATAAGTAGCAAGTAAAAGTAGCAAAAAATAAATTACTTGTATATCGGAGACGTGATCCTCTCAGCAATGTTGTTGGCGATCTGGTGGTAGACGTCTAATGGTGGGTTGGTCCCCATGGTGGTGGGGTGAGTGGTGTACACCGACACCACGGTCTCCTCGAGCGGCAGGCTGCTGCATTGTTGGGATATCTGAAAGAAGGAGATAAAACATTGATATATTTTTAATGAAAAATGTTCTTGGAGAGTATTTTGTGAAAGTCATTTGAAGATGCGAAAATTGGTTTGTTTGAATCTTTTAAACCCGTGGCACATAAGTGGTTAAGGGATCAACCGGCATGAAAAAAGCCAGTTAGCAACAATTATTATTAATGTTTCAAATTCACGTCACGACAAATTCTTGTCGTTACGTAAAATAGATGAGAAAATTTTAACTTTCTTCTTTTAGAGTCCATAGTTAAAGCTAATCCCGTTTTGTTTCTTCTTTTATTTCTTTGAGTCTAAGGCCCAATAGTTGGCCATCTTTATATAATATTATTATTTTCTTTGTCTGATAAAGACTAAGATAACAATGCAAACGTGATCTGAAAGTTACCAAAATTCCTCCTTGATTCCCCTGTTTCCTGAATCTTTGGGTTATTTCAACATATTGTTTGTCCATGATCATGTGTGATCACGAATGAGCACAATCAACACTGTTTTGG
Organism: Hoplodrina ambigua; assembly: GCA_949774945.1. Lineage (NCBI taxonomy): Eukaryota > Metazoa > Arthropoda > Insecta > Lepidoptera > Noctuidae > Hoplodrina > Hoplodrina ambigua. Next base: position 618,180 of record OX458984.1, read on the forward strand.
CTCCACTGTCATTGCAATCATTGTCCTTATGCCCATGAGGAGATCATTCGGCTGCATATCACGTGTGTGCTATTGCGTCAACTTATTGTGATTCATGTACGCTTGTATATCTTTTAAGTTTTAGTGATCTAACCAATTCTTATGTTTTCAGAGGTTTTACTTGATACAATTTTTATCAGCATTGATAACTTACCAAAACCCTTGAATATTATGACCTATGTAAATAGTCGCAGTCTTGAAGAGGTTTGGTCCTTTGTTCTGCCAGTGATTTAATCTGCCACATACTTCGCCTGCTATAGGGTCATATTTTTGACAGTAGATGGGTACTACTTACGATCAGGTTAGAGAGTAAGATTAGGCTTCATATCTTGCTGGATATTTTAATATTAGCATTAAAGGTAGATACGCCTTAGCAGCCTAAAACTTCACTTTCCGATCTACGAAAACATTAAATATTATTTCCCGATGAAAAGGCTTTACCTCCACACTCAGTCAAGGTCCACAACTCACTTATAACTTGACTCAAAACATAGAATACTGATAAAAAGCTTTTAACCCTAAAATGTTTACCTACTCACGTGCTTGTAGGCGTTAACACATCACTATTCAAAAAAGGTATAACGGATCAAAAGTTTATCTACTGTTTACAGACAGAAGGACCAGAAAAAGCAGTTATAAGGAACGACGTTTTTGATCCCATCTGAAACCTACGCAGAATAATGTCCATACACAAAATGGGTTTTGAAAGGCTTGGTTAAAGACAAATAGTTTTTGGTCCTTTTTAACTGTTAATTAAACTTTGTACTTTAAAAGTAAAAGAAAATAAACACAGGCAAATCAAGGTTTGAAGTTTATTAGTAAATAATTACCGCACTTTTTTTAATACCATGTTAAAAAATACAAGTATGTAAGTACAAACTGGTCCTTCTGTGTCCCACATATTCCACTTAACCGATACTGGTGCCATCTCACGTACGGACTATAAAACAACAAAATAGTTGGCGCTTAAGGTGAATGCTAAACAACTTTATAGTTCCTTAGTTTCCTTTTGATCTCACATTTTGGTTCCGATCCTTGAATACGATATGTGGGACGAATTTTCGAATTATTTCCCCGAAGTTTTAAATTAAGTTTGGTCTTTTACGTATGTGTTGTAATACTAAGTTCTGCGTTTATGGAAATGTGCTCAGAATTTGATTGTTGGAAATGTCTTCTAAAATAAAGCGACTATAACCGTATTCTCTAAATTTTGATTTTTTTTAACTATTTACTAAATGTGCACTGTCGATTGCGCGATTTCAGGAAAATTGTAAGCCTCCACATATACTCGTAAGTTTTTAAATTCCTAACACGCCTCCTAAGATAAATAAAAATCAATTTTGTGAATTGCGTTCCTGAATGTGGCATCGTTAGAAAACACTATCAACTGACACATTCCTATCTTAAAACGGAAACACAACCTCCTACATCGACCACACTTGACCCATCAGTTTTCCGGCCGCGTCATATTACTTAACGTGATCTAATCGATGCATCCTTGTCGTCAATGCCAAACATTATATTCGCGTCACGTACAGACAATGGCACATTTTGTATTGGGATTAGCCGGTCCTTTTGTACTGATTTTGGTCCTTCGGGATTCATGTTGTTATTATTTTTCTTTTGTGTTTCCTTGTTGTTCAAATATTATTTTGTAATTGTATGTTAGTATGAAAATAAAATACAAGTTGATATTTCTTTAATGAATCCAGTGTTTTTTGTTCATTTTTAAATGTATATTATTATCTTTCTGAGGACCATAAGACGAATTTAAGGATAGAAACATAATATAATAATGAAACAATAAAAGCCTATTTTTTAATTTATTCGACTCTTATCGTCTAAGCCCTTTAAGGTTCTCCAAAAAGGTCGTCCCTGGTCAACGTCCATTGTTTTATTTATAAGTAAGTACTCAATAAAATCAAACAAATTAGTAACAATTAATTTGATTGACGCATGACGTTTTGTGATACATAATGTTATGACGTACATACTTTTTTACGTGTTAGGTGTGTTAGATCGTTACAATGGACCTAAGTATCATCATCATCGTCTTAACAGTCTGTAAAATTAACATACTGTACATGGAGCACACAATGAGCGGTCATCGGGGTTGTTACCCTGCTTTGGAACATTCCTGTAGGTACTCGTATTGCTAACCGTATCAAAGGACCAAAAACATGTTCCCGTCATCCTAAGCCTCTAAAAGCTTGAACTTTGAAAACAAGTTTTAAATATTCTAAATAAACTTTGAATACCTACTCTCAAGACTCGTGTTCTGTATGCAGTCATAACCAGAATAATTTCCGTGTGTTACATTGCATGGCACTATAAATAGTGATTTTTCACACCAAAAAAATGGCGTTTCCTAGCAATAATTTTTGCTCAATGTTGCAAAGTTTTATCGCCAATGTGGGCACATATGTATTTTCTACTAGCTTCTGTGAATAAGGTAGCCAAGTAAATATAGCCTCTAACACTCGGCTATAAATTAGATTTCTATCAGTTTAAGACTTTTGTAAACAGATCCGAACTTCCGGAGAACATTACTAATATAAAGAATGATTGATTCAAAAGATATTAAATAACATAACCACAAAAAAATGGACTTTTGTGTCCCAAATAAAATGGAAAAGAAGTACCGTTCCACGAACAAGTTTGATCCAAAACTGCACCCAGTTCCGATTGTGGTCTTTTGGTACGAAATCTCGTTTTAAAAGTTAACTTTTACGATAATGACGATTTATTTTATTTTAATTCAATAATTCAGCTGCGTTACTGGAGTTATTGACAATTTCACAGCAGGTTTCACTGGAGAAGCACTGCCTGGTTTAACCATAACTATGCAACTTCATTTTAATAGTTTATTATTTATGTTAAATTATTATGACAATAAGATGAACACTTTCTTAAAAAAGATAATAAGAACTTGACAGTTAATCTATAAGACAGAGGTTTTTCATTGAATAGTTCTAACAATTTATTTGACGTTTCTAATTTGAGGATGCGGTTCATGTTGCGCTGCGTGTAACGGGTTAGATTCCCACAAGCAACAAATCTTTTTATGGCCTCTGATAGATTGAGAATATGATAGACTCATATTCTCAAATATCATCTATGTATCTATGTATGCAAACGCCTGCCTCGTTAGTCTAGTGGTCGCCAGCGCGACTGCTGTGCATGAGGTCTTGGGTTCGATTCCCAGGTCGGGCAAAGTGTTATTGGGTTTTTCCATCAGGAATTTCTCAGAAGCAGCCTCGGAGTCTGGATTTGTGCCCGGTTGATGGCAATAGGCTCGCCCCCTATTACATGGGACTAAAAACATAACTGGCAAAATGTGGGTGTACTAATGGGTACACCTCTGCCTAACCCTTCGTGGATTACAAGCGTGATGTTATGTATGTATGCAAACGCACCCACAGATACATACTAAAAAATTTTGTGTTATACAAAGTGTTTTTTAATAAATAAGCGAAAAGAAATTATTTCAAATAATTTTCGAGACAAGATGGTATTACAACACCATCTTTCAAACATTAAGCTCCTGAAAAATCCCAATAAAATTATAAACGACATGGGAATCGAATTCTCTTAGCAGTCTCGCTTGCAACGCGACAACAAGGAGCAGACAAACTTATAAAGCATTAAAATCAACGCCTTAAAATTGGGTCACCATTGCAATTTGCCAATTTGAGTGCCTACTAATAGCGTAAGGAAAATAGTAAAGATGAGTATTTTTACTGCATCACATCGACCTCAGAAATCAAACCTTGTAATGCTATAGCTTGCAGACTTTTCCTTACAAAACTTGTAAAGGAAAACAGCTTACAGCTTCATTTTTTGGGCAATAAGAGCACCACCATGCTGATTCGTCTAGTAGGAATCTTCCGCGACTTCGTCCGCGTAGAAGTCAAAAATGGACAAAAAATATAACTTACTACCCCCTTTCAACCCCGTTGGGGGATGAATTTATATAATGCTCGTACATATATGAAGCACGTCATCCATCCATTCTGTTAAAAAATGTTAATATAGATTGAACCAAAGAATCAAGTTATCCCATACAATCTTTGCCCCTCTTTTTCACCCCCTAAGTGGTAGAATTTCGGAAATTCCTTTCTCATCGGATGCTTACGTCATACAAAGAACACACTCTCCAAGTTTCAGGTCTCTACGATCAGCGGTTTAGGCTGTGCGTTGATCAGTCAGTCATTCATTCAGGAAAAAGTATTTTTTATGTATAGAAGATTAAAAACGGAATTAAAAAAGACACATTACATAGCCGTTAACTACATAAACAGTTAATAATTATGTCTAAAATACATCACACTAATATCTAGGAATATAATTATGTTGTTAAAGACTGCTTTCTTGATTGGATTCACTTAAGCCTAAATAAACCGACACATCTCAAAATAATTATAATGTTTTTGGATATCTTAATAACTATTTTCTTATTTATTGCTGTAAGTATAAGATCTTCAGTAGGTCAACGAACTACAATGAAACAAGTTTGCCAATCAGTGGCAGAGTTGCGCGATTTTCGATGGCAGATGCTTCCACGAACAAATCAACAGTAAGTAGTTGTATAACAAAGCTTATGAGCCATCTGTTGGTACATTGTTATGAGAAAAGCTTATACTTTGAGATAACTTAAGATAATATGGCGATTTGGCTTGGCTTGGCTTTGAGTTCAGACTTATATCGATTATAAAAAAGACTATTAAGGACTCTGAAATTAACAGTTTCTTCAAATGATTGCGATCATTAGGGTTCCGTAACACAGTCGGCAAAAACGGAACTTTTATAGGATCAGTTTGTTGTCCGTCTGTCTGTCTGTATGAACAAAGAAAAAGGGTCTTGCCCTTTTTCTATGGAACACGTAGAGATATCAATACTTAGTTCTGCTACATCTAGGAGCAGTGAAAAAAATAAAACTTCTAAGTCAACGTAACCCAAAAATAAGATCGTTTATGGCGCATATTTTGACGCTCGTTAGGAAATCAAAACCTATAGGGGACTTTCCGTCAACCTAGAATCATGAAATTTGGTAAGTAGAAATGCCATGTAGCAAAAGTTAAGGAATAAATTCTATAAACTGTTTTGACCTTACATTACAAAATAATTACTTTTTGCGATCATAAACTTATTTTTTTGTAAGTTGTGTTAAATATTGTATGTTGGTATGGACTCTTTCGAGTGCGAGTCCGACTCGCACTTGATCGATTTTTTTTCTAGACCATACCTTAGAATCTTCTGATTACGGAGATATTGAAGGTCAAAGTAACGTTTTTTTTTACTGAAACAGATTTTAAATGTTCTAAATAAACCGCCACGACCCCTGTACTTTTATATGCACCAATAGGTACAATAATTTGCGTGTGTTACATTACATATTTCTAATGTAGTTACACGTTTCTAAAACCTTTGTTTATAAAAACACGTTATGATTTGGTTCATTAGCCACGTAATTATGCGAAGGTGATTAGCACTTAGCTCGCATTAATATTGATAGATGACTTCCTATTCGTTGCATCACGTTCCCTTTTATAATAAAAATTAAATTAAATAAAAATCATTTATTTTAGACAAAAGAGTTCATAAGCATGTAATGGTACCTGATTTTCCATACTAAAAGTGTTTTCCTTCACTCATATCAGTGATGTCCAAGATAAACTTAGGAAGTAATATAGGAAATAGAAAAAACCCACATAGGGTATTTTTTTCTATTTTAGTTTTTGCCATGCCATGAAGAACCCATAATCTCGTGAATAAGAGGCGGTCATCTTAACCATTGAGCCATCACGATAATTGTAAACAAACTATAGACTAAAAAAATAAAAGTACAAGGAGTATAACGTCTATTATTTCAATGGTGGTACATAAGCCGGTTAATTTATTCAATAGCTTAGGTCCGATTTGCAAAAAATTGGTCCTTTGATCTTACATTTTTTTTTGTGCGCTTACCTGGCAGTTTACCGTCCATTTACTTTAGATGACAATTAGGATTATTATTAATGTAGTTGGTGGAAGAAAGATCAGATTTAAACTTGATAACGAGAGGTTCCAAATTCACTTCCGGTACCTACGTAGAAAATAAGGTATCTATTTTTTTATACGGGTTGAGAAAAGACACATTATATAGCCATTAACTATTCAAACTGCCCGTAAAACTAGTAATATTAAGCAAAAAATACTACTGTCGTCAATTTTGTTATACATTAATACAAGAATGTACAATTATGTAAGTGATAATTTGGCAATAATCTTTTGTTTTAAGTCTCGTCTAAGGATTGCCTGTAAGTTTTTCCGAATACAAAAAAAAAACAAATGAAAAGTCACACCGGGACATGCTAAATTTCGAACCTCATGTATGAGAGGTGGGCGCCCAAACCACTGGGCCATCAAGGCAAACAGGGAAATAATAATGGGCAGAGAGGCAAGGTGTTTGCTAATGAGCGCTGGATCTGACTCAAACAAAGGTGACCTAGAGACTGAGACATAGAAACATATCGCTGAGATTCAATAGTTGGGCACGTACGGTGTAAGTACGCGGGATGTTTGGTAAGTGAATGATTTATCCAACTTTTATGAGCCGCCTTTATGACTTCTGCCCGCAATTTCTTCCGCGTGGAAGTCAAATAAACCATAAAACAAAAACAAAATACACACAACAACAATACAATACAATTTTACCTTAATAACAATAATAAATGTTATCTTTTTTAAATGTTTTTATTTTTAAATTAATATTTAAAAATGTAATTTATAGGTTTATTAAGTTAATAAAGGAGAATAATAATATTTATTTGTTTAAAAACATGGTATAAAAAGAAATTATGTCAGTCAGCAACAGTCCGGTCGGTGTGTTTGTGCCCGGTGTGAAAAAATAAGGTATTGATAAATTTCGGCGTTAGTTTTATACTCGTCTTCATTTCGGGGTGCGAGGCCCTTAAGACTGCGAGGCCATGGGCGATGGCCCATGTCGCCCACGCCTTGCACCCCAGTCAGCAACAGTGTAGATTTCTATCAGCAAAAAATTCGGATGTACTTCCGGAACTTCGTACAAACAAAAGGAAGGAAATAACAAACGAACTAAAAATATTGATATGGGAAGGGGAAAGATAATAATTAATAATTATTATTTTATATTATTAATTATTCAGCTTCTATGCACGAGCGATACCTACATATTATAGATATCACTCGTGCATAGAACCCGAAGATTGGCTATCATATTATTAAACAAATTATTAAGCAACTTTCTATTTATTTTTCAAGACATAGCCACTTAAAATAATTATTTTCTAAATATTACTTTTTATTTTCATAAATTAATTTACAAGATAATGTGAATAACGCCTAATCATTCAAAACTATTTGAATTGTAACAGAAAAAAAGGCCATAAAATTACATTGGAGATTTAATCCACTTGCCAAACATCCTGCCTACTTACTATTGCAATCTAATATAGTGGTATAGAAGCAGGCCTTGATATTCTTCTTAACGAAGGGAATAAATATGTGATGGAAGGCTTCACAATGATTCTATACCAGCTTATATTACTATTGTTAGTGTGATTGATTTGGTCACTAGAGAAGAGGTATTTATAGTGCATGCATTCTATGCAAATGAAACAATACTCTTAGATAAGATAATAAAAAAACCACTTGGAATTTCTGCTGTCATAGAAGCATTTACAAACATATAAATCAAGAAACCTACACTAACAACCAGACGAGGAACAACTACATACGAATATTTGTTATGTGTGAGATTGAATCCGCGACACGCAGTGCAGCAGCCAATAGCTCAGTCACTGCGATAGTCGTGCTGTCATGGCGTCGTTACGATGTCCTTTCCACCGTGTATACCTTTTACATAAATACATACATACATAAACTCACGCCTTTTTCCCATGGGGGTAGGCAGAAACTACAGAACGCCACCTGTTACGATCCTTACCTACATACTCCTTTCGCCTCATCTACGTTCATACATCTCGTCATATAAACACGCCGGTTACGAGTACTCCGCACCTGACCTTTCTGAAGGACCTCACCAATAAGGTCAGTGTAGGTCTTCCTAGGGCGACCCCTCTCGGCGTTGCCACTCACCTCTGCCATATAAATACCTTTTGTCAATCGTCTTTCACTCATCCTCTCAACATGACCAAACCATCTAAGCATACCCTTTTCTATCTTTGTTACTACATCTTCTTTTAATCGGCAACGGTCCTGTATAACCTCATTCCTCACTCTATCGTTCAAAGTTAAGTTTTTACGTTAATATGGAATTTTAAATATTATTTCAATTTCAGAATATATACCGTGATCCAAATTCGGTCGAGGCAATATTATATTATGTACCTACATACCTAGGTAGGAACATTTAAAATTAATTTCGTGAAAAGATATCAGAAAATGTTGGAACTTGAACGTCTAGTATTTCCGTAACCTAAAGGCTTCCAGATATGGTCTAGAACAAATAAAAGGTCGAAGTTTAATGTCTTTTTACACCTGTTATTTACTTATCTGTTTGTTATCATTGCTTTTTTTTTCAGTCACGTCCAACGGTTTTGTCGGTCAATGGCGGAGCGGCCGCTTGAGTTTCTCGGAGTATTGAACTATGAAATAATATTGTTATGTAAGTAGGAACAAATTATATTCTTAAAGATTAGTGATTCTAAACTTCTATACTATTTTTTATAGATTAACCATATCGTCGACAATGAGCAAAAGTCAAAGTCTGAAATAAATTGTTTTATTTCGATTACACCATTAAAAGTCTCATATCTTCATCTACAAGAAAAAGGAACTGAATCTAGTTAAGTACTCCTTTGAAAAATTAGTTTCGTATCGAGAAGATTTTGTAAGAAATTCCGTACATATTCTTTCAAAATAAAATGTTTTACAATATGGGATACAGAATCGAATATGGAATATGGAATACGATGTACCTTGCATAAAATCGACTATATCATTGATTAAGAAACTGTAACACTAAGTAACCTAACCAGAAAATGTATCCCCATTCGATACCCCTTTCACTGAGTATGTACAGTCACGAGCAAAACCAAGTAGGTACAATACATTTAGCAAAATTCAAAAGCGAAGTAACGGTTGTAATTTTGTTATAAGAAGATAGTAATTATTTGACCACGAAATTTATTTATTAGTTATTAAATTAAAATTTACGAGATTATCATGCATCGTCGACTATATATAATTTAGGCAAACGATGGGAATTTTCCTAATGAAGTTTCTAATCAAATATAGGTAACAGCAGCGCTCATAATATTTAGGAAGATAGCGAACTTTATATTAATTTATGCTAACTGTCCAACCGTTTAAATAAATCTTTGTAAATTGCATATTTTACTTTAGTGTGGGAACTAAAAATCGCGTTACAGCTGCGCAAGTCTATCATCGTTTTCAGAAAAGTGCGCAAAATCAATTAAATCTGGAAAATTGAATGCAATTGTGTTTCTCAAGTTAAATGAAATTTATCAGTGTGACAGTTGATGATAGATCGAGAGATTTAGGCATAAGTATGAAGTTACTATGTTGCTGGGAAAAGCAAAACTACCGAATAATTCAATATTCCCACTCATGTGGCAATGGGAAGGGCACATAGCTCGTAGAGCAGACGGCCGTTGGAGTGGTGGCTCTCGAGTGGCAACCACGCCAGTGTGGGAAGGCGAGGCCGATCGGCGACCTGGTTAAGGTCGCGGGAAACCGCTGGATGCCGGTAGCGCAGGACCAGTCATTGCGGCTGTCTTTAGGGGAGGCCTATAACCAGCAGTGGACGTCATTCGGCTGTTAGGATAATGATGAAACTAGTCGTAGTCTGAGGTTCTCACCTAATTTTTGAAAATCTCCTTATATTAGTGGCTTCAAAACGCGACTGCTGAACATAAGGTCTTGGGTTTTATTCCCAGATCGGAAAAAGTGTTATTGGATTTCTTAATAGCAGCCTCGGAGTCTGAATTAGTGCCCGGTTGATGGCAAAAGACTCGTCCCCTATTACATGGGACTTAGACATAATATGTAACTGGCGGAATGTGGGTGTACTAATGGGTGCACCTCTGCGTAACCCTTCGGGGATTACAGGCGTGATGTTATATTATGTTATTTTCCTCAATTTACTCTCATAATTTCAGTCAAGAGAAAATGAGTGACATGGGTCAGGTAACTCTCTCTCTAAGATATTTTTTTGATACTTCTCAAGTCCTGTCAAATGATTATGTAATGAACAGTTACACTGTGATATAATTAACATGTATTACTAAATAATAACGTCAATACGTATGTCATGAACAATGATGTTTAATTAAGTCAACTGTAAAAATACTAACAATTTCTTTCACATGATCAATGTTTGCGTTATCGAGGTGCTCTGCTTGTATTATAATGTGCTATGTTACTATTACGTTACGGTTGAAGTTTGCTTGTAATTTGTAATGAGATGCAGTACTACGGGTAGGTAGATCATTTTGTGATATGTACTTACAGTGTATACTATATAGGGATAAGTATTTACACCCACACTAATTTAATAAACATGAAGAGTTTTTTTGTCTGTTTGCTTCACCGCGCTGTTCTATGAAACTACCAGTAGGATTGGAAAAAATCTTGTGTATGGTAGCTAGATTCATGAGGAATAGTATATGCTGTATAATATCACGCTACGATCCAAGGAAGCGGAGCAGTAAACGAAAACGTAACAAAACGTGGATGAAAAAAAAACCACACGGGGAATGAAACTCTGTGTGTTTGTCTCCTTATCAAGATTTCTGTACCAATAATAATAAAATTTTACAAAGACGTAGTTTAGGATCTGAGTAAAGAAATAAACTTTTCAATCGCGACTTTATCGGTATCCGCGATATCTGACATTCAAGAGGAGAGAGGCGCGTCAAAAGCTAGTATTTATTAGCTTTGATGTACAAAACAAGGTCCAAGTATAAACTTTGGAACCAACTTCTTTTTACCCGACTTGTAGTAAAAAAAAAGGAGGGTTATCAGAAATCTTATACGGGGTGTAACAAGGCAAGCCACATTACTGTTAACTACTTAGTACACAACATTGAACAAAAATATTAATGAGCGGGTTGGCGCATTCGGTTCGGCATTTTTAATACAACTATATCAAAGGTTGTATTGAGATGACCGATAATCTTGTTCTTAGCAAAAATAAATACTAAATTTTAATATTTTTTAATTTCAGTTCATTTCAATTTAAACTTCAGAAAGGTCAGGTGCGGAGTACTCGTACCCGGCGTGCTTGTATGACGAGATGTATGAACGTAGATGAGGCGAAAGGAGTATGCAAGGATCGTAGCAGGTGGCGTTCTGTACTTTCTGTCTGTCATGGGAAAAAGGCGTGAATTTATGTATGTATGTATTTATTTTTAAATTTATGTTTTGGCCCAGTATTTACAGCTACAACAACACCATTTGCTAACGCAGTCATAAAGTCCTCACATGTGCGAGTCTCAACAATGCATGCGGTGCAAGACAATAGGTGGGCCATGGTCTGCAGAGAGACGCCGCTTAGACACTGAAGGTTGGTGCCATCTGCGAAACCCAACCCTTGGAGATTCTCTTTGCTGCGGCCTATCCGGATTATTAAACGAATTGGTCAAACCTCTTTAGCATAATATAGCGACAAAATATTGTTTTGGGTGCAAGAGATGGGTGCAGATGCAGGAGTCGTAGGGGTATCTAAGTTCATTTAACAAAACGAATTTTACAAATCAACTTTGATCTTCAGTAGCTCCGTAACTGAGAGTTCCCATGTATAGTCCAGACAAAAGCAATATACTTAGGAATGAAGAGAAGACCATACAACTTTTAGCTTCGTTTAGTGTGTTGTGCCTTTAAGTTTATTATAAAAAAAAATGAATGGCTAATTAGGAATGTTATTAAAAACAAAACTCGATAACGACTGGACCGATTGGGATGATTTTTTTTTTGTTGTTTTGTTTTGATTATAATTTCCCGGACTAGGTTTATATGTATGAAAGATTATTTTTTGGAAAATACACACGAAAAATATGAAATTGGCCCTGCGCGAAGCCGGGCTGGTTTGCTAGTCACTTATAAAAACGGAAATAAAAAAATATATTTATTACATAACCTGTAAATGAACCCCTTGGCAACATAGGGGTTTCCGCTAACGACACATAAGGCCTATGTACACTTAAAAACAAAAAAAAAATATCTTACCAAAATAACAGCAATAATCTCGACAAATCTTCTCATGATTTTGAAAAACGGAATACTTTTTTCAAAAACGTCCACTTCTTACTGCGTCTGAACCGAAACAGTCGATACAGGCGGGTGGCGCTCGCGCACATTGAACTACTAATGGTTGGATGCGCGTACGCGGATCAACATGGTGAGCGAATAGGGGGGCCTTGCACGATGGGGCGATTTAGGACTTTCCTGGGACGTGTTGTAGGTCATAGTTGGTGTGAACAGGATAAATGGTTAAGGTTTTTTTTCGATAATGGTCCAGTTATACGCGGGATGAGTTAATTTAATTGAAACTTGAACACTTTTTACTTTTGTATAATCTTGGAACCCTGAGGTCCCAGGCTTTTGTATGGCGTACGAGGGGTTGAAGCTTGCAGAGGCCCTTTAGGTAGCTTTATATGTAATAAGACACCAACAGACGATTATCCATGTATGCTCTATGCAAGTGCACCTAAAGACAACTCCCGGTTGGTGCACGGTTCTTATAGGATTTGGAATCATTATTAACACTTCAAACAACGAATTTCAAGAAGCTTTTGAAGCAAGCTGTTTTTTTTTTAAATGAGCTCTTTGATGTTCGTACATTATTTAAACAGTACCTGTACGTCAAATGGATCTAGGTCTGAATTAATAAATGTTTTTTTTTTGTGGATCTAAAATGTTTAATTTATGATAGTTTTCTCATACAAGTACCTAATATCAGATGTCAATTTAATACCACGGATAAAATATTTACAAGTTTGGTGATAAATGCCATTGATTACGTTTGGATTAATCTTGACTGGAGAGATCATTTAATTATTTTTTCAATTTTGTATAGTTTTAGAGAAGAGTGTTCATTAGAAGGAATTAAAATCAGCCTTCATAGTTCATAACTGCTCTAAGCCAATTAAACTTTTTCCTACACACATTATGGTATGTGCAAATAATTAAATATGAATATTGGTTAATGTGTATAGATAGGTATAGATGTCTTGCTACGCTCTAATTTTTCTAATGTACTTGATACTGTCATGTTAATGAGTCATTTTTATTTCACATGACGTATAATCCAACTTTAATGGATATTTTATGACTGTCCACATTGATGAGAAGGCATGTCCTATAGTCAAGCAACCCATGGTCACAGTACTAGGCCGCGACCCTGCAGTCGCAGGCGCAGGTCCGTGCGCAGCCAACCAATTAGATCCATTGTTCATTGACAAACACTATAGTATCGATATCTTTATTAATAACAACTAATAATATTGAGATTTACTCAAGATTTGAGGAACTTTTTTTTTTTTTTCTTTTTTTTTTAGGTACGTCGTAGTAGAGTTTCCTGTGGAAGTTCTGGTGTGTAAGTAGTGGTGTCATGATGGTCCATTGGTTAAGGTGCCTCTTACGAGGTTTTGAGTTCAAATCCGGGCAAGTATCAATGTGGCATTTTCAATTCATATGTACTTTCTAAAGTTTATCTCGGACATCATTGTCATAGGCGTGACGCCCTCTAACACATAACATCACGCCTGTAATCCCCGAAGGGTTAGGCAGAGGTGTACCCATTCGCACACCCACATTTCGCCAGTTATTTTTTTAGTCCCATGTAATAGGAGGTGAGCCTATTGCCATCTATCGGGCACAAATCCAGACTCCGAGGCTGCTACTGAGAAATTCCTGATGGAAAAACCCAATAACACTTTGCCCGACCTGGGAATCGAAACCAAGACATCATGCACAGCAGTCGCGCTTGCGACCACTTGACCAACGAGGCAGTCAAAACGCCCTCTAAATTAGGACAAATCCGGGGGAACTCGGACGGATGGTAGGCCTAGTCTTGAGATACATAAAGTAAAAAAATATAGTTATTGCCACACACTATTTGATACTGTGGGCTATAATATTATCAAAAAAAAAACAGTTGTTCAGTACACTTTGACGAGCTAGACGAACATAAATGTACTGAACAGCTGATTTTTTTTTATTGTTACTTTTTGAAAAAAAAATCCCAAACGTTTAGAGTTCGATGATCGAGTTTATGACTTTCGGTTCCAGGACGACCTAAAAGTAACCGTGTATATTCTTTTTTAACAATATCTTGTAAAATATAAGCCTATCTAAGTATATGTTTTACTTGATTAATGAAAGCGTAAATGCATTAAAACTAGTATGTATGCATACTCTCAATCTATTATCAAAACTTCAGCCTCTCTAAGATAACAGTGCTTTTTCCAGGTTTTCATAATCAATGAATGTTTACGGTAAGCTGAACATGTTTTGTACCTATTGTTATTTGATCTCCATGGAAGGGCTTGAGCAGGGGTTTCCTAACTTATTCATAACGCGCCCCCCTCCCTAGATAATATATAATTTAGGTGATTATCACATAATACCCAAACAGAAAAAAAACATAAAAGGTTTTTATTGCAAAAAAATTGGCAAAACACAAAATATTTTTATTACAAAAATGATTAAGTCTAATTTTTAAATCTAAGTACATTAAGTTTGTATGAAATACGTAAATAGTCGTAGTCTGTAAATATGGTCCTTAACTACACTGATGGTCCACGCCCCCCTTTGCGGGTCTCTGCGCCCCCCACTTTAAAAACCCCTGGTCTAGAGATAATGAATGCAGTCATAAGATTACAATGCTTATGAATAAAGAAAAAAAACATTGCCAAGTTATGTTTTAACAAATTGTGCGCATTTCCTACGTCGGAGACAGGATTACTCCATTGTCCATTGAGCGAAGCATGGAATATTATCATAACTAGCCGACATCTACAATAGAACTCGTCTAAACAACGCAAAATACTTTACCAGATATCCATGAGAAATTATATTGCTACTAGCTTTTGCCCGCGACTTCGTTTAAATCCGCGTAAATACCAGTCACCCTATACGTATATAGTTCTTTTAAAAATATTCAAAAGTGGGTACTTTTGAATATTTATCAGAAAATTTAATCAGACAATTTGTGTGCGACTAAACTCCAACAGACTGAACACCGACAGGGCTCATGGTATGTGTGAATAAAGGTTAATTTATTATTAAAAGAAAAGGTTGGGATGAAACTGTGACCCCCCTACGAAACGACAAGATTATAAAGCAAGAAATTATTTACTTCTATTATGAGCCCTGTCGGTGAAGAGTCCCGTCTAAGTAAAGTCTTGTCGTTGTTCAACGCGTGTCTAAACGCCGACAGACTGAACAACGACAACAACGACTGACAGACTGAGCAACTCTAAGATAATAATCTTAGGCACAGAAACGATCACAGTCTTAAGACGAAAGATCAGTCAATAAATAAGACAAGCCTTTATAGCAAGACACAGAAGTTGTACGATAACAGTAGACATTACAACCACTCTCCAAGATCAGCATAATATTGACGTTGCCCAGATTGGGCTCCCCATACTATTAAATAAAGGTCACAGGGAACCAACTCCTACTCTTAAAACTTGTACGTAGTTTAGTAAGAAAATACGATTGATCTGTTGGTAGGGATACCATATATTGAGATGGGATAATCCTTTACTAATAATAATATGTAGGTACGCAAAAAAAGTCATAGGTTTTTATAAACCTTACGCGAGCGCTTCGCACTCTTAACATTGTAGCAGATGAGATAGACATTTTTGCTTGTACACTGAGTGAATTCACAAGGATAACATTATGTGTAAGTTTTAGAAGATAAGTTTGTGTTCTTGTGTTAGATTTGCTTCACTATTGCATTGGGTCCTACCTGTAATAATACATAGTTGTAGGTAATGATGATAAATAAATAAATAAAATAAATAAAGATTTTGACTGTTGACTGGCAATTTTGAATGCCTTGTCAAGTTAAAAGTCTGTCAGTTAGAAAGAGTCTTCGGTAGGTACTTCTGAGTTATCCGATGGGACCTCCCCGTAGGAACACCGTGGGGTTTTAGCCTGTAAGAGTCTGACACACCTCTCCGCCTTCATCGAGGCGGAGACAGTCCATGAAGATATCCCCAGTACGAGTACGTATTAGTTATGGGCATTAGGTGTATGACAGCAATGACTTATCGAAGAAATGAACTGGAAGAAACCCTT
Source organism: Hoplodrina ambigua (assembly GCA_949774945.1). NCBI lineage: Eukaryota > Metazoa > Arthropoda > Insecta > Lepidoptera > Noctuidae > Hoplodrina > Hoplodrina ambigua. The sequence continues at coordinate 634,536 of OX458984.1, forward strand.
ATCTACCTGTGTTTGCCTAGCCGTTTCACGACTATGTTGGGGTCGGCTTCCTGTCTAAGAGGATACCGCTGAATATCATTATTTTACATGGAACGACTGCCTATCTGACCTCCACAACCCAGTAACTGAGGAATCGACCAAAACGAACCAGTACAAGAATACGAGGGTCACAAGCCCAATATTAATAGTCATAACATCACGCCTGCAATCCCCGAAGGGTCAGGCAGAGGTGTACTCATTCTTACACCCACATTTCGCCAGTTATGTTTTTAGTCCCATGTAATAGGGGGCGAGCCTATTGCCATCAACAGTGCACAAATCCAGACTCCGAGGCTGCTATTGAGAAATTCCTGATGGTAAAACCCAATAACACTTTGCCCGACCTGGGAATCGAACCCGAGACGTCATGCACAGCAGTAACACTTGCGACCACTAGACCAACGAGGCAGTCACCACTAGACCAACGAGGCAGTCAGCCAAATAAAATATTTATAGTCACCCCACAAAATAAGCGATGCCATGGAAGAAACAACACTGAGTAGTCGGACAACAGACATTTGTAGTCCTGCCCCAAACACTCAGTCACTGCCAGTCACTCAACTACTCAACTTATAAGTTTCCACTTTTTGCTGTACGACACAAGTTTTTCCATTTGGACAAAGTTATTTTTCGAATCAATATAATAACAAAGAAATGGAAAGTTTGATAACTAGTTCATAACTAATAACAGGAAAATGTAAGTATCATCTATACTGATATAATGAAGCTGTAGTTTTTTTTTTTGTGTTTAAACGCGCTAGTCTTTGGAACCACTGATTGCCTCGTTGGTCTAGTGGTTGTTAAGCGACTGCTAAGCTTGAGGTTCGATTCCCAAGTCGGGCAAAATGTCATTAGGTTTTTATCAGGAATTTCTTAGTAGCAGCTTCAGAATAAGATTGATGCCCAGTTGATGGCTCGCCCCCTATTACATAGGACTTAAACATGACTGGCGAAATGTGGGTGTAATGGGTACAACTCTGCCTAACCCTACGGAGATTGTAGGCGTGATGTTATGTTATAAACTAATAAAAAAAAACAACAAACAAATAAATGCAAAAGTAACTCTGTATGTCTGGCTGTTACACTTTCAAGACTAAACTACTGAACCGATTTTGATAAAATTTGGTACGGGTTAAGTTTGAACTGCAAGAAAGGATATAGGCTACTTTTTTATTACGCGATAACCATTTACACGGATGAAGTCGCAAAGGGCAAAAGCTAGTAAGCTATAAAACATCTCATCAGCTACAAAAGAAAAATTACAAAGAGTTTCCCGACTGGGTCTGACGGTACCCCTATACAAATATTGATATTTGATTACATATTTATAGTACACGATACCCAGTGTTCCCAGTTACTGGGTTGTGGAGATCAGATAGGCAGTCGCTACAAAAAATATTTGTGTTCAATTGCATCATTTGAATACCTAAAACCTAAAACTACGAATTTGATTATTTGAATACCTAAAACAAAGAAAGTTTAAGCTTAATCCAAGATGTTCCTTAATTTAACAATGCAATGGTATCATTATTGTAACTACTTTCGTCTTGAAACATACACACATATTTCTCAGCCATCATAATAAAATTATAATCGCTTCGATTAACCAATTTAAAAAAATCAAGGAACTTTAACAAATGTATCTTTTTATGTTTTATAGTGGAATAACGTAAATAATTTTATTATGAGAATTACTTTGAGTTGGTTCGTTTTAGCTGATGCTTTTACTTAAATAAATAGACAGATGTCGCTACGTCATGATATTTAACAAAGCGCCATCTATGAATTACTTCAATATATTTTAGGCACTTAGTTCTGCTATTCGTCGCTAGATGGCATTATAGCAAGAATACAACAAAGAGCAACATTTAAAATTATTTTCTTTTATCTGCAATAAACAAATAACATAATTATTTTTGTTAAAACTTTGAGTATTAAAAAAATATATATATACTTTTTAATTAAAATAAAACTTTACGGTAGTTGTGAGTACATGCTGCACATGCTTAACATTTAGTTGACAACTCGTAACCATAGCAACACGGTGTTTACAATAATTCAATGATTCATTGTCCACGGTACATTTTCAAAGTTATGCTTTCATTTCCATCGAGATGTCCACCAAAATAACCAGTTACGTTATTCCTAAAAGCTCAGCGGACCACCGTGCTCAAATGCGTAAAGGAATTCTGCTCAAAACTGAGAAAACTCGTAACAATGCGCCGAAAAGAAGTCTCACGTCGAAGAAACCAACCACGGCTTGCACCGAGAGCAAAAGTTGTTCAAGCGGTATCACTGTTAGGTGTTCTGTGAAGCCAAAGAAAACCACCAAATCGGATTCAACAGTCGCTAAAAAGATCCAGTACAACGTTGCGGACTATTGCAGGAAGTGTGGCGACGGGAAGGGTAACAACAACACTCGTGAAAGAAGAGACAATATCGAGTCACTTCTAAGTGCGGTGAATGTTACGTGCGTTAAAAACGACAACAATGTCAAAAAAGTTACCAAAAAAATATCCAAACCTGTCCAACAACATTACAAGAATGAAAACTTCAACCAACTCTTAAATGAAGAATCAGCGCATGACACCAACAATAACAATAAGAAAGTGTCTCTATGCACTATCACTGAGGGTTCCGAAAAGCATATATTTTCCGAAGACTCCTTTTTCAATATATTTTCAGACTCAGAAGATGATGAAAGTTATTTAGATCCAAACAGCGATGTGAACATCGAAAAACTTAAAGAATTCCGACAGAAAAACTACTTTGAGTGCCATTCGGCTAAGTCTAGAATCAAATCGAGAGTCAGCGCTACAAGTTTGACTGACCATAAATGCGTTTACAGATTCTATCTAAACGAACGCTTATTTCCCGTTCCATTGAACACTGATTACAACAATAAAGTACGTTGCGTCGAATGCCAGCTGCCAATGGATATCAAACAAGAAACGTCAGGCGACCAAATCAACGGTACTATACAAGCTAAAGTAAAACTCAGTTCAGGCCACGCACAAGACATGCTTCTTCTTCTCCCAGTGAAAGATTCTCTTATAATTGAAGAGAGAAGAAAAGGGAGCAAGCAGAAAGACGAATATGTTTACTTTGGAGTGGTGAAACTAACAGCAGATGGTAATTCAATGTTCAATAGAACGTTACCAGATAATTCTTTGGCTTTGAAATACCAGAAGGGTTATCAGGAATACCAGAATAATGGAAGATACAATTATAAAGAAATACATGAGGACGACGTCATAATAATCTGACTTTGAGATGTTAAAAGAAATTTTTAGTTGCTGTGAACTTATTTCTGCTTCGGTTTCAACAACTAAGTCGTTTGTGAATACGTTTCAAGGAAGTTCAAGGGTACTAACTAAACTGTATATTATTGTATTTTAATTCTAATAAACGTGATTTTATTTTATTGCGTTAATTGCTTATCATCATTTACTAAATAGCCCTAATTATCTTTTTATTGTGGTTTTGTGGGCAATTTTATATCAAGTAAAAATAGAACACACCTACCTATTAAACTTTGAAATTTTCCGATTCGATATAACATTATTGTTAAACGTTGTAATTATTAGATATTTAATAACATAACTTGTTACAACAGCCTACTTGCGTTGAATTGAATCTTTTTAAATTCGCATCTTCTTAACCGGATGCAACAAAAAAGTACCAAGGCAGCCTTAATATATTCTTTACCAGTCAATTGAAAGTGGTAAAGGGATATTGGATAACATGGCTTCTTACTACCCATGGAAATGGAGATAGCACAGCTGGATTAATTTAAATTAAAACGACTGACGTATCTTAGCAGAAATATCATTTAAATAAATATCTTTACTGAATGGGCGTATAATCTTTTAAAATATTATAGCAATTTAGTTTTCAAAAAGCAACACAAATTCCCGGCAAAAAAGCAATAAGTTTATTACAGTTAAAAAAAACTAGTTTTCAATAAGGTTATGGCCAGTTTATATTTTCAAATAATTAGGATGCAAAAAATCTACACGGATGTAAAATGTTTGATTGTTAGGTACCAAAATAAAACATATTAATTATAAATTCTTGTTCGTTTATTATTAATAATTGACCAAATCCTTGATTTGTCTCCTTAACCATCTACTATGGAAAATTACAACAAATGAGTCGAAATTGAGAAGCAATCATATTTCGCAACGGTTCCCGCGTTCGCAAATAAATATGGCGGGTGGTTCGCGCGCGCCTCAGTCGCCACACTGCGCATGCGCGAGTACTGTCACTTTCGTTTGGAAACCGCGAATGTGTAACAGAGTGAAAAATAAAACAACAAAAATGTTTGTTTCATTATTATTTGTGGTTTTTTTAACGAGTTTCGTGAATGCTGAGAATAGTTTACGTAAGTTTTTTTATGATTATATTTTAGGGTTATCATTGTTCTGTAATATTATATACCAAGTTTAGATATTATGGAATAGGCTGACTGCAAGGCTGTGTATTTTTCTTGGGTTACAGTCAGCTATGTTCAAAAAGTTAACATAGATTTAATTTTGTGTATTATTTTTCTTTTTAAATAAGTAAACTGTGCCTTAGTTTTCTTAACCTAATACCGATAATATTGATTTGCTCGAATTGTCCGGATTTGTCCGAAACATCCAGATTTACCCGCATCGTCTGGATTTGCCCGAATCGGTGGGATTTACCGAAACGAAAACCAAAAATAATGACTGTCACTTTCTTTTTTTCCATATACGCTTCGTTATAAAACAGAAACACAATCACTTTTTTGGTTTATCCATTCCATGATGAGAATGAAAAATGTGATATAATCATTAATTGGTTCCGGTGAATAGGTAGGTTACTAGATACTCACCTACTTTGTGATAATGAATGAGTAAAAAATATACCTCATCAGTATCACCGCCGCGTCTGTTTATTCGCAAAAAACTCAAAAACTACTGAACGGATTTTCATGCGGTTTCCACCACTAGATAGATTGATTCATGAGGAAGGTTTGTGTGTATAATTTATTATGCTTTTGTGGAAATTGGTTGGAATATAACGATAATTGTTGGAAGTGTCGGAAAAAGTCAAGCCGCCGGGAGCTTTTATTGACGATTGAATCCGTGCGATTAAACAACAACTTACTACTTACTTACTTGTTGCTTTAATATAACTTTAGAAAAATAACAATACAACACTGTAGACTATTAGAAAAAAGGAAACTAAAATGCAGTAATTTTAATAATATAACGCAATAACTGTCGTTGTTTGGCCGTTATTTTTGTAATGCAGTAAAATACTCCATTAACCTAATGTATGTTTTGAGTTTCATAACACTCTTTTTATAAAACCTAATTAATCGTCTTATATCAAGCTTAAATTCGCCTTTAAACAATACAAACACTCAAGATTTTTTTTACTTTTCAACATTCACTTTTTTATTCCACAATAAATTTTATTTTATTCCTTTGTCTTAAAAAAGAATCCATATTATTTTTATCGTCTTCCATATAAATTATAAGTAGGTAATTAGCGAGCCGCCCTGGTTTCTTCCTCTCGGGTGGAATTTTTGAATATTTCCAGTGGAGTTTTCAAGAAAATTCTTTCAAACAAACCTTTTCCCAGAAATAACTAACACAACCGGTCAAGCCGTTCTTGAGTTCAGCGCTTAGCAACACATTTATCCATTCATTTTTTCAGGTATGTCGATAGAAATACACTTAGTTTTACAAAACAGGATTCAAACAAAAATAACACTTCAATCAATGCCTCCTGTGAGAATTGAACTCACGACTCCTGGTTTACGAGACCAGTGCTCTGCCACTGAGCTAAGCAGGCTATAGCGACATGCAAATAGATGCACATCCCTTTACAAGAATAACATTACCACAGCTGAAGGATATTTCTTTGGATGACCTGGTTAAGGTCGCGATAAACCGCTGGTTGCGGGCAGCGCAGGACTGGTCACCGTGGCTATCTTTATGGGATGCCTATGTCCAGCAGTGGACGCCGTTCGGCTGGTATGATGATGATTATGGTCAACGTTCCTAAAATAATGATGACAGAAAATGGTCAACGTTCCTACCTTCCTACAGGTGTCATTAGCAACTTAATATATTCCCACTAATATATAATTTTCTGAACAAAAACGAAGATTAAAAAAAAATCGCCTTAAACAGTGAAATCTAGCAGCCCCCATTTTTTTTTTATATATCACCATCTAATAACACTTTGACTAATAATATGAGACGAATCTAACGATACATCAATTAAAGAAATCCAGCGAATGGTTTGGAAGTTATTAGGGAATAAAGAATATTACAAACAAACAATGGATGCAAGCCGCTTCCATCCGGTCGTATTGGAAATCTGTAGGGGAGGCCTATGTTCAGCAGTGGACGTCCTACTGCTGACATGATGATGATGACAAACAAACAAACATACAAAGATAGGCGCGAAAAACATATACCTTTCCTTGCAATCGGGTAAAAAGGCCCTTAGTAGCGCGGATCGTTCCGCCCCTAGTAGATGCCTATTTCGAAACATTTTTACTTGACAGCTGACAGGCTTAGGTATTGACTAAGACTACGTCGTAGCTTAGCAATTTGCTAGGCTATGTCTTAAATTAACAAACTGATATTATTAGAGATCGGTACATAGAAATTGAGCTTAGTAATTTTGCTGAACCAGAACACCTACAAATTCTCAATAATCAAATTAATGACGTCAATTAATTCAATTATTATCAAATGTGTTGCATTCTATACAGCAATAACAGGGCAATCCTACAACTTTTACTAGCGATCACAATCTAATCTCGGTCTAGTCTCATTCTGTCAAAAGTGTATCTTATTTAGGTACCAACATTATTTGACATAATTGTCGCTGAGATGAGATTGCGACTAGTATTTGAATGTTTTTAATTACGAGAATTGGCTTCCAATGCAATCTATGTACCTACTTACATCCTTAACTTTAGAATACATTTAAAATTAATCACAAAAAATCTTAACAAAAACATTTTAATGTGGATTAATTTGTTTTCACATATTTAACTCCAATTAAAAATAAAAACGTTAAATTTTAAATCACCCAAAAAAATATTTTAAGATTTCTTCTTTCTTCATGACACTAAATAATCCTTGACATTAGAAGGTCACTAAAATTAACATTAGAGACTTTAAAACATAACCTAATTCAATTTGAAGAAAATATTTAAAAAAACTTTAAGTCTTCATAATAACTTACTACACACCATAAAATTACTAAAAAACACAAATAAATCGGTTTAAAAATACAAAATATCACGATGCAACATTAAAAACGGATAAAAATCGAACTAATACAAGATGCCTCCTGTGAGGATTGAACTCACGACCCCTGGTTTACGAGACCAGTGCTCTACCACTGAGCTAAAGAGGCGATGGCGTCTCGACGCTAGATACACACCCCTATTAGAGGTACTCACATTACCTATATACTTGATATAAGTACATAAGAAAACGACACTTACCTATGTGTGTTATACTGCATTTTATCTTAAACACACAGATATCTTACGATTTTCTACACAAATGTTGTTCTGAATATCTAGCTATTTTTGACTGGATCTTTAAAGATATATTCTATGTTTTTCTTTCTTAATATCTGACCGAGAATTTTTATTTTTTTAAAATTTGCAGATCATATTGAAAATAATATTAAGTATTATTAAAAAGGGGATACCTATTGAATAATTAGATGATATAATAGTTGCAGCAGTTAGTATTTTTAAGGGTTCCGTATGCCTAATGAAAATATAACTATTCGTTAAATTAATTAGTTTACTAAATTAATCTTGTAAGCGTTTTGGATGTACATCTGTTAGCTTGTAAGATCAAATAAATAAGTCTGTGTGTTCATCAGTCACTGTCACTGTCTGCGAATTTGTTCCAATATTGCTGGGCCGATTGAGTTGAAATTTGGTACTATTGAATTTCTGTTAACCAAACACGGACGTTTGACATAAGTAAAAGAATTTTAATTATACAGGGGTTACTTGTGAGAGGTAAATAAAAAATATAAATTTTTAAATCTGTACCGTGTACCTACTGTAACGTCTCAAATAAAAGTATTTGTGAGTTTTTTTTACTATAATTTTATTATAATGTCATTTAACAAAACAGATAATCAGGATAACCATACTGAACCCTCTCCACGAAACTTCAACTCGCACTTGTCCGTTTTTTTTTTAAATGTTAGAGTAACCATTAACAATATAATTAATGAATTATAGTCGAAGTAAAAACCATTAATCTAAGCTAGCAAGTTAAAACTTTCTTTCGCCGCCATTTTGAATTCAACCGTAATCCAATAGCAATGTTAACTATATAATATAACTTCACACATAACTAGTATTATTAAATAGTTAATACTTACGTAGACGATCATGTAATAACGGTTATGTTTCCGCATTCGATGCGCATGCGCCTGCGGTTCGCGGCTGTTCGGTAAACGTCTTACCGGGATTTGCTTTCTCTAGTTAAATAGAAGCCCTCACTGTTACTTAACTGTTTCAATAACTAGCTAAAATATGCGACTTTGTTCACCTGAGTATCAGTTATTACGGGTTTATATTTTTTTTTTTGTGTGGATCTCAATTTTTTTTTTTCGTAAAATAAAAATTGCCTAAGTTTCTCCTTATAACATCGGTTATCGGCCAGTGGAAGTAACGTCAAAATTAGTCAAGCCGTTTTGGAGATTAGTCGGAACAAATAAACCGACAGAAAGAAAAGAAATAAGAAGAATAAAAAATAAGAAGTTCCTATCATTTTGACATTACAAACAGACACATTAATTTTATTTATTTTTATAGATAAGGTATTACGGAACCCTTTTCACTTTTTCTCGTCTTCTGTAGTTAGTATCGAGATACAAACCTACCTACCGTGTTTTGCCTGCCAGGTGAGCGTTGTAACAGGTGTAAAAAGATACTAAAAGAAACCGAAAGTTTTGCCGTCCGTATAATTTCCCATCATAGCCATCATTATTTTTATTCCGTACCATACCTGGGACCGTGGATCTTTGACAGTCGTTACGAGTCGTCAGAAGCTTGAAAGTCTGACAACCAGTCTTACCTAGGGGTATCGTATTACCCAGTTACTGGGTTGTGGAGGTCAGATAGGCAGTCGCTCCATGTAAAATACTGGTACTCAGCTGCATCCGGTTAGACTGGAAGCCGACCCCAACATAGTTGGGAAAAGGCTAGGCAGATGATGATGATGATGACCATACCTGGGAACCGTTTGGTAACACAGTTATTGACGGTTATAGTTCTATCTTTTTTATATCAACGAAACCATAAAAAAGATAGACCTTTAATCATGTATGTCCATTTCTATGTCCGCTCATAACTCCTTAACCGCTTAACCGATTTAAATGAATTATACGTCGTTAGATTTATCTTGAGTCAGTAGTTTAGTATAGCTTTTAATTAGTCGGGAGCCAATAAAAATTAAGATCGGCTTAGTAAAGTCTAGACTACAGACTACAGTACTTGAAGTCTAGAGTAAATAAATAAATAAATAAAATAAATATCTTGGGACAACTCACACACGACTATCTGATCCCAAGCTAAGCAGAGCTTGTGTTATGGTAACCAGACAACTGATATACATACTTATATTACATATTATAGATAAATAAACACCCAGACACAGAACTAACAATCATGCTCATCACACAAAGTTTGTCCTGGGTGGGAATCGAACCCACGACCTCCGGCTAAGTAGTCAGGGCCACTAACCACTAGACCAACAGGCCCGTCAAAGAGTACTTGTTTTTTTTTTTACCACGGAACCCTCTCTCCAACACCTACTAACGCTACCTTTAAAATTCGACTTCCTTAATTAAACCCACAGGTGTGGTCCACAGTCACATAAAACCAATAACCGCGGGGTCAATACAATAAGTGCTCAAGGTCGCGCCGGTGCGCACGCGCATACCAATGATGTTGGAGCCAATACAATGCAACTATTTACATGCAGTGGTCACCACAGTGCATGCCTTGACCCGCACTAACGATGTGTGGAAGGATTTTGGGCATAGACTTAATTTAAAAATTGATTGTTAAGTTGTCTGTGGTTTGTCTGGAAATCGATTTAGTTAACATACAAGAAAAAAATAAAGTGGCATTTGAATTCATAACATTACGCCTGTAATCCCCGAAGGGTTAGGCAGAGGTGTATCCATTAGTAGACCCACATTTCGCCAGTTATGTTTAAGTCCCATGTAATAGGGGGCAAGCCTATTGCCATCAACCGGGCACAAATCCAGACTCCTAGGCTGCTACTGAGAAATTCCTGATGGAAAAACCCGATAACACTTTGCCCGACCTGGGAATCAAACCCAAGACCTCGTGCTCAGCAGTCACGCTTTTCGACTATTATTGTCCCACTACATAGATACGAACATAACACACATAAAACAAAACAAAACACAACTGGCGAAATGTGGGTGTACTAATGGGTACACCTCTGCCTAACCCTTCGGGGATTACAGGCGTGATGTTATGTTATGTTACTTAGATACGATTTATTTATCAAAGTAATCCAAACACAGTAGGACTATACATTTTCAGAGCTTACAAACTGCAGCAAAATAATAATATTGATCCTAAAGTTTTGCATGTGACTAATAGCAAGTGAGTGTGTGTCAAGGATGCTGTTCTCATGATGTCGAGTCATTATCTTAAGCATCTGTCGTCAGTCCCGCTTGACGAGTCAGGCTTGCATCCTAGCCTCGACCGAAATTTGTAAACGTTTTGTCGTTATAATCAAAAATATGTCTTGTTTTTTGTAAAAGTTACTTTCGAAACATGACATGACATCACGCCTGTAGATAATCCCCGAAGGGTTAGGCAGAAGTGTACCCATAAGTACACCCAACATTTTTCCAGTTATGTTTTTAGTCCCATGTAATAGGAGACGAGCCTATTGCCATCAACCGGGCACAAATCCAGACTCCGAGGCCGCTACTGAGAAATTTCTGATGGAAAAACCCAATAACACTTTGCCCGACCTGGGAATCGAACCCAAGACCTCATGAACAGCAGTCGCGCTTGCGACCACTAGAAGAACGAGGCAGTTACTTTGGAAAATCAAAGTCAAAGCATTTTTTTCATACATTCATACATAAACACGCGCTGTGACCTAACAGGGTCATGTTCTCACTAGTTTTAAGCCTAGCATGCAGTCTATGTTAAGTCACGAGCAAAAACAAGTAGGTACACTTAGAAAAATTCAACAGCGTTTTTCTTGTGAAATGGCGGTTGTAACTTTGATATAAGACGCATTTCGTAGTGGTATTGAATTCAAAATACTTTATTCCTAATAATAAAACATTTCAATCAGTAAATTCGAAAAAATTCGCTTCGTGATGTTGCTAGGTGTTTACTTGTTGACTGTACATTGTGCATTAAATAAATAAACTCACGCCTTTTCCCCATGGGAGTAGGCAGAAACAACAGCACACCACCTGCTATGATCCTTACATACTCCTTTCGCCTCGTCCACGTTCATACATCTCACATCACACATTTCGCCAGTTATATTTTTAGTCCCATGTAATAGGGGGCGAGCCTATTGCCATCAACCGGGCACAAATCCAGACTCCGAGGCTGTTACTGAGAAAGTCCTGACGGAAAAACTCAATAACACTTTGCCCGACCTGGAAATCGAACCCAAGACCTCATACACAGTAGTCGCGTTTGCGACCACTAGACCAACGAGGCAGTCGCCTTCACCATCACCATCCTAATCATCACCTTATAGTCTTAGGGCCCGTTGGTGCCCTTCGAATACTGGACCATAAAACAATCAACAATTTGGTAAACTAATCAAATCAAAAATGAAAACAGAAACAAAGCAATTGTTAAAAGAAACCTCAATTTGTTGTAAGAAACAAATACCTAAAACTAAGAACTTCCTACGTTTCGCCGAATTCAACACAAAAATAGCCGACAACAAGCTATTATACATATTTGTACTTTGTTTACTCGTCAGTTTTTTTATGACGTTTTTTATTTACAGTGTTATATATTTTTTTAATCTACTTGTCAAATTCTTGACGATAAACATAGACACGACGAGATTCATTTAAAAAAATAATTGAGGCTGGTATTAATTTACGTTTTAAAGTGACCACACAGGATTCTTTTTATTTTTAACTAGCCTCGGAACCTTATGTTACTCGGAACGATGCAAGGATTGTAACGATACCCCAGACATCTAAATCGGTGCAGGCGTTTAAAAGTTATGGTGGAATAAAGAATCTCACATACATACATACATACATACATTAACCCTGAACACATAACACTCCTTTTTTTGGGGCAGTCGTGTAAAAATAGCTCAGCTGCAATCATATGTGAACCAGTACAAACGCAACATGCAATAACATCTATATTTGTCTGTTTGTCAACGGTTGCTCAAAGCTCATGAGTTGCTCCGAAGGTCGACTGGCGCCTCTTTCACAACCACTGCTTTTACCAATAACACTGCGAAATCAGTCTCAGTGACCCACGAGATGTTTCCAATTCTTGATGGGTTTCTAAACTGACGGAGAGGTAATTTAGTAATGCTTGTGAACATCTTGAAGTTGAGGTAACATGACCATCGATATCTCCGGCAATTGGGCTTGACACCACCCTTTTTATGACCTGTCAAGACGGTTTGTTCCCACTAGTTCTACTGAATAGTTCTACGGTAGAACTAATGGGATTTTGTTTTTCTCACTAGTTCTACGATATACTAAATTACAAAATAGTACAACTAGTGGGAGTCTACTCCCTCTTGTTCTGCCTGTTCCATCAGTAGAACTACTAAACTAGTAATCATTATTTACCTACTAGTGTAAATTGTTGATAAATATGTAGGTAAGTTAATTAGTTTGTTTCCAGTATGTTATTGCATAATTGAGTGTGTATATGGAAAATAAGTGTAAAAAATAAATATTATTTCAATATTTACCATAATATAAACAATGTGTCTTTAAATTAATAGTGTTGTAATGTTTCCACTAATATCTAAGTGTCTTTTAAACAGCGATACGACTAGCATATTTGGTACTTTACTTCAATTTCTAGAACTTATCAAAACGTAGTACTAGTATGAACAAAATATCCCATTAGTTCCCATTAGTTCCGCAGTAAAACATCGATATATTAATTTAATCGAAGTAAATCAAATTAATGTTTAATATAATCACAGTTATTTAAAATCATAATAAATACATAACACTTATGTATATTATAAACATCCATGTCATAATTTAAATTTTACATAACATCTGTCTATTTTAAAATATAAATTAACATTTAATCTTTTATCTTTGACCTCACTATAACCAGTCGGTCAGTTTCGGAGATAGACACATGCAATTCTTTCTAAACGAGGTGGCCTTGAACTTTCATTCAGCTCGATGCTTTTACCACATTGTCGATGGTTCTACAACATGCAGTTACGTTAGTATTACGTTATGAGTTAACTGTTATTTGTAACTTCGATATTACATTATTTTTATATCTCATAACTAATTTATTACTTCATTTTATTAATGTAGCTTTTGCCCCTGACTTTGCTCGATTGAATATTGTTTATCACGGGGTTTAATTTTGTTTGTGCGGATTCCTAACTCTTTTTCTGAAATTAAAGTAAGCAAATTTACTGATTGTGATAAGGTTAGAAGTTTCGGAGATTAGCAGAGCCAAACGAATTGACAGATAGATACAAAAACCCACTAACATTTTGCCCGATCCGGGAATCAAACCCAAGACCTCATGCTCGGCAGTCGCTCTTTGCGATCACTAGACCAACGAGGCAGTCTCAAATCGTATTCGAGTATCAAATTAAAAAATTAACTAGTTTGGCTAACCGTGCCATAAAACGGATAGATCTAAAAAAAACTTAATTATTATGTATATTTATTCATAATTATTAAATAACGAAAGAAAAGCCTAGCATTTATCTTCAATATTTAAGGACATTGCATAAATAACATAACATAACATCACGCCTAAATAATAGTTTATTTTTATGTTTGGCCTGGTTCACATTACATCAGACCGATAAACAACCCACAACTGTTTAGCGACGACCCCGGGTCATTACAAATAGGGATGTTATGGAGCTCCGTAACTAAAACTGTCGGATATCCGAAAAAAATATAACCGAAACCGTATCCGTTTTACAAGTTTCGGATACTTTCGTATAAGGGAGAAGTCTAAATAAAACGACATGTTTTTGTTTGGTGTAAATATTGTTCTAAATAATTATTTACTTAGAAGACTGTAAAAATACCTAGACTAGATAAAACCTATAAATAAAACCAAATTATTACATACTATTTGTGTTTGTATTTTACTTCAATCAATCTAATATCCGCAACCAAAACTATCCGAAACTAACGAATAATCCGAAATAATTACATATCCGTAACCGTATCCGAAACCGATATAATTTTATTCTTATCACGGACGCAGACTAATTAACTACATAATATCACGCCTGTAATTCCCGAAGGGTTAGGCAGAGGTGTGCCATTAGTACACCCACAATTCGCCAGTTATGTTTTTAGTCCCATGTTATAGGGGGCGAGCCTATTGCCATCAACTGGGCACAAATCCAGACTCCGAGGCTGCTACTGAGAAATTCCTGATAGAAAAACCCAATAACACTTTGCCCGACCTGGGAATCGAACCCAAGATCTCATGCACAGCACTCGCGCTTGCGACCACTAGACCAACGAGCGAACTTTACTCGTTAGTAACTATTTTTATTATTTTGCCAATTTTGATCATGTCCTCAGCAATTTGAGGTCTGTTTAAATTTCCGGGTGGACCTTCATATTTATTGCACCAAAATATAATAAATGTTGATTAAAATGTCAATTTTACAAGTCAAGATTTCTGACATTCAACAGTTATCTTGACATTTATTTTTATTTAAACTTATAAATACTTACTTATTGGTTGTTTCCTTAATTTGTAAAATTGATTATTAGGTAGATATACCTAGGTCATACCTAAGTAGGTATTATTTATTTAATATTATTATAGGTTATATTATTATTTTTTAGTAGCAGTAACCAAAGACGTAACTGAATGCGGGTGAACCCAGGTGTATACATATACACCCACATTTCGACAGTTGTCATTTCGATGTTTAAGTTCATATAGCAGGTGGCATGCAATCCCGTGTCGTCGCAAAGCGCGACTGCTGAGGTCTTGGGTTCGATTCCCAGGTCGGGCAAAGTGTTATTTGGTTTTTCCCTCAGGAATTTCTCATTAGCAGCCTCGGAGTCTGGATTTTTGCCTGGCAATAGGCTCGCCTCCCATAACATGGGACTTGAAAATGACTGGCGAAATGTGGGTGTACTAATGGATACACCTCTGCCTAACCCTCCGGAGAATACAGGCGTGATGTTATGAAATGTAAAAAATAGGCCTTCCGCGAAATGAAAAAAAAAAACTTCACAGACAACCGGCATAATTTAGCAGTTAATATGATTTATTTCTTAACACTTGAACAATAAAGTAAATGACTGAAACGTCAATCGTATAAAATATCAGCTATTTATATAATTACATATTTGGTCGCTAATGTCGCGATCAAGCGACCAGCCTTGGCCTTTCTACAGGTTGTTGTGTTTACAAATAAATACATTGCACTACGGAAAACAAGTTGTTACGCCAGTGTTACGTGGGAGAGTTACGAACGAGCGACAAATATACAGTTTTATAATTTAAACACATCTATCTATTTGCCTGCCTCGTTGGTCTAGTGGTCGCAAGCGCGGCTGGGTTCGATCCCAGGTCGGGTAAAGTGTTATTGGGTTTTTCTGTCAGGAATTTCTCAGTAACAGCCTCGGAGTCTGGATTTGTGCCCGGATGATGGCAATAGGGTCGCCCCCTATTACATGGGACTTAAAACATAACTGGCGAAATGTGGGTGTACTAATGGGTACACCTCTGCCTAACGCTTTGGGGCGGGATCAAAGACAGTTGAATCGTTCCTCCGGGACTCGTCAAGCTTCAAAGCCTCGGCGCTTTTCTGGCGGTCTCCACTGTTGATTATGGCTTTCAGGAGTTGCAGTGGTTGGGAACAGTGTGGAGGGATTTCCCTTTTGGGGTTACAGTAGGGGTAGTGTTTATTATGTTTATTTATTTAATTTACATAGGTATGTAATTACATTTATATATTTTTTTATTTTTTTACTTTTTGCAGCTAACCTTGCATTAAAACGGATGTTTTGTAAAATCCTTAAGTAATAATATTTAAATATTCATAATTATTAATTAAGGAAAAAACCTAACATGTACCTATCTTCAATATTTAAGGCCATCGCATACAAAAAATTTTTTTTTTTATAAACTATCTTAGGCTCGCGACTTCGTCCGTCTAAATATCGGTTATTAGCACGCAGACAAAGTGGCAAATAAAAAGTTACATTTCATCAAAATCGGTTCAGTGGTTTAGTTGTGAAAGTGTAATAACAGGCAGACAGACATTATTTTAATTTCGCATTTAGAATAATAATATAAAGTTGCCAGCCCTTACTTAGGTAACAGAAGGTAAAGTTACCGATGTATTTAAATTCCCAACATGACGCTGTAAGGAAAAGCTAGATGACTACAACTGACACGAGCTCGAAATACAATACTTTGTAGATAAGTCATTATACATTGAATATATATATAAGAGGGCAATTCTACTCACTTAAATAAACTGTCAAGACTACAATTTGTCAAAATTATTGACAAATTTTGACTGCCTCATTGGTATAGTATTCGCTAAGCGCAAACATGTGGTCTTGGATTCAATTCCCTGGTCAGGCAAAGTGTTATTGGGTTTTCCCATCAGGAATTTGCCACTAGCAGCCTCGGAGTCTGGATCTGTGCCCAGTTGACGGCAACAGGCTCGCCCCTATTACATGGGACTAAAACATTACTGGCGAAATGTGGACCGTATAGTCTAGTATCCATACTAATGGATACACCTACTGTCTAACCCTTCGAGGATTACAGGCGTGATGTTACGTAAGTTTAGTGGCATTGATTGTCGCCAAAATGAGATTGCGACTAGATTTTTAATGTTTTTACTTACGTGCAATGGCTTTATAATTGATCACGTTTAGTTAGATATTCTTTTATTTTAATTTTATAAAAAACAAATGGCGTAACCGTTTTTATTTTAATGCGCTTAATTAATAAAATAACCTCATTATTGCATTAACGGATTAAAAGGTTATTAAAAAGTATATCCTGTTAAATTAGTCAATTAAATTATATAAATTAAGATAGGTATCTAACATTCAACAGTGCGTAACATAATTATTCATAATAAAACAATAAGGATTTCGAAAAAAAAATCCGTAATAATCGATATTCACCCGAACCAAACCACGGGTTTGAACTAGTTATTCATATTCATATAATTTACAGCACAATTATTTCTCGACCAGTTGCACATTACTATCAGCTGCAGTAACGACTGGTTGCACAACTAACAGTCGGAGGCTGCATTTCGTATGTCAGATGACATGAATTGCGCCGACAATAAATGGGAGAATTACAGAAGTTCCACTGCCGGGCAAAGGCCTCTTCTCATAAAGAGAAGTCACGAGCATCGATCACCACGCTTGCTTAAAGCGATTTCAGACTTATATCAAGTGTAAGTCCAAGATAAATTTAGAACCGGGGTTGCGGAACGTTTCCGGGGTTGTGGGACGTCTTAACAGGATACCTTGGCCCCGGAACGTAAAGGCCAACAGAAGGAACAGGGTGGTTTTTAGTCAGCAAAAATCTGACAGTTCCTTCCGCCCCACCTAGGGCGGAAGGACTTATTTGATGATTTGTATCACCTTAAAAATAAAACGATAAATATAGAAAGAACCTACTTAAGAATAAAAAAAAGTCACATTGGTACTAGCCCACGCGCGATTGCGAACCGACAACACTCGTCTTTGAGAGGCAGGCGTCACTGGGCCAACACAAACATAATTATTATATTAGGGGTTAAATTATTGATTTGTTTAAAATAGATAATTTCTGAAAGTACAGGTTCGATTGCAAAAATCTTCCACTGTTAAATCGGGTACCGTTGCCGAGTGTCATAGGATATGTTTCATGGTATTGACTTACAGACGTATGAAATCGCAAGCAGAAGCAGTAATAAATGTGAACTGTAGTTCCACCTGAGTTACTTTGAGTGACACAAGAGAGATATGAAGACATCAGAGAGACTAATCGTGGCAAATTATAGTACCACCACATTATACAGACTTGGTATAAACATAACATAACACCACGCCCGTAATCCCTGAAGGGTTAGGCAGAGGTGTACACCCACATTTCGCCAGCTATGTTTAAGTCCCATGTAATAGGGGGCGAGCCTATTGCCATCAACCGGGCTCAAATCCAGACTCCGAGGCTGCTACTGAGAAATTCCTGATGGAAAAACCCAATAACACTTTGCCCGACCTGGGAATCGAACCCAAGACCTCGTGCACAGCAGTTGCGCTTGCGACCACTAGACCAACGAGGCAGTCGTACTCTAGTCAGTGGGTGAAGTACTGTTCTTCATCCTTCGCAGTGCGTTTTGGACGGCATTTTAAGACAACTGTCCAGCTTCGCTAGCGTCTGTCTATACTAAGTCTGTAACGTGTGGGCAGACCATTAGGAGACCATGACTCTCTAGTCATGATCCTGTTCTCATTTTCTTCTGCAGTAAGACAATAGCAGGCAATTGCTATACCATGTCAGTTTTTGAAACAATATATTTCTTAAAATAGAACATAATAATATGTTCAAAGCTGATTGTAGACTTCTCCCAAAGATGGTCAGTAATGTGATGGAAATGGAACACAATGCTACCCTTTGAATGTCCAGTATGGTACAATATAAGAATGTGTGTTATGTCTGTACGTGTTTATTAAGATCACAACTCGGAGACTTTAATCGAGCGATTTAAGGAGCTCGTGGCTAAGTAATAACAGCCGCACGGGTCGATCCATCAGGTTAAGCTACGCTTGCCGGGGTTGGTCCGTGGATGGTTGACCATCTTTACACACCGAGACTCCTCCGTGCCTCGGAAAGCATGCGTGGATCTTTGACAGTCGTTACGGGTCGTCAGAAGCCCGAAAGTCTGACAACCAGTCTTACCTAGGGGAATCATATTACCCAGTTACTGGGTTGTGGAGGTCAGATAGGCAGTCGCTCCATGTAAAATACTGGTATTCAGCTGCATCCGGTTAGACTGGAAGCCGACCCCAACATAGTTGAGAAAAGGCTAGGCAGATGATGAACTTGGAGACTTTAATATTTCAGTTATTGGGACCACTTCAAAAGTGAGTTTTAAATGTATTTTAAGTTAACTCACACATTATCTTCAGAAGCTTGCACGAACTAGTAATTCTGCACCTTACCGGTGTATTGTCACATCTGCACGCCATCTATTTGTTACAAGGTCGGCACGGTCGTCGGCAAAGTTGCCAAACAATATGTAGCCGGCAGAATTATTCCATAATCGTTGAGTAACGGTTTATAAATAAATATTTCCATACTGTAAATGGATGGAAGAAATTTCTTTGACAGAAAGTTAAATATGGTTTCACTAAAGCGCTTTAGAGTTTTTTAGGAGTTTGTTTTTAAATGCAGTGTTATGTATTAACAACCTGAAGATACCACTCTAATTCAAGAGGATTTAGATAGGATTGAGCGATGGTGTAATTTGAACCACATGAAGCTTTGTGTGCAAAAATTTTGCCACATAAGGTTTACAAGGAAAAGGAAATCCAGCGCTGTCTCATATACTATAAAAGTAGTATTATTAGAAACTGTCAAAGAGGTCCGCGATCTTGGCGTCATCATGCCAATAAAGTCAATTTCAGAAGTCATATTAATAATAATTATAGTCACTAAATCTACACAGTTACTTGGATTCCTTAAGCGAAGTACTTAGAGGCTTTAAGGTACAAAATAACTAAACATTGTTTTTTATAATTTATTTGTTAGGAGCCACTTGGAATTTGGTAGCATAGTGTGGAACCCACACTATGCAGCACACTTACAAAGAGTCGAAAGCATCCAGCGAGCATTCACCAAAGATAAAAATATACAATATATCTCCTTCGTATGTTTTTATTTTAACCTGTCTAAATATTTGTTTTTCTGTTTACAGCTGAAGATTTCACAAGATGCAGACAAAAAGACCCGAAGCTCAACGATTGTCTTAAAATGGCCGTCCCAGACGCACTCCGAAGGATGAAGAAAGGTAAAAATCCCGCAAGCTATGGTTACCGAAAAATTTATAAATACTATTACTGTTCTTCTTATATATTTAGACTATTCTATTCAGTAACTAGACAGATTAAGAGTTTTGACAAAAAAAGATAGTAAGAATTAACGAAATTGAATGAACTTAAATAATGTACTTAACTTGGTACCTATTCAACCATTCTTATCATTCGTTCCTTAAATCGTTCACTATCCCAACACTATTAGTTGTAGTATGGTAACATTTTTTTTTTTTTTGAACTGTCATTGTCAAGTTTATCTTGGACATCACTGGCATCGGTGAAGTAAAACATCGTGAGGAAACCTGGACTTACTGTTCCACTCAAAACCATGTCAGAAAGTCCTCAGGTTTAGAAACTCTAATACTAGGGTCGTAAGACCTTACTGCCCACACAATAAAGAAGAAGATTGTTAAAGTTACTGAATAGGATTAAAAGTCGAATTATAGAGTGTCGATGACGATCCAAATCAAGTCAACCTAAAATTAAGTTTTTTTAGAATCTTTGGCCCATAGAATCTTGATACCACACATCACATAACACAACATCACGCCTGTAATCTCCGAAGGGTTAGGCAGAGGTGTACCCCTTTGTAAACCCACATTTCGCCAGTTATGTTTCAGTCCCATGTAATAGGGGGCGAGCTAAAAAAATGTATGGTAATATATGTATGTAGATAAAAAGCAAAAACACTTGTGTATCTTACAACTTAATTTTCTGCAAGCTTGCAGCATTAAGACACAAGTGTATAATTCATTCTCATTGATGAATACATGCACAAAACAGCTGATTATCGCACTGTTACGTTTGCGATGACTTAACAGTAAAACAAGTGGTTTGCGTACAACGCACGTGCCTTTTGCATTGTTTTTAAATTGCCTTCCGCGATCGCATATTTGTTTTGTGGGACACACGATTTTGTTGAGCGCGTTGGTAAAATAAAAAGGTATAGGTATAAAAAGTACAAGAATTTGGAAATGCTCCTGAAATCTTACACTATGTAGTTACTCGAAATACTAGTGTGTGGTGTGTTGTGTGTTTTGTCATCTAAGTGTCCCTACACCTACACTTTAGAGGACGTTGTCAACGCTGCTGATGCTGTGATAAACTATGTGTGACCACAATAATTATAGAAAAAAAGGGATTGTCTTAAATCATCGACTCGAAAAGAAGAAGAACGTTTTAATCTAAACTTAGTTAAAATATCAATAATTATTATAATCATCAGTTGAAACAATCACTTTAGCGAAATAACCTAAACTGTATCTGACAGCTATGACTATTTTTAGGGATGATTCTCATTAGAGCGGGCCGTGCCCGGGCCGGGGCGTGGACGAGCCGACGTGGTATTAAAGTGCGTCGAGAGGGCCCGGACGGGATACGGATAATGCACTGTGTAATATAAATTGATTTATACAAAATATATGTAACAGATTTAAAACCGTGCCCCGTCCGTGCCCCATCCGTACCCCGCCCCTTGCACGGCACGCTCTAATGAGAATCATCCCTTACTCTATGGTCTTATTTTTAAGTATGGATACCTATAGTAATTGTGCCCTATTCTAACTGTTACCTCCTCAGGCATATTTTTTTTTAATAAGGATTTGGTTTACTGTCTCCTTATTCTAAGTGTTTGCTGACATTTCCAGGTATCCCGTCGCTGTCAGTCCCTGAGATGGAGCCGCTGCACGTGAACAGCATCAACGTGGAGTCCGGCTCCGGACCCGTCGTCATCACGCAGATGTACAAGAACATCAAGCTGCACGGACTGACTGACTCTGTGCTTACGCTGTATAAGTAAGTTTCTTTAGTTTCTTGTAGACTATGTCTTCTAAGCTGTGCTTCTGCCCGTTACTTCGTCTACATGATAGTCAAGCACACTCATCATCATCATCTGCCTAGCCTTTTCTCAACTATGTTGGGGTCGGCTTCCAGTCTCCGGATGCAGCTGAATACCAGTATTTTACATGGAGCGACTGCCTAGCCCAAGCACGCAAGCACACTATTAGTACCTAAAACGTATGATAAAGGCCTCAGTAATAGTACCTACCGATAGATTTCTATCAGAGATTTTTCTTCAGAATCTATACTTACAGACAAACTAACAAACAAACAATTATTGTAGCTCTTTAAGACCTTAGTTTAGAACGCTATTTGCGTAAGTAATCTATATTTTCCGTACTAATATTTATTTTACGTAAGTACAAGTTTGGTTGTATTTATATATGAACCTTGTAGGCATGCTTTTGTATAGAACAACAGATATTTTTGTTTATAATTTAATGTAAACTTGCTACAATAAATAATAAAATATTCAATAAATATCCAGTATGATACACAACACTTTGAAGCGGTTGCTTATAACCTAATAAATTAGCAAATTTTTTCACGCGGCTATCTATAACCTAATAAATAGTTAAGCAAATATAGTCTAAACTTTTTTTTTGTAACTTTTTCAGAGCTGATCTCAAAAACTACAGACTTAGGACAGACTCGATCACACCCAAGATGGAGTTCATCGCAGACTACATCATGAGGGGCAGGATCCTGCTGCTACCCATACAGGGGAAAGGCATCGCTAACATCACTATGCGTGAGTACATGTAACGCCATCTAGTAGAGAGTAGCGGAGGTAGAAATTACCGCCATCTAGTTTCCAGTAATGGAATTAAAAATGTCATAATTTTTTAGGAGACTTTTGTGATTAAAAGTTTAATTTTTACATTTATTATTACATTTAAAGATCTTTTTTTTAAATTCTTTTAACCGATATCGTTTATAATGTTAAAAAATAAATATCTTTACCACATATTTTTAATCTTGTTGTAGTGCATTTTTTTGTAGTGAATAGTATATATTTTTTTATACTTTTTCATAGTTTGTCTTTTAATAAAAATTGCCCCTATTCATAAGTACTAGAGACGCACAGTGAGTTCAATCTTGACTTAGCATAACATAAAATCACGCCTTTTTCCCATGGGGGTAGGCAGAAGCCACAGAACGCCACACTACGATCCTTACATATAATACTTCACCTCATCCACGTTCATACATCTCGTCATACAAGCACGCCGGTTACGAGTACTGCGCCTAAATCTTGACTTGACATAAATATTAGTGTTACTTACTCGAAAATCTTTTTTCCAGTAAAACTTGTAGTAAAACACGACCTGATAGGCGAGCCGGTGGTGAGGGACGGACAGACATACATGCACATCAAAGACTACAGGGTCAAGTTCATCCCGCAGAAGGTACTCCTGCACTTTACCAACCTGTTCAACGGTGACAAGGCTCTCGGAGATAATATGAATGAGTAAGTAGACATTACATAAGTCTTCAGGGATACATCAGACTGGTGCGAAAGAATGCTGTGAGCGCCCCCGTGCCCCGGCGAAGGGTAATTGGAGGAACATCGTGGGGTTTTAGTACTTAAGAGTCCGACACACCCCTCCGCCTTCCCCGAGGTGGAGGCTGTCCGTGAGGATTTCCCCACGATAAAAAAGGGGGTACAACAGACTAGGGTTGCCAGATTTTGGTTAGCGTCAGGATGGATGGTTGCCTATCACCAGCGGCTCTGAGAGTATATTCAAGAATTGCTTCCAAATTGCTTATATTTGCTACATTTGTTTAATAATTGCTACAAACGATACATTCACAGAAATAGGAACATTTTTTTGACCAGCCATCCTGGCGTCAGGATGGCTGGCAACTGTGTGTTCAGCATGAAGGACGCTGAATTTTTTAAGTTTATTGTATCAATAATTGCTTCCTAGTTGCTACATTCCCGAATTTAAGTTTGAGCTTCGTACATACATTACTTAAAATTATAGCTATTTTAAATTTTTTAACAACGAAGCGCCTGATGATTGGTAAAGGCAACAGTTTCTTTTACTACAATTTCTTAAACAAATCGTGCAGGCGCTCACACGAATCAATTTGAGCTAGGAATTTCAAAAACGAAGGATAAAATTCAGGAAATGTTTAGGATTCCGGTATTCGAAAATTCTCGATGACTTTTTTCCAGTTTTCAATAATGGAATTTTGAATTATGATAACGAAGTACCTACAGTTCAAATACGGGACAGTCAGTCCCGCTGGAACATTTTAAGCTATGCCTAAAATGCGGGACGTCCCGGGAAATACGGGACGCCTGGCAACGCTACAACAGAAACATTTTTCTTAGAAATGAAATCTCGCATGTCAACATAGGAGGTTATATGCTTCCGCCCTTTTTGCGTGGAACCCTAATATTTTTTATTAAAAAAGCAGCAAAAATCTGCCAGTCTGGTGAAAGTCAAAATCGATCCAGGCGTTTCGGAGAAAAGATTGTTAAGAAAACTAATTATTACTTTTAACTTGTTTCAGATTCCTAAACTCTAACTCGGACCTCGTCTTCAACGAACTGAAAGACTCTTATGAAAAGGCTCTGAGTTCTGTGTTCCAAAACGTGACTAACGAAATATTTGACCGAGTACCAATGAACAAAATATTCCTTGAAGATTAATTATGTTCATCATTACAATGTTATGTAAGAAATAGCAAGACCTATAGGTAAAACGCTTAATTGAGTCCTCGCTGGCGAGAAATATATATATAAACTAGCGACACGCCCTGGCTTCGCGCGGGTGCAATGCTGATACTGAATATAAATATAATATAGCCTATGTCACCACAAACCAAAAAAAATCAATCAAATCTTTCCTCTCATTATTTTTTGAGATTACTAGCATTTGTCCGCGACTTCGTCCGCGCAAAAATAAAATAAAATATATGCTATGTTACTCGCAGATAATGTAGCTTTTTAATGGTGAAAGAATTTTTAAAATTGGTCCAGTAGTTTTTAAGTTAATCCATTACAAAAAAAAAAACAAAAATACATTTTTTTCCTCTTTATAATATTAGTGTAGATAAATGAATCTCTATTTCCCTTGATCACGGCATGACGCGTGAACAGCTGGATCAATTTCACTAATTATTTTTTTGTTGTGTGTGTTATTGTAAGGAGAAGGATTTTATTAAAGAAAATTCATCATCATCTAGTAAATAATTACCACTGTGACGTCATATATCCCATCATATCACGTCCAGTGCACGTTTCGCCTCTTGTGCATCACGCCACTCACGCCCTCCACCCGTACCTCTCCCGGTCCCCGTTCACGTCCTACCCCCGCGCCCCTGTTCCCAGCAAGCGACGACTCAATTAAGCGGTTTAGCTATAATTACTATTTGCAATAATTAAATTAAAATCATTCCTTTTGGGTAAGCGAGGAAAACAAATAATACACCTTCAAGTTTGTGGTATTTATTGAAGTTGCTTTAATTAGAATTCGTTATAAATAAGTTACGTTAAATTTTATAATTAAATAATTTTAATTAAATTAGATTGTAAGTAAATAAATTTATGAAATGGAATGCCGTTTTATTTCGCTTTACGAATGTTTTAAATTATGTTTCTAAATTGTGTTACTATAATTTTGTTAAATATACATAATACCGTATCTTCCCAGGTAGGTACAGTTGAACAAATTATTTGGTATTCGGGCAGAGCTTAAAAACAAACAAGTTTGCCATAAGCATAAACAATTATACGCACACAACAAATATTAGATTTTTTTTGCCTGTATAACAAATAACTTGTTCAACTGTACATAATTGAGAAACGCGCCATCTCTTGTCAGTTTTTAGTAACTTTGTAGAAAAGCCGTCTTGGTTGGCTGGTACAGAATTGGTTCTCTGTCTTTCTTGGCGGGTCTCCTCTCGTTCAGTTCCACGTCAAGAGGCTCCCGACCCATCTGCGCTTGCTGCGCGGATCTCAAACACACAGCTTTACAGAATGCTTCGTTTATAATTACTACTGAAATTTAAAAAAATTGGTTATCGATTTTACATAAAAACCGGAATTAATACCTCCAAGAAACATTGAATTTTGAGCAACTGTGAATCATATTACTATGGCATTAGGTCTTCTTTACATTACCTACATATAAAATAAAGTCGCTTTCCGCTGTCTGTACGCTTAGATCTTTTAATCTACGCAACGGATTTTATTGCGGTTATCATCAATAGATGAAGTGATTCAAGAGGAAGTTTTATGTATCTACATTGCACCCGTGCAAATCCGTAATGTCGTGTCATGTTAGCAAAATGCTGGATATAAAATGATGTTACTCACATATTCCTACTAAGAGCAAGTACAGAATAAGCCCCAAAATAAGAGCGTCGTATTCCATTCTTGAAAAATCTGGAAATAAAAATAATCAGTTGGTTTTGACTACAGATGTGTTTGTCCTAGACACTACTTAGAGTTCAGTTTGACCAGAATGAGCCAACCCACAATCTCTGAATAATTAAATACAGTACAAATGCGAAAGTTTAGATGGATGTTTGTTACTCAATTACGCCAGAACAGCTGAACGGATCTAGATGATATTTGTCACAGAGATAGATTATAGTCTGGCTTAGCACATATGCTACTTTTTATTCCAGTAAAATATACGATCCCCTTGGGAAAATAAATCAACTTTGAACCCTACTTTCATCCCCTTAGGGGTTGAATATTGGAAAATCCGTTCTTAGCGGACGTCTGCTAACTATAAACAACTTTTTTGCCAAATTTCATCTCTATACGTCAAGCGGTTTTCGCGATATTTCATGATGAGTGAGTGAGCGCTTTCATATATTTAGATTCCAATATGTACTTACTAGCACCTCCTGGGCCTCGTAGCTCTGATCAGTTCCCTGACGGAGCAGTATGCAGCAAACACTATTAATATAAAAATAGTTGTTTGCCAGAAATTTTTCAGTAAAACTTCAGGATCAACCATTCTCGAATCTAAAAGGAGGGACTTTTTTTACACATGAAAATTTATTTATAATCTGGTACTCAAACTAAATGTCCTCTCTTAACAAAAATCCAGCGATTTTGATCGTCTATAAGGTTTCCTAACCGAAGGGATCATCTGAGCCCTATTACTAATCCTCCCCTGTACGTCCGTTTGTCTGGCAACGGTCTGTATCTCATTAACCGTAATAGGTGAATTTAACTTTTCCACAGATTGTGTATTAATATGGCCGAAATAGCAACAATTACAAAAAAAAAAACAAGTCAAACATTTTAGGGGTCTGTATACAAAGAACGTATTTTATTGGATGTAGTTAAAAAATGTAAACTCACGCCTTTTTCCCACGGGGGTAGGCATTCACCACAGAGTTAAAAATGTAAGATGATACGAAATTCTTCTTGTGCGAATTCGAGACACATTTTCCGGATTTTTAGAGGTTTTTTACCCAAATAATAACTACAACCCCACGAATGACTAAGAATACTAGAATACTTACAAAAATCCTAGAAAAACCAGGGACGTATTCAATAGTATTTGTGCTGGCTATATCTGAAACACGATAATACACAAAAGCGTCAAACTTCTTCAGACTAACTCTCATTAAGCTCCCAGACTTCATGGAACTCGACCCAACTGTCGATGCTGACGTACAGTCAACAAAAGACATTATAACTAGGGTCGTCAGACACAGCTGTAGTTTTCTTAGCCCCCATACTGTTCCTAACCAAACTCCTGAAAGCTAGGATCAACAGTGGTGACCACAAGAATAGCGTCGAGGCAATGAAGCTCAACAAATCCCGCAAAACGATTCAACTGTCTTGGATCCCGCAACGAAATTAATAAGAAAAGAATCTGAACAACAGAGCTACTTCTACTTATCTCCAAACAAGCAAGAGGCACAACAGAACTAGGCCAATAGGCACAAAGGGACGGATCGCTACCCATGGAGGTTTTTTAACAAAAGCTCCGCCTATTCTTGTCCACCTCCTCGATGACATAGGCCTAATCCCAAGTTGCTTCACATTAATAGTTTCAGTGCCTTCCGAATTTAGCCACCTTTTCTAAGATTCATCTAGTTATGACTGTTCTAAACACTACGCTACACCGCTCGATCAATTAAGAACTTCTTCTTCTTCTCCATGGCTGGCCCAGAAAACAAGCGATGTTAGTGACTCCATTTCTATTCTGGGAAGTTTCATTTCGGATTTTCTTCGAAAAATCTCTGAGTCTCTTTTTGGCAGTGAAAGAAAGTAAGAAGAAAGAAAATGCGCGTATTGGCTTTACAGTAAAATGATAATGCCAAAAGGGCCACAATTCAGCATAATGTCAGATGACAAAACAAGGAGTATTTAAGCTGATTTTCAGCTGTAACCCACGAGTGCTATAATAATAAACACAGAGGGAGGTGTGTGTCCGTTTAGACAAATAAAATAAGCGCTATGACTTAGTCGTCTTGTGTACGAGTGTGTGCTACAATATATACCCTATCCACTATTTCCTACAATAAGGTAACTGCATTATTCTTCTAAGCAACGAAACGGTGGATCATTTTATTATTGTAAAATTCGTAACACTTACTACCACGGAACTCCTGGCCTAGCAAGCCTGAATACTTCTCTCACTGACAGGTACGCGGCAAACACAATGACGAGAAAGAACGTTGTATTAAAAATATGTCCAAGCAATTTGAGCAGTGTAGACACGCTCATCATCGGGATGAGCCAGATTTTTTCATGGAATCATCACGGCCAATTTTTCTATAGTAGTAATTTCCCTCTTACGAGAGATTTCGACTGCCTGGTGAGCTGACAGCACTCTGTGGTTGACTGTCTGTCAGTTTTGACAGCACTTGACGTAAGGAGAGATGGCGCTTCTTTTTTCTTTCAAAAACTTTAAGGCTGCTTAAAGAGGTTTGGTTGTGTTCTGGTACCTCCTACATGGTTCTGATTCAATAACTTTTTACTACTTTCTACGTTTCGCATGTAAAGTTTGTTTAATTTGACATAACATCATAACATCACGCCTGTAATCCCCGAAGGGTTAGGCAGAGATGTACCCATTAGTACACTCACATTTCGCCAGTTATGTTTTTAGTCCCATGTAATAGGGGGCGAGCCTATTACCATCAACCGGGCACAAATCCAGACTCCGAGGCTGCTATTGAGAAATTCTTGATGAAAAACCCAATAACACTTTGCCCGACCTGGGAATCGAACCCAAGACCTCATGCACAGCAGTCACGCTTGCGACCACTAGACCAACGAGGCAGTCGTGTTTAATTTGAAGAATTATAATATCATTGGGTGATACTTATATTATGTTGATGTGGTCGAACAAGCCAAATTCGCAAAAAAAAAAGTTTAAATTTTTTATTTAAAGTTAGCACCAGTATACCAGCTTTAAATTCAATCTGATATGCTTTTAAGCTGTAAAAGTTTCATTAAAATCTTGTTTTTGGTTATACGTGTGATTGACTGTGATCATATTCTTTTTAGAGGGCTGTGGAGAAGCGCCTGTGGTCGGGATTCAATGTTAAAATAAAATTCAATGTTATAAGATAAACTTATTGTTTATTCCGTGAATAATAACAGATTTCTATGGCATAGTCACTGGTAACATTATGTCGAACTGAAATAATGTGGATTAACTTACATCTTAGCCTCTAATCTTTGTCATTGTTACACTATCACAAAAACATAACCCTTACTTGCAGTCGGGTAAAAATGTTAAATTCCGAGAAACAAAAAAAATTTTTTTTACTTATCGCTTTTTTGTTATTCTTTTCCTAGTTTTTTTATGATAGTGTTACAATGTCTACACAAATGTCATTTATATTGTGATGAACATCCTCATCTAGTGTAAAATTATAGATATAAGTATTAATAATAATTTTATTTATAAAATAATTATTGAGAATGTCCATTTTGGGTCATCTGTTTACCAAAACATTTAATTTTCTAATTCTTTTTTTTGCTTTAATTCTTTTCTAATATATTTTTGGTATGATTTTCCATGAAAAATAAAACCAAATAATTATTATAAATTATTTTTATTATTTTTTGTAAACAGATGACATATTTTTAAGGCTTGAGCGTTATAAACATTTTGTAGGTTTTGACAGAAACGTAAAAAAATAAAAAATATATAATAGAACAATAATGTTTTTATAGATTGCGTACATTATGATTTAGGAAAAATCTTGTCCATTGCGCATGAGCCATGACATTTAACTTAAGCATAGCATTACAACATAGGATTAACATTTGTGACATCATTATAAAGGTCTGCCAGACCGAAAGATTAAAAATCGTATGATATTTTACTTACAGATAATTACTTCAATCATTAATTTAATTAGAATTAAATTATTTATTACAATGATAGAAGTATTATTTTGCAAAATGTTATTTTAGACATCGGATTAAATTTTTAAATCAGCATTAAATATTATGTTGAATAGACATTTTTATAATAAAAGAACAAAATATATTTAGTTTTTTTATTTATTTAATTTGAATGTTTTTTTTTTTTTTTTTGAAAAATATAAAGATTTTTTAAATTATAAAACATAGTAAAAATAAAAGAAAAGGGGTCAAAATAACATTTCGCCGATGTCAATCTACAGCTATGTGTATTTACTGTGTTTGCTACACTTCGACATGGACGGTTTTATGGCAACTAGTGACAACTAATGTTTTTTTTTTTCGTAAAGAGTGTGCAAAAATATCTCTTACTTTTAAGTATACTACAATGAGGTAAGTAAATGGATGTTCTTGTCGTTTTTTTTTTTATAATAAGTGATGCCATATTACCATTTGGTTTTTACAAAAAAGCTACGTGATTATCTTTTTTTTTATTAAAAAACACTACAGATTTTATAAGCTCTACCTTTCACAACCTATACAAAATGAGATTACTTTTAAACAAAAATTGCTGAATATCCCGGCTACTCCAAATATGGAATGATATTTTCGTTAAATGCATAATTTCAAATGTCAAATAATTAAGTAATTTTTCTTTTAATTAATTAGTAAAGTTTTACCGGGAAGTTAAAAAAAAAAGTAATTCTAAAACTTAAAAGTAACTTAATTATAACTTGTCATCTTGTATAATAAACGTACTTGAGTACCTACTTTTTTTCTTAAATTATAACTATTAGTAACATTTTTTATATTACTAATACTATTATTTAAAAAGGGGATTATAAGAAGTTTGTAAAAAAAATACTGTACCAAAGTTTAACCCGTTAAAACACAAAAAAAACTCAAATTATTTATTTTTTGTGTACTACGTTATCTACATAATTTAATGGTGTTTTTTTTAAATTATTTTTCGGTTAATCTTTAGTACATTTTGTGAACTAATAACCAAATAAAATGTGGGGTCAAGTTTCACTGCTTATCTAACTTATAACTAAAAAATTGTAAATTGCTTGTGATTCTAATTAGCCAAAATAATTAAATTAACAATAACTAAACAACAAAGCTAACATTTTTATTGCTTAGCACCATATTTAACCGACCTTTGATAAAAGAGTTATGTTTTAATCGCTTCTGCTACATTAGGAATAGGCTAGAAGCTTTTAGCTATGTTCAGGCAATTTATTTTATATTTTCGGCTATATTTTCTTTTAAAATAAACCCAAAAAATAAATTAAACATACTTATAAATTAAGTATATTTCGTATAAACAACACCCAATTTTATAAAAGTCGGTTTTTTAAGCAAATAGATGGAAAATTTGATAAATTCAAAATGGTTTACGTTAACATTACAATATTGTTAAAATGGTTAGTACAAATTTTCTAATCGATAATTAGTACTAAACTAAGGTTAAAATTCTAAAAATCGTCATAATTCTTGGGTAGATTACACCATACTAACTAAAAGTCTAGCTAACAGTTGATGTAATCCACGTTTTGGACAAATCGACTGCTTCAGTCGTAGTTAAGTCAAAATCATGGTTAAACCGGTCCATTCAACTTACCCTTGGTACATTTTACCCCCACAAAAGTCTGGTCTATCCAACTCGGAACTATACACCTAGATTGATTCCATACCTATTATTGCAGTCCATTATCAAGTGCTAACCAGGGCAAATCGCTTGAGACCGGTCCTTGTCTAATCCGTTTATAATCTTAGCCCTTATCGCTACATACACAAAGATATGCGATATTAAAGTCCATACATTTCCCGACACATTAAATATCACACTCACAATTGTCTGCAATCCTTCATTGAACTATCACCAATTTAATTTGACCTGTCTTCACAAGCTAAACACTAATATAAATAGTTCAATTATCACTGGTTATTGTGTCCACGCTGTCACCAGACTCCTGTCATGGGAACTGCGACGTGGATGTAGACCTCCTGCAGCCAATGGACACTGGCGCTGGTATCCGAGAGGACCCATTCCTTGGGTCTTTCCTAGGTGCGGCCAACTGCCTTGTACTTGTAGATCTTTCTAATTTTCCATCAGACATAACCCAGGCTGATGTGAAGTCAGCATAGTCTGAGTCCTTAGAGCTAGTTCTGGAGAGAGAATCGTCTCCTTTTGAATATGTCCTAATAATCTCCTTCATTTTTTCTAGAACGGATGCGTCATCCTTTGCAGATTCTGTTGACCTAAGGATCTGTTCTAGTAAAGGACTTAAAGGCTTTTGATTCGGTGGGGACCTAAGAGTAGCGCTGCTGGCCCTTAGAGGGGAATTCCTCTTAAACGCATCAGTTTGAGGAGTCTTAGCCCTCATTTTCGGAGATTTATTCGGATTTTCAAACGTATCAGCTCCCAAAGTAGGCCTGGACTTTCCTTTGACCTGGTTTGGTGCGGTCCTGCCGCTCCAAGTATTCCTGGCAGTTGGCGGCAATTTCGGTGTCAATTTTGGTGATGTTTGAACCGGATTTGCGGTATGTTTCGGGCTGGGCGTGTTCCCCCGGCTGGGGGTTCGGTTTCTGACGGGAGAATGGGGAATGCGGCTAGCCTGTCGGCTTCTTATCGTCTTCGTTGGTGACTGGGAAGCTTCCCGAGCAGCCCTGAGGCTCAAGCTGGGAGAATCGTTGCTTTCAGTGACGATAACTACGCGGTCAGGGCTGCCTCTGTTGGATTTCTCGTCTATGGAACTAGGTTTCCTGCCTCCGTAGAACGTGTCTGAGAAGTCAGTCTTGCGAAGGCCCGTGTTGAGGCTCACGTGGGTGTCGACTCGTTCGTTCTTGTCCATGTGACAGCCGTCGTCTTGGTCGAGACGCTCTGAAAATAGAGAAAAAAAAATTTGAGATAATGGAAAATTGTCAGTGATACTTTCTGCTTCACATCCTTCCATTAATGACTTTTTTACACTGTTACAAATTGTTACTCGCCTAACAGCCATGTTGCAATTAGTTTACTCAATATTCCTGCATATTACTTAGCAAAAATTATACCATAATAATTGTCAACAGCTATTTACAAGTATCAAACCAGATATACCTTTTAGAAAGACATTATAACACTTTAATCTACCTTTTACATTATTCATTACTACAATTAAAACCAACAAGCTCGTTGGTTACATTCTCATTCATAACCCTTAAGCTAACCCTCGGTACATAAAAACAGTATCTAATTTACAATGCCCATGTTTAGAGGATAATAACACTTAGATTAAGTTAATAATTCTGACCATATTGAGCTGTGTCCGTGACCATATATGGAGAGGCAGCAGTCGTGGCGAGGACTTCCCTTTTCCGCAAAACTTTGCTTGTTTAAGTGAACGTTTTGTATTAGAAAATAATGTTTTATAGGTTTACGATATTTTCTGGTTAGTTTTTTTTTAAGTCTGGCATTCAAAACGATGACTACGGTATGATTATATTGAAAAGAGTGTCTGTGGAGTTTCTTGCTCGTTCCTCACCATAGAGGCCTATCTACGTTTTGGAACGAGCAACTAGCTTCAACTTTCTGACTGCCAATTCAAAAGTGTTTTTAAATGGTCTATAATAAAGGAATGCTTTGACTTTAAGTTAAACATGGTGGAGCTCATGGCTAACTATTAACAGTCGCACGAGTCTACTCATCCGTTTCAGCTACGCTTACCGGGGTTCATACATGGATATGTGATTTCAATTACACATCGAGACTCCTCCGTGCTACGGATAGCACGAAAAGCCGTTGGTTCCAGCTTTCAACTCTGACAACCAGTCTTCCCAAGGGGTATCGTATTATCCAGTGGGTTGTGGAGGTCAGATAAAGCAGTCGCTCCATGTAACATACTGGTTTTTAGCTGCATGCGATTAGACTGGAAGCCGACCCCAACAGTCGGGAATAGGCTAAGCAGATCGATTGCATTGACTTTGACAATAAATGTAAGTATCAGTCTTCAATAGAATGCAACTACGGATATGTTCGATTTCCTTCAATCAACTTTATCTTTTCGCTCATTTTCACATAGTCACGTGTACAACACATGTTTGATATGTATAAGATCGCAGGTGTGTTGAAGAACGTGACGATATTACGCGTCAAAATGTTCGTGTTCGTGTGATCGTAAAATGGTCCTATGGTATCGCAAATAGGTGCATATGGTCACTTGTTTTCCGAAAGACCAACTAAAATCTCATGTTAAATGCCTGGCCTTTGTTAACCGAATATATAACGTACAATAAAATAATAATAAAATGTCATATTTAAATGATATTAAAACGGAGTGTCAAAATTGTTCAATCTTCCCAAATTTGCTTAGCTTTCGTCTTCAATTCAATTATGATAAGGAGCATGGCTTTGTTGACCAGTAGCCGAACGATTGGCTATCACACAGCGCGTCCTGGGTTCGATTCCAGCATGTGACAAATATTTGTATGGCCTAAAGGTGGTACCGGTTATAATTATGTTTGTGCACCAACGATACAGGTGAAATTCATAGAGAGAGCAATGGTTTTTTTTTTTTTAAATTTCTCTTAGACGAAAACGCATGTCTTGAATTTTAAATAACTTTTCAGTACTAATTACACCAAACAAATTAAAAATAAAAGCGTAGAAACAAGAACTATCGAGTAAAATTAATTCAATTCGCATAAACACAGGACCAGTTTCTTACAAACGTATTAGTTGGTCCTTATGTCCGCGCCCACATTCAAGAACATTTAGTTATAACAATGTTGTCAAGACCATGTTGGGTGGAATGTCGTTCATGCTGCCTTGCAGGGTAAGCAGGGGTCCAGGTGACTAATGTGTGGGCTTGTTAATATGTCTTATGTGACATTTGTCTTTTGACCTTAGAAGGACAAAGAATTTGTCAATTGAAAGGAATGTAGTACTTATATAAACATAATCTGTACTATAAGGATAGTGGAGCAAAACATGGAGCATTTACAAACACCACATGTTAAAAGAATCTAAGTTTTTCTTCGAATATTAGAGTCAATTTTTGAATTGAAAATGGCTACGATGAGTAAAAAATAAAAAATAAAAAATAAATATCTTGGGACAACTTCACACACGGCTATCTGATCCCAAGCTAAGCAGAGCTTGTGTTATGGTAACCAGACAACTGATATACATACTCATATAATTTATAAATACATACATATTATAGATAAATCACACCCAGACACAGAACTAACAATCATGCTCATCACACAAAGTTTGTCCTGGGTGGGAATCGAACCCACGACCTCCGGCTTAGCAGTCAGGGCCGCTAACCACTAGACCAACAGGCCCGTCGAGTTATTATTTTTTGTTGATAAGTCTGTGTGTCTGAATTGTTTAAAGGACAATATTTCGACACTATATCCTTCAATTCATTGGGTTTTGCTAAAACGAATCAACCCTCGGCAAAATTTAAAAAAATATTTTAGCATAGCTTTGGGACTTACATAAAACTTATTGCCGAATAGTAAAATATAACATTTGGCAATTATAATTAGTGCGTAATTAATAAAATTTTAATAATTTATAGACTGTGAATTAGCTCCTTTTAGCAGAACTAATCTCAATTATACCTAATAGTCACAATAATATTAGGTTTGCCAAAAAAAAAAAACAACGCAACACAAAATTTTTCTTTTTAATTTCAGAAATTATTAATTCATCGTAAGTCCAAGATCACGCCTGATACATAGTTTCTATTCGTGTTATTTATTAGAACTGATAGCATCGCCCTTGTACATAATTAGTGGCACTTGTTTATAATTACAACTATTTGATAACGTTAATTGCGAATGCTTGTAGGATGAGATAAACCCGCCATTATCAATCGAAGAGTGTACTGTGTTCTTACTAATGAGGCGTCGGGAATTTGTCCTTTTCTTTTTGGTAGGTGGGAGGGAATAAATTACTGCTTTATTATTGACTAACACTCTCCCGCGACCTCGTCCGCATAAATGTCGATTTTCATGGATGCGGACGAATTT
This sequence comes from Hoplodrina ambigua, assembly GCA_949774945.1. NCBI lineage: Eukaryota > Metazoa > Arthropoda > Insecta > Lepidoptera > Noctuidae > Hoplodrina > Hoplodrina ambigua. The sequence goes on from OX458984.1 coordinate 671,125, forward strand.
GCAGTATGAAAAGTAGCCTGTAGCCTATATCCTTCCTTGGGTTTCAAACTAACCCCATGCCAAATATCATCAAAATTGGTTCAGTGGTTTAAGCGTGAAAGCGTAACAGACAAGCGGACAAAGTTATTTTCGTATTTTTAATATTAGTATGGACTGGCTTTTGTCGGCGACTTCGTTCGCCTGAATTTTCTTAAAAATCCGTAATTTGTTTTGAAAATAAAATATTGCCTGTGATACATTATTTAATATTGCTTTCCATAGGTGAAGGAATTATTAAAATTGGTTTAGCAGTTTTTGAGTTTATTACATCGTGTCAAACGCATGCTTAAGAACATTTTCAAAATGTCTTAAGTATTTAAAAAAAAGGTCTCTGTTTCTATGAAAAACTTAAAATCGGTTGAATTTAGCTGTAATACAATTTTTCAAAAATGTTCTCTGATACCTTTTTAAGCCTATGTATTCTCCTTATGTGTAGGAAGTTACAAAATAGTACAAGTAGGTTGGTAATTGACATCTTGAATATTTATAACCAAAAACGTTTAGTATAATTAAAAAGTCCCAGGTTCACTTTATAAGGAAGTTCTCATTAAAAAACTGATATGACGAACAACAATTATGATTAATTCAATTATCATTCTAATCAAATCAATTGACGTAATATTAATTGTTATTATTTAACTAGCCTGATGCACGCGACTTCATTCGCGTAGATGTCAGTTATCACTGAGTATATTGCGCGGAACCCTTATTCTTTTTCCAATATTAAAGTAGTACAAGTTACTTTTTATTTTGTCAGGTATCTGCTAGTGAAAGTCCCGTCACAATCGGTCCAGGCGTTTAGGAGATTAGCCCAAACAAACAGACCAAAAATATTTTTTTCGTAAATTTATTTTTAAATAGCTGTTAAATTGAAATTATTACAAACAGACAGATAGATAGATACAGATAGTAATGAATGGGCACACAGATGTGGTTGCTTGTCATTCATAGCCCGGTGGGGCACCCGATTTGGTTACTCAAGGACCGTCATTGTTTTACATGCGCGAATTTTGACGCAAACGGTCGAAGCTGTTGACCGCTTGACTACATTACATGGTTTAATGTACAGACAACAAATGAGAAAGATATCCAGGGTCGTCAGATATAGATGAAATCTTCTTAGAAACGGAACTGTTTATTATTTACTTTTTAAATGAAATTACATTTGGAAACATCTATCAGTTTCTAAGAAAACTTTAATTTTTTAATTCAACTTTAAATGACGGCCCTGCATACCTATCTCATTTGTTGAATGTACATGAGACATTTACTAAGTGTTTCATTCATAGAGCTCTCTCTAAAGTGTAAAATCAGAATAAGTAACGAAATCTTTTACCTTCGATTTAATACATGATTCTCCAGACTGAGTTATTGTTTACATTTTTGTCGGAAAAAAAATCTAGTGGTCTGAACATTTTCTTTGTTTAAACGCCCTAACCTATGAAAGTACCACCCGCATTAAAAAAAAATATTTTTGTATTTTTAAATCAGATGCATACGATATAAAACATCAAGCTATGACCTACGGGAGCAGAGCAGTATACCAGAGACGTAACTTAACGCGGATGAAAAGACCACGCGGAAAAGTCTCGGGCTGAAACAAGTGTTGATATAGACTTAAAAAAATCCTGCTTCTTGACTAGCAACTAGGAACGTAATGTATTATTGTAACAAACTTTAGGAATGTCACTCCTGACAAAGAGTATTATCGAACTTGTTATGTGAATATAATATGTCTTGTGCAATACTGACTAGTCTATAAATCTATAAATTAATACATATAAATAAAATTATGTCCGTGTGTAATGGAAAAATAACAACTTATTACTGAATGGATAATTATGTAAGTTTATCCAGTATTTACACAAAAAAAGGTATTTTTTTAAATTTTCGTCTGTCAGTCTGTCTGTTTGCTTCGGGTCATCTCCTAAACGGCTGGACCTATTTTCACTGACAGATAGCTTATATTATAAGGTATAACGTCAGCTGGTTTTATTCTGAAAAAGATATTAGAGTTACGCGCAAAAATAAAAACCCTGTGATGACCGACATTTACACAAACATGTCTCGGGAACTAGTTAGTCCTAGATAAATGTCCACGCGTGCCTTTTAAGACACATGACTATGGTCTAAGGAATGTCTAAACACAGGCCACATCTGTTAGGCAGACTAGTGGCGATCATTGTGCTTACCTGTGTTTGTAAACGTCTTATTTAATAAGTGATATGTTTTGCCTTTGGATACAGATGTCATGCGCATGATTCACATGATTGGCATACTGATTGGTGCAGTTCTAGAAGATTTTTGGTGACGTCCTATTTTGGTAAACAAAATATTTGATGGAGCCCTAAAATAATTAGAAATGGTTTTATGTGTATTAATAAATTAATAATAAAATAATGGGAAGTACTCGCATGAAAGTGCGACTGTTGAGCACGAGGTCTTGGGTTTGATACCCAAGTCGGGCAAAGTGTTATAGGGTTTTTCCATTAAGAATTTCTTAGTGACAGACACTGGTCCTCGGAGTCTGGATTTGTGCCCGGTTGATAGCAATAGGATCGCCCTCTATTACATGGGACTTAAATGTAGGTACTAATGGGTACACCTCTGCTTAACCCTTCGGGGATTACTGACGTGATATTATGTTTAAATCAATTGTTCATCAATTGTTTTTGGTTAGGCTTGATAGGAGAGAGTTGAAGTCACATGAGGTTGTTAATAAGACCAGTATTTTCGTAAAGTCACACTTTGAGTATGGCTGCTTTATAGGATGGTGTTTAGGCCAGCTTAGTCATACCAGTACAATACATTTGAGCACACTATGCAATTTAATGTTACCCGACTACTCATTTTGTGAGGACAGTGCAATTTAACGGTACGCTGCTATCAGTTGCGAAAATAATTGCAGGATAGGCGTCAGTTATAAGAGATAGCGATCATCGCAACTAATGAATTAAAAGATGGCGAAAGCGGGGGTACTGCCCCCTTTTCGAGTGCTTATAGGTGACAATTTAAGTACCTACCCGTTATTACTACGCGGGAAATATCTTGTAATTGTGTCTTGTTCTGCCAAAGTGAATCAACACATGAAATGGTAATGATATAAAAAAAAAACAATTATTTTTTTAATTATTCTAAGCATAAGTTTGGAATTGACTTTGGCTATTGATGCAAATTGTACTCAGTAATGTAGGTTGAAAATGAATTAGTATGATGTAATCTTCTATTTTCTTCTTCTAAATATATAAAAGCGAAAGGTCACTCACTTACTCATCAAGAAATATCGAAAGCCGCTTAACGTATAATGATTAAATTTATCAGGGAGATAGTTTATAGTTAGTAGAAGTCCCCCTCAGTGGATGAAACGGGTGACCAAAGTTTATATCTGCTGTGCATGAGGTCTTGGGTTCGATTCCCAGGTCCGGATTCCCGGTTGATGGCAATAGGCTCGCCCCCTATTACATGGGACTAAAAAAGAAAAATAACTGGCGAAATGTGGGTGTACTATAATGGGTACACCTCTGCCTAACCCTTCGGGGATTACATGCGTGATGTTATATATATATATATATTAAGAGACTGTTGGTTGGCCTGTTTTGTCAGAAGTTAGCTCAGTAACCGCAGTCTCTCATAACTTGTGCTGCATACAGCGTGTGCACAAAACATTCGTTCAGGTTGCGTCTGTGTGTAACAACGTTTCAATAACGCGAATAATGACTCTCGCTGAAATTTACACAATACCACACAAATACGACGTGTGTATTGTAAGTACACATTGTACATAGACATGTGTGTATTATACAGGTGATTTGACTAATAACTAATGGTAATGTGTTTTATTACTATACAGTAGAGTTTTTTTTTTAAAATTTGAATTATGAAAAAACTACGATGACGATGCAGGATAAACCAAAACGATGGATTTCCTAAAATTGAGATCCTAAATTTAAAGAAGTTGTAGGGGTTCGTTCCATAAGAAAAAATAATCACAAACAAGCTTATATGTTTCTGATACTTTTGAAATAATAAATAACAAAAAATCTCAGATTAAATAAATTACGTAAACCTAATTCAATGTCAATTGGGATGCACAGTAATGTTACACACATTACTGTGCATCCCAAACTTATCCATAGGATAGGCTTTAAATTATTCAACCTACAATACAAAATCACATCAATATACATTTAATAAAACAAAATCAATTCCCGGCAGTGCGAGTAAAAATGATACTGAATTTTAAATATAAACAGTTAATTTTTACAATCTACACAAAACTGCCTCGTTAGTCTAGTGGTCGCAAAACGCGACTGCTGAACATGAGGTCTTGGGTTCGATTCCCAGGTCGGGCAAAGTGTTATTGGGTGTTCCATCAGGAATTTCTCTGAAGCAGCCTCGGAGTCTGGATTTGTGCCCGGTTAATGGCAATAGGCTCGCCCTCTATTACATAGGACTTAAACATAACTGGCGAAATGTGGGTGTATACTAATGGGTACACCTCTGCCTAACCCTTATGGGATTACAGGCGTGATGTTATATTATGTAATTTACACGAAACGAGCAATTGCAGCTGCCTCGGACATCCTATTTACCGTTCATCTGCAGTATTGACTGTAGCAACAGTCACGTGTGTCTGTAGGTATGTCTGAATGTCTGTTCATATACATTACATATAACATTACAATATGTCGTGTGGTTATTTGCACAAATGTTGAAACATCTCAGTTTGTGCAATATTCATAAAGAGTCAACACGGGACTCTTCAAATAATTATTAAATTGTGTATCGTGCAGTCGCAATAGTATTGAATCATTTATTACATACATACGAAAATAAAGTGGCTATAGTGTGATCAATATCAATTTGCCTTTTCCAGATTATGTTGGGGTCGGCTTCCAGTCTAACCAGATGCAATTGAATACCAGTATTTTACATGGCGCGACTGCCTATCTGACCTCCACAACCCAGTAACTGGTTAACACGATACCCCTCGGAAAGACTGGTTGTCAGACTTTTAAGCTTCTGACGACCCGTAACGACTGTCGAAGATCCACGTATGACAACCGGAACCAACGGCTTATCGTGCTTTCTGAGGCACGGTGGAGTCTTTGTGTGTAAAGATGGTCACTCATCCCCGGACCAACTCTGGCAAGAGTAGCTTATGATCAACCCGTACGGCTGTTATTACTTAGCCACGAGCACCGAGTATTCTATCTGATATCTCTACAAATAGAACAAAGAAATTCCTTCAATCATAATACGTCTGTCACTCAGCGTAAAAGGACCATAAATATTTATTATAAAACCATATAAGTGATAGAGCCAATCTGTCTTTAATTAGGACAGACTAGATAAAATTAGTGCTTGTTCTAGATTCTAGACCAGAGAGTGTAACGTTCCCATTTAAATTAAGTCCTTAAATTGATACCAATAGGACCAAGAATCTAAGATCAACCTAGTGTACAATGATATCGGTCATACGAGATACATTGGTACTTTGTATTACACACCATGAGAAACTAAAACAGCATTTTATACATTTGTCTATTTACTAAGTATATATATAATTGTCATGCAGTTGATACTACTATAGATATAAATATCATTTTCATCAATAAAAACCGCCTGTCAACCCTCGCGGTTAACTGAAAAGACCTCTATCATTCTATTTTCGAAAACTATTTATGACAGCTCAATACAAGTAATAATGTATTAAAATGAGGTTGAACATAGTAATACCAGCCATACCCATAACACAAAAGTTAAAAGAGAAAACTAAGTAAAAAAAGCCTTACCATTAAATTCTGCGTCTTCAATCGAGTTCTGGCTATGTAACGAGTATCTGTTCGTAGTTTTCGTAGACGGTGATCCCTGTGTAGACCCTGCTACCACTCCTAGACTTCTGTACCCTTCATCAGACACCTCAGATCCATTATCAGATGCACTCTCGGCTGCAGGAGCTGGAGAAACAGGTCTAGGACTCTTATTTCTGATCCCATGTGGGGTTGGGACTAAGTGGTTAGATGTCACGATCTTGGTCCTACGATCCGGGGACGAGGATTTCCTGGAGGGGCTGATTGCTCTAGGAGCCAAGTGTCTCCTGCTTGGAGAAGCAGCTCTGTCCAAGTCGCCTAAGTAAGGCAGACTGGTGGGAGCATCACTGAGCCTGTGATTAGACTGGTAGTGTCCCGATTTTGGTTCTTCATTATAGATTTTGGAATTGTATTGAAGAGACATTGGTTCATAGTTCTTTGGCTCAGTTTTGGTGTATGGCAGGGATGTTGGGCCAGCGTCTGGTCTTTCGTAGGTGACGGTGGCGCCGGCCAGGTCGTGCTTGGGGCGGGCGAGGCGGGCGGAGAGGGAGGTGCGGTGAGACGCGCGGCACCTGCAGGGGTCGTGCTTGTCCAAGTAGTGGGCTAGAGTGTCCCAGCCACCTCCAACGCGCACCATGACGTGGGAGCGGAGGATCTGTGGAAAAATAAATTGTGTTATAATTACAAAAATAAAAATATTCATTTTTTGATTGAGTTTTTTTTGTACCCATATTTTCGATTAAAGGTGACGTCTTTCTTTAGTTAATATATTATAGTGTATTCATGAATTGTTAAACTGTTTACAATAACGTTCATAACTTTTAACTAAAATGTGACATACATATTTTTTACTTTAATAGATAGCGGAGAAGAGATATTGTATATACTGATAAAAAATCATCCTAATAAAATATTCCACAAGTGGTGCTTGGATATGTGATCATCAATCATAGCTGAGTTTTATCAATCCTGTCGACAGATTCCTGATCATCAAATAAAGGCACTCCTATAACAACACGTTCTCGTACCAAGTAGTATCTGATGGTCAAGCTAAACCGATAAATAACCCGCACAGTACGATAGCTCTTACTTTAAAAGTAGCCACTAGAAATAAATTTACAGTACTAGAGAGTGCATTCAATTTGGAACCCGATCTCATGGTTCAACTTAAAGAGCATGAGGCTGTTGTAGACCAGCTTATAAAGGACCACTTATTTTGAACAGAAGGACCAGTGTATGTTGAACCCTCAAGTACTCGTTTATTAGAAATTCCAAATAAAGATTCGCTGATACCGTGGGAATGCTGCCTTGATAGTCCCAATCAATACAAGTCTGGTGACCTCGATCCGCCTTCGTTTAGTTCTTAGCCTTGCATCCCTTAATATGGATCGATAGATAAACTCCAACATACTCTGACCCCTTCCTTCTAAACACTTGTTCCTAATACGAGGTCTTCCTAAATTTGGAACTAAGCAACTAGCCAATATAAATTGACCTGCCTCCTAATATGAATCATTTGAAACGAGAGGTCAGTTCTTAACAGCAGGTATAAGGTCGAAAGTCGTTTTCTACAATGAGGCGTCCATTCGATTTGACCAAACAAGGAATCGAATAGAATGAATCATAGATACGTCGTCGATGGAATTGGAACACTATTTGTATGATCTTAAATGTGAAGATTGTTTGGCGCTAATGGCTGTGCGAATAGTTTTTTTTTTTTTCATTAAAACGCGCTTGAAGATCTATTTTTAGTGCTAATGAATATAGTGTTCGTTGTTTGAAACTTGGCTTAACGGCAATGTTTTCATACGAAATCAAAATACAACTCGTTTTATATGGAATCGAGAATATTAATGCGTTTACTCTAATGCGCAACGTTATATCTAGAAAACAGAATATTAATTCTAGTTCTCATGACTAACATTCAAAACAGACGGTTGGTTTGAGTTTTCTGCTTTGTTCTATCTTATTTTTTAAATAACTAAGTTAAATAGGCGCCATTAACCTGACACGTTCAAATCACTGTCCATCTACAGACACACTAACATCCCTTTATGTATCACAAGTGTTTATTTATCCGTTCACTTTCCTCACATCTTCACATTTTAGGTTAACCAAACGCGCTGAATCCTTTGAGGCGCATTGTTTACAGTGTGTTGTAAAGTCTCGTTGCGACAGACTGGCGGCGCAAGCGCACGCGTCCTCTGTCCACTAAGTTACGGTCTTTGTTATTAGAATGTTATTTTGTGAACGCTTTGTTTTGATTGGCTACTGTGTCAGACGTCTTAGTGTATTAAGTGTAAATTAAGATTTGGTCCTTTGAGTCTTTTTTGTTTACTTTTGTTTCGCACTCACTTCTATGTCTAGCGATTAACATGTTTCACACTCCAACACTCTCCATTACTAAAGACTTTTGCGAGAATTTGGGGATAACCAAGAATTATTTAGAGAACAATTTGATCGTAGGTGTTTTCTTTTTGGAACCATATTAAGGGAACAAATTCAGTCAGGATAAATTTTATACGCTACACTTAAGAATCATGTAATAATAAAACTGAAGACTGTTTTATATTGTCCTCACCAAAAGTACCTACTGGAGATGCGAAAGCACTCCAGTAGGTACTTTTGGTACGACACTTAGTAGTATGTTTTGTTGTTAAACAAAACATACTACTAAGTGTCGAACAATTCCCCAAGTCATGTGCTTTAATGGGACTACGTCTAGACAGGAAATCTCATTTAAACCTACAACGAGAACAGCTTAATTGATTCCTCCCTTTCCAGACACCTTTTTTGTTTCTTTGTCACAATTTTATTTTTACAAGTTTTGATTTTGTATTGCGAATTTTGGATAGACAATGTGAGGTGTGGGTTACCTTCAAGTTTATAATCCCTAACCCATACATATAATTTTAATCTTTATTACGAAAATTAAACTCACCCTGACGAAGATCAGCATCCTTGTGTCACCAATCCTATATTTTCCCTCCGAAACCCTAACCATGGGGAACTGGGTAGGACAGGAGCACCTCTCAACGAGGTCTCTGACTCTCTCATCTAAACTCCTCAAGTCATTTGTCACCAGCTGCGGCTGAGGAGCCGATGGCACAAGACCAAGTGCCGAATCATCAGGCCTCAGCTCTTCTCCTGCCAACTCTCTTTCTATCTGCCTCTCCATTTGTACTAGAAGAGGAGCTGGCATGCCCAGCACCGCTCCTTTTCTAGCAACCTCTAGAAGACATAGCACGACATGTTTCTCATTCTTTCTTAGACAGAGGTCGTCGGTCTCAAAAAGCAGACATTCCAGTATGCCGAGAGCTTTTCGGCACCAGTCTATGAAATTCGAAAGGTTGTCTCTAGCGAAGAAGGTGCCAGCCTTGGCTGCTGGCAGCATGTTGACAGGAGGTCGTGTACGAAGGGCTCTGGCTAGAGTGAGAGCATCGTCGGATTCCGGTTGTGGGGACTCAAGGATAAGGCGGGCTGAGTCACGGACTGCATTTGCGTGCTGCAACAAAAAGAAAAGAAAACATTAGAAAACAGTTAATTTTTTTTTATTACTATGCCTTTACTATAAAATTTCTTTAAATAATATCGTTAAACGCTTTCAGATGGTGATTGAAACAATAGAAAAAAAAAATAACAGTGATGATTAAAATGATAATTACCGAAATAACCTACAATATAATTTGGTAATGAAATAAAATGCATTCATAAGACCGTTACATTGCTACGATACGAAGTCCTTGGGAAAACCAAGACCAAGTTTATTGAATCAAGTGAAACAAAACTACATAATTTACGATGGCTTTGCAAATATTTGTGACCAAATGCGGAGGAGACCTATCGATCTGTACACGTCTGTGTTTCGTTTTGTTTTCATGGCCATGTTTTAAACTAGAGCGACTATATTGAAGGTCAAACACGAGACACACGGTATGTCCCCTTCTTCCGGGAGGCTATGAATGAGTGAGTTACACAAATCAAAATGGACGAAATAGCTTTAAAAAATAAGAAGGTACAACAATAACAAAAATAACACTAAACACAAAAAGAAGTCTGACAATTAATAGGACCGTAAAAAAATATATTCTACTAGAATCAAATTTAAAAAAAAACCTTTTAAAACTGCTTTTTTAGTTACGTCTTTGGTTACTGCTCCGCTCCCTTAGGTCGTAGCGTTATATAAAAGAGCCTATAATATACCTCATGAATCTGGCTATCATATACAAAAAAAAATCCAATCCGACTGATTGTTCCAGAGATTTGAGCGTACAAACAAACAAAAACTCTTGAGCTTTTTTGTAGAGGATTCAGACAGATTGCTGATGCTGCAATTATATTTATACCTATTCCTGTACAATCCTTTTACAAGAAAATATTCCACAAACATCCTCAGACATCCAAAGCTCTAAGTATAGCCTCTCACGCTCAATTTGTATGTTTACCATAACAACAAGGTATTGAGTGCGGCGACATTTGCACCGCACGTTACTGCAATACTAACAAACTGTCCTGTCCACCGTTTGTATAGCGTTATTAGTTCACATTTACTAATAATTCGCAACTGATAAGGGTGTGGTTAAGTGTGAGCGAGTGTTTTTTTTATTTATGGAGATAGGTTAAAGACATTTCAAGAGTTTAAGACATTTTAAGAGATTCATTTTAACTCGTATTAGTCCGGGCAAATATTGAGGGATTGGGTCCTTTTTTTTATCAGGAATCTTGGATAAACCAAAATTTTTGGAACTTATCAAAAATCTTTTTCCAAAAATGGTGTAATTCTCATGATATTAGAGTTAGGTCCCTCCAGACCACTTCACAATGTCAAAGAAGATAAAAAAACTTTCCTATACATCAAACATTGTTTCAGAACTTGCCACAACGAAGAAGCGAGGGACGTCCACAAACAAATCCTAAGTTTTGTTTGGTCAGCTAAAAGTATCACAAGATTTCATGAGGCAAAGGTACGATCTGCACCAAAGCGGGAAAGAGAAGACATGCCTCGTACAACTAATCGGCTTTCGTGTCACATCTCGCCGCTGAGCTCTTTCTACTAGTTCTTTACAAGACATGTCCTTTCCTCTCCTCTCCGTTATATTGGAAGCCTTTCGATGGACACACCTTTAGGACATTCAGAACGCAGTAAGCGCAGTGCGTCCGCACTTTGCATAATATTTATATACAATGAGCTGCGAACAGAATGTCGCCATAGTTTCCAATATATTTGAACTGTACGTTTGTCACTGCTAACTGAGAACTCAATAGTTATTTAAATTGTTTATTTATGTTCGTATGGTAATGTGATGTGAGTTTGTTGTGAGCTGTTGAATATTTAGCAACATTCTTGGTGTTGACCTAGGGTTTAATGTATCATGAAACTTGCAACAGTCTGTGACTGCTTGCTTTTATTTTCTAGGATTTATTTTATTGTGACCATTCAACGTCTTTACCCAAGGGGTACCAAACGGGACCATATTAGAAAATAAGTTTGCTGAAATACTTTCGCAAATTCTTAATTATTTTTTCTTACGGCAATCAAGTGTAATTACATGAAATCAAACATGCAATAGGTATGTCACAAAAAATCAAATCTACCACGCACGTTACTGTATAATCATCACACATCAACAAACAAATAAATCAAGCCATACCTGTCAAACGGTTTTTATGCAAACCAACCGATGGGCAGTCTGCATAATAAATGTAAATTGTCAGATAATTACACGTTTAAGCGCAAGTTAGCCGTTTATCACATTGTAACACGCGGGTATTACGCATAATTGCCGTTTGGAGGCTAACTATCTATCAACTTTTGATTACAATGATTGGTGCAATCGATCTAAATCTAGTTTTTTTCGTAACATCTAGATCATAAAATAAAATATTACGTAATTATGGTGTTTACGAATGATGGCCACCTGTCTACATGGATACAAGTTTGATAACTTATTTCTTAATATTATAGCTTTGCCCGGCCACCAAAGGAGATTAAGCTACATTTAACGCGTATTTAATAACTGTTGCATAAAAAAGGTTAAGGTTGCTCAAACTTCATTTACTGTTAATGAGCATTGTCTTTTTTTAAAGATATTTTGCGTACCAAAGGACCCGCTGGTGGCCAACAACAGGCAGGGGCGCAATACATGTGGCAAGTGTATACCAAGCTCCAAACTTATGGTGGCAGTAGGAACCGTAGGGTTTAAATCGGTAACGTAACCCTCCGTTATCCCCAAATGGATCCCTGAAGATTTCCCCTCGAAAAATAAAGGTACAAAAGGACCAAAATATCGGGTCAATATTATCGATGAGTATACTTTTGTACGCAATGATTTCTTTAGATTCATGCGATTATTAAACATCTTAAAACTCCAACGCAAAGATACCTATGAATAAGTACTTTAAAACTTTTATTCGAGGGGCCAGCAGTTGGTAATGAGGACGAGGCCTCATAGAATGTCTGCCTACCCACTCAAATACAAATGTCATTACACATTTCACTCAAATTCCAACAGTTACCGACATTTCGCAAAGAACGAGTCAATTCGTGAAATTACCTCTCGTAAAAGGCGATTTCACGAAATTGACCACTGTCTTGTCAAAAGTAAATTATATGATATAACATGTTATTTAGTGGAGTTGACTTTGTGTAACATGTTATTTTTGCTTTTGTTTATTCCAATGTTTATTGTTTTAAATGAGCGCCTTCGGATTTTTATGGATTTTATTGGACGAGTTGGTAATGTCTTGGTTTGTTTCACTTTAGGCTTGGTCATAAGGACCGCTTTAGTTGGTTTGGTACTGCCAAAAGGGACCAACGCTGATTTAATTTTAAATCTATTCTAACCGTAATTTTGAATGTTGGTACATTGAATTATTATTGCTGGATAATAATACAACACATTAAGCATTTTTTAATTAGTTCGTCGTTATTTATTATAAATTATTATCATAACTTTTCAATTATAATTATTGAGGAATTATGGGTTGGCTCCTTTTGACAGAACTAAGATCAATTACAGAACGGCAATAATTTTTTGTTTTTATTTTGAACATTCACGATCGTAATGACATAAAGACGATATTGTTATACTTAAAACGGCAAAAGATAAAAAAGAAATAAATATAAAATACATCGATGTAGAGGAAAATTAAGCTAAAAACTTTACAATATTATACACAAATAAATAACACAACTCTGTATTATACTATCATATAAAACAACTATCATATAAGACAACAGACAATATCATAATCTTTCGTTTTCATTTTTACGATAACGCCAAATCGCTGGTCCTAAGAGGCGCAACCTTTTTGTCTTATAATGAAGCAGTTATTACCAAGGTCTGCCTACCCACCGTCCACTTATTAACTTCAATACTACTACTCTTAAGTGCCATTATACTTTTAATTCCATGTAGGTGTAATGATACGTTGCGATATTTCTTTATTAATATTTTTTTTCCTTAATTATTGATTTGGTTGAGGAAGCATTTATACTTACTATTAAATTATTTACTACTGTGTACCTTGGGTGTCCATTCTTAATATTATTGTCGTTTCAACAAGAATAGCGTAGCTTATTTGAGGTTGTAATCAAACATAAATTTCTCATAATATTCTAGAATTCATGATTACTAAAAATCGGATAACTCTCATGAGAATAATAAAAGTGAGGTCATATGTATATTAGAATCGAGAATGGAAAATAAGCTTTACCATTCAGTAAAATAATAAAAAAGACTATCATAGTCCGGTGTCCAGAAGGACCAAACCGTAACCAAAGGACCAAAAAGTAAGACAATAAGGACCACAACCATGACCTAATAAAAACAGCTGACACATCACCACGGAAGTGAATCCACACCGTAGTGATTGTATAAAACAAAAACAATTGATCAAATTACTGCAGTTCATTCGATACTTCAACATAATTGGCATGTTGATCACCTGCAGCCGTGTTGAATGGCAGATGAAAGATTAATAACGTGAAAGGGTAATAAGACTGGCGCCATCGCGTCAGGAGTCTGTATGTATTTTTTTTTCGAATTTTGGAGTATTGATGTCAGTTTTGCGATGACCTCATAAACTTATTACTGGTTTTTCAATCTTAAAATAAATAAAAGTCAAAAACACGTAGTAAACGTGTTTTTGACTTTTATTTATTTTAACATTTATTTATTATATTTTCCTGATTGAAAAAAAAAAAAAAATTCTCAGTAGCAGCCTCGGAGTCTGGATTTGTGCCCGGTTGATGGCAATAGGCTCGCCCCCTATTACATGGGACTAAAAACATAACTGGTGAAATGTGGGTGTACTAATGGGTACACCTCTGCCTAACCCTTCGGGGATTACAGGCGTGATGTTATGTTATTATATTTTTATTTATTTTATAAAAACCGTTACCCCACACTAGAAATATCTTCATTTCTCGTGGATGCGTTTACAAACGTATAAAATCACATACATAAACAGATAGACCCGGAACAACTATCTGTAGGTCATATAAATATTAGTTCCGTGCAGGAATCGAACCCACGACACGCATCGCAGCAGTTAATCCCTCAAGCTACTGCGCCAACAGTACCGCCATTCTCCTATCGTTTAACTAATGTTACTGCAATATTTAAATCGTCTTAAAGACACGTTTTCAGTTTCCAGTCCAGACCTATATTTTATACGTTCTATGATGGTGCGGGTGACACATGTCAGCAATTCATCTATCGATGTCAGAATCGCATAACTAAGTCAGTGACATTATTTAATTTACTAGTTATTTACTTACTTATTACTGATTCCGTATTTTACAACTATAATATTAGTGTGCAGTTAATATATTCAATCATGATTGTAAACCCCCGGAACGTTGAAGAGTGAAAAGCAAAAGTTTGACAAATGTCACCGGCGCCTTCTTCTTATAGTGATGTGAAAACGACAGACACGCCTAGAGTGCATCCCACATCGAAACACTACCCACAGCGTGTATGAATGAGAGTATATAACTCTACGTGAAATTATGATGACTCATTATTATGCAATAAACATTTTTATTGTCAAATAAAATATTCTCGTCAGCAGATTTTAAGACTAGATTTTCTTGACAAGATGACATAGAAATTATGAAGTCTAGTTTTATTTTAACTATCTACATTATGTACAAGATTTTCTTAGACGATGACAAGTAGAATAAATAGCTTTAGTTTCTTTGCAAGTTGACTGAGTCATTGAAAAAAAAAATATTGCTTAGAATTGCATTATTCGCAAGTTTCAGTGTTAACATAGAGGTGTTGGCTCAGTATGGAAAAATAGTACAACAACAGTACAAACAGGAACAGTACAAACTAAATGAATGAACAACGAACAACCAATGGTAACTACAACCAATAACATTTAGTAACTGGTTGCGTCAGGCGCCCATTTATCGACACACTTAGATTCTGATCATCCATTGTCAGACTCTATCAATTAGTTCAAGGTTTTTCACCTACTACAACCAAGTGCTGGGCAGAAAACTAAACATGGTCGGCAACTGAATGAAACAGCTGACGATCGTCAAAATAAATATTTGGAGGATGCCGAAAAAATAGTAAACAGTGTAGTCAACCGCATGTTTTTTTACTCTAATATATTTTTTTAAGATTTTATTTTTAATAACTTAACACCAATGAAGTGGTATGTTCTGTACCTATAGGAAAAACAAAATGAAAATCCAGGGCCGGATTTAGTAAATTTAAATAAGACTACAATGTTATAAGAAATATAATATAATAATTCAGTAACAGTGTTACTATTTATGATTACATTATACTGTTATAATATTGACCTAACGCACTGACCCAATTACTATTTATCAGTCAGCTTCCGCGAAATTATAAGCTCGATATAATATGTAATCCCAGTGGACTTTTTTTACTTTTGCTCTCTTTAGAAACGCATAAAAAACAAACATACAAAGTATTCATATTTATTTGATACAGTAGACAAGTTCTAGGTACTCAAAGTTATTACTCATACCTAACTTGAGTTAAACACAACGTGCATATACAAAATATTCCACTAACAAGCATCCATTACATTTAATCAAAGTCGCATCTCGCATATTAATTAACATTTGTGACTCACGACTAGCCGTCGTAAACTACACTTAACGTTTCACGAAGTTTATCGCGACACATAAATTGTCACATTAAACGCATCAAGATGCATTTACATCGAGTGAACATACACTTGACTCAATTAAGGTTCGATACACCGCTGCACCGGCCGCCAAACCGGAAAGATCGGAGGTTCAAGGTTGACGAGGCTTTTCAGTTTCACTCTCGATGAAGAGAAATTCCGTTGCGCTTTTACTTTTGTTCATGGAATCATTTTGAGGATTATCTCTTTGTATTTCATTTGTCCTATTATGTATTAGGTAAAATTCTCCTCTGTCATTATCTCCTTTTTCGTTTACATGCGGAGGGAAATCTGCTTTTCCTTTTTTTAATTGTTTACGGAAAGACAACGAAGGTTGAAATTTCGAAAGTTAAAATCGGTTTCCTGAATGTACTAGTTTTACGGCTAGATGTTAATTATTGAAAGGTTTATTTATTGAACGGAAATGAGGGAGGAAATTTGATTTTGACAACTTTCGCGTTGCTTTAAAGAGCAATGGAGTAATTACTGAACACACAGAGAAGTCCAAATATTATTTTTTCTCAACTTCCATAAGTTCAGGCACTCAAAATTGTCAATACAAAACTTCCTTTTGATAAGAAATGTCAAGAAGGTCACGTCTAAGACGCTCTATCAATCATAGCTGACAGGTTCTTGGTCAAAGCACCACAGCATGCCGCGAGTGACTCGACCAACAATACCAAATGATCCATTGAATTAAAACAACAATATATCATTATAAAAGATTATTGATAAACTTGTCTATGTTTTGAATTCTATTGTTTTGTTTCTTGATTTAAATATTTGAGACTTAGACGATAGCACAGTTGCTAACTGCTTTGATGGTTTTACTCAACTATTGTTTAAGGAAGATTATACCTTGGATGCTGGAGATGACGATACATATTCCAATGAAGCAGACCATATTAAAAAGCCTACAGATCCAAGTTAAGATGGGACGTTTATGATCTAGATGACCTCTCCAAACTCGAAAACACAAGAAGTAAAACCACAACTGTAGCATCAAATTCTGACATTGGAATAAAATGATTATAATGTTCATTGCAAATGAGTTTCCTCAGTTATAAAGAGTTTCTGTAATCACCATGTTTCAAGTTTAATTAAAACAGGCTTCGTTCACCGAAGCTCTTTGCACGAACATCGGAAGATTCATAATTAATGTGTCAAATTTTAATAACTTCCTCTAGGGAAGTCCTCTGTAGATAGGTACTGGATGCTGTCAATTAAAATTGCTTGTGTTACCCATGATTTTGAAGAGTAATGTATTGCTATGGCTGGGAGAAATTGCATTATAACTAAAACATAAATATGATTCACGTTAATAAAAAGTGACTATCTCTAATCGCTTTTCTTGATTGATTTGTTTCATCTAAATCTTCCTAAATGAAAAGCAGTCAATCTCTGATACAATGTTCTAGCCATTTAAAGTCCAATTGAAAAACTAAAAGCAATTTCTAAAGTGCTGATCATAAAATATATAATTATACTGTTCAATGATGCATTTAATGCAAACAGCAATAACAATCAACTAATGAACAAACCCATAAAATAAACTACAATGTAATAAAGCTCATAATAATATAAAATTATAGTCACAGAGCACAGATGAATCACTGAATACGGAAAGTTATGATCGACTAATCACAATCTTGCTGCTAGCTCCAAGGTGAAGTCTTGATCCGCATTGATCATATATGGTGATAACCGGCAACCTGTCTCATTGCAAGGCTCAGATGCTAGATATAAGGCAATGTCAGGGTCGCCTAATTTATTTTTATTATATGCTTTGGTACTATACGTAATTACAGTAAGGTCTAGGTCAGTAGTATTAGTATCTAAGCTTGGTCAGAGGTGATTTGAATCGCTCGCTTATTGTTCATTATTTCCTTGGTTTTATTTTGGTCATGTTTTTAGAATTTATTTGTGCAATAGGTAATGAGCTATTATTACATTGCTTAGCTGAGATAGAACAGGAAATGCCAACAGGGATTTGTGTATCTAATGTAACTCTAAAAGTTTTGGATTATACTCACTGACTTTTAAATTAGTTGCTTTACTTTTTATCAGTATAAACCATTTAAAATTTAAAATTGTAGAAGTTCGTGAGTGGTTTAACAAGCAAACATGCTCTCTCAAGCATAAACAGATGCGGTTACCGCGAGATTAAACGGAAAACTTCACTCAACAAAGAAGACTAATGATAGCGACGCAAACATTTCCCCTCCTTCCGAATTCTTTAAAACAAAAGTATCGATTAAAGTGTAAATAAATAAGATTGATAGCAGTCAAAGACCGGACGCAAGGGTACTGGAGATAAAAATAAAAACTATTTAATTTACGATTATTTCATTCCTTCCATCCATCAACATAATAATGATCCTCATCGCGTCACATTAAAACATTTTTTTCTTCCGTATTTACGCCTTTTAGGGTAATCAAAGTCGTAAATCTCACTCGATAGTGTGAATTTTAATATGAGTCAGTCACCCCTGGTTGGCAGGCGCGTGACCTTGCGCGTCGTATGCTCGGCCTCGACTGGCGCAGGGCGGCGCAGGCCAGCCCTTATATGGTAGATCTCGTGCCTGCGCACTCAACACAATATGGCGCTTCCACGTCACGTGGTACATGCATCTAAATTTTCGCATTTATTGGCGCCGAGTAGGAAATTGTTTACATGGTTTATGTCTCCTTGAGTTTCGAGTAAATTCTTTAGTTACTACGGAGTATTTTTTATATTTCTTCCAAAATTGGGCTGCAATAAAATCTTTTGGTTTCCTGTAGTTGGCACGCAAATGATTTTATCTAAAGCCCTTTTATTTATGTCAGTGATAAAACTGATAAGGGGTGTGCAATAAAATGTCTAAATGTGGCCCTGTATGCCCCTTTACAAAAAGTCGTTGGTCTCCAGGGCTAATTTTATATTAACAACACTTGTCATGGCAAAACCAATTTCCGTTTACCCAGAATGTGAAAAGGAGGAATTGAATTCAGAATATATAGAGAATTGGGGAGATTTTAGAATCTTCAGAGTAAAAAACCGGCGCAATTAAACATTTACTAAACATAGCGGTTTAAACATCTGGAGCACCCAAATTGTACAAAAAAGGGGCATTAGTCAGTAATTTGGTCGTAATTGTAATATTGTATGGAGTATAATTACGCTATTGTTTGCGGGTGTGAGCAGGGTGATGACCTCGGTGCGAGAGGTTTGACATGTTCTGTTTTAACATTTTATATTAGTCATTATTTTCTTTATGTTGGATATTTCGACCTAGTTATTTTCAGGTTGTGATTGGTGAAATAAACTGTTTCTTATTTGTAAAGATATACTGAAATAAGTTCTTTTTTTTGTGGTCGTTAACAGATTACTATCTAGATAGTAACTGTATTTTTTTTAATAACAAGAGATGTCGCGATGCGTGCCTCTCATGCATGAGATGCAATTTCTCAGTAGCAACCTCGGAGTCTGGATTTGTGCCCAGTTGATGGCTATAGGCTCGCCCCGTATTACATAGGTCTTAAACAAAACGAAATGTGGGTGTACCTACCTACTAATGGGTACAACTCTGCCTAACCCTTTGGGGATTACAGGCGTGATGTTGTGTTATGTTATTATTCTTGCATAATTCCAAGTAATTTATATTCATTAAGTTAATTTATTCAGATTTGATCTTTAGCAAACGAATCATGTGCAGTGAAATGTCGTTCACTAATCGTCGTAAATGAGCGAAAACATTTAAATAAAAATAATTTATTTAACATAAATCATTAATTATTACTTTAAAAAACATTATAAATACTTTTACTAACATAAAATGAAACACAAAAAGGCAAAAAGAACCTGCGATGGCCGGGAATCGAACCCGGATCAACTGCTTGGAAGGCAACTATGCTGACCATTACACCACCATCGCAGCTGAGCGGAGAGTCGAAATTTCCGTTTGATATCGGCGTAACATTTTATCAATGTGACGTCATTATGTTTATGATTTAGTTCCGTTAAGAAACACGTAATTCGCTTCTAATTAATATTACGGTAATATTAATTACGTTGACTTACCACATTTTTGACATAATTTTTCAGTTTAACATTAATCACATTTTTGTTTTTTTGCTGAGCAATTTTTTGCAAAGTCAAAGACACTTACTTCCTAATAATACCGCTAGGCGGCGCCACTGGTACAGACGTAACTGTCATAGACAGATGAGTCATTCGCAAACTAAACTAAATTCACTTTCTTTGATAACTACTAAAATTATTACGTATGCATTTTACTAAAAAAAGGTGCTTAGCTAACTGAGTTACGAAAATGGACTTTATAGGTTAAGCCATTGTGTAGATCCGACAAATTCTATTTAAAAAAAATCGGTCAAGTGCGAGTTGTAATAGCACACGAAGTGTTCTGTACCATCGTAGAATATATAATAGTAATGCCTTCATAGAATCGAGCCAAAAATATTCAAGAAACTTGTTTTTTTTTTAATATTTTTTAACTTTTACTTATTTTTATTATTTGTTGGTATAGCGGCAATAGTACACATTCACATTCCGTGAAAAACGGTTCAAGAGATATAACCCGGTGACAGGCGGACGGACGGAGGCTTAGTAATAGGGTCCCGTTAGCACCCTTCGGGTAGTGAACCCTAAAGACGAGAATAAACTAGAAGACACAACTGCAACCCTGGGTATCGTACCTACAACTTTTCACTTAACAGCCACATCACAATATCGCGAGATTAGAACGAACTATGCACCCACACGGTGCAAGTAAGTAAGTACATAAACATGAGATGCGCGCGCGCCTCTATTGTCGCACAATCACTTTGTAGATCGCCGCCAGCCGGGTCGTGATCTCTGTGATTTGTACGGGAACCACGAATTAGGGATCTATGAGATAACTTTGAAATACTTTCTTAGTTTAAAGATTACTCCAAGTCGCTTTAGAGATAACTTACGTAAGGTTCTGAGATTGATTCCCAGGTCGGGCAAAAAGTGTTACTGGATTTTCCGTTACGAATTTTTCAGTATCAGCCCGGAGTTTGTAAATTGGTGGTGGGACACCTATGTGCCTTTTTATTTTTCTTTTCGCGGTGCTCATCCTCATGGACTTCCTCCCTCGTGGGGATGGAGGGGCAGATGTTCCATCTCTACCTAAGGCCGGGGGTGCGGGATTCGCATAAGCATCCACCGATCCCGAGACACCCAGCGCCTCGTAAAGCCGTTGGTCTTGCGCTTGATCACTCTTTGGTCGTGTCAGATTGCCGTCCAATCGGACTATGAGAGTGAGGGTAGAGATCGAGTGCACCTGTGTTTGCGCACACACTTGCACTAGAATATCTCGGCGTACTTGGCCAGTCTCCACTGAAATTCCTACCGACACTTCAAGTGCTTACGTTTTTATAACATGGAGAAAACGGAAAGAACCATTCAACTTTGGGAACCTTCTTCCTTCTCAAAGTCAAAGACAAAAAAATTACTTAAATCTCTCTCTTTTAATGTCCTAGGTCCGTAATCCATGTGCATGGTCACAGCACATCGTCGCGCGGCACCGTTTGTCGCGATAAACCCGCGACCTGCGGTAATTGCAGCGGGCGGCGCGGGCGCAGCGCGGCGCGGCACGACGAGGCGTGTTCCCACGACATTGTTACGAGGTGGTCGTAACATGTTATAGTTAGAATAGAATAGAACACTCTATTTGCATATAATGTAGTATTACAATCAAACGTTACAGATTATTGTTGAATCCTTGTAAATCAATCTTGTTAAACATCTTACTAAGGGGTAATTATTCAATCGTCAGATAACTCTTGACGGAAGCATAAATATGACGATTTGATAGCTTTTGTTTAGAAAATTTGTCAAAATGTCATAATTATTCTTTGGATAACAGTTATCTGACTTTTGAAAAATCAGCCCTTACTTATCATAAATATTCAAGTTTGGCTCGGTTGACGTATTTGGTTGATTTGGTTGGTACAGAGATAGAATATAGTTTGGAAGAGTACATAAACTAATTTTTATAAAGGAAAAATGTACGATTGCCGTGGGGTAATTATTTATTAAATTTGACGCGGAATGTTGCGAGGAGAAGCTTGTATTAAATAATTATAAAAAAATATTTAAAAAAGGTTTTAAAAATATCTGTCATATAATATTAATTTTATTTTTTGTACTTGTTTAATTACATAAAATTGTTAAAAAATTAAATATTTTTTTGTACAGAGAAAAGTCGTGACCCTGGAACAAAATTTTACTAAACAGTCTTTTAAAAACTCTTCCCTACCTTAAATTACGATTGCTCAGTAATGAAACCTATTAAACTATATGTGGGTTCCAATAAACCCAAACTACCTTTCAGTAACCCAATCTACCTCAGACCAACCTCCATAAACCTTACACCGGAGAATTAAGCAACTATCACGGGTTGTTCAAATATATCAACTAGTTCTTAAAATGCCTCAGCCGGGCACCGAATGCCGACACCCACACGTTGTTTAGTAAACAATTTTGCGTAATTTTCGCCTGTCCTGTCTGGGTTCTAGATTGTAGGCTTGATCAGGGGTGGCGACACTAAACTTAATTAAATATTCCTTTTGACTATGAATATTTATTTTAGTGATTTTAAACTCTTCTAAAGTCATAACGTCCTTTGAATAACTATAGAAAAAGTGTGTTCATAGTTGTTTTTTGCCTTTTGTAAGTTCTTGCAGTAAGCCAACCTTAATACAAAATTTTGTTAAAATTTATTTTAATAATAGAATAGTATGTTTGGAGTTTCTTGCCCATTCTTCTCCGTACGAAATTACATTTCAGAAAAGACAACTAGATTCAGATTTATTTAATTACACGTTCAAAAGTGCCTTTTAAATGTGTACTTGAAATAAATGATTTGACTATTATGACTTTGACATTCTCCATACGAATCTTCGTTATTCGAAGGGCACCTAGATTCAGTTCTTTTTTCTATTCTAAATCGTTCAACAATAAAGGTCTAATTGAAACAATTTATTTACCTTTGCCTTCGACTTTAAAAGTTATTACGGGAAACGTCACCTCAAGCTGACTTCACCTAAATTCACCGAGGGGATATTCTTACAGAATAACAAAAACAATTTGGGCCAGCCCTAAATTTCAGTATAGTAGGTATTTCCTGCCCAGCTCATTTATTAACGTGAAAAACTAATGGTCAAATACTTCATTGGATATTGAGTAATTTTGAAATATTAGCGTAGCGAATTGTCAATTGAAGTGAGTTAGGCGTTAGGTGGGGTCCCAGTGTTGGCGGTTAGCGATACGACAACAGTTTGAATTTATTTGAAACAGATAACTTCCTTTATAGAAAACCCTTGTCAAGGTGGATTCAGTTCATTATACTAAACCTAACAGTGAAAACATTTTAAAACGGTTATTAAAAATACAGCTTTTTCATACATTTTAATCCGTGTAGGTGTTGCACTCTTGCATAGACCAGCTGTTTTTTTTGTGACTTTTAATTCACTGTACATATTTCAGAGATATATTTTAGTGTTATTGTATTTATGCCTATGACTGCCTCGTTGGTCTAGTGGTCGCAAGCGCGACTGCTGTGCATGAGGTCATGGGTTCGATTCCCAGGTCTGGCAAAGTGTTATTAGGTTTTTCCATTAGGAATTTCTCAGAAGCAGCCTCGGAGTCTGGATTTGTGCCCGGTTGATGGCAATAGGCTCGCCCCCTATTACATAACTGGCGAAATGTGGGAACACCTCTGCCTAACCCTTCGAGGATTACAGGCGTGATGTTATGTTATGTTATTGTATTTATTTATTTCTTTGATTCTCAAGAACTACTGGTACAATTAGAAACATTTTTTTGCGTTATATAGCCCGTTTATCGAGGAAGGTTATACAATATAATGAATTCACGATACCTATGGGAGCGTAACAGTGACCAAAATGAAAGATGGGTGAAACAGCAAGTTATATTTAGTTTGTGTGTGTACTAAAGTGCCAAAAAGCTGACAGAATGTGTACTATAAATTATGTTATTGAATCATCACAGATTGTCGCCCGTTCTCAATTTTCCAACTCGCTGACATAGCAACTCAACCCTTCCACATTCCTTGACCAGCGACCCACTTGCATGACAAAAGAAGGAAGCGCTCGGTTGTCGTCAACCATTGTTAGCACCCTGTGCGTAATGGCGGATGGTTGTCGTAACCTCGGCCTGTGTAATGATATGGTTCGTGGGTACGGTGAAGAGGTAGCAAGCTTCGGTAAATGGCATAATGATCATCATTGGCGTGTTTGTCAACTGCGAAACATATGGGCCTCTTACTAAAGTGAATTGTGGAAGGGAAGTTGCAAAATCTTAGCGAAAAGCTTAGCAAAGTAATTTATTGGCCATAAACCCAAGTTCACGGATGGTCTTAATAAATGCGAAAGTTTGGATTCATGTTTGCTACTCAATGACGCCAGAACGGCTAAACAGATTTGGATAAAATTCGGCACTGTCTGAGATCTTACTTTTATAATATACAGGGTCATTGAAATTTTACCAGAAACCTGAAAATGGGTCATTGTACTCATCATTATGGACATAACTTTTACTATGGGACCAACCCTGATGTCAGGGTTTAATGGTCAATTTTCAACTACCCTGTATAAGTTTTGACGCGCACGAAGCCGCGTGTAAAAGCTAGTTCTTCTATAATAAGCACCAAATCGGTAAATTTAATTTACTTACTTTTTACCCAAAATCTCTAGGCAGTAAAAATTTAGTTCTCATGCCAAACTTGTCACAAACAAATCCATTCCATCCATACACAGCTATTTAAAGCTGTTCTAACATCCTACGACACATGTCGAGAACAAGGCATAACGGCACGTGTCGCCTACTCGCCTAGCCCTAGCGCCCTACCAGTGAATGTTGTTCTGTGTTTGTCATTAGGATAGGTGAACCTGATTTGGAGCTAATTCACAATATCTTTTACTAAATTTGGTCAAACTAATCTAAACTAATATTATAAAGAGGAAAAATTTGTATTTTTGTTTGTTTGTTTGTAATGGATAAACTCAAAAAAAAATGGACCGATTTTAAAAATTATTTCACCATTAGAAAGCTACATTATCTGCGAGTAACATAGGGTATGTTTTATTTTATTTTTGCGCGGACGAAGTCGCGGACAATAGCTGGTCCAACATAAAAGCTAGGAGGATTAATAACATAAATCTGTTATTTTTTTTACTTTTGTCCGATTGTACAGTCGCCAGCACATCAGAATATACCTTTTTGTTGTAAAATCGCTTCTATTACAACCACATAAGATACAGTAATGTTTACCTTAAGCGCTGTCATCCGTACTTAAAGTATCATGAGATCATTAAAGTCGTAGGTACAGATGTTTTTAGCTTCCATAAATGGTTGAGGTCCGTAAAAAAGCGTTTTGAAGCCTACACGTTGAGAGAGAGGCACGTGCCGTGTCGAAGACGTACCTGACACAAGCGACATAAAACTACTGTGATAAAATGGTACAACAAAATAAAATACTCAGAAATGCTGAGCAATTTTAGATGGGTTTCTAATAACTAATGGACTAAAAGCAGAAGTGGGGTGAATTAATTTAATTGGAATTGAACTTCTGCAGAAAAACACTGAATTCAGGCAGCATAGGATCAGTCATTGTGGCTATCTTTAGGGGAGGCCTATGTGCACCAGTGTACTCATTTAGTTGATATGAGGATGATGATGTTCCTGATTTTCACGTTTACTAAGGCTTAATACCAATCAAAATTACTGCTTGTCTTGAGATCATACACTTGACGAGATGATTTTGTTATTAATCACTTAATATCTTACTATTATAATATACTCTATCGACATAATGACGTAATGGACCTTGAGTGTATTTTATTACTGTTGATAAACACATAGTTTATTATATGTAGATAAGACGTAATTTTATATTGTTTCAAAGTTAAAGTAAACTTTATTACTTTCTAGCGACCCGCCTCAGCTTCTCGCGGGTCACAACGCCAAGCCTTATCTCCACCATATTGTAGTCGGCTTCCAGTCTAACCGGATGCAGCTGTATACCAGTATCTGACCTCCACAACCCAGTAACTGGGTAACATGAAGTAGAGTGTCTTGCTCGTTCTTCTCCATAGAGGACTACCTATGTTTTGGAACGAGCAACTAGCTTTAATTTTCTGACTAACTGACCGAATCCTTTACAATACAAAAGTGCCTGTAAATGTTCTAAAATAAATTCTTTGACTTTCACATGATAATCTTTGGTAAGACTGGTTGTCATACATACACGATAAGCCGACACTATGAATAAACTCAAACAACAAATAGTATCGAAGGTTTTTGTACCCATTGTCTCCTAAAACTAAACTAATCGATGTAAACATAGATCGATATCTCGATAATTGTCTGAATCGATCCTTAATCGATAGTGGAGGTCGAATTAGTCACTATTGAGTAAACAATGTCTGTATGTGTGTTTGTGTGTATGTCTGTCCTTTATTATACAGCTGTTGTCTCAAGTTAGAAGTCGTTCATGCTTCTAAATGGACAATACTTTAAAGCAACGTGTGCTACTTTCTAAGTTTGACTTCACTGACATTGGTAAAGGAAAACATTGTGAGGAAACCTGGACTTATAGTTAACTAGCTCCCGCCCTCAGCTTCGGCCGCGTAAAAGTTTAACTATTATCTCAAGGAAACACATTAGCAGGATAAAAAGGAATTAGCAGGATACGTGTCAATCCAGGAAATGGTCTTTGTATGCGCCAATTTACATCCAAATCTCTTCTACAGTTTACGTGTGATTGAGTAACATACATCCAAACACCTTATCAAACTTTTACATTTATACTGGTGGGTAAGTCTGAAATCGCTAATCCGCTTTGAGCAAGCGTGGTGATCAATGCTCGTGCCTTCTCTGTATTAGAAGAGGCATTTGAACTACAGTAGGATAAAATAGGCTGGTATTATTATGTAGCTGCGATACTTAAAAGAAAAAAAAAATTGTATTTATTTCAGTAAATCTTTACAAATAAGTTGCCGGGGCTTCCCAGAAAGTAATCAAATGATACTTGAAACATTAATTCATTCATTTTTTACTTAAAAGATTGCTGATTTTGTTTTGATAATGTTCAAGATTACCTACTATACTCCCTTACAAGTATTGTTTTGTACACACATACAAAAACTCACGCCTTTTTCCCATGAGGGTAGACAAACACCACTGAACGCCACCTGCTACGGTCCTTACATACTCCTTTCACCTCGTCCACGTTCATACATCTCGTCATACAAGCACGCCGGTTACGAGTACTGCGCACCTGACCTTCCTGAAGAGTCAATAAGGTCAGTATAGGTTTTCCTAGGGCGACCCCACCATGCGTTTTGTAATTTTAAGTTTTTGACAGTACGCCCAAGTAATTCTCGCTCTCTTTCCAATCCTAACCTATCACATACCGCTATCTCCCTCCTTCAAACCAAGAACTAATTGGCCCAAAAGTACTTCACAACCAAATTACCGAGTTCACCGACTAAAAGTAAAAAAAACGTAGTAAATATGAGCGGACATCGAAGGCTGTGCGCGGGCGGCGCTGTGGGCGGGTACTTGATACAGTTTTACTTGATGATAGTGGGACCAGCTTGTATGGTTACATTAGGACAAGGTGATATATGAGCAAATACGGAATCCCTGGCCTTAGCGTGGGAAGGGAACGCTGGGGTGGGGAATTTTCCACCCCAGGAACCAAAAATACCAACCCCAATAAACCCCGGGAACCATTTCTCAGTAGCAGCTTCGGAGTCTGGATTTGTGCCCAGTTGATGGCAATAGGCTCGCCCCCTATTACATGGGACTTAATACATAACTGGCGAAATGTGGGTGTACTAATGGGTACACCTCTGCCTCAACCTTCGAGGATTAGGTACAAGTACACAAAACAAGAACCAAAAAACATTTTGAGTAGTCAAAAGAACAAAGCGAGATCTATTTTCACATTCACATGAAGAACGATTTACCTGCGCATGCGCACAAGTCTAGATATCAAAAATTGGTCACCGCACAGCTACCGCGCGGCGCCTATGCCGAGAAGGCGGCCTATTATCACATTAAAATTGATATCTAATAACCGTCCACAAGTAAGCAGTTACCGCAACCCGACAGCATGGTATACGTACTAGCTTTAATTTAAATACTGCTATTTAGGAGTAAATAGCTGTTTAGAGGCTGTTAACAGGTTATTTTGGT
The DNA here is from genome assembly GCA_949774945.1 of Hoplodrina ambigua. NCBI lineage: Eukaryota > Metazoa > Arthropoda > Insecta > Lepidoptera > Noctuidae > Hoplodrina > Hoplodrina ambigua. The sequence continues at coordinate 699,400 of OX458984.1, forward strand.
GAATGCATGCCTAATGAAACAGTTGCCTGACATTATTTCATGAAGTTGGTCCAACGTTTGCGCAAGACAACAAAATAAGTGACAGAACTAGAGGATTGTTGAATTAAATGCGAAAATGTTGAGTTTTCTAGGGAAAAGTTTCCCCTTTTTATTGTATGTTCCTTGCATTTCTAGATACGTTGTCAACTTCCCCAGACTTGGTCGTTAAATGTAATCGAGAGGGTTAGTAGCTGAGACCTAAAATACTTATAACGCCTAATGGAATCAGAAAAAATAATCGACGTAAAAAGGAACGTCTTTTTCAGCTTAAATCTATACAAAATTTATGAATAATAACATAAACATAACATAACCTAACATCACGCCTGTATTCCCCGAAGGGTTAGGCAGAGGTGTACCCATTAATACACCCACATTTCGCCAGTTATGTTTAGTCCCATGTAATAGGGGGCGAGCCTATTGCCATCAACCGGGCACAAATCCAGACTCCGAGGCTGCTACTGAGAAATTCCCGATGGAAAAACCCAATAACACTTTGCTCGACCTGGGAATCGAACCCAAGACCTCTTGCACAGCAGTCGCACTTGCGACCACTAGACCAACGAGGCAGTCCAGTCAGTGAATAATAATATTAAAATTACATAACTATTAGATAGGTATAATATTAATATGACAATACACTACACAGATACATAAACCTTCCTCTTGAATCACTCTTTCTATCATATTAAAATCCGTTACGTAGTTTAGAAGATCGAAGCGTACAGACAAGTAAGCTTTGCAAGCTCAAAGTGCATTAAAAAAAATGAAAAATGAACTTTTAATAAGTTTGAATTATGATATCGTGTCGGATGTAAAGGTTTATTTAGAGTCCTAATACCCACTCGTAATCTTCTGACAATATAATTAGGTACATAGGTACTAATTACTATTACTAATTAATGTGGGAACTGACCCAAAAAAACATTATCATAATTATCAGATCAACAAATTGTTAGATGAGGTTTCGATTTCAAAACACCTCGTGATTGCTCAAATAATATAATTAAGAGTTAACTCATTATTAAAATTGTATTTTAAAAGTTAATAGCCGACGAAACAGTAGTAGTTGTCTGTTTCATAATGTTTAATTTCGCAATAATGATAATTATACTTTGTAGAATTAAAATAATAACATAACATAACATCACGCCTGTTATCCCCGAAGGATTAGGCAGAGGTGTACCCATTAGTACACCCACATTTCGCCAGTTATGTTTTTAGTCCCATGTAATAGGGGGCGAGCCTATTGCCATCAACCGGGCACAAATCCAGACTCCGAGGCTGCTACTGAGAAATTTCTGATGGCAAAATCCCAATAACACTTTGCCCGACCTGGGAATCGAACCCAAGACCTCATGCACAGCAGTCGCGCTAGCGACCACTAGACCAGCGAGGCAGTTAAAATAATTTTGCTTTGAATTATTTATATTATTCTTTCCAGTCCTTTCAATAAACTTAACATTACGCCTCTAATCCCTAAAGGATTAGGCAGAGGTGTACCCATTAAAAAAATCTGTTGAGTATACCCACCCATTGAAAGTTTTATTGGCTTTTTTTGACCAGAATTATTTTAGTAGCAGCCCGGGTCATGGACTTGTGCCCGGTTGATGGCAATAGGCTCGCCCCCTTTTGCATGGGACTAAAAAAAACATAACTGGCGAAATGTGGGTGTACTAATGGGTACACCTCTGCCTAACCCTTCGCGGATTACAGGCGTGATGTTATATTATGTGTGTATGTGATAAAAATTACGTTTAGAGTAGATTTAAAATTAATCAGCTTTGGTCCCTTATTGGCAGAACCAAACCAACTAAAGCGGTCCTTACGACTTAAGACTCCTTAAAACTTCTTATAAAGGTAACCTATCCTTAGGGGAAAAAGGCGTGATATTATGTTTAATGATGTTATGTTTCACATTTATTCAAAAAGAAACCGAAGAAACTGGATTGATCAGCATGCCATTAATCGGAACATAAAAAACAGTTCTCTAAGAATTAATTAGGCTCTAATTACCAGTCTATCAATTAAATCATAAAATAACATTAAAATATGTAATATAAGTTTATTTTTCCAAAATAATCTAATTCAGTAATAAAAACGAAAGTAAATTTGTCGAGTACATGCATGCACAAAACTGTTCATAAAACTTTCTAGTTATGAGAACTTCTGTCGCGTGCGTACTGTCACGAACAGCGTTTCATTCGAATAATCGATTTGTAAATATAACACGAGATTACTTTAATTACTCAAGCTAGTATTAATCGATTCGTAATCGATTTTATATTGTGTATAATTATCGGTGGCGCCAAGGAGTGTTTCTCATAAGCGTAATTTCTAATCTAAAAGCAATCTATTTGAAAATCCTTGTTTTAAAGACGTTATAATTCTGTCTATGTAAGTAAATAAATCATTTATATTATTTTTCTATGTATTCAAATGTTTTGACTCGGTGTTATTTATCAAATGAATAGACACAGGTGAGGCACCCGACTTTGTTTATTGTTACTATTGTGTTAACACCTATAAAATGTCTGTCTGGCTTTTCTTTGCTTATACCTCTGCTTACCTCACTACCTACATGTAACAGTAGTATTACGTATCACTTTCTAAGTACAATTACCCCTAACAAGTAACACAACACGTAAAAAGATTCACAATTACAATAAGCGAAAGTGTCGATGAATTATCCAATTGCATTGAATCAATTCTAACATCGATTCGACTCGGCTCGTTATAATCGATAATCGCTAATCGAGATATTTGTCCGTTGGCCATGAAAGTCGCTTCAGGCGTTCTATTCGATGTTTAAATCGTTTTAAAATATTTTCCCGCGGTTAGTGTGTTATGTAAGATGTTTAATTAAATAAAATTCGTGTGAATTTTGTGGGTGAGTGTAGTTATGTTAAAGTGCATGTTAGTTGTTGGATAAACAATTAATTTTACTTTCTATTAGTCAACAGTTTCTTCTATGAGGGCAATTTTCTTTTAAAATTTTGTTTTAATAATATTTTTATTTATCAGGTAGGGGCCGTAGACTATTTCAGCTGTCATCGTCTGATCGTCTGTCTCGTCGTTGGATTACCTAGTTCAGGGACGTAAGCAAAATTGAATTATTATTGTTTATTGTTATTTATTTTTGATAAAAAAAAATGTTTTATTATGTTTATTTTATTATGTCTTACAGGTTATACCTATGTTCTTATCTACTTCACGTGTGTGCGAAAAATTATAATAAATCCTTTAAAAACATAATTTATTATCTTAAACAAAACTTGAATATAATTAACCGAAAGGAAGCGATCTAGATATTCTTATGAAATAGGATCAAAAATAACTCTTTGTACGATCAAAAAATGCATGAAAATGAATCTAGAATCTAGATTAGTGATCTAGTTTCTAAATTCGTTATATTTTTAATGACTTCATTGTAATTATTAAATGTATACATTTAGAGATAAATAAAATGGATTTAAAAGGAAATATCGCGTTGTAATATAAAATTCTACAAATTCAAGCACAGCCTGGTTAAAAAGCTAGTTGTTAAAACAAATAAAAACATCAATATTGTATTATTGACCCGTCACCGCCCGGGGGCAACACTCGATATATCGAAGTGCAACGTAAATTCCATACGTCAAGGATTTAAAATTATATACCTCGATAAATGTGAAGATTGAACGTTTTAATGTACGTGTGAATTTTATGAAATACTTCTCTGCATGTTTTATTTTGAATTTATTGTATTACTTGGTTTTGCTCGCAACTTTGTCCGAGTGGACGTCAAATGCAGCCTTGATGCGGCCCTGTCGACACCTAAAATTCGTTCTTAAACTGACGTTTGGTCAGTGAGTGAATGAATGAAAGAGTGTCCTTTCAGATTTTTATTTTCATAATAAATGTAGATTTATGATCCAACTTGGGAAAAAAAAAGATGATTGTTTAAAATTAAATATAATTTCTTATAATGAAATTCCACCCTGGATTTTTTTATCCATAATTAAACCAACCTAATTAATGATTGATACAGGATTCAATATATCATTAAAGACGCTGTTTAGCTTGTTATTCATACAAGCTAAACAGCGTCTGATCCTAAGTTTTGATCCTAAGTTTCTGTCAAATTTAATTTAGCGACAAAAATAATTACATACTTAGTCACCGAGGTTTTTTTAGCACCTAAAGCAATTTCTTGCCACCAACATTTACCTAACCTCAGGCAGTATTCAAACTTGACGGTTAATCAATTAATTATAGCTAAGACAAAGCTGTGCCTCGCCGATTGCTTGGACACGGCGCGGGCGCACGGTCAAGGGCGGTCGTGGTCTGCGCGAGTTTACTATTATAGTTATCTAGTTATATTGTTTAAATATAATATATGTAAGACCATATACATACAACTCACCCATGATGTAAGAAAAATTCCTAGTGTCCTTTTGAAAAAAAATTGCTTATCTACATTACTCTAGATTTACTAAAAGTAACAATTTTGTGACAAAATGAAGATTTTAATATACATTTAGATAGGTTCTGCCCGACAATGTTCTCGTGGAAGTCAAACATACCTACCTATCATAAAACATATTATATCCTCGTATCGTAATCGGACCAATATTTTCAGAGATTACCCCTGACAAACAAACAAACTTAACCACTTATAATCCTGTAATCACTGACGATTACGACAGGAACCACAAATCCTAATGTTCAGAAAACATCTTGGCTTAAAACAGTCTTTGTTTCAACTTTAAAATTAAGAATTTCCGTAAGGTGTCAGCCACAATAACCGTCCTTTACATTAATATTATTATTTTTTTCTCAACAATAATTCCAAAAAAGAACGGATGCATGTTTCCATTGTGAGGTTACACCGTTTTTGGTATTATTTCATAATAGCCCACCTTCCTACGGCCTCGTATCAAATACTTGTCGTTTCATACAAAATCTTAATAACGGTGCAACGGATTGGCAACGGTAAGGTCGGGGTCGTTTGGGAAACCGCGAATGTTGTTAATGAGCTCAAATTAGGTTAAACGAGAAAAAAACCAGATTAAAATGTCGGAAAATTAAATTAAATGTATGAAACACATGTTTCGCTTTTAACAGGTACGTCTAGGTGTAACTTTTGCTTGTAGTCTTGTAACGATTTGTGCAACGTCTTGAAAGAAAACTTACCCTTCATCATTGAATGCTGATTGGTTTATCTTTGTCGAAATATAAGTGGTATGCATATTCGAACTTACCTGTAACAAGAGATACAAGAACTTATTAGTAACACATAATTTCAAAATATACCTATTGAATATGAAAAATGTACACGTGCGCCATTTAATGGCGTCCTAATCCTAGATGGCGATCCCTAGTTATAGGCAAATATAAATATCTAAATAAAAAATGCCTTTATTTATTAAAAAACATAAGATATAACATCACGCCTGCAATCCCCGAAGGGTTAGGCAGAAGAAAAAAAAAGAACGTTTAAATAGCACTATAAATAGTAATTATACCATACAGGACCCAGGCACCATTAACACCTTTAGAGGTTACAAGCATTGATCAAAGAATGCGGAGGTCTGTCGCCAATTACCGCATAAATCCATAATCTTAAGTATCTCTGCCTATTCCAGTAGAATAATCAAAGCAAAGCGTCGTTTGCAAACTCAAGAGTGTATTATTAATCATTTCCTTTCATCAAAGCTGAGTCAATGGCGCGGAAAAACGTTACAAACGAGAAATATCATCACAAATCATTTCACATTTCTTACATCAGAAGAAACCTTAAGAACAGGAAGGTAAAAACACTAATAATCGTCCTACAAAACCGAAATTCAAATATAGAACGAAGGAAGCATTCGTAATTCCGATCACATAGCGTTCGTGTGTTTCCGCCGAGGATTCGCGCGCGCTCGGCCGGTGAAATGGCATGCGCGGCGCTCGGGGAATGCATCGCATGCGCAAGTTGACGACATTTTGATGTGACTGTTGTGATTTAATGAATGCGTTATCAAGGTGCAGTGGGATGATTTTATACTAGTATTTACATGTGTCATTGTTTGTTCGTTCTCCTGCAGTGGTATTAATAAAGTTTATTTTCTGTACTATAAATATATTGACGAATCCGGTCAATGACATTGAATCATAGTAAAAAATGGGCCCGAAATCCCATAGCAGCATTTCCGCCGGATCTGATACCAATTCGGTTAATCATTTGACAGCTTGAAGTATGGAGTCTTCTGTTCCAAAATTATCAAGTCAATTGACGACTAGTCATGCATTATAATAAAATAAAATGATACTCAAATGGCATCGACTATATTCGTTGGCTTTACAATCTCAAAAACGATTTGCATTATCTCGAAAAGAATGAAGGTCACCCAATGTCGCGTGCACTCATCATTATATCAGACATCCTTATATGCAGCGGTCTAATCTTCAGCTATAATAATATAAATTACTAGCTGTTCACTGAGACTTTGTATGCGTTGCTTTTTACCGGCATTAGGTTATGTTTTTGATTACTGCTGCGCTCTCGTAGATCGTAGCGTGATGTTGTATAGTTCATACTATTCATCATAAATCTGGCTATCATATACTACTTTTTTTTTTCAATCTGTCTAGTAGTTTATAGAGGTTAGCGCGCTTAAACAAACAAACACAAAACTAATCAGCTTTATTATTATACTAATATTATAAAGAGGTTAAGTTTGTGAGTTAGTGACGTTGTAATCTCTGGATCTACTGAACCGATTTTGAAAAATCTTTCACAAATTATAAGCTAGATGTTGCGGGACGTCTTAATAGGATACCGTGGCCCCGGAACGTAAAGGGCAACAGAAGAAACAGGGTAATTTTTAGTCCGTAAAAGTCTGACAGTCCCTTCTGCCCCACCCAGGGCGGAAGGAGTCATTTGATGATTTTTACCACCTCAAAAAAAAAAGGTTATCACTGAGTGCTGACGTATTATCCAAAAATAAAGGGATCCGTAAGAAAAATCACGCGATCGAAGACGCGGGGAGAGTACTAGTTATAGATAAATGATTTAGTCGCCAACGTCTTGATTATAACAATAAAAAATATATTTATTAGAGCATCGTACTCAGTCAAATGTGGGTGGAATTTTATGGGCCATCATGGCCTACCATAATAGATGTAATACTTGTTCTTATTTCAATAACAATTTAGTTATATGTTAATTGAGGCACAAAAAATCATGAGTCACTTGATTATAATGAATTGTAAAAGTACAGTGTGGGATAAAAGTTTAAATTAAACTGTTGGGTGATGAGTTGGTAACCTGTGACTGTTTATGGTATGGGATCTTTGAACTCGGCTTTATTGTTAATCGATTGAGCTTTGAATAATGCCAATACGTTTTATGAGAACGGTTTTCTTTGAAAGAGAAAAGAAAATATTATAGTGTTTTCTAAAAAAATACATAACATTACGCCTGTAATCCCCGAAGGGTTAGGCATCAGAGGTCTACCCATTAGTACACCCACATTTCGCCAGTTATGTTTTTAGTCCCATGTAATAGGGGGCGAGCCTATTGCCATCAACCGGGCACAAATCCAGACTCCGAGGCTGCTACTGAGAAATTCCTGATGGAAATACCCAATAACACTTTACCCGACCTGGGAATCGAACCCAAGACCTCATGCACAGCAGTCACGCTTGCGACCACTAGACCAACGAGGCAGTAAAAAAATACATAAATAATAATTGGATGCACTTGTATAGCGCATATAGGCATAATCGTCTGTCAGTGTGAGTGGAAATTATATTTATTTCGCAACACATCCGTAATTTTTTTCAGAAAATTTCGTTGCGTAACCAAGACAGTAGAATCGTTTCTACAAGACTCGTCCAGTTTCATTGCCTTAGTGCTTTTCTGGTGGTCTCCATTTTTGATTCTGGCTTTCAGGAAGTGAAGTTCAAAAATAAAGAAAAATCGTCTGTCGGTTAATTATTTAATTTTAAGACGTCGTACGGGTTGACTACGGCCTCTGACACGCCTTTTAATAGTCCGGGACCCCATAATCCCAAGATGTAGAGAGTTATAAAATAATAATTTAAGGGAAAAGGGTTCATAATTATCGTACTAGTAGAAATATAAAACCTGAATACTAACAGTAAAAAAAACTATAGCACATTCACAAAATACCGTTGACGACACTATTACAAATCCGAGCAACGGAACCGAGATATGCATTCACATAGTTCCAAGACATTGCTCACTTCCAAAACAAAAGACTCAATTAAACCGTAAAATACACAATTATTTCGCCGCAGTAATTACTCAAAATTGCTAAAAAGTTTGTTCTGAATAACCTTCTTATGTCACTGGATGATGGACAAGCCGATAGCATCAACCGTGCAACAGTTACAATGTGGAATCAAATTAAAGTGCCCATTTGAAACAATTAATTTCACAATAAATGTGAGAAGTTTAAACAATAGCAGAATTCACTGAGTCATTTAATAATTGGGAGCTACTGCTGAAGAAATTGCAGGTGGAGACACGGATTTTGTAGACTAGATCTATAATTAATTAAATAAAGCAGAAGAGTGTTTCTGTTTGTTTGTTTAAACGTGCTTATCTCTAGAATTACCAGTCAGATTGGATAAATTCTTTTTGTATATAATAGCTGGATTCATGAGAAATGGAATAGGCTATAACATCGCGCTACGACCCTCAGGAGCGGAGCAGTAACCAAAGACGTAACTTAACAGGGGAAAAAATACTTGTGCAAAATCGCAGAGGGCGTTAGTGCTGTATTAAATGGAGGATAAGTATCTAAAAGATTTTTTATGTTGATTTGTCAACATAAAAAATCTTTAGGCGCAATTGAAATTGTGTTCAATGTTGCTTTAAATCCCCGTAAAATCACAAGTAAATAAAAAAATGACAAACGGAAAAATATTACGTTTCCTTAATTGTCCCTGTTTATTAAAATTAGTAGGTATTATTTTACAAACTTACTATCAATGTACCTAATAATCACCATTATCATATCAGCAGGACAACGTCCACTACTGGTCATAAACCTGCTCTAAACTCAGCCACAATTTGCCTATTTACAAGCTCATTTAAAGTCCCAGTTACAATAACCTCAATACCTTTATATAACCTAGATTTCTGCTCCATAATCATTATCACTAACCTCCAGCTTAAGCCAAGGGTTACTTAATAACGTGTCGAGTAGTACTTGTGTGAAGTAGCACCGGGCGCTTGCCACTCGGTGTAACCTCATTGTTTGTGGCTAACATGAGTTTATGACGTCAATCATTGATCCGAGTTATTTTATTATAGGTCCTGACTAGACGTTACGTAGTTAGTATTTTCCTTGAATGTAGATTTCGTTGTTATAGGGAAAATTAATGTTTAATTACCGAATGAATTCGTGGGGTTAAGCTAGTTAGTGCTCGCGATTTCCGTGAATGTCAGTTAACACGTAGTTTAGTTTGGATTTTTGCGGGGAATCCTATTTTTTTTTTCTGAAATAAAATTAACCAAAATACCTGGCAGAGATGTCCCGTAAAAATTGGTCAAACAAACAGATTACAGAGACAGACAGTCAAAAATTTTAAATACTGTTTTTTATTGTCAGTTCTGAGTAAACATTCATACTTATTTTTTTTTAACTGCTATTTTGACATTACAAAAAAAAGTTAATATTTTGAATTTAATATATTTGTATTTTTATTATTACCTCTAATTAAAAAGTCATATTCATATTCATTTAATGCATACCATGTGTGTGAAGTAAAACCTTTTTAAACCATTACATTAAAGAAAAATCGAAAACAAACCATCTAAGACAACAATTGGTACATGCACCCTACCCGCATGACTCATAGATTCAAATCTCTGTGAAAACCAAGTCATACACTACGTGTAATAACGTAGTTCTTTCTAATAACTGTTACAATCTCTCGTAATGGATTTAAAGTAATTTTGTTCACTTAATTGATATTTCAATTATGCAATATGGTAATTTTTGTAAGAAACATAATGTCGCAATCTTTTATATAACCGTCATAGATGAAGGGTTTTGGAAGTCTACAGTGTTTATAGAGATTTATGATTTTAGCAATAGCTTTTATTGCCCATAGGTGATGGTAATGTAGGAGAAAACTGCCCATTTAAACTTGTAACGAGAAAATGTTATGTTTTAATTATGTATTCTGCCAATATATTAGGCTTAGGGAAAGCTAGTTTTGAGAAAATTTTACACATAACATAACATTACGCCTGTAATTCTTTAAGGGTTAGGCAGAGGTGTACAGTCAACAAAACAGATAGGTATGCAGGCGTCAGATATAGTTGAAGTTTTCTTAGAAACCGATGGATATCTTCAATTGAAACTGAATTAATGATCTGTTTATTGCCTACTTTTTAAATTAAATTACATTTGAAAACATCCATCAGATTCTAAGAAAAGTTTAACTATATCTGACGAACCTGCAAACCTGTCTGTTTTGTTGTCTGTACCTAATAGGCACTTTGAAAAAGATCTATGCTATGCGTACAGGCGGCGGGAAGCGACTTTATTTTATACAATGCAGAGAAGACACATTTGAATACCGCCTACGAAGTTCAAAACAGTATCTAAAAGCATGCCGTAAATTCTAGTGGTCTCAAAGCGCGACTGGTGAGCCTAAGGTCATGGGTTCGAATCCCAGGTCGGGCAAAGTGATATGGGATTTTCTATTAAGAATTACACAATAGCAATCTCGGAGTCTGGATTTGTACCCGGTTGATGGCAATAGAATCGCCCCCTATTACATGGAACTAAAAACATAACTGGCGAAATGCGGATGTACTAATGACTACACCTGTCTACCCCTTCAAGGATTACAGGCGTAATGTTATGTTTATGTGAGTGTCAGCAGGTCATTTCCTAAAACGGTAATGTAATAAAGACAATACTGATTTGACATCATCGAATTAAAATACACTTGCCATAAAACACACCATTGACCTGTCTGTCAATACAGGAAAATACCATCAGTCGTCATCCAAGTTTGACATATCAACAATAGTTTGCGTCACTCACAGAATTGTACGTGACACTCTGCTAATACATTACTACGAACAATATATTTGAATGATCATAAATAATGGATGTGTTTCCGTACACCTGGGGTGGGGTGGACCCCTCATATCACGAGATTGACAGATACAGAGCGAACAATGTGATTGAGGAAAGAGGAAAATTACTGACTCTGGTTGCTAAGGGAGTTTAGGTAACCGCGGTCGAGTAAATGTCAAAATTTAAATTTCGAATTTGTAAAATGTTGATAGACTGAAAAATTGAATCTTCCTCTTTATTACTAAAGTTAGGGATGACAACATTAGATCTATACTAATACTAGTTTCTGCCGCGACGTCGCCCGCGTGATGTTTCAAAGTTTTTTTTTTTTGGTAATTTTAGTTTCGTCTTTAGTTACCGCTCCGCTCCCGAAAGTCGTAGCGTGATGTTATGTAACCTATACTATTCCTTAAAAATCTCGCTATCATGCAATGAGAGTTTTTTAAACAAAAAACTTTTCAGCTATCTTATAATAGTATTGATACTCGTAGTATTCAGATTATAAAACTAAAAAGTTTCTTGTTTATTTGAACGCGCTAATCTCAAGAACTACTGGTCCGATTTGGAAAATCTTTTTGCATTATACAGCCCATTTATCGAGAACGGTTATAAGCTATATAACATCACGCATCACGCTACGATCCATAGAAGCTGAGCAGTAAGCAAAAACGTATCTTAATTCGAGTGATACCACGGAGGATTGCTACAAATGCAAGACATAATAGCAGTAGCATTTGCTGTGTCAACGGCCAGACATTATGAAATGTCTCTCAAAATTAATACAACGTAAGACAAAGGAAGTACATGAACAACAGCGGACGCAGTTGAAGTTTCAAAATTTCTAAATAACTAAGCAAAATGTAATTTAATTTTTCTTATTCTAAAAACTACGGAAATTACGTCACTTTACAAGCTACCTCATTTCCCAATAGTCGACCGCTAATTACAATAAAGTTGTAAACGAAACTTTTTTTTACAATTTAACGTGCGCGGGCGCAATTAGGAGCGGATATGCCAAATGTGGTTAAACTTTCAAAAATGAAGAAAGTGTTCCTATGTTCGCCTAAGGCGCTAAGCATTTAAGAGCGCCATCTTAAGATTACGGCGCATTGTTTGTGGTAACAATGCGCTTGCGCACACGATTATTGCGACAGTTGCTTTCTTATTACATTAGGTTTGAACGCTTATGGAATAAATCAATCCTTGTTTTGCCGTAGGGGGTTTGTATGTGCAGTGCGCATGTGCAGCGCGCATGTGCAGTGCGCATTCTGATTGCAGCTCCGAATTACGCCCATATGTTATCAAATATGGATGATAAAAGGTGCTAATAAATAAAGAGATAACTGTTTGTTGGATGCCAATGACGACTTTCTTGCCCTTTTGGAACAAAGTTCCAGAAATCGTCACGTAAGGAAAAGCCGTGATGTCGTGATGGCCCAGTGGTTAAGGCTCCCGACTTTCATGCACGAGGTTATGGGTTCACAACTGTGCACAGGCAAGTGATATGTGACATTTTTAATTCATATGTATTTTCTAAGTTTATCTCGGACATCACTGACTTCGGTGAAACAAAACATCGCGAGGAAACCTGGAACTTATTACTTATTAACTATAAGTAATACCTATAAGTCTGAAATCGCCAATCCGCCTTAAGCAAGCGCGGTGATCATTGCTCGTGGCTTCTCTGTATGAGAAGAGGCCTTTGCTCTGCAGTAGGACATTAATAGGCTGGTATTATAACGAATAACCGTTTTACCCCTCCTTCCCTCTCTTACTAATTATCTCTGTCTCTGTCTATTGCATACGGGTGTGCGAATATCGATATTTTGAATTGAAAAACATCCTTGCTGACAGAGGTCCACCGACAGCTAAATTTTTGTGTATTATTGTAAGGTATTTGAGAATATGATGAGGTACGAATAATCAAAAACTGTGCGTCATCTTGATTATCATTGTAATATTATAATTATCTGCAGATCCAACCCAAGATGCAATTCAAAACACTTCCTTAATAACTTTTACTTTATACGTATTTTTACCACTAATTGGCTTAAAACCGCAAGGAAAAAACGTAAACATTCGTTTACAGTCAATTATAAATCAATACAATATTAAATTGCTTGGACAATCATCTCTCTTTTATGGTAATAGCAGTAATGAGGCGGCGTGTACAGGTGTCGACTGCCTGTCACGAGCGCTTCCTGATCCGATGGACGACAATTGGCGTATTTACCCTAAGTTTTTTTTTTGTAATGTTTAATTTGAGTGATGGATGACAAGTGGTATTTTTACCTTACTTTTTATTATTTGATGAGTTTAATGATAAGTGGATTAATTGATTTTAGATGTTGTTTAATTTCCATTCTTTTGCAAATATTGACGCCGTATACATTTCTTTTGATTTACACACACATACATACATAACATAGATATATTTCTTTTATTTTATCGTTAGGGATTAATTACATCAAAAGTTTCAGTGTCTCCTCGTAAACCAATAACAACAAACTACGGTACTACAATATAACGATTTCCTTGATTTCACAAATCCTACGAAATCCCTCAGGACCCTCCGCTAGTAACTAACGAACCCCATTGTAACAAATTGTTTGGTATATTGAAAAATTTCTGATCCCCTTCAATTTTGTTATAATATATATGGAGGTTGCACTGTATTATAATCAATCCGATCCGTCATTTCTAGTATGCTTAGCTGCAAAGCATAGTAGAATGTGCAATCATAAAAAATTTCCCTATCTCCTGCATTTTTTGTCGCGAATATTGGGATAAACACTTTATTTCCACGATCGTGCCAAAGATTATACAAAGTATTCATAGTTAAACATAGCGGTTACCACTTAACAATATCTATTTATGGTAATAACTTTAATGAGGCGTATGTAACTGTCAACTGCACGTATGTCACTTCCTGATCCGTCGACGTGAGCTGACAGACGACAATCGGTGTTTTTACCTTATACATTTTTATGGTCATAGTGTTATGAAATATCGCTCAGTAAACTGTCAACAGCTAAAGTAGTTAATTACGTCGGTGTGATTAAATCAATACGTTGAGGACTTTATAATTATTATTTTAAGATTATAAATAAATAAAAATCTTGACTTGACCCGTGAGGATGTCGAAATTTCAATCAATCTACCTAATCCTTACCCAATTATGTTGAGATCGGTTTCCAGTCTAACTGGATGCAGCTGAATACCAGTATTTTACATAGAGCGACTGCCTATCTGACCTCCACAACCCAGTAACTGGGTAATACGATACCCCTTGGTAAGACTGGTTGTCAGACTTTCGGGCTTCTGACTGTCAAAGATTAACGTGTGACAGCGAGGACCAACGGCTTAACGTGCTTTCTGAAGCATGGAGGAGTCTCAGTAGAACCAACGTCCGCAGAATATTGAAATAAGGATTTCTCGAAGATTAAAAGGTTAAGTTAATTATGTACAGGTAAGTACTTCCTGACTAAAACAAACGGTGTTGTCTAACGATCGTCACGCGGTTCGATTCCCGTGTGAAAACATTTGCGTCTTCCTAGACATGATGTAGTTATGTCATTACTTAAGTGTCTCTTGTTAAAGATAACGTGTGTAATGGAAAATTGTCATTTACAATGGGAAAAATGTTTTTATGTTTTTTTTTTTTTAACCATTCTGATCTCTTAGACTCCTAATCTACTTTAAAAAAATTGGTTTAAAAGTCAAACAAAGTATCGTGTACTTAGAGTTGATTTTTGAATCGCCATTGAATTAATATACCTGTACAATTTATTGTAAAACATGTTATTGTTTAAAAGAGTATGTATATACAGTTTCTTGCCCATTCTTCTCCATACAAAACTACTTTTTCGAATGCTATTAGATTCAATGACTGGACTTGGACTGCTTCGTTGGTCTAGTGGTCGCAAGCGCGACTGCTGTGAATGAGGTCTTGGGTTCGACCTGGGGTCGGGCAAAGTGTTATTGGGTTTTTGCATTAGGAATTTCTCAGTAGCAGCCTCGGAGTCTGGATTAGTGCTCGGTTGATGGCAATAGGCTCTCCCCCTATTACATGGGACTAAAAACATAACTGGCGAAATGTTGGTGTACTTTTGGGTACACCTCTGCCTAACCCTTCGGGGATTACAGGCGTGATGTTATGATGATGTTATATTAGATTCAATAATTATTTTTTCTTTCTTTCTTATAATTGACGATCAAAAGTGCTTTCTTCAAATAAATGATTTGAATTTGACTGAATCGAAAAAATACATATGGTAGATTGTCAACTGTCATAGCTGTCAAATATACTGTCAATATTTATTCTTCAGATGATGATTAAAAATTCAACCCTGAATCATCTTTAAACGTCATTATCTAGACCTAAATAACTTTGTAGATACCAAATAAAGTGTTATGACGTGGATAATATGTATAAAGAGAGGTATAATTTTATTATATTATTGTTATACTTATATGCATGTGTCGGACGTCTGTCGTTATGTCATAGTGAATGTCATTAGGTCATAGAGTATGTCAGTGTCGATAATTATTTGAACTTAGAACTCAGATGTTACAAGTAGTCTAGATTGATGGTCTATCTAGAATCTGGACAAACTATCTAAGTTAGATAGCAAAGTTACAATAGAAATAAATGTTAAATAATGTGAGTTTTTGTGTTTGTTTGTTTAAACGTCCTAATCTCTAAAACTATCGGTCGTATCGCAAAAAATGTTTTTGTATATGATAGCCAGATTCATGAGGAATAGTATAGGCTATAAACCATCACGCTACGACCCATGGCGCTTGCAGTAACCTGCAAACACGTAACAAAACGCGGGTCAAAAAAAAACGCGAAATATCAAGAAGCTAGTTACCTTGTAAAATATTAGTATGAAAGTTAGGATATTTTGTAGCCCAAATAAATGATATACAATTAAGTAGTTACCCACAGAAAATCTTTTCCTTTGACAGGATTATTTCAATGTAGTTCCTGCTGTACAAAATTTTGCAAACAAAAATACAGTAAAGAAATGAATCACTATAGACTCCATATAACGTGTTTGTCAGCTCTATTTATAGACTGTCTAATCCTTTATAAATAATCTTTGACCCTAAACATTCACAGCATGTCGCGGAACATCCTGACTAAACCATCTATCCAGTGTAACGTGACCTCCCTTCACTGAATTAATGTTAGGAAACCTGTCCCAGGATATAGGTCAAACTACACTGGCCTATAAAGAAGGCCTATAAATGTTACAACAAAATACCTTCTGATATATTAAAATTAAATGAAAGAAAATTTAAGACACATATTAAAAGTACACTTTGCAACCAAGCATATTATAAATTAGAGGATTATATTCAAGATAAGACTGCTTGGAAACATGCTGGTCCTGCTCCATAGGACAATTACTATTCATTCTAGACAAAATCAAGCTGGTTAATATTAATTTTAATATATATATATATATGTGTGTATATATATTTCCTTTTTTCTTTTGACATTTTTATTATATTTTTATATTTTTATTTTTTATCTGATTTTTACTATGGGATTGCGCAGGCTCACACGCTGTTTCATTGTTGGTTGAGATGTTGAGAGTGGTTGTCTACAGTTCCAATATTTGTTAACATGTGAACATGATGTAACTTTAAATATATATTTTTACCATGAATTCCTAATTTGTAATGTAAATTATTTTTGTGTGTTATTATACAGTAGTTTTTTTTATAGAAGGTACATTGTATTCACATGTAATTACGTATGACTATGTATACAAATAATAACATTGTAAAACATTGATTTTAAAAGAGTACGTATGGAGTTTCTTGCCCATTCTTCTCCATACAAAACTACCTTTTAGAAGGGGCAACTAGATTCAATTCTATTTTTTTTTTTTTCATGTAATGACGTTCAAAAGTGCCTTATAGTGGCCTAATTGAAATAAATGATTTGACTTTGACTTTGACTTTGGCGGTAGCCATATTTGGCAAAAAATAAAAACCTTTATAATCAATTTTGAACTTTGTACCTTTGAATTAAAGTGTAATTTTAAGTGTGGGGATTAATAAGGTTTGAATAGTATAATAGGATCCGATTTTGGTGTGTCGCATTTTAATTTAGGAGACATTTTAAGTTTAGATTTTAGATAATGGTAGGTTTTGTTAGCCATTGTATGCAAAACAATTTTAGAAGACGAAATTTGGTTACAGCCATTAAGTTAGAAAAAAGAAAAGTGAATTCTTTCAAAGTCAAAGTCAAAGTCAAATTATTTATTTCAATTAGACCATTAAAATGCTCTTTAAACGAGAACCGAAAAATTATAAAATTGAATCAAGTTTTTTCAGCCCTGAAAACCTAATTAATTTTCAATTTAGTATAAAATTAGATTTTTTGTGGCTTTAAAATAAAAAAATAGCTAGTCAATTGAGTTGCCAAATGAGTGACGTCACAGTTCGATATTGCCATACAAAATCTATGTAAGAATCGCGGTTTGACAGGTCATATAAAGTACGTCAATTGATTGGTGGTGTCAGCCTGTTACCGGCTATATACCACAATAGTCAAAACTACCTGGAATCCTACCTGGAAAAAATAGTTCTAGACATTTAGTCAATGTAACCTTGAACATTGCATGCCAATGGGATTAGCCGTTTTTATGTAAATTTCTATAACAAAAAAAAAGGATTGACCATATGTCAGCTATATCGCTATAGCTATTAATCTACACTAATATAAAAAAGCTGAAGAGATTTTTTGTTTGTTTGTTTAAACGCGCTGAATTCTAGAACTACCACTCGGATTGGAATAATTCTTATTGTATATGATAGCCAGGTTAATGAGGAATAGTATAGGCTACGTAACATCACGCTACGTCCCATGGGAGCTGAGCAGTAACCAAGGACGTGACGCAATGTCGCGAGCAGCACCTAGTAGTCACATAAGTTGGTTTATATCGCATTATGAATAATGGTGAACCAGTTATTCTAGTTATCTTATAACAATAAGCAACTTGTCTCTGTTTGTGCACTTACCTACATTCCTTTTCCTGTTTACTTTCAATAATCTAATACAATAGGCATTTGTCTATTTTGCAGAAAAGTTCTTGGACTCCTAGGATGTCAACGTTGTTCTTTATAATTTATTTAAAAATCGAATGTAAAAAAAAAAGTGACAGGTTTAAATAAATGAATTCTATTTTCGAATCTTAACTGCCATCATAGCGACGGACAGTGTTTGACTAAAACTATGGAAATAATAAGTACTTTTAAAAGATTTTGTCATAAAAAAGATGTAGAATAAATACTACATTGTCATACTGCGCAATAAGACCATAATAACCATCAAAACCTATGGCCCAAACATATCATGCCCATACTCGTCCACAAAAACTTTACAATTGAAACTCATTCATCACTTGGCAGACCTTCAAACCGCGTAATTACAATTATGACCCCTAATGACTGCAGAATAAGGAATTAATTACGCTTTTAAAAACATTTTATTGTACCTCTAATTGTCGATGGTACACCAATATGGCGATCTGTCACATCTCTCAAGTGTCTGTGTTGCCAGCCGTGATATTTTAATTCTGTCGAGGAATTCTATAATTGAGTGAAGAAATACATAAATAGTCGCGCTTGTATTTTCTGTAGTGAGCGAAAGTTGTGATGTGTCAATAAATTAAATTCATCGGCATGAATCAAAGAAATCTTATCTAAAATATTATTGTTCAACTTTCCATCCATCTTTTTCTTTTTAAAGACTTGAAAGATTCTTATGAGTAAATAAAATAAATATGTAGGTATCTAACCAGACCACAAAATATACATATTATGTATAACCTACAGAGTGTATGGCTCGTGGCAAAAAATAAAAACGGGTAGTCAATTACAAAAGATATTATAGTGCATAAAACCAACTTCCAAACTCCGGGCTGCTACTGAGAAATTCCTATTGGAAAATCCAGTAACTACGATCTAGGAATCGAACTAGCGACTACGATAGATGGGGCCGTCAATTAGGTAGTATTTTTTTGTCTGCTTATAGCAACACCGAACTGTCACT
Source organism: Hoplodrina ambigua (assembly GCA_949774945.1). NCBI lineage: Eukaryota > Metazoa > Arthropoda > Insecta > Lepidoptera > Noctuidae > Hoplodrina > Hoplodrina ambigua. The sequence goes on from OX458984.1 coordinate 718,603, forward strand.
GTCAAAAGTCATAGCCAATAAGCAATAATATGTATAAAATATCTTTTTTTTTATTTGCAACACTTTATTTCAATCGTTATTACCACCAACTCCTTCTTAATTGCAATAAAATTATTTTTAATTTCATTCATAATTGGTAGTGCAAGAAATTGCAGTTAAGGAGTGAATTTCATATCATTATACACATTCGTCATATTTGTCAAGGCTGAAAACTTTTAAATTGACGATTAACTTCAGAAATGGTGATGGTTGAAAATATATCTTTGCAATCTTGGATTGTAAATACAAAGTTATGTGTTACTAGCACTCTCACCGCGAATTTGCTCGTGTGATTTTTTTACGCACTCAGTGATAACGTAGGAATTTTTAAAATCGGTTAAACAGATCCAGGTTTTACCCCCTACAACCTCACAAACTCACAAACTTTACCTCTTTCTTATATTAGTCTAGATGTAACATATCATCACATCGCGCCAGTAATCCCCGAAGGGTTAGGCAGAGGTGTACCCACATTTCGCCAATTATGTTTTTAGTCCCATGTAATAGGGGGCGAGCCTATTGCCATCAAACGGGCACAAATCCAGACTCCGAGCCTGCTACTGAGAAATTCCTGATGGAATAACCCAATAACACTTTGCCCGACCTGGGAATCGAACCCAAGACCTCATACACGCCAGTCGTGCTTGCGACCACTCGACCAACGAGGCAGTAGTCTAGATGTACCAATGCTTAACTTGACTATGTCAAGAAAATATGTGTAATAATATATGTACTTAACAACACCTAAAAAAATACTCATAGTATATCCTGACTGTTGATGGCCTATTTAAGATACAGCCTTTCATACACAAATTGTTGGTCAGTAACCGGGCAGAGGTAAGCCCAATGCATTTTCTACATTAATCTTGGACATCACTGACATCAGTGAAGGAAAACATCGCGAGGACTTAATGAACTTTTGTGGTTATAATTATTATGAGTATAAAATCGCCAATCCCCCTTGAGGAAGCGTGGTGATCAATGCTCGTGCCTTCCCTGTATGAGAAGAGGCCTTTAGCTGGTATTATTATTATACTAATGTACCTGTAGTATATATAATTTTTATGTCAGTGTTCCTTTCAAAGCTTTCATTTGTAATTGTAACACAATAAACTCTAGATCAAATTAGACGGTTATCTTTTCGATGTTAAATAAACTACAACCGTTATAAACTGAACGCTGACAAGTTGAGGTCAAATCTGAACCTTATTCAAAACAGTTAAGTCCAATTACAATTGCTTTACAAAAAAGTAAAGTTCAAAGACGATTGACACTCCTTGCGATTAAATGTCATACTACCCATGGTAATGTACGGTTAAGGCCGATTTACATTTGTACGGATGTAATCGTATCACGGGAATTTTAATATCCGAGATAAGCGATTTGGTGTAAACTGTTAGCTTATATTTGATGAATAAATGATTATGAATATTGAAAAAACAATTTTATTACGCCATAGGTACTTATATTATAAAGCTTAAGATTTTGTTTTTTTGTTTTAGCGCGTCAATCTCAAGAACTACTGGTCCGATTCGAAAAAAACCGTTTGCGTTAAATAGCTCTTTTATCGAGGAAGGTTATATGTTATATAACATTAAGCTACAGCCCACGGGAGCGAAGCAGTAAACAAAAACGTAACTTAACACGGGCAAAACCGATTTCTAAAACGTTTAAATATTTTTTTATTATTTTTGAGTGACATTTTGATCATAATCCTAGTTTTTCTTGTAAAAATATTTCACCTTAAATTAGTAAAAAGAAAAATATTTCACTATTAAAACAGCAGTCACGCATAGATTTTCTTTTATTTAAGAACGAGGCCATAAAAATACCGCAAATATTTATAATTTTCTTCCGTTTGTCTATAATTACTTCGATAGCACATTTAACGCATACAATCACGAACACTTCATATTTTTAACATAATACGCCATCTTATCGTACGGGAAGGTATATTATGGAGAATATGTTTATTTAAGAATTAATAAGATCATTAAATTCTTAGCTATAGATTATTCATTATTCTAGCTAGCACTGAAAAGCATTTTAGGAGTATGTACTTTTTGAGACTTCGCATGGTATTTTTTGAAGAATATTGACTTAATATGTGTTTAAAACTATAATAACTGTGCATGCCTCTCATGCATGACAATTTTGGTTCAATACCGGTTAAGCACTAATATGACTTTTCATTTTATATGTACCTATTTGATTTTTTCAGAAAGGATCGTGAGGAAATTTGGTCTCATAATTATGAATGTCTGAAATAATTTTCGCCTTTAACAAGCGTGGTGTCTAATGCTCGTGCCTTCTCAGTATGAGAAGAGGGCTTTGCCTTGCTATGTGACAAATTACTGATATTATTTTTAATTAAAACAGATTACACTAAACTAAAATTGCTTCTAGTAGGTACAATGACATAACAATTTCTACGTACCTAAATACAATTTTAAAAATAACTACACTAATAGTTACATCCATTAAGAGTAGGAAGTGATCACATAACTTTTACTTTCCATAATTGTCGAACACCTGCGTTTTAACTAACGTGTAAATCGCCCTTAAAGACAAATAAATCACCGATTTTGCGCAAAAATTGTGGTCGTGACTTTTTTACATGTTTTCGCATAAAAATGTCAATTAAGTATATTTTGTTGATCCATAATTAAATCGATCGAGATAATACGGATTGATTAATTAATTATTTATAAGAGCAATTAGCGGTTCGTGTTTTTTTGGAAGGTTTTCGACCTTTTTGGAGAAAAATTGCCACAATTATAGACAGCGTAAACGAATGTTTACACTTCTGGCCGATTGAAGAGCAAAGTGTAGCTTGTGGCAGTGCCACTTTTAATTAAATCGGGTGTAAAATGAAACATGGTTACAGGTATCTAACTATATATCACGGAGAAGCGCAGCCAAGCCTAAATCTTGTCTATCAAAATCTTTAATGGAAAATGGCAGTGCCACATATGACCTAACTCAATAGTTGAACTCTGAACAACTATGTTGATGAAATGTTCATTACGAAATATTCCATATTCCAATCACACTTGCGAGTTAATCAGTCGATAATGATTACAATGCTACAAGACAATAGGGTCGATTGTGGTACTAAGCATTTTGACCTATCGCCGTGTAGCCACTCCTAACACCTAATGTATGGTATTCGATCGTAAACGCTATCGTTTAAGACCACCTGTGCGACCTATTTATTTGATACCTCTTTTATGACTTGTGTGGGTCGATAAGTTTGTTATGACAAACTTGAACATCTTTTTGCAATGATGTATGAAATTGAGAAACAGTACTGGACTGCGTCGTTGGGCAAACGATTCAAAGGTCGGGCAAAGTATTATTGGGTTTTTTCATAAGGAATTTCTCAGTAGCAGCCTCGGAGTCTGGACTTGTGCCCGGTTAATGACAATAGGCTCGCCCCCTATTACATGCGACTTAAACATGACTGGCGAAATGTGGGTGTACTATAATGGGTACATCTCTGCCTAACCCTTCTGGGATTACAGGCGTGATGTTATGTAATAAGTGTCTTACGATAATAAAATGGCCAGTATACAATCCCATAATATCCTTAGAATGAGCAAAAATACAATCCCAAATAACTTTGTCCAAACTACTCGTGATTTTGCTCACATCCAAAAACAATTTTACGAGAAGTTTCACACAGTTTTGTTTATTCATTTCACGTTATATTCGCAGTGAGAGAGACTTACAGAATTTGAACCGATACAACGAATATTGTGATCGAAACGCGGACGGCATCGTAATCATGTAACATATCTTTAACAAATTCTTTATGTTATGTCTGTCCATTGTTTTGTGAGTCGTATTTCAAATATTTGCGCAAGGACATGTTATGTTTTAGGTATTTTTTGAATGTGTTATATTATTGCTTTTTGACATTTATTTATTACATATGTAGGTATATACAATTCTTTATATCCTTTTGTATTTGAGAATTTGAATGCAGTTTGGATTATTGCCAGAATTTTTCGATTTGAACTAAGAATCAGGGGGGCGTGGAACATGCGTCATACGAATACCGGACTCCCGATTTATGGGTAAGAGTCCGACATAACCCTCCGTTGTCCCCAAACTGAGGGCATCCATAAGGATTACCCAACGAAAAAAAAGGGTTCCTATTAAACCAAAAATTAAATTTTATCAGGCAATTGAAATTCAGAAAGACGAAAAATCGAGGAGACGAAAGACAAGAAGGATAAATACCAAGAACACTGAACAGTTATAAAAGACAGGACAATATTATAAACGATAACTAAATGTTGTTTCCCTCCACAAATCAAGACATAAACTAAACTAACAGTTCTAAACGCAATCAAACAATAAAGCTGGTATGTAAATAACTTAATAGCATAACTACGCAGTAGGATAACACAGAAGTCGCAAAAGCAAAAGTGCATTTGAGACTTAGAAGGGATGTTTCTCATTAGAGCGAGCCGTGCCCGGGGCGGGGCCCGGACGGGGCACGGACGAGGCACGGTTTTAAATCTGTTACATATATTTTGTATAAATCCATTTATATTACACAGTGCATTATCCGTGTCCCGTCCGGGCCCTCTCGACGCACTTCAATACCACGTCGGCTCGTCCGCGCCCCGGCCCGGGCACGGCCCGCTCTAATGAGAATCATCCCTTACTCTACTTCTACTCTTCAGTGATTTTCATTTGTTTTTGTTACGTGTATTGACTATGATAAAAAGTCCTTTCTAAATTTTTTGAACGATTTTTATATTAAAGGATCTACCTACTATCTATTATAATATGTATATTATTTTGTAAAGATAAATATTTTTTTGAATCAAACTATCTCTTATTTAATCACCAAGATTCATCTGTTGTTAGTTTAATACATCTTTGATTGTTACATTAGTTAAGCAATCTTATCCTTTTATGTTTCTTGTGGTATTATTATTTGACGTCATAGCACGATTAATGGATGTGATATCTACACCTCCATTAATCGTCATCTCAAGATTTACCTCTTTTCTATCCATTTCATTCCTCTCTCTATTATCATGCAATATTAATTCTACCACTCCAATAACCACACAGACTAAACCTTCTCCTAACTATCTGTTGTATAACAAAAGCGCTAAGCCACCTGCGCCGGCGCCTCCGCCCGCGATCACTGTAATTACCACCGATGACTATCGACAAGGACGATGGTGCCGATAGTCCGTTTAGCGGCCGATCGATAGTAATGTCTGCTATTTTAGGAGTGTTAGTTATGGTGTAATTATATGCTTAAACTTATCTCTCTTCTATTACATTGTGGTTAGGGGTCTTAGGTACTGGTTATGAAGGTCAATGGTCGTGAAATGTTGGTTAAGTTTGATGCCGAAATAGTATTCAAGTAAGGAAATCTGATTTTAAGTGGTCTGTGAAAGAACGACCAACCTCATCATCATCTGCCTAGCCTTTTCTCAACATTTTACATGGAGCGACTGCCTATCTGACTTCCACGAACCAATAAATAGGTAATACGAAACCCCTTGGAAAGACTGGTTGTCATACTTTCGAGCTTCTGACGACCCGTAGAGACCAACCCCCGTCCCCATAAAAATCAACCAACCTAATAACACTTTGCCCGACCTGTGAATCGAAACTAAGACCTCATACTCGGCAGTCGCGCTTTGCGACCACTAGATCAACGAGGCAGTAACAACTTCATGAAGTATCTTTTTTACCAACTTTAAAAAAGGAGGAGGTTCTCAATTGGTCGGAATCCTTTTTTTTATGAATATTCCCCGATTACTCGAAGACGCCTATCGCCATTTGGAAAATTCTTTTTTTTTATTTGAAAGGGTGTTTACACCATTTATAATCGTCTGCTGCTTACCACACCTAACAGACAGCACGTCACCAAACACTCCTAGCTCTAAATATTCCACGTTTTAAAACTAAACTTACAAAACCGTTTAAAATTCCTTGTAAACATATATGAATCACGATTCACGACGTAAATGTTATACTAACTGACATTTACAATCAATACTGACTGATAGCTATCGGTACTTATGTTAGGTACTTGTTGTAAATACAAATAATGGTAACACAGTGCATGTCATTCCTAGTTTAGCTCTGCAAACATATTTCTAGCCCATCTTCAGTCTGGTCGGTAGATGTAAACGCGAAAGGTCATTGACTGAACACAAAATTTTGTCTAATGGTTGCAAAGCGGGACTGCTGAGTATGAGGTCTTGGGTTGTATTCTTAGTTAGGTCAAAGTGTTATTGGGTTTTTCTATCAGGAAGTTCTTAGTAATAGAACTTGTGCCCGGTTGATGGCAATAGGCTCGCTCCCTATTACATGGGACTTAAACATAACTGGCAAAATGTGGGTATACTAATGGGTACACCTCTGCTTAACCCTTCGGGGATTACAGGCGTGATGTTATGTTATTTGACCTATAAAGCTGAAGAAATCTGGTGGTTTGTCAGTCGGGGATCGCGGAAAGCGTGTATTATCCTGGGACCCCCAGCGTAAGTGTGGAAGGAAACACCGGAACAGTTTTTAGTCAGTAAGAGTCTGGTCTGTTGATGGGGGACGTCCATGACGGTTAACAACCATGGAAAGAAAAAAAGAAAAAGAAATTAGATAGTTCAAATATAGAAGACGTTTATAACTATTACCCATCACGACTTCCCGATCTTGTAAAAATCTTTCTTCTTACTACTCAATCACTGAACGGATCTGAATTAAATTTCACATAGAGATAGCTTTATAGTCTCGAATACCACTCTTTTATCCCGGAAATATGTGTGGTTCCCGTGGAATAATAAATCAACTATGACGGGCCTGTTGGTCTAGTGGTTAGCGGCCCTGACTGCTAAGCCGGAGGTCGTGGGTTCGATTCCCACCCAGGACAAACTTTGTGTGATGAGCATAATTGTTAGTTCTGTGTCTGTGTGTGATTTATCTATAATATGTATGTATTTATAAATTATATAAGTATGTATATCAGTTGTCTGGTTACCATAACACAAGTTCTGCTTAGCTTGGGATCAGATAGCCGTGTGTGAGTTGTCTCAAGATATTAGATATTTATTTAACTTGGACGCCGACGAAATGCGGGCAGAAACTAGTGAGTTTTAAATTCTAATCATCTCTAGGTTAATTTTATTGAGGATTCCTTTTAATGCCCAATCATCATCATCATTATATCAGCCTATCGAATGCTGAGCGTAAAGAAAATGAAGGATATTACTGTCTCTTTTCTTACAGTCACAGTGGTTTTCAGTTGAAAACCAGCGTCAGACACAAGTGGTAGTGCATTTAATGCTGAACTGGGTCTATTTGGCGCAGTTATGGGGCACACAATTTCTTACTTTTTGTTCTTTTTATTGCCATTTTATTATTATTTTTGTGTGCACATAGTCTGTGTCAATAAACATTTTTTCTTTATTTTACGAAGAAGTTAGATTGTAATGACGAAAGTACCTCAAATGAAGCTCAAAGGTAATGCTCCTTACAAATCCCTATCATCTCCTTTCACTTCTAAGAACCTCGATACAACAAACAGTTATCTCAAGATTTGGCTATCAGCATGAACTTAGATCATAAGATAAACATTTTATGTGTTTCTATTGTGGAATAATGATTAGGTTTTTATTACTTGACCTCGTTTGTAATGCCAATCGATTGTATTGATGTTGTTAGCATTAGAACATGTTTAATATTTCTGCCTGTGTGTAGTGCCGTTCCTTTATTTATTGTCATCGTTTTACTGTTTATTTGGTCAAGGATTTTAGGCTCTTCTTACAAATTATGAAGTTTTGTGACGTTGTTAAAATTGGTTGATGTATCTCGAACTTTTGTTTTAACTTTATTATCTACATATTATACATTCAGAAGACCAATTCTACTTATTAGAAACGTTTCAAAATCTAGTCGCAAAATCGTATCAGCGACAATAATGATGTCAAAAATTTAAGGCATTTTTGACAGATGGGGACTAACATTAGAATTCGATCGTTCTTAAAAGTTATGCCCTTTGAGTCTCATATATTAAGTACTTCTTCTTTCATCATCGCTATCTGACTTCTTCACAAGAGAAGAGACAAGTATCCTTAATTTTCTTTCAATGGTTTTTTACCCATTACTAGTAATTTGAACACTGTATTTGTACCTGAAGAGATTTTTTTGCTTTATTAGACGCGCTCATCTTTAAAACTACCAGTCAGATTGGAAAAAAATATGCTTGTTTAAGATAGCCAGATTGGAGGGGAAGAGTCCATATAGACTAATCTAAAATAATAACATCACGCTACGACCCATGACAGCGGAGCAGTAACCAAAGTAACTTAACGTGGTTGAAATCGCGGTTACTGTCTAGTATTTTATATGTTAAAACAACCGCCGACTGCCTCGTTGGTCTAGTGATCGCAAGCGCGACTGCTGTGCATGGGGTCTTGGGTTCGATTCCCAGGTCGGGCAAAGTGTTATTGGGTTTTTCCATCAGGAATTTCTCAGTAGCAGCCTCGGAGTCTGGATTTGTGCCCGGTTGATGGCAAAAGGCTCGCCCCCTATTACATGGGACAAAAAACATAACTGGCGAAATGTGGGTGTCTAATGGGTATACCTCTGCATAACCCTTCGGGGATTACAGGCGTGATGTTTTGTATGTATGTTAAAACAAGCATATATCCTATTCCAACATAAATATGCTAATATCCTTGTTACTCCACCGACCCGCCTCTATCATGCAACGCTAGCAAGTTTTCAATTAAACCTTACCAAAGAATATATTAAAGGAAATTATCTTTAACAAATTACACAGTTCGACTGAAGACCGTAAAATATGGCCCGAAGTGAGCCTAAAACTTGACGTCGTTATCGAAAATATTGTGATGTTCTTAGAAGAAGCCATTAATTTTGCATTAAAGGCATATAACGCATGGGTATTTCTTGACAGCAGACGTTTTAATGATAAGTTTTGAAATATTAAGGCAAGGGTAAGGTGACCTTCGGAGTGCGAAGCTACTAATGGACTATATCTGATAAAGCAAAATTTTGCAATAAACGATGTATAGAGCATTATTAAATTCTAATATTTGTCACCTTATATATCATGTATTTATATAAACTAATAATTAACTCAACATCATCATCATCTGCCTAGCCTTTTCCCAACTATGTGGGAGTCGGCTTCCAGTCTAACCGGATGCAGCTGAGTACCAGTACTTTACATGGAGTAACTGCCTATCTGACCTCCACTACCCAGAAACTGGGTAATACGATACCCCTAGGACTGACTGTCAGGCTTTCGTGCTTCTGACGACTCGTAACTAATAATTAATTATTAATTAATATTTTATATTAACCATCAGCCCGCGACTTCCCCGTGTGGTTTTTCAGAAGTGTGAAGTTACGTCTTTGATTACTGCTCCACTTTCTTGAGTCGTAGCGTGATGTTATATAGCCTACACTATTCCGCATGAATCTGGCTATCATAAACAAAAAGATCTTTTCAAACCCGAATGGTAATTCCAGAGATAAGCGCTTTAACAAATCAATAGAGAAAAAAAAAACAAGAAAGTCATATCAACACTGAAAATATTCTGATTCAGAAACATTTCAGATTCTTGCACTCAAAGACAAACTGAATCACTCTTGTATAATAATTTCGATTCAATCGAGTCTTAAAAACAATACCTACTTCTTAAACACATGTTTTTACAATTGCCTGACCGGAAGTTTTGAGTGAGTGCCACATGACTAACGACTTAGTCTTAATACTTTGAAACTCGAGCAAACCAAGTGAATCATGGAACGAAAATAAAGGAGTTTGTGAAACGTTTCATTCATAACCAGGAATTGCATGAATAATCCCGGATTGGGTCACTTTTCGAGACTACGTTTCATTCAGTCGTTCCATTTTTCTTATCTATTGGATAGAATTTTAATCTTTTTGTAACATCGTGAATAGAATTTGTATGTTTTCAATATCTTGCTCCCTTTGGTCCTACAAAATTTACAAGTAAAATTGCCTTTAGTGTCGCTTAACTGGTTCTTTGAACTAACTTTCAAAGAACTTGTTATCTATCCTAAAAGTGTCTTTAAAAAAATTGAGCAATGTATATTGTGAGCTAGCTGTTGCCGCCTACATCGTTTTTTTTTTTTATACCTATATTGAGCGAATAATTATCGCTGAACAACCCACAAAAGTTTCATTAAAATCGGTCAAGCCTTTTTTGAGGGTTAGCGAGACTAACGAACAGCAATTTATTTAATATCTAGATAGGCTATAAGGTAATTAGAAGAAAAGATTATTTTAAACACGTTCAAAAATGAAAATAAATTTCTAAATTTAGCTCATGAGAATAGTAATCCTCCCAAAAATAGCACTAACGACAAAATAATGCCAATTTCTATACATTTTTGCGAAATTCCTTCATGCATAGAGGAGTGTCGTGAAGGTTGTTTGCGACAACCACGGCCAGCTCGTACGACTTGCTAATGAGGTGTCACAACATTACTCTTGACCACTCAAGGTCTTGAAATATTGAACATATTTACTGCTACTTGAGGTACATTAACTAAACAGTAAGTTTAAAAAAAAACAGATGCCAAACACTAGAAATATCAAACTTTAAACTCACATACAACTATACCCGAAACAACAACTATCTGAAAACCATTCAAATATTTGTTCCGTGCGAGAATGGAACCCGCCACAGGCAACGCCGCACCCAATTACCCGCGACATCGTTCGCATAAATGTCGGTTATCGCGGACGCAGACGAAGTCGCGGCATAAAAAGTAGCTTATATCCTTCTTTGGGGTTCAAACTTACCCCGACACAAATGTCATCAAAAGCGGTTCAGTGGTTTAGTCGTGAAAGGGTAACAGACAGACAAACAGAGAAGGCGATTAACACACGGCACCGCGCACCGCGGCGGAGGGCGGTGGCGGTAAAGGCGAGAGCACCGCTCGACCGCGCGGTCGGGCGGTGTACGTGAATGAATGAATGAATGAATAATTTATTTGCTAGAATATAGGTACATTAACATACATACATACATAACATCACGCCTATAGTCCCCGAAGGGTTAGGCAGAGGTGTACCCATTAGTACACCCACATTTCGCCAGTTATGTTTTTAGTCCCATGTAATAGGGGGCGAGCCTATTGCCATCAACCGGGCACAAATCCAGACTCCGAGGCTGCTACTGAGAAATTCCTGATGGAAAAACCCAATAACACATTGCCCGACCTGGGAATCGAACCCAAGACCTCATGCACAGCAGTCGCGCTTGCGACCACTAGACCAACGAGGCAGTCATTTCTTAGAGGCCAATGCGACACGAGATCCGCTTCACCGCCAACCGCGGCGGTTAATCGCCTTAGTTTCGCGTTTATAATATTAGTATGAATGATGATGATGAGACTGCTCAATGGAAAATCACTTCAGCTGAAACTATTTCTTAATATTTAGTTATTGGGAATGTACAACAAAATGAGTAACATTTGAATAAACAGGATAATAAATAGTTTTACGACTTAGTCACTATGTATATGACTGTAGTTTCATAGTATTTTATCATTTACTACTCATTCAATAAATATGTCTGTTTTTAACACTTTTAGGTAAATGGCCGGGCTAATAGTGATATGGTTTTATTTATGACATTAAGGGAATTTATTAACCAGATAATTTCATACAAATTTAGATCCATTTTCAGTCAGACATTTTGAAATTAAGATACTACTGCACCCGATAGGGTCCATAATGATTCTGTACCTCTGTTTTATAAGACAATTAATTTACATTGTGGAACGCAATAAATAATTTGATTTGATTTGAAGATATTTGATAGGAAACTGACTTTTTTCGAATTTAATTAGATACTAATTGACCAAAAAAGCAACCAGTAATTAATTTAAAAAGTAAAGAGGGTTCATACATAAGAAACGTGACTTTTTTTACCCGACTGCAAGGAAAGGCTATATATATTTTTCGCGCCTATCTTTGTATGTTTGTTTGTAGTATTCTATTCCCTCATATATTCCAAACCACTCGATGCTTTCTTGGATCATTGTGTAATGTTCAACGAAAATTATTTTTCTACACTACATTAATACCCAAGTACGTAATTGTGTAAGTTTATAGGTTTTTAGTTTTACTGATATAATTTATTTTTAAATAGTCTGTAGGTACGTGATTTCTATATTTAGAATGTAATACGTACTTACGTAGTTATCGAACAGATAAGTTATCTCAAGTAAATTGGTCAACGAAACGTACGTTTCACAACTTTTAACTTTTTTTTGTAATGAAAACTTTAATATAAACAAAACAGACTAGATTCGGCCCACGACTTCGTCTGTGTAGACTTCAAAATTAAGCACAAGTCTTAAATTATCCCACGGGAATTAAAAAACGGGATTAAATTATTCCATGTGTTAAGCTAGATTGTCTATATATGTGCCGAATTTCAGCGATTCCGTTCAGCCGTTTAAGCATAAAGAATAACAAACATGCATCCATTCATTCTCACTAACCTTTGCGTTTATTATAACAGTAGGATAGTAGGGCTATTGTATGTAGGTGGCATATAATGTTTAACTAGCTTTTGCCCACGACTTCGTCCCCTTGGAGGGTAAAATTGGGCAAAATTCTTTCTCAGCGGACGTCTACTAACTATAGTCTACCTCCCTACCTAATTTCATCTACGTCAAGCGGTTTTCAATATTTCGATAGCTAAAAGTAAAACATTTTTGTATTATATAGGTGTATGTGTGTACCTGAATTGTGCATCAAAATAGTAGGTAATTTATTTATTTCCTGTTAAATATGTTTAAATGGAAACTTTAAACAAATAATAATTACTAATTAACATGTAAGTACAGTTATAAATAAAATATATCTTAATTCGTGACTAACCTGTTGTTTGATTTTGTAACCTGACCTTGTATTTGAAAATAAATGTGGGTTGAAATTAATTATAAGTTTTCTATTGTTGTAACGCAGATACTATCGGTTAATTAATTAATTAAACTGTTGTTGTGACAATAGAAATTATTTATTAGTTGATTAGCAAACTCATGATATGTTGGTCATGTAAGAGTCAGCACTAATAGAACAGTTACATGACAGTTTTCATTATTTCGTTAATTGATTTTGAACGAAACGACATTGCAAATAGAGTCCAATTTTATATGTGAGTGGTATTCAATATTTTGCACGCAATTATGCAATTTTCGACTCTAACCTTTTTTGTTTTAAGTTCATTTTTAACTAACTAATGAAAACTGCTATAGAATATTGCTGCCTTAAACCTGTAGGCCAAAGAACCTAGAACCTTTGGATATCCCCTCTCTGAGTAGGAGGGGATTTTCAGTCTCATACTGAGTAAAAACCACCCCAGTGTTCCCTTTCGACACTCACACCGGGGATTACGGGAACGTATGCGTCTTCCGCGATTTCTAAGATAGCCAAGACCTGAGTAGGATCATTTGACCGTTGAGCAGGTACCTAACTCTCCGATATTTTTGTTCTTTGGTAGAATTTCGGCTACTTGCTTAAGTATCTAATTAAATACACAAACGCTATTTCACAATGCGTCTAATGAATTTAGTAACCATTACTATATCGAAAGCTAATCTGACACGCAGTTTACTGACTATTTGTAATGTCACAAATCCTGATTGACAGTAAATTATTACAGCAATAATGTTGATTTGGGTGTTTGACACCATTAATCTATAATTCCATAACATTACGCCTTTAATCCTTGAAGGGTTAGGCAGAGGTGTACCCATTAATACACCCACATTTCACCAGTTATGTTTTAGACCCATGTAATAGGGGGCGAGCTACAAAAATGTATGGTAATATATGTACATAAAAAGCAATAAAATTATAAATAAATAAGATATTTAAAAAAAAGCTTTTATTTAACAAAAAAATGCACTAAAAAGGAGAAAATAAGTTATATAGGATATAGATATAGGACCTTTTGTCATCAACCGGTCACAATTCTATACTCCGAGGCTGCTACTGAGAAATTCCTGATGGAAAAGCCTCACACTTAACAAAACCTCACGCTCAGCAGTCGCGCTTCGCGACCACTAAACCAACGAAGCAATAATCAATAATTAAAAGCACTACAATTAGCCCTAAAAATCCGTTAAACCATTTGACAGTAAAAATAGATTTATAAAAATAGATATATTGATTCTAATCAATAAAATAGTAACTCAATTGAGTTATCAAAAATGTAACGTAACTTAGATCTTTCATCGCTATCAATGGAAAGTGCCCAAAAGGCTGGCAGCATCGACATCCTCACCAAATAAAATCCATTTCTACGTACGGCTGAATTTCAATACATTTCATGTTGAAATACACAGTATATTCACTTAAGTATATGATAATATTGAATCACACTTACACACACAGACAGACCACTTGAGTTCAGTTAGTCGGTCAGTCTGTACTTACCTAATCTTATCAATCAAGCGTCTGATAACGTTCTGTTTACCTACGGACCTAACGATTGGTAACTGACGCGGTTGTGAAAAACATATTTATTTTGATTGAAGTACCTACTTTGTATTTATTCATATAAGTATAACCAGCAAACCCAGTTACTGGGTTGTGGAGGTCAGATCGGCAGTCGTTTCATGTAAAATACTGGTAATCAGCTGCATCCGGTTGGACTGGAAGCCGATCCCAACATAAATGGGAAAAGGCTAGGCAGATGATTGTCCGACTGCAGAGAACAGGCCTCTTCTCATACAGGAAGGTTCGAAAATTAATAAGCACACTAACTCAAGGCGGATTGGCGACCTATGCCTAAGCTAAGCTAAGCTACAATTTAAATGATACCAGCCTAATTTTGTTTCACTGCTGGGCAAAGGCTTTTTTTATACAGAGAGGGACGAGCATTAATCACCACACTTGATCAATAATTTTCACCTGCTATGTTACCTCTTCATTGCCTTTGGCTGACTGGTAGAGAATACCTAAGGCATTAAGTCCGCCTTTGTACCTTTTTAAAGGCTGTTTTTTTGCATAAAGTTTAAATAAATTAAAACATGACGATAATGACCATTCCAAGCGAGGCCGTGTGTTGGCTATTAGCTTATTACAATCGTAAACGTGCCGTTATTAATGAGATGTTCAATAAAAAGGCCGTTAATCGGATGTATTTTATCATGTTATTACTTATGTCACACAATTTGTCCGCTTATAGATAAACTTGATTTTAAAAAAGTCTAAACAACATCACGCCTGTAATCCCACATTTAGCCAGTTATGTTTAAGTCCCATTTAATATGGGGCGAGCCTATTGCCGGGCACAAATCCAGACTCCGAGGCTGCTACTGAGAAATTCTTATTAACACTTTGCCCGACCGGGGAATCGAACCCAAGACCTTATGCTCAGCAGTTGCGTTTTGCGACCTCTAGACCAATGAGGCAGTCAAAAATTACATAAGTATCTAATAAAATAAATATATACAAAATAAAATTGTTATTCCATTTTCTTATCATAACTTTTATCAATGACCATGAGAAAGAGACGCAAAACTGCGGAAACCGGGCAAAACGTGCAAAAGTAATAAAAATGGCGCGAAACAATCTGTCACACGTTTGGTGACAAGTTGTTATCCTTTCTGTGCGGTCTCGTACGGTCAATGAACCCGTGCTGAGACTTTGTTGCGAGCTTTGCTGAAAAGCGACAACGTTTTTGCGGTTTTGAAAAATCGACAAAATATATCTCGTTTATCTCGAGAAAGTGATAAAAAACCTTACTACATACATAACATAACGCCTGTAATCCCCGAAGGGTTAGGCAGACGTGTACCTATTAGTACATCCACATTTCGCCAGTTATGTTTTTAGTCCCATGTAATAGGGAGCGAGCCTATTGCCATCAACCGGGCACAAATCCAGACTCCGAGGCTACTACTGAGAAATTCCTGATGGAAAAACCCAATAACACTTTGCCCGACCTGGGAATCGAACCCAAGACTACGACCAACGAGGCAGTCCTTACCACACTACCTTACTACACTTTATGTTTATTTGCAAGAAAATACATTATATTCGAGGAAAGATTAGATTTATAACCTAATAGTCGTTGTATTCTGCTTGCAAGCAAGCGTAAAAAAAACTATTATCTAGTTACTAAGCTGTTAATAAGACTCGCCCCGCCTTCGCACAGGTGCAATGTTGATACATAAACGTTCCTCTTGAATCTCTCTATCTATTGATGAAAACCGCATTAAAATCCATTGCGAAGTTTAAAAGATCTAAGCTTACAAACAGCGGGAAGCGACTTTGTTTTATACTAAGAGATTTGCAGAAGAAAACCTCAAAAGCCTTTTAGTTTTGTAACATTAAGTTATGTTATGTTCATTTGCAAGAACATACATTGTTAATAAGGCAAGATCTTATAACCTTTAAGTCACTGTATTCTGCAAGCAAGCGTGTAAATTATTTTATGTTTACGTCATAATTATTATCATGCAATTAATTGACAATACATTTGAATTTTATTTCGCTATTTTACAGCATTTGAGTAATATAAAGTAGGTAGAGGTGCATTTTGTAAGAAATAAGGGAAAAAAAATATGAAAGAAGAAAATAAAGATCGGCAAATTGCAATATTGTCACATATTTCTACACATAATTATTATAATGAGGAAAAATTTGTATTTTTGTTTGGTTGTTTGTTTGTAATGGATTAACTCAAAAACTACTGGACCGAATTTTAAAATTCTTTCACCATGAGAAAGCTACGTTATCTACACTAATATTATAAGGAGGAAAAAGTATTTTTGTTTGTTTGTAATGGATAAACTCAAAAACTAGTGGACCGATTTTAAAAATTCTTTCACCAGAAGAAAGCTACATTATCTGCGAGTAACATAGGATATATTTTATTTTATTTTTGCGCGGGGGCAAATTCTAGTATATTACATTTGCCAAATCCTTCCAAATTTCTGAAATGAAAATACGAATAATTCCGAGAATTTCCGAAAATTCACAAAATATTTCGGAAATTCTGGCAGAAATGTTATTATTATATTAGGTACAGTAAGATCTTAATATTCATACAATACATTTCAACACTTCCATTTATTAGTACACACAGCTAATCTAAAGTATTCATCATTGATAATAAATTATTGGCCTCTTTGCTACGATAACATTTCAGGAAGTTATTTCATTACGTATGATGACGCTTAAAGAATCGAATGATATCATGTTTCTACCTGAGAATTTTACTCACACATAAAATTAAATTATTCCTATTTATATGCTAAAGACAGAGTGAGAAAGAAAATACTACATAATACATATAAATAACTTTCAAGTGTCAAAATAACAGTTTTTTTTTCTAAATGGTTGTGTATGATTACATCAATAAACACAATTTTTTGATTTTTTGTCTGTCTGTCTTTCTGTTTGTTCCAGCTAATCTCCGAAACAGCTGGGCCGATTTGACAGGACTTTCACTGGCAGATAGCTGATATTATGAAGAGTATTTTAGAATGCTTTTAACGAAATCGCGGGCATAAACTAGTACATACATAACATAACGCCTGTAATCCCCTCGTAGATCTAGTAGTCGCAAAGCGCAACTGCTGAGCATGAGGTCTTGGCTCGATTCCCAGGTCGGGCAGTGTTACTGGGTTTCTCAGTAGCAGCATCGGAGTACTAATTTGTGCCTGGTTGGTTGCAATAGGCTCGCCCTATTACATGGGTCTTAAATATAACTGGCGAAATATGGGTGTACTAATAGGTACACTTCTGCCTTACCCTTCGGGGATTACAGGCGTGATGTTATGTTTAACCAAAATATGTTTATGCTACTTTTGTATAGAGCGTACAGTTCCCATGACATAATAATCGAATGAATAATATTGATTGTATTTATATTTGCATGAACTCCCGCAGTACGTACCCTGGATGTTTGTGCGCGTGAGTTGTTTACATAACCCAAGTAATAGCCCTAATGGTACAGGATATCCTGACTAGTAATGAGTCCTGACACTTCTAAAATGTGTATCATCTTCCTGTATAGAGAGGGAGTAGAATCTATAACGTCTATTCAACAAATCCGTACTCATAATATTACTAACTACAGACCGCGGCTTTGCTCGCAAATTAAATTTAATATTCGATTATGATTCATGACTCATTTTTTTATGGTCGTCTGTAACTCGAAATTCTGACAACCAGTCTTACGAAAGGTTATCGTATTACCCAGTTACTGGGTTGTAGATGTCAGATAGGCAGTCGCTCCATGTAAAATACTGGTATTCAGCTGCATCCGGTTAGACTGGAAGCCGACCCCAACATAGTTGGGAAAAGGCTAGGCAGATGATGATGATGATTCGATCATAATTCGAAAGACATGTGTGGCGCCATTTATCATCAAAAGAACGCTATTATGTATATATTTCTTTCGGGAACTGCACTTTTTTCGGGATGAAAGGTACCCTATGTCCTTTTCTGCACACCTGACAA
Source organism: Hoplodrina ambigua (assembly GCA_949774945.1). Classification (NCBI taxonomy): domain Eukaryota; kingdom Metazoa; phylum Arthropoda; class Insecta; order Lepidoptera; family Noctuidae; genus Hoplodrina; species Hoplodrina ambigua. The sequence continues at coordinate 737,165 of OX458984.1, forward strand.
CCGATCCTCCTAAAATGCGTATACTTTGCGTATCAAAGTAGATGCATTTTAGGAGGATATTTAAGTTAGGATAAATGCGAAAGTAACACTGTCTATCTGTTAAGCTTTTACGACTAAACCATAAAACCGATTTTGATAAAAGTTTCCTTTCCTATCGATCTAAATATGACAATACTACGATTTGTATAAAACACGCTTTTGAAGTCTTCCTAAACTAAAGTTCTAATGACCGCAGGGAGTTCAAAGACAGACATTTATATCCATGACGTCAACTATTGAACTTTAATATTACACACTATACAATAAATAAATATTACTCCATAACCATTCAAAGAAACATTCGGTACAAACAGGTAAAAACAACTAATTTATTCAGAAACTAACAGGTACGTAAAAACAAGCAATATACCCATTCTTTATCTAATAAATAGTTGTCACAAAATTCTTTTGTAATAGGCTTATCGATTTGTCGTATTATTATTTTTTTTGTCATAAACTAATCTTAGCAGGATATTTGACACCACCATCAATTGACGTACTTTTTTTATGACCTGTCAAAACGCGATTCTCTCATAGATTTTGTATGGCAAAAGCAACCGTGACGTCACTTTTGTGCCGACTCAATTGACTAACTATTTATTAATTTGAAAGCAATAAAAACAATTACAGGTACATACATAAATTCACGCCTTTTTCCCATGGGGGTATATGTATGTATGTAGTATGTGTAGAGTATGTACGGATATGCTACGATCCGTACATACTCCTTTCGCCTCATCTAAGTTCATACATCTCGTCATACAAGCACGCCGGTTACGAGTACTGCGCGCCTGACCTTTCTGAAGAACCTCACCAATACCCACACATTCACACCTCACAGGTAATAAAAAACTAATCGGGTTTTGAGAGCTAAAATTATATGTTTCGCTAGAAAAGTTATGTCTTGGAATGATTGGTTAATGGTGTCAACTACTCAATTTACGTCATTATTTTGTCGCGACTATATCATTCTTCTTTAAAGAGTTAAAGTAAATTAAAGTAACCAGCTTCATAAGGGGTTGGGACAAACCCGCCACAATGTTCCCACCCACTGCAACTCCTGAAAGCCAGAATCAACAGTGGAGGCCACCAAAAAAGCGTCGAGGCGATGAAGCTCGACGAGTCCCAGAGAAACGATTAACTGTCTTGGGTCCCGCAACGAAATTAATCAGAAAAGGATAGCGGAGGAGTAAGAAAAAAAAAATTGTTTCCACTCCCCTTCAAACCAGCAGGAGACAGAACAGAACTAGGACAATAGGCACAAAGGGACGTTTGCAACTGGGAAAAGTCCAGATTGCCAAGCACCACGGATTGCAATTATTACTAAATTAATGGGTTCTAATGTGAGCTGTTACTTTTGATTCCAGTAATAGGTCATAAGGGGTTGTAAAAAGACACCTTAACAAATTATTTTTCTAAAGTAAAGTATCCCAAGTTACTGTTTATAACATCAGCTATCTAACAGTGTAAGTCCCAACACAATCGGTACAGCCGTTTTAGAGATTAGCCAGAACAAGTAGACAGGCATACTTGTATAGCATATACATATATTTGTGTAGATGCAATTGCAGTTAATTAAATACACAGAATAGATTTAAACACTCACCCTGCACAATGCGACGCCGGTATCCAGCCTATCCAGAAAGTTATCAGCAGTGATCCTGAGTTCTGGATAGAGGACAGTCAGCCACTCTGCCAAGTCCTCCTTCATCGCGTACAGGTACTCCTCTGAGGACTTGAAAGGCCTAAAAGGCCGGGCCTCCAGGAGGACTGCGCCTGCGCTCGCCATTGTAGAAGGATTGAGGGCTAGATGGACATTACTGGTCTGGAACAAGAGAGAATGGAAGTTAGTTTATTGTGTAAAGTCACAGAGATCGAATACGTTTTGAAAGAAAAAGATTAATTTTGAGTTCCTGTTGTTTAAATCTTACATGTTTATAATATTATAAATGTAAAAATTTGGATGTAGGTATGTTTGTTACTCAATCATATCAGAACGGCTGAAGAGATCTGGATGAAAGAAAAAGAGATAGACTAAACCCTGGAATAGCACATAGGCTACTTTATATCCCGGATAATGTACGATTGCCGTGGGATAATGTATCAATTTTGGTAGTAAATAAATAAAATGTCGGTACTGTTCATTTCATGTCAAATCATACTCAAAGTTGTGATAATAATCTTACAAATGACTCCGTCAATCGAAAGAGACCATAAAAATATAACCTATTAACCCTAGACATAAAACAAACGTTATTTTTTTTATTCCAATTACAGATTTCTTAACCACCACATAACTATGACAAATGCTTTACATTACAGCCAATTCGTACGTCATGTCCAATTTAACCAGACCTGTCAAAGTGGCGCCACTAGCGCACACAAACGTCAACTGCACGTCAAATTCAGTACATTTTAATTAGTTCCGTATTTTGCCGCAATTAAGACTTTTTGGTGTCGTGTTTAAATATTACATCCTTGGGTGTCGGCGGGTGATTTGACAGGCAACGGGCAATTGTTTGCAATTAGATAGGCGACTCCATTTGATCCTGTCAGGAATATGAATTGTCTAGACGAATGTTTTAAAAAGCAGAAAGAGTGATTATGATTTTGATGCGAGCATTAATCTTTGTGATGTTAATTGAAATGGCTTGTGATTTTTCTTCATTGAACTTTTTATTGATGTCCTTCGGAAAGGTCAATTGCGTATAGTGCTTGCACTAACTGATTTGATGGATAATATTATAAATATAAATTAGAGCAAAGTGATGTTTATTCAGTATGAACTGCGTAGTCTCACACATCATATCGGAAAATGCGTGATAAAGCTTTACATACATACAGACATGAATGTAGTGTCAAATAACAGCATTTACTAAAACAATGTTGATGAATGTTTAAACGGTAGGTACCTACATATAATTTAAAAAAAATTGTCCGTCGATCTGTCTATTGGCTCTGGCTAATATCTTAAATGGCTGAACTAATTTTGACGAGACTTATTAGCAGATAGTTGATGTTATAAGGAGTGAATTAGCTTAGTTTATTTTATAAAAATAAAATTTTGGATCCGCAAAAACAAAAACACCACAGATAGGCAACATTCACGCGGACGTAGTCGCGGGAATAAGCTAGTATATAATAATAATGTACTTTGCCAATTACCAAAATATGAAATATAGATTTGAGAAAAGTAATATGATATATAAATGTAAAATGATCTTGACCAATTTAAATAATGATGCGAATCAAATTTTTTAATTAATTTAAATCGTCTTCTTATTGCTGTTTACAAGAAATTAATTAATTTTAATAATAATCTAGGTACTAAAAACTAAGCGGCTTAGTTCTCACTAAGTTTTTAAAAACGAAAAACCTAATACATATCTTTGAAGATAAGTATTTTGATCTCATATATACATATATACATACTATAAAATTGAAGAGATTGTTTGTTCGTTTGTTTAAACGCGCTAATCTCTGGAACCACCAGTCGGATTGTTAAATTTATTTATGTATATGATAGCCAGATTCATAAGGAATAGTATAAGCTTTATAATATCACGCTATGGCCTATGGGAGCGCAGCAGTAACCAAAATTGTAACTTAATGCGGGTGAAATCAGGCGTACAAAGTCGCGTAAAGCAGCTAGTATATAATATGATGTAATAAATTATTACGAGCAATTAAAAAAACTAACACACTTTTTCGACATACATACCTAATTTTTAAATGTAGGTAAATGAAAATCCCACAAACTCCATTCATATTCTTAATCTTAATAACTCAATTAAAAAAAACTATAACTCATATTTTCACACGAAATTATAATCGTATAACTTTATTACTTATTCACAACATTTAAAAAGGATTTATTAAGTAAGTCATTGAAGCATAATCAAAATAAATTATTTACAGACAATTGTGTAATTGACACAATTAAGCAATCATTTCAAAACATAACTTCTCTAAATAAACACTTAATTTGGGGTAAACTCACCACAATGAAAATTCGCCACATTTACAAATATTGGTAAATTTGCCACAGTCACAAACTAATTCACAACAATATGCTTTGCATGATATTGTCAGTGCAAGGTGAAAAAAAACTACCCTCTTGATTTGAACAAATCGAAAATATTTTTATGATATACCTGTTCGATTTTATGACACCCTAGTAGTTTTTTTCTTGGGTAATCATAAATTTGTAACAAGACATGTCTTTCACTTAAACGAATAGCGCTACACAACGTTTTGCTGTCGGTTACATTCAAAACAAGTTTGACGGTAGCTGTGACGAGTTTACTATACCTTTTGTAAATTATTTCGTGACTGTGGCAAATTTACCAATATTTTTAAATGTGGCGAATTTTCATTGTGATGAGTTTACAATCACTCTTTTATTTTAGCCCTAAAAACCAGATAAATTTTTCATTAACTGTGTAATTTTATTTGCTTTCAAATTAATAAATTGTTAGTCAATTAAGTCGGTACAAAAGTGGCGTCGCCGTTATGCTTTGCCATACAAAATGTATGGGAGAGTCACATTCTGACAGGTCATAAAAAGTACGTCAATTGATTGGTAGTGTCATCTAGCCTATTCCGATACAAATCCGTTATTGTCTGGCCATTTTACGACATAAACGCACCATAACTATTACACCATAAAAGACAACAAAAAGTTACAAAGTTTATAACATCCTCGATTACTAAACAGCCAGTAGGTACCACTAGCTTTTGTCTGCGACTTCGTTCGTATGGCTGTCGGTTATCATTACGTGGTTTTAGATTTGTAGTGCGAGACACTTTTCTTTCTAAAATAAAAAAATGCTTTAGTTACTCCTTATAACATCTGTTATTTTTTTTAAGTGAAAGTTCTATCAAAACCTGTGCAGCCATTTTAAAGATTTACCGGAACAAGCAGACAGACAGACAGGCTGTCAAATAGTCAGATAGACAGACAAAAATACTATGAAATGATTTTTTCGTGTAACTTCCGTGGAAATATTTATATTTATTTTGTACATTGCTATTATTTTGACATACAGACACTAAAATTTTATATATACCTATACACATGCACAGAAAACAAACTTCCCTATAATTAATGGTGAGTAGTGGTGATCAATGGCCATAGCTCGTGTACACAGTGGTGACACAGTTCATTTACCCACACGCTCGGTCGCGTTCCGCGGCTCACTGCCCACTTTCGCGGGTTCCAGTCCCGAGCCGAGTAAATACTAGCTCGGACTATGTCTGCTACTTAGATATTGGTTAAAATATAGGTAGGGGAAATTCTAGACTCATTTTGAATGCTTTATGGTAGTAAAACCATTGTTTGAAACTGAACAACAAACCGCAACTTTCTGACTAACTGACCGACTCTTTCACAATTCAAAAATGCCTGTAAATGGTCAATATAGAAAGTTCTAGTATTGAATCTATATTAATTAATATTATTAAGAGGTAAAGTTTGGGAGTTTGTGAGCTTGTAGGGGTTAATCTCAGGATCTACTGAACCGATTTTGATAATTCTTTCGCAATTTGGAAGCCACATTATCACTGAGTGATATGGGCTGTATTTTATTAAAAAAAAAAAAATAGGGATCCGATAGGAAAAATCATGCGAACGAATTTGCTTGGAGAGTGCTAGTACGCTGTACCTATGCCTTGTGAAAAGACAGGTCATCTAAATCCGCCAAGAGAAGATTTTTACAGAACAAACCAAGCTACTTGTTACATACTATTCCATAGGCTACTTATTCTTACGGTTACGTGCAGACATTCCCCCCTCGTGCCAGTGGGGGGCGCCAACCAGTCTGGCGCTGCTTGCCCATAACTCTTACTGGTAACCAGCTCATCATCATACATAATCGTTACACGCGCATATCTCACGTCTCATTACTCGCCACAAGAACGCGATAGTTCTGTGAAAACTGTAATTATTAGACCGTAGTTGATCTAATGTATCGATAATATAATCGATTATGTTGAATCTTGATTAGTGTTGTGTTTGCGTGTGCGTTCAATGAGGAGAGGACTTTTTAGTAACGTTGGAAGGTAATCTGGAATTCTTAAAAGTTTGTTTTGATGATTTAGCATAGGTTTTGTCAAGGACTCATAAAAAGTTTTCAAGAAAACATTTTAGGAAAATTGTTAAACGGCAAAATTCAAACGTTATTGAGTTTCCATAGAAACAGAGATTTCCAATTAGCTCTTTATTTAAAAGACATTTCTAAAACATTATCTGATAACTTTTTAAACTTATGTATCCTGCTTAAGTGTAGAAAATTTCATTAAAATCAGTTCATTCGTTTCGAAAAATAAGAACTTGAAAGTTTGTTTGAAATCCTGTACGACGTAAATGCTCATTAGGGTTTATCATTTAGGGCATTTGATAGTTTGTTTGTTTTGAATAGGCTCCGAAACTACTGAACCGATTTGAAAAATTATTTCACTGTTAGGAAGCTACACTATCCCCGGATGACATAGGCTATACTTTATTATAACAAAATTAGAGATCCGTAAAGAGTTCTAGACAAAAATAAAATTATGTAAAATGTCTTTTTTTCTATACAAAGATAGAAATAATTGAAAAGAAAAAGGATAACTGAGCGAATCTTGGATACATAAAAATTTATAAAGGCTATAAAAAACCTTTTCAACATCCATGACGTAAAAAAATTCCTTGTAGCATCAATGCAGTGTCTAGGTCACAACACAGACATCTAGGTTGACTATATAGGATTACTAACACCTGAATTGTTTGCATTCCTATTGGATGATTAACTTAGGTATTTGATGGCCCTATTCTTAAGTTTGTTAGATATTTGGATTAAATGGAGTTAGTTTTAAGCTGACTTTGATTTTTAGGTCGAGATTAGAGGATGGTTTTGCGAATATTTTTATTAAAATTAAAATAAATATAAATAAATATAAATATCTTGGGACAACTCACACACGGCTATCTGATCCCAAGCTAAGCAGAGCTTGTGTTATGGTAACCAGACAACTGATATACATACTTATATAATTTATAAATACATACATATTATAGATAAATCACACCCAGACACAGAACTAACAATCATGCTCATCACACAAAGTTTGTCCTGGGTGGGAATCGAACCCACGACCTCCGGCTTAGCAGTCAGGGCCGCTAACCACTAGACCAACAGGCCCGTCAATTGTAGGTTACTCACAGGCAATCCGCCCCGGCTTCGCATGGGCATAACGCAGATAGGTATAGATTCAAGGAAAGATCTTTAACCTTTAAGTCACTGTAATCTCAAATTATTCTCTAACTATTAAACTATTATTTAATTAGACTCGCCCCGGCTTCGCACTTAAGCAATGTGGATATGAAAACCATCAAAAATTCTTCCTTAAAAAAATTGTCGCAAATTTTAAAAGATCTAAGCGTACAGACGGCATGCAGCGGCTTGGTTTTATAATATGTAAATACACTAATATTATAAAGCTGAAAAGTTGTTTGTTTGACCGCACTTATCGCAGAAACTACTAGTCCAATTTTAAACAATCCTTCTGAGGCATGTGCTAAGAAAGGATTTTTTTAAAATTCACTCAATAAAGAGATGAAATGGAAGTCCAAAGTTTCGATAACTAACAATCACGCGGACGACATCGCATGCAAAAGTTAGTAATGAAAAAGAAACTGTATTTAAACATATTGTTTGCTCTGTCTGCGCTCACCGTCAAATACAATTTACATACATAGATGCATGACAGATGTTCTCATACAATTTTTCTCATCTAACCCGAAGACGCCCATAAACTTTAAAAGGAGGCCAAAAAACAATTGAACCTAAATCAAAACAATGCCCGTTGAACATGCACGTGTATACAAACATCGCGGTAGAGTCAGCAGCGACAAGACAATGGCAGATCCGCAGCGGTTGCGCAAGCGCACGCTCCGTTGACTTCCGTTATCGCCGCGCTGTAGCGACAGCAAACAAATATTTTTTAGTCTTCAAAATATTATAAAAAGTATACACAATCTAGGCACACGGCAGCGTTTTAGCCAAGTTCGGAACTTGAAACGGACACTGAATAGTGTTTATTACAATCAATTTATAGTAAGTATCTTTATTAAATATAATATTCTCTAGGCACGTAATAGGTAAGCAGAATAAAGATAAGTGTGTAATAATGATTGAATTATAATCTAAAATTACTTTATTATTATTGCGCGTAATATAGTAATATATTATTTTAATCGGTCAATAGTAAGTTTTTTACAACATCTATTTAATACATATAAACATGATTACATACACGTTTTGTAAAAAAATACAAAAAATAATAATGGTTGGCCAAAATAGTAAAAAATATTGAATGCTTGATGTTTTATGCTGTTGGTTTACTTTATTGAATAAATAAATAAATAAAATGGGGAAAAACGTGTGACATTTCAACTTGCAAATGGACGAAGTTTTATGCAAAAATTGTCAAATAAAATATTATAATCTACTCTCAAAGTATTATAGTAAAAATAGTAAGTAGGTCAACTGATGACCTACAACCACAAATTGTATACAAAATTCTAATACATGACTATTTGAATACAGTCACATATATACCTACTTTTGTTAACCGACTTTTCTACAAAACAAGTTTTTGACAGACAAAAGTACATATTTCCATATGATTCGCCAATATTTTTAAATAATTATGTATAAAGGTTAAATATTTGTAAACATTTGGCTGATTGTTTTGCTGCCACTACAGTTAGTAGGCTAATCTGTTTACAGCGCATCACACGCGTCGCGGCAATATTTATTTCGAGTTTGCCACTCAACACACGCATTTTGAAAACTTGGCTCATATTTTTGGACATTAATTTACAGGTTAGAAAATAAATATGATCCTGAAGAAAATACGAGGTGGCATCGTACATGATTCTAGACCCAATGGAGTTATTTTTCATCGGATATCAAAACCATTACTTTTTATAAAGCTGACGAAATTTTTTTGGTTTTGTTTCTTTGTTTAAATAAACTCCTCTCTGAAACTACCAGTTGGATTAGAAAAATTAGAATTAAACCCAATACCTCATTCTCAGCAGTCGCTTTGCGGCCACTAGACCAATGCAGCAGTCATTGTTGTGTCATGTTATTTTTAATAACTGACGGAAAGTTTAATCTCTGAAGGGTCTAGTATTCATTATCATCATCATCTGCCTAGCCTTTTTCCCAACTATGTTGGGGTCGGCTTCCAGTCTAACCGGATGCAGCCCGGATTATCAAACCCATATTCCATTAAATAGAGAAGAAATCCGACTAGATTTACTTTTTACTACAGTGAATCATTTTTTAATTTAATGCAAGTGAGTAACATATCTGGCACACTTTATACCACCCAAAGATATCGGCTAACTCATGGGCCAAATGAACTGTGATTTTTAAAATCACTTTTCAAAATAGGACATAACATACTACTCTTCTGGTTTATGAGAAACATGACTGACAGATTCAGTTAGGAAGAAAAAAATAAAATAATTATGCTTGTGAGTCTCGCGGGTGGTCCTGTTTGTCTCGTGGTCGCATAACTGCTGATCTTATGGTCCTTTTTTTTAAGGAAGGAAGGGAGGGAAGGGACTGCCACACTTTTACTGACTAAAATACCACCCTGTTCCTTCTGTTGCCCTTTACGTTCCGGGGCCACGGTATCATGTTAAAACGTCGCGCAACGCCGGATGGTCCTGGGTTCTATTCCTAGGTTGGGCAAAATTTTTTGAGTTTTCCATTACGATTTTTCATCTCTCTGCTTTGTTCCCGGTCGTATCGGAATGCTGTCCCTTCGGACTATAAAAGTAAGGGAAGCATGTAAGATAGAGTCTAGACAAACTCTTTCTCAAGCAGTACAAAGTTACAACTAAGATTAAACTAAACTACTAACACTTCCTTGTTTACCGTTAGCGTTAGCTCCTAGAGCATGTTGGTGACGCAGCACTGCAGTGCGGAAGTGATACGACCTTGGGCACACAACATGATATATTGATAGCAACGATTATCGATATTTATTTGTCGATAATTACGCATTTGACACCTTAGTAGAAAGACATAGAGTACATAATTAAGGCAATTACAAAGAGACCAAACGTTTTAGATAATATTTTTGACTGTGTTGTAGGTTTTCACAAACATATAAACTCATATTTACAAACAACCAGACCCATAGACTTGTAGATCATACAAAACGTGCATTTTTTATTTTACAGATGCCTTTCACAATATTTTTTTTTTTGTTATACTCGTACTTTTTTAGGTACAGATTATTATTTCAAATATATAACAAAATATGACTATGGTACACAGAGATAACATAGACGAATGAATTTTTAGAATCAGACCAGTAGTTCCAGGGATTAGCACATTCATATAAAAACAAAAAACTCTTCAGTCGTAAATATACTAGTCGAAAAGACACGGCCATTTTCTTCCCATAATTCTTGATACGGTGAATAAAGAATTTACAACCAAACGGCCGAAACCGCAGATCTATCTCAGAAACAACTGTACTAATTGACTTTTAAGGAATTTTTGGTAATTATAAATGATTCATTGTTAACACATAAATAAAAGTGATTTATAATGATGATTTATCTGGTTTTTTTCATCCGCGATAAGTTACTTTTTTGGTTACTGCTCCGCTCTCGTGGGTCGCAGCGTGATGTTTTATAGCTTATACTAATCCTTATGAATCTGGCCAATGTACACAATAAGAGTTATTTCAAGTGGACAAGCAGTTCCAGAGATTTTCGGGTTTAAACAAACAAACTCTTCAGTTTTATAATATTGCTAAAAATATATCATTTTTATCTTACTACTTGCTTATCTTCAATGTGTTATTTCGGAGTTCTCAGTAAAATTAGTCAACTAAGAGAAATGGGTGGGGTGTGTGTCATATATTGTGTGTTATCTATGTTTCTTTCATTTTTTCAATCTTTTCCGTCTGATAGTGTTTTGTTTAGATTGTTGACTTTGAAATCATCTTTTGCAGCATCCAGTTTTATGCTCTTTAGTTTTACTACATAACATCACGCCTATAATCGCCGAAAGGTTAGGCAGAGGTGTACTCATTAGTACAGCCACATTTAGCCAGTTATGTTTAAGTCCCATGTAATAGGGGGCGAGGCTATTGCCATACACTGGGCACAAATCCAGACTCCGAGGCTAATATTGAGAAATTCGTGATGGAAAAACCCAATAACACTTTGTCTGAACTGGGAATCGAACCAAAGATCACATGCTTAGCAGTCGCGCTTTGCGACTACTAAATCAGCGAGGCAGTTAGTTTTACTATGTCGGATAACTATTCTAGATACTCTGGCTCTGGCCATGTCCCCCTTTTTTAGTAATAGTGGCAAGGAACCTATGTACACAATTCTCTCTCTATCATTCAGTTTCAGACCAAAAATTTTCTTAAGTCTTAATGTTTATGCGGACAAAGTCACGAGCAAAAGCAAGTCAATAAATGAATCACTATATTCTGAAAAAAAACCATCTGGTAACCAATTAGGAATAAAACAAAAAGCACACATTCAAATGAAGCCGAATTCACACTACGACAGAAATCGTTATCATAAAAATTCAAGATAATCGAATAATATTGAACGAGTATGAAGTGAAAATAATACGATACTAATGTACAAATAACAATGGATTTCTGCCGTAGCCGAAGATAAGAGGCTATCGGCTCGATACTCAGTTTTATTTCGATAACAAAGAAAACTAATAAAAACGTTACACGGTATTTTTCACTTTGAAATATGAGCATGTCAATGATAACAAAATATCGTCAATGGACGGTGAGAGCATTTCCATTCATTACTATATAAACTTCGTTCGCGTGGTTATGAAGATATGAATAGTTATGATATTTGAAGAAGATTGGACCAAGGTATCACGTTGTCCAAAATCAGCCTTTTTCACCCCCTAAAGGGTAAAAAATCCTTTCTTATCGGATGCCTATGTCATACAAAGAACACACCCTCCAAGTTTCAGGTCTCTACGATCAGCGGTTTAGGCTGCGCATTGATCCGTCAGTCAGTCAGTCAGGACAAAACATTTTATATGTATAAATTAGCAATCCGCCCCAGCTTCGCACGCTTGCTACGTAGATACATGAACCTTACCTCTTGAATCACTATCTATTGATGAAAACCGCATTAAAATCGGTTGCGTTGTCTAAAAGATGTAAGCGTACAGACGGCGGGAAGCGACTTTGTTTTATAATATAAAAATTGCGTCTACAAAACTATGCAAAGTAAAGTCAGCATAAAAATTGACGTGAAAATTTGTTTTGTATAAAAATACGGACATGCAAAATAAACATTTGCAAAAACGCGAATTCTATAACGGTCATCGTGTCTGCGAATTGAATCATTCATTTTTGGCTAAAAACCGGAAAGCGTACATTTTTTGGTTCAGTAATTTCATAATTGCTCAGTTCGACAGCATAGGTTGTGTGTAGGTAAAGGATTTTGGTTCTACTGCACTAAAATTTTAGGTTTTTTTTAGAATAGTTAATTGTTACTACATTTTTTTTTTTGTAATTACAGTGGTTATTGATGATGTTAGTGTTGGTGAAAATATTTCAAATTGTCAGTACTTATTGTAAACCTTGAACCAATCAGGGTAATGGTTCATTTTGGCACATATAACTGTTAGTTTGCATATCAAAATATCAGCATTGAAATATTCGGCCTCAATATACACATATTTCGCTAATAGTTCACTATCATAAAATTCTCAGTAATTTGTTAATGGATTCTTCTTATTTCCATGAATGCAGGGTTAGATAGCAATTTATAAGGAAGAATCTTACTGCTGTTAAAAATGCGAAAGTTTAAAAGGATGGTTGCTTGCTACTCAATCACGCAGAACGGCTGAATGGATCGAGATCAAATTTGGCAAAAAGATAGATTATAGTTTGCAATAACACATAGGCTACTTTTTGTCCCGGAGAAAGTTGCGATTCCCGTAGGATTATACTTACATTAACTAGCATCAAAATATAATAAAACTTTTTGCTGGCTCTCTATTTAATAATTAGATTCTGAAAGCATCTAGTAACCTACTCATGCTGAGACAACAATGTACTCATATTTAAAACAAACATAAAAAACACGTGTGCATATTCCCTGCCATCTTTCAAATTTAGAACAAATGAACATCTAAATCTTTTAGTAAAATTGAACTCCCACGCATAGTATTAAAATAGCCATTCGAAACCCTAAGTTGTTTTTTTTGTTTTTTTTTTTTGTTTTTCATTTTTCTTAATACTTAATTTTGTTTTATTTTTGTTTTATTTTTGATTATTGATTTTGAAGTGTGTTATAGATTGCGCGGACTCACACACTATTTCATGTTGGTTGAGATGTTATGAGTGGTCGTCTGTAGTTCCAATATTTGTAAACACGTGAAAACTATGTATATTTGAACATATTTTAACTTTTAAATTCTTAATTTGTGCCTTTTAATTATTATGATTAATTAGTTTTTTTTTTTTTTTTATTGGGTACATACATTGCTTTCACGTGCCATCTGTCGTGTATGATTCTGTAAACAAATATTGTAAACATTGATTTTAAAAGAGTACGTATGGAGTTTCTTGCCCATTCTTCTCCATACAAAACTACCTTTTGGAAGGGGCAACTAGATTCAATTCTATTTTGTTTTTTGTGTTTGACGTTCAAAAGTGCCTTATTGGCCTAATTGAAATAAATGATTTGACTTTGACTTTGACTTTAAGTAATGACTTATTAACGTAAACAATGATTCTGCTGAACCTTTTTGGTTCAACTTACAATTCTGAAAGTCAATAATAGTTCAACAATTTAAAAACTTTTAATATCTAGTCGCAATCTCATCTTAGCAACAATCAATGTGAAATAAAGGCATTTTTGACAGATTAAGACTAAGATTAGAGTCCCTAAAAGTAAGTAAAATTGACCAATAACGTAAAAATTCACAATTTTAATTTTAATGCAGAAAAATAAGAATAGTAATCTTAAGAGAACGAATCGTAAGAGTAGTCATTCTTCCCGATGTTGTACCTTCATTAAATATTAAGATTTTCTTCTGTTTTTCTCGTAAGTGAATATTGTAAAATTCTTTTAGAGAAATAAATCTTCTTGAAACTGAATCTAATTTCAAATCTAAAACATGGAACATGTCAACGACTTCTGGTGAAATGTATCATTCTGAACACGTAGACGGCTATACTCTTAAAAATAACTTGAGAGTCTTAATGGTTGCCTTTGAATACCAAGAGGAGGGACATTCAAGATATTTTAGTACACATACCAAATGAACTTGCTTCTCTCTCTAATTATTTAACATCTGCTGCGTTTTATCAGCAGTCTGAGTATTTGTAAAGACACCGCTTCATTAAAGACTTTGTTGTTTCTTTTTGGACTTGATTCTGAGAACTTGTTAGAATTTTTGTACTTGGCAAACTTAATTCTGTCTTTATATGTATGTTTGTATGACTTGTGCAAGCTTCCATAGACTAAATGGTAAAAGACTAATTGGATGGAAAGTTTAGTTTTTAATTGCTGTCAGTTCTGTCAAAACGAACTAAAACATGTCAAAATTAACTCTGATACATTTAAAATCTGTTCTTAGCTAAAACATAGAACTTTTATTTTTTAATAATAAATATTGAGATATTTTTTCCGCGACTTCTTTTTTCGCGAATGTCACAGGCGAAGGTGCGGACAAAATATTAGCTTATGTCCTTGGGACTCAAAGTTACCCCGTACCAAAATCGGTTTAGCAATTTAGTGTGAAAGTGCAACAAACAGAGTTACTTTCGCATTTATAATATTAGTATAAATTAAGGATTGGCTCGTTTAGGCAGAACTAAGATCAAATACATGTCAAATAAAGACTAATTTATAAGTCTATATTGACATAACTCTTATGTTATGGACTTTCCCATAAACTCGTTTTCCTTAATAAATAACATATGGATCGAATAATATTAATATCAATACCATATTATTATTAAAATTGCAGTAGGTATAGTGGTTATAAAATTATTCTTGTTTATTTTTCTTCTGATCGTACGATCGTATAAACGTATTTGATTTATTATGTCAAACGCTGTCGTATTGTCATTTTAAATTTATTTTATTACTTAAATTTTGATTTAATTTAAGTTTCTCAAAGTCAAACTATGTTATTTAGTTTTTTTGTTTGACGCCATTTTTTTATAGTTTTAGTTTATTTTTTAAAGGTTATGTTTTTATTTTATATTTGTTTTTTGTACAGATTTCTTAAAATATATTACAAAACATATTTTTGTTAGTTTTTTTCTTATTCAATTTCATGTTTTTAATTTAGTTTCTTTTAGTAGGAATTTTAAAATATATAGACTGGAACTTGAATCTTTTAACAGCACCACCTGCTCCCATACTACTACTATTACAAATAAGTCCCCAAGTATTTGTGAAACTAAACTATGACATAAATCCCAAGACTTCATTACAATAGTCCACCGAGAGTATTCAACATTCTCTGCCCATTTATCGACACTCGATGATAATGCAGTACGTCACTACTCGCGAATACTATCGATAAATAAATATACATATGTAGTACTAGCTTTTGCCCGCGATTTTGTCCGCGTAAAACAAAATCACGGTATAAAAAAGTACCCTATATCCTTCCTTGGGGTTCAAACTTACCCCGTGCCAAATTTCATCAAAATCGCTTCAGTGGTTTAGTCGTGAAAGCGTAACAGAAAGACATAAAAATATACTTTTGCATTTATAATAATATAGTATGGATAAACCTGTCCAATTGTATTTAAGAGCGATAATTTATTATCGGTTTTATTAGATAACGATAAATATTTAAGACGTCATTGTTTTTTGATAAAATTTTTGATGCATCACTATGTGAGAGGTTACTGCAGTTGCATTGTATCGGACCTGTTGTTACACATTTTATTGTCATAATCTTATATTTTATGCTACTTACTTAGTAGTTCTTTGCTAGGGTTTGCCGCGCTATCGATGTTTCTCGTTAAAGATAATTGTTTTTTAAAACAATACATTCATATCTGAGTAATACAAGTGGGCTTTAAGATATATTAATTGCAAGTGTCGGAATAAAACATATAATACCTAAAGAGTTTAAAATGACGCTACGTTCTTCAATAGTTTCCCAGCAATATTTTTTGCTGAATGTTACTTAGTTTAATGGACAGAATGCGTAGTTAAAGGCTATGTGATATGTGTCTTTTTACACCCCGGATAAGTAATTGAAATTAAAAAAAAAAACTTTTTTTTTCTTCGTCAATACTAAAAAATAATCTAATTAGCAATGATCTTTATTACGTGTCGACTTTAAATGTCTATCACAAGGGAAAAAAATGGAAATTGTTGCTAAATCCACTAACTAATTTTTAATTTAGTTTTAATGAACACAGTTGAATGAACTAAATAATTTCTGCATCTTTAATTCTACTTTAAATATTTTGCAACACAAATTCTAAATAATAACGAGTGAATTAACCTTTTCAGAATGTATTTATTCTAAATAATAAATTTTTAATAAGTCATTTGAAATCAAATTAGAATTTACAAATTAACTAAAACTGAATTTGAATATTCAATAAACTAAAAACAGCCATCCTTGTTTTTGCAATCCCTACTTATAAAAGAAAAAAGCTTACTAACTAATAAAATAATTGTTAAACCATAGACCACAATAAAAAAAAAACCATTACCACTATTCATTAAAGAAACGAACCTTAACAGATAAAAAAACCTCGCCTCGTCCAAGTCGTCACACCACTATTTTTATAACAAAATCCTTTTTTCGCCAAAAAAAAATACACAACACTGGTTTTTTATCGAATTGATCGCGGGCTGCGCTGTGCTATCGATGCGTCGATAGGCCGCGAGCGAGCGCGTCTAACTTCCACGGGGGTGGCGGATCGACTGACACCCGACGCATCGCCGCGCGCGTTCTTCGCTGTGCAGGCGCACCGTACCGTCAGCAGCGCAACCTTGAATGCAATTACGAGATTTATCTTAAATTGTACCTTTTCTTACTTATTATGAAAATCAATTGGTGTTGGTCTGACATATTATTTGAAACGTTAATTTAGTTTTCAGCTTAAGTAGCAAATATTTTATTATCTTCACGCAACATAATCCTTTTTCTAAACTAAAGATTAAAGATTTGTATTTTTGTTAGTAATACATAAACTTAAAAACTACTGAACCGATTTTAAAAATTCTTTTACTTATGAAAAGCTGAATTTTTAGCGAGTAATATTTAAAAAAAAAAATTAGGAATCCGTAAGAAATTCCACGTAAACGAAGTCACGGGCAAAAGTTAGTTCGTAAAAAAAACAGATAAAAATAAATACATATTCATAAACAATTACTGTTTACTTGAAAATTCTGAAAAATTTGGTTTTCGTCTTATTCAAAAATTCTATACAAGTCATGTTCAATGTTTATTTATCTTGGACTCCTGGTTGCTTACACATGCACCATAAATAACATGACGGCGGAACAGTGTGCCCCCTTGCCCTAATGCACAGAGATAAGAGGTTGATACACTCTGTGATAGCACACACACACACCTACATACGATACATACGAAGATATGAGACGCCATAAGTAAGGCCACGTTCTCATCTGACGTCTAAATTGTTTGTTCTTTATTGGTACCGGACTGCTGCAGAACTGCTGGAGCAGTGCGGGTGTTGTACTGCACATGGACCCGAAGGGTGCTATCGGGACTCTATTACTAAACCGCTGTCTGTCCGTCTGTCAGCGGGCTGTACAGTGCTGTATGAACCGTAATAGCTAGAGAGTTGACATTTTAATTGAATGTGTATTTCTATAGCCGCTATACTAACAAATAAGTAAAAGTTAAAAATAAAAGGGGGTCCTTTTACAAGAGATGTGCTTTTGTTTGCGTTTTTAGCACGATACTTCCAAATTCATCCTTTTTCTTTCTTCTTCCTTCTGTCCAAATTTCATCAACGGGAAGTCCCCTATAGGTTTTGATTCCCTAGCGAGCATCAAAATCTTCGCCTTAAACGACATTATATTTAGATTTCGTTGACTTAGAAGTTTAATTTTTTCACTGCTCCAAGGGCATCAGGCCTAAGTATTTGATATTTATTACAGCTTGATACCATCACGCATAACATAACATAACATCACGCCAGTAATCCCCGAAGGGCTAGGCAGAGGTGTACCCATTAGTACACCCACATTTCGCCAGTTATGTTTTTAGTCCCATGTAATCACCAACCACGCGTGTACCATCACGCGTTCCTGAGAAAAGGGTCTTGACAGACGGACAACAAAGTGATCTTATAAGGGTTCCGTTTTACCCAAGGTGCATACTAAGGTACGGAATCCTAAAAAAACCAACAACTACAAAAGCTTTGAAACATTTACCAGTAATTTCTACAGTTCTGCTTAAACACATAACACATCACCGTAAAATTTCCTTTTCCCAGCGAACGCTTTTCCCCGGAGACGCGACGCTATTGAAAACAATAACACGACATGACTTTCCCGAAGGTAAGGCAGGGGTCACACTAACAGCGTGTGAAAATTCTTCAATTAATGTTGACCTTAAATCAACATTACAACAGTCAATCTATACAATATATTTCCATTTTAAGATTTAAAAAAAAAAAAAAGTCTCGTTAGTCTAGAGACCACTGCTGAGCATAAGGTCTCCTGGGTTCGATCCCCAGGTCGGGCAAAGCGTTAATGGGTTTTCCATCAGGAATTTGTCAATAGCAGCCTCGAAATCTGGATTTGTGCCCGGTTAATGGCAATAGGCTCGCCTTCTATAACATGCGACTTAAACATACACCACTGCCTAACCCTTCGGGGATCGCAGGCGTGATGTAAGGTTATGTGTCGTTTAATTATAAGAGAGTATATATCGTAGGTAGACAATAAGGTAACGATGATGAAAATGACGTATGCAGTAAATTAAGACATGATGTAAGATAACTTTGCATTGTATCTTACTTATTCTTATTCCTTATGTACTAATTAGTATGGGAGCCAAGGACCAGAAGCGACATGAATAATCTACACTTGTATGAATATACAAAATAAATAAAATAATTATTTATACAAATAAATAAAATTGAAGTGTCTATTTGAAATGTCAAAATGACAGCATCTTACTAAATGCGAAATAATATTATTAATGTTTACACGGTACTCATACCAAATACAATTCTCATAAAAAAAATTCTGTCTGCCGGTCTGTTTGTTCCCGCTAATCTGCGAAACGGCTGAACCGATTTTGGTGGGACTTTTACTAAAATAACTGCTGTTTTATGGAATAATACTACTTTTATTTTAAAAAAAGAATTTGGGTTTCAGACAAATATGAAAACCCCGCAGATAGCCGACATTCACGTGGACATAATCGCGGGCATAAGCTAGTTATTATTAACATTTAACATGTGCGCATGAGATGATGGTGATCCTTATGGACCCAGACTAGAGGTGAGGTATAAAAATTAGTGCCAATGTCGAACTCATAATTAACATAATATTTCGATCAGGTGTGGATTACATAAAGTAATAATTAGGTATGTATGTTTGTATGGCTCATTTTTACGCCTAGTATTTATACAGGCTAGCTTTTAATTAACTATATATTTTATATTTATTGTAAATTCGGGAAAGTAAAAAAAATAAATAAAAATAAAACAAAAGCATGCATATTTAAAATATATGCATGTATATTTCAAAATGTTTATTCATGCCAAATCGCTAATCGCTTACACATTAGCGCACCCCGACGGATCAGCACATAACCAGTGATTATATTGTGATGTTAGCACCAAGCTTTTACCATTGTCATCGATTAGAAAACATTCGTTATGTGGGAAAATGATTACCTCGACAAATATTCAGCTTTTTATCATGTTAGCAGCTGACACATAAGACCATGTGAAACTAACGAGTATTATGTATTGAAGCTGTTATATATTAAAAGATATTATAATAGATAATAGTTGTTTATGCAAGAGTTTTTCCGGAAAAGTGCTATCACCTTCCTTATGGTAAGTACTGTTCCTCTAATTAAAGTATTTACGCCTTACGTCATTTTGAATTTTATCTTCTTCTTCTTTGGATGTAGTGCCAAAGATAGAAAAGGGTATGCTTAGATGGTTCGGTCATGTTGAGAGGATGAGTGAAAGATGATTGACAAAAGATATTTATACTGTAGAGGTGAGTGGCAACGCAGGGAGGGGTCGCCCTAGGAAGACCTACACTGACCTTATTGGTGAGGTCCTTCAAAAAGGTCAGGTGCGGAGTACTCGTGACCGGCGTGCTTGTATGACGAGATGTATGAACGTAGATGAGGTGAAAGGAGTATGTAAGGATCGTAGCAGGTGGCTTTCTGTAGTTTCTGCCTACCCCCATGGGAAAAAGGCGTGAGTTTATGTATGTATGTATGTATGTCCATTTGAACAAACTTTCAAATCATTATTTTTCGAAATGAATGAACTGATTTTTATGAAACTTTCTACGCATGAGCAGGATACATAAGTCTAAAAAGTTAATAGAGAACATTTTCGAAATGTCTGATTCAAAAAAAGATAATTGGAAATATCTGTTTCTATGGAAAACTGTCTGTCTTAAAATCGGTCGAATTTAGCTGTTACATAATTTTTTGAAAATTTTCTGTGATATGTTTTTAGACCTGTGTATTTTGATTATGCTTATAATGGTATACAGGCTCATTAAAAAATTACCAGAAACCTGAAAAAGGGTCATTGTACTCATCATTATGAACAACTTTTAATATAGGACCAACCATACAAAAAGAACAGCTGTTCCATACATTACGATCGTGTTGTAAACCATTTTTGTAGATTGCTGAGAGCTGTTTTTATTTTTCATGATTTAGCCTAGAACAAAAAAAGTATTTTTACATCAGTTATTTCAGTCTTAACAGGATACCGTGGCCCCGGAACGAAAAGGGCAACAGAAGGAACAGGGTGGTTTTTTAGTCAGTAAAAGTCTGACAGTCTCTTCCGCCCCACACAGGGCGGAAGGAGTCATTTGATGATATTTACCACCTAAATAAAAAAAAAAAAGCTCAAGCATCGTAGACCAAAAAACTGCAATATTTACCTTTACAAGTCTTATGATCGTGGCGTGGGTTTCCTGAAGGTTGACATAAGTTCTCTGCTTCGGTGACTCAAACCAAGGCTTTCACGGAATTTGGCGAAGTACTCGAAACATGTGTAATAGTGTTATTTTTGTAAACATACCATTATTTACAATGTTATTGCTATATTTGGTTATGAAGAGTGAAAAAGGCGTGTTCAGGAATGTTCAGACAAAAGATGACTAAGTGACTTTGAAAAGATGGAATTTATGTCGAGAATTTTTGGGAAATTCTTCGTTTTTATTAGTTATGTGATCAGTTAATTTTTTTTTACAAGAACAGAAGGCTTATTCTTGAACAAAGTCGAGAATGAGATTGGAATCGACTGCATGTTTGACTATAGCGATTGACATGAAGTTGCCATACAGATGAAAACGTAAATTACCAAATTTTAAAATATTAAATAACTCGTTAATTCTTTAAATAAATGTCTTCTTATATTTATTGGAATTGAAACTGGATCGGATGTACATGTAATGTCGACTCCAATCTCATTCTCGATTTTGTTCAAGAGTAAGCCTACAGGGCTCAATGGGTTATTAAGCGATACTTCGCCTATTTTCTAACTCAGACATTGGCACCTATTAGAAAGAAAAGGGTAAGTATGGAGTTTCTTGCCCATTATTCTCTGAACTGGATTCAATTTGACTGTAAATGGCGTTCATAAGTGATCATAAACGATTTGACTTTGACTTTTAGTTTATGAGCTCAAACAACTTAGTACTTGTGTTTACAAGTACTAAGTTAAATTATTTTGGCATTTGTCTGGTGGCAAAGGTCAAAATAACTCAACCTAGTTCTGAAATTTGAAAAAAGGATTTTATCTCGACTTCAATTTCAAATCTGAATTTTGTCACAACCTGTCACATAATCGGGCAATACACGTGACACATCTCACCATACTACTTACATGGAGACCTGGTATGGTGTAAGAACTATCATGACTAAAACAAAAGGGAATAAGCAGAAAAGATAACGACGGGGCGTGTCCTACCACGATACACAAAGTACACTTGATAACAAAACGGAACTAGATAGTGGTTTACAACACACAAACATTGTAAACAGTTTGTGGGGGGAGGGGGGATTATATTGTAGCACCTGCCTTTATCAGTGTTCTTTCCATTTTCTTGTTTTACAATATTATTAATACTCATTATTTTCCGTTGTTAGTCGTGATGGCCTAATGGTTAAGGCGCCCTCTTCTTCGTGGAAAAGACTGCGGGTTTACAACCAGCCACGGGCAAGTACCAATGTGTCTTTTTCTATTCATATTTACTTTCTAAGTTTATTTAGGACATCACTGACATCGGTGAAGGAAAACATCGTGAGAAAACGTAGACTTCATAATTTATGAAAGTCTAAAATGGCCAATCCGTCTTGAGCAAGCGTGGTGACCAATGGTCGTGTCTTCTCTGTATGAGAAGAGGCCTTTGCACTGCAGTAGATAGGTGAATAGGCTGATATTATTATGGTATAATTTTAAGTAATAAACTATTTAGATAAGGTTAGACATCGCTTTACCAGCTCGATTCTATTGTACCTACACGAAAGTTTTATCTTTGAATTACATACACAGTGATAGTAAGTACTAGAAGGACAAATAAAGAACAACACAGTCAAATTACTGGGAAATCAATAAAATAGTAGTAAAGAAAGCTTTCATGAACAATTTATACGTTGAAAGTTCGTAGTAATAAGTAGGGCGGGCGGCGCGGTGAGTAATACACAGATCTGGGCGGGCGGACATGCCGACGCCACGCGACGCCAAATGTATTAAAAACTTCCTCTACCGCAGTGTGTCTAGCTTTAAAAACTCTAACTAAACCCGTTCAGTGTCGGCGGTTGTGTATTTGAGCGGGTTCTGTTCATGTTCATGTAAAAAGACACATCATACATCAAATTTAGCAACATTTAGCAAAAGTTATTTGCTGGAAAACGACTTTAATTTATGACATGAATTTTTTATAAGTCTAGCTGAACACATATGATATTATTTACCTCATTTATTTATTTCTGTGAGATGATTTGGATGTTAGATTAAGTCTAAAGTGTACGTAGAAGTCTCGGTCAGAAGCTCGTCTTTATTAATTAATTTGTTTATTACAGACATGCACAATATTCATTTATTGCTGTGTCTGTTTTAAAAAAATATAAAAGTTTTGAAATGCATACAATATTTTTATAATTTATTACATTCAATGACATGGAAGTGGATCTTTGACAGTCGTTACTGGTCGTCAGAAGCCCGAAAGTCTGACAACCAGTCTTACCTAGGGGTATCATATTACCCAGTTACTGGGTTGTGGAGGTCAGATAGGCAGTCGCTCCATGTAAAATACTGGTATTCAGCTGCATCCGGTTAGACTGGAAGCCGACCCCAACATAGTTGGGAAAAGGCTAGGCAGATGATGATTACATTCAATGAAATATAAAATGTTTTTACTGCCTTTTTATCTGCGAAGGTTCTTCATTATTATTTTTACGTTATTTGTTTAAGTAAACATAAACATAAAACTAACACACAATACACATTTGTACTTATTTTTCTTTGAATGAATTTCTATGCTTATAATTGGTGTGTAGATTAGATATAATAATTTGTAACAAGTACATTGTACTTTAATCTTCTCAATGTATAATGTATTCACAGTTAGTGTACTTAATAAATAATATAAATAAATAAACATAAACTTAAACATAACTGGCGAAAAGTGGGTGTACTAATGGGTACACCTCTGCCTAACCCTTCGGGGATTACAGGCGTGATATAACGTGTATGTTTATAGTTAGTATATGTAATCACCGATTCATTAAAACATAACCATAAGACAGGGGAAATCGCACGCAACGCTGTAAAACTCGTAACGATTCATAAAATATTTCCGTGAAAACTCGCACACTAACACGCACGCTCGCTCAGCTGACTCATTCTTCCCACGGATTTCCCCATTCTTATCACATTCTGTTATCTATTAGATGATTAATAATGTTTCTACTAATATTTTCGAGTTAATGTTGAGTGTTACATGGAATAGTGCTAATCTTCATCATGAATGTACGAAAAGACATAAAAAATCTCTGAAATAAACTCTGTTAAATTCATACTAGTATAATAAATGTGAAGAGATTTTTGTTTGTGTGTTTAAACACGCTAATCTCTGGAACTGCCAGTTGGATTGGAATAATTCTTTTTGTATATGATGATGATGGCAGATTCATGAGCAATAGTATAGGATATATAAGATCAGGCTATGACGCACAGGAATGAAGCAGTAACCAAAGACCAGTAACTCAACGCGGGTGGAAAATCACAGAAACGGAGTTGCTAGTCTTCAACTAAAAATTTTGCATTTATGATCTTTCTACAGTTTGGACCACCGCGCGCCTTTGACTTACACATGAACTAAAGGTAACATAATTTCTTTCAGAATTTAAATATTTACCGTACATAATTGTCTATAAACACCCACCACAAAACACTTAAAAAAATTGGAGGTTATCCCCACATTTTTTTAGAATAGGAAATCAATTATCATTACATGGCACTTAAACATAACTGGCGAATTGTGTGTGTACTGTAGTCACTGTGGCGTGACCTGGTACCGAAATCGCCTCCTGGATTTAAGGGGTCTTTCTCGGGGCGCAAATAATAACTGAAACAAATCGTTACTTTGAAACTATGTATTAAATAAAGACTTGACTCTACTGCTCCCAGCAGAGCGAATGACCAAAACAATTATCATCATATAAAAATATTTTACTCTAATTCTAAATACGAATGATTTGTCAGAGAGTTCAGAACATAAGTCTTCCAGCCTGCACGCTTTAGCAAGCAACCTTCACAGTACTAATGGGAACATCCCTGCCTAACCCCTTCGGGGATTACAGGCTTGATGCTATGTTATAGGAAATCATCAAATGACTTCTTCCACTCTGAGCGGAGTGGGAGTGTCAGACTCTTATTGACTCAAACCCATCCGTGTTCCTCCTAATGCCCTTTGCGTTGACGGTGACTCCTTCGAACAAATTCCTCCACCCTGGCAGGCACTGGCCCTAAAATAACCCCCATGCATCACTCCAGTCAAACACAGGAGTAATTGCATAACAGACGGTCACTGGCCGAGCGTTAACGCGTAATGCGCAAGCGTTGCATACACACACCTTGTCACCAACACCTGGCGTGCTGCCAACCCTGGTTAAGACACTGTCGTGAAGACTGGTAATGATGTGTTTTTCTTGAGAAGAGATGACTATGCAGAACTATTTAAAATTACTATAGGTTTCGCAAATGTGGCCTCTGGAGTCTTCTATCCATTACATATAAAATTGTCCTGAATGACTGACTGACTGACGGAACAACGCACTGCCTAAACCGCTGATCGGAGAGACCTGAAACTTTTAGGATGTGCTCTTTATATGACGTAGGCCTTCGATAAGAAAGGATTTTCCGAAATTCTACCCTTTAAGGGGTGAAATAGGGGGGCAATGTAATAACCAATTAAAAATCCTTTTTGCCCCTTCACGATGGGAATCTCACAACAGGAGACACTTCGTTAACCGCTTAGTATTTATCGTATGCGCGTGCGCATAGCGCTCTCATTTAGCGCCTGAGACCTGGCGATCTGCCAACCATCTGTGTACCTGTTCTGACTTGTTCACGAGACTATCAGATAGAACATTGATAACTAATCCAGACATTGATTTAGGACATTGCAAAGTCAAGGTCAGGGTTACTGGTAAATCTGGTCGTAACTAGTCTAAGAGTTAAGACGACACGGTTGGCGCAGTGGCTGAGGAATAGGCTGCTGTTCTACGTGTCACGGGTTTGATTCCCGCATGCAACAAATATTTGTACAGATAATTGTTCCGGATCTGACTGATCCTGTACCCCCATGAATAATTATTTTTTTTGCGATTGTAAACTTATTTTTGTAATGGTGGTACGGAATCCTTCCTGTGCTAGTCCGACTCGCACATGGCCGATTTTTCAGTACCTTCTTTCGTATGAAAAACAATGGGTAAGGAATTCCAAACTTTATTCTTCTTAAAATAAATATAACATTTACTTGTACTAGGTACTTCTACCTGACCTATCTCAACACCTAGACGAAATAGGAGTCATCGACCATTTAATGTACTTGCATACTCGACATAGCGCCGCTAACCTGGCCGTGTGCCAGCCCCATTAATACCTGTCGTAATGGTCACACGATATCATTGATGTGGTGAGAGAGTAAATGGCTACCGTGCGATGCGAGGTTAAGCTGCTCCTGGTACGGTTAGACCGGGGATGGGTGATCGTTTTTAGTTGCAACTAGAAATTATAGGATCAATCCCAAGAATGCAGCAGTAAGTATGGAAACGTTAGAAAGTTGTCAGAAGACGCAGTAGGACTAATAAAATTACTTCTGGTTTTCAGAAGTTTTGATTTCAGTTATACATACATCATGACTGTAATCCTCGAAAGATTAGCCAGAGGTGTACCCATTAGTACACACACATTTCGTCAGTTATGATTAAGTCCCATGTAATAGGGGGCGAGCCTATTGCAATCAACTGGGCACAAATTCAGACTCCGAGGCTGCTATTGAGAAATTCCTGTTGGAAAAACACAATAAAACTTCACTCGATTTGGGAATCGAACCCAGCAAGATCTCATGCTCAGCAGTCGCGGTTTGCTACCACTAGACCAATGAGGCAGCAGCAACACTTTTTTGAAGTCGGTTCAAAACTTTCAACGGTGTTTATAAATCAAAAAAGTACTTATTATTTCAATGTAGGTAATTCGTTTAATTAATAAAGTACTTCCTACATGACATAGCGCCACTCTCGTCACTCAGTGCCTGGCACTCTGCCAGCCCCATTAATACTTGTCATCTGTCGCACGTTAATGCGACTTCCTTGCCGCAGTCCAGAATTCTGCATGAGGTATACAGATTTTGTGGGACAACCTCGCAAGTCAGCCCCGCTTGTGCCCGCTTTGTGTGTTTCAAAAATGACAAAGTTAAAATGTCACTTTTAAACTATATACCAGTGCCGATTCCCTTGTTCACAAACTAGACTAAATTTAGAGAATTGACATCTCGTACTAACATACAGCGAAAGGAAAGGACGGTGACATTAATGAACTAAGTTAGCAATGTCAAATTAGTTTTGCCTTGAACTTTTCCGTGTTTTTAATCCATATGTTTTAAGATGTCAACTATAATTGTATGGATGTGTCAGATTGTCTAAATTTGACAGTTCTTATTTACATTAGTCTCTTTCTTGTTTTATTGGACAGAAAAAGATGGAAATAGTCTAATTTTAATTTAGTTTGTGACCAAGGGAATCGGCGCCAATAGCATTTTACTAGGCCTAAAGGTCAAGAAAATGATGTCAAGGCGACAATTTTTCTGACTTACAAAAAAATTTTTACCTTTCACCTACACAAAATAAACCCACGAGGTTTATGCAAAATTCACCGTTAGATAAATAATAATAAACATTCCTAATACTCTAATGCAATATACTACAGTGAAATATTGATATATCTCGATAAACGTACGTGATTAATCAAACAGTCATTTCGCATAATGACCGCCCGCGGCGATTGTGTGCAATGCCACTTTTACTTAACCATTATTGATAGGACTTTTGTCAAAACATCATTATTAAGTTTGCTTATTTTCGCACAGTAATATAGAATAGAGATTTCCAAACTTTTTTTATACAGCGACTCCCCGTTACATAATTTAAAGAAATCATGAGATTTTTTTATTTATATTTTTGAGACGCCTTTCTTATAGAAGATTTTTTTGTGTTTTCTCTCGGGATTAGACATTATCATTACTTTATGGACATATAATGAGTGTGTTGATGTCTTGTGTGGTCAGGGGGGCTACCCCCATCTTTTAAAACAAATTATTATAATATTACTTTGCCTTTCGTACTGTTGGATTTTCAACGTTCGGCTCAGCGCCGAGAGTTCAAAATCCAACAGCAGAAATTACAAAGTAATATTAACATACCATTGTTTTAAGTGATGGTGGTAGGCCCCCTGATTTGGAAACAATAAGCCGAATTGTAACTCTGTAATCAAGAGAATTTATTTTATAAAATACAATCATGGAACACAAAATAACTTCTTGTTAACATATTTACTAATCACAGATTTACATAACATAACATCACGCCTGTAATCCCCGAAGGGTTAGGCAGAGGTGTACCCATTAGTACACCCACATTTCGCCAGTTATGTTTTTAGTTCCATGTAATAGGGGGCGAGCCTATTGCCATCAACCGGGCACAAATCCAAACTCCGAGGCTGCTACTGAGAAATTCCTGATGGAAAAACCCAATAACACTGTGCCCTGGGAATCGAACCCAAGACCTCATGCACAGCAGTCGCGCTTGCGACCACTAGACCAACGAGGCAGTCAAACCACCTACCTTAGACCTATTTTTTTTTTTAGACCTACCTACTACAATCATTGCAACTTGTGCGTACCGTCGCGTAACCCCCTCAAGCTAACTCCACGACGACGCCCAAGAGCGGGCGTCGCGCCGCACACTTTGGGAACCCCTGGCCTAAGGATTAGAAAGAATTGAAACGTAAAAAAAGTCTTTGTGATTTTTTATGACGTTTTAATTTCTTACGTAAGTGTTAAATCCTATCCAAAGTCGTTCTTCTTTAAAATAAAGAAATGCATCTTAGATCCGGTTCTTTGACATCTGACCCTGTGTCAATGGCCTATGTACAGTGTAACTTGGTGCTTCGGCAAGTGTAGAAAACCCTATGGGGAATGCGGGCAGCGGACTTGGGAGCAGTCCGTGGCCCGAACACAGACAGGCCCGAGAGTAAGGCGTGCGTGGTGTTCCCCGCGCGCCTTGTTGGAGTCAGTGCGGCCGGTGAGTGACGGCCGCACCGGGTGACGGGACCCGATACCTGCCGGGGTGCGGAAGAATGCTCTGAGCGCCCCCGTGTCCCGGCGAAAGGTAATTGGGGGAACACCGTGGGGTTTTAGTCGGTAGGAGTCCGACACACCCCTCCGCCTTCCCCGAGGTGGTGGCAGTCCATGAGGATTTCCCCAAGAAAAAAAAAGTCTAGAAAACCCTACTGAAATACAGTGCAAGTTACAATTTTTCTTTTTTTGTATCAATTATACATCTTTAGTCTATTATAAAATCCTTATTCCCCTTGGTCACGGCATCACGCGTTAAGCGGCCGGACCAATTACACTAATTCATTTTTTTTGTGTTTGTTATTGTAAGGACAACGTTCACACAAGAAAAAGAAAAAACAGGACAACATCAGAAGCTTATCAAACTAAGAAACAACATAATCTAACATAGGCACTAGAGCTTGCATCTATCGAGTACACATGCCCATGTATGTATGCATGTTAATTGCCCATGAAACTGAAAACTTGTGCAATGATTTGACCAACCAATTATAAGCCTTTCAAGCAAGTCGTTAATCCCAGCTACCAGCTACTAAACTGAATGACATTAACATGTAAACACTCACAAGAAATGTCAAGACATTCCATACAACACCTGAACCCCACCTCCGAGATAATAAGGCTTTAGAATACATTAAACATTCATTCTTTAGCCGATAGCCGTCACGACAATGGACTAAACTAAATAATTGCAACTGTTCCCACGGGTCAAGTTACAGTGGGGCTACACTCAAAAATGTAAGAGAATTAATTTAGATTTTGACCCACCTGGTGGTAGAAGGGTTTAATTACGTGATGGTTTAGTTAGAGTCTATGGGATAGCAAGTGATTTATTTTATGTACTAACTTTTGTCTGCGACTACGTCCGCATAAATGTTGGTTATCATGGACACAGACGAATAAAAAGTAGCCTATGTCCTTTCTCAGGATTCCAAACGTCATCAAAATCGGTTCAGTAGTGAAGACGTAACAGACCGACAGACAGATTTGCTTTCACATTAATAATATAAGTATGTATTCTTCCGTCATAGAATAGTAATCAAAATTAGAAAAGGTGGCTTCATAAATAAAATACAGTTTAAATAGTACAGAAAATGTAAGAAAAAAAAAGAACAAAAATGTTGTCATCCTCATTACCATGACCAGAAAACATACCACTGCCAGTATTGTAAAAATATCCTTCGGGGAAATTTTGGTAAAGTGCATTTCAGCTAAACTCATCACAAGATGAGCACACATGTTTTTTGTACTGGTAAACGTAGCGCTATGTAGTCTAGAATCATGTCCTAAACGATAAAAAAAATTGTTACGAGGTGCCCCCCCCCCCCTCCAATTCTATGCCTTGTATAAAGTTCAATAAATGCTCTGAAAGTAATAAAAAAAGGTGAATACTGACCCAGCAACTGAATCAGTCTGCATGAAAAATAAAGCCGAATATTTCGACTGGCATATGAATCACGTTCCGTGAGTCACAATCGTTTCAATTGTCATAACACTTGTAAGTTATTACATTGGCGTGTTACCAAAATATTTGTTTTGCAGAATGCAGTCCGTATTATGTACAGCCGAACAAGCTATTTGGTATAAAGGCAACTTTTTTTTTAGATTGTAGAAATCATGAAATGACTCCTTCCGCCCTGGGTGGGGCGGAAGGGACTGTCAGACTTTTACTGACTAAAAAACTACCCTGTTCCTTCTGTTGCCCTTTACGTTCCGGGGCCACGGTATCCTGTTAAGACGTCCCGCAATAAGGAAGTACTTTTGAATAATGTTTCAAGAGTGTCATTTCATTTATATTTCGACTTTTAATTCTATTCAGTAACTTGACAGTTAAAGGGCTACCAAGTTTTGACAAAAAAAATATAGTGAGGTGGTGTAAGAATGAATGAAAATGAATGAACTTAATTAATGTACTTAACTTGGTGTAAAACCATTCTTATCATTCGTTCCTTACGCAAAATCGTTCACTACCCCAACACTATTAGTTCAAGTATGGTAATATTATATTTTTTAGTTTCTAAGTTAGTGAATGGAATTGAAAGTCGAAATATAAATTACTTTGAATAGGTTTCTAAATTAATAGATATTACAATCTTCTGGATCCTCAATGAATTTTCTTGTGTATTCTTCTCCATACAAAACTACCTTCTGGAAGGGGCAGCTAGATTAATTCCTTTTTTCTTTTGTATATGAATTTCAAAAGTTCCTTATGCCTTACGCAGTTAAATCAAAAAGCTATGAGCGTGCGTTTGACAGTCCACCAGGTGAATGCAGCTGCAGTCTTATTTAAATATTTGTATTAATTACTTCTTACTTGAAGCAATTAAATCAATCATAATCATAGATTATAATCTAGGCTTAGCTTGGCAGTCGAGAAACAAAAAGCTTGGGAATTAATTTTATGAGTTGTGAGTTAAGGGATTTTATTGTTCCTACATTATGCAAGTATTTTAATAACCAAGATTATAATAACACTAGTTTTATGCTCGCGACCTCGCTTGCATGGTTTACTTATCGATTCAATTTTTTTTATAATAAAAGCTTTAAGTTTAAGTTAGGGATAACATCGGTTCGTAGTTGCGATAATTTTCAGGATTGGACCAGCAGTTCTGGAGATAGGCGAGTTCAAACAGAAAATCTCTTCAGCTTTATAATGTTATAAAGATTGTGTAAGATTTAGATGTAATTTCTTCTTCTAGAGAATTAATTTCTACAAACGAACAAAACCGGGACAACACATTACCCCTGGCAACGAAGTCATTACAAACAATAGCCATAGCAACTGTCACCTCCTACACGTAATTCAACCACATATCACAGCGTATAATTCTACTCATCCATCAGCTATGCACATAGCATCTCAAATGGAAAGTGAGCTATTACTATTGTCGCAACTAATCTGTGGCAGTACCACATGACCTATGACTTGTCTGGTCTAGTAATGAGCTGGTATCATTCAATCGGTTTGCAATCGAACTGTAATGGTTGATAGATGCTAATGTATGGAGGAATTTGAGACAAGATTGGTAAAGGTCGTATTTGACATTTGTGTATGAGTAGTTCTACTCGCTAATAGAATTTTAAAGCCGGGCTTCCATTGCGAGCGAATTTGTAACAGAAAATTACACGGTAGTGCTTAAATAAGAAACGAAAAATTACTGTAAAATTTAACTGTTGTAAATTCGCTCGCAATGGAAGCCCGGCTTTAAAATTTGATTGACGAAAAAGTGCAAAAGATTCATAAAAAAATTAAGACACGGTTAAAATTTTCTTTCGTGAATTATTTAACTACCTTTTAGTGTGTTAAATAAAACATTGAGTAAGAGTAAAGCCGAAAGACTACAAAATCAACGACAATTTGATTTGCTGTCTTTTGAAAAGATCACGTGGCGCGCAACATGGCTATAAGTACTATTAAAAAGATGATTATTTAAAATTAAGTTTTCGTTCCTTTTCTTTATCGTGTGGGCAGTAAGGTCTTACGACCCCACACACCCTAGTGTCAGAGTTTTTTAACCACCTCAAGGGCTTCTGACATGCTTTGAGTGGAACAGTAATTTATAGGCTGGTATAAATCCAGGATACCTCACGATGTTGCGAGCTTTCGTTTAAAAATCTTTAAATAAGTATACAAGAATCCTATTATATCGTGGTGGTCTCTCGTTTGTATAAGTATAACATCTTAATACATATTAAGAACATATTACTCATGTACTTTTTCTCAAATCACCGCAACATTAATTTATCAAATTCTTAATACGCGTTCTCAAACAAACCAGTAGTTCAAACATGTTAAAGTGAACAAACAAAACACTGTTGTAGACAAACGACAAAATGTTTCAGACAATATTGTGACATGTTTGTCAGCAAGTGCGAATTGAGTGGACATTAGCAATACAAGTGGCACAACTGTACTTTGTGGAGGCGAGGTGGCACTGAGAGCGGTGGAGGATGCAACCGCCCTCGAAAAAGTATGTGGATTATAGACTCATCACACGTGTGATACGCGTAATTGAGCTTGAAGTCTAGACTCTAAACTACTGGACCGATTTTAGCCCATCGGCGATCATCTACAGTATTCTAAAGAGGTTGCAAATTTTGGGAAGCCCTCAATTTGTTCAAGACTCAAACACTTCTTGAAACTTAATCGACTATGTTTTTTGATGGGGTCAATAAAATTACCCTTTTTTATCCTTATGGATTGCCTCCTCCTCGGATAAGGCGGACGGGTGTGTGGGACAGGTGTGCACCTTTGACCCGAGGTCACTCTGAGCACTCTTTCGCACCCCGGCAGGCATCGACACGCCAGCACCACATTTCTGATGAAAAACCCAATAACACTGCCTGACCTGCAAATCCCACCCAGAAGCTCATGCTCAGCAGTCGCGCTTTGCGACCACTAGACCAACGAGGCAATCACTTATTTACCGACTCTTTCCAATACTTAATTTTATCGCTAATCGCTCACAGTATCACCACGGCCCCTCAGTCCTTGAACCGTTACCCGGCGTGACCGCCGGTTAGTCCTTTGGTTTGCAAACAAATAACTATGAGGTTAAGTACACGTTAAATCTTTGCTATTCATGAACGTCCGACTTTTCAACAATTTCTCACACTTTTTAATGTGTAAAGAGGATTTTGTAAAAAAGAATTTGTGATTTGCATTCGACATTAATCAACAGTTTCATAATGACTTCCGTTACTTATCGCAAAGCCTCTGCCGGGTTTATTAGAGACTCACTCAAACTCTCGCTGATGGTGGCGCGTTTTTTTTAGGTGGCAAAAATCATCAAATGACTCCTTCCGCCCTGGTTGGGGCGGAACGGACTGTCACTGTGACTTTTACTGACTAAAAACCACCTTGTTCCTTCTGTTGCCCTTTACGTTCCGGGGCCACGGTATCCTGTTAAGACGTCCCACAGGCGTTTGGACACGTTGGGGCCCGTCCCTGCGCTGATAGCTCTTTGAGGCGCGCGCGAAAAGAACGCGCCTTTGACCTGGGGGCGCTGCGGTCTTGGCTTAGTATATCTTGATTTATTTTTGTTGCTCTTCACCTAGGTACATTCTTCTCACATACGAATATGTAGAAGCAACAAGAATAATGTAGGTAATCATTATAAAAACTTGATTGAAAAGCCTACTTAACTTTTTGACTAACTGACTGACTTGTAGATAATTCAAAAGTGTCTGTAAACGGTTTAATTAAAATTAAAGCCCTGACCTTGAATGATTTGAAGCCCCATGACAAAACGTCGGAAAAAATGTTGTGTCTTTGATTTTAACCTTATTCTCGTTAATCTTCGATAAAAAGCTTACATTACAATCAAGTACACAGTACAGCACTGCACACAGTCGCCCACGCTGGCCCACTATAAGCCACACGGTGGCCGAGTTATTGCGATATAAACATAATCGGGTCTAGGTCGAACTTTATAACTTTTTTTGTTACTAATATTTATTGTCTGGGTGTATGAAATATTTTATCAGGAACAGCAACTATGCTGCAGCTGCCAACCGGAGCCTTTCAGATACATATAAGGATTTGACAATGATTCATGAAGTAAGTAGCAAGAAGTAGAATATCTCTTATATTTTGCTCGCGACTTCGCCCGTATGAATGTCGGTTATCACGAATGCAGATGAAGTCACAGAATAAAAAGAAGCCTATATCCTTGGGGTCCAAATTTATTCCGTACTTTTCATCAAAATCGGTTCAGTGGTTTCGTCGTGAAAGCGTAAGAGACAGACAAACAGAATTACTTTCGCATTTATAATGTTTGTATGGATTATTTTGGTAATGTGTCATTTTATTAATGTGTAGGTGTATAGGCAGTACTTAACGGCTATGTACAGAAACGCAGAGGGGTCGCTCTGGGAAGACCTACACTGACCTTATTGGTGAGGTTCTTCAGAAAGTTCAGGTGCGGAGTACTCGTAACCGGCGTGCTTGTATGACGAGATGTATGAACGTGGATGAGGCGAAAGGAGTATATAAGGATTGTAGCAGGCGGTTCTGTGGTTTCTGCCCACCACCAAGGGAAAAAGGCGTGAGTTTATGTACAACTGTATGTTAATTGCTATGTAATATGTCTTTTTTAACCCGTATCTGGCTATACAGAGGTCAAAAAGGCCCTTACAAATATTAAGTATTCCTCGATTCGTGACTTAACCATATCCTGATAAAAAAATATGTCTAACAAATCCGAAATCATGTCGAATCAAGCGCAACACAACACACGATGATGTGATCAAACGATGACACTCAACACAAAAACTCACTCACTACAAGAAGGTCAAAAGGCCATTGTCAGTTCGCCTCAACATTGACAAGAAACTGTGTATGTGTTTGTTTGTCTACTACATCTAGATTCTAGTATATAAGCAGGAAAAATTTAAAGGAATTCTCTACACCAGATATTTTTAAAAAACAAACAGAAATTGTATGACATTGTTTGGTATTTTAGACCATTAGTTCCAGAGATTATTAACCTTTGCAAACAAACCAACAACTTATAAAATATAGATTTTAATCGGTACTATGTGATCAGAAGTACGTAGAATGAAATGATCAGTAGTTCTTAAAACTACCTTTTGGATGGGACAACTAGATTCAAATATTTTTCTTTTGTAAATGAAGTTCGAAAGTGGCTAAGGGCCTAATTGAAATTACTATTGCGAAAAGTAAAAACTTGGCCGAAATCTTTTTAAACTGTATGTCTTTTATCTAGTTTTAAGCTGTCAGTTTACCAAATAAAATAAAATAAAAATGATGAACCAACAAAATATTTATTTTTTATAATACTTGCATGTCAAGCCACATGATAAACATAGTTTTACGTTTGATCGACAGCCGAAATATCCGAGACACTAGGAAGGTGTACCTAGTGATCTCATCCACCGGTATGGTACACATACACTGGACAAAAAGTGGATTGATTGTATTGAATGATGCTTGGCAAAAACATCAATATTATTATTGTACGTAAAAGGTAATATAGTTAGGTCTACTTAAAAGCCTACCACACTATTTCCAAAAACTAACTCCTGAAAGCCAGAATCAACAGTGGCGACCACCAGAAAAGCGCCAAAGCAATGAAGCTCGACGAGTCCCGGAGAAACGATTCAGCTTCCGCCCTGGGTGGGGCGCAAGGGACTGTCAGACATTTACTGACTTAAAAAACCACCCTGTTCCTTCTGTACCCTTTTCCGGGGCCACGGTATCCTGTTCAGACGTCCCGCGACCCCGGCAGACGTTTGGCCCTGTTGGGGCCATGTCTTGCGACTGAACTCTCCCCAGTCCGATCACCTTCCCGTCGGAATATAAGACTCAGGAAAGAAGGAGTGCACCAGTGTAACGCACACACTTGGACACTATAATATGTCTTGTTTTCTTGGTTAGTCTCGGCTGAGATTGGCTGCCGAAACCGTAATGCGATCGGCAGAATGTTAAGTAGTAGAAATAAGTATGAGGCGAGTACCAGACTCATTATAAATCTATACTTGAAGATTTACCTAATCATATATCCATGAAACTGACTGACTCGTTGGTCTAGTGGTCGCAGCGCGACTGCTGAGAATGAGATCTTAGGTTCGATTCCCAGGTCGGGCAAAGTGTTATTGGATTTTTCCATCAGGAATTTCTCAGTAGCAGCCTCGGAGTCTGGATTTGCGCCCGGTTGATGACAATAGGCTCGCCACCTATTACATGGGACTTGAACATAACTGGCGAAATGTGGGTGAACTAATGAGTACACCTCTGCCTAACCCTTCGGGGATTACAGGCGTGATGTTATGTTTTAAATCCATTAAAATGGGTCAGAATTCAACGCCCCTTAATGAATGACTTGCTTTAACGAGATAAGAAACTAAATCTTTACTTTCAATAGCACAAGGAGACCAGTGTGCGCTACACAAGCAGTAAGCGGCGAGCGACAAATCAGGACAAGCGACGCACATCCGGTTATCAATAGCTCAATATATCGGGTGTCCCCTCTATAAAGAATATCTTGGTAAAGAATCGCTATGGGTAGACGGGAGATTTCTTTTATGTGTCATTTTTTGTAGGACTTTGCTTAAAGAAAATCTGAGACTTTTATTATTTTATTTTTCACACATTTTATGATTTTTGTGGGACATTTTTATAGGTATTATTCATTTTTATTTTATATTACATATAAGTACTACAAGGGAGAATAGTAACATAAGAAAATTAACTACTTTTAATGAGAAACCAATGTCGAAGTCCCAAAAAAAAATCAGCGGTTCAGTACAATTTATGTTTCTATGTTTCTATAACTCAACCTAAATGTAGGGAACCTCTGTTTTTTTTTTCGTGATTTTAACTTTTATTTATTATTAATAGGTTTTTATTTCCATAATAACTATACTCCTTTGGAGAATCTCCATTATTCTACCTAACACATTGTATAACATAAACATCATAACATAACATCACGCCTGTAATCCCCGAAGGGTTAGGCAGAGGTGTACCCATTAGTACACCCACATTTCGCCAGTTATGTTTACGTCCCATGTAATAGGGGGCGAGCCTATTGCCATCAACCTCGCACAAATCCAGACTCCGAGCTGCTACTGAGAAATTCCTGATGGAAAAACCCAATAACATTTTGCCCGACCTGGGAATCGAACCCAAGACCCCATGCTCAGCAGTCGCGCTTTGCGACCACTAGACCAACGAGGCAGTCACATTGTATATTAGGGCATATAACGGTTGTACTGAATCCATAACACAAAT
This sequence comes from Hoplodrina ambigua, assembly GCA_949774945.1. Lineage (NCBI taxonomy): Eukaryota > Metazoa > Arthropoda > Insecta > Lepidoptera > Noctuidae > Hoplodrina > Hoplodrina ambigua. The sequence goes on from OX458984.1 coordinate 775,117, forward strand.
TTCATTATGATGTACCTTCCACCCGGTATATTTGTTACTGTAAAACTTAAACTGCGGTAAACCCTAAGATTTACCAGTAAAACTTAAAATTGCCAACATGGCTTAGTAAATTTCGTAGAAAATAAGACGATTTTTCAAGCCAACCATTCGTATTTTGATTCCACCAACGACTTTTTTAAGCATGTAGACACGCTCCAAAGCTGTGCTACTTCTTCATGTTTTAAAGGAATTGACTGACTATATGCAGCGCGGTCTTCTAAAATATTGACTCATAATTTGTGGTTTTAAACACTTTTTTAATTACTTCTTGCGACACAAACGGAACATCTTGAGTGCTCTATTTCTAGCGTCAAGCGCCATTGCTTATGTCAATAAATAGCTTAAATTATAGAGCTTTCATTTCATCACCGTGCTTTCCTTTTATACGTTTTCCACCTCATATGTTTGTAAGTTTATCTTGGACATCACTGACATCAGTGAAGGACAACATCAAGAGAAAATCTGATCATCTAAGTTTAGAGTCATCAATTCGCCTTGTGCAAACGTGGCAATCAATGCTCGTGCTTGATGAGTGTGAGAAAAGGCCTTTACCTTGCGGCGGGACAATTACGTATTATTTTTGTACTAAATCCTAGATAGAACTTACTTTACACACAAAACAAAAATAATGGGACTTAAGAACCCATTGGTTTTCGTGAATTACATAACATAACACATAACATCACGCCTGTAATACCCGAAGGGTTAGACAGAGGTTTAACACATTAGTACATTCGTACTCACATTTCGCCAGTTATGTGATTAGTCCCATGTGTAAAAACATAACGCCAAAAAAAAAATAGCCTATTGCCATCAACCGGGCACAAATCCAGACTCCGAGGCTGCTACTGAGAAATTCCTGATGGAAAAAACCAATAACACTTTGCCCGACCTGGGAATCGAACCCAAGACCTCATGCACAACAGTCGCGCTTGCGACCACTAGACCAACGAAGCAGTCTTATTATACATATTTAAGAAATCCACAAGACGTCCCGCAACCCCGGTGGGATAGTATGGATGTGATCTGTCCATCTTTTAGCCTGTCTGCCTCTTCTCTTTGACCATCTGCAGCATTTATCTATGTACAGATATAGGTCAGAGCACACATGCAAGCTTATCTAATCAGATGCGATGTGAATGACCGGACAAGTGGCTGACAATGCTCCTCGAATCGTGTGGCAGTTCCTGTGACCTGATTAATACAACGAGGGGGGGTTCGATACCCGATGGAAGATTGCTCCACATATTTCTAGTTTTTTTTTTTTTAGTTTGGGTATTTGGGGCAGTTTTTTAAGTAAGTATATGATCATGGGTTTTTTGTGTTTAGTGTTCGTCTTAAGACTAGTTGTGGCCATATTAGGTTGAATGAAGGATCCAGGTCTATATATAAACAAGCTGACTCCGTCACGCGTTGCTGTGGCTTGAAGTAAGTAAAGATATTTAGGTAAAAACTATCCTATCTTTTAAGTTTGACCAAATTACACACAGCCATATTTCATAAAAAATGGTTGAATAGTTTACGAGTCCATCCCGGACAAACAAAGTGACGCGTAACTTAATTTAGAGTGTCTGTTTGTAATGTCAAAATTACAGCATTTTTATCAAATGTATAATTATCAATGTTTACATCGTGGTACTTACAATTTTTTTTAAATGTCTGTCCATCTGTCTGCTTGTTTTAGCTAATTTCCAACACGGCTGGACTGATTTTGATGGGATTTTCGCTGGCAGATCGCAGATTTTATAAAGAGTTATTTTTATTAAAAAAAAAAGTAATGAGTTTCCGGGAAAAATAAATTCCCGCTTATGACCGACATTCACGCGGATGAAGTCGCGAGCATAACCTAGTACTTAGGATTTCTATTTACTTTTAAAGTTTTCTTTTACATTATTATTATTATAATTCTATTCCTTACAAAAACCTAACTCGATGAAAATAAATACATATATTTTAGTTCATTCCACACAGCGTCTACGCAACATTTATCAACTGTATGCGCTTGAGTCGCTCCGCGCATGCGCATTACACTTTAATGATAACAATAACCCTTCCCTAACCTATTTTGACACCCTTCTTATGTCGCACGTGGTTTAAAAACAACTTCGCAAAAGCATTTTAAACTTAATTCTTATAACTAGAGAGTCAAATATTGTTTAATAACATTTTCAAAGAAAACCTAAACTTCTGCGCAATTTAAAACATAAACATGTATAGAATTTTAAATCTTAGTTTTCTGAAAATAAAGTTCAAGATAGAAGAGAACATTTAAAAATTAATTGATGTAATATTTGTTATGAAAAGCATAAAAGACGAAAACTTATTACGCAGCTTTTATTAAATTAACAAACAATTTTCAACTCAATTCTCATTACATCACTGTTCAAAATTCATTAACAAAACAGTCTCATTCAGAGTAATTGGAAAAAAAACCGTTCTGAGTAGAATTTAAAGTATATTTTCTAATGATGATGTGGAGATGCGTGCACGCACATGTTCCCCTAATAACAACACGTGTTTGTTTGTCACTAAGTTTGTAACGATGCGGGCGATGCTCGGCGGCTGCGACTGCACGCTCAGCCACACAAGTGTAATAATACTTTAAAAAAAATCGTAATAGGTACCGGTAAAAGCCGGTTACTTTAGCCCAATAAGGAAAATCTTAAAACTGGAAAAAAAGTTTGACGAGAACTTTCCGCCACTTAAATCTCAATAAACTTAAAAACTACTAAGAACAACAAAAAAAGTCTCGAAAATACATTCTATTTTGAGATATCTTTGTTAGTTTCGTTTATAATATTAGTACTTACTATTTCTTTAATTTTTCAATTTCATACGTGGATCTTTGACCATCGTTACGGGTCGTCAGAAACCAAAAATTCTGACAACCAGTCCTACGAAGGGGATTCGTGTTACCCAGACACTGGGTTGTGGAGGTCAGGTTAGACTGGAAGCCAACCACAACATACATAGTTGGGAAAAGGCTAGGCAGGTTGATTGGTACGAAACCCTTCGTGTGCCAGTCCAATTCTCATTTGTTTTTAATACGTTGCCTCGCACTTCTAGATAATATGTTTTCTTTTACTATCTAGTCAAAAAAGGCCAACATACACAACAGACACCAACATAGTTGGGAAAAAGCTAGGCACAATGCTTTTTGGCTGAGTTTTTTTTAACTGTGAAATATTGCCATATTTTCTTTATAATATAGCTTCGCGTAGTGACATTCAAAAATTTGTTATAATCCCGATGGTGCCCGATTGTACCCGATCTATTTGTCGAGGGTTCGGGTGGTCTCGGGGGCAACTGAGTTAATTCCGTACATGCTTTTTATTGGGTAATAAAACTTGAACCCCTGTATGTTGATGTATTGGATACGGAGAATAAGGAGGTATGGTGATGTTAATGAACATTATTTTTAAAGAATGGCTTCTATTTTTTTCTTTTTTTTTTTGACGGGCCTGTTGGTCTAGTGGTTAGCGGCCCTGACTGCTAAGCCGGAGGTCGTGGGTTCGATTCCCACCCAGGACAAACTTTGTGTGATGAGCATGATTGTTAGTTCTGTGTCTGGGTGTGATTTATCTATAATATGTATGTATTTATAAATTATATAAGTATGTATATCAGTTGTCTGGTTACCATAACACAAGCTCTGCTTAGCTTGGGATCAGATGGCCGTGTGTGAGTTGTCCCAAGATATATTATATATAAGATATATATATATATATATATATATTTTAGGCCCTTCTTGTTTAGTCCTACTAATAATTATACCAGACTAAGTCCCATTGCAGGGCCAAGGCCTCTTCTCATACAGAGAAGGCACGAGCATTGATCACCACGCTTGTTTAAGACGGATTGGCGATACATACATAAACTCACGACTTTTTCCCATGAGGGTAGGCAGACCCATGCATGAGCATTTGGGGGTGTTGGGACGGATTGGCGATTTCAGACTTAAAGAAAAAACGGCTGGACCGATTTTGATGGGACACTGACAGATAAGGACTAACTTACTTTTATATTGACTCCAAAAAAAACTAGCAGTTCTTATTATTACGAATCTACAATTAGACAAACTAACTTTTACCTCCAACTTCGTCCGCACGGAAGTCAAAATCCATGTCGAATCCGTTCTTACCTGTCATTTCCTACCTATAATTTGATGTCTATTTGACTAATGATTCGTCTATATTTGCAGTGTACCTACTATTAAATTAATTATCTCTTAGATCATAAACCTTGCCGCTTGGGACTTGTAGCAAATTGATGATAACTTTAAACCTGTGTTACTTAGTGGCACTTGTGCTGACACACTAGAATTACTAGTGCACCTGTCTAGTCTAGTTTTAATTACAGTTATTTTGAATACTGCCTTTCGACTGGGTTTTTATCTTATATTTCACTAGCTTTTGCTTGCGACGCGGATCATCTTATTATTATTTTTTGAATGTATAAATGCTATAGGTTAAAAAATTTAAAAATCGGTGAAATTTTTGCGTTTATACATTACATAAATACATACATAATAATTATATTTTACGTAACATCGAGCCTGTAATCCTCGAAGGGTTCAGCAGAGGTGTACACCCACATTACGCCTGTTATGTTTATGTCCCATGTAAAAGGGGAGCCTATTGCCATCAACCGGGCTCAAATCTAGACTCCGAGGCTGCTACTGAGAAATCCATACCAAATAACAAACAAATATTTTCTGTTTAAAACATTAATTAAGACAAGTCTAAAAACAGGGAACTTAGAGGAACTAGGCTTAGCAATTAGGCTAGGCTAGGCTAGGCTGCCCCAATGATTCACACTAAAAACAACACACAGAACAAGCTTCTGATCCAACTGATCACAACAAAGCAAGTCGATCAGTTAATGATCATGTAGGTAAGTCACCAGTATGTGGTCAGTGCGCATAGTTGACCTGCTGACTGGCGCCGGCGGCGGATGTCATCGACAGGGAATCGGCAGAAGGGTAGGTCTGGGGTGGATGACTATGATGTCAGTTTTTAAGATGCATTGAAGGTATAAGGCAAGTACTATAAGTCTTTTGGGAAAAGGCTAGGCAGATGATGATGATTTAAAACACTTCCTACGTATTAAATGTAAGTTTCAAGCACTAATAACGTTTTACTTACAGTTAGGTAAACAACGCAGAAACGCAGCAACGCAAGGAGGGGTCGCCCTAGGAAGACCTACACTGACCTTATTAGTGAGGTTCTTCAGAAAGGTCAGGTGCGGAGTACTCGTAACCGACGTGATTGTATGACGAGATGTATGAACGTAGATGAGGCGAAAGGAGTATGTAAAGATCGTAGCGGGTGGCGTTCTGTGGTTTCTGCCTACCCCGGTCCAGCCGTTTTGGAGTTTATGTATGCGTGCATACATTTATTTATTTGCCAAACAAATATTAAAGTTCGAGCAAACCTATATACACTAATTCTGATATGCCAACCTTGGTAGGGCAGAATCCACCAAGATTTTGTACTAGTGGAATCGGCCCCATCAAATCAAATTAGTAGGGCATATTCCACTGCCAATTTTATTGCAGTCTACTTTGCCATAGCAGGGTGGTGGCTTAATGGGGCAAAGTGGAACCACTCACGATTGCCAATTCATGACCTCCACACCAGATCACATCAACCCAAATAGTCATCGGTTTCACAAAATCAGTTACACTTGTCGTGATGGCCTTTTTTTTTAAGGTGGTAAAAATCATAAAATGACTTCTTCCGCCCTGGGTGGGGCGGAAGGGACTGTCAGACTTTTACTGACCAAAAAACCACCCTGTTCCTTCTGTTGCCCTTTACGTTCCGGGGCCACGGAATCCTGTTAAGACGTCCCGCAACCCCGGCAGGCGTTGGCCCCGTTGGGGGCCCCGTCCCTGTGCTGACAGCTCTTTGAGGTGCGCGCGAACAGAACGCGTCGTCGACCCGGGCTTGTTCCTTGATCGGACGGCGAGCTAATGGCCTAATGGCCTAATGGTTAAGGCGCCCGCCTCTCATGCTTGAATTTGTGGGTTCAAATCTGGTCAAGTACGAATGTGACTTTTCAATTCATATGTACGTTCTAAAGTTTATCTTGGACATCACTGACATTGGTGAAGGAAAACATCGTGAAGAAACCAGGACTACTACTGTCCCATTCAAACCATGTCAGAGGCCCTTGAGGCGGTTTAGAAACTCTGACACTAGGGTATGTGGGGTCGTAAGACCTTACTGCCCACACTATAATGAGAAGAAGTTACACTTCTGTACCTCTCCTATACACTGGCATCAGCTATGACCCACAAGTTGACACGCCAGTCCATACAAAGAGTCTTTGCTGATTTATTTATAGCCTCACCTTATCCACCGATTATTGACTGATCTCATGCGAGACAAGCTAAAATTGTCCACTAATTACATTCCTGGGACACATAGCGTGTGCTGATAAGTTTATCGACGAATGTGGACTGGAATAAACGATCGATAAGGTTGGATGTATGTATGTAAGACGTTATATTTTGTACTTGATCTTTGTGCTAATAAAAGCTCTTTAAAACGCAACGAATTTTAATGCGGTTTTCATAAAAAGATAGAGTGATTCAAGAGGAAGGTTTATGTATCTACATTGCACCCGTGCGAGCTACCCCAAAAAAAATATTCTCCAAAATTTTATTTTACCGCTTAGTCGGCGTAATTGATATACTCCTACAAAATTACAGATTTTTAGTACTAAGGGTCTCTTAACAAAACCTTGGAGAGACAGACGGGCATGACGAAACTGTAAGGGTTCCTTGTCGGAATTACGGAACCCTAATAATCTTTTTCTCATCGTGATCACCTGCCTTTGAGAATTTAGGATTGGAAATTTAAGATTATTTTTAAATGTTAATACTTGTTACGTTAATTATCCGAAATAAATTATTCTATTCTATTCTATTACAATGTCTAACTACAAGTAAATAAGTTTCCAAGTAAACCTCAACGTCCATACGGTTGAAATTCCAGTAACCGACAGTTCGCTTACGTGCGCAGCCGGTCGTTAGATAGCCGCTTGTGACACACGGAAGGTCAGTGTTGCACCTTGACCCACGCGCAGGCGCAGGCCATCCTGCCCGCCGTGAGTCACTCATGCACGCATTCTCTTGCGCGCAGAATGTGGCGGATTAATGAACGCACTTGACACTTACAATGGCTGAAAATATATTAAGGTTCTAGAAAAAGCGTAAAAATATCTGAGTTGAGAATGGTCATACCCTGATTTTTATGATTTTTCCCAGCAAAAAATGCTTTGCTGGGTTACTGTCAAAAGTCGCGGTTACTCAAAAACAAGTTTTTGCCCGCCACTTGATTACACGGGAACCGTTCATTTTGTCGAGATTAAACGTAACCTATCTGCTATTCCAGACTGTAATCTATATCTGTGCCAAACATAATAATGAGACTTTATTTCATCCGCATTCAATTACCTCTTTGGTTACTGCTCCACTCCAGTGGATCGTAGCGTGATGTTATAGCTTAAACTATTCCTTATGAATCTGGCTATCATATACAAAAAGATTTTTTCCGATCAGACAAGGTGTTCTAGAGATTAAGCGAATTGAAACAAACGAACTCTTCAGCTTTATAATATTAGTTTAGATTACTAGCATTCTGCTCGCGACTTCGTCTGCATAGAAATAAGCCACACTAAACCAATGAAGGTCAATTATTCATGAAGGTCAAATTCCATGTATTCTAAAACAATACATGAACCACAAGCGATTCACAAAAGGTGTAACTAGTTAAAAATAGTTCTAATTAACAGGATTCCTGTTAATCAATACGAAGCTAATAACTCTGTCATTTCCACTGTTAGATGATTACGTAAGCGTTAGTGTTTTTCTATTGCGAAACAAAACAGCACACATTTTTTAACCGACTACGGAAAAATACGAAAAGGGTAGTTATGATTTTATCACACTATGTGTTTTTATTTATTCGCACGAGCCCGCAACACTAGCTACGGAAAGCCAGAATCAACAGTGGTGACCACCAGAATAGCTAAGCACAAAACTATTTAATGGACCTGCCGGGGTTGCGGGCCGTCTTAACAGGATACCGTGGCCCCGGAACGTAAAGGGCAACAGAAGGAACAGGTTGGTTTTTTAGTCAGTAAAAGTCTGACAGTCCCTTCCGCCCCACCCAGGGCGGGAGGAGTCATTTGATGATTTTTGCCACCTAAAAAAAAAGTATATACAATTTACAAAAGCAAACATGGAAGAAGCTTTTGAACATCATACTGTTTCTTTGGCCCAAGAAAATGCCAGGCCTCTGGTCTCGATAAGAGTTGAATTTAGGTAAAATGAATTTGAAATGAGCCATGGATCTGATGAGGACTATGGGATCGCGCTGGATGCAAGCCGCTTCCAATCAGTCCTATTGGAAATCTGTAGGTCTATGTTGAGCAGTGGACGTCGTATGGCTGAGTAAGGTAATGTGTTTATTTATTTATACAGACTTATTTAAACACAGGTTTTTATATATATTTAAATATTCATATCACTCTCCTACACACACACACACCCTTTACACAGGTAGGTACTTTAATTACGCCACAATACAGTTGTATTACATAGTATATAGTAATAGGCCTCGTTGCCTGCCTCGTTGGTCTAGTGGTCGCATGCGCGACTGCTGTGCATGAGGTCTTGGGTTCGATTCCCAGGTCGGGCAAAGTGTTATTGGGTTTTTCATCAGGAATTTCTCAGTAGCAGCCTCGGAGTCTGGATTTGTGCCCGGTTGAGGGCAATAGGCTCGCCCCCTATTACATGGGACTTAAAACATAACTGGCGAAATGTGGGTGTACTAACGGGTACACCTCTGCCTAACCCTTCGGGGATTACAGGCGTGATGTTATGTTATGTTATGTTAATGATGATCATGAACAGCTCACCTAAATTCACCAAGGAAGATTTTCGCAGAATATGTATGCTAACCAAAGCCTACATAATCAAATCAACCTTAAAAATGTCCTGCTACTTACGCCCCCTCCACCTCCCACAACCCTCCTTCTTTCCCCGCGACCTAGATTAGTCAATTGTTTACAGTAATCCAATTGATTAAGTGTAACTGTAAGTAGGTACCTACAATACCTACGTACTGTCTATAGTGAGTCACGTGCCGAACGTGTTTTATGTAATTAGAGTGGGTTGGGGAGACATGGACGAGGAACAGATTGTCAACGTGAAGAAAATTTAATTATGATATTTTTTACAAAGGGAAAAGCTTTTTAAATTAGTAAAGGATTTAAATTGTTTAGAATTCAGATTTACCGTGTTCAATATGTGGTGCTGCTTTCGTGAGTTGAAGCATAAATATTCTAAACTAATAATATAATAAGATAAATTGTTTGTTCCTTTGTAAGAGATAATCTCTGGAAGTACTGGTCCGATTAATTATAAAAAATAATCACTTATAGAAACCTACAATATTGCCGAGCGTCATACGATCCTAATATCTTAGAACATACTCAATTTCTACGTGTTTGAAGTCGCACGCAGAAATTAGTATAATACCTAAAAGCGAGGTCACTCATTCTAATACTACAGCAGAATAATGAGAGCTAGATTAATTTTGATTCAGTTTAAATCATCAACAAAGATTCTACTCAATTGTCTCAAGATTTTTAAAAAAAAACGTCTCATAGAAAACAGCTTAAAGATCTGACGCTGACCACTTTTTCCATCTTCCCCTACACTATACGGCTGCCACCAAACGCGGCAAGCCTGATTGACGCGGCGTGGGAGTATCTGATACGACGCACTGATAACATACTTTCATATACCTACTTCATTTAGACTGATATAGTGCTGCAAGAGAATTTGGAAACTTGAATCAATTAGCCTTTTAATTTATGAGTTGTATTTTAAGCCCGACTGCACGATGCAAAGAGTAATAGGTATGTTTATGAGCCTATGTATGTATGTTTGTTCCTTTATGGCGCTATAGCCACCAAACGCGTAGACAGATTTTGATGATTCTTACATCAATCGAGCTAGTGTCACTAAAGAAATGTGGAAAATTCAATATGGCGACAACCAGACGCCATATTGAGAAAAAGGAAAAAAAATGGCGTACTATGTCAAGCAGATCAATGCATAGGTATTTAAAAATTATCTTTAGATTTCTTTTATAATTTTTCAAAATAGTTGTAACTTCTGGAGAGCCCTTTTTTTTAATGACTTTCTAAACTACCTTTAATAATAGTTGAATTAAAATAAACGATTTGTTTTGACTTGGACTTTAACGACTGAACAGTCAATGTTCACATATCTTTGTTCGTTCCTAGAGACAAACTTTACGGTATTGTAAAATGGCAACACAGCCGTAAACTACTCCGTTTGATGGGCAGACTATAATACTAAGTAACATTGAGCTTTTACTGAGAAAAGACTTTCCTTTATAGTGTGAAAACACTGTTTATGGTACGAGAACAGGTCCATGCAAAAGATCACGGGATTAAAAGTTTTAAAAACGTGTTCGTAAATCTGATCTTCGATGTCTCCGTAACTAATAGATTATCAAATATGGTCCAGAACGTAGAAAAAGAAAGATAGAAAGATAAGAGAAAGAGAGGGACGGTCGCCTGGAGGGATATAACGCTTTTCCCTTACGTGACGATTTCTGCCAGTTAACCCCCACTCCAAGCCGCGTTAAGATACTTTGTTTAAAAAATCTAGCAAATCAAGTTCAAGCAACTAGCTTCAACTTTCGGCCTAACTGACCGACTCCTTGACAATTCAAAAGTGCCTGTAAATGGTCTAATTGAAATAAATGTTTTGACTTAGACTTTGAAAAATAATCACAATAATGGGAAGACCATATTTAACTGTCGGCTTCGGTATGTATCTTTTTACACCAGTTATCACAAAAATAGTGTAAAACCATAGCAAACTGACAACAGTGTCAATTTATTGAGCCCCGAGCATACGCGGAGGTGATTGGCCGCGGTCAACGCACGTAAGATTTGATAAGATTTGGCAGTTCTGCGAAACAACGGGCCGAATGTGACGAACCATTGTAGAGGTACCTCCTACCATGCTTAATACTGGTATGTTTTACATAACATCACGCCTGTAATCCCCGACAGGTTAGGCAGGAGTGTACCCATTAGAATACCCATTTATCTCGCCAGTTATGTTTGAGTCCCATGAAATAGGGGGAGAGCCTATGCCTGGAAGGTTTTACAAAGGGACTTTAACAGAATTCTAGAATCATTATTCTCATTATCATATCAGTCGAACGACGACCACTGTTGGGCATAGGCCTCCCTAAAGAAAGCCACAATGAACGGTCCTCGCTGCCCACATTACTCAAAAATGCAACACCCTGCGCGGTCAAAATTTATGGAAGACATAACATAACGTAACATAAAATCACGCCTGTAATCCCCGAAGGGTTAGGCAGAAGTGTACCCATTAGTACACCCAAATTTTGCCAGTTATGTTTTTGGTCCCATGTAAGAGGGGGCGAGCCTATCGACATCAACCGGGCACAAATCCAGACTCCGAGGCTGCTACTGAGAAATTCCTGATGGAAAAACCCAATAACACTTTGCCCGACCTGGGAATCGAACCCAAGACCTCATGCACAGCAGTCGCGCTTGCGACCACTAGACCATCGAGGCAGTCAAGAGCATGTAAGAGTTTGTTTATTTTACAATAGACTATTAGTATTATTCATGGCAAAATTTCGGAAACGGTATACATATAATGGTTTACAATATAATGTCACAAAATAAGACTAAGACATTTCTTATATATTAAGGTAATGCGCGATATTAAAGTATAATCCTCACTAACGCCATGTTGTCGACGCGCCGCTGTCACTGACCATATGCGCACGCGCCGCTCGTAAACAAGAATTATTTAGTTGTCACACTTGACGCTCTCCTTTTGGCACCAGATTATTATAATGTTTATATTTAATTTAATGTTTTTGTGTATTTTCATGACGGTGGGTACCTTAAGAAAACGAGGGATCGTGGGTTCGATTCGAGGTAGGCGCGCACGTTAGACTTTGTGCATTTTTAGGGTTCTGTATCCAAAGGGTAAAAACGAAACCCTGTTTAGTAATAAGGCTCAAAAGTCTTAGTAGACTCCTTTGTCCGTCCGTCTGTCTGTCAATGGGCTGTATCCTTTGAACCGCATTAGGCAGATGCTTGAAATTTTTAACAGAGTGTATTATTGTGGCTACTAATAAATCAATATTAAATATAGTTGGTGTCGAACAAGAAACGATTTTTTAGTTAGTGTTAAATATTGTACAGTGGTACGGAACCCTTCGTATCGTAGATATTAATTAATCAGTAACTGAGTTGTGGAGGTGAGATAGGTGAATACTGGTATTCCGCTGCATCCAGTTAGACTGGTAGCCAACCTCAATATATGTGTAGTTGGGAAAAGGATAGGCAGATTGATTTTTACGGAACCCTTCGTGTGCGAGTCCGATTCTCACTTATTGTTACTACGTTGCTTCGTACTTCTAGATTATGCGTATTCTTCTTCTATAGAGCGAAAAGAAACCAAAAGACTGTCAGGAAGAAGGGAAATGACCCCATCCTAGACACAAATAAGGTTCAATACAGATCAAAGAGAAACCTTCACACAAGTTCAAGTACAATCAAAGGTTCTGACCGAATATCACGGAAGTGGCCGAGCATAGCCGAGCGATGCCGAGCGGTCACGGCCCTTAGTTAGCTGTTCACTGGACTACTATGTTTGGGCATCAAGTGATGTCTGACTCAGAGGCAATTACACTTCACGCCAAGGAAATCTTAAGGGAAGGAGTACTGCCCATGTTTTGACGTGCCTTTTTAGTGGATAGGAAAAGTTTTTGAGGGTTTAACTTCCATGTTCTTACCTTACGTTACATACATCTAAACTAATATTCTAAAGAGGAAAGATTTGATTGTTTTTATGTTTGTAGTGGATAAACACGAAAACTACTGAATTAATTTTTCAATGTTTTCGCCAATAGAAAGCTACATTATCGGGAAAGCTATATTAGCCTCGGAGTCTGGATTTGTGCCCGGTTGATGGCAATAGGCTCGCCCCCTATTACATAGGACTAAAAACATAATTGGCGAAATGTGGATGTGCTAATTGGGTACACCTCTGCCTAACCCTTCGGGGATTACAGGCGTGATATTATGTTATGTAAAGCTACATTATCACCAACACATATGATGAAACACTTGAAGTACTAACATTATTGATCTGTTTTTCTTTCGAGCGCATGCAGTATTTAAAAGTTAAGTTATAACATTTAAAACTATATCCGTAAAAAAACGTGTGAAATAGTTGAAACTTTGACCTTCAATATCTTTGTTACCAGACAGTTCCCAGATATGGTCTATGAATTTCCCAGATACAGTCTAGAACAAAAAAAAATGATCGCAATTATGGGAAAAATCTGTAAGTTTCGGCTACATAAAGCGTCTTTTTAAAACCATTACAAATGCACCAGATGCACTTCTTCCTCAGAAAATGGCGGACATGACACTCTCACAAGGCACAACTATGTTTGGGCATCACAATGCGCATGATTCATCAGCAAAGTGTCACTCTCATTACAAGAATACGATGCTCAATGGGTCACATTCCTTAGAACTTACGACTTGGTAGGATTGTTTACTTTTTATGGTTAGCATGACCTTATAAACAAATAGATACCTGCTCATCAATTCTCTGGAAGTGTGTGGAAATTATTTATGCTTGTTAAGTAAGGTTACTTTTTAAATAGTACGATTTTTTAAGTCTTAAGTAAGTAGGTCAAAAATGTTTACCTCAATTTTTATAGAAATTAAAAGATTTTTTTCATATTTTCCTTCTTTCAAAGGAATCTGTAGGTTTACGCCTAAGACACAGAGTCTCCCAAGTGTACGTTTTTTTAGTATAGCTGAAATTTTGAGGACCTTTGGTTGCCCCTTCCAAAAGGTAGTTTTGCACGGAGAAGAATTAGCAAGAAACTCCATATTTACCTACTTACGTTTCTAAAAACAAAAAACTCTCTCTATTTTACTAATACTTTAATTTACTGCCTCGTTGGTCTAGTGGTCGCAAGTGCGACTGCTGTGCATGAGGTCTTGGGTTCGATTCCCAGGTCGGGCAAAGTTTTATTGGGTTTTTCCATCAGGAATTACCCAGCAGCAGCCTCGGAGTCTGGATTTGTGCCCGGTTGATGGCAATAGGCTCGCCCCCTATTACATGGGACTTAAACACAACTGGCGAAATATGGGTGCACTAATGGGTACACGTCTGCCTAACCCTTCGGGGATACCAGGCGTGATGTTTTGTTATGTTATTTTACTAATACAAATAGATATGAATTCGATTATATTATACTTTCCAGCTAAAACAAACAACTGACAGCGTTGTGTTACAATAAGCCTCAAAAGAGTGAATTTCATCACAAACATCTAACTAACCAGATCCCATATAATCTTGCGTTTCTTCGTAATTATGAATTTACAACATATTGTGTGCACATTTTGGCACAAATTGCGAAGATACTGGAAATCAAAACGTTTTTGGAAACTATCAAAATGGTAGTTGTGCACACGACACACTGAGTGGCGTAGGGGAACCATGCGGTAGGACTTTTCTTGGATTGGTTTGATTCGTTTATAAGAGAAGACTTTTGGCCATTATTATTTGTAACTGTTGTATGTCGTCATTTTTTATTTAATGATTTTCTTTGGGAACTGTCATAAAACGTTAAACATAAAATACAATCGCTGACGTCACATGCGTCAGAACACATTTTCCTATAATTGTTGCATCTCAATACTTTGAACTTGCGTCGGACACATCAAAATATAATTATTGTAATAATTTTCTTTTTTTATAATAAACGGTGTTTGATGGTGGAACGGAACGTTGAATTTTTTTTTGTTTTGTTTTTAGGTTTGTTTTTGAAGCTGTTTTATATTTTTTGTTTTTTTACACGACTGCCCTAAAAAAGGAGTGTTATGTGTTCAGGGTTAATGTATGTATGTATGTATGTATGTGATGTTCTTTATTCCACCATAACTTTCGAACGCCTGAACCGATTTAGATGTATGGGGTATCGTCACATATTTATCGTCTAGAATTTGACAAGTAGATTTAAAAAATATATAACACTGTAAATAAAAAACGTCGTAAAAAAAACTACCGAGTAAACAAAGTACAAATATGAGCAATTTTGGCAGTCGTGTTTTTTAATTTTTTAATTAAAGTTGCTTGTTTAAGTAGTTTTCATGGACATTCTTGTTCGTCCTTCTCTATGGAAGCTCCTGTTTGGAACGAGTAACTACCTTCAACTTTCTGATTGAATGACTCCTTGACAATTTTTATTCCGTTTATTTCAAATTGGTTTAATTGCAATTAAACGGTTTTAAGTTTAAGTTGCCAGCCTATTAATAACTTGTCTTATTGATAGTAATGCAGACGAATATTTTGATTTTTTGTTTTTTTTTTAGTTTGTTTTTTGGTGAATTGTTTGTTGTTTTTGTGTTTTGTTTGTTTTTGATTTTTTGACCTCTCTCCTTTTTACACATATTTTTTTATACATTTTGACTTGTGGACTTAGGTTTTTATAAAAAAAAAAAATATTCTGAAGTACTAGTCATCCCGCATCAAGATGGCTTACCTACTAAAGCTCATCGTATCTTGTCGATCGTCACGTGCGGACAAGTAAACAGAGTATTATGGGTGCGCCGAGGATATTAGGGCGCCCACTGTACCACTGATATGGTCAGAGCCGACTGCCAGTGTGAGCCAAGCAACAGTAGATCAAGTACGAAGTTACCAACATTGTTTGGAGATCATTTGATGAATTCATACAGGCTTAAAATATCAAAGGGAAAAGTACTAGTAGGTACAGTCAACAACAAAAGTAGATTAACAATGTTACTTTATTATATAATTTAAATAGCCACTAGAAACTCAATGCACTCCTTTTCATTATTTCAGGCAATACCTAAGGGTTTATTCTATCTTAATTGTATATTCATTTCGTATTTCCTATATTATTGTGCTCAATAATTAGTTTTTTTTTTTATGTTAATGGACTTTTGTTGACGGGCCTGTTGGTCTAGTGGTTAGCGGCCCTGACTGCTAAGCCGGAGGTCGTGGGTTCGATTCCCACCCAGGACAAACTTTGTGTGATGAGCATGATTGTTAGTTCTGTGTCTGGGTGTGATTTATCTATAATATGTATGTATTTATAAATATATAAGTATGTATATCAGTTGTCTGGTTACCATAACACAAGCTCTGCTTAGCTTGAGATCAGATAGCCGTGTGTGAGTTGTCCCAAGATATTTATTTATTATTTAATGTTACTTTTTTATATCATTTAAACAGTCACTAAACACATAATATTCTGGCTTTCAGAATTTCAGGCAATAGCTAAGGGTTAATTTTATCTTAATTTTATTTTTATTGCGTTTTACTTTTAATATTGTACTTAATAATTAGGATTTAAAAGTCATAAATGTTAATCAACTTTTGTTGCTGACTGTGCCTAGTTAGTGTATTTTAATGTTTTTCAATTGCAAAATTGATACACATTATCGCTATTCTGAAGTTTTCGGACAGAAAGGGTAAAAGGCAGTGTTGCCATTACATAAAACTTTGGAGAACATATTGTTGCCATTGCGAATATAGCCAATTATTTATGTTTTAAATTATTTTTATGTGACGATGAAGCTCCCTAATTCCTCAAAACTACACTTCTCCATATTGTCTGCACGGTGACAAATCTCCGTGGGTGTCTGATGGCATTCTTGCGGTTTCGCAAGTTGGTCCGGTAACTGGCTGCGTGGCTCAGATCTAGTCGAGATACTGCTAGCCTGGAGGACATCTTCATTACCATAGGATTTGGTAATGCAGCTATTAAAATTGAGTGCTGCAACCGTCTGTAATTTTTTTTTTTGAAGATCTTGAGGCACTGGCGTTAACCATAACACATACTCGTAACATCACGTCTGTAATCGCCGAAGGGTTGGGCAGAGTTATACGCATTAGGACACTCACATTTCGCCAGTTATTTATTTAAACTTTATGCACATGTAAAAAAAAATACATTGTACAAAGTCGGACTTTTAATGCCTCTGAGCACTTATTTAATCTATGTATTAAGTTATATTTAAGTCCCATGTAATACTAAGAATACCATGTAATACCATGTAGAGAGCAGCATCGCTGATGCGAAGGGTGAGGGGCAGTCCCAACAGTTACCTGAGGGTAATTGCAGACTACATCCATAGTCCTATTTGGAGGCATTGGATTGGGCTGCACGTTCTGTAGGCGGACTGGCGTCTTTGTATTTGTAAATTACTAACATAGCTTTAAGTCATCGTGATGTAATACTAACACTCTATGGACCTAAAAAGTCTGAAATAAATGTATTGAATTGAATACGGGGTGAGCAGGCTTTGACATCAATTATTAGTAACCACTATTTTCTTGATGCTTTTAAGTGTGAGGCTTCGTAGCCGGGCACAGTTAAGTGCCAATGCGACATTTTCTATTGCATAATTATGAACTTTCTAAGTTTATCATGGACATAACTGCTAATGGTGAAAGAAAGCATCGTGAGGATACCTGGACTTATAGTTAACATAGAAAATATACCAGCCTATTATTGTTCCAGTGCAGGGAAAAGGCCTCTCATAAGACAGAGAAGACACGAGCATTGATCACCCTCTTGATTATGGGTTGCGGGACGTCTTAACAAGTTACCGTGGCCCCGGAACGTAAAGGGCAGCAGAAGGAACAGGGTGGTTTTTAGTCATTAAAAGTCTGACAGTCCCTTCCGCCCCACCCAGGGTGGAAGCAGTCATTTGATGATTTTTACCACCTAAAAAAAAAAGGCCGTCAGACTTATTAATTTAGAGTCCACGTTTCCTCACTTTTCCTGGACCGATGTCCAAGATAAACTTAGAAATCACTTACAAATTAAAAAAGTTCAGTTGGTAATAACAATAATTCAATTTAAGCCATTTTTAACGCATGACCAACGCTAACTGAATCATAAAATCCTATTCATTATAATAACATAAACATAATTTAAATTAAGCTTTTAATAAACGCGTGCGCATAAACATTATAAACAATTAACTGGGTATCGTATAAGGAAGTGTTTACACTAGACGCGACGCGTGGACCGTCTGTGCGGCGCGCTATTAATTATATTAAAAGCATTATGCGGGATAGAAGCATTCATTAATTCTTTACATTAATTAACATAGTACACTTGCCTCTCGGTTGTGATTTGCAGTGGCCTGTATGCTTAGCGCTCCATGGACTGCGGACACAAGTAGGCCGCTGCAAAGTCAAAGTCAATCAATCTGCCCTGCCTTTTCCCAACTATGTCAGGGTCGGCTTCCAGTCTAACAAGATGCAGCTGAATACCAGTATTTTACACGGGTAATACGATACCCCTTAGTAAGACTAGTTGTCAGACTATCGGGCTATTGATGACTCGAAATGACTGTCAAAAATCCACGTATTGCAGCTGAGACCAACGGCTTAACGACTTACCCATGAAAGTTTTAACGACACCCTTGTGATCCGATGATGATAAACCGGCTTACCTAAAAAAACACAAAAGTTCGTTAAATAACACACACATACAAGTCAACAAGTCATACAAGTCACGCCTGTAATCCCTGAAGGGTTAGGCAGAGGTGTACCCATCAGAATCAACATCCACTTTTTACCAGTTATGTTTAAGTCCCATGTAATAGGGGGCGAGCCTATCGCCATCAACTGGGCACAAATACAGACTCCGAGACTGCTACTGAAAAATTCCTGATGGAAAAACCCAATAACCAAGTGGTTAGATTAGCAGGTCGGACAAAAAGTGTTGTTGGGATTTTCCATTGGATAAATTCTGTTACAGTCCTCAATGCGTCTAGTAGTTCCAGAGATTGCGTTTAAAAAAAAACAAATAAACAAAAAAAATCTTCAACTTTATTTTAATATTAGAATATTGGCAACCTATGACATACCACCATCCCAACTCCACAAAGGGATCCGTCTCCCACTCGCGTAGTTTTTGCGCGTCGCATGCGCACCCACGCGACCATGTCTAACTACTAACTACTCATTTATGTACTAATGGATATGTTCGCAATTACCTGGCTGGTTCATCTTTGGTTAGACACGTTTTTTTTTGTTACTGTTCTGTTTTTATTTAAAAAAAAACACTATCGAAACTGCCCACGGCTTTGTCTGCGTGGAAATCGCGAGCAGAAATAGGTTTTTCAATATATAGGGTGTTTGGCCGGTTTTTTTATAATAACTTTTAATTATAATTTTGAAAAATTAAAAACTTAGCAATGAAAGATTAAATAAAAAAAAAAACGTTTATTTTATAGTTGTTGTTTGTTTATTTTAGGTTATTTCTCAGTAGCAGCCTCGGAGTCTGGATTTGTGCCCGGTTGGCAGTAGGCTCGCCCCCTATTACATCGGACTTAAACATAACTGGCGAAACGTATGTGTTCAAATGGCTACAGGCGTGTTGTTGTTATGTAAAATAAAACACGAAAGCCAAATCGAATAAATAACAGTATACAATGAAACCTTCCAACCACTCCGCCAACTGTCAAAGTATATTTGCAATAAAATAAAATCAAGACTAAACAAACAAACAGTGTTATTGTCACAATATAAAACGCATCAAAGCAGTACCAGAGCCCATTCATTACAATAAAGTGTCGCCAAAGCGGCGCCTGCGCATACATCCTTAAGCAAACTGCATGTATTACAACCGGTGTGGTGTGTCGCACAATTGTAACACTGATACCATCATCATCATCTTTGGGATGCTGCTAAAAGGGGGACTACGGAGGGTCATGATCGGTTTGGCTGCCATCTGGCAGAAACTTCAGCCGAAACCGTAACTCCATTCGGGAGGTTTCACGCTGCGATCGGAGCTGTCCGGTGCACTAAGCTACTAGAGACGAAATGTCTTTTTAACTTGCTTTGCTTATGCAAATATTATATGCATGAGAACTAGCATATATCCTCGTTGCAACTGCATACAATTAAGGGTAATAGAGTTATCTGACACATGTTAAGTAAACAGATGAGATCACAGCGTACAGATGTGTGGCGCCCTACAGATACCACTCATTGCGCTCCTTGACTTTGATCTTGAGTGCTCTTTAATTGATTTTGAATAGAGCTTCTTTATTTGTAGCAGAATGTTTATGATACTTTTTATTGATTACTAGCTAAACCCCGCCGTTTTACCCGCGTTCAGTTACGTCTCTGATCACTGCTCCTCTGTCGTTGGTCGAAGCTTGATTTCTTCCTCGATAAACGGGCTATAAAGCTTAGCCTATTGCCATTGAACGGGCACAAATCCAGGCTTCGAGGCACTACTGAGAAATTCCTGATGAAAAATCCCAATAACATTTTGCCCGACCGATTAATCGAAACCGAGACCTTTTGCTCAGCAGTCGTACTTTGAGACCACTAGACCAGGGAGGCAGTCAGTCTTATATTACGAGTTTATAGTACTTAAACATCGTTGGTGAAATACAATTAAACTAAACGCCGGCCGGCGCAAGCACGCGTTATTGTGACTTAGAGAGCCATCATCTGCCTAGCCTTTTCCCAACTATGTTGGGGTCGGCTTCCAGTCTAACCGGATGCAGCTGAATACCAGTATTTTACATGGAGCGACTGCCTATCTGACCTCCACAACCCAGTAATTGGGTAATATGATACCCCTAGGTAAGACTGGTTGTCAGACTTTCGGGCTTCTGACGACCCGTAACGACTGTCAAAGATCCATGTATGACAGCCGGGACCAACGGCTTAACGTGCTTTCCGAGGCACGGAGGAGTCTCGGTGTGTAAAGATGGTCACCCATCCACGGACCAACCCCGGCAAGCGTAGCTTAACCTGACGGATCGACCCGTGCGGCTGTTATTACTTAGCCACGAGCTCCTCCTAGTGACTTAGAGAGCCAAATACCTAAAACGTCACAAGCTACTACAGATCTTCTAGATAGATCCAATTATGAAGTTCATCTGCAATGCAAAGACTGACCAATCAGAATGCATTCATACAAATCTGTCTTGTTAATTACAGTTGATTGGTAATTAACATTTGCATCAGCTGCGCGTGCGCCGTTACACGTGATCTATCATTCAAGCGGTTAATTTATTAATTAATAGGGTTCGTTATTGAGTACTTTTAATGTATGTTAATTAAATGTGTTTTATCTTGCGCAGTGTATTGCATTGCCCACTTGTAAAGTTTTTAGATCTAGTTGGTTTACGTAACCAGCTTCTGGGGAGACTCCAGTCGAGGAACACGGAAGGGTTGTACGCAGTAAGAATCTGACAGACAAGAAGCGGATGGAAATAATAGAATCCGTGGAGTTTCTTACTCGTTTTTCTCCATGGAGTCCTACCTACGTTATGGAACGAGTAACTAGCTTCAACTTTCTGACTCTGGCCGACTCCTCGACAGTTCAAAAGTGCCTGTAAAATAATGTTCTTATTGAAATAAATGCTTACTTCGAGAAAAGAATAGCTGGGCTGTAGTGCCCATATAAGAAATTACAAGCAAATCAGTATGTCATAGAAGAGATGTAGCAATTCTAACAATAATTAATTGATAAGTAATTAATTTATTCCCTTTTTCCCATGGAAGTAGGCAGAAACCACAGAACGCCACTTGATACGATCCTTACATACTCCTTTAGCCTCATCTACGTTCATACATCTCGTCATACAAGCACGCCGGTTACGAATACTGCGCACCTGACCTTTCTGAAGAACCTCACTAATAAGGTCGGTGTTGGTCGTCCTAGGGCGACCCCTCCCGGCGTTGCCACTCACCTCTGCCATATAAATACCTTTTGTCAATCGTCTTTCAGTCATCCTTTCAACATGACCGAACCATCTAAGCATACCCTTTTCTTAATTGTTTCTATTTATTAACATCGCCTCGTTGGTCTAGTGGCCGCAAAGCGCGACTGTTGAGCAGGAGGTTTTTTCATCAGGAATTTCTCAGTAGCAGCCTCGGAGTCTGAATTTATGCCCAGTTGATGGCAATAGGCTCGCCCCCTAGTACATGGGACTTAAACATAACTGGCGAAATGTAGGTGTAGGTACTAATGGGTACACCTCTGCCTAACCCTTCGGGGATTACAGGCGCGATGTTATATTATGTTGTTAAAATCTAGCTACCACTTGTATGTATGTATGTTTTACATTATGTATTGAATCTTGCACACTTGCTTACTATTCTCGAATCAAGTCGGTGATAACCTGCAGGTATATTGCGAAGTACTGCGCCACAAGCGCAGACTGGCATTTCAGTATATTTACATAAGTCTACGCGTTATCGGTACCTGATGACTGGGCCAGGAATGTACTGGTGGCCACATAAATGATATCGTAAAATGATTGATTGAATTTCAATGTTCTTAAGACCATTACCATTCCGAAGTTCATTACGAGTAATGAACTATCTAGAACGAAATCGCAACGGGCTTTCCATAAAATATCTACTATTTATTTTTTCTTTGTAGGTATCTACTACAATTTTTCATAGCTTCTTATACTTTATACTAACTTTTTTATAAATTATAACTAATATTATAAATTCAGAAGTAAGTTTCTGTGTTCGGTTCACATTATCAGATGTACAGAAAATATTGGTAACATTTATGGCATACATTAATGTTCCTAATAACTCGCAAAATGGAACAGCAAATATTTTATAATATCTGTCTACAAATTGTCCTTACAATGTATCCCCTTTCGCTCCGTATTCTGACAAATCATAAGTTAAACCTTCACACCATTGATTACTGAACATTTTCTAACACTAGTGTGTGCGCCTGTACCGGCCCCCAGCGGCATAGGTAACGTTGTACAACTACTATCGCTGATAAGTTATCGATCCGTCAACTGGACACAATTGAGCTTATTTATGCCATAAGGAGGCAGCCTGCAATTGCTTTATAATTAAATTAATGACAAGCTATTTGGTTTTACAGACAACAATAATTAAATACTACTACATTTCCATTCATTGTTATTTTCAACCGACTTCAAAAAGGAGGAGGTTCTCAATTAGACGCGTATGTTTTTTTTTTTTTTTTTTTTTTTTGTATATTTGTTCTACGATTACTCCGCCAATTATGAATCGATTTGGATGATTCTTTTTTTGTTTGAAAGAGTATAGTTGGGAATAGGTCCCATAGGAATATTATCATGATCTGATGATGAACTTTGGAGATATGGAACGGAACTCCTTATAAAATCACAGCAGAACCGCCGTAACAAGAAAAATATGCTTTGTTTATACTTGTAGTCGATGACTGACTGAAGGAAGTGGGGAATTTAATAAAAATTAAATATATCGTGTGAGGTATTGTTTGAAAGGGCTTTATGTAAGGATTTCAAAAATTATCACACAAGCACTAAAAAGTGAAAAATAAAAAGCTTTTTTACAAAAAAAGATGACCGCCTTCAAAAACTACAAAATAAAAAATAACTTTAGCTTGGAAGTCGGTGGCAATACCTACATAACAAGAAACAAAACCAAAGCCGCCGACTTCCAAGCTAAAGTTATTTTTTATTTTGTAGTTTTTGAAGGCGGTCATCTTTTTTTGTAAAAAAGCTTTTTATTTTTTTGTGTTCACTTTTTAAGCTTGTGGTGTCTTATAATTTGAAACATATTTAGCTTAGTAGTCATAAAGATATGTACTGATAATACTAACATATTTACATAACATCACGCCTGTAATCTCCGAAGGGTAAGGCAGAGGTGTACCCATTAGTACACCCACATTTCGCCAGTTATGTTTTTAGTCCCATGTAATAGGGGGCGAGCCTATTGCTATCAACCGGGCACAAATCCAGACTCCGAGGCTGCTACTGAGAAATTCCTGATGGAAAAACCCAATAACACTTTGCCTGACCTGGGAATCGAACCCAAGACCTCATGCGCAGCATTCGCGCTTGCGACCACTAGACCAACGAGGCACTTTTTAATTGTAATATTTCAGGCATGTTCAGTTTTCTTTGTAATTTATAAACAGTTGATTTTCCTTTAAATTCCCAGAACCTATACTTCCACAAAACCGTACTGAACAAAGTATTCGTTTAATTAATCACGGAAAAATAACATTCCATTACAGATATAATCGGGCGACGCGGAGAATTCAACAAACAGAGTGACAAACAATGTTTATTTTATTACTAGCTCGTAATTGATTTACTTGATGGATAATGAATTGTAATCAAGATGTATTACGGTAGTGTTTCGAGAACTAAACATTCCGTCTCCATTTCTATGTGTTGTTTTGAATGCATGGTTAGCGCAATAACTAAGCGAGTGATTGCTGTGGGTTTGATTCCCGCAAGGAACAAGATTTGTTTGTTTGTAGATTGGTATGATTTGTAAGATTTAAGGACCTTTGGTCTGGGCGATTCTGTTCTTTGTAAGAAGTGATTCTGAAATACTGTCAAACATAAAACAAATAAAAATACTACTATTTTTTATGTATTGACCAGGTGTCGTAATTTTATTTGATTACTACCTTCTGTCCGCTACTTCGTCCGTGTCAGAGTTGGTTTCTCCATACAAAATTTTTATCAGATGCTTACGTCATACAAAGAACACACCTTCCAAGTTTTAGGTCTCTACGATCAGCGATTTAGGCTGTGCGTTGAACCATCAGTCAGTCTTTCTTTCTTCATCGTGTGGGCAGTAAGGTCTTACGACCCTACACACCCTAGTGTCAGAGTATCTAAACCGCCTCAAGGGCCTCTGATATGGTTTGAGTGGATCAGTAAGTCCAGGTTTCCTCACGATGTTTTCCTTCACCGATGCCAGTGATGTCCAAGACAAACTTTAGATAGTACATATGAATTAAAAAATTCACATTGGTACTCGCCCGGATTTGAACCCACAACCTCATGCATGAGAGGCGGGCGCCTTAACCACTGGGCCATCACGACACTACACGCCACGAAACACGTCAGTCAGTCATTCAGGACAAAGTATTTTAAATATAGATTTATGTCTTTTATGAGAATACCTCCTGAATTTGACAAGGGTGCTAAACTACCTTGTTGTTCTTCGAAAACATGATATCCAAATAAATAACAATACGTGAAGTCACCGACACACAAAGGAATACTAATAGATGTCCAGGAAACCTTTAAACCTCGCTCACCGTACTCCATAGCTGTATCTCACGGAAAAACACGTGGATGCAACTCATTTGAAATGGAAATAAGTTGCACAATATGTTCTTATGTTAACGCATTATTTTACATAATAAGACAGAGAAACGAGGGCCTAGCATGTAATAGTAATCAATTCGAGCGGATTTTTGGTTTAGAAATACGACTATACTATAACAACAATCATCATCAATTCATTCATTCATTTGTTTTTAATGATTTTAAAACCTCATATTTGATTATTTTCTCATGTATATTTTTTTGCACCTGCTTTGTTATCTCTTCACCACCTTTGGTTGACTGTTAGAGAATGCCTAAGGCATTAAGTCCGTCTTTGTATTTTTTGTTGCATAAAGTTTAAACAACTAAATAAGAAATAATCATCTGCCTAGCCTTTTCCCAACTATGTTGGGGTCGGCTTCCAGTCTAACCAGATGCAGCTGAATACCAGTCTTTTACATGAAGCGACTACCTATCTGACCTCCACAATCCAGTAACTGGGTACTACGATACCCCTTGGTAAAATTGGTTGACAGATTTACAATTAAAAAAAAAAAAAACTAGTTTTTTTTACAGAAATAATAATATTCAAGTACCTACTTGATATAACATAACATTACGCCTGTAATCCCTGAAGGGTTAGGCAGAGGTGTACAGTATGCACCCACATTTCGTCAGTTATTTTTAAGTTCCATGTAATAGGGGGTGAACCTATTGCCATCAACCGGGCACAAATCCAGACTCCGAGGCTGCTACTGAGAAATTCGAACCCAAGACCTCATGATAAGCAGTCGCGCTTTGATACTGTTAGTCCAAAGAAGCAGTCAGCGTAAAATATCAAAAAAATCATTACAATAACTATTATTTACCAAAATGTTAATGTGGATTAGTTCGTTTATCCAAATATAAACCATTCCTTTGAAGAAAATACAAACGGAAAAATTATATCCTTTTAAAGCCATCACCAAATTAGTTTTACAATCACTAAAACCCATCAAACCAGGGTGTAAAGCCCAACAGAGCCCCCCCTTACCCCCTACACTATGGAGACTCATATGTCTAACGCACAGCACAGAAATACATCGCCATCTGCACACCATAACATGTTGCGTAACACGATACTGCAGCAGGGCTGGCTCTTAGAAATGTTACATGGAAAATTATCTATATTAAAAAAATATTAAAGCTGATGATTTTTTTGCTTGTTTGTTTAAATGCCCTAATCTCTGGAATCACCAGTTCGTTTGGAAAAACATTTTTGTACTTACATAATGGCCAGATTTATTAGGAATAATATATAATAGGTATATAATAGCAGTAACCAATGATATAAATTAACACGGTTGAAAAAATCGACGAGGAAGCTGAAGAGTTTGTTTGTGTTTTTGTTTGAACGCACTAATCTCTGAAACTACTGGTCCGATTTTAAAAATTCTCACGTTATCCCAGAGTGGTGTAGGCATTTTTTTATTATTATCACATTATTTAGGGATCTGTATTAAAATTGATGCAGACGAATTCTCGAGCGTTAATCAGTTCTACAACTAAATTATTAGTTACTATCGAACCACCCGGCTCTGCTCGGGTGCATGGTCCGCTAATCCGGTGCAATTCCCAAAAAAATTCGTTCATATCCGTATAAACGATGTCCGGAAAATGACGAACACAACAACAAAAATATTCGGCGAAATTGGTCAAGCCGTTCTCGAGTTTTGCACTTAACAACACATTGATCGATTCTTTTTTATTTATATTAAACTTTTGTGTTAATATTATTTTAGCGAAAGTTTACATCACAATCGATATTGACCTAGCTTAACATGTAGGATAATTCAGAATTCATGAAGAGAAATCCCTCATCTAGTAGGAGAACAACAAAGAACAAATATATAATAGAAAAACAGTACAGAACGCGGACAGCCCTACACTCGACATCTGCCTTTTAAGGCGTTCCAAAACGAATGCACATCACATGAGGCGAGGCGTGATTGTTTTATAACGTTTATGTGGTACTTTTATGTGGCAGTGCATCCTGCCTGTTGCGACATGCTACCAGAATGTTAGGAAACTAACAGCCTATGTACAATTGTATAAATTAACTTTTGCCTGCGACTTTGTCCGCATAAGTGTCGGGTATCGCGGCCGCAGAGAAATTTGTGGATTAAAAAATAGTCTTGTCCTTTCTTGGGATTCAACTTTACTCGGTACCAAATTGCATCAAAATCGGTTCAGTGGTTTTTTAGTGAAAGAGTAACAGACAGACTGTCAGAAAGACTTACTTTCGCATTTATACGAGTATATAATCGCTGTCATACGTGGATCGTTACGGGTCATCAGTAGTCCGAAAATCTGACAACCAGTCGACCTCACCGACTATGTTGGGGTCGGCTTCCAGTCTAACTAAAAGTCTAACTAGTCAAGTGCGAGTCGGACTCGCGCATCGACGGTTCTTGACAGACGGACAGATGGACAACAAAGTGATCCTAATAAGGGTTTCGTTTTTGCCGACCGACGACGTACGGAACTCTAAAAACGTTCAAAACCAAATCGGAATCGCGTTTCGGCAATAAATTTCAACGTAAATCAGATACTCAATATAATTATTTTAATACCTAAATAGTATAATTATATTTAGCCAAAGAATGTTTATCAAGATAAACAGCCAATAAACACTTTCTAAAAACACAGACAAAGAACGCAAACGCCTTTTACAAACACAAACAAGACAAGAATGTGGCTTTGTTACCAAATCAAACACATTTACAGCACCTGAAAATAAACCTGAAAGTACAACCTAAAACCAACCTTATTGTGATCCATTTAAAGTTTAAAATACATTGTAACATGTTCTGAAAATTGACTGTCTAGAAACATTCAAAATTGTACTTTAGATTTAAGTAAAATAAAGTACAAATTCAATTGTGAATTGATGTTTGTGGTGAATAATGCTTAATGGCTTTTGGTGAAGGAAGAAGGATATTGAATGGTTCCAATGTGGTGTGAATCGTATTTCTTCTTTACAAGATATATAAATACCAATATACTAAAGCTTATGACTGACTGCCTCGTTGGTCTAATGGTCGCAAAGCACGACTGCTGAGCATAAGGTCTAAGGTCTTGTATTCGATTCCCAGGTCGAGCAAAGTGTTATTGGATTTTTCCATCAGGAATTTCCCAGTAGCAGCTTCGAAGTCTGGATTTGTGCCCGGTCGATGATAATAGGCTCGCCCTCTTTTATATGGGACTTAAAAACATAACTGGTGAAATGTGTCCACGTATGACAGCCGGGACTGGCTTAGCGTCCTTTCCGAAACACAGGCCAACCGCCAGCAAGAGTAGCTCAACTGTTAACTGATGGATCGATCCGCACGAGTCGATTCATCGCTGTTATTACGTAGCCACAAGCTTCTCTTGTAAAACCACACCGCGTTACCAAAACCACTCCAGAACTATCCGGGGTTGTGGGACGTCGTAACAGGATACCGTGGCCCCGGAACGTAAAGGGCAACAGAAGGAACAGGGTGGTTTATTAGTCAGTAAAAGTGTGACAGTCCCTGTGTGATTGATGATGATGATTTTTACCACCTAAAAAAAAAAGCTTTTCTGAACTGTAAACAACACTTTAACCACGGCTTTAACCTATCAACCATAACTTGCTATTACTAAAACACATAATATCTATCTACCCTCTATTTACGAGACGAAAGCTAATAAAGATCGGAGCACACGATGTGATTCATCGCGGGATGCGCTAGACGCGACGAGCGACAAGCGACGCCAGCTTCGACGCATCCCTTGTGTAAACATCGTAGTAGTGATGGGACATTATCGATATTATTTTGTCGACAAAGCAAAGAATAATGAAATATGTATTGGTCTTTGTAATACAGTGCTCTGGGGCCAGGCATTTAGAAAAGGCCTTAATGAAATGCTAATAAAGATTATTTTAATACTAATTGATTCCAAGAAATCGGCAGCAGCCTCGGAGTCGGAATTTGATGACAAGAGGCTGGCCTCCTATAACATGGGACTTTTGGCAAATTGTGGGTGCACTAATAGCTACACCTCTGCATACCCTTTCAGGGATTACAGGCGTGACATTAAGTAATGTTTCCCACTAAAATTAACACTTCGGTCAGATGGTTTGCCAACTAATGCCATAAAAATTGATATCATCGTTAGCACCATTAGAAAATACCTACGCAGATCATTAAAGCGCGACCACACCTGCTACTCAACAAGACAAACATGTCGAAACATCGCAACCACATATTACTCTAATAGTTCTTACCAAACTATCAAAGGTTGCTAAGAAATTACTGATTGATTTTATCAGTGATCAACGAATCAATCGAGTCATGCAATCGAATGAATGCTGACAGGCACTGATGATTGATTTGCATATCACTTGCCTTGTGAGGTGACGAAATGTCAGCCAGTGGTTAAGTATGTGCCCACTTGAGTGGAGGTCGTTTTGAGTATTTTTTATAATAATTAATGATAGTGGTGTTAAGTACAATTTGAGAAACATTTTTCTCAAATTGTAATGTTAAAGCTTTGTTTAAATTGGAAACAATGTTTTGCAACAATTGTGCAACTTTGATGCCAGGAATATTTAATGTTTGCAGGTGTTATTTTACTTACTAAGAATACGGAATTGTGTTTTTAAAGCTTTGTTTATATTGGAACAATGTTTTGCAACAATTAAGCAACATTGAGGCCAGCAACATTTTTTGTTGTAAGATGTTTTTTGTTAACATGTTTGGAGCATTAGTATGTTGCCGCAACACTAAAACATTATTTCCCACAACACAGAAACATTTTTCTGAAACAATGTTATGCAAGTTTATCAGTGAATACCAAGCAACGCTGGGCATAGAAATAAACAATAAGACAGTGATAGTTAGTACTAAAAGCCGTTATTATAGAAGGATACTAAGTCAGTAATCCTGTTTTAAAACTAGATTTGAGCTGAGACTAGTTATGAAACCCGGCATTTGCGAAAACAGACCTATGAATAATAGACATCTTAGATGACGATTTAGGTTGGAATATATTAAAATAAGTAAAACCGTAGAAAAATATCTAAGTAAAAATGATAAATGTATGAAACTGTCGCTCGTGATGGCCCAGTGATTAAGGAGCCCGCCTCCCATGCACGAGGTTGTAGGTTCGCAACCGGGCACGGGCAAGTACCAATGTGACTTTTTAAATTCTTATGTACTTTCTAAGATTATCTTGAACATCACTGTCATCGGTGAAGGAAAACATCGTGAGGAAACCTGGACTTATAATTGAAGTCTGAAATCGCCAATCCGACTTGCAAGCTTGGTGATTAATGCTCGTGCCTTCTCTGTGTAAGAAGAGGCCTTTGCCCTGCAATGGGACACTAATACGCTATTATATATTGGAAACTGTGAGCTTCCTTATAAATATCGGAAACCAAACGATGGGATAACTTAAAACAAATAAGATTATTTTTATCAGACTGAACAACAGAAAAGCGTGACCAAATAATCTAGATTCCTATGAAAATCACAGTATTAAAAAAATCTAGAGTATAAGTACTTCATACAAAAAAAAAACCTGAAATTAAGCATTTATTACGCTTGAATAAATTCACAATCGACCACTAAACTTTTAGTTAACTTATTTGCATTTCTGTCACCTTGCAAGGTGATACTGTAAGGCGGGTGTCACACTTGCTTTTTGCGCAAAGTTATAATTTATTTATTTATTTAGAATCTCCAATTAAGCATGAATTAATAAATCTGTACTAATAACACACACACGAATAAATTTTTTGCTTATGTGTTTGTTTTATCGATTAAAGACCATACTTTCAGGATTAATTTATCAATAAAAATATGTATTAATTTACACAAAAAGAGAAATTCAACAAAATCTGATACAAGAAAAAATATCCTAAAATATATTAATAATCTCTCTAGCTCCACAAAAAATCGTAGAACATACATGGGGGTGGTTTGAATAGCCCAAGAAGAGGGGTTACCAAAATTTCCGTTTGGACGTCCTTGTCTGGACCAGCCTGTAATTTAGAAAGCTGTCAAAAGCACAACAATGCAAACGAAAAATGGATGTGTCAGGAAACCTTTCACTGCTACTGTCCTCTATAAAATTCGAGAGGGCCTATCTAGGTGTCACTATATTATCAACATTATGTCAATGGAAGCCAGTCTTTTACAGCTCCTACCTTTTATATCAATCTATTGTACTACTAAAAGCTTCGATTGAGAAATGAGTCGCCATCTTTGCATTATACAGGGTCATTGAAAATTTACCCAAAACCATGAACAAAATCACATTATAAATATTGCAAGTATCAAGAATTTTATTATGCATTTGAAAGCTTATACAGGACGACTGGTAATTAGTGATCGATATATGTATATAAACACATGATTATACTCATGATAACAAACGAATTTCCCAAAGAAACGATTTTTTTTTAATTTGCTTTCTTATAATACATAAAGATATATTCTATTATATTCTGCATAACCTCTACTATCACACGAGTAGAATATTGAGTAACAAAAATAACACACAATCAGCTAGGTATAAGATAATTGAATTACTTATCCCTTTTTACAAACAAAACTGATTAACTTTTACCGTGCATCATTATTTCTTTCATTTAACTCTTAACCATTATAAATGCGCGCGTGCGCACGCCTTTGGTGTAATTTGCAAATTTATAAAAATCGTGATTATGAATCTGTCACTTTACCAGTCACCCTGTATAAGCTACCGAATGCATAATGTAGTACAATAAAATTCTTGATACTTACAATATTTATTATGTGTTTTAGATAGCTGTGTAAGGAATGTGTGAGATATTTATCTTAATCTTATGAGCCTATCACAGCATTAAACGTATCAAAAATATTATAATCATGACTTGCTTTGTCTTTTGTTTGAATTACATTAATTAAAAACGCCTAGATTGTTGATTTTGAACAAATCTTGTCTGAATAATATACACGGTTACTTTTAGGTCGTCCTGGAACCGAAAGCCATAACTCGATCATCAAACTCGAAACGATGGGGACCATTTTTTGATGATCGAGTTTATGGCTTTCGGTTCCAGGACGACTTAAAAGTAACCGTGTATAATAAGTATGAACCTATTTAAATTTTCTATTTAAAATACAATGATCCCTTTAGAGGGGGCTTACTCTCTCCTTCCCTTTTGCTGTGCCCTACAGGGTCCATAATGATCTCAATTATATGACTTACCACCTAATAATACATCCACAATTTTAGCCCCCGTGCGAAGCCAAGGCGGTTCCCTTTAGTCTTCTAATAAAAACTTCTGAACAAATGAACAATATGTAAAAGCACCTTTACTAGTCTTGTCACAAACGTAGGCCGCTCTAGAAACATTAATGAGACGACAATGAAATGCGTCGCGTGGGTGGCTGACACACTACAGTTAGAGATAAACTACTATGACATGGCGCGCCCCTCCATGTTACTATTTCAATGTGTGTAGTCACATCCTTATGAAAGAGTTTGTATGCTGTATTCGTCTTCAGTAGCAAGCCGGCAGATTTGTTAGTCAACTAATCATAACCAGTCGACCGCGCAAGACAATGGCAGTGCAGCACCATACTAATAATAATGAGTAATTATTGACGCAGCTAGTCGAGCAACAAATCGCTGATTTGTTTTTGTTTCAAGAGCCGTCTCAGTACGCACACACGCGTTGTGAGTTTTTTATATACTTTCACAAACACTTTCAAACGTTTTGAATTGTGGAGGGGCGCGTCATGTTATCGTAGTTTATCTATACTAAGCAAACGTTTCAAACGCACTTAATTACTAAATGGAATCATAATTGAATATTTTAATCATGTTACTGTCAAGTAGATGTTTTGTGTTTCAAGCTACAGATGTGCACTGATACTGCTAAACTGGTTTAAAACACTGAGGGTAGTGAATGGTTGTATATAGCTTAGTAGTCATAAAGATATGTACTAATAATACTAACATAATTACATAACATCACGCCTGTAATCCGAAGGGTTAGGCAGAGGTGTACCCATTAGTACACCCACATTTCGCCAGTTATGTTTTTGTCCCATGTAATAGGGGGCGAGCTTATTGCCATCAACCGGGCATAAATCCAGACTCCGAGGCTGCTATTGAGAAATTCCTGATGGAAACACCCAATAACACTGCCCGACCTGGGAATCGAACCCGTGATGTTATGTTACACTCTTTCATTAATATTATTATTGAAATTAACCCGAAACCGACCGCTAAGCCATTCAAATACTTATGTAAATCAGTTTAGAATTGTCACTTGACATACAAGCTCGCCCCGCCGCCTCTCCTGTCACTCAGAAGGTAATTATCATTGATTAACATAAAGTTGTCTTCCTGCCCGACCGCTTCCGTGTCCGGTATTAATATAATATAATAATTATGATAAAGGACAACCTTTTCGTAACTAGGAAAGTTCATTGCTTTATAAATACTATAAATATTTAAAGTTTTGCTCGCGACTTTGTCTGCGCCAATTTTCTTACGTATCCCATTTTTTTTTTATTAAAAAATATCTGTTACTACATGATGCAGCATTTCATTGGTGAAAGATTTTTTTAAATCGGTTTAGAAGTTTTTGAGTTTGTCCATTACAAACAAAAATACAAGTCTCATATTCTACCTATTATTGCGATATATTGTTTTTTATCACATCATCCCTGGGAATCCATTAGTTCTAGAGAGATATTGAAGGTTGAAGGTCAAAGTTACGACTTTTCACTACGTTATCATTACGAACTTACTTAAAACTTTAAATACCCCCACGACTATACACTCATGAGCACAATAACTTACGTGTCGTCAAAACTTAAAGTAAAAAGAGGCGAAAGAAGTATTTAAGGACCGTAGCAGGTGGCGTTCTGTGATTTCTGCCTATTCCCATGGGAGTAAGGCGTGAGTTTAAGTATGTTACACAACGTACATGCTAATGTCGCAGAGAACTTTGTTATCGCTATGTTGAATATGTCAGTCTTAGCTTCCTCATTAAACCGAAGTAATACTAATCAATAAATCAACTCATAAATAAATTAGAGTAAGAATGATTAATTAATAACACGAAAAAAAAATGACCTTCATAAGCTGATGTAAACACTGCAATATTTTAAGAAAAATGAATCACTTTAAATCGTTGATTATTTTTTATAATCATTATCAATATTCGTATCTGTACAAAATCTATCGATACATCAAAGGTCGTGTGTCACATCCCTATTGCTAGTAAAACAGATGTTAATGAACTTGGGTTATTTGAAAATAGAACGGCGCAGGCGTCGGCGATGCTTGCATCATAGTAGAAGTTTACTGCATAACATACATTGATTTTATGACCAGCATGTTTTAATACTTTTTCAGGGTGCTAAAAACGTTTGTGCAGTTGAAGAGAATTAAACTTGGAACTATGAAATCTATACAAATAACATCACACAACATCACGCCTAATCACCGAAGGGTTAGTCAGAGGTCCACCCATTAGTACACCCACATTTCGCCAGTCTATGTAAAAGGGGGCGAACCTATTGCCATCAACCAGGCACAAATTCAGACTCCAAGGCTGCAACTGAGAAATTCCTGATGGAAAAACCCATTAACGCTTTGCCCTACCTAGGAATGCAATCCTCATGCTCAGTCGCGACCACTAGACCACTGAGGCGGTATATCCCGAAAAATCAATAAAAATACTCAATATCATTAAAAAATTATATGGTAGAGGTGAGTGGCAACGCAGGGAGGGGTCGTCCTAAGAAGACCTACACTGACCTTATTGGTGAAGTTCTGCAGAAAGATCAGGTGCAGAGTACTCGTAACCGGCGTGCATGTATGAACGTAGATGAGGCGAAAGGAGTATGTAAGGATCGTAGCAGGTAGCGTTCTGTAGTTTCTGCCTACCCCCATGGAAAAAAAGGCGTGAGTTTATGTATGTGTCATTTATTTATTTATTTATTATAACTTTATGCAACAAAAAGGTACAAAGGCGGACTTAATGCCTTAGGCATTCTCTACCAGTCAACCAAAAGGGGGTAGGGTCATTAAGTATTTCTCTCGTTATTTTTCGGGAAACCCCCCATTTTACCGGTGTATTCCCGTTCGTCCCCCTGACTTCGTCCACTTAAGGGGACGAATGGGAATTTACACAAAAAATATTAAATTTGTTCCCGATCGTCCCCCTCTGAATTTTAGGGGGACGAATGGAAATATTTTTTTAGATTAGACATCTATTCCCGTTCGTCCACCTAGGGGGACGAATGGGAATTTGTTATTTTTTGTCCCGATCGTCCCACCGATTTCGTTGGCGGGACGAACGGGAATAATGTTTATTTTATTTTTTTGAGTCCCATTGGTCCCCCATCAAATATTTTCAGACTGGTTGTTAAATGGAAAAATAAAATACAGTAAAGATTTATTAATTAACAAAAAGTCACAATATGCCGTGTTTTACAATGCTTGCTTGGTTACTAGAAATACAAGCTTCTAGTTTAATCCACAACGATGTTATAGGGAGTCGAATATGGCCTAAACTGCTTCGAGAAAAGGATGGTACGGCCGTGCCGCTTTTGTTTGCTTGACTTAGCAGGGGCACCCTCGTGCCCCCCGATACGTAGTAAAAAATTATAACAAAAAAGAAACCGGTACATAGAGCTGATAATTTAAAGAAGTCTGTATTATTAATAATAATATTCTGTGACTTTTTGTTCTTTAATAAATCTTTACTTTAATATGTTTTTTTTTTAACTAAACAACCAGTCTGAAAATATTTGGTGGGGGGACCAATGGGACTCAAAAAAATAAAATAAAAATTATTCCCGTTCGTCCCCTCATCAAAGTCAGGGGGACGAACGGGAAAAAAAATAACGAATTCCCATTCGTCCCCCTAAGTGGACGAAGTCAGGGGGACGAACGGGAATACACCATTTTACCGACGAATCTTCGCCACGTGCTACAACGTGCGGTGTCGTATGTGCTGCTCGGCACGTAGACACACAATTAGTGAACAGATAATAAAATTATCGCCATTTTATTATATACCACTTATTTTCGGCAACGTTATCGACTGATAGCGATAGTGTGCTATTTCTTACAGTCAAGACTGCAAAAATTCGGAACTTTTATTTGGCTTAGCAGTCTGCCTGCACTTTTTAAGCCGATAATAATGCTATTATTAAGTGATAGCTCGAAGATTGTAGCCCAAACTGAAGCTTGTTCCGTTTTGATTGCTAAATCTAGCTTCCGCCCGCGTCTTAGTCCCGCGAATCAGTGGTGTAGCTTGTCCAAAAGGGGCCCTGTATCAAAATTTGTTTAGAGGGCTTCTGCGGGTTTGGGGGGCTGACACGGCGGTAGATCCGTCCCTGTACGAAAATCAAGTACTAGTCTACATATTATAAAACAAAGTCCTCCGCCGCATCTGTCTGTTCGCGATAAACTCAAAAAATACTGAGTGAATTTACATGCGGTTTTCACTAATAAATAGCGTGATTCATGAAGAAGATTCAGGTATATAAATTATCAAGGTTTTGTGTAAATTTGTTGAAATATCACGATAATTCTTGGAAGTGTCGGAGAAAGTCGACCCGCCCGTTATGATTTAAAAGATTCAAAATTTTTGTTTACAAAGCAAGGGTTTCTGAAGCCTATAACCCATTATTTCACCCTACAAGACCCCGCCTAAAGCGCCCCCTATACTAGCCTTTTACCAAGTTGTCTGCCAGTTTTATACCTCAGCGCCACCTATCACAATGATAACGTAAACACTGATAATGATACCTTATCTCAAATAATGAATGTACTTACAAGTTATCTATAACACTATTATAATATTATATAAAATCATATCTTTACATAGTATATTTAAAATAAAGTCGCTTCCCGGCGTCGGATTTTGATGCGGTTTTCATAGATAGATAAAATGTTTTAAGATGATGGTGTATGTATCTACGTTGCACCCGTGCGAAGCCGGGGCGGGTCGCTAGTATTTTAATATAATTAAGTTGAATAGTTTGTTTGTACGCGCTTGTCTCAGGAACTGCTGGTCCGATTTCAAAATATATTTCTACATGATATAGTTTTTTTATCGATTAATGTTATAGGCTACATAATATCCTGCCTCGGAGTCTGGATTTGTGCCCGGTTGATGTCAATAGGCTCGCCCCTTATTACATGGGACTAAAAACATAACTGGCGAAATGTGGGTGTACTAATGGGTACACCTCTGCCTAACCCTTCGGGGAATACAGGCGTGATGTTATGTTATGTGTTATATCCTGCTACGACCAACAGGCGCGGACAAGTAATCCAAGACGTTACCGCGGGGTATAGCTAATAACCTATATTATCGGACATAACACAGTGCAAAACGGTTTATATCACAAATCCATAGAGATAATCCGATTTTTTATCTACTGTATCCAAACAAAAGAAAGAATTTTATCGCAGTTTTCGCTGATAATATAGTAATTAATTGTTAATTTACTGCTTTGCGGTAGTTGTACCATTATTTATTTATTTTATACTTTAACTATATTTATTATTTATTAATATTTATTTATTTATTATTATTTATTTATTTATTATTTATTAATATTTATTTATTTATTTATTATTTATTAATATTTATTTATTTATTATTTATTAATATTTATTTATTTATTATTATTTATTTATTTATTTATTGATCTTTTTTAACACATATGACGTTTTTTATTCAGTTTTTATGTTTCCGTAGGATAATTAGAACTATGGCATTATTCTGAAGTAAACGAAAACGAAGTCACAGGCTTTAGCTAGTCAATATAAATAAAATGAATAGCTAAATGTGTTGCTCAGCGCAAAACTCGAGAACGGCTGGATCGATTTGCATGATTCTTTTTTTTTTGGGCTTGTATTTTCCCGGACAGAGTTCTTAAGGAAAAACATTTTTGGAAAATGCACTGGGAATGTCAGAATTTGCACCCGAGCAACGCCGGGGCGGTTTGCTAGTTCTTAATAATAAAAACATGAATTTGTACTTCAACCACAGCTGCACCACTTCATATAATAATGAACCCCGAATAAAAGCACTTGAAACTTAAAAACAATTAAAACATTGCCCCATACGTCTGCCCTCCCCTATTGGTTCAGTTAACAACATAATTTCTAAATAGCCCGTAGCCTCTATGTCTGGCCATACCAATAACTATTAAATGGGATATAATAACTGTGTCTGTGACCGAATGCTTTTGATAGTAGGTACCTAATCCCGTTCATGAAACGTTCGTAATTTAACGTGATGGGTACATAGACTCGTGTCTACACACATGCATACATAACATCACGTCTGTAATCCCCGAAGGGTTAGGCAGAGGTGTACCCATTAGTACACCCACATTTCGCCAGTTATATTTTTAGTCCCATGTAATAGGGGGCGAGCCTATTGCCATCAACCGGGCACAGGTCCAGACTCCGAAGCTGCTACTGAGAAATACCTGATGGAAAAACCCAATAACACTTTGCCCGACCTGGGAATCGAACCCAAGACCTCATGCACAGCAGTCGCGCTTGCGACCACTAGACCAACGAGGCAATCACGGCAAATAGCCCTTTATTATTGTACTCATAATAAACAAAGTAAGTTTAAAAAACCTTTAAGACTGCTTCGTTGGTCTGCTAAGCATGAGGTCTTGGGTCCCAGGTCAGACGCAGCGTTATTAGGTTTTTCCATCAGTAATTTATCAGTTTTAGCCTCGGAGTCCAGATTTGTGCCCGGTTGATGGCAAAAGGCTCGCCCCTATTACATGGGACGTAAACATAACTGGCAAAATGTGGGTGTACTAATGGGTACACCTCTGCCTAACCCTTCGGGGATTACAGTCGTGATGTTATGTTATGATAAAAAGCAACAATTCACGACTATGTTGCGACAGCAGTTTATCTATCATCCAGCCTAAAAATCATCTTCCGGAACCAGCCTTTCAAGCACCAACTTACATTCAAAACTTTAAAATCAACTTTGCCCAAACAACTCGCTTCTTGTTTAACAAATCAGATCCAAACAATAATACAAGTTAATAGCTCGCATCCCTCGTCTGTGCCACTCTGTTGTTGCACTTGAGCTCAGTTGACCCGCCGTCCATTGAGATGAATACACTCCATCCTATTGAGTTGGGACACTATCGATAATTACACAATATCGATAGTGTACATACATAACATAAAATCTCGCCTGTAATCCCCGAAAGGTTATGCAGAGTTACAATTCACCAGTTATGTTTAAGTCCCATGCAATAGCCAATTGCCATCAAACGGGCACAAATCCAGACTCCGAGGCTGCTACTGAGTAATTCCTAAATGGTAAAACCATAATCACAAACTGTAAAACATTTTGCCCGAACTGGAAATCGAACCCAAGACCTCATGCTCAGAAGTCGCGCTTTGCTATCACTAGACCAACGATCTATCAATATACAGTAATGTAGATAATAAACCTACTAATCGGTTGATAAGCTAAATACCAGTATTGTACATAGAGCGAACAACCATAACCCAGAAACTGGGTAATGCAATACCCTTTGGTAGGTAAGACCGCTTGTCAGACTTTCAGGTATCTGACGACTCGTAACGACTGTCAAACATTCACGTGCAAGTGCTTACAAGAATGCTAAGGGTACAAAATTATTGAATACTTACTTGAAACGGTGACTGTCTAAAATCTACCTCGATAAAAATATCGACACGACAAAGCGCGACACTATTCAATCAAGCGCGGGCTGGGCGCAGCGGAAATGCGCGTATGAATGCATTAATGTGCTTAACTTGCTCTGTTGTACTGCACCACTGTAGTACTTGTGCACAGTCTGTACTTTAGTCGCCGGATGAAACTGTCTGAAGAGAACTATACAAATAAATAAAAAAGTGTTCGACTGTATGTCAAAATTAACAGCTTTTAACGAAAACTAATTATGAATGTTTACACGATACTTATACCAAAACACCAGTTTTTTCAATATTTGTCTGCCTGTCCATTTATTTCGGCTAATCTCTGAAACGGCTGGACCGATTTTGGTTGGACTTTCATTGGCAGATAGATTCATAGCTGATGTGTTCCTTCACCTATTTTAGGAGTAAACTTTTGCTACTTTTATTTTAGAAAACGTCTCAGTGTGTAAAGGCTGTCTCCCATCCACGGACCAACTCCGGCAAGCGTAGCTTAAACTGATGAACCGACCCATTCGAAATTAAATTCTATAATCTGAAACTTCATTTCAATTTCTAAGACGGCTAGGCATTTCAATTCAATTTCATTTTGAAGGAAACCTTGGAAGAGCGAATCTAAAATTGAATTACTTCATTTAAATGAAGATTGGCACCGCTAAACCCTATTTTAAATGATATTAAATGATTTTCTGACATTGCCTCTGACAGCTCTAATGTCGTGATGAACCTGTGGTTAATGGATTGTTTTCGTGCATTAGATTGCGGGTTCGATACTGAGCGAGTACCAGTGTGATTTTTCTTTTCAGTAATTTCTAAGTTTATCTTGGCCATGACTAACATAGGTGAAGGAAAACATCGTGAAGAAACCTCGACTTATAATGAATGTAAGTCTAAAATCGCCAATCCGCCTTGAGCAAGCGTGGTGATTAATGTTCGTGCCTTCTCAGTATGAGAAGAGGTCTTTGCCTTGCTATGAGCTAATAATTTAAATATTTTATCTATAAGAGTCGATTCACTGTTTTTATATTGTGTATTGATAAAAAGTAATCAAGAAAGTAATAAAAGTAATCATGAAAATTAAGTTTCAAAGTTCAAAGTGATGAAATGGAGGACATTTATTGGTACTCAAGAAACTAACTGCTCTTTGATCCTAGAGTGAGCTGACACTGAGACATGACGCCACGCGATGCATCGTGTGCATAATGTCGAACTTATTTAAAACTTCAACGAGTATTGCTAGTTTACATAGGCAGGTGCTGCTGCTGTCCGCGACTTCGTCCGCATTTTTATATCACCCGCGTTAAATTACGCCTTTGTTTGGTTAACGGAGTGTAGCGTGATGTCATAATATAGCGTAGCCTATTCATGAATTCAGTTTGTTTGCATTAACTAGGGTCCGAAAGTACTGAACCGATTTGAAAAATTGTTTCACTGTTTGGAAGCTACACTATCCCCGGGTGATATAGGCCATAATATATATATTTTTTAAAGGATCTGTATGAAAAATCACGCGAACGGAGTCGCGGGAAGAATGCTAGTATTATTATGTAGAAAGATCGCGTATCTCTTCACTAACACTCTCAAAGCGTAAGGATTCCTAAAACCTCTAATTTAAGCCTAAACAACCATTTACATTCAGTTTCCAACGAACCCAAGTTACACTGTAGCACATAAAACGAAAAGAATTAATCCAGTTCGCAGAACGGTTGCAAGCGTTTCAACGAACTGTCTGATAGTTCTTTTTGTTCTAATTAAATGATCGCGAGTCTGAATTAATTTGAATTCGTTACGACTGCGCCAGGGCTGCTCGTAAAGCTATATGAGATAAGTACATTATGGAAATCTAGTTTTCTATGTCTGGGAGTCTAATAGTTTCTTTGGGTAAGTTTTTTGTTATTATGAGTACAATCTATCTATCTGTGTATCTATCTAAATCTAAAGCGAAAGGTCATTCACTTTACTGATCACGAAATGAAAACCGCTTTGTCTTCTGTTCAGAATGGATTTTCTATAACTCACCCCTTAAGGGGATTTTCAAAGTTTATATTTCGAGAAATCAACGGACGGAGTTGCGGGCAGAATCTTACATACTATAAAAATCTCGTGCCACGGCGTTTGTGGTCGCACTCCTCTGAAACCTTTTAAATGTATAAACATTTAAAAAATCATAAAAATCAGTCATAAAGTATACTCATACAGCTAGGTGATAGGGATTAACTTTGACGAGCTGAATACGTTATGAATATTCAATTCTTTCTTCGTCAGAGTCTGGTAAAATGGCTTTTTTATTTCGAAATTATTCAAAGTCATAATCTATCTTGTAAATTATTCATTTACAAGATAAAGAAAAATATTCTAAAAATATCTAGTTGCCTCTTCCGAAAGATAGTTTTGTATGGAGAACAATTGCAAGATACTCATTAAAAAACATGCTTCACAAACATTTGTACAGGTTCATCTTTTACATGCAGCACGATTTATTAATTATCACGGGGTAATATGATTATTATTGCAAAGTAAATTCACAATGACTCGCTTTCAGGCTTAAGTGCTCTTCTAATTACATTAAACTCAACAGATAACACTTTGAACTTAACGGTCCTACAAAGTACCTTCATTTAAATACGTATCGCATCGTTTTACAAACAAAAATACATTCAACAAAAAGACCATCGGCTTTAAAAAATACAAAGTGAAAAAATACTTTAGTTTCGAATGTCGGTGCCAATACAAAAGAACAAACAGAATGAAAGCCGCCGAGTTCACAACGTTATAGTATTTGACATAACATCACGCCTGTAATCCCCGAAGGATTAGAAATTAGGCAGAGGTGTACCATTAGTAGGTACACCCACATTTCGCCAGCTATGTTTAAGTCGCTTGTAAATTAGGGTGAACCTATTGCCATCAACCGGGCGCAAATCCAGACTCCTAGGCGACTATACTATACCTTTTTGTTGTAAAATCGCTTCTATTACAACTGCATAAGATGCCGCAGTATTTACCTTAAAGCGCTCACATCCTTTTTTATTTGAAGTCGGTTAAAAAGTATATTCAATACTCGAAAGAACGAATTTACTAAATTAACTCCATATGTTTACCAAACATCCCATAATACTACTTTACGATGTCATCCTTATGGGGGAGTGATGATAAACAGACATAACTCTGTCCCCCTCTCATGCGGTAGTCGTGAACATACAACACTACTCAATCCTGAAAGGGGACACTCAGACGTTGTTAGTGAGTCAGTCGCAGACGACGA
This sequence comes from Hoplodrina ambigua, assembly GCA_949774945.1. Taxonomy (NCBI): domain Eukaryota; kingdom Metazoa; phylum Arthropoda; class Insecta; order Lepidoptera; family Noctuidae; genus Hoplodrina; species Hoplodrina ambigua. Next base: position 818,417 of record OX458984.1, read on the forward strand.
TTGCGTGTTCAGCCCACCCTACGCCATGCAAAGAGCATGATTTATGAAAAAAGAAACTGTAAAAATTCTGCCTCGTTGGTGCGGCATGAGGTCATGAGTTTCATTCCCAGGTCGAGAAAAGTGTTTTTGGGTTTTTCCAGAAAATCCATCAAGAATTTCTCAGTAGCAGCCTCGGACAGAATTTGTGCCCAGTTGATGGCAATATGCTCGCCCCCTACTACATAAATTATGGCTTATTAACGTTGCATGTGTTTAAGATACCAGCCTATTATTATCCCACTGCACAGCAAATGCCTCTTCTCATACAGAGAAGGCACGAGCACCACGTGTTGATCACCACGTTTGCTCAAGGTGGATTGGCGATTTCAAATTTATATTTATTACCCTATTTTATTATTAGACATAGCCTATAGCACTCAGGGATAATGTAGCTTCCTTTTAACGAAAGAACTTTCAAAATCAGTTCAGTAGATCCAGAAATTACCTCTTTGTAATATAGTTTAGATAAAGGATTAAGTGCAGGTTCAAAATCATTGCTTTAAAGAGTTTAAAGTCCTCAACCGTTTTCCGCATTTCCTCTGAATACTTAAACTTAGTTTATGTTGCTAAATCACAACATGGTTAAACTTGAACCTCACTGAGTAAGAGAAAGTTTTTAACAAACACACGCTCAGACCGACAAACACTTATTTCAAGTGTTTCTCTTAGCCGCAGACGGTCGCGTGTCTGCCGCCCGCCCCACTGCGCCGCCCGCCCCACTCTCCTGCCGCAATACAATCAATGCAGTAAGCGACGACTGCATTAAAAGTACTTTCAATAATCTATACTTCTATACAAATACATATTATAAAGAGGTGGAGTATGAGAGGTTGTAGGAGGTAATCTCTGAATCTACTGAACCGATTTTAACCTTTTAAACGCCAGAGTATAAACGTATCGCCGTACCCCTGACGCCAGGCCACTTTTTTTGTAAAATGACCTTCATAAATAATAGGAATTCCAAAACTTGATTAAATTGTTTATTTCATAATTTGGTGCGATGTGTATTTTGTCATATATTTATGACGTTGGCGTTCAGGGTAAGATTTCGTTTGTCAGATATATGTGACAATGGCGTTCAAAAGGTTAAACAATTATTTCAGAAATTGGAAGCTACGTTATCACTGAGTGCTTTATGCTATATTTTACTATAAAAAAATAGGAATCCGTAAGAAAGTTCTAACGAAGTCGCGGGGAAAGAATAAGGGATATTTTTGCAAGAGAATAAACAAGTAAAAATAGTACACTTATAAGTTGACAGTAGTTTTTGATTTGGTGTATTTTTGCCCTAGACGCAGTCAGACGCTTGCGTGTGCCGCCCGCCCTAGTGAGCCGCCCGCCCTAGACAGCCACCCGCCCGCCGTACTGCGATCGATGTCAAATACGTCGCGACATTATAATTACCTCCATTAGTTTTGAAGTCGAACTTTTTTCTCGTCATTAGTTTGTTAATTTAAAATAAATAAAAATATTTTTTTTTACAAAGTACCTTCCAACTTTTTTATAACTTGTAAAAATGCTTTGTTTGATATAGTTTACTTATTTCTATTTATTGTGCTCTTATGTACGTGTGTTTGTCAAGTCACACCTCCTAAACGGCTGGACCAATTTGGATGAAATTTTGTGTATATTTTTCAATAGGTTCCTGGATGGTTTAAAAATACAATTCGACCCAGTAGACGGCGCTGCTACCGGTATGTCACCAAACTATTAAAACAAAAAAAAAAATACAACATTTATTGATTCTGAAGCGGAATAGAATAGAATAGAATATTTAGCGAAGTTTGCCGGAAATCATGGTTAAAGTAATAAAAATATTAATATTTTTTTATTAAAATTCAGTAACGCATTAACTATGTTTATTTACACATGATAAATAACGAATAAATATTACAGATGAGAGGAACACAGACTGACAGATTTGAGGAAATAATCATGACATGTAATAAATTCTTATTTTATCTGTAGATACCATGGATAACAGAATGACGTCAGTAAGTGAAAAAAAAAACCAGTGGCAACTTGTCTCGATGACAGAATTGATATTTTCGATATATTACTCATCTGGCCCTGTGGCGCAACGGATAACGCGTCTGACTACGGATCAGAAGATTCCAGGTTCGAATCCTGGCAGGGTCGCAGTCTCACTTTTTGTTATTTCTTATTTTTATAATAAACTTAGATAAAAGAAGTAAGACGTTAACAACCAACCTAAATGTACAATTTCTTATAAATATGACAATAAAAAGTGCCGTGGATAGCTCAAATTAAACATTTATTATCTCACTAGCTTTTGCCCGTGGTTTCGCTTGAGTTAAATTCGGGTACCTTAGTTTACTCCTACGTGTATCCTAAGTTTTTCTATACAAACCCCGTTTGTCTGATTCTATTTTTGTTGTTTTCGTAATTTTCCGGACAAGACTTTTATGTAAGATTTTTTTAGAAAATCCATCGTGTCGAAAATTTGCACCCGTGCGAAGCCGGGACGTTTCGCTAGTAATGAATATGAATATGACATTTTGGATAAGTGTATTTTTATACCTGTTCTAGGTACCCTTATCGAAAACCTAACCTAAATCCTATGGCCTTAATTTGACCTAATATTACAACAAGAAAATGAAGGTCGCTTTCCATATAAATAGTCGTATTATGAAGATCGATAGTCACCCCAAATTATGGCGTTACTATAATTGCCCCTAAACAAAACACATAAAGTAGAATTATTGCTTTTATAGGATTAAAACGGCTTGCACAGTGAATTGTGATGGTGGAATTAAAGCTAGGCTTGTTTAGTGGGACATTTTGATTTTATTATATGTACGTTTTGCATACAATATGATGCATATAATATCGTAAATATAAATGGATACGCATTTAGCTTACAAACTCAGCATGTTAAAATATATAGAATAAGCAATACTGGTGCCGATTCCCTTGTTCACAAACTAGACTAAATTTAGAGAATTGACATCTCTTACATACTCTACATCTCTAACATACAGCGAAAGAAAAGGACGGTGATATTAAAGAACTAAGTTAGTGATGTCAAATTAGTTTTGCCTTGAACTTTCCATATTTTTTATACATACGTTTTAAGATGTCAACTATAATTGTATGGATGTGTCAGATTGACTAAATTTGACAGCTCTTATTTACATTAGTCTCTTTCTTGTTTAATTGGACAGAAAACGATGGAAATAGTTCAATTTTACTTTAGTTTATGACCAAGGGAATCGGCACCATTGTCAATTAAAACTAAACTATTTACACTCATTATTATCTACTCATTTAACATAATCTGAACTTACTGTTCCACTCAAACTATGTCAGAGGCCCTTGAGGCGGTATAGGAACTCTGACAATAGGGTGTGTGGAGTCGTAAGACCTTACTGCCCACACGATAAAGAAGAAAGATTTATTAACATAATAAGTTACAATAACATAAGATTTTTTTCCTAAACCTTCTAGGACTCCTCGTGACTGCCTCGTTGGTCTAGTGATCGCATAGCGGACTACTGAGCATGAGGTCTTTTCAATTCCCAGGTCGCGCAAAGTGTTATTAGGTTTTTCCTTTATGAATTTCTCAGTAGCAGCCTCGGAGTCTAGATTTGTGCACGGTTGATGGAAATAGGCTCGCCCCCTATTACATGGGACTTGAATATAACTGGCGAAATGTGGGTGTTCTTATTGGTACACCACTGCCTAACCCATGTTTGTAAATCTTTTATAGGAATATTTATTACCATTACAAACCTATGAATGCCATAAACACTACATGCTACCTACACGCCATAGTTTATGGTGTTATAATGGGTTCCCAGTACCGCCATTGAGCTGAACAATGACAGCAAAGGTTAAAGATGCAAGGGGCTGAAACTACCTGCTTTAATGCCAACAGCGATGCCCGTTTTAGGTCAATGGTTCCGTAGTCTATCTATACAAATAAATAAAATTGAGGAGTCTGTTTTTTTTATGTCAAAATCAAAGCTTTTTTTCTAAAAGCGTATGAATTTTTACACGGTTTTTCAAAATTTTGTTTGTCTATCTGTTCCGGCTAATTTCCGAAACGGCTGTACCGATTTTGACGAGACTTTTACTGGCAGATAACTGATATGATAGTAACTTTAGGCTACTTTTATTTAATAAAAATATATTTTAGGTTTCGCGCAAAAAATAAATAAATGAAACTATAATAAAATATAATTGACATTCACGTGGACGAAGTCGCGGGCATAAGCTAGTAGGTACTAAATATGATTACGATATTTTTTTATGTTTGTAAGAGATAATCTCTGAAATTACTGGCCCGATTTTAAAAATACTGAGCTGATAAACATCTGGACTATTGTCCTGATGTATGTATGTAGCTTTGGTCTATGGTATTTCTATTAGACTACAAGTAGAAGGTAAACAGAGGAGACCATTAAAACCCTAGGTAATCTAGAATGAGGTCATGAGGTCTTGGGTACGATCACCAGGTCGGACGAAGTGTTATTGGGTTTTTTCATGAGGATTTTCTCAGTCAGCCTTCTATTAAATGGTGAAATGTGGGTGTACTTTTCACACCTCTGTCTAACCCTTCGGAGATTACAGGCGTGATGATATGTTAATCTAGAATTATCCAATACGTTATGAAACCTATTCGTCATAACCATCGTAACAGCCGAACGACGTCCACTGCTGGACACAGGCCTCCTCTAAAAACAGCCAGAATGACCGATCCTGCGCTGCCCGCAATCAGCGGTTTTCCGCTAACTCCACTAGGTCGTCGTGGCCTCGTGGGGGACCTCCCCGCACTGCGCCTTGCGAAGGCATTATTATTACAAAAACACTTTAAAACTGTAAGCATTCAAGGCCTAAAAAATCGATGTATTCGTGGAATCAAAGCATGTGAATAAGTAATAAGAGTTTAGTCGGACACGCTACCACATCACACGATTTCAAAAACTTAGTCCCGTAGAAACACACGCCAGCTATTAGGTTACATTTTTGGGTGAAGGTTCTTATTTATTTCCATCATTTAAACTAATCAATTAGACCAATTACAGCACTTTTGAATTGTCAAGGATTCTGGTCAGTTAGTCAGAAAGTTGAAGCTAGTTGCTCGTTCCAAAATGAAGGTAGGTCTATGGAGAAGAACGAGCAAGAAACTCCACGGACACTCTTTTCAATTAGGTTTTTACAAAATCCTGGTTACTATCTTATGTCCTGTGAAAACAATATAGACCTACTAATGAAGATGTATCTGGACATACTGATCTGGATTATTGTGCCCGGTTGATGGCAATAGGCTCGCCCCTTTTCGTGGGACTTAAATATAACTGGCGAAACGATGGCTATACCAATGGGTACATCACTGTATAACTCTTCGGGAATTACAGGCATGATGTTATGTTAGTACGAAACACGACCAAAGCTTGGATATAACCGCGTTACCGCGCCCATGAGAACATCAATTGACCTTTTTAAAGAACTTAGCAACCAAGGAACCCCAAAAACCGCATCCCAGACAGGAACGTGCCATCTCGGCCGCAGATCGTCTTAAAAGTTTAACAAAAAATGTAAATAATGGCCCACGGGACCGACCAGAGAATAAATCAACCACTTTTTCTGTTTCTGGTTGAACCGACAGTTTTGTTTTATTTTTGTTTGGAGAGGTGCGAAGTTTTGTGAATTCTATCAATGTTTAGAATGTATCCAGTTGTAGGCTATGTTAGTTTGATTGATTTGTCATTTCTATATACATTAAAGCTACATTTTATTTAAAATAATATAATTATGTTTAATTTTGGATTAAGTACCAAAACTATATTTCAAGTCCTACTATGCGCATACTAATTGTGAAGATCATAGTTACATCATTGTATCATACCTATAAGTACTTCCCAAAGTTCTACTATAAGGTAGGTGTAAGAATCCTCGTTGCATTGCAGGCATTCATGCGGTTCTCGGTTTCCAGTTCAAAATCATCATTTCAATTAAGCCAATAAAAGGCACTTTTGAACGTCGAACTAGGAAAAACAAAATTAAATATTTTGTTAGTTGCCCCTTCCAAAAGGTAGTTTCGTAATTTCGTGTGGAGAAGACTAAACAAGAAATTCCAAGTTTACGTACCCGAAATCTTCCTGCGTAGCTAGAGTATTTAAAAACGTAGTCACAATACATGCCTAGATTAGCATTAAACCTTTTTAACATAACGTAAACGAATATCAAAAATCAAACAATAAACAAAACAAATTCCAATGTTTTGTTTTTAATTTATTGGAATGAAACCCTTTTAAAGAAGGAGGTATCATTCCATTCAAACAAATTGAAAATTAAAACATCTAAACTCACCTTTAACAAAGAGAAAACCTAAAAATCACAGCACAAAACCTAGGTTGTTTTTTGTCTAGCACTTCACCGAATCACGAACACTGATTACCAAACCATTTATCAATTATATTAACAAGAATATAACAAGAATACAGCGTTTTGCCGCCAAAACTATGTCCACAGATTACTAAATAACCTAGTTTATATTTTATTCTGAATTATAACCTCTTTTTTATGTTGAAAATGACAATATTTGTTGTAGGTACAGTCGCGTTTGGACCACCCCGGCGCTTGACAGCTGACTGGCGGGTCGCGGAATTCGGGCGCAGACGACGCGCATGCGTGCTGCGAAATGAGGGGTCGTGAGGGGAATATTTCGCGGACACGTTAACAGCTGATAAGGAGATTAATCTATTGGCGTAAGCAGACATTTGTCTTGAGTAAAAGCTAGAATTTCCGGCATGTAAATAATTCGGAAACATAACTTCTATGTTTTGAGGTTATAAGTTGAGTTGGTGTGTTGATTAAGCTGTTGCTTTTACTTTTTTTTTTTTAATAAATTAATGTAATTTTATTTAATTATAATTGGGTAATTGACACCGTTAACCAATAAGTCCAAGACACGACTTCTTTAAAAATGGAATTTAATTAAGCCATAAAACCATTATATATCATTAAAAGGAAAACATACAGGGGCATACAAACAGTTAATATTTACATTACTGTAAAAAAAAAATACTTAAATGTCTTAAACCAAAAAGAAAACAGACGAGAGTGTCTCTATGAAAAAAAAACCAGCCGCATTTTCTCAAAAAGAACAGCGAAGGAGTCAGGAAAATATCGGGTGTCCGGTAAAGAATGGATTATCATGAAATGGGTGATAGTAGAACTAATGGCGATTCAGAAAAAAAATACATTAAAAAATAAAAACAAGTAGTACCAAAGATATGATTAATTTAATAATATTCATTGTTTTTTGTTACCTTATTTTACATTCTTGTACACCACGACCACGAATTAATGAATTCCGTCGGTTTTTTATTGTTAACGTAATTTACGTTAACTAAGCTAATAGATAAGTAATCAAAAGTAGTACTGCTATTACACGGTTTTGAAAAAAAAACAACTTAAAGTATGTTCTTTTGGAAAAAATTGTGAAAAAAATTCTATTTGAAAAAGTTTAAGCGTCCGTAGTTTAAAAAAAAATGTATCGAAACACAAGTGGCCAATAATTTTAAAAACTTATGTGTTTATAGCCGATTTCAAAATGGTATGATTCAGTTTTGTACCTAACGTAAATAGTGAATTATTGCTATTCGTTTTCAAAAGGAGCGGAATTTGGTTAAACAACAAAGTTTGCAATATTGTAACAAATTTGAACATTAGATGAACCTGACCATCAGGGTTTAAATAAAAAGATTTGTAGACGTTAGTAATTAATAGGAAAGCTTGGTTAACCTGTAATGCGACTTGTGGGATGTGATATGATGAAAATATGGTGTGACCGTGTTTTTTTTTTTATTTGGGCTGTCTTAAGGAAAATTATTACGCGAAGTCGATCCTTGCAAGACTTAGGTAGCCGTGTCCGGTCAACCACATCAAAAATAAGCGATCGACGTGATATACGACTACTTAGGAGAGCATTTATTCTAAAAATGTAGGGTCTGAATCAGAGTGGGTGGCAGACAATTTACAACGAATGTAATTTACAACGAATACAGTCTTAACATCACGCCTGTAATCCCCGAAGGGCAGAGGTATAGCCACATTTCACCAGTTATAACACTTTACCCATTAACACTGCTCGACCTGGCAATCGAACCCAAAACCTCATGATTAGCAGTCAAAAACAGTGTCATTAATATCAAATGCTGTTTTTTATTAAACCCCAATGACCAGATACATTTAATGTAAATAAATATTCTAATATCTCAAACTTTGTTGTTTACCCAAATTTCGCTCCTTTTGAAAACGAATAGCAATAATTCACTATTTATAGAAGGTACAAAACTGAATCATACCATTTTGAAATCGGCTATAAACACATAATCTTATAAAATTATTGGCCACTTGTGTTTCGATACATCTTTTTTAAGCTACGGACGCTTAAACTTTTTCAAATAGAATTTTTTTAACAATTTTTTCCAAAAGAACATACTTTAAGTTGTTTTTTTTTCAAAACCGTTTAATAGCAGTAATATTTTTGATTACTTATCTATCAGCTGAGTTAACGTAAATTACTTTAACAATAAAAAACCGACAGAATTCATTAATTCGTGGTCGTGGTGTACAAGAATGTAAAAAAAGGTCACAAAAAACAACGAATCTTATTAAATGAATCATATCTTTGGTACTACTTGGTTTTTTTTTTATTTGTATTTTTTTCCAGATTAGTCATTAGTTCTACCATGATCCATTTCAAGATAATCCATTGAAAACCGGACACCCTGTATGTAGGTGCCTCTACGACCTACTACATACGAAGCTCCGTAGTGACAAACTAGCCCGCGACTTCGTCCTCGTAGAAGTCTCAAATTAACAAAAAAAAAAAAAAGAAAAATGAAATAACTTTCCACCCCTTTTTAACCCCACTAAGGCATGAATTTAAATAAACTACGAAGCACATCTTCCATCAATTCTGTTGAAGAATATTTATGGAAGTAGATTGGACCAAAGAATTACGTTCTCTCGTACAAGCTTTGCCCCTCTTTTTCATCCCCTAAGGAGAAGGATTTCAGAAAATCCTTTCTTATCGGATGCCTACGCCATACAAAGAACACACCCTCCAAGCTTCAGGTTTCAACAATCAGCGGTTCGGCATTGCGATGATCCGTCAGTCAGTCATTCAGGACAAAGCATTTATATATGTATAGATTTAACACCTCCTAAGTATGAACACTGAAGGCCATCCAATTTAATTATCCCCCTTAGAGCACGTTGTCCGACCCTGTTAGTTTAATGTCTAATCTCTTCCACGCCGTCGAGCGCGAAATTTGTAAATTATGGCTCAATCGGCCCAAGATATTAGGTACCTACTCCCCTATGAAAAGTTTACGAAATATTTAGAAAAAAAAATGTAGTTTATTTTTTGGAAACGTCGTATATTACGAGTTTAGATTCCAATTCAGATAAAGATTTTTCTTTGCTAATAACATATAAATATGTATATAATAATAAAAAATAGCTTCTGCGTGCGATTTTATTCACATGAATTTCGGTTTTATTTAAAGGTATATAGTAGATATGGCTAGTGCTGTAATAATGGAGGTCATTTTGTAAATTGCTGACTCGCCATCGAAGCCCTATCTGACAGAACCAAGCTGTCAAAAATTGTATCAGCATTTTATTTTTGCGCGGTTAGCACGTATTCCTTGTTGAAAGTCAAGCATCCTTGTCATAACAATATATTACGGTATTTACGGTGCCCCTCGCTAGTTATGGCGGTTTTACGGCACTCGGTAGATTTATTATCAGTCGAAGATTTTTTTGTTTATATACCTAGCCCTGTATAATTATACCCCACCGTTTCAACAGTTACTGCTCGTGTCCCGAGATTCATAGCGTGATGTTACTGCCTATAAGCCTTCTCGATTAATTAGTTATACAGGGTACTTGAAAATTTTAAATCATGAAAAAAAATCTGCTGTTCCCTACAAAAATGCTACATAACAAGATCGTAATGTATAGATCAGCTGTTTTTTTTTTCATGATTTCAAGGTTGGCCCCATAGTGTAAGTTGTTCACAATGAACTCTTTTCAGGTTTCGGGTGAATTTTCAATGATCCTGTATAACCCAAACCGGACTAGTAGTTCTTGTGATTAGCGCGTTCAAACAAACAAAGCTTGATTAAAAAGTATGTCAACGTAATGAAAATGGCGGGCGGTTCGTGAAAAAGTAATGAAGCATGACTAGGGCTACCATCCGTTCGGGATTTCCCAGATTTGTTCCAGTTTTGAGGGCGCCCGGGGACGTCCGGAAGGGCTTGTCACAAAAAAGAAAGAAAAACTGTTTATTCACGAGAAAATGACGCACAGAACATAAAAAGAAAAATTGTACATAATAACTAAGTAGAAACAAGTTTGTATTAAATCTAAAAATTTTTAGTGTCCCAATTAATTGAAAGAAAAGCGAAAAATAAAAACAAATCTTAGTTTAAAATTATCTTAACCTTTTAAATTTTATTGTAAAAATATTTTTTTATGAGATGTCCGAGAAAAAAAAAACAATTTCAACAAAATTTTGTCCGGCGTTGGCAATTTAGGTGATAGCAGCCCTAAGCATGACAGATGACGGCGCGACCTCCGAGTGCCTTGTTAGTGAATATTTGAGGGTAGCCTGGCACCGGCTTAATTAGGAACTAACGTTAGCATTTACGACTTACAATGTATGGTGTAGAAACGCATGTTTTATCCATACTAATATTATAAATGCGAAAGTATGCCTGTCTGTTACCTCTTCACGCTTTAACCGCTGAACCGATTTAGATGAAATTTAAAATTTATTTATTTTTTAAATTTACCCCCTAAGGCGGTGAAACGGGGGGTGGAAGTTTGTATGCGAGTACGATATAGACAAGTACCACGCGGATGTAGTCGCAGGCAAAAGCTAGTGTTACTATAAAATCAAATCGTTTATGTGCATGGAATGTAGGTACAATAGCAGTCATAAGTGGAGTAGCAATCTCACGAAGAAATGATTGTCATTTTTTTAACTTACGACCTTTTGACGCTGTGTGCCAATTCTGAGGTGTTCATAGGTACTGTTTTAATACATAACGACTGCTGGAGTTCAGTGTTTTTATTATGTCCCGATTTCGTAAAATAAATCCCGATTGTTTTACTTAAAGGCGAACAAAATCGCGACTAGCCCAAAAAAAGCCTGGTAACACAGCTACTTACAAAAATATTAACATTCAGAACTGGCGCCAACGTGAAATGGGGTCACGTTACATTTCTACCAACCCGCGTGACGCGTGACACCCAACAATAACCACGATCTACGAACAGGTGTGAGGAAAGGGTGCCACTGAAAGCGGAACATAGGTTTACTTCTCTTAACGAGAGTCCGGAGCAAACCCATCTTAACCAAATCCCAAAACCCATCAAAATCACCGAAGTGTTCCACCTCTGCTTATGGCCCCTACCTATCCCCACAAAAATGCTACGCAACACAATCGTAATGTATGGAATAGCTGATTTTTTGATGATTTCAGGGTTGGTCCCATAGTTAAAGTTGTTCATAATGATGAGTACAATGACCCCTTAACAGGTTTCTAGTAAATTTTCAGTAACCCTGTATAATCCCTAAGTACTATTTATTAACGAGACAAATAAAGAATACTTACAAGAAAAAGACTAGGGAAAATCGAGAAAAGTGACATAAACTGAATTCTCGGACCCCTACTTCTCATTTTCGAATAGGGTCTTTCTCCATTGCTAGTCTGTATAAAATACGCATCGCTCACACTGCCACCTAGCGGCGACGGTAACAAGGTATCCGTGGACCGGCGCCGTCCGGGACGTTTCCGGCACGCGTCCGCGTCACGACACTGGAACATGGCGATATGGACACGCGACTAGTGCGCTTTTGTTGTAGTAGACGACGTCGTGTTTAAATGGAATCGTGCCGATTGATCATAGCTAGGTATTATACTTACAATGGCTCATCGTCAAGGAGTCAAATTTCGTTATATTGAAGCCAAACCAAAAAGCCTTATTTTATTAGGATCGCGACTTCTTCCGCGTAAATGTCGATTATCGCGGACGCAGACGAAGTCGTGTAAAAATCATACTAAAACTAAACCAAAAAAAAACTAAACTAAACTAAACTTATGTCCGTTCTTGGGGTTCAAGCTTATCAGTAGTTTAGTCTCGAAAGCATAACAGACAGACAAACCGAGTAACTTTCGCATTAATATTAATATTAGTATGGATAAGGTACACTTTACAAATAGTGGGTCATCTTGACTTACATTTCTTACAATTAACAAAATATTGTATCATTAATTCGTGTTTAGAAACACTAGCAGTTACCTACTTGAATTCTACGAGACTGCAACACTGCACTTTGTATAACTTTTCTTGTAGGCGCTTTAGTCGCCCAGCTGAAACAACTTGCTATTACATCTCTGTCAGGCGTTTAAGAAACGCGTTTATTAGACAGGCCAGGCTGTTGTCTAGGCCACGAGAATACTTTTTAGGGATTTCATAGGAACAAGTACCAGAAGGGTGCCAACGGGACCCTATTAAGCTTATTAGCCTCCGCTCTCCGTCTGTCTGTCCGTCCGTCCGTCAGCAGGCTGTATCTCATGAATAGTATTTTGTAGGTAGAAACTAGAGTTGATTTTTTTACAGAGTGCGTATTTCTGTTGCCGCTTTAACAACAAATTATTAAAATAAAATACATACATGACATCACGCCTGTAATCTCCAAAGAGTTAGGCAGAGGTGTACTTATTAATACACCTACATTTCGCTAGTTATGTTTAGGTGCCATGAAAAGACGAACCGCTTTTCCTCTTATGTTGATTTTGTCTTTACCACTCAAACAGCAGGTGTCATCGGGCCACCCCCCCCCCCCCTCCTGGGCTTACTATTTCCTTTTAATTTGATTAATTATTGTAATCGAAACGGAGTCCGTCCTGACTAGACCTAATGATATGACCCTCCTGACTTAAAATCTGCATCCGTTCATATACGAGTCACTACTTTTGAAGAATATAATACGGATCTTGGTCCTCGGGACATCGTAAATTCGTCGTAAATAAATCAACAAACACATTTACTTACAATTAGTATTGATGTTTATTTAATATCTTAACACAATCGATACACAATCGAGTACACAGAGTGAAATTTCTCGTCAGCTGCTCTTCCATACATATTGACCATAACTACTTTTTTTTTTAATAACCGACAAAAGAATTAACGCCAATATTCTAGAATCAGTCCATGAATACATGCTAAAGTTTTCGTCACGATGTCCTTCGCACTATTTATCACACTTAATCCGATACACATAATAATAGTGCGATGCTGCCAGAGGCTTTTTAAGGCGTGGGCGACGTGGGCATCTCCTACGGCAACCTCTCCCGAAGTGGGCGATAACGCCCCCTTGTGGACGCTGCAGGCCTAAAAGGGGGGCGGTAAGAGACCCAGAAAAAAAAAGCGGGACGTTGCGTTGTATATAGGCTTGGGGAGCGATTTGTAATTTCATCTAGTAGGTGGTTTTTAAGTGAGTGTAGGTAAGTTTGGAAACCTCTGGCCTACAGCCTCGCACCTCGAAGACAGTACGAGTAAAATTTTTGTAGCTTTTAAAAAGCCGAAAAAAATATTTCCAATAATTTTTCAAATCCATCCAGAGGGTGTTCCCGCAAACGCCTACAGAAATTATTACCGCAATGTCGAAGCTACGTGAATTGTAGCTAATGGATTTATTTTTTCGATTGACTATTGACCGCCTACCTACATCTGTGATAAAAGTCAGAATACATTTTACACATTCAATCAAGCAACGTTTTTTATTCCTCTGTTCCCGAAATTATACCTGGATCAACCCTGCACAGAGGGCCTCGCAATATGTATGCTGCCCACATGAAATTTAGGTCTTACGCCGCCACTGGATGCCGCAACGCCAAAATCAGTGACGCCGCTCACTGCAACGCTGCGACGTGCAACGCAACGCGCATTTAGAAGTTGACGTCACACACATCCAGCAATGTTTCGTAAAAGTGTTTTTTTTGTATGTTCCGTGTCGGGATTCAAATGTGCGACCCAAAACTAGCTTGTCCGACATCTTAGCTGTTTCGCTACTGCTGGCTTAATAGCTACTCATCATTAATTAACGTAATTCGAGGTTGTGGGTTCGCAACCGGGCACGGGAAAGTACCAATGTTTATCTTGGACATCACTGACATCGGTGAAGAAAAAAATAGTGACGAAATCTGGACTTATAATAAATATACGTCTAAAAATGCCTTCTCTGTATGTAGGTCTTTGTCCTGTAGTGGGATAACAAAAGGGTGGTATTACATAACATAACATAACATCACGCCTGTAATCCCCGAAGGGTTAGGCAGAGGTGTACCCATTAGTACACCCACATTTCGCCAGTTATGTTTTTAGTCCCATGTAATAGGGGGCGAGCCTATTGCCATCAACCGGGCACAAATCCAGACTCCGAGGCTGCTACTGAGAAAGTCCTGATGGAAAAGCCCAATAACATTTTGCCCGACCTGGGAATCGAACCCAAGACCTCATGCACAGCAGTCGCGCTTTGCGACCACTAGACCAACGAGGCAAGGTGGTATTATTTTATTATTATCCGAATCCGTGCGACTGGTAAAAGTGGGGTCCCGGTTTTGATATCCGAGTAGGTCACTAAGCGAGCGGAATTTCTATGTATCATAATTATTATTATATATATGCCTCACACACAATGGCCAATCAAGAGGCTAAGTGCGGAGACAGCCCGGCCAAATGAAACTAAACTATGTAGCTTTATAAATAAGGCACATGTTGGTAGTGACCGTCTTCAAGTTAAGACTTGGACAGTTCTGGCAGCACTTGGTCTTCCAACTCTGTAGAGATGAACGCGCGAGGACGGGGACGCTCCACCTCCATCAAACGAAGCAGGGTCCTGATGATACGAAGAAACATGGAAATCAGGAAGGAACAAAGGGTTATTTTTACTGTATCTTAAGAACTAAGGGTCGGTTCACATCTTACGGAAGATACGTCGAACATATCGTCTTTAGTATGGTCGACGCATTAACGCATCATCGGTTATGTGTGTACGGTTGGATGTTTAATTATCTATTTGACTGTTTCTGCGTTACACGACTGACGATGCGCGGCGTATCTTCCGTCAGATATGTAACGACCATAAGCAGACTGAAGAGAGTCTCGCCAATGGCAGATATATACCAGTCGGGGGCGCGGATCAAGCGTTATGCAAACACCGGGCTCCCGACTCATGGTAGCAGGTGGAACCATGGTTTCAGTCGGCAAGAGTCCGACAAAACCCTCCGTTATCCCCCGACGAAACGTAAAATTCTCATGGCTACCCCATCCATGAGAATTTCAACAGACTTTGATCCCCGTGTTGCGACAACTCGCAATTAGCAACTGTATTTGTACTAGTTTTGTCAAGTTGCTTGTTTCCCCAATTAGCAACGCGTAGAGCCGCCTTTCCCTAAGTGGTGATTCAATAGTCAGAAGGAATTTCCTTTTGACAATTCAATAAAAGTATGTCAATTGATTGGTTGGGTCTACCCTTATTGTATGACAAAAAAAAGCATCGGAGATTCAACATTAAATTTATTACAAAAAAACTACAAATTCAAGCTTAGCTACCTAATTATATTACTTAATAATTACACTATAAATAAATATATAAAAACTTTAGTAATAACTAATCAATGCGATTACAAAACTAATATACTTAAAGTTATTAACAATAATTCAATTATTGAATATATAATAATTAATATACATATAATATTTGAAGATTAATATAACATATGTAAAAGGTACAGTATTGAGATTGTCGTAAAATAGATAAACAAAAAAAAATTACGACACCAGAACGCCTACCGCCATGTTTTAAAAACAATATTATTTTAATGTTACTTTGTAATTTCTTTTGTTGCATTTTCAACTCTCCGCGCTGAGCCGAGCGTTGAAAATTCAACAGTGCGGAAGGCAAAGTAATATTACAATAATATTGTTTTAAGAGATGGTGGTAGAGGGGCTGGTCAATAATTAATAATGTGTACTAATTTTTGTAGTTGTTTATGCTCGACAGTATTTCAGTTGACCTATTTCAAAGAACAAACAGAATGGCCGCATGGCGTATACGGTAGGCATTATGGAACAGCTATATGTGTGTGCGGCAAGATGGCTAGTTTTTTTTTTTTCCGATGGGAAATCATCAAATGACTTCCCCCGCCCTGGGCGGGGCGGGAGGGAGTGTCAGACTTTTACTGACTAAAACCCATCCATGTTCCTTCTTGTGCCCTTTGCGTTCCGGGGGCGCGGTATCTCTTTCGAACAACCCGCAGAAGATGGCTAGTGCGAATTCGAAAATCACATAAAGACAAAAAAAAACTTTTTTTTTTATTATTATTTACTAGTTTCTGTCCGCATCAAAGTTGACCGCTTTCGACTCCCGTTTCATCCCCTCAGGGGCTGAATTTCAAAAAACCCTTGCTTAACGGACGTCTACTAACTAAAAATTACGTCCCTGCCAAATTATATCTTTATTCGTCAAGCAGTTTTCAATATTTCGTGATGAGTGAGTGACCTTTCGCTTTTATATATGTATTTAGATTTGTGTTGAAAATCACTAGCCTAGTAAGCACCTCCTTGAATTTGACAAGCACGCAAAACTGTACCTTGTATAAAACGCTATACTACTTATTTAAGAATGACAGAATAATTAACACTCATATTATGTAACACTGATCTAATCTCTGATTTATATAATTACTTACATATTATATTTCTTTTACTAGTAATAGGAAATATGCATGATTATTTTTTAATATTTTTATTATTTTACATAGGTTTTTCTAATTAGTACTTAGTCTGTTCTACGTCAACAATTATTATCTAAAGCACGAACTTGTCATTTAAGGCACTTTTGAATTTTAACGATTCAAAAGTCCCTTTAAATGGTCTAGAGGCAGTCAGTTAGTCAGAAAATTGAAGCTATAGTTGCTCGTTCCAAAGCAGAGGTATGCAGAGGTATGCCTCTATGGAGAAGAACGAACAAGAAACTCCAGTATTCGTTATAATAATAATAAAATACGCGATATACCCGCCTGTGGTAAATACCCCAATGCATTTTACCAAATAGTATTTATAGTACTTAACAACTTTTCATAATAAGACTAGCCTAGTACATTGGCAATAAAGAACATTTTTGAGCATTTTCATAAAAAAATCAAAGGTATTTTCGACATACAACAAGTGGTTTCTTACATAAAATACAACTACACAAATGTTTTGCATTCTATCTAGTGTTTTGGTTTAGTTTTGATCGATTCTCAACCTTATGAACGCCAGTCATGTATAGATGACAGACCAAAATGTGCCCAGCACTCCACGGTCATGACTACATGACAAGACTTTAAATATGTAAATAAAGCTCTTAAAACAGCGTTGTTTTTTTAATTTCTTTTGCTAATTATGTTGCTTGACTTATCCTAATGTATATTACCTAGTTGAACTACTTGCTTTATATTTCATGTATACAACGTGTAACGGAAAGGGTATACACATACCAAGAGCAAGGCTTCTTTGGATGATAACAAACGATATGGCAAGGGTTTTTCAATCCTATCTCTACATGTTCGGAAATTATGATCAACAAAGAACACCGCCTGCAGTAGGCTACTATGCGGTACTAGGCGCGCAGAATTACGGAAGAGATTTATCTTGATATTAGGCAAGTAACGTGGAAAGTTTTTGACCCACGTAGTGCGGTTTGACACGTTTGTTATGATCTGAATTTAAGAAACATATGAAACCGAAAGGTATCAGTTCTTAGAGTATTTTATATTGAGCTGAAACCCTTACCATATCGTTAGTTATCATCCAAAGAAGCCTTACTCTTTGTACATATATACCTTTTCTGTTACACGTTGTTTATTAACATTAGTTGAGAAAAACAAATTATAAAGTTCAGAATTCGTACCCTTGCGCCGACGGCACGATTTTGCTTTTATGACGTGGCAATCAAGGTTAATTTCCTTTTATAATTGAAGCCTTTACTTGGGACGTAGACAGATGTCTACTGGTAAGGGCGTGGACACATCACCACGGTGCACGGCGGTCATCATCGGTTCAAATGTGTACACAGACTTGCAGTTCTTGTCTAACTAAGGACCGCAAAAGGCATATTCTTCTCCTGTTATTGCTAAGAAACGAATGAAGAAAAATCAAAAACAAAAAATCTAATATGTATAACAGGAACTGCAAGTTTGTCTGTACGTTTGCTGCCGTGGGCCGCGCGGCTTCGTGACGTTTCACAGTGGAGGCACCATAGCGTACACATTTGTCCACGCCCATTACTCCACTTCACCATAAATTATCAATATAATTCCCATAATAAACATTCATCACGACATTCAATCCTTTATCCTCCGAAATTCCAGATTCCAGACTCACTTTTTTTGAAAATTCAGGTTCCAGATTTATTTCACTAGAAATTCCAGACTCCACATTCACACTACTGGAAATTCCAGATTCGAATCCGGCTTCAGAAATTCCAGATTCCACGTTACCCAATTCCAGGGCCAGTGGCTCTGGAATGTCCCAACCCTAGCTGCTATCTACGACTTCTTTCCTGGCGACCCACCTTTCGAAGAGATGGAGCAGCTCGAAGCACACCTCAGCTAAGATCAGGGCGATCACCATCCACTCTAGGCGGACGTGGTGCCTGTCTGCTGCCCAAGAAGACAACAATTCTAGCAGTTCCACGCAGTGGGCGAGACGCTCATTTAAGACCTGGTGGAATATAAGATTTTTAAGTAAAAGATACTACTAAAAATAAATCTACATAACATCACGTCTGTAATCCCCGAAGGGTTAGGCAGAGGTGTACCCATTAGTACACCCACATTTCGCTAGTTATGTTTAAGTCCCATGTATTAGGGGGCGAGCCTATTGCCATCAACCGGGCACAAATCTAGACTCCGAGGCTGCTATTGAGAAATTCCTGATGGAAAAACCCAATAACACTTTGCCCGACCAGGGAATCGAACCCAAGACCTCATGCTCAGGATTTGTGTTTTGTGGCCACTAGACCAACGAGGCGATCATCAAGAATCATGCTGAAAGAATTGGGGCTCCACTTACCCTGGTCCTCCTAGATATGGTGAAGTACGCGACAGTGGAGGAATACAGTCGTTCGAGCTGCTCTTCTTCCCAGTAGAAGTCAGGAGTGTCCAGTAGGTCTGACTCCACGTTCAGCATGTGCCGGAGAGAGAATAACTCGCCCAGTTTGCGAACTACCTGGGGTAATCGTTTTTTTTTTTATTATTAAATCATCTTTTCCATCAACTCTGAAAATGCTGAAAATCATCCTTAAATTTCAACTAGTTTGTTGAAATTTAAGGATGATTTCCAACAAATGAATCGCAGGGCATTGGATCGGAACAGATTTTTCAATTGTTGCGCGGTTCAAAGTCAAAGTCAAATCATTTATTTCAATTAGACCATTAAAAGGTACTTTTGAACGACATTTACAAGAGGTTTCGGTTTCGGTGAGGGGTTTTCGGTTTCGGGATAAAGAATTGACATCTCTTATTAACATACAGCGAACGGAAAGGACGGTGACATTAAAGAACTAAATTAGCGATGTCAAATTAGTTTTGCCTTGAACTTTTCCAGATTTTTAATCTATACGTTTTAAGATGTCAACTATAATTGTATGGATGTGTCAGATTGACTAAATTTAACAGCTCTTATTTACATTAGTCTCTTTCTTGTTTTATTGGACAGAAAAAGATGGCAATAGTCTAATTTTAATTTAGTTTGCGACCAAGAGAATCGGCACCATTGATGGTCATTTTTGTCCAAAGTTAGTTTAAACGTTATAACTAAACTCCCGTAAACTGCGGGCGAACATTAACTGCGCCAAACGCAAGTGCGGCTAGCTACCACTGTTCGTGTTTTCGCTATAGAAAAACACATACGGTGTGTGTGCACCGCATTTGCGTTTTTTAGTCGAAACACAACGTGTGTGTTTTCCCGCAGTCAACGGGTTAATACCCCCAGGTACTGTTGCATGCACCCACTAGCACAGTGCTATGCGTACGTCATAGCGCGTTACCATTTATATAGTTACGTGTAACTAAATTAAACCACTCAGCAAACTTCAATAGCAATTTACTCGTTAAGTTCGAATTCAATATATTTAAAGTTTGTGCAAAAAGACATGCGAATGCGCAATATATCTTCAAAAGCATACTTTAAATAAATTGAATCAGAAATCTATGAGATGATCGCTGTTGAGTGTTGCCGCGTGGCTCAATTCTTTTTGCACGTAAGTGTAGTTTGGTGGACTATATGCCCAGGACCCGATCTAGGGGGGGCTGGCCGGGCAGAGCGGCAAAAATGAGGGGCGGCAAAATTTAGTGTGCCGGGCGGTTGCAAGAAGTCCAATATACTCTAATAATTTTTTTAAACTTGGTCATACATACATACATACATACATAATATCACGCCTGTAATCCCCGAAGGGTTAGGCAGAGGTGTACCCATAAGTACACCCACATTTCGCCAGTTATGTTTTTAGTCCCATGTAATAGGGGGCGAGCCTATTGCCATCAACCGGGCACAAATCCAGACTCCGAGGCTGCTACTGAGAAATTCCTGATGGAAAAACCCAATAACACTTTGCCCGACCTGGGAATCGAACCCAAGACCTCATGCACAGCAGTCGCGCTTGCGACCACTAGACCAACGAGGCAGTCAAACTTGGTCAGACTAACGTATTTCAATATTATACAATTAAAACAATATTATATCATCCCATCTTTGGAATAGCAAGCTCACGACTTATTATGGTGTTAGTGTAAACGACGGCGAATATTATGTTGCCCAGAGCGGCTTAGCTAGATCGGGCCCTGTATGTGCGTAGGTCAATGGCTAAATAATGTATGTTGTTAGGTCTGATGTCTACCAAAGCGGAGACGAGAGATGTCTCGTATAACCAATCGGCTTGCGTAATTTTCACATCTCGCCGCTTAGCTTCAACATAACACAGCACAGCATCCTATTGGTTGTTTACGAGACATCTCTTCTCCTCTCCGCTTTGGTGGAGTCCGGACCTTACACTATCTATGGATATGGTACCTCTTTCTTATCAACATGTGCTGCGCCGTCATGCTGCATGGACGCCGTGTGCGAGCTGACGG
Organism: Hoplodrina ambigua; assembly: GCA_949774945.1. Classification (NCBI taxonomy): domain Eukaryota; kingdom Metazoa; phylum Arthropoda; class Insecta; order Lepidoptera; family Noctuidae; genus Hoplodrina; species Hoplodrina ambigua. The sequence goes on from OX458984.1 coordinate 839,695, forward strand.
ATGCTGCCAGAGCCTCGAGCCTGGACTCCCAAGCGCCGAGGCGGGCAGACTGAACCATTGCGTGGCTGAAATAAACGCCATAACAACCATGATCTGGCGAGCCTTTTCCCAACTATGTTGGGGTCAGCTTCCAGTCTAACCGGATGCAGCTGAATACCAGTATTTTACACGGAGCGACTACCTATCTCACCTCCAAAATCCAGAAACTGGGTAATACGATACCCCTTGCTAAGACTGGTTGTCAGATTTTCGGGCTTCTGAAGACCCGTAACGACTGTCAATGATGACAGCCGGGACCAACGGCTAAACGTGCTTTCCGGGGCACGGAACTTAGAAAGAACATATGAATTGAAAAAGTCACATTGGTACTTGCCCGGATTTGAACCCACAACGAGAGACGGCTCCTAAACCACTGGGCTATCACGACCATACAAAGTGTAGTTTACATCCTCGTAAAATTTCAGATTGTCATTAATAGCCAATTCATTTGAAGTATGTTCGAAGGTATGAGAATAGGTCGTTAATTATATTTTCATACGGCTAGGTGATTAAACACAAGCGGTGGTAGTCGCGGGAGCTAGTAATAAAAAAAATTAACATAAATAAAAACTAAAAAGAAAGAAACATGCCCAGTAGTTTAGAATTTTGTTAAGTAATACTAAATAACTACACAATTGAACATACATAACATCACGCCTGTAATCCCCGAAGGGTTAGACAGAGGTGTACCCATTAGTACACCCACATTTCACCAGTTATGTTTTTAGTCCCATGTAATAAGGGCGAGCCTATTGCCATCAACCGTGCACAAATCCAGACTCCGAGGCTGCAACTGAGAAATTCCAGATAGAAAAACCCAATAACACTTTGCCCGACCTAGGAATCGAACCCAGTCGCGCTTGCGACCACTAGACCAACGAGGCAGTCCAAATACACAATTGAAATAGTTTTATAATCGATACACCCAAAACAAATCATAAATTCGAATGCAGAACAGAACGACTCACAGTCGGGGCCCCTTGGCCCCTTATTTGATTGGTAAAATTTGACCCTCCTTTGCTTCGCGCAGTCGGGTAAAAAAAGCCTTAGTTTTGGAAGTCGGTAACAGTACATAACAAGAAACAAAATCAAAGCCGTCGACTTCCAAAACTGAGGTTATTTTTTATTTATTTTGTAGTTGTAGAAAAAAAATATTTTTTATTATTATTGAGTCGGGGCCGCGGCGGGCCACGAAGGAGATGGCGGGACGAACTGGATGGATTTCTCCAAAACTGGAGCGATGAGGCACTGAATCGTGAAGGATGGAAGGAGTGGAGGGAGGCCTTTGCCCAGGAGTGGGACAGAATAGGCTAACCAAAATAAAAAAAATAAAAATTGGTTCGTTGAGAATTACTACCATAGTACATATTTAACAAGGACGTAAATTTGCACCTGGTATAGTATATTCTATGACATGGCAGGGGTCACCAAATGGCGGACCGTGGTCCATGTCCGGATTGTGGCACATTAGTTTAGCCCAGTCTTTCTTAATAAAAATATGTATTTTAAATGTTTTCAGACCAATCCAATGAAACTAAATGGTGACCCCTGGTCTATGGTCACCATTTTTGACGGGCCTGTTGGTCTAATGGTTAGCGGCTCTGACTGCTAAGCCGGAGATCGTGGGTTCGATTCCCACCCAGGACAAACTTTGATGAGCGTGATTGTTAGTTCTGTGTCTGGGTGTGATTTATCTATAATATGTATGTATTTATAAATTATATAAGTATGTATATCAGTTGTCTGGTTACCATAACACAAGCTCTGCTTAGCTTGGGATCAGATAGCCGTGTGTGAGTTGTCCCAAGATATTTATTTATTTATTATTTATTTTATACATTTACTTGTTTGTGATGGGCATTTGTTTTTTTTTCGTTTGACTATAGATAGGTTATTTTTTTTTCAGTGTAGTTCCTGTATTCAGTAGCAGTTCTTGCATTGTAGTGTCGTGATGGCCCAGTGGTTAAGGCGCCCGCCTTTCATGAATGAGGTTGTAGGTTCAAATCCGGGTAAGTACCAATGTAAATTTTTCAATTCATTTGTAAGTACTTACTAAAGTTTATCTTGGACATCACTGGTAGTGAAGGAAAACATCGTGAAGAAACCTGGACTTACTGTCCCACTTAAACCATGTCAGAGGCCCTTGAGGCGGTTTAGAAACTCTAACACTAGGGTGTGTAGGGTCTTAAGACCTTACTGCCCACACGATAAAGAAAGAAAGGAAGAAAGAAAGAGTAGCATGTGACTTACCTAAATGTATACCTCTCCAATGAGTTATCTCTCTTAGGCACCAACACGAACGAAGACTCTTGTAGAGAACACCTTTTCCTAGAGATAAAATTAATAAAAAATCATGAAATATCATTCCAATTTTAAAACATAATTGATTAAGAGTGTGTGTTACACAGTTAGCGGACGATCCGGAGCGGATCATCCGCGTCAAGCTATGGCCGCAACGGCGGATCCAGAATTGTCGTTAGGGGGGGGCTTGGCCGCTTGACTCCGCTGAGGGTCATCATTTTTAGAAGTAATTACTAAAAAAGCACACAATATTGTTATAGAAGAGCTCAGATATTTTAGGGGGAGGAGGGGGGAGGGGGTTGAGCCCACACTACAAATAAATTAAATTGAAGTGTCTGTCTGTAATGTCATAATATATTATTAGCTACATACCAAATGAACAATATAAATGTTGACAAGGAACTTTCAGAAACAAACCAATTAAAAAAAAAAATATGTTTCTCAGTCTGTCTGTTTGTTCCAGCTCATCTCCTAATGGGCAGGACCAATTTTGACGGGACTTTCACGATGTTATAAGGAGTAACTTAGGCTACTTTAACATTAGGAAATAATTTAAGGTATTGCGCGAAAAAAAAAGCCCGTGATAACAGATATTCACGCGTACAAAGTCACGTACTTGAGCTAGTCTATCTATGTATAATACAAAACCAAAAAGTGAATTCACGCAAACGAAATTCCAAGGAAAACCGGGTAAGATCCGAGTGCTAACTGTGAGTTCTATCGCTCACGTTCTATTACGAGCGCGTTATTATTTTGTATGAAAAATAAGGTTTTCCTTGTGACCACCAGATGGCGCTACTAACGCGCTCGCAATCGAACGTGAGTGAAAAAACTAAGCACTCTGCTAAATGTGCACATAGCACCTTGATATTCTCAAACACACACCTGCGCCCTTTGGTTGAGTTAGTCGCAGCGCCGGCTAGAGGTCCAGACTTCTTAGACTGGCTTGGGTAACAAATACAATCACTTAGAAAACTGTACAATAATTGCTTCATTTTTCAATAAAATGCAGAATGTGAAATGCAGATTTCCACAAGCTACATTTGATGGATTATAACCATTTAAGTCAGCAAAAAAACTACATATGGTCAGGTAACCCAAAAAAATTACAATTTCATGAAATCTTGACATTTTAGGATTATACCGACTTTTCTAGTATATTGATTTTAATGGTTATAATTCAGAAAAAACTTATTTCTTACGCCCGCGAATCATTCTTTAATCAACATTAAACCTAATACTGACTTGCAAATTTCAAAAAACGTTAGAAAATTTGAATTACGCTGGCTACCGTGGACGTTCCACCTTAACGGTTATGTGATTGGTCTTCTTGCATCCCATATTAGTCAAATAACTTTGTTCTTTTAATCTCAATTTATTAATGAGGGTTTGAACACTTGGTGAACATGACCACCTCATAGGAAGTTGTCTTACATATGAAACTTAGCATCTATGCTTAATGCCTATATCTACTTATTTGTATATATTCTAGTCAATATAACTTACGCAGTAGGCTGGTATACATATGTCATGACCTCTCTTTCTTTATCCACCACTTCTTTAGGGTAACTCTCTATTTCGTAACTGAAATAAAATCAATCAAACATTACAGACAGCAGAGTCTAAACAGTAATATGATCTAGCAGTCTAGCAACGTCCATTTAATTAATCTACACTTAATTTGATAAAGCTATAAAGTTTATTTGTTTGGTTTGAACAAGCTAATCGCAGGAACTAATATTTTAAACATACGGCCTCACAAAATCCAGTACATTGTGAGCTTCCAACTCAGTGCAGTTCCAGAAGACAATGCCACCTTCCCTGAAGAAGATGATCTCTCTTGGTTCAACACCAACGCTATATACTGCACTGGCGACCACGACATCACCAATTTCATTTGCTTTCAACCTTAAAAACATGACAAGAGAAATCAAATTAGATAATCAACTCCCTTTTCTTCAACTGTGAATTAAGTTTGTAGGAGGAACAGAGTTTCAACCTTTTCTACTCAGATCAACAGTATTTTTCCTAACATAACAACAATAATTACCTACAAATTCTTATCAACTATTACATCATTTAAATTGTGAGTACCTATATTTTGTGTTAAAACCCACTTACGTTCCTGGTTCATATAGTTTCTGCTGAACTAGGGCTTCCTTTAGACTTTTTAAGTCGTAGGAATTTGCTGTAGCATAAGCCATAGTTAGATAGTGACCCTCTTTGTATGTCAAATCTGCCGGGCTAGCCTTTTTGTGCACAGTCTTCTTTTTCAATGGTATGGGCCCAGTTTCTATCGGCACAGTCGGCTGTATCGCATCATTAACATAATTCCTTACAATTCCTATGCCTGCGATGCTAAATATATCATTCTTTGGAAACAATAATCTATCTATCGGCGCTGTATTACCAACAACATTATTTATAGAAAAACATTTCGGTGTCACGCACCGAAACGTGTTAAATGCAATTCTTGATAAATACACAGTCATGTCTAAATCGTGAATGTATATTAAATTGAATTAAAACGTGTAATAATGCAGTTAGAAAATGCTAAATAATAATATTACATAAAGTTTGAGGTTATGCTTAGATTTACTGTTTTGACATGTAATAATAGTTTTAATTTGTTGATCGTGCTGCATTTGAACTTGGATACAAGTCTTTTCTGAATAATCAATCATGCTGTTTCAGTCATGTCCGTTTAGTAACTGTTCCAAAATATGTTTGCCTTTTTTCCTAAAAAAACTTCAAAATATTTAAGCAGAATATTTATTAGGTACCTACCTATTAGCATTAAAAAAATTAAAAAGTAAACTGCAATATGAATCTATTTAAATTTTATCATTCCTTGAGTGATCAAAACATAAATGAAGAGATTATAAAGAGTAACGCGGGCCACCATGGTTCAAGAGTTAATTAAAACTTCCATATTTTGGACAATATGCTACGATACTGACCAAATACACGAATTTTAATTATTAAAAATAAACATCAAATGACCAAGCAATAAGAACGTCCCACTCCTACCTTACCCTTGCCGATTCGTAGTCCCCACTCAAGATTAAGTCCAACCCATAGAGCAACACAGGCCTCCTGAGTGCACCCCAACGATCATCAGTTCTACGGCTAATGTGGCCGGCCCCTTCACTTACCTATTTATTTTAGTATAATGAATCTAAGGGGTAATAATGAATAAACGAGTGTCTATGTTTAATTAACAAATGGCTGCCTCATCGCCAGTTCCTTTTCTAATGTCATCTTCAAAGCAGTGGCGTATTTAGGGGGGAGGGGGAACGTAGGGGGCGGACCGCCCCGGTTTCCACCAGCCCGGCGGGACACCCGAATGTGAAAAAAGAATACACAAACTATCACGTTTTTCAACAATTAATCACTTTAGCTTAGTCATTTAAAACAAGTTATTCAAACTAAATATTTTATTTTTGTGGTGGTTAGGATAACCCAAGACGAGAGGCTTGCAAAATTTTCTTTTGAATGTCCTTGTCTGAGCTACCTGTATTTAGTATCTTACGTTATTACAATATTACATTTTAATAATGTTGAAAGACATTTGTTATACCTAATTATTGATGATTTTTATTAATCTGAATGCCTCATTGGTCTAGTGGTCGCAAGCGCGACTCCTGTGCATGAGGTCTTGGGTTCGATTCCCAGGTCGGGCAAAGTGTTATTGGGTTTTTCCATCAGGAATTTCTCAGTAGCAGCCTCGGAGTCTGGATTTGTGCCCGGTTGATGGCAATAGGCTCGCCCCCTATTACATGGGACTAAAAATATAACTGGCGAAATGTGGGTGTACTAATGTGTACACCTCTGCCTAACCCTTCGGGGATTACAGGCGTGATGTTGTTATGTAATCTGCCCCAGGTGCACCCGTACAAACTACACTACTGCTTCAAATTCCAATAGGTCGCTACGATGCTCAAGTCACTCCTCATTTAGCATGATGGGCTACTAGGAGCATTTGTCTGCTCCTAACACAAGAGGACAATCGCTCTCCAATATTTGTAAACACGTGAACACTATTTATGTACTTGAAAATATTGTAACCTTTCAAAGTTTAATTTGTAATTCTTCTTACACATTATGAATTAGTAATTTTTAATAAGCTACATTGTATTCACGTGTCATTATGATTCTGTATGCAAATATTGTAAAAAAATTGACTTTAAAGGAGTACATATGGAGTTTCTTGCCCTTTCTTCTCCATACAAAACTACCTTTTGTAAGGGGCAACTAGATTCAAATCTTTTTATTGTATAGGACGTTCAAAAGTGCCTTATATTGGCCTAATTGAAATAAATGATTTGGCTTTGACTTTGCTCGCTTACTGCTAATAACTAGCCCTGTAGTTAATTATTAAAAAAAACTCAATTTTAAGAAACTTGGAAATCTGTATTTTTCTATCTATTACACATTTTAACATCTTTTTTTTAAATTAGTGTTGCATCCATCGTGTATCAATTTGATGAAAAACAACCAAGTATGTTAATGAATAACAACAAAACCCATCCATTTTCTTTATTTGTAGGGACCAACACAGTACAAGAACCGATCGCGGCAATCACACTGTAATGTGGAAGCTCGTGTCCTAGATTAAATTCTACTTAACATCCATTCCAATGCTCTCAGCTAATTCAGCACATTTCTCTTTGATATTATCATCTTGGCTGGTTGTTGCCATAATAGAATCATCACCAGATCCCAGCTGCAGCTTAGGAATTATAATTCCAGTTTCGTAATGAAACCATTTTAAAAGGATGTAATTGCATATAGACCCCACAAGTTGATTGAAATAGCTTCCAGTAGGTATGCCACAATTTTTCTCCCATCTCTCGCCATTTGCAAGGCGTATAGTGGTATTGATCCAGTAATCTTTAATGTACTCAAACATTCGGAAATTATTACGAGCATTAGGAACACCATAATTCTCATAATGCGCAAAATCTATATTATATACTAAGACACAAAAGGCCTTCTCCATGAGCCATTTTGGTAGTGTCTTATCAAACTTAGAAAAGATGCAATTGGCAGATTCAAAGCCATACACAATTGGATGTTTACCAGCGGTATAAGCACGTATTAAGGGAAGGGCAAAGCAGGCTTCACCAAATGTAATAGTAGCGGGGTATTCCCAGACGACCTTGGGGCGCTTTCTAACTGGTTCAAGGTCATAATATGCACAACAGTCTGGAGGTTGGATCGTCTCACCATGTTTTACAAGATGCCAAAACTTTCTGATTTTATTAACTGCATCAGGATCATCACGAACATCAGCATTTGTCAAATACCCGTGGTCTCTCCATGGCAGGCCTGGTGAACATGGCCATACCTCGAGATCTTGATCAAACACCTCTTTTAAATGTATCATCTTAACCTTTTTCTTTAAATCGAAAGCCTCAAGTGACTGACTGACTGCATATTTATAAAATATGGAGGTTGGTTCAGGAGTATCATTTATAAATTCAAATAAATCTTTCTTAATACGACTTTGATTTGTATCCTGTGTACCTCGTTCAAATCCTTGTAATCTTCCTTTAAGCTTCATTTTCTATGAATTCAACAATATAACATGAAAATATGCAGTTTGAGGTCTATTCATTTAAGCAATCAACTTCAAGTCTTCAACTTACATTGAAGCATGTGATTGACGCAAGCAACAAGCATTTATATTTTTTTTTTTTTTGTCTGGCTTCGCACGGTTTGTACATTTAGACAATGTCAAGTACTTAATATTTCAAGGTGCAAGGGACAAAGGTAGGGAAACTGGAATTTATCAAAATTATTTATAACGGAATTTAGGTTATAGGATCAGTAGGATTACAAACTATAATAATAATAAAATTTATTTATTTACTCTAAGAGACAAAATAGGTACCTGTTGATATGGACGGAGGTATGAGTGTTGCCAACAAATAAACTAGCTCCCTACCCGATTCTACTTCAAAAACCACCAGAAAACAACTAACAAAAAACGGCCCTACTTCAATAACGCTAAAATTTCCACTAAACAAAAGAAATGGGGATTTCTGGGACTGAGTTGGAATGAGATATGATTTGTAAGAAGCGTTATATTTTCTATTAAATACAAAATATTGGCAACAAATTTACTATCCAGAAGTAGAAACAAAATAGTTTTTCGTTAATAAGTTATTCATACAACAATCGATAAAAGTAAATAAAAATAGTTTACATTTAAAAATATAAGTTGGCCGACTATCGAACAACTAAATTGCGTTTTTTCATAATTTAATCGGCCAACTATATTTTGTTGATTGTAAGTAGTTGAAAATGCGGTAAATGAAGGCTCTATTTGTTTTATTAGTAACTAGCTTTTGCCCGCGACTTCGTCCGCGTAAATTTCGGTTATCGCGGACACAGACGAAGTTGCGGAAACAAGTACCCTTGTCCTGTCATTTCAATTAGAAGCGACACGTGGCGCCATCTATGATCATAAGAACGTTATTGTGATTTCCCTCGGAAACAGTACTTTTTTCGGGATTAAAGGTACCCTATACACCTGGCAACGTATATGCAAAATTTCAGGATGATCGGTTCAGTGGCTTAGGCGTAAAATGGTTACAAACAAACAAACAAACTTACTTTCGCATTTATAATATTAGTTAGGATAATATTAGTTAGGATAAGTTGTAATGTTCAGTAATTGAAACTGAATTCTACTAAGCCGTTTATTTACAAAATCCACACAGTTTCAATACTTCCTCACAAATTCAGACACATTACTGAATAGTTTTGGAAGTGTATAAAATAATGACCATTAAGTTTCATGGAAATTCACGCATCTATACAAAGTTGATACGACAGATGGGCTTTCTTTTAAACTGCCTATACTAGGTACCATTTTCAAGCTCTGTACCAAAAATCAATTAAATAGGAGCAGTAGTTTAGTCGCAAATGATTTTTTAAGTTTTTGCCCCGTTTGAACACGATGTATCTTTCCTAACAGCTGATTATGTCTATACGCATAGGTCATACACCTATTTAAAAAGGGTGTTTGCGTTTTACTCTGATTTCTAAGCTATTTAAGTAGTTCGTTTGAAAAAGTAAACTCATTTTTATTTATATTTTATTTCATACTGTATCGAATTAATACTAAACACGTATAGTATACGTAGTGTAATTTAATGCCCCTCTCTGTCATATCAACTCTGTATATAGATTATTAGATTGAGGAGACACATAAGTGTTATATATTTTTGAATATCATCATTAATTTTTTTTTTTTTTGTGGTGGTAAAAATCATCAAATGACTCCTTCCGCCCTGGGTGGGGCGGAAGGGACTGTCAGACTTTTACTGACTAAAAAACCACCCTGTTCCTTCTGTTGCCCTTTACGTTCCGGGGCCACGGTATCCTGTTAAGACGTCCCGCAACCCCGGCAGGGATATCATCAGTACTGGACTCAAGATTTCTAGTAGATACTATAATACTTAACCCTTTGACTGCGGACGAACATTCGCGACACCAAACGCAAGTGCGGCTAGCTACCACTGTTCACGTGTTCGCCATAGAAAAACACATACGGTGTGTGTGCGCCGCACTTACGTTTTTAGTCGAAACATAACGTGTGTGTTTTCCCGCAGTCAACATGATACAAAGATTTCAAAAATATTAATTGAATACTTTCTGTGTTCCAGGTGGCTCTTCAATCCAGATGTTTTATAATTTTGGATATCTACACTATTTACACTTAGGTATATATTATAAATAGGAAAGATTTGTATTTTTGTAGGTGTTTAAGTTTGTAATGAATAAACTCAAAAACTACTGAACTGATTTGAAAAATTCTTTCACTGTTGGGAAGCTACACTATCCCCGGGTGACATAGGCTATAATTATATAATATTTTGAAAAAAGTTAGGGATCCGTGAGGAAAATCACGCGAACTCAGTCGGGGGAGAGTGCTAGTATACGGGGTCATTGAAAATTTACTCGAAACCTGACAAGCGGTCATTGGACCAACCCTGAAATTATGAAAAAAAAAAACATCAGCTGTTTCTTACAAAAATGCTAAACAACATGATTGTAATATCATCATCTGCCTAGCCTTTTCCCAACTATGTTGGGGTCGGCTTCCAGTCTAACCGGATGCAGCTGAATACCAGTATTTTACATGGAGCGACTGCCTATCTCACCTCCACAACCCAGTAACTGGGTAATTCGATACCCTAGGTAAGACTGGTTGTCAGACTTTCAAGCTTCTGACGACTCGTAACGACTGTCAAAGATCCACGTATGACAGCCGGGACCAACAGCTTAACGTGCTTTCCGAGGTACGGAACATGATTGTAATGTATGAAACATAAAACATGAAAATGTATATACATACTACTACAAATTTTAAAAAATGGCCTACATAATTATTCTCTATGCTACTACATAAGAGGGATAAGATAATATATTTATTTGTCAAAAACACGTGCAATAATAGGGTGGTATTTTTATTTATTTCGAAAGTTAGTATTTTATTGACAATGAGATCACTTTAATTAGTCGCTTATATCTAGTACGGGTGCTCGTGAGCTGCGCATGTGCACTGACGGGTAGCCCCCGTCAAGAGGAAACGTGGGCGAATATATTTGAAAATAAGAGAGATAAACTACATGGCGCGCCCCTCCACAGTTCAAAACGTATGAAAGTGTTTGTTACACTATTTAAAATACTCACAACGCATGCGCGCGTTGTCAGTTGTTGCTATTTGTACCGCTTTATGAGCATTTACTGTACGTTCTAGTGCTTATAAAAATAATAAATGCATCAATAAAAAAGCTTTTTTACAAAAAAAGATAACCGCCTTCAAAAACTACAAAATAAAAAAATTACTTTAGCTTGGAAGTCGGCGGCCCTGGTTTTGGTTCTTATATGTAGGTATTGCCACCGACTTCCAAGCTAAAGTAATTTTTTTATTTTGTAGTTTTTGAAGGCGGTTATCTTTTTTTGTAAAAAAGCTTTTTATTTTTCACTTTTTAGTGCTTGTGTGTTAATGTTTGAAATCCTTACATAAAGCCCTTTCAAACAAAACCTCACACGATATATTTAATTTTGGAAAGTGGTAGGAGGGGGGTTGACGTACCCCCTCCCCACTTCCTTCAGTCAGACATCGACTACACGTATAAACAAAGCAATTTTTCTTGTTACGGCGGTTCTGCTGTGATTTTATAAGGAGTTCCCTTCCATATCTCCAAAGTTCATCATCAGATCATGACAATATTCCTATGGGACCTATTCCGAACTATACTCTTTCAAACAAAAAAAAAATCATTCAAATCGATTCATAATTGGCGGAGTAATCGTAGAACAAATATACAAAAAAAAAAAAAAAAAACATACGCGTCGAATTGAGAACCTCCTCCTTTTTGAAGTCGGTTGAAAATAAAAACATGAGGCCATACAAATAGTAGATATTTACTTTTCGGTAAAAATCATTGCTTTAAAGTCATAAACTTGAAAGAAAACAGGCGAGAGCATTTGAAAGGAGCAGTGGTGTAGCTGCCCCCTCCCAGCTTACCCCAGGTCACGGGGGGGGGGGGGGGGCATGGCCCCGGGCGGTATATGACATGATATGACATGGAGCGGCGGCAAGTGCCACGATCTTTTTAATTATAAATAAATAAATTAAAAAAAAAAACTAAACCGCGCCCCGTAATGTTATAGAAATTACAAAGTGATATTAAAATGGTACTGTTTTAAGAAATAGCGGTGGGCCACCATTTCTTCCTGATAGTAAGTTCCTTCCGAAGCAGTGGTAGTTTATCTCTACTTTCAATAGGCTGTAAGATAAACATTAGGGCCGTTGACTAGAATATTTAAACTTTTAACTAAGAATTAAAGTACCCTACTTTAATTCTTAGTTAGGGGAGGGAGGGATCGGGTAAAAATCCAGCCAGCCCCGGGCGGCGAAGACCCACGCTACGCCACCCGAGGAAAAAGCACCAACATTTCCTCTTAAGACGGCGGAAGATGCGAAGACACTAATTATAATCTTTATTCTATGAGTTGATCTCCATTCTGTGCGGTGAACAGTGTGTGCAGCTTCCGAGCGAACTCCGGGCCCACGCGCCGCGCTCGCGAGCCCCCCACCGCCGCGCGAGCCACTCCTGTGTCAGCTAACTTGTCGATGCCGCCTGACGATTGTAGGGACTAAAAACAACAAAATAATACAAGTTATCAAAAAGCTAGGATGAACAAACCTTTTTTCATTCTGGTTTTTGTACGAGAAATACAGAAAAGGTACGTGAATTGATCGTCACGCCTGTTCAACGCGGATTGGCGATTACAGACATATATATATTATATGTTCAGGTTAAGTGGTAGCTTCAAAGTCTGACAACCAGTCTTACCTAGGGGTATCGTATTACCCTGTAACTGGGTTCTGGAGGTCAGATAGGCAGTCGGTCCATGTAAAATACTGGTATTCAGCTGCATCCGGTTAGACTGGAAGCCGCCCCCAACATAGTTAGGAAAAGGCTAGGCAGATGACGATCATGAAGTTCAGGTTGCCCCTCGATGTTTTCCTTTACCGACCAGCAGAGGTGTACCGTGTACCCATTAGTACACCCACATTTCGCCAATTAAGTTTCATGTAATAGGGAGCGAGCCTATTTCCATCAACCAGGCACAAATCCAGACTCCGAGGCTGCTACTGAGAAATTCCTGAAACCCAATAACACCTTACCTGACCTGGGAATCTAACCCAAGACCTCATGCTCAGCAGTCGCGCTTTGCGACCACTAGACCAATGATACAGTCTTTTTTTTTAAAGATGGATATAATCTTCTCATGACTTCTTCCGGTCTGGGCGGAGCAGAACACACTCTTCCTGATTAAAACCCTTCCATGTTCTTACGCCTTTGCGTCCCAGGGCCGCGGTGACCTGGATCACCCCTAGGATAGTATTTAATGATGTACGATTACCTTACCTCATACAACGCTAATGGCGACCTGTATTGCGCGCAGATGGCTCGCGACGTCTCTAGACTGGACTGCGGCAATATGGCTAACATCTGCTGCCATAGTCTGCCTACACCGACACCTAGAACCGATTATTGATTAATTTTAATTATTCGTGATTTTTTTCCTTGGTGACATACCGACAGCAGGGCCACCTACCGTGTCCAATTGTATTTACAAACCATCCAGGAACACATAGAACTAAACACACAAAATTTCATTCAAATCGGTCCAGCCGTTCAGGAGTTAGGTGACAAACACATACAGAGAAATTATAGATACAAATAAATAAAATTGAAGTGTCCGTTTGTAATGTCAAATAATAGCTTTATCTAAATTTATATAAAAGAGAAAAGATTACTCATTCACTCAACTCAAAATATTGAAAACAGCTTCACGTATATTGATAAAATTTGGCAAGGAGGTAGTTTATAGTTAGTAGATGTCCACTAAGAACGGATTTTCCAGAATTAACCTTCTCAGGACATGAAACGAGAGATCGAAATTTACGTGGACGAAGTCGCAGGCAAAAGCTATGTACTGAATGCATATGATGTGTTTACGTGGCACTTATGCCAAAAAGACATATATAATTTTTTTTTGTCTGTCTATATATATATGTTATAAGAAATAGCTACCTATAGGCTACCTATTTTAAAACGACAATTAGCAATAACTTTTGCACAATGTTGCTTAGTTTGAACTTGAAACAGTTTTGTGAGGGCCCCTATATTTTTTTTATGCACCGGGGCCTTTGACTTCCTGGATACGCCCCTGGGCATGAAAAAAAAAATTAATAAAACTAACCGTCTTTATCGACAGCGACACACTTCTTGTTGTCGCCCCTCATATAGAACGCTGCTTGCTCGTCACAAGCGCGCTTCGCTTTTCTGAAAATAAAAGTAACTCCGTAAACAAACAATGGTGCCGATTCCTTTGTTCACAAACTAGACTAAATTTAGAGAATTGACATCTCTTACTAACATACAGCGAAAGGAAAGGACGGTGACATTAAAGAACTAAGTTAGCGATGTCAAATTAGTTTTGCATTGAACTTCTCCGTAGTTTTAATCCATACGTTTTAAGATGTCAACTATAACTGTATGGATGTGTCAGATTGACTAAATTTGACAGCTCTTATTTACATCGGTCTCTTTCTTATTTTATTGGACAGAAAAAGATGAAAATAGTCTAATTTTAGTTTAGTTTGTGACCAAGGGAATCGGCACCATTATTATGCTAAAGCGGTTTATATTATTAATTTACTAGCTGTATCTCGCGGTTTTACAAGCGTACAGTTTCTGATCCGCTCCCGTGGGACTCGCGTGATGCTAAATAGCCTATACTATTCCTCATGAATCCGGCTATCATTTACAAAAAGAATTATTCCAATTCGACTTCTAGTTCCAGGGATTAACATGTTTCAACAAAAGGAACAGGGTGGTTTTTTAGTCAGTAAAAGTCTGACAGTCCCTTCCGCCCCACCCAGGGTGGAAGGAGTCATTTGATGATTTTTACCACCTAAAAAATTAGTAATAGTCTAATAGTTATCAGTGTCTGATGCCGAGTGCATCAGACACTGATAACTAGGTATATGGATAACTATATAACTACTCTGGGTAAGTATCGTGGTTGGGGCGGTCAAATGACATGCTTTTGTTTATTATATATATGTTTTTGTACCTGTGTGTGTAACTCAGTACCTAATAACATAGTTTAAGCTATTATTATGGATCATGTAATCAGACATTAAAAAAATATATGTATATCTAACGTTGGGCGGTTGGATCAAGGGCTTGATTCAGTAAGCGGTACTCCTGGACACGGCGCGTATTGTTAGGAGATTCCTTTCTCAGGAGCCCTGACCACCGGTGTTCGACGGTGCACAATGTCCACAGATATATACTTTTAAGGACAACTATGTGATGCTATATCTTAATATTTTAGTACTGGGTGATACTAAAAGAAAAAAATACGTATTTTATTATTTGAAAATAATTTAAAGATCATAATATATAAAAAATAGCTGTCGGCCGCGGTTACACCCGCGTCTTTGGTTACTGCTCCGCTCCCGTAGGTCGAAGCGATGATGGTATATAGCCTATAGCCTTCCTCGATAATTACTCTATCTAACACTGAAAGAATCATTCAAATCGGACCAGTAGTTCCAGATATTAGCGCGTTCAAACAAACAAACACTGCAGCTTTATAATATTAGTATAGATTTAGAATATTAGTATAGATAATTTTTTATAGCAAAAACTTACTTAGCAGGTGCTTCGGCGATGGCTTTAGTTATCTGTACAATAGTTAAAGCCAGCTCACTAGCCGTATTTACAATCATTGTGTCGCAGTCACCAGCTACCAATAAATCTGAAAAAAATATCATTAGGAACTTGTAAAAAAAATGCCTCAGCAAAAATTGTAATTAATACAGATATAACAGATATCTTAAAACAATTTTTTTTTTAAATATTACTTTGTAATTTCTATTGTTGGATTTTCAACTTTCGTCGCTGAGCCGAGCGTTCTTCTTCTTATCGTGTGGGTAGTAAGGCCTTACGACCCTACACACCCCAGTGTCAGAATTTCTAAACCGCCTCAAGGGCCTCTGACATGGTTTGAGTGGAACAGTAAGTCCAGGTTTCCTCACGATGTTTTCCTTCACCGATGCCAGTGATGTCCAAGATAAACTTTAGAAAGTACATATGAATTGAGAAATTCACATTGGTACTTGCCCGGATTTGAACCCACAACCTCATGCATGAGAGGCGGGCGAGCGAGCAAAAATCCAACAGTGCCACAAAGCAAAGTAATATTAAACTAATATTGTTTTAAGATATGGGGGTCGGCCTCCAGAACTAGACAAGCAAATGACAGCGTTACAGGCGCCTACACCCAAAAATGAAATTCAACATCAAAAATGTAAACAAAGGAATGTCATTGTCATAGTGACACTTCAGGGGTAGTCAACATTTCCTGAGTAATTAAAATTATTTGGTATTTTTTTTTTATTTCGTGCTTTTACACGCAGATCCGGCATGCCAAAAGTTAAAAATATTATTAGCCTAAGTTCTAATGTAAGGGAAACTTAAGTCTATTTTAAATGTCGAAAAAATTTTTTTTGTCTGTTTTTATTTTCGTTCGGATTAAACTCAGAAACGGCTGAACCGATTTTGACGGGACTTTCACAGGCAGTAAGCTGATGTTATAAGGAGTTTTCGCTACTTTTATTTTAGGATTAGGCATCTACGCAAAAAAAAGAAACGGGCTAGTAAATATAATAACAAACTAACAATACTGTTACACTTGGCATACCTGCTATTGCTAATTCGAAGTCGATTTCAGTCATCGGAATTCGATTACTGTTGGATGTCTTGCGCCGCGGTGCGCTGTGAAAAGAAGTGTGAGTGCTACGACCGTGGGCAACTTTTTTTCTAAATCACATGAAACAAAAAATAAATGGAAAGTAAATAAACAAAATGCATGCAAACAAAAAACAAAAACAAAATAAATAAATAAAATAAATAAAATAATTTTAATGACACAAAAGACCTTTGTAGTTTGTATACAATTCGAATACATTTCTAATTCAAAATAAGTATCTTTGTTTGCCCAGAATAAACTCCAGAACGACATAACAACACGCCTGTAATCCATGAAACGTTAGGCAGAGGTGTACCCATTAGTACACCCACATTTCGCCAGTTATAGGGGGCGAGCCGGGCTGCGACCGGGCACAACCCGGACGATGGCAATAGGCTCTAGACTCCAAGGCTGCTACTGAGAAATTCCTGATGGTAAAACCCAATAACACTTTGCCCGATCTGGGAATCGAACCCAAGACACGGTAGAACCACGTAGTAATGTGAAAAAATGGGGGTGCTAGATAATAACTTATTCTCAAAATGGGCAGTAGATAAAATAAGATTGCGAACCCTTGATCTAAAGGTTGCGATCCCCTGAATGTGCGTTTACAAAATGTATAGCTTCCCATGACGGGGACTTTAGTTTTGTAATATTAAATAATATAAGGCGCAAGACGAAGCAATCACCACGGGCGCCTAATTACTCACTTGAAGTAGTCGTTAAGATTGAACACTACCAGCGTCAGCTTGCAGTCACACAGCTGGCGTATCTCCGACAGATGTGAGCTGAGCGTGTGTGCGCTCACCATCTCACAGAGCTCCTCGGCCTCGGCAATGTACAGCGCACGGTCGCACGGTTCTCGTAATTGACTTAGTTTCACCTGGAAAATACATTATTAACCTTTTGACCGCCAGTCATGTATAGATGACAAACAAAAATGTGCCCAGCGAGCCACGGTCACGATTACATGACAGATTTAAAATACGTAAATAAACCTCATAAAATAACATTGCTTTTTATTACCTTTGCTAGTTATGTTCCATGACTTATCCTAATTTATATTATTAGTTCTTATATTATTACTTCTTACTTTATTTTCATCTATTTAAACATAAGATGACAAACAATTATAAACTTTCGAATTCAGCTTTGCAAATGGTTAATAGATACCTATTCAAATGTTATCCTAACTTCCTAACTAATATTATAAATGCGAAAGTAAGTTAGTTTGTTTGTTTGTTACCATTTTACGCCTAAGCCACTGAACCGATCGTCCTGAAATTTTGCATATACGTTGCCAGGTGTATAGGGTACCTTTAATCCCGAAAAAAAGTACTGTTTCCGAGGGGAATCACAATAATGTTCTTATGATCATAGATGGCGCCACGTGTCGTTTCGAATCATTATTTTACACCATGGGTAATCCATCCGAGCATCCTTGAGGCGGTTTAGAAACTCTGACACTAGGGTGTGTAGGGTCGTAAGGCCTTACTACCCACACGATAAGAAGGAGACCATGGGTATTTTTTTTCGCAACTTCGTGTGTGTCCGCGTTAACCGAAATTTACGCGGACAAAGTCGCGGGCAAAAGCTAGTTTGTTATAAATGGGAAAGTAGTAGTATATTTGTTTCTCAATCACGCCAGAGCGGCTGAAAAGATCTGAATTAAATTTGGCTTTCGTTTAGAAGTGAAAAGTTCAATGTGCCTTGGATTAGAAAAACGGCTCCTCAATTTGACATGCATTCAGAAAGGAAAATCAGCATTATTTAATAGTCAAAGTATTTATTACAATTACACCATTTACAGGCACTTTTAAATTGTCAAGAAGTCGGTCAGTTAGTCTGAAAGTTAGAGCTAGTTGCTCGTTCCAAAACGGAGGTAGGCCTCTATGGAGAAGAACGAGCAAGAAACTCCACGGCACTCCTTTCAATTAAGTTTTCAATAGAGTAACTAACCTGTCCACTTGCCGCATCCAGCGTCCTGGGTATAGTCCTAGTCCACACGACGAGTGCGGGGTTGCACAAGTTATGCACCTGCAGGAGATGCGCGCCCGACGCCGCAGCCTCGCGCGGCACGTCCGTCATGTACCAGCGCGCCCACAGACTTGGGTGACCCTCAATATTCATGTACTGCAAAACCAAATTTAGAGAATTGGCATCTCTCACTAACATACAGCGAAAGAAAAGGACAGTCACATTTATAAACTAAGTTAGAGATGTCAACTTAGTTTTGTCTTATACTTTTCTTTATTTTTAATCTATGCGTTTTAACACGTCAACTATAATTGTATGGATGTGTCAGATTGATTTAATTTGATAGCATTAATTTACAAGTCTCTTTCTTGTTTTATTGGACGGAAAAAGACAGAAATAGTCTAAGTTTAGTTTGTGTGTGTGTAGTTGACATTATTAAACAATAATTCCAAGACGTAACTTGTCTAAAGAGACACCTTATTTTAGCCCTGAAAACTCGATTAAATATCAGTTGACTGTACAAATACTGCCGACGTTTCTTGGCGGCCCCGAAGTTAGCCGATTGCTGCGCAGTAGACAATTTCGTTTCTATAAGATCCATTGCGCAGCCAAACAGCTATCTTCAGACCGCCAAGATACGGCGGCCGTACTATATAATTTGCTACTGCCCACCAGTGGCCCCAGTCGCAAGTCCTACTGCCCGACGGTAGTAGTCTGGACTTTGTATATATGCTAATGTCGCGCCGAACTTTGAGATAAGATATTCTTTATTTGTATATAAACATGGAATACATACAAGAGCATGCAAGATTAAAATCATTGTTTAAGTCCAGTCATGTTTGGCCGTAAGTATCGGCGCACAAATATTTCTATAGTATTGAAAACTACGTACATAATCTCACGCCTTTTTACCATGGGGGTAGGCAGAAACTACAGAACACCACCTGCTACGATCCGTACATACTCCTTTCTCCTCATCTACTTTCATACATCTCGTCATACAAGCACGCCGGTTACGAGTACTCCGCACCTGACCTTTCTGACGGGCCTCACCAATAAGGTCAGTGTAGGTCTTCCTAGAGCCACCCCTCCCGGCGTAGCCACACAAAACAAAAAAAATGCATTGAAAACTAATTATTATTTTCATTGACAACTAAAAATTATAAAATTTCACAAAAAGAAAATAATTTTTCTAACACCATGTCAACATTTAGAATGAAAAAATAAACCACCGTGTTTGATTGCGAGATGAAGGAATAGTCATATGTAGTTCAGATGCTGTGCGATAGGTGTCGCTACAGATGTTTCACATAAATAAATCATTGTTTGTTTGTACCTTCATACACTCTCCGGGCTTGTATATCTTGTTCAGTTCAGAAGCTTTCATCTTTGCCGCCTTCTCTTCTTCCAACTTCTGCCTCTTAGTTTGCCTCTCCAGTGCTGCATTTGATGTCTTCTTTGCTTCGCCTTTTGAAGTGTCTGTGGAATATTATAATTCCATCATGCTAGAAAAACGCGTTATATCCAAGCAAACTCTCCTGCTTTGCGACCACTAGACCAACGAGGCAGCCTAAATAAATAAAATTTATTTATTAATAGGTTCTGCTTCTGTGTTCTAGGTTCTGGTTGGTTTGGACTTCCTCCGCGTCAAAGCTGATTTCTGCATACAAACTTTACGAATTTTGGAAAATTCTTCCCCATAATTATATCGTATCGTACTCAGTCTCCTAACTATAAACTACCAACCTGTCAAATTTCATCTTTACACATCAAGCATCAAGATATTTTGTGATGAGTGAGTGAGTGGGTGAGTGGGTGAGTGAGTGAGTGAGTGAGTGAGCGAGTGACTGAGTGAGTGACCTTTCGGTTTCGCTTTTATATATTTAGATAAACAAAGATGAATAAACTATACCAACCTTCACTCTTCCGTTTTGCATCTTTATCAGTTTGTTCTTCCACCTCGGGAATGATGCCATCACTGGTGGTTGAATCAAACTTTTCATCTATATTTATCGGAACTGCGTCGTATTTGTTGACATAAGTGTAACAAGTGGGTTTGTTCTGTGTTGTTATTCGTTTTTTTTTACTATTGCATCGGTTTGGACCTGTAAAAATAGTTGTAAGTGATGATAAATAAATAAGCTTATGTAATTCAAAGCATTTAATTCAATAAGAACATTTATATGCACTTTTTAATCATCAAGGAGTCAGTCAATCAGTCAGAAAGTTGAAGCTAATTGCTAGTCTAGTTTAATTTAATTAATTAAATATACATGTTTTGTTTTTAGTCCCATGTAATAGGGGGCGAGCCTATTGTCATCAACCGGGCACAGATCCAGACACCGAGGCTGCTACTGAAAAATTTCCAGACGGAAAAACCCAATAACACATTGCCCAACCTGGGAAGCGAACCCAAGACACTTATATGTATGATTTATTTATATAAAAATATGATAATTATGTTCTATTTTGTTTCATTTCAGAGCGTTTTGTTTCGTTTCCCATTTCAGTTTTATAGCTTTTTGTGCTATGTCTATGATTTGCCACCAAGTGCCACAAGTCTCTGCACCATAAGTCAAGCTTATAATAATAATCATTTATTTCAGGAGATTATTCCCATATCACTAACCACAAATTATAAAAATAAAATTAAATAAATAAATTACATTAGGTACATTACATTACATTTCAATTAGGTTAAAATAAATACTAAACATAGTCATTAAAATACTTGCATTAAAATAAAACTATAGTGTCACTACCTGAAGCATACAACAATGATTATCGTAGTGACAGTCAAATCTCTCAGCCATCATCCTCTTCAGGCTTATGTAGGTATTTTAAAATTAATAGAGAATAAATTGAAAAAATACTTTGACTTTGACTTAAGACCCGTCAGACAATTAGATACCTAAAGTAAAACATACATACATGTGTCAACGTGATCCAGCGGTACATTTTCCATGGCAAAATCTTCAACGAGCATGTTCGAGTCATCTCTGTTGTATTCTCCGAGAGAATTATATTCAGAAAAAAGGCTATGTTCATCACCCATCTCAACATCAGTGTAGAGGTTCGGTGTGATGGTGTTATTATCAGAATTTGTATCATAATCCACAAACCTGGCTGAAATAGAAGAGAATCCCCATGAGAGCTACTGAGACCACTAAGATAACTCGTCATAATATTGTTTTGTGGCTCAGAAATGATGAAAGATGTTTTACATATAGCCCGAGTCAGCTGAAAACCAGTGCCGTGGTTTCACACATCTTTACATGGGCCCAAATCTGATATGCTTTCAAGCTAGAAAAGTTTCATTAAAATTGGTTCAGTAGTTTACAGTCTAGATGCGATAATGTGATGATTAAGTCCAACTCCCATTTGGCTAATTTCACCGTGACCATATACTTTTTTTGAGAGCTGGATCCACACCTGCTGTTACCAAGTGATACTTGACTTCAACGCAGACGAAAACGCGTGCTAAAAGCTAGTACATGTTAATGGAGATGAAGAACTAAAGAAGCACCTTGATTACAAAGGGAATGAGCTTTGACAGTCTTCTTGTGACCAAAATCAGTGCAATCGAGTTAGATCACAACTTTTGAAGTTTCTTATTGTGGTTTAAATGTTTTATATCTAAAGAGGACAAAAGCTCCTCATAGTAAGGGCGGATCCAGGGGGGGGGGGTCAAGGGGGTCATGACCCCCCCGGGCTAACTATTTTCGTTTCATTAGAATTATTATTGTAACCAATGTTGATTTTGGTTTTTAGTTACATAATTTTCATTGTTAAGATACGACTTCGGGGAAGAGTGAGACAGCTCCGACACAAGTACCATTGTAACTTACTGGAGCTGCCTCAGTTTATGTATGACACAATGTTTGAGATGAAATAAAATATTTTGTATTTTGTTTGTAATCAAAACGGAGGCTCCGTTTTGACTAGACCATATTATATGACCATCCCCTGACTTGAAGGCTGGATCCGCCCTTGCCTCCTAGACAGCAGATGAAGATAAAGTACAAACCGTCAGTATCCCTAACCCGCGGCTGAATTTCATTACTGTCATCATCGCTGTCTTCAGAACTTATAGTGTATACTATATTTGGCATTTTAATTAAATATTGGGATTTTCGTTGAATACTTTTGCAAAATATTCGCCACTGGCTCTCCGCGTTAATACTGACTATCTATGACTATTATTGATCAGTTCCCATTGTTTATTTACTCGGGTTCGGTTTTACCAGTTTGCCGACAGTCAACTTGACATTATGCAAACAGTTACGTTTTGACTTTCGTTCTTAAATTATTTAGCCATTTCAACACAAGTGTTGAGGTTAAAAAAATGAATTACTTAACATTTATATTCATTTCAAAGGTTTAAAACAAAGATTATCAATCAATTACTGTTTTGTGGCTTCTGGAATTGGGTTTCTCCGGTACCTCCGAAATACTAAGTCTTATAAAATTAAAATTACCGAACGTCAAACGTTACGTTATTTCTTATCTATGTGTGGCCGTCTCTTGTTAAATAGTACGTACTCTTTAAAACTTTAAGATAAGCGCAATAAATAATAAAATTGCTTAGCATTATACTTGCAATATCAGAACCTGCTTTCGTAAAAAAGAATAGACAGTCAATTCAGTATCGTTTTGTTATTTTGTGTACTCGCCGTACACGGCTGTACGACAGCCGGGCACGCCTACTTCACTTGTGTTATTTTCATCGAATTATCATCGATAGTACGCAGTGACGATACTTTATGAGTACTTGCAGCGCATTGTCAATATTTTATTGGTTACCGGCATAAAAACAAGGAGCTAGGTAAGTATCTACCTAACAATTATTTGTGTTTTATTTGTATGATGACGTCACGGCACTGCGCATAGCGCCTACAGTCGCTTACTTCTAAGTTTGAAGTGATGAGGTCATCTTTTATTAGGCATTCAATACAAAAAAATGGACGGAATGTTCTATTTTTGAGACTAACGCGTCTAGCCTAAATATCATCTTAATTAGTTCTAGTTAGAATATAAATAGTATTTAAATAATGGTTTAAATGTTCTATTACCCTCCAACTTAGGTAACTGGGCAACAATTCCCTGCAGACCATTTTTGAACCTTATTTTAAATAGCATAAGAGTTAAAGTAGTCTGACAGTGAAGTAGCGGTAGTACATACCTACAAAATTATAGAAAAAACGAATTTTAAATAGGTTTGCAATAGCTAAGATCTATTTCTGGCAGACAACCTTGGTTTACACTCAAATGCACGCAGCAAGTCTAGGTATCGATCTACTTAGTTTTTACCTATATAAACTAATATTATAAACTCGAAAGGAACTGTCTGTCTGTTACGATTTCACGACTAAACCACTGAACTGATTTTGATGATTCGTGGTAAGTTTGGAACCCAATAAAAGACTACTTCTTCGGCTTCAACTCCCTTGTCGAAAAATCGGGCCTTTCTGGTCGGATGACGGACGCCCCTAGGCGACTGGCGATGCCACCTGCAGACCACCTCTCATGGAGGAGGCAGACCGTTTTGCGCCCTTCTCCGACGCCCAGTTCGTCTCTTGCGGGAAGGTTGATAAGATGCGGCTTCTCTGTCCCGCTCGGCCGCCTCTTTTGCAGACATGACATCCTCGAAGGAGGCTCTACTCTCGACGAGCCCCCTTCGACGACGGCCAGGAGCGAGAGATCGCTTTTTTAAAATAGCTTAAGTTACTCATTATAATATTAGCTATCTGCCAATCAAAATCGGTCCAGCCGTTTCGGCAATTAACAGTAATAAACAGACAGACAGTTAAAAAAAACATTATTTTTTCAATTTTATTTGTTTGGATAATTAGGCAAACAAATCTACATCGCATTATCGGGAAATATTATGTGTCAGTATTCATTCTATACAACACAAACGGCTTATCATAAATGATTAAAAATAGTGTTTGTTATGTTTGTATACTACAGAATAGAATAGAATAGTTCTTTATTTGCACAGAAAGTAGGTACAAGGTACAGATGTGTAGTTTAAAAGACACAAAACACTAAAAACACAAAACACAAAATACTAAAAACAAAACACTAAACAAAATACAAAAACACACAAAACAAAATACTAAATAACTACCTAGCTAAATGAACCATCACAAAATTCATTTTTTTATAATATTCTTTGACCTTCAATATCTCCTTAAATAAAAGATATGTTCTAGCTAGAATAAGAGGCGCAAAGTGGGTGAACAACCTCTGCGTAAACCCTTCGGGGATTACAGGCGTGATGTTGTGTATGTTCTGTGATTGAATCGTATGCCTTTCTTTTCCAGATACACACCATGGCTCCTCTAGAACAGCCTGACGGGACCCTTGGGGAGAGACACCAACATTACAACAAATTACTCAAAGAAGCTATCGCCAATAGTCAACCGGTTGCTGACATCGCGGTGGATGACACTGATGTCGAAAACTTACTAAAAATAGACCTGGCGTGTCACAACAAGGATGTTGATTATATTATCAACGTGTTTAAACGTGGTGACATGCTCTGCGTGTCTCGTGCGCTCGCGCACTGCACCTGGCTGGTGACCGACCCCCAGTACGCACACGTCATCAACCCTGACTACCTGCACACACAATTGCTCCCTTACATGAGGACTAAAGCCTTCATAAAACTTAATAAATACATAAGACATAACATACAAGACGAAGGACGCGCTGAACAATTTTACCTCCATGAAAAAAAATTAACGGACGCTGTAAAATGGTTACCACTCTGTTCAACCACTTTTATGGAGACGAATATCGAGAAACATGTTGAACATTGCAAACTTAGAACATTTAAACGGCTTTGCGAAAAATCTGACAAAATCTTCGAAATTTTTATAAAGAAAGTTTTTTACTACGATAGAACAAGGTACGCTCAAGCCGTAACGTTCCTTTTAAAAGCTGATGTCGATAAATATCTAGACATATTAGAAAAAGACGATTGTTTTCATGACTTTCCCCGATTTAATGATAAAGCGACAAATATCATTATGAGGAAATCTCCGAAGAGAATCATTGATAAATTTGATCGGTATGTAAACTTTGTCGACATACCGACATTTTCTAGATACCTCAAAACAGACGAAATTAAAACATTCTTATATACTCAAGCTAAAAAAGATGATGAAAGACGTTACAATTTCCGAAGATTTTTTGGCTACGACTCACTTAAATATTTTATAAAAAGATTGCCTGAATCCGAGCAATTTGGTTTCGTGAAGAAAATCTTCATTGATAAAGAAAACATTGAAGCAATCGAAGAGAATTTGAAGGTTGGCACGGAACCCTATGATATGAAAAAGTTGTACAACGCAGTGAAGGCCACACCGAGCTACATGTGGTATCGTTACGCAACTTTTGAACGTGCGTTTGAAGATATCACCAGAATGATATCTAAGGATTTGGATAATCATAACAAAGCTCCCATGCTGACTGTGCTAATGTCGTGTGCCAACAATAATTTGGAGCACATCCAAACTTTACTGGAGTATTACCTTAGCAAGCACAAGAAAGAAGAGTATCAGTTCACTTTCAAATTCACCACAGAATTATTTCGCAACACAAACGTTTACCAATACGATGAGAAAACTTGGAACTTAGTAAGCGAACTATTTAAAGTATTGTCAATTAATGACGAATCAGCAAAATTCTATACATTTGGTAGAAACAACAACGTAATCGTTGAAGCCATTATAATATATAATGTTCTACGTGGTCAAACTATACCGGCCGTCATACAGAAACAGTTCATGTTTAACACGTTAAAATCCTATGAAAGTAAACTCAACGAGGAACAGAAAGAAAAGATATTCCGTTACTTGTATGACATTTTGATAGGTAAATTTAAACCTATTACAAAAGAAGAAGAGCTGACTGAGTCAGTCAAGAATATAGAGACTATTTTACTGCTACTGCGTGATTGGAAAAAGGAACTGTTAGATTATCCTTTAGTAACAGACAAAATTAAGGAATACGTTCAAATAAAAACTAAGAACGCGTGGAAGGTGTCTTTGTTACCTATATACAACTGTCATAAGCCCTGGCGAAGACATATGTTTGAAGAGTCCATTGTGATGAAACCATGTGAAGAGGTGTGTTTGAACGCTCTGAAGCACGACCCGCAGCTGCTTCAGCGGTACGAGGAGGACGTGAATAAGTTGCGAACTAACGACGCTGTCTCATTGCGACGCTTGATTTCCAAGCTACGCGTCTACTGGCCGCACTCACTCGCCAAACACTGGACCGACGCCTACCTACAAAATCTGAACAGAACTGATGGCCATAAAGCCACCATACGAGGTATTTGTTCAGCACTGCCACAAAAACCGTTACTTCAAATGATAGAAGAATACAAGCCTGCACAAGCTAAAATTGACTGGAATAAAGTTGACGATCGCTTTCTCAGTATTCAGCGGTTCTTTGCTAAAAACTTGCACATCGCACGTCCGCAACCATCGCCCGATACTATCTTGTTGTTCGCTAAAGGTGACTACTTGCAGTTCGCTCTTCCATCACTACTGGCCATATTTTACAATTTGAATGTAACCGAAAGTCAGGAGCATATACCGAAACTCTTAGATGCCCCAGTGTCAGTACAAAAACATGGCATACGACTTGCGTATCAAAGGCTGGATCAAGATTCCGTTAAAAAAATCTTTTTCGATTGCTGGAAAGCATCTAAAAATGCTAGCATCAGAGCTATAATTTTTAAATTTACGTTCGAACTGCTGTGCCGTGAAAAGGACCCCGTAAAAGCGGTGAGTCTATGGGAATTGATAGAACTGTTTATTGATAACTTAACATTTGCAGAAGACAAAAAGATTTACAATTTAATGTCTGACGTTGAAAAAGTCCCTCTAAATGTCAGAGCGAAATATTTAATGAAGAGTTACAAGTTTATGAAGACGCTTATGCTTAAAGTTAAAGAAGAAGATCGCAGTCATTACCAAGTGCTAAGCTCGCAGCTGGCGCAACATTCACGCGAGATAATGGAAGACATGTGCCCGGATTTCGTCACTGCTATAATCCAGGAGTTTATCGACAGAGACTTTTTTGTCTCTGGAGATAATTGCGAAACAATTTACTCATCTGGGGGAATTTTATCTGTTCTCACTGCATATTTACTGTGCGCTAAAAATGAAAGTATTCAAACAGAAAAATACGAAAAAGTTTTAGTTCCCTTAATGCAACGTGCCTTCGCAAAGTGGGACGAAAAACGCGGTGAAACTTACATTATCCGCACGCACTTTCAGCACTTGCTAACACGTCTCTCTGATGACTTAAAAGAATATGTAGCAGAAAAAAACATGATTATACCGTTAAAAATGTTTATAAATATACAAGAGGAATTATATAAAAACCTATCAGTCACAGTAAACTACATGATGCTAACAAAATGGAAGTTAACAGTAGCAGTGACAACACTGGTTGACAAATCAAGCTCTGATAAGAAAGAATGGGGCAATATTGCAACAGAAATAGCTCCAGAGCTTGGAAAAATTTGTTTGGCCTATTTAAAAGAAGATGTAGAAACTCATTTCCCTTGTATTTACCGGCTATATACTAAAGTGTTGAGCGCAATGTTTTCGACATTCATTACTGATGATAAGGATAAGGTGACAATTTACGAATGCATGATTGCCGATACTGACTTCGTGCCAGGTTACCTCACCACGATAGAGAATACCCACAACTTTTCTTACGATATGGACACGTATGGACCCTTATGGAAGCAAATGTTTGATCACCCTTCCGTGGAAGTAAAACTCCACTATTATTATCGGAACCGAGACGGGAGACGCTACTGAATTACTAAAACCAGCTTCATTATAAGTAATTATAATTATTAATTGTTCCAATCGCCCGCCTCCTATGCATGAGGTTATGGGTTCGAATCCGGGCAAGTCCCAACTCCCAATGTGACCTTTTCAATTCATATGTACTTTCTAAAGTTTATCTTAGAGATTACTGACATCATTCCGTGCCTCGGAAAGCACGTGAAGCTGTTGGTCCCGGCTGTCATACGTGGATCTTTGACAGTCCTTACGAGTCGTCAGAAGCTTGAAAGTCTGACAACCAGTCTTACTTAGGGGTATCGTATTACCCAGTTTCTGGGTTGTGGAGGTTAGTTAGGCAGTCGCTCCATGTAAAATACTGGTATTCAGATGCATCCGGTTAGACTAGAAGCCGACCCCAACATAGTTTGGAAAAGGCTATGCAGATGATGAAATGAATTGTTCCAATGGAGGGCAAACAAGGGCTCGTACACCGAAGGCACGAACATTGATCACGGCGATTTCAGACTTATATCTTAATATATCAAAGCGAAGAATCACTCACTTACGCAATTCATCCCCTAAGGGTATAAGATGGGAGTCCAAAGTTCGTATGGGCACTATTCAGTAATCTGTGGTATGGGGAAGAAGAATAGATCGCCAATAACCGACATTTACGTGGACGGAGTCGCGGGCAGAAGAAAGTTAATTATAACTCCAGGTTTCCCCTCAATATTCGGTGATGTCCAAGATAAACTTAAGAACATTAATTAATTATAATTACTTAATTACCTGTATTTTGTTTTTGAATAATTTGGCTTGATTAATTTTGTAAATGTTATTTACCAAACTATTTTTGGGTGTCTACTTACTTTTGGTTGAGATTACTAACCATATTCAAATAAATAAATCGTGAGATGTATTACCTATTTACAAGTTATTTTTACTTTGTTTTAATTTAACCCTTCGAAGCATTTTTAATGTAAGTTTTTTTTTCTTACGGAAATTTATTTTGTGCTTTTGTGATATTCAATAAAAAATATATGATAACAATACATGTTCTTTATTTAGATAACTTGTTTACCGTCTTGATGACCATCAAATAAAAGGAAAATGAGAGCTGTGTAACTGTCCGTAATCCACCTCCCTCTCCATTGTTTTGGAGGTTTATAGTAAAGGAGTCCCAACCCGTGCATTGCCTGGGGGCCCAACATGGTTAATCCGGCCTTGTGTAGGCACCTATCTCGAAAAACGCCATCATTAAGCATTCGGATGTTTAAAACTTTAAATCGGGGATTTAGTTCATTAAAAAAGCTTTTTAAAAAGAATACAAAATCCTAATCCTATCCTCCTGTCCTAACTATTATGATTGCGAAAATAAGTTTGTTTGTTACCTTTCCACGCCAAACCATTAAACCGATCATCCTTAAAACTTTGCATATACATTTTCAGGTGAACAGAAACGGACATAGGGTATCTAGTTTTCATCCCGAAAAAAGTACAGTTCCCGAGAGAAGTCACAATAACGTTCTTATGATGATAGATGGCGCCACATGTCTTTCGAATCATGATCGAATTTTAAATTCAATTTGTGAGCGAAGCCGCTGGCGAGAGCTATTAATTTATAAAAGCGGGATAAAATAAAAACAAAACTAAGATATTTGTATATTCTTGTACATTAATCTGCTTTCAAAGATTCATTATTTTCTTTTGTAAAATTAAAATCCGCACACGAAATCTCTAAATTCCCGCTGCTCCGAAAAAGCGGGATTACGGTAGTCCCGCCCAGTGACATTCAAGTTAAAAATCGGGATGTCTGGCAATATAACTGTTTGTGTTTAGCCAGCCCTACGAAACGAGAAAAACGACAGTAAAAACAGTCCAGACAAGGGAAACTTTGGACATAACAATCACTGTTCCTCCGTCCTCTCTTGTAATAGAAACAAAACACTTGCGGAGATTATATGATTCTCTCTTATTGTTTTATTCGAGATTTTAGGTATAGTGTTGTGCTCTGTCGGGTACATTGTCAAGGCGACAGCGAAATCTCAATAAAAATAGAATGGTCGAGATGATTTCTTTGAGAAAATTAAGTAGATATCAAATATAATCATAGCTGCCTGAATATAAAGTTATTTCCTTAAGTACTTGCTAAAAAAATATTTTATTCATGGCAAAATTTTCCCTGTGTGATTTGAAGTTTTAATTACTTAGTGTTGACTTTTAACATACATATTTTTACAAGTTAATATCTTCTTCCAAATTAGACCTATTCTTCTTGAATCAGCACCATCAGTACCTATAACGTGTTTGTAAAACTATAATTTTATCTATAGCATTTTCAATGGCCTATTTAATTGGTAGGTAGTTAAGTACTCAACCGGCAGCGCAGTAACAATAGGTGCCGTTCTACAAAGTCAGCACACGCTTAAGTTCTCATTCCACCACAAGCAGCGGTAGCAAACCGTGAACATAATAAAGAGAAACATAAATGCAGACAGACTGCCCCATAACGACGAGCACACAAGCAATAGATCTAGCACCAAAAGTCAGTCACTATGTACCACTTCACAATTGCCGTACGCGGTCAACTAAAGGCCATTATAAAAGCAAATAATTCAGACGACACCGCGTAGGTATTTACGTTCACACAAAACAAATATGAACGGAGCTTTTTTTGATCTCTCGCGTCTGTTTGTTCTAAAATGTTTGCTCTATGTCTGCACTGAGGGCTACGCGTTCCCTCCACTCCAGTCTGGCTTTGTTTACGGGGGCGAGCGGGCGTTGCACCTCCCGCCACGCCAGCGCACGCGTGACTAATTTAAAAATAAAACTTATATTCGCTGCTGCACATCCTGTGTTCCTTGACTAATCTCACTCAAAACTTATTCTATAATAACTTATTTTCGAACTAAGTTTGCGGCCAAACAAAAAGGTTTTGATTCGCATTCCAGACGTGCAAACTTGTGCTAAATATTTCAGTTTTTTATTACAAATAAAAGTAGTGTTTATGGTGCCATGCAATCAAGTCTGCCTCACAGCGTAAATATTTGAATTCCGAACTTACCGAACAGATAAAATAAACTAACAAACTTTTTTTAGTGCACACGTGTAAAAATTATGAATGTGATCCGAATTTGTAAATCTTAAAAAAGTAAAAATGGATTGGCGCGAAAAACTGTTTGGGAAGGTGTTGGTCAAGTGTGAATCGGGGACTCAAAATGGCAAATTCGAAAATATATCCACGCTGGAGGCTTTGTCCGACTGCTTGGACGAGGGTGAGGGGGCGGTGTGCGGAATATACTTTTCTTTCGCAAATATAAGTGATACGAGTGACGATTTCGGTGTTCGTTTGGAAGAGGTCTACAAACGAGTGCATCCTCGTTTGAGGGTCGTGCAGGTTGTGTTGTGGGCTCATGTTGGCACTCCTGAGGGACTGGTGGAGCGGGAGGCGGGGTTCCGGAGGAGTTTGACCGGGAAACCGTGGTTCGCTGTGCCCTTCCACGATGTTGATACAAAGGTACCTACCGCATTAACAACTCTAACATGGACACGGCAAAATTAACTCAAAATATTGTTCTCTGTAGGTAGGTATGTCTTGTTTTATTTCAATCATTAGGTACTTAGTCTGGTCACACTCCCAAAGTGCAGCACAGGAATCAGAAACCATCAAAACTATACTTCATTACTTGTGGAATATCTTATTCTAGAGTGTGAGAACTCAAAAGAGCAGCAGATTCATAAAGACCACTCACCACAGACCTTATAACTCCATTGCCATTTTCCAAAACCTTTTTGGAGGCTATATGTTTGACCTCTATGGAGTTGAAACACCAAGGCCATGGGGTCCGAGCGCTCACCTTGTTTTTCGGGACATCGCCAAGTGACTGGTGAACTCTTCACATGACCAGAGCTTTATCTTTGGTCAAAGAATCGGCATTGCCATATACAACATCGCAAATCGCAATGCTGCCAGCCTTATGGTCACTTGCCCCATTGACTACAATGTGGATGAGTTTTTGATGCCCTATGAGCTTCCTCTTTTCTTTTTTATAAATTGTACAGTCAACAAAAGAGATAGGTATGCAGTATGGTCAGATATAGTTAAAGTTCTCTTTCTACATACCTTGTAATTTTATAATTGTTTAACGTTTTGTGATTAGTAAAGTATATATTTGATCTAAACTAATATTATAAAGAGAGAAAAAAAATATTTTTGTTTGTTTTTTTTTTGTAACGGATAAACTCAAAAACTACTGTACCACATACATACATAGATAAACTCACGCCTTTTCCCATGGGGGAAACCAACACCCTACTCCCTACTCCTGGGAACTACTGTACCAATTTTAAAAATTCGTTTACCATTAGAAAGCTAAATTATCTGCGAGTAACATAGGCTATATTTTATTTTATTTTTGCGCAGACGAAGTCGCTGGCAAAAGCTAGTTATTAGGTAATAAATAAATAATACATGTAGGTACACTTGCACAGTATTTAAAAAACAAATCCATAGACTATTGCAACATTGTGGTTTCTAAAATTCTCAAAAAAGTTCCGTTTACCAACAGTGTAACATCTTCACCTACGTAATGAAACCACTAATAACCTCTTTTAATCTTCGACAGCTCAAAAAAACAATCATCGGAAAGCTCTTAAGCAAATTAAACAAATCATAATTTTAAAACGAAACGTTATTAGGTACTGCTTATTACATCAAACACTTTGGCTAAAACTTCGTTTAAACACTTTATTTTCCTTTTAATTTATTCCATAAATGTTACCTTACCTTTGAAACTCTTTGGAAGTTGGATTTCAGATTTTGAAAGCAGGTTTGTTTGTTTATTTAGCCTTTTAGGCTTCTGGTACTTTAAAAGTCAGACTTCGGTCATATTTATTTGGAAAACCAGCTCAGCAAGGAGTTTATTATTATTGTAAGAGATTTTAGAGAGAGAGCACCTGTGTATGGGCACACAACTGTGCACTATATCTCCAGTACGCAAAAAATCTTGTGTGTATAATAGCCCGATTCATGAGGAATAGTATAGGCTATATAACATCACGCTGCGACCCACAGGACCGGAGCAGTAGCCAAAGACGTACATAACTTGAAACGAGCGAAAAACCCGCGCGTTCGAATTAGAATGAAGCAGCTATAGTGTATGTTTGTAATGACAATGAACATCCGCGCAATAACATACAAAGTGCATTAAACCATGCGGCTCTTTGTCGGTACTTCTCATTATCATAGGTCCCACAATTTTCTGCTACCGGCATGCGACAAGCATCCTTATTGTAGATTATTATGACATAGACTTTGTTTTGCTGTCGATAACAAAGCTATAGGTATAGGTACATAATATATTTGTTCGTACGTGGGTATATTGATATACCAGTATTCTGCGAATATATTCACGATAAAGTCAAAGTCAAAACATTTATTACAATTAGACCATTTACAGGCACTTATAAATTGTCAAGGAGTCGGACAGTTAGTCCGAAAGTTAAAGCTAGTTGCTCGTTCCAAAACTAAGGTAGGCCTTTATGGAGAAGAACGAGCAAGAAACTCCACGGCACTCTTTTAAATTTGGTTTTTATAAAATCTTGGTTACATAATTCTTGTTGATTCTACATGTGATCACAATAAAGATGAATGTAAAACAGTAGTAAAAATAATAAAAATAAAGATGTAAGCCATAGCAGTTAAGATACTTAATGAAGAATGTCGCAGTGTTAGCATACATTAGACACATCACATAGGTACTCATATAACTGCCCATAAAATGATGTAACATTTATCAAAAAATTATTGCTGAGCATGAGGTCTTAGTTTCGATTCCCAGGTCGAGCAAAGTGTTATTGGGTTTTTCATCAGGAATTTCTCAGTAGCAGCCTCGAAATCTGGATCTGTGCTCGCCCCCAATTACATGGTACTTAAACATAACTGGTTGAATATGTGTGTACTAATG
Source organism: Hoplodrina ambigua (assembly GCA_949774945.1). NCBI lineage: Eukaryota > Metazoa > Arthropoda > Insecta > Lepidoptera > Noctuidae > Hoplodrina > Hoplodrina ambigua. The sequence continues at coordinate 874,154 of OX458984.1, forward strand.
GGTACAATTCTGCCTAACGCTTCGGGGATTACAGGCAAGTGAGAACCCAAACAAGTGTCCTTCCATACCACTAGTAGATTAGTACGATATTGATCGTACTTTAGCTACTATCTCAGTAAAGACACGGTCATTAATCACAGACCGCTTCCGCGTTCATCTGGAAGTAAAGAAAATAGTCCATCAGCTGGTCAGTCCCACGCGAATGGTCAGTCATTGGGCCCAATGGGGTTGACAGTAATGGTTTAAATAAAAATATCAGCTTATTTTTACTCCACTGCAGAGCAAAGGCCTCTTCTTATACAGAGAAGGCACGAGCATTGAAAATACCAATACCGCCTAAATCGCTGATCGTAGAGACCTGAAACTTGGAGCGTATGTATGTTATTTCTACGATGTAAACATCCAATAAGAAAATCCATCCGATAAGAAAAGGATTATCCAAAATTCTCCCCCTAAGTGAACGAAATAGGGGTCGAAGCTAGTTATGACTAAAGGCAGACAATTGCTACGAAAGTATCAAGTCGTTTAAAAAATATTCCTTGATCCAAAAGAAAGTAGGTATCAAGAAATGCACCCCGCGCCAGCAAAAATCCCCTCAGAACTACCAGGCGTCCATAAAATCCAAGGAATGAATAGCGAGCCCACATCTGCATAACTACTTCTACCTCAGAACGTTCCTAGGTTCATTGAAATGGGGGCCCCTAGTAATTACGAGTAAGAGCCGGGGGGTTGCGTCAATGCCATGTATCACCCTAAATTACTCTCCACCCTACACTTTCGCTTAGAGGGGCTTTTTTACATGTACACAGGTGTATTTTGATACATTAACGTGCTTTGTTTAGATTAAACTGGCCTTTACATGTATAGAAATAGAGGTGGTTTTTAAACAATAACTTTTTAACAAGATTATGTAGAAAAATCTCGTAAAAGTTTAATGCAAACCTTCACTTGAATCTAATTTCGTTCTAAGAGCTATGACAAGCAGTTTCTTTGTGTCAGCTGTTTCCATTTTTTTAAATAATAGAAACCTTTCTGATTTAGCAATTTCACTAATGCTAATAATAAAATTGTATTAATGTGGAGGCCGGGAGCTAGAAAACATTCGAGGTTTTTTGCGCAAACAATCAAATCTTAAGTATTTTTTAGTTTCTTGGGAGTATATGTTTGTCTATGAATATTGCAAGTAATGAAATGTTTTTTTTTTAATCAATACTATCCGGGTTTTGAAAAGCGTGTCGTGGAGTTTCTTACTCATTCTCCTCCATAGAGACCTACCTACGTTTTGGAACGAACAACTTTCTGACTAACAGATCGACTCCTTGACAGTTCAAAAGTACCTGTAATTGGTCTAATTGACATAAATGTTTTGACTTTAACATATTAACATAAAAGCTGAAGAGTATTTTTGTTTATTTAAACGCGCTAATCTTTGAAACTACCAGACGAATTGGCAAAATTTGTATATGATAAGAGATTTAGAGGCCAGATTTATGACGAACAGAATTGGCTCTAAAGTAATGTTTTGTTTATGTTTGTTTGTTTAAACGCGCTGATCACTATAACAGCCAGTCAAATTAGAAAAAAATGCATTGTATATGATAGCCAGATTCATAAGGAACAGTATAGGCTATACATATAACATCACGCTACGAACTACAGAGGCGAAGCAGTAACCAAAGACGTAACATAACACCAGTTGAAAAAAACCAACAATTCCGAAAAAACTCTCTAAATTCAACAATTCCGTCTGCTACTTCACGGAATTGCTCCCAGGTCTTCAATTTGGGATTCTAGATAATAAAAGCTCATGTTTTTAGATCTAAAGATTTATTTTGGGCATCCCACGTACCCTATTTGCCCGTGAGCAACCATTAACTAAGGAATTTTCCGGAATCCACTTGTGAAAGAGGGTGCAAATGGCACTGACCTGCCTACCATTGGACGGCGCAAATGATACGAGCCTAGATAATGGAGTGGAATAAAAACTGATGAAAGACACTATCCTTGTGATGTAAGATGTATTTCTGACTAGCTTATGCTCGCGGATTCGTCTGCATGAGTGTTAATGGAGGGTGGTGTTTTTTTATATACTTATTCTTTTATATAAAAAGTAAGTCAATTGATTGATGTAGTCAACTGGTAGTACTTAATTGTAATTATTTATTTAAAACTTTATGTACATGTAAAAAAATACACTGTACAAAGGCGAATTATCCGTTTCGTACATAATATTTATTTGTTTTGAAAGCGTTATCTTACAACTTTTTTTAAATGCAAAAGTTTGAACGTTTGATGTTTGTTACTTAATCACGGCATAACAGCTGTACGGATCTGGGTGAAATTTGACAGACATAGATTATAGCCTGGAACAGCACATAGGCTACTTTTTATTCCGGACAAATATAATGTTCGACGCGGACGAAGTCGCGGGCAGGAGCTAGTATCTAATAAATTGTGTTTGTCGTATAAACCTAAAACTTTTCGAATTTAAAAGACGACCATAAGACTATCCTTCCAATTTTAAAATTCGAATACTTTTACCGTATTAACTATGTAATTACTCTGTGGTATTACATTGGCGCGCTCATGTTCGACCGTCGGGACTGTAATGCCCGGAGACCGACCGGTCAGACCTACCCACACATTCGCACGACTATTCAAGTATATGTGGAAGCAGATCGCACACGTGTTCTTGATAGCTGTTCATACGTAGGCTTGCCATCATTTTCAGGAAGCAAAACGGGACATTTCAAGCAAATCTAATAAAAATGTCGAAATTAAAATTTTATTCAAATAATACTAAGTATAGTAGAAAATATAGTAGTCTTATCAAGGGGTATCAGATTACCCAGTTACTGGGTAGTACTTCATAACCCTATGGACGTTAGATTGGCAGTCGGCCCATGTAAATTACTGGTATTCAGCTGTATCTGGTTGGACTGGGAGCCGACTCCAACATAGTTGGGAAAAGGCTAGACACATGACTTAATAACTATTTTTAATTGAAATTAAAACATTTTTACACGACTGCCCCAAAAAAAGGAGTGTTATGTGTTTAGGGTTAATGTATGTATGTATGTAAGTATGTATGTATGTATGTGAGATTCTTTATTCCACCATAACTTTTAAACGCCTGAACCGATTTAGATGTATGGGGCTAGTTAAAAATAAAAAGAATCCTGTGTAGTCACTTTAAAATGTAAATTAATACCAGCCTCAATTATTTTTTTAAATGAATCTGGTCGTGTCTATGCTTATCGTCTAGAATTTGACAAGTAGCTTTAAAAAATATATAACACTGTAAATAAAAATCGTTGTAAAAAAAAACTGACGAGTAAACAAAGTACAAATATGTGCAATTTTTGCAGTCGTGTTTTTTAATTTTTTAAATTATAGTAGCTTGTTTGGCTCAGTAATATTTGGAGCTTGCTTTTACTTTTGTAATGAACTCGTTTTCTTTTATATAATAAAAGAACTGGGTGCATGTCATTTAAAACTTTGTTCACATACATTTATAAGCTGTTTCCACAGATTTTGTATGGCAAAAGACAACTGTGACGTCACTTACTAGCTAACTCAATTGATTAACTATTTATTCATTTCAGAATAACTAAAAATCAAATTTTATCGTTCATTGTTCTAGCTTGCTTTTTTTCTCTCTTCCTGTGTTATTATTAGTTGTGTTTTAATAATATTTAAAAACTAAAACTAGACTAATCTATATATTTTGTGCTGTCATTTAATGAACATGAGATGCAGAAGAGAGAAGTGTCTTACTAGGATGCTTCTAACACTTATCGTGTAGTACAGTTGAGCAAATAAAGTATTTTTAGTTTTTTTATCGGGTTTCAGAGGTAAAATGTCAAATGTTTTTTTTAAAGAAGTCTTGTCTGATGTATGATTGGTTTATGGTGTCAAATACCCAAATACGGAGACATTCCCGTATAAACGGGACGTATGGCCACCCTATTCATACGTAGACTTTATTGTATGGTTCACTGAGTTTGATGTCTTTTCAGAGTTCGAAAGAAATGTATGAAACAGTTGGAGCGAATGACGTCATTTCGAATCCAGTTAGGTATTTCGTTATTGTGACATTGTTCTGATTAAATAAAATCATTAATTGTCATTTATTTATTTAAACTTTATGCACTTTTAAAAAAATACACTGTACAAAGGCGGACTTAATGCCTTGGGCATTTTCTACGTCTACCTTAGGGTGATGCAGAGTCAAAATATAGTAGGTGCACATGTACAGGAGTCTTTTTGTTAGTTAGATAAAGATATATTTATTGCATAACTGTGTAGTACATTAAGACAGATTAATGAGGCTGTGGCATAGGCTATGTATCATCACGCTACTACCCTCGGGAGCTGAGCAGTAGGGGGTAGAACTGCGGGGTTTAGAACATGTATAATTTCAAATACCTTCACGAGACCAAAGAGAGAAGGAATCCTCTAAAAACAAAGGAACACTTGAATAATATTAATTTGCCAAATTGCGGCGGCTTAAAATAAATGGTCAAGCCTAACGAGTTAATGTGACATGTGGAAAAAGCTTTTAGCCCCAGAGTTATAAATATTTTGTTAATAGGAGACGAATATGTACATGAAGGGTGGAAGGGGCATTGAAACGAAAACTTTTACAATGGATCCAGTACGTGATTCTACAGCAGAGGTTCCTAACCATTTCAAAGTCAAAGTCAAAACATTTATTACAATTAGACCATTTACAGGCACTTTTGAATTATCAAGGAGTCGGTCAGTTAGTTCGAAAGTTGAAGCCAATTGCTCGTTCCAAAACGGAGGTATGCCTCTATGGAGAAGAACGAGCAAGAAACTCCACGGCACTCTTTTAAATTAGGTTTATAAAAAATCCTGGTTACATTGTTCTTGTTGATTCTACATGTGATCACAATAAAGATGAATATAAAAGAGTAGTATTTCAATGTTGCCACCCCTACAAAGTAGGTAGCTGATTTTAACTCCTCCCCCTTTAAAAAAAATAAAATAAATAAATACATTACATGTAATAACAAGTAGGCTTCATTGATCACATATTAAGTTTATGAGAATTTCATACAGACTTTCAAGTCCATTATTCGAAATGAATAAACCGATTTTAATGAAACTCAACGCGCGAAGGGTACATAGGTAGTAAAGAAGTTAGTTTGTTGAAACGACAGTTCTATGATCCTTGAGGAGTTCTGTGCCATATCTTCGAAGTTCAATAACAGATCATGACAATATTTGTGACCAATTCCGGAGTAATATACAGTTTATATATAGTTTCTTTATTTGAAAGATCAAATAAAGAAAAAAATACCCAAATCGCTTCAAGTGTTTCCTTGGTTTCTCCAGGGTTCCATCACCAGATCCTGACCTACTGACCATGGTATCACCAGGAAAGTATACCATTTCAAACAAAAAAAGAATTTGCCAAATCGGTTCAGGCGTCTTCGAGTATTCAGAGAACATACATTAAGAACCTCCTCGTTTTTTGAAGTCGTTTAAAAATAATTCGCAAGATATTTATTTTCTTAAAACCTCGTCTTGTTTCAAAGTAATTACAGTCAATCTTACAAACATATATTTACGGCGCATTGTACAAAAGATCAGCACCAGTGGAGCATTGTTTCGTTGCTGCAACATGAGCCTGTGACGATTGTTTATCACTGTGCTTTGTAGCACCACTGACCCCGGAGAACAATAGGACGAGATGTGAGGAAACATTGTTGAGGAATCCACGCTCTAGTAATATTGGAGACATAAAAACAGTGCGCGTTTCTTGCTCATACCATACGAAACTACCGTTTGGAAGGGAGAACCAGATTCAATTTTATTTATTCTGGTAAATGACGACCACGGTTCAACTTCAAATGTTTCTTTTAATTTAATGGTCTAATTAAGCGGTTGCCTAACTTATGTCAGACGTCTAAATATCCGCGCCCAGCACCAGAAAATATTAGGATACTATCAATCATTACACAGATGGAAAAAGTACCTTAAGTTTTATTGCATTTTTTTTTAAACCTAATTTTTGTAGGTGGTAATGTCGTACATGTAATCTGTGAATAACGTGTAAACAGTGTCCACGATAACCGACATTTATGCGGACCAAGTCGAGGGGATAAACTAGTAAATAAATAAAGGTAGATTTTCTTAGAAACCGATGAATGTCTTCGATTGAAACTTAACTTTATTAATCAACTGTTTATTATCTACTTTCTAAATTAAATTACATTTGAAAACATCCATCGATTTCTAAGAAAACTTCAACTGTTACTATATATCTGCCGACCCTGCATGCCTATCTCTTGTGTTGACTGCGGCTACAACAGTTAAACTTCACGTAACACCGATCCAATATTCCTCCCACTCCTTGTATGGGAGACGAAGTGAAATATAGCAGAGAACTTTATTGCTCGGCTCGCATTGTTTACGCCATCAATCTTAGTCAACCAGCGGGTTGGTACTGCGAACATTCCCCGAAGGACCACTACTAAACTTTCCAACTCGATGACAGCTTATCTCAACTTACCTGAAACTGTTTAAGTTTTAGGTGATTTTCAATAAGTAAATATGGGTTTCAACACTGATATTATACAAGGTAGAATAAGGGACGTATTTCAAGGGAGTATGAACGACTTTTAATAAGGAATCAATGTTGAAATCACCAATAATAATCAGCTGTTCTCTACGCCACGCGGGGCGGGACTAATGTGACCAGTCCTATACTAAATGTATAAAACCGAAACAAAACAATTTTACTTGTTGCGACAGTTCTGCTGTGATACTATGAGGAGTTCCGTCCTATATCTCCGAAGTTCATCATCAGATCATGACAATATATGGGACCAAATCCGAAGTATACTCTTTCAAACAAAAAAAGAATCATCAAAATCAATTCATAAATTGCGAAATAATCGCGTAACAAACATACAAAAAAAACATACAGCCGAATTGAGGACCTCCTCCTTTTTGAAGTCGGTTGAAAACCCATCCGTGTTTCGCCTAATGCCCTTTGTATTCCAGGGCCGCGGTGGCTCTTTTGAACAATATATGCAGCCCTGGCAGGCACTGGGCCTAGCGGGCCCCAAAAATGATAGTGGGTACCTACGGAACCCTTCGTGTGCGATTCCGACTGGTCCTTTATGGGGTTTTTATTAATCTGTGAGTCGCATCCGTGGAGCGCTCGCTTGTTTACACACGGTCACAAAGGACAGAAGTCAGGATCGCATTGTTCGCGGGAGCATTATCTCGCGTCCTATCGGCCCGCCTGTGTTACCAGACATATATACATACACTCGAGATAAAATGGACGCAATTGACGCATGTTTATTATCTAGATTACCATAGACTGGTCTTGGGTTCGATTCCCAGGTCGGGCAAAGTGTTATTGGGTTTTTCCATCAGGAATGTTTCAGTAGCAGCCTCGGAGTCTGGATTTCAGCCCGGTTGATGCCAATAGGCTCGCCCCCTCGTACGTGGGACTTAAAAACATAACTGGCAAAATGTGGGTGTACTAATGGGTACACCTCTGCCAAACCCTTTGGGGATTACAGACAGGCGTGATATTAAGTATATATGTAGATATTTTTATTTTTTCTAGTATCTGTCCGCGACTCTGTCTATCATATACAAAAATAATATTCCAATACGGCTGACAGGTCCTGAGATTAACGCGTCTAAACAGATAAACAAGAAAAAACTCTTCGGCTTAATTATCGAGTATAGATTGTGGATAATTGGAACAGCATATAACATTATTATTTAAAATGCCAATAAAATGGATGGCATGAAAAATCAAAACGTCAATCTTAGGTAGTACCATCATCTTTGGCTGCAATTCAACACATTTTTAGTCTGTGTACCTACCTACACAGACTAAAAATGTCATACTATTTATTTGAAGTCGCAATACTGATAGATTATACAGATAAATTATGTATGATCCGCGTGAAATGAGGGTAGATGAATAAGGTCTTACCGTAATCCTAGCTTTACAAATTGAGGTCTAACGAAAATAGAAAGATGGGATCTTTTCGCGGAAAGATAACATTAAAAGCGTAGAGGAGTACGTTTTCCTTAAAGAAAGATTAATTTTACGAATTTTATTTTTTATTTTTTTTTATACACAGTTACTTTTAAGTCATCCTGGAACCGAAAGCCATATACTCGATCATCAAACTCGAAACGATTGGGACCATTTTTTTCAAAAAGTAACAATAAAAAAAAATCAGCTGTTCGGTACACTTTGACGAGTTAGACGAACATAAATGTACTGAACAGCAGATTTTTTTATTGTTACTTTGTGGAAGGGCGCATCAAGTTGTAGTAGTTTATCTCTACCTACCCAATTTCACCAATGTTACATAGACCATGAAACTCAAGCCAATCACAAGTTTCTTCCAATTTCAAAATAGTTCACTACAACTCAAAAGTTTTGACATTTCACTTCCCGCTGCGTTCCAGCCCATCCCCTACGCTCTCTACAAAGCCAGCAATGTATTGTTCTTGACACCATTGTTTGAACTCGGCTATCATGTCATGTCACTTCCCAATGCATGCAGCTCGGAAATGGGAAACGGGTAGTTTGTGAAAACGGGAATGCGGAATAGTTCTGTCAGTCAAAATATTAAGAAACTAGTTTGTACTCACGATTTCGCCCTCATAGATCTCGAGTTTACTTTCAAACGTAGCCTGACACTCGGTAATAGTGTAGCTTGCTATCAATGTAACAGTTTTTGTAATCAGGACCATAAGAGTAACTTCCTCAGACTACCTGTCCTGACAACGTACAAAAATAAACTTGACTCTAACACAAATTAGTACTTTAAAGCTTAATATTCACAAAGGGATGGAAAATTGTTTACAAAATCAATCCAATATCATGGGGTAGACAAGAAAATAAATAAAACATCCCCATTATGTAAACGAGGAGGTACAATAAAAAAAAATCTACGGTTTGTCATACCACTTTGTGTATCCTTGCCTTGCCTTGGCAAAGATACACATGTGTGTATCCTTGCCAAAATAGCTTTCTTCGAGTACTGAGCCACGGATAGACAGACAGACAAACGGACGGACCAACGGTCGGACGGATTTGGCGAAAATATAAGAGTCCCTTATTGACTACGGAGTACGAAAACAGTGCAACTGCTTACCCACAGTGATCATTGATCGTTCCTTCATTTTATAAGAGGATATGCATCATGCGTGCGTCAGTCTCATCGTATCAACGGTTTCCTGTCATTTTCAATGAAGACAGACTAGATCTAGGACATCTACTAATTGACCCTTACTTGTCTACTGAACTGAATATCAATCTTTATGTCTATCAGTGGATTAAACTCTTCAACTCTCTTCTTAAAGACACAATACTTGAAATAGAATAGAGGAACGGAATATCCATCCAGCCGCGATAATACCATGTAAGTTAATCAATTTCTTTGACTTGGATGACATATTTTTTTCCGTTATTTTGATTTAAAAACTAAACTAACTAGGTACAAAAACGTTATTTTTTAAAAAAATCTTTGAGACCTTTAAATATACCCGCTCCCGTCAGTCGTAGTGCAATGATATAGCCTATAATCTCAATTATATTAAACGGGCTATGTAACACAAAAAAAAGATTAGCGTGTTCAAACAATCAAACAGACCTCTAGACCAGAAATTTAATTTTGAATTAAAAGTCTCAACATCATTTAGTTATCATCAGCATTTTTATGTATATTATACAGCCTGAAATGTAAACCGTTGCAAAAACGCGGCAGAACGATTCGCCCTCAGTAGTACTAATGGAACGTAGAGTTAAACTTAAAATATAAAAATATTTTTATTTTAAAATATTAAAAAAAATATTCATAAACTCGAAAGCGTGAGTAACAATAGTTACACTGTCACGCACACAAACGCAACGTAGCCAACGAAATGATACCTACGTCCTAACGTAGGTATCATTCAAAACTCATGCGCTACCGACAAAGTAAAAAGCAATAAATCATAAATGTTCAGAGAAAAATAAGCTCTCGTGCCTTGTGATACGGTATAAACTAGAGCGCGTAGCTTACACTCTCTTCATTCGCCGCCACAGATCAAAAAATGCCGCGCCGTGCCGCGCAGTGTCGCGCACTCGACGCTCAGTTGTCTTGCGGACGTTGTACTTGTAGGTTAAATAAGTGAAAAATGGATTGAAATTACGATTTTTCTAATTTTGAGTGAGACCCATTATTAAAACTAAAAGAATTTATTTAAAAGTGCTCGTTTGTGTGTGGAATGTAGTGGCTTACACTTCGAACACTTGCTTCGATACCGCGAAGTGTAGGTAAGTACTTTGTGAATAGTGAAAATTCAGAAATAGGTTAGGTGATTAAAATCATTGTAAATAAGTTGATTCAAATTTTTTAAATACGCCTAAAATACTTACTTTATTGTCTTTGTTTAACTTGTTTTTTTGTTTTCGTGTTCAGTAAGTAAAGTTGTAGGTAATAAAAAGTATTTTTGACAGTCTTAAGCCTGTAAAAGTAGGTATGAAGGGAGAAATGGAATAACTTTTTGGGTGTTGTGTTACATTAAATTAACAAAAGATCAGAAAATCAGCTGTTGATAAGCGCAAGGGTTAACGACCCTGTGTTCTGGCGCCCGCGCCGTCAGCCGCTCGGGTCTCGGCCGCTGCGTTTGACTAGGTACTACTATTGGATTGCGTTCATTTTCGAGTTTCGTTTTTCACAATTGTGAATCTGCCATTTTTATATTTTTATATTTGCCATTTTATATTGTATCCATTCGTAAAACAACAATTAATTAACACAGCTCCATTATCGCCGATCGCTATCGGGGCGTCGAACCCGCAGTCTTTATGTATACAACTCACGACAAGGTTCACTGAACTACCGGATAATGTATTGAAGAAAATCAATAACTACCCTCTCCGTTTTGGAGGGAAATTGTTGAAAGGAAAAATGATTTTATCTATATGTTACCGGCAATTTGTATAATTCAGGTATTTTATACAATACTTAGGCAATTTTGGGGCGTCCAAGCAATGTATCAAATATTATGTATATTTGTCCATTTTAAAGGTACTTCACCGGTAGGTAATGAATACAATTTCTAGGGATTGTTGTTACCTATACATCAATTTTTAAGATTTTTATCTGTCTGTTCCGGCTTATCTCCTAAACGGCTGAACCGATTGTGACTTCTACTGACCGGCTAATTTATTAAAAGCTTTTATCTTACTTAACTTGTTCGCATTCAATATTTCACCCTCTTCCAAGGACTCTATCGGGCTGTTTTTTTTTATTTTCGAAAAATAATTGAGTTTCTTTACAAAAGAAATAAAACTCCATGAGAACCGACATTCTTGCGAATAAAGTCGTAGGCCTAAGCTATATCTGCTCATCACTTAATATCGAAAACCGCTTTACGTATAAAGATAAAATTAGCAGGAAGGTAATTTATAGTTAGTGAAATTCCACTAAGAAAGAATTTTCCAAAATTCATCCCTAAATAATTTTCGCGGGCAGAAGCTAGCATACTTACAAAAGTTAAAAATCATTTCAAACTAGATTTTCTGAAAAATAAACCATAGAAACGACATTTAAAAAGAAGCAAGGCGCTCGCTACACTTGCCTCTAGACGTCGTGGGTTGTCGTCGCGGTGAGGGCTCTCAAAACCTCTTGAATGCAGCCCTACAGCGCTTTCTACAGACATTTACACTGCTTTCAAGCGCTACACCCGATTTAAACACGCTTTTTATACTGCGTGCCTGAAGAAATGGCGCGGTTGCAACTTGCGACCGCCATCTTGGATTTTATGAATGCGTGTGTTGTTACTGGCAGGCTTGAAGGGTTCTGAGCGAAAAGGATTCTAGCTGATCTGTGTTGAAATATTTTATCTGTGACCGAAATTTTCTGTCATATGAGCCTGTCAATGAAATTGACAATTTAATGATGTACATCTTTTGATATTAATTTAGTCTAGACCTTATTACCCGTTATGTGGAATGGAAAACTTATTATCTATACTTACAAATAAATTAGATTGAAGTGACTGTTTGTAACGACAAAATAACAGTTAAAAAAGGAGGTTACCAGGGGTAACTAAGGCTACTTTAATTTTAGATAAAAGAATTAGGGTTCCGCGCAAATCGACATTCACGCGAACGAAGTCACGGGCATTAGCTAGTATTACCTAAAGCTATTTTCGAACTCGCCATTCCAGTCATAAAAATTCTCCAGCCCTTTTGTTTTACACTTCAAACAAGCTCAAACTTTACGAATCAACCCTGCAACTTCCACAGGCGAACGAAAGTATAACAAAATTCATAAAATCAGCAGCTCAAGAGACCAATCTACAGTTCCTATCTACTTTAACATCGATAAAAACTTGTTCAGACTTCAGATATTATCCGACTCTCCCAAAAATAACCCCGAAGGATCCAATCTGCATTGTAGCGTATCAAAAGATATAAAGTCAGTAGTCTAAGGGTTGTAATCGCTTGTAATTTAGATGGGGTGGCCAGTCTAGCGTGACACCCCTCCGCTCCACGACTACTCGACCGAAGAGCTCCTTAAACTTGGTTATTTACTTGCTCGATGACTTAATTAGGATTCTGGGGAAAGTGCTTCTTGTTTTGGGTTTATGGCGTTCAATTTTTGTGTCGTGATGTTTTGGGTCTCATTAAAAAGGTCATATTTATTCACTTACTTATACAAAAAAATTATGTAACCAGAAAATACTTATAGGTATTCTCTGACTGTCAGCCAAAAGTGTAAAAAAAGGCAAGTCCACATATAAAAGTAAAACTACAAAAATAGAGATTAAAAATAACCAGTTTTAAATGTTATAATTAAACTTTAAATACTATTGCATGCACCCTAAAGTACAATATTTTGCGTGCGTTACATTGCGCACTACCATAAAGAGTGATTAATATAACAAAAGGAAAAAATCGTTTTCTAGCAAAAAAATAATAATTTGATGTTTGGTGGTATGCAAAGCTAACAGCTATTTGATAGACTACGCACCCAAGTAGGCCGCTGCAAACATAACCTAGCAAAATGGGGCATTATAGATCCCACCAATACCCAGTGCGAGTGTGGTGCTCCTGATCAGACGATGGCCCACTTACTGCATTGCCCAAAGTGTCCCTACACCTGTACCCTAGAGGACGTTAACAATGCCACTGATGCCGCGATAACGGTGGCCACCTATTGGGCACAAAAACTATAATTTGGGGATTGTCCATAATCATCGACTCGAAAAGAAGAAGAAGCTATGTGATGTGTCTTTTACAATCAGTCTGTATAAAATACCATAGACCTATATAATATATTTTTTATTTTATTTTAAAAAGCTTTTAATTTTAAATTATTACAATATTGAGTATTGGACATTGCATTGTCATCAAAACTAAAGGTGTATGCAACATTTCAGCTCAAACGGATAACAACAAATCAAATTATTAACAACAGTAATTTAAATTACGAACAGTACAAGCTAAATAAAAGCTTGTAAGTAAATACATACAATTACATATCGTGATACAAAAGCCAAGCGTAACCCGAAGCCTAATTTGATTCCAAAATAGTTGACTTGGTCGTGGAATAAGCTTCCAGCTTAATGCACATGTCGATTAAGAATGGACTTATCTCGAGTCACTCAGACGAAGGCGCTTTATCTTGTCTGCTTTGTTGCTGTTGATACGAGTTAATTGTAGTTTAGCAGGGGGAGCCGGGAGGCAGGAACAGTATTCCTAGTTTTGTATGTAAAGTCGTTGCCATCTGTATACATACAAAATACATCCATAAATATATCCATACTCCACCTCAATGTGAATAGGTAATATGTATCGTCCGCTTCAAAGTTGATATAGGTATTATTCTACAGGAACCGTGTTTTTTTTCCGGAATAAAAAGTAGCCTATGTGTTATTCCAGACTACAATCTATATGTGTTCCAAATTTCATTCAGATTCGTTCAGTAGTTACTGCGTGAAACAGTAACAAACATCCATACATCCTCACAAACTCTCGCATTTATAATATTAGTAGGATTCAGTGGTGGATCGAGGGGGGGGGGGGCTAAAGGGCTCTAGACAAAGCATCTGAGATCAAACATTAGATTTTTCATTGCTTTTGCATTAATAAATTACTAATACACTTTTATACTAATTTTTCTATAGTTCGTAGTTAGTGATTATTATATTTGCTTGAACAGTGTCAAAAAAGAATGTTGTGCCTACCTGTAATTTAAGAGCATACATTAACTGTTGCTTGTTATATTGTTAAGATTGTCTGTATGTGTCTTAGTTGGTAAGCCTTTATAAATAACTAAATAAATCGTAAATTGAGTCGCCACAAAAGTGACGTCACAGCTGTTTTTTTTTTGTCATATTAAATCTATGGGAGAATCGCGTTTTGACAGGTCATAAAAAGTACGTCAGCTGATTCTTGTGTCTAAATACCCAATGATAGCACAAGCAATAGGTACGCACACTAATGTAAAGAGAATCAAAGTCTCTTTCAAAAAACAAACGTTTTTATTTTCACAAAACCTATTCTCAGCGCCAAGGATAATCACAATAAACTCTCTTTACAAAAATCACAAGACTCAAGAATTCGTCTGTGGTATGTGTGCGCTCGAACGACACAGAATTCTGCGAATAGCTGAGTTGTAATGACATCCGTAGAAGGTAAGACTGTGGCGTCGATCGAATTTTATAAATCTTAAAGTCTTTACAATAAATTAAAATTGAAGTGTTTGTTTGTAATCTTTTTTATTTGCTATCTTAGTTCTATAAATTCTAAAGTTAGTTTGCTACTCAATTACTCCAGAACGGCTAAATGGATTTGGATGTTTGGCACACAGATAGATTATAGTCTGAAATAGCATACATATGTGACTAAAGCAAATATATAGCAGAAGCGAGTGTCATAACAAACAGCTTTTTACTAAATGCATATAAATGTTTACATTTGACATACACAAAAAAAACTATTTAAAAAAAAATTCCATGTCTGTCTGTTTGTTCCGGTTATCTCCAATACGGCTGGGCCGATTTTGACGGGACTTAGAATGACAGACAGCTGCTGCTATAAGTATGAGTAGCCTTGTATTTGACATAGCCTGAAACACATGTTCAACCTAGTTCAGGCAATTAAGAAACAGTGCTCTATTTTAATTTTTAAGATAAATTTCATTGTGATTGTGCCTCTTTTTATGAATAAACGATATTATTAATATTATTATTTTAAAATAATAAGAGATCCGTGCGAGATTTGTTCAAAAGTGCCTTGTAATGACCTAATTGAAATAAATGATTTGACTTTGATTCCGATTTTGCGCAAAAAACAATTAAAGGAACATGTGACAACAAGTTTTAGAAAGGAAATGCTCTCAAATGAGTCCATGTAAGACATTTTAGTTTATCCAATGACACACAAACACAGCCTGTCATTCCTTCTTTACTGTTTATCTCGGACCAACACAGTAAAAAGTCCCTTAACATTGTATTCAAAGGATCCAATTTGGGTCCCTAACTCCTAAGTTTGGGGCCCAACAATGAAATCTCCCAAAGAATGGCTCGGGTTGCGTACGTGAGGTGAAAACTAAGGATGATGTTACTTTCTCCCTACTCTATGAATGGGAACTAGGTGACCGGGAAATCAGGGGGGGTGAATGGTACCTTTTTTTCTTTCTTTCGTAGCATCTCGAGTGTGTATCTACTGGATAACGGATCTGGAAGAAGAAAAATGCGAAAGTAAATCTGTCTGACTGTTTGTTACGCCTTTACGTCTAAACCACTGAACCGATATCAAATTAATTTTGTACAGGGTAAGTTTGAAACCTAACAAAGGATAGGCCACTTTTTATTATACTACGCGGACGTAGTCACTGACAAAAGCTAGTACTTATTTAAGTGCTAAGCGCATTTTTTTACATAATAACCCTATATAAGTGCTAAGGTTGGCTCTATTTGGTAGGAATCCTACTTATATTATAAAAGTTTGTGAAGATGTTTGGATGTTTGTCACTCAATCACGCGTAAACTGTTAAACAAATTTGGATGAAAATTGGTACATAGATAGACCATTTCCTGGCTAATATAACACATATAATACTTTTTATCTGATGTTTAACTTACTTTACGGAAAGTTAATATTGACGCGGGCGAAGCCGCGGTCAAAATCTAGTAAGGTCAAATTATGGCACTGAAATGAAACACATTTTATCCTAATCTTCATGACTCTTTTTTGCAACAGCCCCTATGTCCCGATAGCACCATTCGGGCGAGCCAACCGAGCCACCCGAGCCACAGTCATGGTTCATTACGCGACACGTGAAATGACGGAGACAGCTTTTAGTGTGATTGGCTGCGTGCATTGTCTGCGGGCAATGGCCGACGCGTGCTGTGTTAGAAGCTGAAGGGTCTATGTGCAATAGAGCAGTGGTGCCAGATAGATTTTCAGGAAATTGGATTTTTAAAATATTTTAAGTAAAAAGTCAGGATTTATTCGATCGCCTCGTTGGTGTAGTGGTTGCAAAGCGCGACTGCTGAGCATGAGATCTTGGGTTCGATTGGTCGGGCAAAGTAGCAGCCTCGGAAGCTGGATTTGTGCCCGGTTGATGGCAAAAGACTTGCCCCCTATTGAACATGACTAACGAAATGTGAGTGTACTAATGGGTACACCTCTGCCTAACCCTTCGGGAATTAAAGGCGTACTTGTATATTTATGAATTTTATGACTTCCTCTTGAAAGAACATGGAAAACTACACTTTGCATTTGACTTCGACATCCACACAGACAAGTCCCGGGCAAAAGTCCATAATAAGTAACAGACACTAAACATCCGATATCAAAACATCATACATTTTATAGATAGAGATATATGTTGCGTTATTTTATAGGTCCTGCAAACTTGGCAGACTTTTTTACGCACATAAATTCAAGATAACGGCTCGCTTCGTGCCACAAGCTCCCGAAGGATATGACTGCACAGAACTAACAAAATGTTCTGTCTACAATGTTACGTAGTAACTACCGATGCAGCAGAAATATTTCCGCGCCAACGAATATATACACTAGCCTAAACACGCGACTTTGTTCACGTGAATGCGGATATCACGGGTATTTTTGAAAAGCGCGGGGCTTCAACGCAAAAAAATACCTGTAAATTTTTTGCTTAAATAATAGTCTAAGTTACTCATTACAACATCAGCTATATATTTCATATACCAGTGAAAGTCGCTTCAAAATCGGTCCAGCCGTTTCGTAGATTAGCCGGATTAAACTGCCAGACAGATAGGCGAGAAATTAAAAAATGTTCTTTTTTTGTTTAAGTACTGTGTAAACTTTAATGGTGCAAAAAAGCTGTTGACAGACAAATAATATATGTTTAAAATTGTTTTTATTTTGGCATTACAAACAGACACTTCAATTTTATTTATTTGTAAAGATTCAACAGAGCGTAGGTACCTAAAATATCATAATCCTAGCGAAAAGAGAAAAATGTTTTTTGGTTGAAAGCTTTTAAAGTAAATGGAAGGAGGAAAATAATATAGCGCCGCGAGAAATCAACAGTTTATACGGTCAAGTGGCTGAGACAAGGTCAACGGGGCGCGAGGGCTTTCAAATCACAAAAACATTAAGTGTTTTCTTAAGCTGACATAAGCAGCTTTGAAAACACGACAATATTTTTGTTATTGTAGAAATAATTATTTTCGTTTAGTCCTCATATTTTGGCTTACCTACATAATGCCTTTAACCCCCGAAAGGTTAGGCAGAGGTGTACTCATTAGTACACCCACATTTCGCCCTAACCACATACCTACATACAAAAACTCATGATTATTCCCATGGCGGTAGGCAGAAACCACAGAACGCCACCATCGCCATGTAGGGGGCGAGCCTATTACCATCAACCAGACACAAATCCAGACTCCGAGGCAGCTGCTGAGAAATTCTTTGTGGAAATATCCAATAACACTTTGCCCGACCTGGGAATCAAACCCAATACCTACCTCATGCTCAGCAGTTACGCTTTGCTACCACTAAACTAAACCAACGAGGCAGTCCCTAATACAATTCAGTAAATGTAATACAGACAGTTCTAATAAATAGAATAGAAACAATTAAGATCTTTGGAGTTTTCTTTAATTACATAACATCACACCTGTAATCCCCAAAGGGTTAGGCAGAGGTGTAGGCGGTGTGTATAGTTCTTTAATTAAACATCAAAAAGCAGCTTTGTAAAGACCTGTAATTGTATGGACTGGCTCTGAGTTTGTTTCGGTGTTTCTTCTCAGAGCAGTCGGCTAGGAAACACTGGACTCATCTACTTTAAATTTGCTGAATAAACATCATTTCATTTCACCCAGGCCGCTACGAAACACAAGTGTTCTAACCAAACACTATGTCTAAGCGTACAGTTTTGTTATAACACCTTTTTCTCCTATTTATCTTCGATATCATCCACAGGCACGCGTGAATAACAATGTATGCGCGGCTGAATTTGAGAATGTTCTCCAATGCGCACGTAGCGTGCACATTTCCGCGTCACTGGCTTGATGTAGCGGGAGATCGTGCTCTTTACCTTCATGTGTTTCATTTTATAATATGTAACACCAGGATATACATGTAAGACTTTGTATGTAATATCTTTGTAAGGTTTCTTTCAGTTTTCAGGAGAAAATATTTATTTAATAGAACGGTTTTGTTGCCAGATGTGATTGGAAAGTCTATGGGTGTCTCTGGAACTTTTTCTTCTTTATCGTGTGGGCAGTAAGGTCTTACGACACCACACACCCTAGTGTCAGAGTTTCTAAACCACCTCAAGGGCCTCTGACATGGTTTGAGTGCGACAGTAAGTCCAGGTTTCCTCACGATGTTTGAACTACCGGATTGGAAAAAATATTTTGTATATGATGGCCAGATTCACGAGGAAATAAGTTGTATAACATCACGCTACGACCCACAGGAGCGGAGCAATAACCAAAGACGTAGTTTAACGCGGGGTATTAGGATCTAGTTATAAGTCCAATATCGCCAATCCGCCTTGAGCAAGCATGGTGATCAATTCTTGTCTCTTTTCAGTCCGAGACCTTTGCCGTCATCATCATCATATCAGCCGTAGGACGTCCACTGCTGAACATAGGCCTCCCCTACAGATTTCCAATAAGACCGGATGGAAGCGGCTTGCATCCAGCGCAATCCCGCGGTCTTCATCAGATCGTCTGTCCTCCTTGTGGGTTTACGTCCTACGCTGCGCTTGCCGGTGCGTGGCCTCTGCCGTGCGGTGGGACAATCTCATTCTTCTTCTCGTATCAATCATACATCCATAATAATTAAACTATTTGGGTCCAGTAGTTCGCCACGTTTACTGCCGCGTCAGAGGCAATAATAATGCAATAATAGGCTGCTATATTTTATTATTTTTTAATAATAATACATGGGACTAAAAAACATAACTGGCGAAACGTGGGTGTACTAATGGGTACACCTCTGCCTAACCCATCGGGGATTACAGGCGTGATGTTATGTTTATGTGTATTATTATTTTTTTTGTTATAAAAATAAGTTATTCCCACCATTACGGAACTGGAGGAAACTCCATGTTATTTATTATAACAGTCAAGTGCCGGAAACTTTGGTTTCGTTTTATTTCATTCACAATTTAATATCGTGAAAGCTTTGCTAGTATTAATGCGATGGGTATTTTTATTGACAAACCTTTTGTGTTGTTACTTTATCTAGTACCTGCAGTTGACTATCTAAATCGAAATTGATGGAATGGTGGACATTTTAATGAAGGGATATAGTACTGTGAAGGTTGCATACCACGGCAACCTGGCAAAACGATTTTTTATTTTATCAACTAAGTCGAATTCCGGGTTTCGAAGTTTGTATATAACAAAGTCGCTTCCCGCCGTCTGTACGCTTGTCATTGATTGAGATATTTTATAAAGCAACAAAATTGTTTTTTTTTTTAATGTAAGGATCGTAGCAGGTGGCGTTCTGTAATTTCTGCCTACCCCCATGAGAAAAAGTCGTGAGTTTATATTGTGTATGTGTAACAAAATACTTTTCTTTTTATTTTATTCTCAATGTAGGTAGGTACACAGTTTTTTTTTAAGTATTTTTTCTTATTTTAACCTAATGTAAACTCTATGTAATATTATAAAACTTGAAATATGTAAGTGCTGTGCACACCTTGTAAGTGACAAATTCATTCTAGATTTTAATAAGTTTAATTATGACAATATCCCAAATAAAAAAATTTTGAATATGTCGTTGGAGTGCCATAATTAAATAGATAACCAACATTCACACCAACGAAAGTCGAAGAAATAAACTAGTTATAAATAGTTTAGCATAAAACTACTAACGAAAACTAATAAGAAAACCAAACCGACTAAACTAACAAACCATTCAAAATCTACCAAGAATCTAACCATAAATTATTCACACTTCATTTTTCACACCTCTATCCCAAACAAAAAACAAAAACCATAGAGTAATGAGGCAGGTCAGTAACTCAAAGGGCCTGGTTACTGTCACTTGCGTTAGGAATAACGTGCGTCTTCCTGTGCCCGCTCCCGACTATATTTAGACGACTAATTATTAACAAGGTGCGTTTAGTTTATGGTAAACTGTGGTGAGATGTGTGGCCATGGTTTAATGCCGTGTACACAATGGACCATGTTTGACGTTTGTACTTTAATATAATAAAGCTGAAGAGTTTTTTTGTTTGTGTGTTTGTTTAATCGCGCTAATCTCTGGAACTGCTGGTCAGGTTGGAAAAATTCTTTTTGTATATGATAGGCAGGTTCATGTGGAATAGTTTAGGCTATATAATATTACTGCTCTGCTTCCGCAGGTTGTAGCGTGATGTCCTATACCGTGATATCCTGTAGGTACTCATAAAGTTAACTATCTTAAACAATAATATTTTTCCCAATCCGATTGGTAGTTCCAGAGATTAGCGCATTTAAACAAACCAACATAATAAAAAAAAAACACTAGCTTTTTACATTTGAATATATTATGAACTAAAAAGTTATTATAAATAGAGTTGAAAATTTTGTGCAAGACAGTTCCACATGTCATTTAATATCTTGCACGCAATTATGCAATTTACAACTCTATTTCGTTCTTATTTAAGTTCATTATCAATTAACCGACAAGGCCTAAACTGGAACACGATTTTTTCCTTCGCAAAAATCTCCGTCGAGGCATAAAAAATTTACAGTCAAGCGCTTCTTCCAGTTTCGGAATTTCCCCCTCCATTAAATCTATTGTACACAGATGTACACTCAGCCAAAGAAATAGGTATCCAGATTACAAATAGGTATCCTATAGGTATAGGTATATAAATAGGTAGGTCATCAGATTTATGGTTGAAGTTTTCTTAGAAACCGATGGATGTCTTCGATTGAAACTTAACTTAATTGATTACCGGGGTTGCGGGACGTCTTAACAGAATACCGTGGCCCCGGAACGTAAAGGGCAACAGAAGGAACAGCGTGGTTTTTTAGTCAGTAAAAGTCTGACAGTCCCTTCGACCCCACCCAGGGCGGAAGGAGTCAACTGATGATATTTACCACCTCAAAAAAAAACACTTAATTGATTAACTGTTTATTATCGACATTTTAAATTGAATAACATACATATATAACATAACATCACGCCTGTAATCCCCGAACGGTTAGGCAAAGGTGTACCCATTAGTACACCCACATTTCGCCAGTTATGTTTTTAGTCCCATGTAACAGGGGGCGAGCCTATTGCCATCAACCGGGCACAAATCCAGACTCCGAGGCTGCTACTGAGAAATTCCTGATGAAAAAACCCAATAACACTTTGCCCGACCTGGGAATCGAACCCAAGACCTCATGCACAGCAGTCGCGCTTGCGACCACTAGACCAACGAGGCAGTCTTTAAATAAATAAAAAATTAAATTAAAAAATTAAATAACATTTGAATACATGTATCCATCGGTTTCTAAGAAAACTTCAAATACATCTGACGACTCTGCATACCTATCTGTTTTATTTACTGTACATATTATATTTATAGGCATTGTCGTTTAGTATGCAGCGGCCGTCTCCCGAGGTTGGTCGTACGTGAGCAGAATGACCCAATAATATATTAATTTATCGAAGTATTAGATAAGTTAAATCGCGAAATATATTGGTTTTGAGGTCCGTTTTGCCGTACCTCTGAATTCATGGTAATAATATTCCAAATGGAGATTAGACTCAGGAGATATTATAGTGCACGAGCATATGCGCAGACACAGGTGCACAGTTGCACACCCTCTTCCCTCATAGTCTGATGGAATGGTAATCAGACACGACCAGGGAGAGATCAGACGCGGCCAACGTCTTTACGTGCGTTCCGAGGCACGTGGGTGTCACACCAAACTTTGACTTATAGTTTAATATTAGTCTGTATCTTCTGCTTTAAACAAGCGCAGTGATAAATACTCGTGCCTTCTCCGTATGAGAAGAGGCCTTTGTAGTAGCAGTGCTAGCCTTTGTGTTAGTTAACACACTACTTATAATCAAATGCCGAGCCTTTTCCCGAATAGTTTGTGGTAGGCTTCAAGTTTAACCGGATGCAGCTGAATACCAATATTTTAGATAGACTGCCTATCTGACCTCCACAACCCAGTAGCTGGGTAATACAATACCCTTTGGTAAGACTGGTTGTCAGACTTTCGGGAAACTGCAACTGTCAAAAATCCACGTATGACAGCCTTGACGCGTGCTTTCCGAGGCACGGAGAAGTCTCGGTGTGTAAAGATGATTCCTCAACCCTTCCTTCAACCAATCATCGGACCAACCCCGGTAAGCGTAACTTAACCTGATAGATCGACTTGTGCGGCTGTTATTACTTAACCACGACCTCCTCAGTGAGTAATCAATAGCGATAAATTACATCCATTACGCGGATTGATTAAATGTTACAAGTAATCAAGTAACATGCCTATCCAACAGTAGAACAAGCACAGAATCCATCACTCTGATTGATTGAGAGTAAGATTACGAAGAGATGAGCACTCGAATTGGTTACGAATAATGGCCAAATTACCGTTTTGGCTTTGATCAATACTGTTATTGAATATCAAAGCTGTAGGTATCTTTTGAGGTAAATATAGAAGCTCAATTTATCATAACTATAGGTCGAAATTTGAAAGTTATTTATTTAAATTTTAAGTATGAACTACCTAGTAGCTTGCGCTAGACGGGGTCTTCCACAGATTACAGGAAACTATTTAGCTTTTTGTTTTGGTTTAGATAAACCATTTACAGGCACTTTTGAACTGACAAGAAGTTAGTCAGTTAAAAAGTATAAACAGGTTCGTATGGAGAAGAACGAAATCCATGACATGTTGCATATTGTCGAAAATAAAATATACTAAACAAATCGTTTATTGCAATCCATAATGTAGTCACGAGCAAAAAGAAACACTACGAAATATTATTCTTGATTTTCTTCGAAAATATTGATACAAATGTCATATTTAAGGGAATATACCTAATATTTTGAATTCAATACTACTATGATATAGGTTTTAGGTATATCAAAATTACAAGCATTATTTCAGAATAAAATACCTTTTGAATTTTGTTAGGTGTACACTTGTTTTTGCTCGTGACTGTAAACTACCAAGTGGTAAAAAAAAAATAGAAACAACCATGGACCCCTTCAGGCACAGCTAATGTTTAAATTAGTAGAGAGAGAAAGAGCGCTTTAACATAAACACATCACGCCTGTAATCCCCGAAGGGTTAGGCAGAGGCGCTTTAATAATTTATTTATTATTGTTTTTACAGCGTCGCCTCACTCAAAAGTACAGCATCGCAGTAGGGGTCCCGACGCTGGTCATCCGCGGCCGGCACGTGCGGGATGCTCTCCTGGACGACGCCTTAGGGGAGAGGTTCCCTTGGCCCCCGCCTCCCCTCACCGAGGTCTTGAGGGGCGTCCAGCTGCAGGGAGACGGGGAGAGTCGGCTGTATGAGCAGCTTCCTGCTGACGCGGTTAGAGTATTCTACTTTGCAGCACATTGGGTAAGTCAGCAATGAGGATAAATAATAGATCTAGCTTATGCCCACGATCTCGACCGCGTGAATGACCATTTTCTGCAGGGTTCTAATTTTATTTTTCACGGAGCCATAATTCTGTTTCAATATTCAAAGTTCTGCTTATAACATGAGCTATTTGCTGTAAAAGTCTCGTCCAATCGGTTCAGCCATTTTGGAGATTACCCGGGATATACAGACAAACAGACAGACTGACAGGCAGACTGAAAAAAATGTAAAAAAAAAACTTGTTTGTGCCGTTCATATTTATTTTGTAAAAACTTGCTGTTATTTTTACATTACAAACAGACTCTTCAATTTTTTATTTTAAAAGACAAGTCCAGATTTCCTCTCCATATTTTCCTTCACCGACGTTAGTGATGTCTCAGTGTTTATACCTATAACTTGGTATTTTATTCCAGTGTCCGCCCTGCCGGTCGTTCTCACCGAGCCTGTGCGCGGCGCTGTCAGCGGTGCGCAAGCGACGCACCAAGTACGCTAACACGCAGCTCATACTGGTCTCCAGTGACAGGTAGGACAATTTTGTCTTTAAGAAGAAGCTCTGTATTGTTTTTTTTTTTCAGTACGGAGCCATTTACTATAAATAAATAATTGTAAATAGTAGTTAAACTGCCTAGCCTTTTCCCAACTATGTTTCGGTCGGCTTCCAGTATACCAGTATTTTACATCGAGCGACTGCCTATCTGACCTCCACAAGCCAGTTACTGGGTAATACGATACCCCTTGGTAAGACTGGTTGTCTGACTTTCGGGCTTCTGACGACCCGTAACGACTGTCAAAGATCTACGTATGACAGCCGGGACCAACGGCTTAACGTGCTTTCCGAGGCACGGAGTCTCGGTGGCCACCCTTCCACTGACTAACCCCGGCAAGCGTAGCGTAACCTGATGGATCGACCCGTGCGGCTTATTATTATTTTCTCAATTAACAACTAGCAATTGTAGAGAGTAGTAATCTCTTCAATAAGCAAGTGCCTGTTCGTCATCGTAGCAATAACTTTAGCACTATTAAGTCCTCTCATAACAAGACGTACTTCGTAAACGGCTCATAAATCTTCGAGCAAACCGTAAAGCCTTTGAGTTAGCTCGTCAAAACTTTCATAAACCGCCTTCAGAAAACTAACGAAACAAAGGGAAGTAAATCAACAGTCCAATCTAGTTGAGAGCGAGTGTCCAAGTTTACTGTGTTCGGGAACAACGTGGCGCTACCGTGCTTGTAGGGTTGTTGCACACTGGCGCGAATGGATGGGCGAAAATGAAAATTTCTAAAAGTAATAAATACTTTATTTATGTAGCAGTATAGTTCAATGTTGCACGTCTCGTCAATCTTTAATGTGGAATGTCTG
Source organism: Hoplodrina ambigua (assembly GCA_949774945.1). Taxonomy (NCBI): domain Eukaryota; kingdom Metazoa; phylum Arthropoda; class Insecta; order Lepidoptera; family Noctuidae; genus Hoplodrina; species Hoplodrina ambigua. The sequence goes on from OX458984.1 coordinate 899,616, forward strand.
TATGTGCGTAAATGTGCGAGCATCAAACTGGTATGAGTGGAAAGTTATGGGACAGATCTTTGCCCAGCAATGGGTCAATACAGTTTGATTGAAAAAAAATCTTTATTCTTGCAGAAATAGAGTACTAATTACTTTGCAAAATGGATACACAGATCACGCGCGAGCCGATGTGCGCCAGCACTGGTTGGCTGGTTGGCGCAATACATGTTTCGGGCCAGCTGGTTTAAACGTCTTTACTCCCAGTCCCAGCAAGCAATGGCTAATTGTCTGGATCCATTTTGTTTCTCTAAGTGTTGAACAGTGGTGAGGAGTCAATTTCGCAAGTGCTCCGTATGTAATTCTATTAAGCTGAATAGGAGCCATTTATCGTCAAATTAGAAGATTACAAATTCAAATACTGGCTTTATAGTGTTCTAATTTGATGGTGTATTTAAGTTTAAATCAAATCGTTTATATTTCAATTATTTTAGACCGTAAAAGGTCATATACACGTTGTATGGCACTGCCTATTCTTAGAGCCACATTTGTAATAATTAATTCTCCCTTTAGCCGTGTTGAAGTGTGATCATAATAGAAATATGGCGCCTCGTCTGTTCAATTTAGACTTCCTAATGAGTCTATTTGAGTTAGATCTCAATTGCCTGAGCCCATTTATATCCCTTTGTTCATATCTTTAAGATTAATGGAAGAGATAGTATTGTATGGTTCTATTTTTAGAAAGGTATGAAGTTTCGCATAGCTAATCTACGTATTTTATGTCAATTTTCTCTTCTTTAACCGCCGATGTAAAAAGAGGGATAGTATAAATTTGACGCTGTGTGTCTGTGGCATTGTAGCTCCTAAACACATGATTGAGAAGATTTGAGCCTGCCTAGATTTTTAATGGGTCCCGACTGTTACTTAACGGAATTCTAGAATAATAAACTTTAACTGTTTTACGCAATCAAGTTTTTTAATTTTTCATATTGACTTTGGTAATTCACACTTTTTAGTTAGAATTGTTGCAAGCCAACGTTAAATCCTAAATGGTGGAAATTAAAAATGTTTAGGGTAACCTAAAGATAATTTTCAAATACCTATTCTATGAAACATACTTGGACGACTTTTTTTCTTTCTTCGCAATATGGCGTCTGGTTATCGCCATATTGAATTTTGATTACTGTCATGTCTCTAATAAAGACAATCCCAAGATAGACAAATCGATTGACGTAAGAATCATGAAAATCTGCCCACGCGTTTGGTGTCTAGAGGAACAATCATGTTTATCATAAGCTGATAAACACCCTAAGCACCCGCAGTCTGGTAAAACAGTAGGTAAGTAGGTACGTACTCCAGTGCCAAAGAGAATAAATGTCTCTTTCAAGAAAGAGAAAAACAAACTCTTCTTTGAACTCCAAGTCTATAATTTCTCCAACCAGTTAAAGGCCAAGACTAATTAAATATATATTTTTCTCAAAGAAAACACCGCTTCAGTAAAAGATAAACAGCTGCGCGTTCAATGTTTTCCTTTCATTTTTTCTTTTTTCTTTTACTCTTAATAAAGAGCGACGATTCCCTTTGTTACCAATCGGAATATTTTAATTAAATTATGAGTCTTTTTTTTCTATTTGAGGACAATGAGCTTGGAAATTAATTTTTGTAGAATGTGCCGAGTATTTTTATTATTTATATTATTGAGTATAACTGCCTCGTTGGTCTAGTGGTCGCAAAGCGAGACTGCTGAGGATCTTGGGTTCGATTCCTTGGTCAGGCAAACGTGTTATTGGGTTTTTCCATCAGGAATTTCCCAGTAGCAGCCTCGGAGTCTGGATTTTGTGGCCGGTCGATGGCAATTGGCTCGCCCCCCTGTTACTCACACACTGCGGCTGGCTTCTGGTACGTGGTCGCCACTCGAGAGCCTTACAAGCTCTGCCTATATCATATATTATTATCTCCTTTAAAATATGGCCCCAAAAGACAATCATGGATCCGCCACTGCTAGTTTGCGACTGCAATAAATAAGCACAGCAGTTATTTAATTATACCTAATTGTGCTCCCGATCCCCTAACTATCTATACCTAGTAGAGATAAACTACAATAACTTGGCGCGCCCCTCCACATTTTAAAACGTTTGAAAGTATTTGTAAAAGTATTTAAAAGACTCACAACGTATGTGTGTGTACTGAGACGGCTCTCGAAATAAAAACAAATGAGCGTATCATTGTTGCTCGCCTAGCGGCATCATTAATTACATTATTATTGAAATATATTGGGTATATATATTGGGTTTTTCCATCAGGAATTTCTCAATAGCAGCCTCGGAGTCTGGATTTGTGCCCGGTTGATGGCAATAGGCTCGCCCCCTATTACATGGGACGTAAACATAACTGGCGAAATGTGGGTGTACTAATGGGTACACCTCTGCCTAACCCTTCGGGGATTACATGCGTGATGTTATGTTATGTTATTATTGAAATAATAATATAAAAGGGCGCGCCATGTCATAGTATTTAGTTTATCTATACTCCTAAAACATAAACAAGTAACTTTATGTAGACACTCGGTAGTTGTATATGTACATACATATTGTGTTGTTCTTCCACCTCGCCAGTGAATATAAATAAACATTTGGATATTATTTACTCCAATAAGACAGTTTGCATGCTGAATAATAAACGAAGGCTCGCCCCGGCTGCTCCGGAGCTTGAGACTGTTGCTTAGGGTTGCCATGTGTGTTAAAGAAAGAAAGAAAGAGAGAAAAACTATTTATTCACTCGAAAGTGACGCATAGAACATTTAAAAATAACATTTTATTTTATTTACTTTACTACATTCAGAATTCCACTGTTTTTTAAAAATGATTTATTTTGGTAATGTATGAAATCGAAAAAAGTATCAAAAATATAAACTACTAGTATTTTACCCGCGACTTCCTTCGCGTAGATTTAATATACCCCTACAGACCCAATACTCAATCGCGGCACATGACAAATAATGACTTTTACAGGTAAGGTTTTGAAACCTTGTATTACGTTATTTAAATTTTCAAAAGAACTTCTAATTTATTTTAATAAAATATAGCCCATGTTACTCGCTGATAATGTAGCTTTACAAAGGTACAAGAATTTTTAAAATCGCTTAAATTGTTTTTGAGTTATTCATTCGCAACAAATAAACAAAATTTTTCCTCTTTACAATATCAGCTTAGACAGCAAAATAGGTTGTTTTATCTTGCTATCCATTTTTTTTTTTGTTAAAGAAATTACAGTCCCTTCGGGTTCAGTACCAGGAATATTTGGAGAAAGCCCGACATTATAAAGGAACCTACTTCGACTCCGTATCAAATACTTCATTCGTATGAAGTAACTTGTATTAAATGTCAAGGCAGCCCTACTCGATGCAATATTCATAGGTAAGGCAGTGTCGTTATAGCAAATTGAATCCGTTTCCTTGCCGGTCGATAGATCGCGAATATCAACACAAAAACTTCTCGCGAACACTTTTTACAAATTGATTAAGTTGGTAGCATTGGAAAAGTTGGGAATATTGGAGTTTTCTGACAGTTTTTTTTTACCTTATTCTTATTTTCATACGAGACAGTCTAAAGAAATCTCGTCGACCACTTGGCGACCCCTCATAGACTACTCGACGATCGTTGGAACCTATAGTAGACCGGCCGTAGAGTCATCGTTGACCTTTTGTAGTCCGGTCCGGTTGACTCTTCGTAGACTAGATGTCAACCCGTCGTAGGCCACTCTTACTCTTCTCGTAGACCTTCCGTAGCCACCCCGTAGACCATTCGTAGACCTCTCGTAGTCAAATCGTAGACCCTCGTTGACCGCATGTAGGCCACTCGCAGACCCGTCGTAGACCATCGTAGACCCTTAAATTCGAAGACCCCTCGTAGACTTGCCGTAGACCCATCGTAGGCCCATCGTAGACCCATCGTAGACCCATCGTAGGCCCATCGTAGACCCATCGTAGACCTACCGTAGACCCATCGTAGACCCATCGTGCACCCATCGTAGACCCATCGTAGACCTACCGTAGACCCATCGTAGACCTACCGTAGACCCATCGTAGACCCATCGTGCACCCATCGTAGACCCATCGTAGACCCATCGTGGACCCACCGTAGACCCATCGTAGACCTACCGTAGACCCATCATAGACCCATCGTGGACCCACCGTAGACCCATCAGTAGACCCATCGTAGACCCACCGTAGACCCATCGTAGACCCATCGTAGACCCGTCGTAGACCCGTCGTAGACCCATCGTGGACCCACCGTAGACCCATCGTAGACCCATTGTAGACCCATCGTAGACCTACCGTAGACCCATCGTAGACCTACCGTAGACCCATCGTAGACCCATCGTGCACCCATCGTAGACCCATCGTAGACCTACCGGAGACCCACCGTAGACCCATCGTAGACCTACCGTAGACCCATCGTAGACCCATCGTAGACCCGTCGTAGACCCATCGTAGACCTACCGTAGACCCATCGTAGACCCATCGTAGACCCATCGTAGACCCATCATAGACCCATCGTGGACCCACCGTAGACCCATCAGTAGACCCATCAGTAGACCCATCGTAGACCCACCGTAGATCCATCGTAGACCCATCGTAGACCCGTCGTAGACCCATCGTAGACCCATCGTGGACCCACCGTAGACCCATCGTAGACCCATCGTGGACCCACCGTAGACCCATCGTAGACCCATCGTAGACCTACCGTAGACCCATCGTAGACCCAACGTGCACCCATCGTAGACCCATCGTAGACCTACCGTAGACCCATCGTAGACCCATCGTAGACCCCGCGTAGAAAACTTGTAGAATTCTCATAGTCACTTCGTAGGCCTCTCGAAGACCACTTGTAGACCACTTGTAGACCCATAGTAGACATCCCATAGACCCCTCGTAGACGTCATAGACCAATATCTAATTTTGCCATTTACAGGCAAAAGTTGAACACAATAAAAGTCTCCCGACAAACAAAGATTCCCGCTGTAAATTACAAAAGAAAGATCTTTTGATTTTTAATCCTGCCCTTTTCAGACAGCATTTTGATTCCAAGGTGAAATGCATCTGCATCAAATATAATACAGACATAGGTATTAGCTTCAGCCTCGGTCAGGGGTACCCAAACGGTGGGTCGCAACGCCCTAGAGTTGTCGTGGAGCTATCCTGAGGCGTCGCGCATCTATAGGCTCGTAGGCACTAGTCGCATTGATTGTAGTATCTACAATCATTATACTGTTATATAAAACAAATAACATAATATGTAATCCCCGAAGGGTTAGGCAGAGGTGTAATAGTACACACACATTTCGCCAGTTATATTAAAGTCCCATGTAATAGGGGGCGAGCCTATTCCCATCAATCGGTCACAGATCCGAGGTTGTTACTGAAAATTCTTAAAAAACATCTTTATGAAAGTCGTAACAAAAATAATGACAATATGTAAAGGGACGCAGTATAAAAATGTTTGGGAGCCCCTGGCCTAGGTCTTCTTTAGTAAATCTATTTGGAACTAGATCTCATTACGTCGTCAATGGAACGTGATCTCGTCGCGATGGCTGCCTGCTCAGCACGTTCTCTGACGCTCTTTGATGTCACTCAAGTGTCATTATACCATGTGCAATATTACTTTTTTTGCAAAGGCCAACATGAGATGCGTTTGAAGTTTAGGATTTCTTACTGCTTAACATACCATCGCGACTGTAATCTCCGAAGAGGTAGGCAGAGGTGAAGGTACCCATTAGTAAACCTATATTTCGCCAGTTATATTTAAGTCCCTTGTAATAGGGGGCGAGTCTATTGCCATCAACCGGGCACAGATTCAGACTCAGAGGCTGCTACTGAGAAATTCCTGATAGAAAAACCTAATAATACTTTGCCCGATCTGGGAATCGAACCCAAAACCTCATGTTCAGCAGTCGCGCTTTGCGTCCATTAGACCAACGAGACAGTACCTACTAGTGACGTAATAAAGCTAATGAGGTTTTTTTTTGCTTAAACGCGCTAAACTCTGAAATTGGATTAGAAAAAACTTTTTCTATACGATAGCTAGATTCTTAAGAAATAGTATAGGCTAATAACATCACGCTACGACTGACGGGAGCAGAGCAGTAACCAAATACGTAATTGAACACAGTAGGAACTGCGGAATACAGCTAGTAAAAACAATATTTTTGTATCATCTTCCACTCTTCATACCTAATATTACAACATGTCACTAGCCAGTCTAGTCTTTTTTTCTAATTACTTCTCTTTACCTAGATTGTAGGTTTAAGCGGGTTCTCATCAACCCCCTCAAAGGGGGTCGTGTCAACTCGTATCATGATTGTGTCACGCTCTGTCGGACTTGCGGCTTTGATCTTATAGTGAAGTTGTGTCACTATGCAAGTGACAGTTTTACTTTTTTTTACTCCTTCGTTGCATAGATAATGTTGGTTAAATAGATTGTTTTTTTTATCTGTACTCTACATATACCTACAAGTAAATACAATGTAAGTGTCTGTTTGTAATGTCAGAATTACAGCAATACTTATTTCAAAATCACCATTTTTTTAATTTGTTTCTATCTGTCTGTCTTTGCTCTGGCTAATCTCCAAAATGGCTGGGCCGAGCTGATGTAATAAGGAGTAACTACATAAAAACCGCAAGTAATAAATATTCACATGGGTGAAGTCGCGAGCGTAAGCTAGTCTGTGAATGATTTTTAAAAGTTAACATATAGACGTACCACCTACTTAAAGTACTTCGTAAATAACTTAAATAAAAGATTCCTACAAGAAAATTGAGTATATTCGCCTGACTGTTGAATGAAAATTTCAAATTGACTAAAAATATTGTATCTCTTCTTGAGACTAATCCATATTAACAAACGTATTTTCTTTTTCTCTTATTTTTACTTTTTTGTTTATGTCAAACTTTAGTTTTATTTTCCCAAATCATTATTAAGTATTCATAGAAAAGTAACGATACCGTTTATTTCAAGTACTCATTTTATTGTATTACTTATATTCCAAGAAAAAAGTCCAAACAACGTAAGCCTATTTTCCCTTGAAGATAATAGCCATTCTTCTAAGTACCTCCGATGGGAAATAAAGGTAAAATAACGAGTCCCAGTGATTCAAATAAAACGAAAATAGACTGTATTAGCTTCTTATATTATCTCACAAATTGTGAAGCCTGAGGGAAATGAATTGTTACTAAAGATCGACGAGCTTATTTAAAAAGCTTTTCTTTTATTCATGATATATATTTTCTTGGAATCTACTAGTAGCCATCTTGGATACGAAACCTAGAGGGAATAAATGTCTATTTTTACTTCTTAAACATCTTTAAAAAAATAGTTTGTTTTACATTAATGGTCTCATTGAAATAAATAACTTGACTTTGGCACACTGCGTATTCTTGATTGCCACGCGGACAGATCCGTAAGAAAATAGCTAAGCTAAGCTAGTATTAAAGAATAAATATTAAATTTAAAAAAAAAACTCCCGACGGCGGCCATCTTGGATCTTCATCAAACATAGCTAAGAACATTCCCGGCTAATTCACCTTTCGTTAATCCTTTCCTTGTCGTTTTCGCGTCGAAGGTTAAAAAGCAAAACGTCACTCACTCACTCTTTCATAACGAAATATCAAAAACCGCTTGACGTATAAAGATGGATAGAGGAGGAAGATCATATTTACTAGACGTCCGCAAAGAACGGATTTTCCAAAATTCATCCCATGATAAGGAGGTCCGATATTTACGCGGACGAAATCGCGGGTAAAAGCTTGTTGTCAATAAAGGTCAAATTGTAACCTCAACAAATCTGTCAATTTCTCCGTTCTCCGCTGATATTAGAATAGCACAGCAATAATTGCAAATATTCAGTTGCTCCCCCAGCAGGGTCGCGGAGGGTGGCATGACGTCACAGACGCCAGTCGCGACAGGTAGCCAGACTAATGGAAGGGGTGGCGATAGGGCTGTCGACTGGCGATCGATACCGCAATACGTAAATGTAACAAAGAGTTTTAAACATAACAATTTCATTAAACATAACAATTTCATCTCTGATGTTCTTAAGTTGGAGCAAGTTGTTTATGACAATTCTAAAGTGCCTGTTAATGGTCTAATTGAAATTAATGCTTTGACTTTATGGAAGAAAACAAACGTACAGCTGAAGTATCCGAACTTCCTGCGTGGTTCTTTTTATCCACTTTATATTACATCTTTGGTTACTGCTTGCCTCCTGAGCATCGTAGCGTGATGTTATACAGTCTATACTATTCCTCACGAATCTAGCTACCATATACAATATATTTTTTACAATTCGATTGGTAATTCTAGAGATTACAGCATTTAAACAAACCAAAAACTTATCAGCTTGATTATTTTGGATAGTTAGGGACTCAGTCGGAAAATTGGAGCGAGCTGCTCGTTTTTTTCGAACACAAAAGAACTCGCTATGTTCTATTCAGTTTTAGATTACGAGCCAATGGTATTCGTGTTACATAACACGATAGATTGTTACATTACACAAGTCTGGACCCTGGTTTGCGCTCATGACTACGAGCGGTAGATATTTGTTAGAGATATGGATTCTATGGTTTATTGTTAATATTTATGGCTTATTGTCAGTATGGTTATGGTTTATTGTCAATTATAATAGTTTTTTAAAACTGAAAAATTAAGATTACCAAATTGAATACTAGAATCTGTTAAGTATATAAATATCTTGTTAGCATTTGAGACTGCCTTCTGACGGAACCTCATCTTACGCTTTTTAGAACTCCATACATGAAGGGTGCTAACGGAAACCTATGACTACGCTTCCGCTGTCCATCCATCTGTCTGCCAACCGGCTGTATCCCATAAACCATAATAGGTAGAGAGTTTAAAAATTCCCAGATTTAAAAAAAAACGAAGTTAAAAATATTGTTAATTTTTTTTTACGTAGTGTTAAATATTGTACGACTTTAAGTAACCCTTCGTGTGCGAGTCCGACTTTTTATATAACAAGCAAAACGACCACACCTACGTTAATTGAAAGTCCACCATTAAGTAGTACGTCCGTACCCACCTATAGTCCTTAAAAGCAATTCGCGCAAATTAATCGCTTTTATTTCGACCTCCGCGACAGCCCTAATTAATAGGGTTGTCCGTGCGTCGGTTATTAAGCTTGTAGAAAGGAAGTGTACGTTCAGCCTTGTAATTTTGTGCGGTTGGCAGAATTGTGAAGTAAAATCTTGGAAAGGAATAAATGCTGAAATGTTGAAAGGTGTTTTTATGACACGGCTTTATTATGTACTGTTGACATATTGTAGGAAAGCTTTACTTCTTCAAATGTTTTACTTCTTTTTGCATTTTTACCTGATGTAGGTATATAATTTTTTACGTAAACATCTCTAAACTACGGTATCATAGGTAGTACCTACTAAGTCGTCATCAAGATTTTTTTATTGATAAACTAGAGACCCGCCCCGGCTATGCACGGGTGCAATGTATGTAGATACCAGAAGCGTAGCGTACCTTGGCGGGGCCCCGTATAAAAATTTGTTTGGGGGCCCTTAGGAAGGGTAAAGATTTCTCAAAAAAGAAAAAAATGTTTGCATAAAATTAAAAGAAATATTTATTCATCATACTTATCTATCTGTCACATTTTTAAAAACAATTCAAATTAAGTATTAACTCTCCTTGCCTTTTTTTCGGCAAACTGATTAATTAAATCATTCATAGCTGATGATGACTTTAGTTTTTCTTAAGTTTCTGCCTCTATGGACAATAGTGACAGGTCTGACAGGCGTTCCTGTCCCATAGAAGTTCTTAAATATTTTTTTATCAATTTTAATTTCGAGAAACTTCTTTGGGAAGTTTTTATTAATTTTTGCTTACGCACCTTGGGGGCCCCCGTAGGCCGGGGGCCCCGTATAATTGATACGGCAGATACGGCGGTAGCTACGCCCCTGGTAGATACATAAACTTTCCTCTTGAATCACTCTATCTATTCGATGAAAATCGCATAACATCCGTTGCATAGTATAAAAGATCTAAGCGTACAGACCGCGGGAAGCGACTTTGTTTTGTACTATGTACCGAGAGACGAAATACTATTAAACTATCTCGCTAACCTCAAAATATTGCTAAATTCCATCTATAGATATATAAAATACTTCATCAAATACTATTTATTGTAATATAAAATCAATCATTAATTAATTCAATAATAAAAGAGTAAAGTAGGTAATTGGCAAATTAAAATTCTACCAAAGATATCCGAATTCTACCACAGATAAAAAATGCAGTAAATCAACCTTTTTTCCGAATGGAATACAAAATTGGCGTGTATTTGTTTTTCATCCCATTTGTCTGTGAGTTGGCAGCGCCGCGCGCCACTGCCAGCACAATAATGGCGGCAATCGGCAAATTCTGCATCAGTTTCCCGCCAATTTACGCTCCAGTAATTTAAAAATGCTGAAACATTGGAAGCTTGAATAAAGTGCTGTAATGTGTAGGAGTGTAGCTTTATTATTATATTTTTGGACTCTTGTATCGTAAGTTCAGGTTTTAAGGAATTTTATTATGTAACTACGTTATGCCTGCGTCTTCGTTCGCATAAATGTCGGTTATCACAGGGTATTTATTTTATCGCATACTGTGCCCTCGTATTTTTACAACTAAGTACTAGATTGACATCATTTCATACTTGTTTTTTAAACTTTAAAATATGAGTAATATTTCTCAAAATAAAAGTATTTTAAGTTACTCTTTATAACATGATAACATCAGCTATCTGCCATTGTAAGACCGTCAAAATCGGTCTAGCTATTTCAAAGCCTAGCCGGAACAAACTAATGGACAATTTTTTTTTTAATGTAGTTAGTAATTAATGTTTTTATTTTCCCCCACTTTTGCATAGCTGTATCATGTGTTCTCAACTTTGTTATTCATTGTGTTTAATTTTCGCCTTTTTTTTTTATAACAACGCTTGTCAAACCAAAATGTCTCGTGGTTTCATATGTGGAAAACGTTATTGATACCACATTTGTAAAACTTTTGTTATAGTTTCTTTGTGTAATGCTCAATGTGTTATTGTTGTTTTTCCCCAATAAATAAAAAAAAACAGTTCTGGAATAAACAAAAAAAAACTGAGAGCAAAGCGGTCCCATTCTTAAACAGCAAAGCATGAACTCCCCTGATAACTAAACACCTGCAACAATTTTCTTACTTTGTAGTTGTGCTCCCTAAAAATGATTACCTTCATAAAAACGGTTTTTATCTCAACGGGACCAAACGAAGTTTATACAACCTTTTTCCCTCAGAAAAGATAATTTTCACATAAAAGTGGATGTCTGTAATAAACTGCGAGGGTGCCCAGAGACTACACAGTTTTTGTGACTTTTTTCGAAGTCAAAGTCAAAGTCAAAACATTTATTTCAATTAGACAAATTACAGGCACTTTTGAATTGTCAAGGAGACGGTCAGTAAGTCAGAAAGTTGAAGCTAGTTGCTCGTTCCAAAACGTAGGCCTCTATGGAGAAGAACGAGCAAGAAACTCCACGGCACTCTTTCAAATTCAACTTTGCAGGACTCAAATGTTTCGTTCAACTTCAAATTTAATTAAAAACTCGAACTATTTATGATTAAAAAATACGGTACCTACCTACGAGCCCTTTTGCGTTCGGATACAAATTGTGATGTTGCGGTGAAAGTTAGATTTGTTTTGTTTGTAAAGTAATTTTCATTGTTAAAAATAACAGTAGGAGAAAATTACTTTGAGAAAATTCGTTGAAACAAAATAAGGGCCATCGTTGTTACAACGTTATGATTGATTGGAAAGTTCATTTGACTGTCTTAAGCTAAATAAAATGAAAATGGAATAAACAGAAAAATAATCGAATTACCATAATTAAAAAAAAAATGGTTTATGGAATATTTGTATAGTCAGAAAAGGTCATTTACTTGAGTTGGTAGATAGTTACGTATATTTTGTTTTTATGAATCTTTAACATTACAGAAGAGTTTGTTTGTTTGAAAGCGCTTATCTCAAGAACTACTGGTCCGATTTAAAAAATCTTTTTACGTTATATAAAGCTCGTTCATCAAGGAAGGTTATAGGCAACGTCACGCAACGACCCACGGGACTAGAGTAGTAATCAAAGACGTAACTTAACACAAATGAAAACGGTTTTGCTGCAAATAAAACAAATAATAGGTGTACGCACAAAACTAACATTGTCTGTGGTCACAGTAGATACTAGGTGCCAGACTACATAAACATCACTCAAAGCATACCTAGCCTATTCACAACATCCATTAAAAATAAAATCCAACCGGAATCCGTCAGTTCTCTCTCAACAAAATCCGCTTACAAACAAAAGCGCATTCACGAAACATATTCTCACAGATCTTTATTACATTTCCATCGTTCCACTCCACTGCATTGGCATAATAAGCCGGTACAGACGTTTGCACAATAAAAAAAAACAAACGTCATTCAGTGAAAAGGGCGGGAATTTTGCGCGGGAACTACGCAGTCATGGCGACAAGGTCTTTCTCTTCTCCCTACACAGTTATCGGCTTAATTTAATTGCGTAGCCCGTGCCCGTAGTGCCATTTTGAATGGCTTTCCGCCACCGCTTCATTTGTTTGTGTTGTAAATGGAATTTGTTGTAAATACACGTACAAATGCGAAGCTAGGCAGACATTTTGTTTTGATACTGGAGAATATGGCGTTGATTTTATAAGGGAAATGTGAATTAATTAATGGAAATGGAAAATTGGTCGAATAAGGACTTTAAAGACTTCTTTTGTAACACCTTTTATAGGTACATTTTATTTGATCGGATTTGAAAGACTAGTAACTAAATCGTGTCGTCAGAAAGTCGCTTCCCGCTTTTTGTACGCTTAGATCTTTTCAACTACACAACGGATTTTAAAGCAGTTTTCAAAAGACATTGTGAGTCAAGAGTAAGGTTTATGTGTCTCGCATTGCACCCGTGTGAAGCTGGGGCGGGTCACTTGTATTTGTTTAAAAATAAACACATATTTAATTGATAACTACGATTTTAAGGTTCGCTATGAAAATACGTATTGTGCAAACCCTAGAAAATAATGACTGAAAATACTCGTAACTACATAAATATTAAAATTCGAATGATTGTACATAAAACGCCAGCGGGCAACAAATACCGTTCCCACGATTGAGTCTCGCGAATTGCACTCCGGGATATAATATCGAAATAACACGGAAGTTACTGTCCATGATTGTTATTTGTATTTGTATGTTATGCTCTAGTGGATTTGTTTCGAAGTTGGATGATGCAAATCCACAATATTGACATCGTGCTGATTCGTGCTGTCTTTTCTTAGGTTATTTTATACTTGTGTAGGTACACTTCATTTTATTCTTGTAATTTTTTTGAGCTTTTTTTTATTCTCTAATTTTGTCGTTTTTAAGCTCGCACCTAGTGTTATTCTAATTCATATTCTTCACTACTAATTCATGTGTAATTTCTATGTTTACGTTGAACATCACTGATATCGGTGAAGGAAAACATCATGAGGATTTATAATTAGTATAAGTCTGAAATAACCAATATTTCTTGAGCAAGCTTGGTGATCAACGCTTGTGACTCCTTGAGAAGAGGGTTTTGCCCTGCAGTAGGATAATGTAATGATAGGCTGGTATATTTTATTTTAATTAGAAATATCCAATCGATTCAGCCCCTTAAAAGTCTTTGTATCAAAACAGTCCCTAGTTTCTAATAAACTGTTCTTGTTTCTGGTATTTTTTTGTCGTTGAATTTCGGCAAACATTTAATAACAATTTATAAAATATCTGGAACAGAGCCAGACATTTTAAAATGTCGATGCCAATCGGTCCGCAACGTCTACATTTGCAGTTTTCATCGAGACCCGAGTACTTGAGATAAGAATTCTTGTCGCATTGTCAGTGCTGTGTATTCTTTGCAATTTCTCTGCAATAAATGCACGACATGATGGCAGCAAAAACTTGGCAACACGACAGATTCAACAATGCAATTTTCCCAAACACGCTATTGTTAAAAAGAAATCTAAGCATTGGCGTTTTTTTAACTCCAGAAATCTGCAAAACCTAGTTTTTATATTTGAGTAAATTCTTATTTCGACTGCTGAGCATGAGGTTTGAGGTTCGATTCAGAGGTCAAATTTCAGCAAAGTCATAAAGGTTTTTCCATCAGATATTTCTCAGTAGCAGCCTCGGAGTCTAGATTTGTGCCCGGTTATGGCGAAATGTGGGTGTACTAATGGGGTACATCTCTGCCTAAGCTTTCGGGAATTTCAAGCGTGTTTTGTTGAATGATGTTGCTCAAGCAATTTAACCTAACACTAACAAAACAGATGCCTCTTACAGAAAACACAATTACCAGAGCAGTCTTGGAATCATAATATCAAAACAATGTTTATGCTCCTACTGTTACATTGAGCCAGTCCGTAATGAACCCGCTAAATTCTTAATTAAAACAGGATTCGTAGAGCAAACAAATATAAATTAAACACTAACGGTAAATGTTTAACTCTGGAGATTTATCTCTCTGCGTTGTAATGAAGGCAAGGCGTTTATTATGTCCCATTTGTCGAGGATAGTGCAGTTTCCTCAGATACAACTGGCATTGGAGAAGGGAGCGTATCAGCCGTATCAAAGATAGCTGTTGGCCTATACCCGAAGTTAGGTATAGGGACACAAATCTTGATACAGGGACGGTTTATGGCAAGCTACACCACAGATTGAAAATACGAAAACAGAAGCGATGAGTGACAGCTCTGTGTTGTAACCAATAAAAAAACGGACCAAGTGCTAGTCGGACTTGGACACGGACAGTTATTGTCCTGTGCCTCGGTAATGACGTTTCATCTATAGTCGAAGACAGGGGCGCGCCGCCGGCTTACGCTGAAAACTAGCGCCAATACCTACACAGGACAAACTATAATACATAGACTCTACAGGATCGCGCTGGATGCGAGCCACTTTCAACCTGTCCTACTGGAAATTTATACGGCTGATATGATGATGATGACAAAGAAATATGTTTCTTGTTGTGTTCGTAATTTTCCGGACAAGATTTAAATTCATATGTACTTTCTAACTTTATCTTAGACATCATCGACGATGGTAAAGGAGAACATCGTGAGGAAACCTTACTTATAATTTATATAAGTCTGAAATCGCCAATCCACCTTGAGCAAGCGTGGTGATCAATGCTCGTGCCTTCTCTGTATGAGAAAAGACCTTTGCCCTGCAGTGGGACAGTAATAGACTGGTATTATTATGACTTTTACTACGTTGATTGGCTAGTTTTGTCTGTATAGCAAGACTTTCAACCCTAACAATTAAAACCTAACAGTTACGACACCCGCATGGCCAAATACGATATCCCACACAGCAAATTACCATTAAACATTAAAGTTGGCCCTTAAGATTTATCACGGGTACAAGATCCTAATAAAGCCGGTACGCCGGTACCCGTTACGGGGATACACGATTCGGTTAAAACGCCGATTACGCGCCTGTGGGGTGCTGATAAACCACCCTGGCACATAACGTGAACGTTAGAAGGGCCACCAGTGCCGGAGGCTGCGCTAATTGGCTTGTGGATCAGATGGCGAGTTGGTGGTTTAAAATGGAGATATTTCGCCGGCTGTGGTTAAATTGGAAACTATGCAAAATGTTATAAAATTTGTGTAGAGAAGGTCTGCAACTGCCAAGTTTCTAAAGATGACTATATTATCAACTTTTACATCAATAATCTAATTTCAATCTTAATCTGTTAACAATGCCTCTAATTTACCTACATTTTTTTTACAATAATTGTAGCTGAGATGAAATTGTGACTTAAATAAAAATCGTTTTTAATTGGTATCATTTTTATTTTTTTATTAGAATCAAGAATGACAGATTTATAACAACTGTGTTAACAATCTTGAAAGTAAGATGCGATCAAAGATGTTAGCTTTTTTTTATTACCTGTCATTTGAAAAGACCATACATTATTTATTTTATAAGTTTTATCTCTATGTTTCAAATAAGTACTACTGAGAGCAAATGGTTTTGTCCGCAGGAAAACAACCATTAAAATTTCAGGGTGTACAGATTTTTTATTGGCCCTAAGATTTCAGCGTCGTACGGAGTGGGCCTTCTCTACCGACCTACACAGTCCCCCCACTTGGAACGTTATCACAGTTTTATGACGTTAACCCGCTCCGCCTGCCCCCTCCTGACGGTTCATGGCTATAATCCCCTGGAAAAGGGAATCAAATTCAATGGCCGCAGTGCTTGCTGACTACGTGTCTATTGTAGTTTTGGACTGAGGTTTTGCAAGGATATCAAACTAGTTTTTTTTCCAAGTTGATTTTTAACGTAGCAACTTTCTATTGACATTTTCTTTTTTTTTTTTAATTGTCTTTTAGTTTCCGAAAATGCGTTTTAAAAATCCGTGAATAACGGAACTACCAAAATTCAAACGACGAACAGTGTTACAGATTAACCAATATTCAAACCACGATCAGTTTTTGTACCTACAGATTTTCTTTAAACCTCTATGTTATCTGTGGGAGCTCCCACTAAAATGTTATTGGTCTGGAAGTCTTCATTAAAAAAAGTATTAAAAAAAATAGTATTATGAAGGTGCAAGTTACAATCCACAATTCCAATACCCGGCTCCAAGATCTTTAAGAGAAAAATTCAATTACACCCTATGCCTTGCAGCCGCTACATCAATGAAGAGCCTGCTTTAAGCTTTGCTTTCAATTTTAGATCCACTTTAATAAGTTATCATATTAAAGCGGGAAGGGAACGCTGAAAGCGCCATTTTGTCTAGTAGGGATTGTAAATTAGCTGAACTATCGTAGTGAAATTCCAGTTTCTTGTCTTTGAAGTCGACCCTTGGGGGTTTGCTGAATTCAAAATGAATATTGTTTTACATGGGGAAACGATCCGGAGGAATAAGGAAATTGTCGTGAGGTGAGGAAAGTTTTGATTTTTATTGTGGTTAAAAGAAAAGGGGAGGAAAACAAAAGATAGATTTTGTGGAAATTGATGAAGAAGCAATGACCATTGAGAAATAGATAAAGAAAACATGCTGCATGCAAATTAAGATGTAATCATGGCGCCTACCGCTATCTCTTAAAATAATATTATTTTAATATTACTTTGTAATTTCTATTGTTGCATTTTCAACTCTCAGCGCTGAACCAAGCGTTGAAAATCTAATAGTGCGGAAGGCAAAGTAATCTACACTAATATTATAAAGAGGAAAAAATTGTATTTTTGTTTGTTTGTAATGGATAAACTCAAAAACATCTGGACCGATTTTAAAAATTCTTTCACCATTAGAAAGCTACATTATCTGCGAGTAACATAGGCTATATTTTATATTATTTCTGCGCGGACGAAGTCGCGGGCAGAAGCTAGTATTAAAATAATATTGTTTTAAGAGGTCCCCCCCCCCCAGGCCCCAAGGAGTATTAAGAAGAATTCTTATCCTCTTTTTCTGACAGAAAATTCGCCTGTTTCTATCTTTTTATAATTATCAATAGCACAAAATGAATCTTTCTAAATGTATCATCAGATAATCAGCTCTGTTTTAAAACTATAACCTTTAAAAAATTACTCCCAAATACTGGCACACTGTAAAACAATAATGAACGTGGAGCAGACCATTAATTATGAGGTAATGTGCATCTCACCGAGGTACTAACCACAGCCACCATGCACGGGGCAACCGCTGTTAAATTTCAATACTGAAACAGGGTTATCAGGAGTATTTAGTACAATCCTTATCCCCTTTATCTGCCAGAAAAATCGCCTAATTGTATTGTTTTCAACCGACTTCAAAAAGGAGGAGGTTCTCAATTCGACGCGTATGTTTTTTTTTTTTTTGTTTTTTTTTTTTATATTTGTTCTACGATTACTCCGCCAATTATGAATCGATTTGGATGATTCTTTTTTTGTTTGAAAGAGTATGGTTCCGAATAGGTCCCATAGGAATATTGTCATGATCTGATGATGAACTTTGGAGATATGGAACGGAACTCCTTATAAAATCACAGCAGAACCGCCGTAACAAGAAAAATTGCTTTGTTTATACGTGTAGTGGATGACTGACTGAAAGAAATGGGGAGGAGCTACGTCAACCGGTATTGTTTGAAAGGGCTTTATGTAAGGATTTCAAACATTAACACACAAGCACTAAAAAGTGAAAAATAAAAAGCTTTTTAACAAAAAAATATGACCGCCTTCAAAAACTACAAAATAAAAAATAACTTTAGCTTGAAAGTCGTCGGCTTTGGTTTTGTTTCCTGTTATGTAGGTATTGCCACCGACTTTGTAATTACTAATAGCACAAAATGAATCTTTCTAAATGTATCATCAGATAATCACATTAAACCAAGCTCTGTTCTGAAACTATCAACTTAAAAAAAACACTCCCAAATACTGGCACACTGTAAAACAATAATGAACGTGGAGCAGACTATTAATTATGAGGTAACGTGCATCTCACCGAGGTACTAACCACAGGCCACAGCCACCATGCACGGGGCAACCGCTGTTAAATTTCAACACTGAAACAGGGTTACCAGGTCTCAGATATTCAGCGGAACAGAAAAGACACTGGGCATAATGGAAATAAAAACACATTTCGAATCTCAATAATAATTAAAAAAAAAAAGAATAACTTAAACGTCTTCCTTTTTTGAAGTTATTAAATAATGGATCTTTACCGCGTAACTAAATTATTGCTTTTAGATTATTAATTTACTTATGATCTTAGATCGTTTGATTAAAACAAATGTTTTGACTTACATTTGGGTGAAATGAAAAATTATAGCGGTCGTGGTTAAAAAAAAATGAAAAACATCGTACAAATATTTTTTTTTTTTTCTAATCTTTCGCTTAATTGGGATTCTCCTGACATACTTAACTACCTATATCCTAAACCGGGAAAATCAGTCAGATAGCAGGACTTTCCAGAAAGTATGTATTTGTAAAATTACTTCTATAACATCCCTCCTTATGCCTAAATTAAAAAGAGCCCTACCGACCATCTCCCGAGCTCCATCACAACAGGCCGGCAGACTGTTGTTGTATTAAATCATTAGGACACAGGTGGACGCTTTCTCCATCCGTCCATTATAATCCGGTTTCCACGTCTAAGCGAAATAACCGTTCCGTAATTGGAACCCACCCTCATTCATAACTCACCCTTGGGTACCTAATATTGATTTAAAACGTAAAATAGGATGCGTGGGGCATGAATAAACAACTTAGGGCTATTTTTTCAATCGCCAAATAACGGAACGGAGGGATAAGTATGTCGGTTTGACAGCTTTTGTATAGAAAAAATATGTCATGTTTATTCTTTGGATAAAAGTTATCTGACTATTGGATAATCAGCCCTTGGACTAGTTTAGTCTTGCGACGTAGCGTGGGTAATATCGAGAAGCTCAAAAAGAGTTCTCAACAGATTACTTTTTCCGAGCTTTTAGCCCTGAAAACCCACTTAATTTTGAATTTAACAGTAGAAATAGATATGTTTAATAAGTCTATTATTGACATCATACATCACAGATAAAAAGTCTTTCTCTCTAACGATCACGGTTTAGCATTCACACAGCATGAAAAGTCTTTACCATAACATAATAACATCACGCCTGTAATCCCCGAAGGGTTAGGCAGAGGTGTACCCATTAGTACACCCACATTTCGCCAGTTATGTTTCTAGACCCATGTAGGGGGCGAGCCTATTGCCATCAACCGGGCACAAATCCAGACTCCGAAGCTGCTACTGAGAAATTCCTGATGGAAAAACCCTATAACGCTTTGCCCGACCTGGGAATCAAACCCAAGACCTCATGCACAGCAGTCGCGCTTGCGACCACTAGACCAACGAGGCAGTCCAAGTCTTTACCATTAACTATTAACACATTCAGAGAGATATACCGCCAAAAAAAAGCCGAAATACAAATTCAATTATGTTCTACAGACGTTCCCAAAGAAAACATTACGAATTCCTTTACTTTTTCAACAATACATCTTCAACAAAATTTAATTCCAACAAAAATTTAATGTAAAAGCTCCCATGGATATGCTAATCTTCTTTTATTACGAAAAACTTCTACGCAATGTTTTATTTTGTTATGCTTATTTTCTTTGGGTGTCATGGCGCTGAAACATAATGGCGCGCAAGTGAATTATGGAGGGAAAATATCGTCAAGACATTGTACGAATATTGCTTACTTATTTAACTGAATAGATACGGTGGCGAATGAACTCAATTTTGGGGAGATATGTTATTTATTTGGAAGAGAATAAGGTTAAGCTCACTAGGTCGAATGTGACTTGAAAATAAAAGACAAACTCGTTGCGTTTTATTGATAGGAGCTCTCTATTTACTCTATGCTTTTCTGAAATACTGTAGGAAATTACGAAACCGTGTATTGTACAGACTTTCATAGTAACTATGTACTGTGTATGTATGTATTAGCTATGTGCCTAAGCCTGTAATGGAATTGAGTAGTTGACACCGTTACCCAATAATTCCAAGACATAACTACTCTAAAGAAACACTTTATTTCAACCCTAAAAACGTAATTAATTTTCAATGAACAGTAAAATTTGATTTTTATTTGCTTCCAAATTAATAATTAGTTAGTCAATTGAATCGGCACAAAAGTCACACTTCTCTTTTGCCATAAAAAAGCTATGGGAGAATCTGTCAAAAGTTTTGACAGATGTTAAAAAGTACGTCAATTGATTGGTGGTGTCGTCTAGTCTATTCCAGATATAGAGTTTCAAGATTACGAGCCTAACTAAATTGGGCCAAAGAATCAGCATTGCGACACAACGTGGCGATGCTGCCAGCCTTTTAGGCACTTATCCATGCGGATGAATATTTTATGCTCCATGACCTTCCCCTAAAAGGGCTATAATTATCAATGCTGTACATACTTAATATTATTATTTATAACTTTTGAATATTATGGATTTAAGCTAAATAAAGTTTAGAGGTAATTATCTTTTTATACTAATACTAGTTTGGCACGCGGCTTTGCTCGCGTTAAATGCGGTTAACTTAGTTTACTCCTAAGTTTTTCCATACAAACTTTGGACCCCCGTTTCCATACCCTTAGGGGGTTAATTAAAAAAAAATCTTAGCGGATGTCTATTAAGACTAGAATTAGAAGCATTTTGCCTAGTCTAGCATTTGAAGGTAAGTAGGTATATATACTTCCCTGCCAATGCCAAACATGGCAAGCCGCTTGGCATACGTCAAGCGGTTTTCTATAAGCGGTTTGCTAAAGTCGAACAAGCTATTTAGTTTACAGACAACTATCTTTCTGCTACATTGTTATTATGTGTTCATTTTTTAAGCTTGTGGTGTCTCACAATTTTGAAACCTATTTAGAGTGATTTAAATGAACTGACATACTCGAAACATTGTAAGTAGTTGCAAGTTAGCTGCCTGTATACCAAATAGCTTGTTTGTCTGTACTTAGATAACCACTGTGCCCGCAATTCAAGAATAACCAACGTTCCAACCGCAAATCTAAATTTTTCAAAATGTCGGCAGCCATCAAAACCGTGTTATTCAGTCTGTAGTCTATCTGTCCTCACTCCATAACTCGAAGATCGAGTAGATAAGCCGAAACTCGTCAGGAAGTCGTTTGTCTGCTTGTGCCAGGCTGACAGAAAGTTTTTACATTAAAGTCAAACGCAACGACAATTACAGTGGTCGGGAATTCAGCTACAACCGCGTGTTACTAATGTGTTTTTGTTTTAAAATATTGCTTTCTGCGGTAACTTTTGAGTTGTGAGGTAGCAAGTACTCTTACTTTACTACCACCTATTATTCGAAAGTGTGGATGGATGTTTTTTACTCAATCACGTCTAATGGTCTGAACGAATCTGGATGAAATTAGCAATTTGGCACAGAGATAGATTATAGTCTGTGGTGCCGATACCCTTGGTATCGGCACCACAGACTATAATCTATCTAGGCTAAATTTAGAGAATTGACATCTTTTACTAACATAATATAATAAAGCGAACGGAAAGGACGGTGACATTAAAGAACTAAGTTAGCGATGTCAAATTAGTTTTGCCTTGAACTTTTCCGTATTTTTAATCCATACGTTTTAAGATATCAACAGCTATAACTGTATGGATGTGTCAGATTGACTTTTGACAGCTCTTATTTACATTAGTCTCTTTCTTGTTTTATTGGGCAGAAAAAGATGGAAATAGTCTAATTTTAGTTTAGTTTGTGACTAAGAGAATCGGCACCTAGGTTACTTTTCGTCCCGGAAAAATGTACGGCTTTTGTAGGAAAATAAAATTAACTTTGACACGGATCAGTGTGGTCATAAAATAGTGTAATAAGACACATCACACTTAACTGCCCATCAAACTAAACAATATTGTCGGTAAACCGAAATTACTGTTACTTTTGGTGCGAAAAATCACTGTTTAATTAACGAACGCTAAATATTGTGCTTTCGAGTGTATGCAACAGTCGTGAGTCGTTTCTCAGCAATCATTTTAGCTCAATACATATTAATTTGATGGGTGTACCTACTAAAACGGCTGTCTTTTTACACCCACTTAAAAAACGGGCACACATTTGACATCCACATCATCATCATCTTCTTGCCTGAAGTTCCTCCCCTTATCGCATGTTACTTGTGGTCGGCGCAACACGTTTTCTTCTTCCATTCCGTTCTGTCAGCCGTCATGCTATCACTGACTCCCTTTTCTTTCATGTCACTCTTCACACAATCCATCCATATTTTTTAAGCCTTCCGCTTTCTCTCCACCCACATTGATATTCATAAATGTTTTGCTAACATGCGTTTCATGTTTCATCCTTCCTCTTCATACGCCCATACCAAACGATTCTCATACACAACACACCACAGTTTTCATATTATTATCGTGGCAACATTGGGGTGATGTTTAACGTTCAAAGTTAGGCTCATAAAAAAATAAATTGATCGTTAACTGCGTTTCTGCAGACAGCTGACCAACTTAAATAGGTTTATCGTCTTCCTTGATGTGTTTTATCCTACTCAATTTATTAGCTAAGCTGTTAAATGTCAATTTAGCTTAATATGGGCTCATTTATAACTTTTAAGTTGCATAGTGAAATTACAGGAACACACTTGAGATTTTTTACTCTGGCAAGTAACTGTCAAAGACTGTCAAAGGTCCACATTATGACAGCCGGGATCAACGGCTTAACAAGCTCTCAAATATGGTCACCCATCCACGGACCAACCCCGGCAAGCGAAGCTTAACCTGATGGATTGACCCGTGCACTGACATTACTTAACCACGCGCACCTCACGAATATCAATCAAAATATTTATTAAACAAGATAATCCCGGTATATCCCGGGATTCGTCCTCCAAGCACAACACTACAGCATAAAGTTGTGTCGTAAAAAAGCAATTTGATCGCTGACGCCTCCGCTGACACTGGCAGTGAGTGTTATTTATTGTTGCTCCCAACTAACTTGATATTTGCGTGAATAATATAATTTATCTACAGGCGTTGGCACTTATTTTCACCCTCTTTCACAACTGATGTGTGACGATACGGGTCAGACCGTAGGCGGATTTTATGAAGTTAGCATTTATGCGCGTGAATTTTCTTACGAATACCTATTTTATTATTGATGTGGCAGTAAAATCTACCCGTTTGCCATAGCGGCAAACGGCGTGACGCTCTCTTATGCACGCATACCATATTGAGTAGGTATTTAACATTGTATTGTCAGCAGAACTAAAGGTGTATGCAAAATTTCAGCTCAATCGGATACCAACAAATGGTCGAAAAAAATGGTTTGCAGATTTTGATGGGACTACGTAGTATTATATTATCTGTGGATGGGACGATTAACTTACATGCCTATGTTTACATACTTACATGAGATAAATGAAAACTTCTAAAAATGTAGGTAAAATGGAGGCAATTTTTGACAGATTTAAACTGAGGTTAGATTGCGATAGTTCTTATAAATTAATAGAATTCTCCCACTTACAACATTATCAAAAATTGAAAAAAAATCAAAACAGATTATTTTCTTAAACCCTAGATCAAAAACTTACAACTAGATACAAAATTTAAATAGCAATCCCGGCCTAATCCGTATTCATTGCACCCAACTTTGTCCGGGATTTACAAACACAATCCCGCATCGGGGCGGGACTCGAGAATGACAATTTATTTATGTATGTTGCAATCAAGTTTCTTGGGAGACCGAAGAAGTGAACTCTTAATATATTTTTTTCTTCATTATGATGAACTTCAATGTCCGCGACTACGTTTGTCGAAAGTTCAATCACCTGAAACACAGTATTACAATTCAGGTGCAAATTATTGGTTAACTTGACTTGAAAATTAAGAATATCTGTATTTACAGTTATACTTTATATTTTTAAATAGATTTTATTTATTACTAGCTGACCAAGTGAACTTCGTACCGCAATTTTGTTTTTTTTTTTTTTAATTTCTTTCATAGTTTCTCCTTAAAACAATAAACAAACACAAAAAAAAGAATCTTAATAAATAAAAATAAAAAATATTGTCAAAAAAATAAATATTAAGGGGGCGTGGCATGGCACCGTGAAGTCCCGCACACTTGGAGGCCACGGCAGAAGAAAGTCCCGCGGGCGTCCGGTGGTAATGCCGTAACAGGGGTTATCACACCCTTATCATTTAGGGGTATGAAAAATAGATGTTGGCCGATTCTCAGACCTACCCGATATGCACACAAAATTTCATAAAAATCGATCCAGCCGTTTCGGAGGTGTTCGGTAACAAACACGGCGACAAGAGAATTTTATCTATTAGATGATTTATTCCGCCACTTGTGTATCACGCTACGAGCGCCCGCCAGGGTTAAGCTTTATACGAAGTTGTTTAAAGTAAAAGCTTATATTTTATGGCTACTCAATATAGCGCCGAAATGTAACGTATTTATTGCTTTCACCATTCAATGCTATGAAGACGTCATATTTTATTTTAACGATGAAATTAAACTTTTATGGGCCGTGAATACTGAGAGGCAATGAATTCATTATTAATTCAGATCGCGATATCGTAAATTCACCTTTTATTTATTAGGTAAGAAGGTGAAAAGAAAATCGTGAATCATATTTGGATTCTACCTGCATTTATTACAGCACTGGCGTTTGCGAATTCGTCCGCTTAAATATCGATAAAATCCCTAAAAACATTATAAATGGGAAAGTTACTCCGTCTGTCTCTCTATTAAGCCTTCATGACTAAACCACTGAACCGATTTTGATGAAATTTGGTACGGGTTAAGTTTGAACCTCAAGAAAGGACATAGGCTACTTTTATTCTGCGGCTTCGCGTCTTCGATAACCGTTATTAATGCGGACGAAGTCACGGAGAAAAGCTAGCCTTATATACTTTACACTCTCTGGAGCTGCCCCCCCAGGTACCTACAGCTCACACTGGCACACCATTGGTCCAATACTCAGTACAGGCTTCTTCTGGGTAAGCTCACTCCATCGTAGAATTTGTCTATGTGACTACTGACCTAGACTGGAGCCAAGAGCAAAGCCATATTATATTAAAAAATAAAATACAAAATATTAAGGTTTAAGAACTTTATTTTTCAAAAAGAATTACATTCACTTGTATGAGAAAAAACTTATTTCTAATTGGAAAACATTTTGCGACGCGACGGTTACATAAGAAGATAAATAGATTAGATCTGCACAGGAAAGATAGTTTAAAAAATTATATTAGCTAAAATGTGTTTCAATAAAGTTTTTTTTTTTTAATCTTCTTTTCACACCATGTGCAGTTCGATCCAACTTGAGAGATAGGATAGTTTAAATCTCAAATTATAGTCGCAATTTTAATTTTTTACATTTTAACAATATGTTTATAGTTTATTACAACCAATTTGTGATTACCCAAGAAAAAAAGTACTAGGGTGTCATAAAAAAGGTATATCTCTATGGCAGTAAAAATAAGAAGTTTTAGTCAGAATGGAAAGGTCAACATTCTGGGTTTATCAAAAAAAGTACTAGGGTGTCAGAAAATAAAGGGTTCACTCATGCACTCAAGCAGAGTACAAACCGAATTGATTGGCAAATTCTAAATTAACGTGAGCGAAGCCGCGGGCGAAAGCTAGTAATCATATATTTTTGATCTTTTATATTCCGAGGCAAGCTGTCGTTAAGCTGTGCTCCGCCATACAAACCATTCAAACGTTTCTAACTGAGCACACATCTTTATTCCAGGAGCGAGCAGTCCTACAACCGCACCGTGCAGTCAGTATCCTCGGTGGGCGCCCTCTCAGTACCCTGGTCGGCGACTGACGCGCGCCTCACCATGCCGGCTGCGCTGGGGGTCGCCGGCATACCAGCCCTCGTCATCACGGACGGCGCCGGCAAGATCCTCACAGCTAATGGGAGGCAGCATCTGTCAGCTGATCCGCTTGGATTTGTAAGTAGTCAAAGTTAATGAAACCATTTACAGGCACTTTTGAATTGTCAAGGAATCGGTCTGTTAGTCAGAAAATTGAAGCTAGTTGCTCGTTCCAAAACGTAGGTGAAGAAGAATAAGCAAGAAACTCCACGGACAATCTTTTCAATTTCGTTTTTACAAAATCCTAGCTAGATATACTTATTATTTTTGTTGCTTCTAAAGCTTGCCATTTTCTTCTCTGTAATGGAATATGTCAAAACAATTTAGATGTGAAGAACAAAAACTCGCAGATATTAAAATCTAAAAATATTGACTGATAAAATCATTACAAAAACCTACGTTGTTCAATTTTGTATTGTTTTAGTTTGTCGATAGATTGTGTTAAAATGAGAAAATTGTACCTAATTGTACCCAATTGTTTAGGAACAGTCACTTATAGTTAAAGTGTATTTACCTTTTTTTTCGTGCACAGAACTTCCCGTGGGCGCAGCGACCGGTGTCGGTGCTGACTGAACAAGCGCTGTTGAAGATGGCGCGACACCCGGCAGTCGTATTATTTATCGGTAAGTTACAACAGAATCACCACTTTGGCTGTCAGTCCCTTACGAGGCTGCCTGGCTAATATCCTTACCTTATCAGAGTCACACACAACAAGACCCTAATAAACCTATAACAGTTCAAGCTGCTCCTGATTTGGACTATGAAAGCAATAATACGTTAGAGTTGTCATACACATAAGCGGCGCATTTTTAATACAACGTTAGGTACTGTTAATGAGAATGCCGAACCGAATACGCTACATACTTTTAGTACTGCTATGCCATCGACTAAGTTTCGGACCTTTGAAATCTGAAAACCGATTCTTCTCAAAACCTGACGCACAAATTAAAATAATCATTCTATTCTCCATTTCAGACGATGAAGACTCAGAAATAGAATTCGCCGAATCTGTAATAACACCGTCAGCGGAGTCCTACTACGACGAATGCAGCATCCAGTTCCCTGGTTTCTGTCCCTACCAGAACTCCTCAGACGACGAGACCATGGACTTCGACTACCCAACGTCCCGGCATTCCAGAACCAAGAAGAAGCCTTTTAAACACGTCATGTTTTACATAGGCATCGATGGCACGGATAGCGCAGACATGCTGAGGGAGCATATAGGCCTGGATGACGCAGTCCCCCTACTGACATCCATAGACTTTCCCAAACAACGCATGGTGACCATGAAGTACGGTGATGAGATTACCACGGACTCTGTACAGAACTTCGTTGATGCGTACTTGAGTGGCAATGCTGATTTTAAGCCGTTGAAGCCGTATAGTGAGAAATGTTAAGTTACCGTAGGTTTTTGTTGGCAACTTGGAGTGGGGAATAGGTTTCTAAAACCCGAAAAATGCTGGATTGAATTTGCAAATCATTTTGATCATTTTTTTTTTTCATTATTCAATCCGACTACGCACGCCACTAGCGACTGCTGAGCATGAGGTCTCGATTACCAGGTCGGGCAAATTGTTATCGGCTTTTCCATCAAGAATTTCTCAGTAGCAGCCTCGGGAGTCTACACTTGCGTTTTATGACGAATAATATAATGACACCTGTCAAAATCCATATAGCCGTTGGGAAGATACGAGATAATAAAGAGGTTTACACACGAACATACATACATTTAAACGCGAAAAACATTTTGAAAAAAGTTCTATGTATTACCCTGGTTGATACTCATAATGTCTAAAATACCTCTCACCACTTCAAGTAGCATAGTTAAAACTAGCATAATTTGTTATTCCAGTATTATTTCCATAGTTTTCTCTTTTAAAAATCATTGTAAAAATTGTTTTCATGTAGTAGTGATAGTAATTAGTACTTATGTATGTACGTTACTATGTATTGTTTTAGTAATTAGTAAGTAATTTGTAATGTTTGAACTTTATAGTAAACCTCATACATTTTGTATGGGTGTTTATAAACCATTGTTGTAGACATACCTTATTAAAATAAACCATGCTGTAGGGTTGCAAGGGAAAAAATATTCTTAGCAGATATTATGGCCACGAAAATCCTTTAATTCAGATGTTTTACCTTTCTTGTCGGATGCCCTAAATGATTTACAACGATTTTATAAACATATAAGTAGACAGTGGACACTCAATAAAACCGCTCAAGTTTTTACAAAAATAAACAATTAGCACATTTCAATCCTCTACAAATTCAAATTTTTACCTTTAAGAAATAAAACGTATAGAAAGTAATGCACATTGTTTCATTTATAATCATTATTTCTGACTATCCTGTTTACCTTCACGAATATTACAAACATCGTTATTGTTAATAAAAAATGATAGCAATGAAGGCGGGTCAATTACCGCTACTGCTATGGTAAAGGTGCTGAAACGCTACAACCATTATTTTATTATTTCAACATACAAATATCTGGTTATAACCAGATATTGTATATAAAGGGTAAATAAATATCTACCCTTTATACGCTTACCCTGCCACCACAGGACAGTTTTTTTTAATTGTTTTGTTATGTGGTTTATAAGTAGATTGGTGCCATGGACACGTTGTCATGTAAAAACAATATTTTGTCAATAAACTAAACTGGTAGTTTTTTTTATTTTATTTATTACTTACCTGATGAAAAAATACAATTTGTAACCTAAACATAAAACCTAAGAATAATTTTATTATTAAATTATAAAGTATGGACAATTTATAAAATTGTACAGCTGACCTCTCTAAGACCGGCGCTGAAGTCGAACATAAAAAATCCCTCCCATCCATCGAAGACCCCTATAATCCTCTGCCCCCGTCACCCCAGACGAGGTGCACGACGTCATCAAAAACCCTATCTAATGTAAGTACATAACAATTTCTTCACAATTTCCCATTGAAAGTGCCCTCACGTTACAACCCAGTGGCGCCCTCACTTTTAAAAAAAATTCATGTCGCATATTAGTAAGCCTACATAGAATGAAATGTAACAGACACCGATGGCAAAAAGCCCGAGTTCCAGTTACAGATTATACTTCCAGTTCCAAAAAGCATAAATTGACGCTAAAACCATAGCCGCCCGCCATTGCCTAGTATTGTGAAATTAAATTTTCAAAATAAATTTCACGTGCTTATATACGAGTGCGGCTCTTAATTACTACAGAAATAAGTAAGAAATCTACAAATCATGGCTGATAACGACGATCTTTTGGACTACGAAGACGAGCCGGCAGATCAGCAGATCGCTGACGGGGCGACAGAAGCGGCGCCAAAGAAAGAGGTTAAGGGATCCTATGTATCTATTCACAGCTCTGGCTTCAGGGATTTCCTGTTAAAACCCGAGATATTGCGCGCCATCGTCGACTGCGGCTTCGAGCATCCATCAGAAGTGCAACATGAGTGTATTCCGCAAGCCGTCCTTGGTATGGATATCCTGTGTCAAGCCAAGTCCGGCATGGGAAAAACCGCCGTCTTCGTGCTGGCGACGCTACAGCAGCTGGAGCCTTCAGAAAACCACGTCTACGTTCTCGTAATGTGCCACACCAGAGAATTGGCTTTCCAGATAAGCAAGGAATACGAGCGTTTTTCAAAATATATGGCGGGCGTCAGAGTGTCCGTGTTTTTCGGCGGAATGCCTGTACAGAAAGACGAAGAGGTCCTCAAAACTGCATGCCCTCACATCGTCGTCGGTACGCCCGGCAGGATTTTGGCGTTAGTCAACAGTAAGAAACTAAATCTGAAACATTTGAAGCATTTCATACTAGACGAATGTGACAAGATGCTCGAATCTCTAGATATGAGACGCGACGTTCAGGAGATCTTCAGAAACACCCCTCACGGTAAGCAAGTGATGATGTTTTCTGCCACTTTGAGCAAAGAAATCAGACCAGTGTGCAAGAAGTTCATGCAGGACCCCATGGAAGTGTATGTGGATGACGAAGCCAAGCTGACCCTGCACGGCTTGCAGCAGCACTATGTTAAACTTAAGGAGAATGAAAAGAATAAGAAGCTGTTTGAGCTACTCGATGTACTGGAGTTCAATCAAGTCGTTATATTTGTAAAGTCTGTTCAACGCTGCATAGCTTTAGCTCAACTGCTAACAGACCAGAACTTCCCTGCTATTGGTATACACAGAAACATGACTCAAGATGAGCGTCTCTCCCGCTACCAGCAGTTCAAGGAGTTCCAGAAGAGAATCCTAGTCGCCACTAACTTGTTTGGAAGAGGAATGGATATTGAAAGAGTGAATATTGTTTTCAACTATGACATGCCTGAAGATTCAGACACCTACCTGCATCGAGTGGCCCGTGCAGGCCGTTTCGGTACCAAAGGCTTAGCAATAACAATGGTATCAGATGAGAATGATGCTAAAATCCTTAATGAAGTTCAAGACCGCTTCGATGTCAACATTACGGAGCTGCCCGAAGAGATTGAGCTATCAACTTATATAGAAGGCCGATAAATTACTAGATTACTCCATTCCTTTTCTACCAGTGTTTGAACTTTTTGAATGCCCTGCAACCTATTAATAACCGCTGACTACATATTTAGTTGGTCAAGAGCATTATTTGATTTACATTAAAAATGATTATAAAGTATCATGCAAATACATATATTTTTTTGACATGGTAACAAGCCAGGCATTCAGAAAGTACAGTTTTTTGTCAACACATGTGTGTTTCAAATTATTTGACTAAGAAATGTTCACTTTCCTGGGATGTAGTGTTTGTGTGGTTTGTCTGAACACAGATAGCTCATATCCAGATTCAAAGTAACTTTAGGTTAAAGATTAATT
This sequence comes from Hoplodrina ambigua, assembly GCA_949774945.1. Lineage (NCBI taxonomy): Eukaryota > Metazoa > Arthropoda > Insecta > Lepidoptera > Noctuidae > Hoplodrina > Hoplodrina ambigua. The sequence goes on from OX458984.1 coordinate 930,901, forward strand.
AAAGTAACATTTGATATTGTGATAACCTGGCTTTTATTTTTCTTTTTTATTCATATTATGTCATACAGAGAATGAAAATTCACAAAGTTACTGGTCAAGTTGCTGCATGTAAACAAAATCAATAGTAATTCATCATTGATGGATAAACTATTTTTTTTTGAAGCGGTCGATATCTCAAACATTACGAGTTATCGCACATGCGCTGTTTACGCTGCGCAAAGGTGCACAAAAATTCTTCCCTTTTGCGCTGCGTCCGTTTAGAGAAGGAAGCAATAATGCTTGACTATACCTATTCGATGTTCATAGAACGATAACGAAAGTCAAGTAATTATTCCCCGCTTCATTAAATTAAAACCGTCCCTATATTTACGTAACATTTGTAAAACTGGCAATATTATGCAGGGTCGTTTACCAACGACATTGAACTTGATCTTGTTTTGTAAGTTATGCTTGGTAGGTAATTTTATACCTACCTACATTGGCGAGGTGTAAGATTATTTTATTATAAACTAGCTTTTGCCCGCGACTTCGTCCGCGTAAATTTCAGTTATCGCGGATACAGATTTTTTACCCATGTCCTGTCATTTCAATTATTTAGTTAAAATCATGATTCGAAACGACACGTGGCGCCATCTATGATCATAAGAACGTTATTGTGATTTCCCTCGGAAACAGTACTTTTTTTCGGGATTAAAGGTACCCTATGTTCGTTCCTGTACACCTGGCAACGTATATGCAAAATTTCAGGATGATCGGTTTAGTGGCTCAGGCGTAAAATGGTAACAAACAAACTTACTTTCGCATTTATAATATTAGTTAGGATTGTACACCTGCGTCTCTCGTATTGATGCAGACCACCAATGCCAGATTTTTTAGGGAGTTGTTCTATGAAAGGACATAATAAAAACATTCAGTAGGTAGGTAGGTACCCATTTTAGTATTTACTATGTAGACAATCAGTGAAACATTCTTGTACATTTACATAACTGATTTTTAAAGATTCCTTCGTAATTTTACCTACATAGATTTTAAAGATTCCTTTTTTTTAACCTACATTTTAAAGATTCCTTCGTTTTTTTATTACTCACCTACATTATAAACATTCCTTTTTTTATTATTTACATTTTAAAGATTCCTTCATTTTTTTTTATTAAGTACCTACCTACTTAATATTTTCCAATTCCCGCTGCACCACAAAATTCGAGACTAAGAGCCCTATGTTCAGACAAATATTAAATTTCAAGTAAAAAAAAATATCGGGCAGTCTGGTGGAAACATACATGCTGCGATTACCAAACCTCTGATTGACTTCTATTTGTTGGATGTAGGTCCTCAACATTTAATTTGGGGAATCGTGCCTAACATGGAACCGGTGCCATCGGTACGTAGTACCATAGATGAAAACTGATACCTTTCTAGGATGAGGGGGCAACCAGATATCAATCACATGAAACTGGAACTTATTGAACAAACAATGCACAAACTCACAAAGAGTACCTAGGTGTTGTGCAACAAATAGCTAAGTAGTCGATTGAGTTGTGCCGACTCACAAGTGACGTCACAGTCTTCTACTTTCTTTCTTTCTTCTTAGACGTCACGGTTATCTTTTCCCATAAGTAAGTACCTACTTACAAAATCTATTAAAACCATTAGATCACAATACATAGGCATTGTATTATTTTAAAAATTGAAATGTATCGAAAATCCATAGTACCATTAGCGTAGCAATAGGTAACACCTACCGCAACATCACGCTTGTACTGCTAAACGGTTAGGCAGAGACCTACACTGAGTTAGGATTAGGAGGCAGCCTACGTCATGAATGCCTGCTACATTATGCCTTTAAAAAGAGTACATAAATGCTTCCTTTCTATAGATATTTAAAAATGTAGGTAAATGTTTTATAAAAACACCCAAGGCAGGCTCGGTCATTATGGTCAGTCAAGGGCATTCGTCGGGCCATCCTATTTGTACATAGAAAATAAAACAAACACTAATAAAAGTATAAAAATATTTATTCTTATTTTACAATTTACAAAAAAACTTCAGTAACAAATAACCACTATAAACACTAATTTGCTTGAGTGGTTTCTTACACAATTTAGGTATTTACGATTTATTTATATAAACGACATAGGTACGTACTATGTAATAACAAATAGGTAGGTACCTACTTGGTTCGATTTGCATTGCACAACAAAAATACACTAAGCATGCAGTCAAATGACTGAGGCGCGGAAATACAATGATGTTTACGTTTCATACTTAATTGTACTTAAACATAGAATGTCGTGCAAGTGAGCTGAGCTTCGTATTATAATTGTAGATATTTTCTAAGGAATGCTTTATTCACTGACGATATGAGAATAACGATACAAATAAGTAAGATTTTTATAATGCTGATGGTGATTGTGTTTTATAGGGTCCATGGTACACAATTTACTTACCTACGTTTTTTAAGTTATATCTCGTATTGAGCTATTTTTGGGTATAAACTTGTTAGTTTGGGTCACCGACACGCTAATGTGACATCGTCACCGACATGCCTATTTGACACCGGCAGTCTCCATGAAAATAATCTCCCCATTAAAATAAGTACCAGCATCCTTTTACCATCAAATCCAATTATTTAAATTAGTTAGTCAACAATGCATGTAACATGACCATATTTATACAATTACACATGAGGTGCAAATCCCTATATCTCCACACTTTTTATCGAGACAACACAATCCTTCACAGTTGCTAAATAAATTTATGGATGTTACAAACATTGTGTACAAGCTTTTGATTAAATTCTTAAATAACCTTAATTTAATCCTAGGTAGACAGCCTTTTTTGGGCCATCAAAAGTTTTCTCATGAGTAAACCGGGTAATAAGATCTAGTGCCCATTTAGGTTGGTCTCCCGGCACCATGTGTCCTGCATTCCTCACCAAGATCTCCACCAGTTTCCCCGCCTGCTTCACATAGCCTGCTACCTCACCATCCACTTTCCAAACATACCTCTTGGCCTTCTTATATTCGTCGGCACCAGTAAAGTTGAGATTTCTGAGATAGTTTACGGTTAAGGGATACGCCACTATAATGTCTAGTTGTCCATTGTATATGACAATGTAGTAGTGATCTAGGAGTTCAGATATCCACGGTGCTACGGATTTCATCACATCCTGCTTGAGATGCTTTTCAACTAATGTCCCATTGTTAAAAGGTAGGTTTCCAACATGTATCATTTTGCGTACCGCAGTCTTTTGTAGCATTGGTCCGAAGTCTTCAAACTGTGTGTAGTCTTTTGTGTGTAAATAGTTGAAGTAGAAATTAAAGCCCGTCAGGTTTGTGAAAATGCTTTTGCCATTTATCATGTCACCATTCAACAATGTATCAAATGTGGCAAATGCGTCATCCCATTTTCCTTGTTTGATAAAGTTCTTAGTTTTGTTTTCATATTCTTCAAATACTTTAGCTCCATTCCAATCTAACAGACCAACTTGGTACAAATATTTACCGTATACCAGCTGATGTTCCGGGTCACTCAGACCATTGCCAATAGCGATGCCTTTCATGTTGATTTTTAGCTTGGCTGTAGGGTTTTTCTTGTGTATGGTGTATGCTAGAGCAGGAACGTATTTCCCTCCGTATGACTCACCGGTCACAAAGAACTTATTCTGCTGCAGTTCAGGGAAAAGCTGGAAGAACTGTATCAAAGTTGTATACAACTGTTCACCAACCTGTGTCTCATCCGTGCAGTAGCCTCGGCTGTCATTCGTGAAGCTGAACCCAGTACCCACAGGGTTGTCTATGTATATCATGTGATGGCTCAAAGCCCAGTTGTACTTTCTCCTCTCGAATTTATCTCTACGAACTCTAATTGGACCATTCTCAGTGAATAGACCATACAAAGAGCTTGCACCAGGCCCTCCCTGCAGCCACACGACGACGGGCGCGTTTTTGTTATCCGGAACCATCGCAGGGAAGTACCAGAAGAATTGGTTGGAATCGTAAGTCTTGTTCACGGTGAAATAACCGGCATAACTTTTAATACGAAGACTTTCCGTGAAGGGTACGCGAGCCAGGCGTCTGCCCTCCTCAATTTTTCCACTCTCAACGAACTGGGTGAGGAACAAAGGAGGTCCTGCATCACCCCCATCGCGCTCGCCAAGGTTCAACTTTGGATATCGGTGGAAGAAACACTCGGCATTGAGAAATACTTGAAATATTACCAGAGCCCACAACGCACGCGCCATTTCGACCCGAATACTGACGCAATTAGTCTACTTCGCCTTTTTATCGTGCTTGTTAGCGAATTATAATAATAATAAATCGTTGTTTAGCCGGCTTATCAATGTGTTTTTATTTTTCTGACCATTCGCTCCTCTCCTCACACCTCAACCCCCTCCTCACTCACTCCGGTCTCGTCAAAGAACAATAGACAACGAGCCATTAATCTATGAACGAGCTCGTCTGTCATGTCTATGGAATTGCACAATCGAATGTTCGAATATTCAATTTCTTTTCTATTTTACGGCAGAGAATTATGGTTATCAGATTTTTTTACATATATAAATATTCATAATTTGGTCTTTTTTAACACTATGAATAATTAACTGTATTTCTAAAATATTACGCTAATAATTTACTTATGCATTTTTTATGTAAAGCTTCATATATTTTTCTCAATCAGGTTTTCGAATTTACTGTTTTCAATTTCTGGTTTAGACAAAAATGACAAAGTCAAACTGTTTTCCGTCATCGAGAAGTTCAACTTCAACAACTGACGACAATACAGTAGACATGGGCAATATGTATCACTAAAAAGAAAAGATTGATATGAATCTTTCGATCACTGGGATATGTATCACTCATTTATATCTTTATATCCTTTTGAATCCGCGCACGACACGAAGCGACGACGTTGCACTGATGCACTGCTCAGCGTGGTTCGCTTCACTCAATTGATCAATTTAATCCAACGAATCAGTAAGAGCAATAGATACCCGAAAAAAATGAACCTTAAATTTTAGTTTATTATAATTATATTATTATTACAATGAAATAACGAATACAACATTGGTAGATTAGGTACGTTAGGTATTGTTTTTATTTATTTGTAGTAATAAAGTGTAGGTACATATAATATATAAATTACAATTAGGTATCTACCTACCGAATAAGTTTTCGAAAAACTTGTCAGCTAGTCCTAAGTGATTTGCGCGATTTTCCTTCATGCTAAAATCTAGATTTTATCATGAAAGAAAATCGCGCAAATCTGAAATCGAATAATTTATATCAGTTTGCGTTCAAAACCAAAAACGCCCATGATTAACATACAAAAGGACGACGATTGCACGAAATGAGCGAGTTGTAAAAGATACACTGATACATTCGGATTCGAACTGATATGAAGAGTGAGTGATCAGAACGGATTGATACATATCTTTTTTATCTATCATTCCTGAGTTACCCATCTTTACAATACAGCAACATCGCGAAATACAAAACAAAGTTCATTTTGTCGGTGTCTTATTAGAATAATAATGTTAATGAGACTATTACCTACCTGTATTATTTCAGTGTAACATCATGAAGATACACCGTGACTCTTGTATAATGTGGACACTCATAGTTGCAGTGTTGAGTGCATTTTCTGTCGTAAACGCTGTTTATTTTCCAAATGTGTACCCGAGGTTAAAACTGGACGCAAGATCATCGAAAGATGCCGGTAATCCTCTCTTCATCACTCCATATCTCAAAAAAGGTTCGATAATACTCGCTCAAAATTTATCCAGGGTATCTATTACGGATAAAATAGGATTCCGAAGTCATGCCGGTTTCTTTACGATCGATGAGAAATTTAACTCTAATCTATATTTTTGGTACTTCCCGCCTTTTTCTAAGAAGGAGGAGGCTCCTATTATACTCTGGCTCCAAGGAGGACCTGGAGGAAGCTCGCTTTTCGGACTGTTTACAGAGATGGGCCCTCTGATAGCCAAAAAAGAAGGTTTTGCTTTAAGAAAATATCACTGGGCTCTAAATTATCATTTAATATTCATTGACAATCCTGTTGGTACTGGATTTAGCTTCACAGATAATGAAAATGGATATTGTATGAACGAAGAATGTATAGCAAGAGGACTGTTCTCAAGTTTAAAACAGTTCTTCCAACTATTTCCAAATTTGGAAAACAATGAACTGTTTTTGGCAGGTGAATCATATGCAGGAAAGTACATACCATCTCTAGGTTTGTTAATACATCAAGAAAATCGAAATAGTTTTGTAAAAATTAATTTACAAGGTATGGCAATTGGCAATGGATACTGCGACCCAGTAAATCAATTAAATTATGGTATATACTTATACCAACTTGGATTATTAGACGATAATGAGTTAAAACTGTTTCAAAAATATGAAACTGAGATCACAAATGAAATTGAGAACCAGAATTGGGCTCAGGCTGATGTCCTTTTGGACCGATTGATGGATGGAGAATTATCAAACTTCTCATACTTCAGGTCTTACACAGGCTTTGACTACTACTACAACTACTTACAAACATCTGGAGAAATTTCTATGACAGTGTTCATGGACTTGTTGCGAAATGACAATGTTCGTCGCAGTGTGCATGTCGGAGGATTACCATTCAATGACGGACAACATGTGCAGATAATGTTAGCCTTAGACATGTTAAAATCTGTAGCCCCAGCCATATCGGAACTCTTATCACATTATAGAATAATGTTTTATAACGGGCAACTTGATATTGTTGTTGCATATCCGCTCACAGAAAACTTTTTACGTCACTTAAATTTTTCTTCAGCTGAAAAGTATAAAACTGCACAAAGGGTCATATGGAAAGTTGGTGACGATGTGGCAGGGTATGTGAAGAAAGCTGGCAATCTGACTGATGTCCTGGTCCGAAACGCTGGTCACATGGTACCGCAAGACCAACCGAAGTGGGCCTATGACTTGATAAAGAGATTTGTCAAGGATGATTTTAATTTATTTAATTAAGAACATTTAAAAAAATCCTTGTTTTCTTATTATTTGGCTTAGGGTTATAAACTCGTGATTCTTGTTCCTAGTAATGAAATGTAATATTGATTTTTAGTATTAATATAATTTTGTACTTATAAATCTTTGACTATCAACAAAGATACCAATTACAATATTCTTTTTTACATTTGCGTACTGTTAAAAATGAGATGTATGTATATACATGTTTTACTGATTCTGTGTTATTTAAATTATGTTTATTTTTGAAACACCAAGAAGTAGATTAGTGTTATTAACTGTTGAGACTGTCTATTTAAGTTAATTTAATCAACTAATAATCAATTTAAAAAAATACTCTAGTGAGAAATAAAAATATACTGTTGTAAAAATAAATTGTAATAGCTATTAATCATTCCAATGCAATATTTTACGTACATTAAAAGGTGTTGTTATTTTTATATTAAAAAAATAAATATATTTTTGTATCATCAATTATTTTATTGTTTTATTCCATATTGCAACTATTTCTAAATAAATATTATTAACTAAGATCTTATAATTAAAAACACAGTCACTCCAATTAACGTGGATGTAAAAAGAACTGTTGTTTCATTTTTAACAACTCAAATCTGCCATATTTTTTTACCACTTATGGCATAATTTTTACAAATATTTTAGATTTTATTATTGTACCCTAACAATGAAAATGGAACCTTATTACCCATCTAAATCAAGAAAGCTGAAAAAGCTTTTGTTTGTTTATTGTGCTAATCTCTAGAACTACCACTCAATTTGGAAACATTATTTTTGTATTTATGATAGCCAAATTCATAAGAAATAGTATAGGCTATATAACATCACGCTAGGAGCTATCAGAGGGGAGCAGTAACCAAAGACGTAGACAGGTATATGCCGTCCGCCTGTCATATTTTACCACTTGTATTCACAGAATAAGCATTATTATAGCCTCTATAAATATGTAAGGAAAATATTATAATAATTTTGGTGGAACTCATAGTGCGCGAAACCAGCTCGCCCTTTGCAGTATTTGTTAAAATTAGTTGTTAAATAATAAAACTACAGTTCTTTTACATAGCATAACAGACACACACACAAACACTTAATAATTCTACAAAAACATTACAATCTATAACTGGAAACCAAATTCAAATAACATAACAAAATACAGGAAAATTATATTGATTATTATTAAGTATTAATCATTTTAAGTAAATAAGGATGATTTGTGAAAAATATTATTAGCATTCTGAAATGGATTTAAATTAATTGGTTTTAATAATTTTGATTCCATTTGATACAAATAGGCACTTGGATTACAATTAAATCATCACAAAACCAATGATATTAAGGCACTTATAGTATCATTAAAACGGGGTGATTAGAGAGGCAGGGTAGAATCAGGACGAAACTTTAAAATGGATATTAACATTTAAACGAATTAGTGCGTCGCCATCAAGGACACTAATTTGTAAATTATAACATAACAATAAAACCTCACTCCTGCAATCCCCGAAGGGTTAGGCAGAGGTGTAAGCATAAGTACACCCACATTTTGCCAGCTATGTTTAAGTCCCTTGTAATAGGGGGCGAGTTTATTGCCATCAACGGGGCACAAAATATCAATTATAATTCAGCAAAAAACAGTACTCTTTTTTTTCCAACAAACTATAATATTATTTCAAAATTAAATCCCTTTTAAAGTTCCGTCCTGATTCATCCCTGCCTTTCTATTCACCTTGTTTGATGGTACATACATTTAGTGATTTCTGTGTGTTAGCTAACTTATTTAAAGCTAATTTCATAATAGATAGTTCCTGTAACAGTCTGCTTAACAAGAATTTTATAATCAATAATAAAATTTAATGAAGCTGAACAGTTTTTTGTTGAAATGCGCTAATCTCTGGAATTAACAGTTAAATTGGAAACATTATTTTTGAATATGATAGCTAGATTCATGAGAAATAATGTATTTATTTATACTTTTTGCAACAAAAAGGTACAAAGGCGGACTTAATGCCTTAGGCATTCTCTACCAGTCAACCAAAGGTGGTGAAGAGATAACATGGCAGGTGCAAAAAATTGTGCATGAGAGAATAATCAAAAAAGAGATTTAAAATGTATGGGGTCTATACAATATTCTTCATGAATCTGGCTATCATTACTACTGGATTCTGGCTGTCACGCTATGACCCACGGGACCAGCAGTAACCAAAGACAGATGTGGATGAAGTCGCAAGCAGAAGCTATTAATCAATAATATTATTTCAGCTGCTTTATTATTTACATGGTAAAGTTTATTGTAATTTTTTAATACAAGCTAGAATATGTACAGTAGGATCTTTTTTACACGCTCTAGGAGTGGACAGTTTTTATTGAATAATTTATAATGAACTCAAAAATTACAGAAATAGAATTAAAAATTACATGCAAGGTAATAGCTTAATTTTCAACCTATTTCTAGTGCATTTTAGTCTCTTCTTTAACTCTACATAGTATAAATCAAAGTCGCTTTCCGCCGCCTGTACGCTTAGATCTTTTAAACAACGTAACGGATTTGAATGCGATTTTCATCAATAGATAGCGTGATTCAAGAGGAAGGTTTATGCACAAACGGGTGAAGCCGGGGCGAGTCACTAATTAATTATCAATTTACAAACAAAAATTGTTCAAGCGTATTGGTGCCCTTATATCTAGCTGGTTTTTTTTTGTGCCTCAACGAAACTCTACACAAATTGTTACTATTTGTGATAGGATATAAAGATTATATTTCAGTGTTCAAGTCCAGACCAGCTGTCAACCGCAACAACGTGTAAAAAAGCAGTGAAGCTATCGCAGCGTGTCGCTTCAAATTATACATAGGTGTGTTAACAATATTCATTTGTGTTGTGTCATGTTCTGCGTTCATCGACTTGCCGCTATTTTAGTAACAATACTGGGTATTTCAGCATTGCGGTGGGTTAATATGAAATGCCCCCGATTTTGCAACACGTTGCATGTAGAAAAGCAACTATAAACTTGATATTACATGATAAAAGGCTGGAGTTTCTGCTCAAATTAACTGCTTAGAAATTGATCAAACAAAGAACTGTTTATGTTATTATTACTTAGTAGCATCTTTTAAAAAACTGCGGCTTATAGGCAGGCAGAGCCGGGTACCAGAGTACAAGTATAAAGTTTTTTCACGGTTGGGTACTTGACAACAATTAACTAATAATTCCAAAACACAACTGGTATAAAAAACACTTTATATTAGCCCTGAAAACCAGACTTATTTTTAATCTAATTAATTAGATTTTTAGTTGCTTTGTAATCAATAAGTAGTCAAGGTAGTAGTAGTAGTAGGAGTTGGTAAATAAATGACGTCATAGTTAACAATTGGCATACAAAATCGATAGGGGCATTAATTGTATTTTGACAGCTTATAAATAGTATGTCAATTGATTAATTTCAAGTACCCAATTAGTGGAACAATTCATCCGGGTACCTGTCACCTGGTTATCTGACAGAAGAATAATGTACAGTCAATAAGAGATAGGTATCCAGAGTTGTCAGATATAGTTTTCTTAGAAATCGGTAAACGTCTTCGATTGAAACTTAACTTAATTAATGAACTGTTTATTATCTACTTTTTAAATTTAATTACATTTGAAAATACCCATCAGTTTCTAAGAAAACTTCAACTATATTTGACGACCCTGCATATCTATCTCTTTTGTTGAAAATGGTCAAGAATTGGTGTTTACCAATTCTTGACCATTTTAAAGTCATGTAACATCAAATTCATAGTTATACTTAACTGTAGCAAGGGCATATTGAAAGTAAGGTCACGCCAGTAAAGCAGTCAAGGCGTCGAGGAACTGCGCGCGCTGCGCCAGCGGGAGTGTGATGATGGAGGAGTCCACGTGGTCCAGCGACACCGACGCGCCGCACTTGGTGGCCGCCTGCTCGAATGCTGCGCCGAATAGACTGGGAAGAGAGGTTTCAAATGATAACTTTTATTTTTCTAAGCGGTGTAGAACACTTTGAAAGGGATTTAAAATTAACGCCGCGATTGTCATCTGTTTTGTCGCCGCGATTGTCAACAGATTTAAACGACAAGGAAGCCTCGCAAGGCTTCCTTGTCGTTTAAATCTGTTGTGTTGCAACGCTTCCTTGTTGTTTAAATATTTATATTTTGTGCGTAATCCATAATTATAATAGTAAAAGTATGCGAAAGTAACTTTGTCTGTCTATTAATTTCACGACTGATGAATGAATGATGATTTGCTAAGTTTGAAGTTTTAAACTCCAAGAAAGGTCATAGGGTTTTTTTTGATTTTTTTAAATCTGAAAATTAGCTGTAAATTAGTAATTAATTCGGTTCAAATATTGCACCGAAATTGTCGACTGACTGTATAAATAGTGCAGTGCCGTACTCACGACTGCATGCTGTATGCTAACTTTGCAATATCTTTTTATATGACTGTCATTCGCTACTAAGCGATAGTCCTTTCTAGAGCTCTGTTAGCTACAGGTTTATACTTAAGAAAATAATTTAATATGAATAACTGACTTCCTGGGTTCATGCTGGTACCGGGGCGGGACGCCCAGCAGCAGACAGTTGTGCTCGTCGAGCGGCGCGCTGGCCAGCACGGCGCGCGTGCCGCCCGCGCCCGCCCAGCGCGCCGCCACGCCCAGCCACAGCGGCCCGCGGACCGCGCGAGCCTCCGGGGTGCCCTGCGAGAGAGGAGAGATTACATGAGGACCACGAAAGACAGTAAACTGCTCGGACATGCCTTTTTTACTGGAAAATATGGACAAACAATACTGAGAATGCACTGTATTTTGAACTCGATTATACAAATATACGTAGTGAAAAGGACATCGCACATCTACACAAGCAGTGTAGGTGTTGCCCTTTATAATTATGGAACATCTAAACATATGCAATGAAAAATTTTATCACTATGAAGTCTAAAATCATATACATTCAGTACATGATTTTAGATCCCATAATGATGTTTTTTTTTGCCATTGGCCATTTGCCATTGGAAAAATTTTCGCTGCTATTTCTTTTCCAGCCCGTACTATACCACTACTCTAAGCGAAGGCGGGAGAGACCTCTCGAACACTTCTTTAATCATTTTTTTTATATTTTATGAATGAAAAATGACTCTACAGCATTTAGTTGCTTTCTACGCCGAAGTGTGCATTGACCTGGATAAAAAAGTATTAAATGGTAAAAAGTGATGAGTAAAGCAATTTAGAACCAGGTGCATTGCAACCTTCAGTCAACAAATTGCAACTATTAATATCACCTTGACTTGACTCGCACTTGAACTGTGGCAAGGTAGCAGTAATACATATTCTTGAGTATGACAACAGCAAAATATAATTTTAACTTTCTAATTAGTCTGATCATATGGATGACTAGCCCACTACTTCTTCCAGGTTAATGTCGGTTATTAGCGATCTAATCTTGTTTCTCCATATAAACTTTGGACCCCCGTTTCATCCCCATAAGGGGTTAATTTTGGAAAATCCTTTCTTATTACACGTCTACGTCATAATAACTATCTGCATGCTAAATTTTAGCGCAATATATTCTTGAACTGTGTGTTGAGTCACTCAATAACCGTTGCCTTTTATTTAAATGGACCAGCTTTTGCAAGCGGCTCTGCTCGCGTTACATTCGGGTATCTTACTGTACTCCTACTTTTCCCCTCAGTTTTTCCATACTAAATACTAATAGGGGCCAAAGTTTTTTGGCCCCTATTTCGTCCCCTTAGAAGAAGACTATAAACTACTTCTCTGCCAAATTTCATCTTTTTATACATCAACCGATTTTCGATATTTCGTGATGAGTGAGTGAGTGATATAAAAGCGAAATGACTTTTCGCTTTTATATATTTAGATAAAGCTAAACCATTTTCAACATACGTAAGAATAACTGAAATAATGAGAGATTGTCTTACTTCCTGCACTATAAAGTAACTGAACGGTCCAGCGAGATGCAGCTTCCGTCCGCTGAGGGTGTCGTGGACCAATTTGGCCACAGCCTCCAACGCTCTCTGTGCCGACAGACAGCCGAGCCGTCTGCTCTCGTTCTCTCCACTCTCCGTGTCTAAGGCTGCGAGGGCGTGTTGGAACCCTTCAGCTTTTGGAAGCGTCTCCTGGAATAATGAAACGAAAAGCTGATGAGTCAAGACGTAAGGGTATAATGATGTGGGGTTATGTAGGACATTGACGTAAGGCTTTGTAAAATATTATATACTAGCTCCGCCCCGCGACTTCGTCCGAGTAGAAGTCAAGTATAAGTACCATATGACATGTCCTCAGATGCTAAGCAATAGTTTTGCTTTCTATCAGTAAAATATTTTTGAAATCAGACCACTATTTCCAGAGATTACTTTTACAAACAAACAGTATTCTATCTATAACATTAGAGTAGATATTTATTTTGTACTATTTACTGCCTGCAACTTCGTCTGCATGTTTTTTTTTTATCAGAACAGTTTCGTCTTTGTTTACTGCTCCACTCCGGATTTTGTAAAAACCTAGTTTAAAAGAGTGCCGTGGAGTTTCTTGCTTTGAACGAGCAACTAGCTTCAAATTTCGGACTAACTGACCAACTCCTTGACAATTTAAAAGTGCCTGTAAATGGTCTAATTGAAATAAATGTTTTGACTTTGACTTTGGCTATATAGTATACAGAAACGTTACATGTTCAATAAGTCCCATGATCGCATACACCACATCCATGGCGGCGACGGTGGGCGAGTGCACGCGCTGCAACAGGAAAGTGGTGTGCGTGGGAGAAGGCAGCTTGTGCTTGGGCGCGGCGGTCTCCAGCGCGGTCAGCAGCGAGCGCCGCAGTTCCACGTCCATTGAACGGAATGCCTGACGGGCTTGCTGGAGAGGTATTCTGAAAACACCAGTATGGAAAAACATTATTAAAACAAATACAAAATTGTAAGCTTTTGGATGGCGCAACTAGAATCAATAGTTTTTTTTAAGTGCATTTTAATGGTCGGATGTCAAAGTCAAAGTCAAAGTCAAAACATTTATTTCAATTAGACCATTTACAGGCACTTTTGAATTGTCAAAGAGTCGGTCAGTTAGTCCGAAAGTTGAAGCTAGTTGCTCGTTCCAAAACGGAGGTAGGCCTCTATGGAGAAGAACGAGCAAGAAACTCCACGGCACTCTTTTAAATTAGATTATTACAAAATCTTGGTTACATTATTCTTGTAGATTCTATATGTGATCACAATGAAGATGAATATAAAATAGTAGTAAAAAAAATATAAAGAAATTAAAGCAATAGCAGTTAAGAGATGACCAATCCCAACTGACAGCACTCGTTCACGAGCATGACGCATGGATCAGCACCACCTAGCTCAACCATTATGGAGGGAGCCAAATGATCCAACACACGCGCCACCATCAGCGAGATATTTGAGTGAGCATGACAAGCTCTCAACTGCCATGCTTATTAAGTCAAAACACATCGTAACTTAATAAATAAAAAATGCTCCATGGTACTCACATTTACAAAATTGAAATAAATGATATTAAATTATACAATACTAACACTTTCAGTGTACTTATTCGTTGGATGACTGTGATATGTAAAAATAAAATAAAAAGTAATCGTACTGATAACAGTAAAAGTTATTCAGGTCGACATAAAAAAGGGTAAGAAACATCATTCTCTTAAAAAACAATCCTATTTAGTGCGCCCGAGTGGCTGTGGAGCAGGACTAGCATTTAGCCAAGCATTTTTGTCCGTGATATAATCATCTAACTTATAATATGCTTGATTACATAGTGTGCGTTTTATGCATGTCTTAAATTTTCTCTCATTTAGTTGGAGAATATCGACTGGTATTTTATTATAGCATTTTACACAGTACCCCATAAAAGAAGTGCTTACTTTCGACAATCTGAAACTTGGTTGATCTAATTTGTTCCTATTTCTAGTATTAAAATCATGTCTATCACTAATTTTCTTAAAAAGATGAAGATTTTTTCGAACATGCATAATGTTTTCATATATATATTGACAAGGTACCGTCATGATGTTAATTTTTTTAAACAATTCTCTTAGAGACTCGCGTCTGCCAAGATTATAGATGGCTCTGACAGCCCTCTTTTGCAGAACAAAGATAGAATTTATATCTGCAGCTCGTCCCCAAAGCAAAATACCGTAAGACATGATGCTATGAAAATAACTAAAATAGACTAGTCTCGCGGTATCCACGTCTGTTAATTGTCTAATTTTTCTGACAGCGTAAGCGGCTGAACTTAACCGCCCTGCAAGAGATGTTAAGTGGGGACTCCACTGCAGCTTTGAATCGAGCGTAATCCCTAGAAAAACTGTCTTCTCAACGAATTCTAGCATGTCCTTGTTCAATATAACGTTACATTTACTCCCTCTAACATTAGGTAAAGCGAATCTTATACATTTCGTTTTTTTCTCATTTAACACTAAATTATTAACAGTAAACCAATTGTGAACCTTAAGCATAGCGTTATTTACGTCGTCAAGGTGCTGTGCTTGTCTATTTACTCTAAAAATGAGTGAAGTATCATCAGCAAATAACACCATTTGTGGTTGGTTTTCTAGTAAATGAGGTAAATCGTTTATATATACTAAAAAGAGGAACGGACCCAATATTGAACCCTGCGGAACGCCCATCTTTACTTTTAAGCTTGATGAATTTACACCGTTTATTTGAACTTGCTGTAGTCTATCATTCAAATACGATTTTACTAAGTTAAGTGCTAGATCACCGAGACCGTAATGCTCAAGCTTTAGGAGCAGTGTTTCGTGATTCACACAATCGAACGCTTTAGAGAGGTCGCAGAAAATGCCAACAGCATCCTGTGAGTCCTCCCATGCATTAAAGATGTGCTTAATTAAAGTAACACCGGCGTCAGTAGTACAACGTCCTCTGGTGAAACCATATTGTTGATCGTGTAGGATCTTGTTACAGTTAAAATGATTGAGCATTTGATTGAGCATCACTTTTTCAAACACCTTGCTGAAAACCGGCAAAACCGAAACAGGTCTGTAATTATTGGTGTCCTTGCTATCTCCGGATTTGAAGAGCGGTATAACTTTGCTGTACTTCATTAAATCCGGGAATATCCCTTGGTCTACGCACAGATTAAATATTAAAGCTAAATAGGGTGCTATTGTCTCAATAATAGATTTACAGACATTAGTAGACATGCCCCACAGATCTTCGGTAGCCTTGATCTTAAGCTGATTAAAAGCCTTTAAAACGACCACAGGGTTAATGTGTTTAAATTTAAATTCATTAGGACAGGCTGTAACATTCACTCTTAGTAAGTCAATAGCAAGTGAGGGTGAGGAATCTAAGATTTCAGTAGTTTTAACTGTAATACTAGTAAAGAATTCTGCATGGAAATAAATGTGTTGACTTCGAAACTTTGTGGGGGTATATTATACTAGCTTCTGCCTGTGACTTCGTCCGTGTCTTGTTGATTCCTCTATACAAACTTTGGACCTCTGTATCATCCCTTAGAGGGTGAATTTTGGAAAATCCTTTCTTAGCAGACGTCTACTAACTATAAACTACCTAACAAATTAACCACAACCCGGATCAACTATTAAATAAAAATGAAAATTATCATTTATTTGTCATAGTCATAACATGCATTTACACACAAATTTAAGCATGCAAGATCTTAACAAAAATTTATTTAAAGTCCGTACATGTTTTACCCATCTAGGCGTGCAAATTGTTATTTTACAAACAAATAAACAAACGAACGAAAAACAAACAAAACGTAGTCAATCAATTGTAAAATGTCAGTGAATAATAATTTGTAAGTAAAAAACATGTCAAAAGGTATCTGTCAGAAAGTCATTTATGCTATAATAACACTTGTCTGTTAAGAAATTTCTAATCTTCTTTTTAAATAAAGTAGTCAGGGCTTTATATGCCTGTGGTACTCTATTGTACAGTTTAGGAGCCATACAGAAAAAGCTTTTCCCCATTTGTAGGCCATACAAGAATTTGTTCTATGCAGAAATCGAATACAATAGCTCAGCCATTGCGCCTAACTTTCGTCAGCAGTAGTAGAGATAGGTAAAATTAACTCGAATTACCTAAAGAGCTATGGGGTTAAATATCAACTCGTAATTAGTACGTGACATGATACGAGTTCGCAATATTTAAAACAGTGTAATGACCCCGAAACTGACATGTTGACCTTTGATTATGTATCATCAGATTTCACTATTTGGTTGAAGCGTAAGCGCATGTGAATGTGACCTTCCAAACATTTTAAATTACCTACTGGTTTATTTTTATTAATTCAAGCGTAAGCCCCGCGTGAAATTAGGATATCACCATTTTTTTTAAATTAAAGTAAACTTAGTTACTTATTATAATTTCAGTTAAAAAAACAGCTAGTCTGTGAAAGCCTCGTCAAAATAGGCCAAGCCTTTTTGGAACATTTAAAAATGACTGTTTCGTGTTATTACAGTGTAAAATATTCATTTGAAATTTTCTTTTTTTTTTTGTTTCAATCTATCTTAACTATTTCAATGGTATTTTTAATCAATATTATTTTAATGAAATTCTAGACTAGTTTTTACTTTTCAGTTTTCTATTAAAAGTTATTTTTTACGCAGTCAGGTTTTTTTACACCCCTTGTTAATTAGTATTATTGTACAGTACGCACCCGGTATCGGCCAGCAGCTGCCGCAGCCGCTGGTGGCCGGCCAGCGTGTGCAGGCGCAGCGCGGGCGCGAGTGCGGGCGCGTGGCACAGCGCCGCCTGCAGCGACCAGCGCCGGTACAGCGGCAGGCACACGTCCTTCTCCAGCGTCACGCGCGCGCCCTGCCACGTTATTGACACATTGAAACTTTATTGCTTGGTAGAAAGCGATAAATGAATTCAAAAATGATCAGCGATAAATGATTTAGCCATGATTTCTGTTGATTCTGTTGAAATATAATTAGTAAAAGTATTTTGAGTAACTAAAACTTTATTATCGAAGCTGAATTCTGCTCTGAGCGATATATTTGTATACCTGTTGTCTGCGGGTGATCATTCGCTACGCCAAGCCCGAAGTGCGGTTGGCTACACAGTTCGTATGTACGCCGTACAAAAACACAAATGGTGTGTGTCCACCGCACACACGTACAATGGGTTTTTTCCCCTGTAGTCAGTGGGTTAAATGTGCCATAATATAATACTGATATAAATAATTTAGTTTTGTGTTTTAATTATGTCCTGCTTTTATAAATGAACTCCGATTATTTACTACAATGATTTAAAAATATGAAATTGATTGAAAAAAATCCGAGCATACGTACGGTGCGGTCGTGCTCGGGCGGCGTGTGCGTGTGCAGGTGGTGCGCGTCCAGCAGCGCGGCAGCAGGCGCACGCGCGTGCAGCGCGCTCTGCGCCGCGCACGCCACGCTGGCCGCCCACACGCTGGGCCAGCCGCAGCGAGACGCGCGCCACGCCAGCTCCAGCGCTATGCACGCGCTCTGGAGAGGAAAAACCTGATTACACACTGTCCAGCCTCGGCAAAGTTTCACAACTCGAGTATTTTATTTATCGCGATAATTCTATCTATGGTTATTTTTAAAAAAAGCCCATCTAATCTTCTTCAAACATTAATTATTTGAATTTTTAATATTAAACATTTTTTTTCTGCCATGTCCTGTGTGATTTTTCTTTTTTTTTTTCGCGTTTTCAAGCCCCTAAGATGCTAGTAAGCCTGTTAGTAGTAGTAAGACTATTGTAAGAACAAAACCAGTAATTAAAATATTTATGACCCAATGTATACAGAAGCATTTGGCAAACCTGAATAAATGTATAAACATTAAATATCAAACAAGTAAACGCACAGGTTTCCCGTAGTAAGAGAACTGCGTGTAGTTGAACATGAGCGTGTTGCGCCTCTCCTCCCACGCGCGGCGCTCGCGTCGTCTCTCCACCATCGTCTCCAGACCCTCGCGGCCACTCTCCGACTCCTCGTTCTAGCACAAACAAATATTTAATAAGATGCTGTTAATCAGAGACAATTTTTTTAGACCTTAATACAATAAACAAAATTTGCACTAGTAGCTTCTGCCCATGACAAAGTTAATATTATATTATCCCAAGGGAACCATATATGTATTTTTCGAGGGTAAAAAGTAGCCTATATGTTATTTCAGATTTTAATCTATCTTTGTGCTAAATTTTATCCAGATAAGTTCACATTGTTCTAGTGTGATTAAATAACAAACATCTGTTTATCCAAACTTGTGCATTTATAATACTAGTATGATAAATTGATAACTGCCAATTAAAATGTTACCTATTATTATAAACTATGATGCAGACGAACTCGCGGGTGAAAGCTAGTCATCATATAAATATTTATGTTTTTTTTACTGTCAGACTTTTATCTGTGGTATAATAGTTGTAGATATTATATCATAACATAACATCACGCCTGTTATCCCCGAAGGGTAAGGCAGAGGTGTACCCATTAGTACAGCCACATTTCGCCAGTTATGTTTTTAGTCCCATGTAATAGGGGGCGAGCCTATTGCCATCAATCAGGCACAAATCCAAACTCCGAGGCTGCTACTGAGAAATTCCTGATGGAAAAACCCAATAACACTTTGCCCGATCTGGGAATCGAACCCAAGACCTCATACACAGCAGTCGCGCTTGCGACCACTAGACCAACGAGGCAGATATTATATCAAACTGTTATAATATTTATTGAACAGATACACTAAAAAAATCAGCCCTGAATGCAACAAAGTCATTAGTTTCATTACTAGAACTTCAAAAATATGTATAATGAGCTCACCTCTTCATCCTCCTCGTCTCTGAATATATCATCAAAGTTGGGAATGTTTTCTTCACTATCCTTATACACTAGCCTCACCTGTAATATAAACATATGTAACATCACACCTGTAATCCCCAAAGGGTTAGCCAGAGTTGTACCCATTAGTACACCCACATTTTGCCATTTATGTTTAAGCAGTTGTCAGCCTAGGAGGCTGACAACTGCTTAACAGACTTTGCAAGGTCCCATACTAATACTCCTTGAATGATGCTGGACTCAACTTAAAGCCTAATAAACAAGCAATCACACAAACCTGTCCATCACTATACACATTGCACACATCAGTAGGCTTGTGCGCATCCAGCACAAAGAACACAACATCCTCCTCAGGCTGCAGGATGTCCACTAGGTCTATAGTCCCTCCACAGTTCACCAGCACCACATACTTGATCTCCTCATTGTTTTCCTCGTAAGCTTGCTTTAGTTCCGAGATCCCCCCCACAGGGACCAATGTATACGACACATTATCACATTTAAACAGACTCTGCAGTATTTTACAAGTACATATAGCATCTACGTCGTAATGAACTAATAATAACACTCTCTGAAACGAAAAATAAAGTTTAGTTATCTAACCAATTTGAAAACAGTTTGGTAGTAAACAACGCTTTAGTTTACTCACGTTTCCCAGTAGTACGTTGTAAAAATCGTTTTTAATATCTTCTATAAACATCTTGGCACGTCATTGACGTAAATACCGGTGATTTTTGGTCAGGAAATCATGTTTTGAGCAATTAAAACTAGTTGTAATGAACGAAAAAGTAACAGCGAAACTATAAAAAACACCTGCAAATTCGTACTGTCAGAAATGTCAAACTGATTATTCCCGCCAAATAAATACCAATGCGTTCAAGAATATCGTCGTTGCGAAATAAACAGCTGATTAGTTAATTGCAGTTTATTTGGTTTTTAGGACATTACTATTTTTGATTAACCATTTTTACTAATGAAAAATGCAAATGTAGCATACAAGCAGTGCTTCGCCCTTAGTCCGTGTAGTAAGACCTAAACTAACGCACACAGATTCTAAGACGACCTCTTAGGCGCTATGCACACAGAACAACTATTGCAGCCACGGGCAACTGGCAACTAGCTGTTTACATACATTTTAATTGGACTGCGCACACAGAGCAACTCGAGTTTCGGCAATCGTCAACATTTATCAGTTGCTGCAATCGATGACTAAGTTAGATGATGCTAGTAGTCTAGTTGTTTTAAATATTGTACCGGTTTTTAAAGCTGCCGGTTTCCTCAATCGTCAATCGCAACGCTTCGGGCGATTTCACACCCTCCTTCCCTCTCCGTGTGCCCGGCAAATTGCCGGGCACACGGAGAGGGAAGGAGGGTGATTGCTTGCATTGCCGGCGGCAATGCAAGCAATCTTTCAATACAGTAACTCGGGAGTCTTTAAGTAATCTCGGTAGATGGAAATGCGTTCGCCTCGATACAAAAATGAGGTGGTCAATCTCTACAAAGCTGTTAATTTAGCTTCTTGATCGCTGCCTATCCTTCTGCGTACAATAGAAGCGTGATAATATATTATGCAGTTGCAAGTTATGAGTTACTGGAGTCATATTAGGTAAAAAAAAACGGAGACATTCAATTTACATTTTTTTATTGGTTTGATACATAACTTTTTTGAAGTTTTCCGTGTGATGCGTTGCAATTGTGTGCGCTATCGTGCCCGTTCGCACCAAATTAGTAGAAAGAGCTTGGAAATAAGATTGTATGAGGGACTCGTCTGTTTCTTCAGGGTGTAAATATTCTTTTATATCATAACATAGATATTCTTTGGGGCAGTCAAGGGCCCTTAGACATCCTGCATACTCCGACCACAAAAGTTTGCGCCATTTTACGTCGTGCTTCTGCGCTAGCGGTACTAAAACACATGCAGCGAAAGTAGGGTCACCATAACTCACTGACTGAAACTGCTCTAAAAACTGCGTAAAGAAATCTTGGAAATTATGTAATCCAACTAATTGTTTGGTGAAATTCAACTTTGATTTCTTTTTGAACAAAATTTGTGTGCATTTCCTTAGTAATAATTTTATTTTGGGATCCAAGAACAAGGAGTTGTCGCAAAGGAACACGCACATGATGCGGCAAAGTCTGTCTGTTACGTCGATATCGTTCAAGAGGTCAGGGAAGCATAGCTCATTGAATAATATCCACTCCAAACTACATCTGATGATAAATTCTTTCTCAGCTGCGATTCTCTCTGCTACTTTCTTTGAATGCTCTCCAACGATTTTGGGACTACTGTCCACCTCTTGACTCCTGCTATACAGCGTCAGGATCGGTAAATAAATCCAGTCCCTCGGTAAAATCGGTTCTTGCCAACTTTTGAACCTGATATTAGGCCCTGTATCTCTGTAATTTATATTCACTACTTTGCTATAGCACAGTTTTATCTCCTCGATTGATGTCAAAGCTTTAGAAAATCCGTCAGCATCTGTTAAGTTCACAAGATGTAACAATCTTTCAGCTGTGAACCAATGTTTGTTGAATACCACATACCCAAACAAAAAATCTAATTCGTATTTTTTATCATTCCTCAAAATGTAACATAACTTGTTGGCCACAGTATAAAGTAAATCTTTACTACCCTCTGAGATCTCATATTGCGTAGACAGTTTTATCAAACTGAAAACGAAATTGGATTCCATTCTTGTGAACCAGTTGTCACACAAACTTGGGACTCTATTGCTAATCTTGCTCAAATACATGGACAGGTGTCTTAAAAATGTCTCAGATATTTCTTTATCATTCACATAAGTCAGTAGATTGAAGAGTGAAGCCAAAAATGGCACAGGGGATGCAATATTCAAAATTGGTAAAACTTTCTGCGCTGAGTCTATAACCGACCCTCCAAGAGACATCAAGTTCTTAGTCAAATGTAGATCTTTATTTTCCAACCCTGATAACAAATTAGAACTGGGTATAAGGTTTTTAACAATCATTTCAAATCCTTGAGATTGTGACAAAGTTCTTAGAGAATCATTTAGGAACTTCATTGGAAGATTTTCTATCAAGGTGACAGTCTTGCAACAGTCTATAGCTGAGCAGAGAAGGCGCAGATGTCCACAAGTGTAACTGCTAGCACTTGACAACTGCCCCATCCATTTTTGCACACCTTCTTTGAGTAGAGGATAAATTTGGGTCTTGTAACTGTCCATGCCACCTAAAATACACCTTAGGAGTCTATTTACTAGTTGAAGGACTACCGCTGCATGTGTTGCTGTTAGAATTGAACACTCCACAAATATATCAGTGCCTTTTACATGCTTATGCAATGCAGTAACTATTACTGGAAACAGAGATATTGCCACCTCAGTTCCTATTCCAAAACATAGCAAGTTAGACAGAGTACAAAAGGCTTCTATCTGTATTTTCAAGCCATATGTTCTGTCAACTCCAGAGCTGATGTACTCTGATATAGGTTTCAGTATGTCATATTTGGTCAATAAAATCCTGGTGACATCAATAGACTGCAATGACATGATTCTAATGAACTTCAGAGCAGCCAATATGGGTTTTCCATTATACACAATGTTGGGATCAAACACAAAATTGGTGCTATTAACTGGAACAAAGTTTGTTATAATTGTTTTCATCAAGTGTTCCATTTCAACTATCTTTAGTGCTGTTTCAATAGAATCTCTTGCTAACCTGGACAATATTTGCAATGAATATTGAACGCAGTTAAAGTTGGGCCTTATTGTTTCCAAGATATAGTAAAGTCTCTGAAGGATTTCTGTTCTCTGTAGTGCTGTCATTATATCAATTTCTGCTAAATGGTAATCAGTGAACTCTGATTCATTTGACTGTAATTCTTCAATTTCTGATTTATCATTTTCCAAACATGGCTGTAGTGTGCCCTCTTCGAAGCCAATCAAGGCATCTAGGCTTGCTTCATCAATTCTGTTGTAAAGCAAGTTCCGCATTGCTCTTAGAGCTGGTTCTAGAATGATGACTTTGTTGTCATCCATGGCTATTCTGACAATGAAAAATAATTTACTAATAGGTATTTCAATGACATTTTTGTATGTGCCTGCGCTGTAATATTCTAGAATACCAGCTATTGTGTTGAGGGCCACAACTCTTTGTTGAGTAATTGTTGATCGGGTAAGTTCAACTAGTTCTGTGATAGAGTACCCTGGTCTATGTGGTTCATCACCATGATGGAATAACGGTTTAGTTTTTTCATTATACTCCATTGTGTATGGTAAGAGATACCCATTGAAATCAAATCTTGCTTCATATTCCTCATCAGCTCTGATTCTCTTGCTCTCCTCGATACCTTTCATCCATTCCAGTTTGTCCTTTTCTAATGAATCAAAATGAAGCCATTTATTTACTTCAGGATGTGATAAGACATCATTTTCCCATAGGTTATTGTTTTCAGATATAGCAATAGTCGTGTCCATGTTTTCTTCAGTATTTGTTTTGTCTGTAATTTTACTTACAAATGTTTGGTCTAATTTGTTAGTTACAGGATTGGTAGCTTGTTGTCGTCTGGCTTTTAAAAACTCTACCAGTTTTGGATCTATGTTTGATAGCAGCTTTTTCCTTTCTTCTAGAATATCTTGTTCTGACATTTCACTTAAAAGCTTAACATTTTCACTGTGAATTACATCAGCATCATTAGATGATACTATAAAACTTTTTTCTGGCAAATTAATGTTAGATGATTTCTTATCTGTACTAGTTGATGGTTCATCAATATCCATATTCACACTTTCATTTTTATTTATATTGTGAATTGCATTTCTCTTACTAAAGATAGTTGATTGCTTAGTAGCTACAGGAAATCCTTGTGCGGGCATTTCTTTTGAATTATATTCAACAAAATCAGAAACATTTTTTTCTACAATGTTTCCTAATAATGAAGGAATAACTTTAGGATAGTACACTTTGTCGTCCTCAATTTCAGGCTCTGTTATGTCTGGCTCTTCTACGTTTTTTTCCAAGATGTCTCCTACAACAGAAGTGTCCTCAAATCGCGCCTTTTTCTCCGCCTGACCTTTAAGACCTTTGGCCTGGGCATACTTGGAAGGCTTCCGATCAGTCCCAGCATTGCTTTGTCGTTTAGTACGTACTTGCGGACGTAAGTTTGTCACCGCAGCCGCTGGCTGTACATTCTGATTTAGTTTTTCTCTTAGGAATTCTTCTTGCATGCGGAGAATGTCGTCTTCATCTTCACCGGGTTTTGGACGTTTGAACATAATCTAATATTATCAAGAAATTGCTTTTTTTCACAACCAAATATCTTCCACAATCCCACAACAACAATTAATCAAGTAACAACTTGATTAGGTTATTTATTTTGACATTGACACTTTGATTTTGACGTTGTCAAAGCAGAAGATTGTACATGACATAAAAATTTTTATAGGGTTCGCAACGACGTTTCAAGGGGTATAAATAAAATAAATGATGAAAAAGCTTCTCGGCTAAGTCAAGTATTTGACAATTTAGCTCGCACAAAAGAAGGGAGCATTTATATATAGTGACGGTCGCTGTGTAAGTACGGAGGAAACCAAAGTCACTTCACCTAAGAAGTATGGCTATTGTTTTTTTTTATTTTTGGTAACTAATTGGAAGTGGTCTAAAAGGGCGCCTGTGATGTGTGGAAGTAACCATAGAGTAGCGAAACTAAAGTAAGGTAAGTCAAAGTAACTATCAATGGTCTCTTTAAAAACACACCAGGTTGATTTGTCTATTTCATTTGACATTAATAATTACTTATTGACTTTATTTCGCCGTACTATTTCATGGTTGTGAAAGGTTAACCAAAACAAGCCTAAAGATGCCTAAAATTAAAAAGGCTGTTGATAAACTGAAGCATCCAAACAGTAGGAAAACAAAAAAAGCTATAAGTAAAACAAAGAAACGCGTGAAGAAGGAACAGAATAAAGTTAGTACACATATAAAGCAACACCTTATTGGTGAAAAGATTCAATGGTTCAAAGAACGGATACCAGAAGAATGTGTTGTTCTAACTAAAGGGCAAACATTGGAGTTGATAGAGGAGTATTTGGCGCGTTTTGATGAAGAGTTGGAACAGATTGATCTGAAGAATTCTATCGGGCAAAGGATTAACCGCCAGCATGCTAGCAGGGAAGACTTGATAAATATGACCAAGAGACAAGAGCTAGAGGAGTTTGAGACATGTGGCATAGACATGGTTGACCTCTTGGATCGAAAACAAATAGAAGTGTTGAAGAAATGGAATGGTGAACTGAGATTTTTGAAACGTTTCAAGCTGAAGAGAATATCAAGAAAAAATTTACTGTAATTTTATTTAATTTGCATTTGATTTTCTGATTTTCTTTGAAATCTTTTTTCTACCTTGCATTAAGTTTAATTTCCACTTGTTTGAGTTGAAATCATCTTATAATTTAGTTATTTAGTTTAGAAGGTCAGCCAATACCAATATCAAACATGGTTTAAAGTCAGAGGTAATGCAGTTTTTCCAAACCATTGCCTTCTTTATTTTTAAGTACCTATTAATTTGGTATCATAATAATTAGTTATAGTTGTCTTGTCCTTCCTACTTATTCTTTTCTTTCCTTAAAAAGAAACCAGACTAAATTTATCAAAAATATAATAATGGAAAACAACTAACGAAACTGTAATTCCAAGTGACAACAGATTTATTTCCATGTATCCACTGATATGTAACATTTTATTTATTTATTAATTACTCAAGTCCCACGTAATGAGACAATTGATTTTCTATTGTTCTGACATACCGGTATGACGGCTGGGTCTTGAGCAGTTAATATACCTTACAGTTCTGTTTGTGAATCAAACCTAGGACAAAAAGAGCAGCAACCATTTGGTCAGCTATCGGTCAACTGTGCCCTCTGTAATAGGGCAAGACTAACTAGTCTACCTAAATTAGTAATCAAAGAACTGTCAAATCTTCTTGAGTAAATAAACATAAGATATTACATCTGGTTATGATGTAGTGCAGGTAACAAATAATCAAATATGTTGCAAATCTTCATCAGTTAAAACAAAAGTAAAATTTACCATTTGGTTATGATGTATTGCGGGTAAAAATAAATTGCTTTATGGTAATATCATTAAAAAAGGATGTACTCTATGTACCCATTGAAGAAAACAGTAAGCAATCCAGTTTAGCAGCAAGACAGCTTAAAACTTTCCAAGTTTTCACTGTCGCACAAAGATGGCATAATTATCAGCTTTGAAAAAAAAAAATGTGTGTTTATTTATTATATTATTAGCAGTGTAGTTTATGTATTAATAGATTATGTTTGCAGAGGCAGGAATAGACGGCTTTCATGCAAGTGTTTCCACTTTGCCCCACTAAGCCGCCACCCTGCTGTGGCAAAGTAAGCTGCCTAAAATTTTGCATTGGACTATGCCCTACTAATTTGATTTGATTGGGCAGACTCTACTAGTATTATCTTGGTGTATTCTGCCCCACTAGGATTGGCACCCCAGAATTTGTGATCATGCGTAAGCGATGTGCCCCGATCATACGCAGGGTGCGCGCCAGCTCCACCAGCATCTTAAAAGTTTAACAGACAGGTGGAACAGCTCCATACTGGGACATTGTATACGTCTACATGCGACTGGGGCGTAGTTTTAAGTAATTCTTTGGTAGATTAAGTATCAACACTAGTTCTTAAGTTATGTGTTATTCTAACCTAAATGGACGTAAATCTGAAGTAAATGTTTTTTTTTTCATTATATAATACTAACGGTCGGAATGTTGAGGGACCGCCAAATATTATTGATTGTAACTTTTTTATTAAACCTTCTAACCGCCACGTCAGAAAAGCAAAAACGACGCCAAGCTACGAATTTGAAGCTTTCAAATCGGTATTAGTTTTTGTCATGCTATGTTAATATAGATGAAATATCAAGAAAGACGTTCAACTAATATAAATTAGAATGAGTCAAGAAACTAAATGAGCAAACAAAAAAAAAATGTGTACAAGTCTTGTCATGTAGTCGTGACCGCGGCGTGCTTGGCGCATTTTGGTTTGTCATCTATACGTGACTGGGCGGTCAAAAGGTTAAATAATATTTTAATGACTACCACCACATAGAATGTAATTTAAATATTTAGTTTAGTTTTAGTAGGAAGACACATTAGCTGTGCTATCCTGTGTTGTGTTGTGCAAGAGTGCGTTGGAGTGCGGGGGTGCGGTGTGCGGGCGGAAGGGGGCGGACTAGTGTTAAGCCTAATTTATCATATTAATTTCTAAGAACATCTACTTATCGTGTTTCATAATAATTACCTTGTACTCGTAATAATCAATATAATCATTTTCAACTAGGAGGTAAATTATGTTTTTTTTTTCTGAACCCCACTTTAAATTACTGGCCAACCACTTCTATTGGTGCCCGGTGAAAATGTTCATGGACTTCCTCCGTCGTGGGGGGGACGGAGGGGCATGCCAGACTCTTACCGGCTAAAACCTCCGCGGTGTTCTACCTCTGCCTATCAGTAGTATCAGTGAAAGTTTCTCTGGGACTTGTCGAGCTTCATTACCTCGACGCTTTTCTGGTGGCCTCCACTGTTGATTCTGGCTTTCAGGAGTTGTAGTGGGTGGGAACAGTGTGGCGGGCTTGTCCCAAATAACCTCTGCCTATGGCCGGGGGTGCGGGATTCGCATAACCATTCACTGCTTTAACAATCCCTGTATTATACTTGTAGTAACTTCATGATCCCCTCCGTTAATTCGTTATTCAAGTAGATTTACTAATTACCTACAGACATCGTTAAGTATTTAGTGAAATGATCCGTCGTTATCACTGCCAAACAAATATCAAAAATGTATACGTTGAAATAAAGTCAAAATTAACATAACATGATTTATGGATATAACGTTCTCGTTGGTCTAGTGGTCGCAAAGCGCGACTGCTGAGCATGAGGTCTTGGGTGCGATCCCCAGGTCGAACATTGTTAAGAATTTCTCAGTAGCAGCCTCGGAGGCTGGATTTTTTGCCCGGTTGATGGCAATAGGCTCGGCGCCTCCACTACTACATGAGACTTAAACAAAACTGGCGCAATGTGGGTTTACTAATGGCTACACCTCTGCCTAGCCCTTCGGGGATTACAGGCTTAATGTTATGATCCATAAGGATTTGGGTTTAATAAATAAATTAGACCATCAAATAAGAACAAAAGTTTGAAGAAAGATGACTAATTTATTAAGAACTATTTACAACTTCCATATGTATAGAAATAGGATAGTAAATGGAAACCAGCATTGAACACAACCTAAGGAACAGTACATTATCAGCGCAAATATACATTAAAAAGCCCCATACAGCTGGAGAATGCGTCAGGAAACCCTGCAGAGACAATCACTATTTATAAACATGACGCCACAGTTACTCACCACGCGAACCGGTTAAAAAAAAAACATGTGATTCATATAACAGACCTTTGTCAATAAAAAAAAGAATTAAATAGAGGAGAATGACGAATTTCCTACGTCAACCATTTCTAAATTTAGTGTATTAGGTCTGTCATTCGTTAAAAGAGAAAACCAATTCATAGAAATCTGTTAGCTATATTAATATGGTAACTGAGTTTAGTTTCTAATCATGGTACTATGCTACGGAGCCGTGGTGTGTAGTAGGCTAGGTCAGAGGTTTCCAAACTGCGTCGCGACCCCTGGGGCGTCCTAGAGCTAATCCTAGGTACAGTGGCGGATCCAGGATTATCGTTTAGGGGAGGCATGACCCCATTTTTTTTTGTTTTGCACACAACATTTTAACCCATTGACTGCGGGCGAACATTCGCTACGCCAAACCTGAAGTGCGGCTGGCAACAAAGTTCGTGTATTCGTCGATGAAAAACACATACGGTTTTGTTTGCGATGCATTTGCGTTTTTAGTAGAAACACAACGGGTGTTTCCCGCAGTCAACGGGTTTTGATGGTAGTGGTACCCTAGGTTGAGTAATGTTTGCAAAAAAGTTTAATTTGAATATCAAATTTGAATTATAAGATTTGCCACGGAAGAATCCACGACGCTTTTTTGGCTTGAGCCTCTTAGCCTCCGACCTGGATCTGCCACTGATTTTCGAAACTCGAGGTATGCGACGCGACGGTTGGAGGTGTTCGCCGGCAGGCGACGCCCTTCCCATTAATTATAGTACAATCATGGTACAGTTATATTTTCTAATTAATAATAATCTTAATAGGTAATAAGATTACAAACCAAGTGGGTTGAGAACTGATTATGAGGCGTTTGCTCAGTGTAGAACCACAGTAAAACAATTGATTGTAGGCGCACGAGAGCAGTATACGCACCGTGTTGAAAGTCAAATGCTGGAAGACCCAAAGTCGTTTTGGAATTTTGTAAAAGCAAGAAGAGGCAGTAGAAGTCAGCAAAAGATTTTGAAGGATGGCGAGGTGTTGACTGACGAACAGTGTGCTCAGGAGTTTGCTAGGTACTTTTATTCGGTGTACAGTACAGAACACGCCAAGTTGGACGTTGGGACAGCTGTGATCGAAGCGGGCGGGGAGAACGGAGCGGCGCGGGTACATCTTGATCACTTAGGACTGTCAGACGTGTACAGCGCGCTTCAACAGCTTAAACCAAAAAAGTCTTGTGGGCCGGACGGCATTCCGCCTTACATCTTTAAGGATTGTCGATCGGTGCTGGCCAAACCACTGCAATACATTTATAATAAATGTCTGGAAGGAGCTGTGTTTCCGGAAAAGTGGAAGATTACCCGCGTCGTACCAGTGCCGAAGGGAGGCTCAGGGATGACAGTGGATGGTTACAGGCCTGTCGCAGTGCTGTCAACTCCAGCTAAAGTTTTGGAATCGGCTATTCATAAGAGCATATTTCAACAGGTCAGTGGCCAGCTTTCAGACGCTCAGCACGGATTTCGACCAGCAAGAAGCACTACTAGCAATCTCATGAGCTACATGGCTAATCTTGTGCCTACAGTGGACAGTGGGGGGCAAGCTGATGCCGCTTACTTCGATTTTAAAAAAGCCTTCGATCTGGTGAACAATGATGTTTTGCTTAAGAAGTTAGCGGCCGTTGGTTTCACTCCACATCTGCTGGGGTTTTTTTCAAGTTATTTGAGCGGTAGGCAGCAGTACGTGGAATATGGGGGCCATAAATCAGAGCCATATTTTACCAGGTCGGGCGTAAGTCAGGGCAGTAACCTTGGGCCTTTGCAATTTATTCTTATGATAAATGATTTGCCAGAAGTGGTCAAACACGCCAATTGTTTACTGTTTGCTGACGATCTCAAGCTATCACTGGAAATAAGTAATGTGGAAGACTGTGTCAGGCTTCAAAGAGACATAGACAGAGTGGTGACCTGGAGCAAGGATAACCTCTTGCAGTTCAACACCTCAAAGTGCGTCACAATCAGTTTCTCTCGCGCACGCACTCCTATCCTATACTCCTATAATATAGATGGGTTGCCAATGGCTAGGGCTACGGAAGTTAGGGACTTGGGGGTGAAGTTCAACACTGGGCTAACGTTTCGTGATCACGTCACAAGCTGCTGCAGAAAAGCCTACCGTAATTTAGGATTTATGCTCCGTATGGTACGTGGTTTTAATAACATAAAAGCGGTTATCGCCTTATACAATTCTTTAGTTAGAAGCCAATTGGAATGTAACGCCGTCATTTGGGCACCACATGAATCTAAATATAGGCTCATGCTGGAGAGAGTACAAAACAAGTTTGTGAGGTACTTGTACTTGCGCTTGTATGGTGTATACCCATTTTATCCGCTAATGTACCCAACTTTATTTATTTTGGGTATGGTTGGATATAACGAGCTGAGGGTCAGGAGGGAACTCGCACTCACCTCGTACATATTCAAAGTACTTAGAGGAAGGGTACATAATGCGGACATATTAGGGAGCATAGGTTTGTGTGTGCCAGACAGGTACGTATGGCGACGACGACAGCCACGGCTGTTGGCGGAGCCGCGCGCTCGAACCAATCTTTTAGGTGAGGCGCCACTGACGCGTGCACTCCGCACTCTCAACCTCATAGCTAGTGACACGGACCTATTCTGTTGTCCTCTGAGTGAGTTCACAAAGAATGCATTATTTGTAATAAGTTACAAGGTTAAATTATAAGTTCTAGTATCTATTTTTAAGATAAGGTTAATGATGTACACTATCGCAATGGAGTAGTCTGTAATGATAGATGTAAGTTGGAAATAAATAAATAAATAAATAAATAAATAAATTACCTACTTTATTGATCACACACATAAACCGTCTTTACGCAGGACGTGGCAAGGGAGTCGCAGTACAAAAAAGCTTGGGAACCCCTGGTAGTAAAAAAGTGTTGTATAAACCCAAAAGATAGTCTTGGTTTCCAAACCGCATCCTCAAAAATAAACGTACTGATATGTCGTACAAAATCAGTCAATACATCACATACGAACATCTTAAATTAAATATTAAAATGAGCATAATTCACATTATTTATGCTAAAATAAATTGCAAAAATTTCGAGTTTCGTTGTAATAAAATTAAATTAAAAAGACTAAAAAATATTTCGAGTTAGTTGTTTTTTTTATTTGAAGCAATCTTTGGAAAGCAGGATGCGGGTAACAAAACTCGAAATTTCATGGTTTTCCAGAAATGTAGGTAGCTAAATTAAAGTAACGAACAAGTTCGCGACAGCCATTCATTCTCAGGGTACATTAAAATGGATACTTGATACCATTAACCAATAATTAAAAGACACAACTTTTCTAAAAAAAAAACACTTTAACCCTATTAAATTTTAATTAAAACCTGTAAAAATAGATTTTTAACTGCGTTTGTATCATTAAAAAGCAGTTTACTGTTGCCATACAAAATCTATGGGTACACGTTTTGACAGCTCAGAAAAAGTATAACAATTGATTGGTGGCGTCATCTACCCCATTGCAAAATCACAAGTCTTAGTAAAAACTCATTAGGTATAAAGTAAAAAGCCATAGAAACATTTTGTCTAACAACTAGTTTACTTATCGTAATCAAAGTAAACTTTTGTAAAAATATTATCCATTTAAAATTATTTCCAATAGCTGTTAATGATACTAAGTTTATAATCGTTGGAAATCTAAGATGGGACAGTAACCTCTAAGTTCAGTGGACTCTTTAGATCCGAACAAACGACTAGCATAAAAAAGAAAATGCGGTTCTTTTGGGGTCTGTACGTTTTTGTGTTAAAAATCTATGAATGCAGCTTAATTTTATTATAATAAAAAAATTGTGGACGGTTTCCCTGCAGCTGCAATGCTGTCCTTATTGCTCTCATCTATAATTTCCTTCTTTATGATTTCATTCCATCGACTAGACAAAACCAAAGCGGGACGATCGATAAAAACGCAATATAAAAAATAATGGACGATTTAAGTAAGTATATTATTTCGAAAAACCGTAAAAGAAAGATATCTAATTATCTATATAAAAGTAGGTACATTAAATGTTAAGAAACAACCTCCATACTTAGATACCTATGCAAAATAATGCAGTAGAACTGTATCTAAGGACTGTATCCAAAGAATAAATATGACAGTTTGACATAATATATTTTCTATACAAAACCTGTCAAATCACCATATTTAATTTTATCTTTCCGTTATGAGTTATCTGACGATTGTAAAATAAGCCCTTAGACCAATAAATACGTTGATTTGGTACCTCCATACCTTTCTCATAATAAAGTAAAGTAGTCTAGACGTTTTATAAACGAATATCTAGTTAAAAAATGCTACATGAAAAACCAAAAGTTTGGGATTTCATCACACAACGTTCGGTCAAGGACGCGTTTAAAACCGTTACGAATATTATTGAATGTCGGCGCTTCTGCTATCGATCAACGAATGCGTTCGTGATTGAATATTAATTAGTTAATTATTTATTACAACGTAAGCAATCCATCTCTAAGCAACATGTTCGCTCGAGAGAAAAAACATAAAACACTTTCTCTTTATAAATCGAACTCCATAAAAAAAAGTTTAAAAATACAAATCCTGTTTTGGAAAAGTAAAAGTTGTTCAAAACTTCACAAAAACAAACTCTTTTGAGATAGAATTACTTAATAAATTATATTGTATCAATCTTTCTTTCATTTGCCATGTTAGACTAACTTCTGCCCGCGACGTCTCCTGCGTAGACTTGAAAATTAAGCATCAAATTTGATAATTAGGAAATGTCCTATATTATTTCATGGGATCACAAAAACCGATTAAAAATTATCCTATAATAGTAAGATCAATATGTATACATAATATGTGTCAAATTTTAGCTTATTCCGTTCAGCCGTTTAAGCGTGAAAAAGTAACAACCATACAAACTTTCACATTTAAGTATACCATTATGATGATGACGATTCTAAATGGATAATATTTTCAAAACTAGTTAAAAGCAAAACAAAATCATCAAATATTCATTTGTAAAGTCCAAGACATCTCTTTAAAAGTCTTCGATTAAGAAAATAGTCCAGTAGCCTATTGAGTTTGCATATTTGCAATAACATTTTGGCGGGAAATTCTAAAAAACAAGATGGTGGCGTTTCTGCTCATGATAGAGGCTGTAAATGCAAATGGGAACAAAACTAGAAATTGGGTATTTGAAATCATTAACCAAATAATTCCAAGACACAATTTTTTAATGAATTAATGTATCTTATTATAGCAAATACTAAGTTCTAAGTTTGTCAAACTTCCCAATACATACCAAAATAAAACTATAAATATAGCTTAAATTTTGGAGCCAAAATAGATAATTAAAACTTTCTTCTAAAGTCAGTTTTTGTATTATGAACTTTAATAGTGTCGAAATAAAGTTCAAAATACAATAACTGAGAAAAAGGTTGTGAATCGGACTTAAGTACCTAACCTCGTTTTTTGATAAGACTATCTATGGATTTCAAAATTTCCCGCCAAAATTCACAATAAATGTTAGGTACTCGTTTTCAAATTATAAACATACAAAGTCGCTACTGTAATTTAAATCTCTACGTAATCTATGCAACTAGGCACTTCAATAGTTCATTAAAATTATGTTTAAAATTATTATATCACTAGATATTTAGTTTATCAAACATTTAAGTAGTTTGCAGAAAATACATTTTATTTCATTGTTTTAACTGATCAATACATTCTGTCAAATTGTAACATTTTAAATATTCAACGTGGTTAATATTTACATAGGTAATTCTGAAATATCGCAGGACCTGTGTATCCACGCTGGTTTGTCTGCACCACCAGGGATACACAGGACATAGGTACTTTTTTATTAGATATTTGTTATCTTTATTTAGGAGGACGATCTACGTAACACTAACACAATTTAAATTTAGTTTTTAATAAATAGTTCCTCAATATTTTCATCCAACATCATACTCGTAACGTATACTGGCGAAGCATCTTTCGAAATAGATATATTTTCTTTTTCTTTTTTTTTTATTTCATCAAGAGTAGCTGTTATAAAACTTTAACCCTTATTATTCAAATTTTTTTTGTTCATTTATCTAAAATACATCTGATCGATTTAACTTCATTAGAGAGCAAAACAAAACAAACCGCGAAACAACATCTCCAGACATGATATTCGGACTCCTCATATAATTTACACTCATTTTACAAGCTTACACAAACTTAAAAAGTAAAATAAATCAGGTAAATAACGGGAGATGGTAAAAGTCATAGCCTCTTTGTCCTCGAGCGGCGAGCCAGATGTACACGACGTGGTAGGCTCCGGGCACGAAGCAGATCATGCCGGCCACGAAGAATACTGCGCCTTGGAGACCGTTTTCTGGCTCAGCGACGGCGAACGCCCCCATGCCAAGGAGCCCCACACCCACCAGCAGTAGAACCACTGCTGCACACACAGTCTTCCAGTTTTCCCTGACCTTGGGATGGTTCCAGCAGTACATCGACTGCGTCGCCTCCACATACTCGTGGATCAGCGAGTCGGAATCCCGAGATGTGGTGTCTTCTGTGCATTTGTAGGTTTTGCTGCTGCAAATAGAACGAGATCGTTAGGAAACAGCTTATCGATACGAAATGTAGCGTGATGGCCGACAGCCTTGACTGGTGATATTGATAAGGCTTCCATGTTGTAAATAATATTGGAAGTTGCGAGCACATTGGAGAAGATTAAGATTAGATTGTTATATGTTTTGAGCGTGATTTGCAAAACGGTGTCTCGTCAGTTTGTGGGCAAGGTCGTAGCTACCGCTGTATCACCCGTATTAAAGATACGGGGCCTCGAACCCAAGCAAAAATTTATAAAATAGTATCCACTACCACACTGAAACTCTTAGGCACTAAATTTCCCGGGATTTTTATTTTCCTTCTTTGTGAGAAGTCTTTACCCTTAATTAGGGCTTTGCTGCAGTTAGGTAGAAGTGCCTCCAAACAACTTCGATACAGCACGACTAAGTAAGCATCAATGTCATCAGAAAATAATTGTCTGTTACAAGTTGTGTACATTAAAGTTACTGACGGACAAAGACGTCTAACATTGGGCAGCCCAGTTATTTTTTAAGAGTCAAAAGTTATTTAAATTTCAGAAAAATCTGCATATTTCGAAGTAACGCGCTAGTAGTGCGCTTGCGACGTAGGTACCGGTCAGAACAGCAAAACAGTAGGAATGGGAAGTAGTTACGTCGTCCCACATAAATTCCTTGCAGGGTCAATTGTTCATGTTTATAAAATGTGCACTTTAGGCGGTTAGTTAGCCAATTAGATGACTATAGTGTGTGCTGACTATACCGAGATCAAGGCATCAAGCTTTGCATTGAACATAACCTTGGTCTAACATCAGTGATATTATTATATTGATCACTTTCATATTTTATTGCTGATTTTTTAGCCAACTATATCTGTTGATTTCTTTTAAATCCAAATTTTAAGTACTTATGTCACGACTTCTTTGGGTTTGTTAAGAGAAATACTAACAACAAAGAGAAAACTTTGGATGCAGCTGAATACCAGTATTTTACATGGAGCGACTGCCTATCTGACCTCCACAACCCAGTAACTGGGTAATACAATACCCCTTGGAAGACTGGTTGTCAGACTTTCGGGTTTCTGACGACCCGTAACGACTGTCAAAGATCCACGTATGACAACACGTAATAGAAATGAATGAAATCTGACACAAACAACATATTTTGTTTTTATTTATACTTAATACTTAGATCATATCGATGATAAAATGCACTGAAAATAATATCTATCAACATTATATCCTTGGACCTTGATCCAATTCATAACAGGTTGTTATCATTATCAATATTTTTGTTTTTTTAATAGTTCAAATAAACAAAAATTGTTATGAATGGTGTGGATCATAATGGAGGAGGGATAGGCTCGTGGCTAAGAAATAACAGCCGCATGAGTCGTTCCATTAGGTAAAGCTACGCTTGTCGAGGTTGGTCCGTGGATGGGCAATCTTTACACGCCAAAACTCCTCCGCGCTTCGGAAAGCACGTTAACCATTTGGAACGGCTGCGGCACGCGATCTTAAACAGTCGTACTAACGGGTCGTCAGAAGCCCGAAAGACTGACAACCAGTCTTTCAAGGGGTATGGCATTACCCAGTTACTCGGTTGTGGAGGTAAGATAGACAGTCGCTCCATTTAAATAATACAATTCAGCTTCTTTTTTTTTAGGTGGTAAAAATCATCAAATGACTCCTTCCGCCCTGGATGGGGCGGGACTGTCAGACTTTTACTGACTAAAAAACCACCCTGTTCCTTCTGTTGCCCTTTACTTTCAGGAGCCACGGTATCCTGTTAAGACGTCCCGCAACCCCGGAATACAATTCAGCTGCAGTCTGATTGGAAAAATTATTTTTGTATATGATAGCCAGATTCATGAGGAATAGTATAAAGGCTTTATAACATCACGCTTTAAGACACGGGAGCGGAGCAGTAACCAAAAACGTACCTGAACCGAACGCGAGTGAAACCGCGGAGTAAACCTAGTGTACAATATAACATAATATTTACCGAAAGCATCAATTTTTATTTCGTCGTATTAGCAATGTAGATTAATGAACTAGGTAAGAACTAAACGTAAACGTTAGTTGTTATTTAACTAAGAATTAACATTTTCTAGATATCGCCTCTTTGCTTCAATAATGTGATATCTTGAAAAGTGGAATTTTACAGGAGAGCTTTTTTAAACATTCAAAAAATAATTGTGTAGCACAGAATATTTTTTTACAGTAATTATATAATGTACTGTAACTTATGACTTATTAACTAAGTGAAAACTTATTAAAAAACTGATATTTTAGAAGTTTAGGAAGAAATTGGCTTTATTTAAAAAAAAGAGGAACACATGTCACATTGTTCTTGCAAATATATATTAAAATAAGTGGTACAAACTAAATTGTCACGATTTTGATGATATTATTTTGGCTATGAAACTGAGTTATATTATGAGGAAACATTGTTGAAATAAAATAATATTAAAAAATCAACATCAATCTTTATTGGAAACAGTACAATTGCAAAATGTACTTATAAAATTTCACAGTGAAACATCTTATGACTACTAATATCACAATTTTTATTGTTTATTACTTAACGAGAATCACATTTACTGGAGAAATTAAATGATTAGCTTAATATTTTGTCCTTATGAATAATCAGACTTTAATAATTGAATCACAGGTAATACCTTATTATAACTTAATAAGTAAATGTTGAGTATTGTTGAAGAGACAAGAAAATCTTATACAATATAATTGCAAGAATTATTCATTAACAACATCTAACTCGTCATAGACGAAAAAAGAATAATTTTAACAAACTAAAAAAAACAAAACTCAAAAGTGACTGACACTTGGAATATTAAAATAATTCAGTACTGCTTGTTAACAAACAAAAAATATCAATTTTACATAAAAATATTATTCCTACAATCAAATGATAACGTTACGTATCTTAAATTGTGTAACAGTCTTATTTATGTTTTGGCTCAAATATTAATAATATCAGCCTCGTAAAAAATCACTTTTCTCAAAAGCTACAAATTTTCATAAAATGGCCTATGGTATCTGGGGATAAGGTTTTTGTTGACTAAATCCATAAGGTCTGCTTTTTTTTTATCTGATATTCCAGGTTTTTGGACATAGGCATTTTTTAATTCGACGTTGGTGTTCCGTTTCTTTTTAATAACAATCGCTTTTTTGAATTCTGTATCAGCATAGGAATCTTTAAAAAATATAGCTTCAGGATCGCTTTTTTGAATTTTAATCACCTTTAATTTCGTGAGTTTGACAGAATCATTATTTTCATCTTTTAGCAATGAAAAATTCATTTGGTTAGTGAGTGTTTTCCAGTCATAGAAATCTGCGAAACACATTTCGTTAACGTGAAAAGGCTCACTTTTCTTCCTAGCACCCTTTATAGCACCAATGAACGCGTCAGGTGAATACATGGGACCAGATCGTAATTGTCTTTTTATTTCTCTCTCAATTTGGGAATGAGCGGAATCGCCCTCATTTTGTGTGTGTCCTTTGATCAAATATTTATGCGTGACTGAGTTGAGATTTTGTATCGTCTTAACTGCGTATAAATACATGCAAATCATGAATTTGTTTTTTTGTTGACCCCCACAGTTATCTGAGTAGAAAATAACATCTAGGTTTTCGACTGTTTCTGAAATTTTGACGAGGTATTTGTAAACGCAGGTGCCAATTTCATTAACACCTCTGTGAGCGTTTGACTCGTCCCAAACATAGCTTTCAACACAGTTACTCTGAATGTTGTACACAGTTAAATTGAGTACATTCAATTTAGACTTATAATAAAAGACAGAGATGTCCCCTTTGGGACACTGAAAAACTGCTTGAAGGTCGTACACAGCAACATGAATGTCCTTATTCTTCTTATCGTTCTCCTTCTCCATACGTGACAGAACTTTTTCATTTTGATGCATTTCGTAACTTTCTTGTAATTGTTCTTTCTCTTCATTAGTGCTATTTTTGTAAGCTTCACATACATCACAAAGATCTTTTTTAGGAATAAAGAATGAAATGTTGTAATCTTGTGTAAATATACGGTAGAACATTAAATAATTGGCAAAAGGTACATTTTTTGACTTACATTCTGCAACATAGTCTCTATGAAGATCGGTGATAGCTTTGCTGCCATCAATGTAATGTCTTCTAGAGTTGGCTCTTATGTAATGTGATTCGATTTTCGGTATAGCTTCTATAAAACTTTTTACACCATTCTTTATGTTTTCATCCACTTTAAATCTATTTGCATGATGTCCCCGCTCATCTTTCATTGAAGAAATGTTGCAATCTCTATTTTTCTTCTTTAAAGCCGTCTCGATTGGCCGGTTAGTAATCGCCAAAG
Source organism: Hoplodrina ambigua (assembly GCA_949774945.1). NCBI lineage: Eukaryota > Metazoa > Arthropoda > Insecta > Lepidoptera > Noctuidae > Hoplodrina > Hoplodrina ambigua. The sequence continues at coordinate 971,136 of OX458984.1, forward strand.
TGTTTTTGAAAAATAGTTTGCACACTCTTGTCTTTATTCCAGAAACGATAAAAAAGAAAGCATTGTTATTGTCGCGAATTGGTGCAACGTTTCCATCTGAATCTATCTTCACATATCGATGTTTTGGGATGATTGCTTCGACACTATTTGCTATAAACGACCACTGTTTTTCAACGTCCCCCAAGTTCCAAAATTCATTTAAAAGTAGTTGACGTTGTTCATCTGTGACATTTGATCGACATTTGAATGTGCAATTTTCTTTGCAAGGCGATTTCAATTTACGTTCGGGAATATTTTTTTTTGTTTTTACTGATTGATAAGACTTACCGCTATTTCTCAGTCTCTTCGCTACATTTTTCTTCCAGTTTCCTTCTTGTCTTCGTTTTCTTTTTCCTTTTTTGTTCGGACTACAGTCTTGGTTTTGTAGGTTCTGTTCAGTGGGCGTAACATTTTCAACAGCTGATGGTTCATTTACAATCGAGAGCACATTGGCTTCTTGTACTAGACTGTCGAGAACTATTTCGTGGTCTTCTGTAGGTGTATGAATAACAATTTCTTGTGAAACAACATCTTGGTTTCCGCTCAAATTAGCTACTTCTTCGTCAGAATCTGAACAATTTTGAGGCTCCATAACTTCATAGTTTGGATCTTTAACTGAATCGTCGCTATCTGTAAACAAAATTGGTTGGAATATAATTATGATTAGACAAATTAAAAAAAAATAGTAAGTAGTGAAATTTACCTTCAACAAAAGACGTATTAGATGAGCTGCTTGATGATGAGTCGCTTGTAGAACTACTGCTGCTGCTCGTCGAATCACAACGAAGGTGATTAGATATTGGTGAGGCCGCTTTTTTTTTTGTTGCGTCATCAACATTCAACGTTGCTTCTTCTATCTTTGACCGTGCATCCCCAGAGTTTAACGTTACGGCCTCATCTAAAAAAAAAAACGTTTTCATAAATTAAATGTTTATTGTAGTACGACAAAAAAAACGTTAATATAAACTTAGTGCCTAGAATTTCTATTCTAGGCACTACCGCGCACAGAATAGTTCAATATTACACGTATCTACCTACCACGCATTATAAAGTAGAAGGTGGGGACTAAATCAGCCGCGTGGGGGGCGGCGCCGGAGTTTTAAAGATCATCAATAGTTAATATACAAATAAATACCTGCACTTGTCCCTGCAACAGGTGTGTTCGAATTGTCCGTTGTCAATGCAAGATTAACAAGTCTTTTAGATCGCGAATTCATCTGAAAAAATAAGTACAACTAGTTATTTGTTTTAGCATTAATATAGTAATATTTAGGAATATTACTGGTCAAATTCTCTAGTATTTTGTTCAATAACGGAACATCAGCAGATAACTATTACTTGATTTTAGTATTAGAAAAAGTTTTATCAAATACAATGTTATATCTCATGATAACACAAAGCAAAATTCTCATTCTTTCGGCAACAATGTGATATGACCAATTATAACAATGAACACATGACACACGTTTTTCAACAACACTGTGTCAACCCGCACTATCACATTTTTGAATAAAAAGTAATAATTGAAAAGAAACATACCTTTGCAACCAGACAGTGATAACTTCGTGATGTCACGTTTTTGCCGAAATACGAGAGCACCTTCCTCGCCGCGTACGTAGTGACCACTGTTTTGTTTCGTTGTTGAAACAAATCTCCGCGCAGAAAGAGACAACGTGATATCGCGTTCTGACACAGTTGTTCTTTCTCTTTCGCTCATAGATTCAATGCTAGATGTGCAAAAGATACCACGTTTTGCGGAAAAATAAAATCGGCCACGGCGGTTTCAATAATCAAATAATAAAAAAAAAGATTTTTCGTACTTATCACGTTATTGAAGCAAAGAGGCGATATGCGAGCGTGTCTGCCTATGATACGATGAATTTAAAAGATAAATAAATGATAAATGGTACTCTTGTATTCACGATATTTCGATATACATGTTAAGACGAACGAGTTTATGCTCTAATTCTAGTCATAAAACTTTATGGCAGATTAGGTTCAAACATGTAATATTCCCCAGACCACTTTCGATGTCGGTGATCAATCTCATTGGAAACTAGCCAAGTAACATAACATAACATAACATCACGCCTGTAATCCCCGAAGGATTAGGCAGAGGTGTACCCATTAGTACACCCACATTTCGCCAGTTATGTTTTTAGTCCCATGTAATAGGGGGCGAGCCTATTGCCATCAACCGGGCACAAATCAAGACTCTGAGGCTGCTACTAAGAAATTAAAAAACTTATTACTTAATTAATTGAAAACTAGCCAAGTACGCAGGAGATATTATAGTGCTCAAGTGTGAGCGCAAACACAGGTGCACTCCCTCTTCCCTCACTCTCATAGTCCGATGGGAAGGCAATCCGACACAATCGGGGAGAGATCAGGCGCAGGACCAACGGCTTTACGTGCTTTGCGAGGCACGCGGGGTATCACACCACCAACTTCCGGGCTGCTACTGAGAAATCTCTAATGAAAACACTCAATAACACTTTTTGCCCTACTTGGAAATCGAACCCAGGACCCCACGCTTAGCAGTCGTGCTTGCGACCACAAAATCAACAGAGCAGCCAAACATGTATACGTTAGGTAAACAACATGACACTAAAGTCTGCTGCAAACTAGTGGATAAACAATTAGCAATAAATAACTTTTTTTTTTTTTTACCGATGGGAAATCATCAAATGACTTCCCCCGCCCTGGGCGGGGCGGGAGGGAGTGTCAGACTTTTACTGACTAAAACCCATCCATGTTCCTTCTTGTGCCCTTTGCGTTCCGGGGGAGCGGTATCTCTTTCGAACAACCCGCAGCCCCGGCAGGCATCGGCCCTTAGTGGCCCCTTCAATTGTTTGCTGACATCTCTTTGAGGCGCGCGTGGAACACGAACGCGCCGTCGACACGGTAGCAATAAATAACTTAGAATCACGTTTCATAAACCGGGTCTTTAGACAAAGCTTGCCAAATTATCACGTGAATTAAATAGGATTAACATCAAGATAAAGACTCTACGCTTGATAATAAAAAAAAAAAGTATAAACCTGTTATTTTCCAGACAGACGTTTACAAAGATGGTATCCAAACTCTTTTCTTGAACGCACTTCATTGCAACACAATATTTTTTTTTAATTTAAATTACAATTTCTGACTGAACAAGTCACTTCACCAAGGGGATATTCTCAACTGAGTAATATAAGTTTAAAATGAATAAAAGGAAGGCATTTACGAAATGATTACTCATAGCTTTAATTGATGAGTGCTCAGTACATTCATTAGAAGTCAGATGTGCCAAGAGGTCACAGGAAACAGAACAAAAGATGGTCCCATTTTAATATTGGGTGAATCATTTGGTATGATTTATATTTCGGTGTTACTTCAGATGAAGAATAATATTTTTTTTATAATCCATACATAATAATTAGTATAAATGTGACAGTAACTCTGCCAGACTGTTACGCTTTGACTACTAAACCACTGAACAAAATTTGGTATGGGTTTGAACCTCAAGAAAGGACATAGGCTATTCTTTATTTCGCGTCCGCGATAACAGACATTTAAGCGGACGAAGTCGTAGGCAAATGCTAGTTAAATTATAAATACGAGAGTAACTGTCTATCTGTTTGTTACTTCATGACAGCAAAACCACTGAACCGATAGTTGACCGAATTTGACATTGAGGTTGCTTGGGATCGCAACATGGGATACTTTCAATCCTCAGATTCGTCTGTGTCTGCAATAATCGACTTCAATGCAGACAATGTGGCAGGCATAAACTAGTTCATGAAAATTTGAAAGTGGTACAATCACCACATAACACTACATAGTTACATTTTGTTTCTGTTTGTTATTCATTCTTCATAAATTACGTCATACATTTATAATTCTCAACATTGAGTAAATTATTTTCAGAAATATGTTTCATCATTAATCTTTTGCATTTGACCGAGTAAACAAGGTAAAATTTTTGTAAAATATATTCATGGGATAAATAATGTAAAGTATCGACATTATGTTGACAATAACCTAACATGTAATTTATGTTCTTTCCTCATATATTTAAAAAGGAAATTTATATGGTGTTATTATTTTATTTTAACTTCATTTTGAACAATAGGTCAATTATTAATTTGAATAGAGAATTTAATTTTACTGTGATTTTATTTAAATGTATTGTTTGGGAAAGTAGAAGCTGACAAAAAACATAATTTTGTTTCAAAAATATTTCTTGTTAAAAACACACTGATCCCTAAAGATTGTCAAGGTTTTGATAACAAGAACATTCAAAAAACAAGTTTCAACCTAAAAATTTTAAAAAAACAAGAATATTCTTTTTTAATATTCATTGGCAGAATTGGTCTTGCAAATAAAGGTACAGATTACCATAATGCTGTTGCAACTGCACCATAAAATATTTAAGTTATTGACTTGTGACATTTCTCATACACACTCAAGAAGACAGCATTCAAGGTAGACCGGTTCAAACAGGCTTCATTTGGGTTTGCCTTAGCCCATATTTGCAAAAAAAAAATGCAGGCAGATTTTGCATTGGCTATGGCTTCATTAGTGATGCAATATTGTATTAGCTTGCAGTTGTGAGTTGAATAATTAAATATACTATTTCATGTCATCTATAGTCAGACATTGAAATGTGGCCTTTGGTTGAATAAACCTATTATAGTCTTCTAAGGCATAGGATACTTATTAGATTTCATGTTCTTGAGTAATAAAAAAGAACATTATAAAAGCAAAAAAAAGTACCTATGTGAAACCAATAAGAAAAAAAATACATAAGGAGTTAGTGCCACATTAGTAATGCTTGAATCTTTTAATGCCCATATTTTTTAACAAAAGTCATTAGCCCAAATTCTTAGCAAGCCATTAAATTTTATCTTTCTCAGGTCAATAATAAAACGAGTACTATCATTACGGAATGGGTCAGCGTACAAGATTAATTAGCGAACGCTAACAAATAATTAGCGGCTCCGTACACCGAACTATGTCTGTAAACCAAGTAACGGCTACCAGGTTCAACTGCCTTTGGCCCAGTAAGGAAATATGACTCACGATAAGGTCATGAACGTACTGACATTTCAACACAAAGAAAAGTATTTCTAAACCTAAAATTATGAGTTTGGATATTAATAATGATGTTAGTTACTAAGTTAATTTTCATTACCTGGCCAGATATTCATTTCCATTTTTGTATTTGGTCTGTAAAGGCGATCTGTCTCCTGTCGCACCGTAAACTTTGATGGCTTCATCAGTCTCCTCTTCGAATGCATCGTCGATTGAAAAACGCTTATCGTTATTACCGAACGGCCTCGTCATGGTTAAATATTGTTGTTATCTGTCTGGAGATGTAAAATAAACATCACAGCGAGCGTACGGGACAAAACACAGCTGTCAATTTGTCATAAACATGCGCCATATTGATTGCAATGCCAATCACGAACAATCACGATTGGAAATCTGCATATAGTTTTGAAATTGAATCTTTGGATGTTAAGTCATAAAAAATAATTAGACGTAAATTTTTTGTTACAATTAATTATAGGAGTGGCTCTGAAGTAATCGACACAAAATACAACTTTATTAATGAAAAACCAGCAATTATGAAATGTTCATGTAAGTAATTTGTCTGAGCTAGTTTTCGAACGAAAAATGAGACAAAAATAGAATAATACTTTCACTTATTTTATGAGATGATGAAGAATTACCACTAAGAAACTACACACAATTTGAATTAAGTTATGCAATCAGTGATCAAAGAGATAAATTACTTGGTTTAGAAAATACCAAGAAGCTTATTGGCAATTAATTCATTATTTTGTGACACCATTTTTTGAACTGAAATGTCAATGCCAAACAAAGTAAATAATGTCAGATATGTCAAGCACATGTCAAACGTCAAACCCACATGGTGTGTTTATTTTGTGCGTGTCGAAGAAAAATAGAAATTAAAAATGGTTATTAAAGACTGGGCAAAAATTTCGCCAGGGCTATCGAAGCCCGTGTTATCGTGTGTTGATAAACAGGGTTTTAAGACCATGACTCCTATCCAGGCAGCAGTAATACCGTTAATCATGTCTTGTAAAGATGTGGTTGCAGAAGCAGTGACCGGGTCTGGCAAAACCTTGGCTTTCGTTGTGCCGATGATAGAAATGTTGATAAAGAAACAGAAGGAGTCGCCGCTGAGGAAAGACTACGTTTATGCAGTTATTATATCGCCGACCAGAGAACTGGCTTCACAGATTCATAAGGTACCTACTTAGTGATTTTTCATTACTACTAAGGTATGGGTTGAAATGCCCTAACTAATAGCTAATTTTTGTAACACTATCCTGACTTCAAGAATATCACAGATAATTATGTCAAAATACTGATTTCCTTATTGGTCTATTGGTTCCTTATAACATCAGCCAGTGAAAGTCTTGTCAAAATCGGCCCAGCCGTTTTAGAAATTAGCCAGTACAAATAAACGGACAGACAAAAATGTTAAACATAGTTTAGTCTAAGTTCCCTGTAAACATACCTATTTATTTTGTAAAACGTCCTAGATTTTGACATTGCAAACACTTCAATTTTATTTATTTGTGTAGATATCTATTTCAATTTCAGGTCATAGAGCAATTCCTACAAGAGCCAGAGCTATCACATGTAACAATAGCCCTCCTTCTCGGTGGCAGACCGGTGGAGGCCGACATAGAGACCATTCAGAAAGGAGCTCACATAGCTGTGTGCACTCCTGGCAGGCTCGGAGACTTGCTGGCGGAGAGGAAGCAGCTCAACCTTGCTGGTAGACTGAAGGAATTGGTTAGTTTATTATCCAATATGCACAAAAAATTAACATAATTATAACAATTAAAATAAAATAGTGCGTACAGATTATTGTCGGGTTGTGTTTCATGTAAAGTAACGTAATGAGCCTCTGTGAGTTGGCTGCGGCCCCTTGTTCATGTTACAAAGGCCCGGGAACTAAGGGTCCCAAGATATAATATTAAATAATTGTAAAAAAAAAGAACTAAAACAGATGGCATCAAAAATTCCCATGCATCGCCATCAACATGTGATAAGATATGGATTTCCCAGCTCTTTTGCAAACTATCTTCACCTTTGTATTACTTTATTTCCAGGACATCTTAGTCCTCGATGAAGCCGACCGCCTCCTAGACCTTGGCTTCAGCTCCACCCTCACAACGATCCTCCAGTACCTTCCCCGGCAACGTCGCACCGGCCTCTTCTCAGCAACACAGACAAAGGAACTGCAAGACCTCGTCAGGGCAGGCCTAAGGAACCCAGTCGTGGTCAGCGTCAAAGAAAAATCGACCATCAGCACCCCAATACTCTTGGAAAATTATTACGTCATTGTTGAACCAGAAGACAAGTTTCTTTTCCTTCTGAATTTCATAAGAAACAGGAAAATAGCGAAGGGATTATTTTTTCTTCCAACGTGTGCATGCGTCGATTATTGGGCGGATGTGTTGCCGGTGTTCTTGCCGGACATAAAAATCTTTGCGATCCACGGCAAGATGAAACTGAAGAGGAGTAAGATTTTGGAGAAGTTTCGGCAAGCTGATAATACCATTTTGTTGTGTACGGATTTATTGGCTAGGTGAGTTGGAGTGTTCAGATTTAATAACAAAATAATAATAATTTAGCTTTACTTTATTTTGTCCCACATTGTCTGAACTTGCCCCTGTAACATGGATTTACAGCAGCAGTGTTTATGTTGGACTCCTAGGACCAGTTACTTTTTTCATTTGTTTCTTGCAGCAAGTAACTCTACTATATATTTCTTCACAGAGGTCTCGACATCCCAGAAGTAGAATGGGTCCTTCAATGGGAGCCTCCTACAAACCCCGCCTCCCTGGTCCACCGTGTAGGCCGCACGGCGCGGGGCGGCGCCGCCGGGTGCTCCCTGTTGCCCCTGCTGCCCAGCGAGGACACCTACGTGCCCTTCATCAAGACCAACCAGTTGGTGGAGCTCAAGGATTGGAGGCAGTCCAAAGATGAGATCAAGATTAATCCTAAGTTAAAAGATAAGGTAGGCTAAGCTAGCGTTATTTATAATAGAATACAGACGATACATGGTTTTGCAAAATCTACATAAGATATACCTAGCCCTGCTTCCGGTCGTCATAAATTCCTTCTCTCTTACTTTTCAGGTATTATCAATGCTACACGAACAACAGAAGCAAGACAGATCAGTGTTAGACAAGGGACAGCGCGCCTTCGTCTCTCACATGCGAGCATACACAAAACACGAATGCAACCTCTTACTACAATTCAAAGAACTACCCCTAGGCCATATAGCCACAAGCTACGGGCTCCTAAAGCTGCCCCTAATGCCGGAAATAAAGCAGGAACATAAGGACCAGTTTATAGGACCGAAGGACCAGATAGATTTTAACAGTATACCGTACAAGGATAAGCAGAAGGAAGCCAGTAGGCTGCAGAAGTTGGGAGAATATAAGAAGACCGGGGTGTGGCCTTCCAAGAAGAAAAAGAAAATGGTGAGAAAATGATGATACTTTAATTTAGTATTTACTAAAACATTTGCTTTATTTGTTAGCGACTGCGTGTGGAAGTTAAAATCAAATCTCTTCTTAGCTGATGTCCACTACCTGCGATTTTTCAGTTTTGTTCAAGTAGCTTTCGAGAATTCTAATTTAGTCAGTGTGTCATAACATACATACATAAGTTGTCATTCCACAGTTGAGTATTTAAATTAATCCAAACATTCGTTTTCAGATGCAATCTGAACCGTGGGAACAAGCAAAACAGAACAAAGAAGAAAGAAAACAGAAACGGAAAAAGCGGAAAGAACTGAAAAAGAATGACCCCGAGAGCGGAAAGAAACGCAAACGTAAAGCGGTGACACAGGAAGAGTTGAATGAACTGGCAGCGGATATAGCGCTTATGAAGAAGCTGAAAAAGCGTAAAATTACTCAAGAACAGTTTGATCAGCAGTTTGAAGTGTAATAAATAGTTTTATGACAGTTATTCTTTGTTTTTTTTTTTTCATAACTGCAAAGATATTTCATTGGTATCATCATATAGAATGAAAAAGTTTGGAAACTGCATTGTTAAGTTTTAAGAAAATTTTGTTCCTAGCTAAAAAGCCATGGTCTTTTTTTATGTTTTTTGTTTATGTATAGACGGCAGCACTATTCCTCGCTCTCTATGATTTGTAATCTTGCTGTGCAATCTTTTATTAATTCAATAAGACAAAGTTAATTCGATTTTCTCAGTTTTATTCAATGGAAAGCCGTTACGGTTGCCCTTATGTGGGGTTACTCAAATAATACGACTAATGAAAATAGTAAAATAAATATATATTTCTGTTCAACTTTCGTAGCAACATTGATCTGAGTATTACTTATCAAAACACAACAAGGCACTTATCACCTATTCATTAATATTATATTGACAAATTTTATGTAAACGTTAAACAATTTTTATATTAGCTCGAGAGCATTTGGCACTGTAACGATAGCACCGAATTAAGGCATTTATTATAATCTTAGATTGTATAAAAATGGATTACATTGACATATAATAAAATTGAGCTTACATTTGTTAAATTTTAAAGAGTTAGAATAACAATGTATAGTATAGATTTTATAAATTGAAAACGTATTATTTACTATGCGACTTATTGTCAAACGTATTGCGATATCTCTACATAGTATAAAACAAGGTCGCGTCCCAACTGTCTGTACGCTTAGATCTTTTAAATTCTGCAACAGATTTAAATGTGGTTTCATCAGTAGATAGTGATTCAAGCGAAAGTTTTATGTATCTACATTGCACCTATGAGATGCAGGGGCCGGTCGCTTTCTTATTTTAAGTGAAATTCGCCACTCAACAATGTAGACTTAAAATATTGCAGAGCCCCAACCCTTTTTTCTCAAAATTAATATTTGAGTCAGACAAATTGTGCTAGTCCGCGAAAACTGATGATTGGTTGTTGATAAATCAGTCGATCAATCACAGCAGCACACTTTCCGAGAAACCAGGGATTATCTAAAAATGTCATTGAAACTAAAACATTTATCATAATCGCGACTTTTTATAATACTTATTTAATTACATTCATGGTAGTTACTTTCTCTTTAATTGGCTTAATTACACATGTCAAATTGTCTATTAACAAGTTTTTGTGTTAACGTATGTAATTGGGCATTTAATCTACTGAGTAAATGTCCACACGTATTCCCAACAAGGTGATACAAAGCCTTTAAAACTCGTTTCAAATTATCTACACATTATGACAAGAAACACTGTCGTATCTAGCACCAAAATATTTACCATTCTACGTACGTTTTCTTAGATGTATTTAAAAAACTTTGATACTATTTTTCAATACAATTTTGAGTCTTAAGACCATCCAGTCTTTATACATCCTAAGACAACGTATTAGACAAAATTGTGCGTCAAATATTTTACTATTTTCAGTTTTCAGCTGTCACATTTTCTAATAAAAAAGGAGTAGATAATATTTACATTAACGTGAATATTGCGATTCTGTTTTGAAGTCGTTCGTTTTAAGACAGTTTTCTTGATAATTTTTGCCAAGTCAAAGTTTTGATTTTACCGTTAAGTTTTATTGAAGCCGACAAATAGATTTTTCCCTTATACATCTTCAAACAAACGAATTCAAAACAACGTTATACATGAAATACATTATTAATTAGGGAAGCGTCTAAAGCGGTGGTAAGAGAAAAAAACACCATTACAAATTATTTAACGTCAAAATATTAACAGTCGAAATCCTAACATTAGGGGGCACGGCCAACGAATGTGTCACTGTGAAGGACGAACTCAGTACTACACTAATATCTATAAAGATTTACCAGTCTCTGAAAACCTGCCAAGTTTCGGGTCATAAATGTTGTTATATTTCATGTTAGCGTAGAAGGACCAAAATTACAACACTCAATAAAATCACTTGATACAATATTTGAGAATTACATAGAAGTCATTTGGAAGGTAGAAGGAAAATTTGATAGCAGTTCGTTCATTTAGTGTTAATCCATTGGTTCGATATTCTAGCAACACATTCGGAGGACAGTCCGCCTTCTTGTTGATTATAAAATTTACACTAAGTACATTAAAATAGCGCGTATTTATACACAAAAGGTTAAAAAAAAAATGCTAAGAAAACTCGATTATGAAAAAAAAAATACAAAAGCGTCACATACAAATTGGAGAAGTGTAGGGTCAAAGGACCAATTTTGTACCATATCTAAATTGATAACTCTAAAATATTAACAATTTTGAAATATTTCTAAAGGTAAAGATTTTAATATGATACAAAATATAGCCTCTACACAAATATTCATAAAGGTAAAATCAAGCATTTTTCATACAAATTCATACATTGCTTTGTCATGATACTAATACGAACATCTAAGTTTACGCCATCATAAATTATATAAGAAAAATAATTGTCGTAATAATACTATTTAAAATTTAAACTATAATACTAACTGTCGAGGTGACAGCGCGACTTACTGTCAATTGTCAAATTTCATAACTGACATGACTAGCTGCCAAGGACCATATAACATGTATCCAATGTTTATGAAATTAATACTTTATATTGTGTTAATTGAAGAAAGCGTCCTTTTGTTGACCATCCTATTAAAAACTACTTTATTTGTGAGAAAAGAAATACTAAATACTCGAATGATGCGCTGGTGTGTTAAAATTCAAGAAGGCGACAGAATTCGGCGCCAAAATAACGACAAAAATCTTACAAATTATATATTAAAACAGCAAACTTATATTAACTAGAATAGAATAATAGTAGAAAATAATTATTAATAATGCATTGAGCCAGCAATTTGTTTAGAAGCGTTGCGCCTTAAGTTATTTGAAAATATAAAAGATATACAAAAGCACCAAGTTACTGGACTCCTAAGCCTAACTTATAAAACTTTTTTGAACTAGACTTTTGGAATCACTTCAGTCGTATAATTATATTCTAAAGCTGGTTCTATAATGCTGGTATTTATTCTAACATGCGGGCTAAACCTTTCGTTGTATCAAGAAATAATTCAATTTATCATAAACACTGCAAACTTTCAGTTAAGAAAGCTTAGATTCATAATATTCTTTCACCAGCAAAAAGATTTTATTTGTCGGCGATTGTTGTCGTCATATCGTCGACTTCATAGTCAAAAGTAAACGATTCCAACTGTCTAATTCAAATTTAAAGCCTTATCCACACGGGTTTTCATATATTACTGATAGTTCATAACATAGTACAATATTTGATAGTAGGTTCATGAGAAACATGTGTGAACTAGGGTTAATTCTAGTATTATACAAATATGTGTACATTTTACAGGTCTGCATGACGAAGAGAAAGCATCACGTTTTTTTATTATAAATTAAGGAAAACAAAAAGTTAGTTTAAATTGTCCTGTATCAAAGGACCAATTTCAGTTAGTTATACAAAATGTATTTTTTGTTTAAATAATGTGAATATACTTTTTTCTGTTACCTTCGCATTTAATAAGATGTACGTATATTACTGTTGTTTGTTCTGCTGTCACATATTTGTTTAACACGTAAAATAAATAAAATTAGCTTATTTACTACTACCAGCGACATTTGTGTGCCTACGTTAAAACTATAATTGATTTGTTCCTACTATATTATTCTGAAATATAACATTTTCAATACATATTTAGATATTTTCTTTACATTACTTTTAGAATAGTTTTCTTTATCTATTCTTCTTTAAATGATAGTCATAAGAAAACTTCATAATCTTTAAATTTATTTGTGACAGAATATTCTCGTGCTTTAATTTATGTAATTGGGTAGTAGTCACCATTAACCAATAATTCCAAACACAATAAAAAAAAATTAAGCATTGTTTTTATTCTGAAACCTCAATAAAAAAAGATATTCAGTTACCTGGAAATCAATAAAGTCGTAGTGACGTCACAGGTTTTGGGAATCGCGTTTTGACAGTTCATTAAAAGTATGTCATTGATTGGTGGTTGCAACTACCCAATTGAAACTGTATAATAATGTCGTCCTTAATATCAATGTACTCTACAGTCTATGGAGCAATAATGGATAACAATGTTACATAGAAAGGCCTTTGAACAACTTTACCAGCTGTTCTGTGTAGGACGGTGCGAAAATCTTGGTCCTTTTAGGCACAAAAGTTTAAAACAGTCGCCATTTAAAGAACTAGGTATCCCGATCACATTTTTCGTTTCAGTATTTTATTCTACCACTGCTCCGCTTGGCTAAGACTTAGTCTAAACATTACTAAGCCTAAACGGCTGAAGGCTATTGTGCTAATTATTGTCAAAGCACGCAAAAATGTACACCACCAATTATTAGCTTTATACAAATGACTTGTGACGGTAAATTATATAATTAAATGAGTTAAGGCACATAATTTTATTTCGCGTTTTTATCACTTCAAGTCACTATACTTACTATTTACAAAATTATTTATATAAATAATAAATAGGTGGAGTGCACTGGCGGACAGGAATGCGGCACACTCGCCATAGCTACGTATGTATTATTTAGGATTGAGCTTGAATATGTTTTAATTGCACTGTGTGTCTACAATTCAGAAAAGTTATTTCATTTTCATAAAGATCTATTCTATAATAGACATACACTAGACCAAAAAGAGTGGTGTGAATATTTCTGCACGCCAGTCTACTCCGATTACGAAACAATGAAACTTCAAAACATTTATATTTTTACAAGCTCTTACTGCTTATTCCCGACCCTAATTACAGTATAATATTATTGTCAAGTTTTATTCAAATGTAGTGACTTTTCATCATTTATTTAGTTAGTCGATATAAATTGTAAACTATTTTTATGAACTCAGCTTAACTATTTAGATGTAAAAGGTCGACGTATATCTGATAGAAAACGTGCTGTGCATTGTCGGTCGTGTAACGAGATATTAAGCGTCCAACTTTACACACAGAACCAATAATTCGTTAGTGCGTCGAGCGTACTAACGACGATACGTCAGACCTATCTCCTGTCAGATAAACGTCCATAATTAAATCTGTGAAAACAGTTCTAAAATTGATATCGACACGTCGAACTTTGTGTTTTTAATCCAGCGTTTTTATTATAAACATTAAAACAGAAAAGCCCTCAGAAAGTAGCTGAAAATTTTAAATACAAGAAGCAGAAGAGATGTCCAAAAGACAGTTTGTTTTATCACTACAAAAATTAACAACAACATCAATTCCTTTATTATTTTTGTACACGGAAGACTTCCAACAATTCCTATTTCATGTACGTAAGAGAATTTACTAATTACATAATTTCAAGACCTTAAATATGTAAACTTATGTTTCGTAATTTTGATTCTTATTTTAAAACGTTCCAAAATATGTTTCTCCCCCGTCTCTCTCTATCCCACTAGATTAAACAACACAAAGCGTGTTACCTCTCCCTTCTACGTCTTCAGACCTCATCTGGCGCCATGGCGTCGTCGTCATGGTTGTGTTGCGGGCTGGCGGGCGGCACCGGGCTCGGTTCCGGTGCAACGACCGGCGCGGGCGACGGGGCCGGTGCCGGCGCTTTTACCGTGGCTTCCAGCGCACGGATTCGGTTCTCTTGTTTGACAATCACGGATTTCAGTTTGCGGATCTCGTCGACTAGGTCTGACAATTGTTTCTCCTGGAATGGTGGAATATAAAAGTTTTTTGTTTAATCGCCTTTAATTTAGTTTCAGTAAACAGGTTGTCGGCTAGGTTCCGCTTTGACTAAGCGTGATGATCAATGCTCGTGCCTTCTCTGTATGACAAGAGGCATTTGCTCTGCAGTCGAACAATAAAGGGCTAGTATTATATTTTTTTATTTAATATAAAAATATCACTTTTGCGTATTCATTTTTTAGTAGAAATATTTTTAAGGTTTTTTTTTTAATTTTTAAGGAAGCTTTTGGAATGGTCTTTAGATACTGAAAATAAAATATCGTTATATTGCTCAACTACTTACGATAGCAGCACTAATCGCAGGTGGCGGTGTGGCAGAAGCCGGCGTGCCAGCATGACTGTCATCTCTCTTATGCGCAGGAGTCGGCGATCTATCCTTGTCTTTCTCCCTCTCCTTAGCCCCGGCGAGCGCGTTGGCCTTTTTCGTGACGTGCAGGTTCTGCGTGGCGCGGCCCGACACGTACCCGCCCTGCACAACAAGAGCACGCTCCTGTAGTTTGGTTAGGGGGGCCCTACCTTATAGCATCTGTCTTTGAACGAGTCTGTTGGCTTTGGTGGAGGAGTTTGAAGATTTGATGTGGTGTCTTGAAACAGTAAAATTACGTTATAATTAAGAATTATTTGTGTGGAAAGAATCTTATAGTCATAAGATTCTACACAAATAATTCGGTACTTCTCCGTTAAATTAATACGTTTGGTATTTCACGGCTCCATACCAAAAATGACAAAACGAGACCCTATTATTAAGCCTACGTCATCCGTTTGCTTGTCTGTTTGTCACAGGAATGTAAGCATTTTCAAAGAATACGTGTAAGTACACGTATTCTTTGAAAAAAGGGTACCTATGGACCCCTAATTAGCCCCGACTTTTACTTGGTACTGTAGTTATACAGAATATTGGTACAATAGCAAGATACTCGTTTAAGTGGTGCGTTTTGTGGAACTTAAATCCAACATCGGTAAAATGACGCCATAATTTCCATATTATTATTTTCACCTTTATAGCGCGTGATGTTAGATAAATAGCATTAAATTGCATGAAAATTAAGAACTAGATTAAAGATGAATTTATTTAAAATAATTGCGCTAATTAACATAAGTTATCCCATACTATAGATTGAAATATGCACAAGTGTCTTTATTGCTCTCGTTCATTGATTAACTCTCGGCTTATCGAACGAAAAATTAATGTTATAAATTGTCAAACGAGCGTATCTGCTAAGATTGGCTGACTGAATTATCAGCAATCAAACATAGCACGCATAAACTTACACGCGCTTGAAAATTTGTCCTATTAATTTTTAATTTAAAAAACTGAGGGTAAGAAACATGATTTTTGGTTATGCATACTTTAGAATTTACAAGTAATTTGATCAAAACACAAATAATTACTTTATTAATGATGGTGGAATAGAAAAGACTAGTTTACTTTTTAGGTACTTAAATACAAAAATAACTAATGTTAAGATAGCATGGGAAAAAAATGAAACTTTAATAGGGTACCCAATTCTCATAGTAAGTAATCCCCATAGTTTATAAAACAATTAATTAAAAATAACATAAAAGTTGTTAGTAACACGACAAAAAATCTCAAACTCGATTAAAAAGTCGCGGTTATTGAGACACAACACACAACAGACAAAATAAACGCAAAATAAAGTCATTAGAGGAAAGCCAACAGGTACATTCAAGACGACACTTAATTTGGGTCCTTAGGACCCAAGGTGACAGTTTTAAATTGGTCACCCGAGTTACATGAAGGGTACAATAATTTGCATGCTAATTGTGTTACACATTCGGAATGTCTAATTTTCAATTTTAAATAACAAATTAACAACATACATTGCGTTACTCTTGTTCTTGAGCAAACTAATTTTTAAACATATAAAGCAATGGATTTGCTTATATTGTCAAAATGAAAGACAATATTATTCCGAATGTGTCACTCAAGTAGGGTGCTGGTCCTTTGATACAAGTTATGAAATAAAGTGATTAGGCAATTCCCGTATTATTAAGAACATTCGCATTCAATCTTAGTCTGTCAAAAATACGTCTGTACTTTTTGATACAGTTTTGACATTAATTGTAGGTCAGATGATATACTTTTCGAACGTTTTTAATTACGGGAAGTGTCTTTCATTCTTTAATAGAACTTTGACTATTATTTGAAATTAAAACAACCAGTAAGGAAAAGTTTGAAATAAGAACAATAAAACATTTCTTTTTAATTCACAAAAGTCTTCACGGCTTATTCACATTATTTGATGTCCCAAAAATATTTAGTTATGGAATACAGCATGCGAATTTTAACTTCAGGTTATTATGAATATGATGAATGTAATGTAAATAAGCCAGTTTTGATAATTACAGAGTTAAAAAAAAGCAAACTTACCTGTTTGGAATATTATTGCAAAAAAAAAGACAAACTATTATTCATAGAGCATGCCTATAGACAAGTGTCGCATTGTAACTTAAAGCTACTAAGAGCATGTTTCACCATTCTCTAGACACTAACAAGAACAATTTAAATAATAGAACCGATTTCAATTTAATCGTAACTTTATTAAAAGTAGTGAAACAGCCCCTTATTTAAAAAATAAGAGGTCTCTACAGATGTGCCAAAAAAAGTCATGGTCTTATTTATATTAAAGAAAAAACCAAGAAAAAAGGCATGAGATCTTTTTTCGAAAAACTAGTTTAAGTTACTACAAGTTCTAGACATCTACAATTGTGTGCTTTCTACTGCAAATCTGAAGAAAATTCTATTTTAAACTACTACTAATTTAATAATATACTACAACTCTTCATTAAGCCTTTTGTGGAATAAACGCCACAATTTTGCTAAAATTTCACAGGTACTATGATACCATCAAATGCTATTAAATATTTTATGACTATATTATTCTACCACACTATTGAATGATAACCAACAAGTATTAACAAAAACTTTGTAATTAAAGGCCTAGTTGAGAAGGCCAGTCCTACTAATTGAAAGCTCTAGTCACAATCTCATCTCAGTGATAATCAATGACAAGATTATAAGATAGATTGCAATCGTTCCTAAAAGTTAGTAGAATTGTACTTCCTACCTCCCTGTCAATCCATCCATTAATTATTTAGATATATCTTCTATAGACATTCATCTTTCCCATCTAAAGTTATCCGAACTATTCTTCTATGTAAATTGGTCCTACACACAATCTTGGTCCTAAGGGGTACCTTTAGTGACATGGTGCAAGGTTCCGCGTCCTCTCCCGCGAGCCACTCGTCGGCTGTCAGACTAGCCTCGTCGCTCAGCGTGTCGGGGTAAAGGTCTTCTTGGAACAGCTCCGATTTGCGCGGCACTGTCATTGATACCACCTGTAATCGGTAGTTTGGTCATAATTTTAATTAATACTCAAAAAGAAGTTAATAATACTTAGAGTGGAAACGACATCGTACATAAAGAGATGGATTCAGTACATGTAAAAATATATCTTTTAATTTAAAATAATTTTATTGCTGTAGGTCTCACACGCTAAGCCGTTGGGCATGTTAAGCCGTTGGTTCCGGCTGTCATTCGTGGATCTTTGACAGTCGTTACGAACCGTCAGAAGCTTGAGAGTCTGACAACCAGTCTTACCTAGGGGTATCGTGTTACCCAGTTACTGGGTTGTGGAGGTCAGATAGGCAGTCGCTCCATGTAAAATACTGGTATTCAGTTGCATCCACTGAGACTGGAAGCCGACCCCAACATAGTTGGGAAAAGGCTAGGCAGATGATGAGGTCTCATGTAAGGTGTTGCTAAACGTAATTTTTTCTGTCACTTACTTGACACAGTCCCGAATTGTTGAGTCGGTAAAATTTGGAGATCTCACAGGTGGCCACGTCGCAACCTCGCTTCGGCATCATGCCAATACCTGGTGGCCAGACGAAATTCTATAGTTGCAGTTCTAGCATGGTTATAAGGGTCCCCCCCTACCCCTACCCACATTTTCAAACATTCTTCATTTCGAACATGGAAACAAAGATTGTTAACGTCTTGAATTTCTAACTGTTCTTTTTATAATTTATAGACCTCTTGTTACTTTAATGCATAAGCTATTACTATAAAGTTTAATCAAAAACAGTTTAGAAGTTTTTGTGTGAAAGAGTAACAAAAATCCATTCATTCATCCATCCATCCTTAGAGCCGTTCGTATTTCGAAATTAAAGTCAAGTTGTAGTTCTTCTCCACACGAAACTATCTTTAGGAACGGGTAACTAGATTTAATTCTTTTTTCTTGCGTAAGACGTTTAAGGTGTCTTTTAAAGGTATCATTGAAATAAATGATTGACTTTGACTTTAAGTTCGATAAAGTTATATAATACTAGCTTGTGCCCGCGACTTCGTTCGCGTAAATTTCTGTTATCGCGGACACAGACGAAGTCGCGGAAAAAATTACCCATGTCCTGTCATTTCAATTCGAAACGACACGTGGCGCCATCTATGATCATAAGAACGTTATTGTGATTTCCCTTGGAAACAGTACTTTTTCTCGGGATTAAAAGTACCCTATGTTCGTCCCTGTACACCTAGCAACGTATATCCAAAATTTTAGAACGATCGGTTCAGTGGCTTAGGCTTAAAATGGTAACAAATAAACAAACAAACTTACTTTCGCATTTATAATATTAGTATAAAGTATAATATAATATTCAAGCGTCTTTTTGTCAATATTTGAGTTTCAAACTACTTTTTAGAAACCGCGTATATTGCTCACCTCTCTGTGGGTCTGGAGTTTGGAAGGTGTTGATGTAGTGGACGAACGGCGGCTCCGGTGTCACCTGTAACAGACCATAGTGATTAGTATTCTTTTTATTTACACTACAAGGAAAAAATATCAGCTGTGCCGTACATTTTGTACCTTATTTATGTAATAAAATAAGGTTTATTTTAGTTGGTCTTACAGTAAAACTTTCTGGTATTCGTATGTACTTCCACCCGCTAAAAGTTGAAGAAAAAACATAAGCGGGTCGGCGCAGTCGGTTCGGCATATTCAACACAACGTTATCAAAGGACCGACGACCTGGTGAAGGTCGCGAGAAACCGCTGGATGCGGACAGCGCAAGACCTATCATTGTGGTTATTTTTAGGGGAGTCATTCGACTGAAATGATAATGATGATGTTTTTCAAAAGTTGTATTCGCGTGCCGAACCGAATTAGCCGAACCGATATTTTCGACCCGATTTAATGTAAGTGACCCTTAGTGTTGTCGTTCACTCACCTCAAAGTACCGAATGACCGAGTCTCCCTTGCCGCACAAGAATATCATGTTGGTGTCCGGATCGTACAGAGGGAACATGACGCCGTTGCTCGTGTCGATCTCCACGGTCACTATCGGCTCGTTCAACGCGTCCGGTGTCCGGAGGGAGTACTGGCGCTCGGACATGCGACTGAACCTGGTGTAGCACGGAGTTATTGTTATTTTGTAGTTTTTTCTTCACGGAATTTATGTAAGGAAGAAAAAATAATTTGTAATACTTGTCTCTAATAGTGAGAAATCATGTTTATTTATTTTTTCGTTGAACGAAAATTACTATTTCTAAACCGATAAATGAATTGTCCAGAATACCAAAAAAAATACTCGTGATTTTAGGTTCGTCTAAAACCGCATCATAGGGGGAGAGAGAGGGGAAGTTACCAAAAAAAAAAAGAGATTAAATGGATGACCCTTGGTAAAAGGTATATCAAATTAAGCAATGCCTGATGACAGATGAGGACATACCCGGTGGTGAATACGAGTCCATGCTTCAAGAATATGGCGCGCGACGCTTTGCTGCCCTCGTGAGCGATCGCCTCTGACTCCACCTCGCCTTTGCGAGGGTCGATGATCCTGAAGAATATAACAACAGGATAAATGATTAAGTTGTTTGTTATCAAGAAGCAATTTCTGGAAGTACTGGTCCGATGACTAATGTAGGTAAAAAAATAAAGACAGCCATGGCAGCAAAGGTTCGGCGGTTCGGCATTCTCAATGCAACGCATAATAAAAATTGGATTAAAAATGCCTAATCGAATACGAACCGACCCGCTTATGTGTACTTTCGGTTAGGTATTTTCAATAGAAAGTTAAATCACTGATAAAATTGAGAATGCCGAACCGAAAAGGCCGACCCGGTTAAGTGTAGAGGCGAGCTTACTTCCTTGAACGTCAACGTACCTGATCTTCTTGTCGCGGCAGGTGGTGAGCAGTTTGGAGCCGGTCCAGTTCCAGCACGCCGAGTAGATGAGGTCAGGGTGGCAGTCTAGCGTCAGCAGCACCTCGCCGGTGCCCACGTTCCATATCGCTATCTGTCAACGGGAGCAGAGAGAATATCTATTAGACAAGAGTAATTGGTATTGGTTTTGCTAAAGTAAACCAACACGCGACCAAATTTATATCATTTTTCGACACCTTTTGACATTTTGAGAACAAGACTTTGACTCTGAACGGATTTTTTGCCGAGAATGACTGGAACCGAGACCTAGATCTCGGTCGAACATATTTATTCCAATCGGACGCCATTTAACTCGATCCTTGGCTAATCTCAGCCCTGCAATAGCGCGCTGAACTAAATGTATTCCATTCAAACCCATGGTAACTACATAAACTCACGCCTTTTTCCCATAGGGGTAGGCAGAAACTACAGAACGCCACCTGCTACGATCCTCACATACTCCTTTCGCCTCATCTACGTTCATACATCTCGTCATACAAGCACGTCGGTTACGATACCCATTGTCGAATTGGGAATATTACTATCCTATAGCATTTTGGTTTGTGTATGTGCTATTTATTAAGTTATTTAAATACCAATTGCGGAACCAATTCAATTATATACGACATAATCATGAATATGATGAGGGCATATGATTGGCTCAAAAACACGTTAACCTAGTCATCGTTCCACGCCACATTACCTGGTTGTCAGATCCAGCGGTGAGTAGCACGTTCTGCGCGGTGGGGTGCCACAGCACGAGCCCCACGCGGCGCTGGTGGAACACCAGGTCCACCACCGGCTCCGTCAGGGTACGGGACAGGCCGCCGTCCGGGATCTGCCATACCTAGACCACGAATGTACGGAGATTAGGAAATTATGTTATTATGTATATTTGTAACAGTTGTAACTTATCAAGCCTTGAATAGGAGCCTTGACTTGATTGTGTGAGCCCGAAGGTCCAGAGAGCGTCATTACAATAATGAGTAATTTAATTAATATGTAGTATAAGCTTGTTTTACTTGTCGCCCTTGATAAAAAGTAAGGAGGATTACAAATTGACTGAAAAAGGGAACTTCTTTGGGGGACCAACCCTGAAATCTTGAAATAAAAATCAGCTGTTCCCTACAAAAATGTTTAACGGCACGATCATAGTGTTAGGAATAGCAGTTTCTTTTTATATTAGGGTTGGTCCATTAATAAAAGTTGTTCATAATGATGACAACAAATTCTCTCATAATAGGTTTTCCGTTGACTAACACTTATTCTTATTCTGGTCTTTGTGTGCGCAAACTCCTTACCTTAACCACGCAGTCCTCAGAGCCGCTGGCAATGACATTGTCGTTGTGTGGGCACCACGCGATGTCGAGCACGGGGCCCTTGTGCCCGCCTACGAGGGGATGGTCCGCCGGTATGCGGCCAACCTGGAAAGTACAAACGGTTAGAGATAAAATAGACCTTTGAAAAGGGTCTTTTTAAGTAAACTAATTCCTGTATGTGTAATCATAGTCTTCATCATAATCATTAATCTTTATTTATCCTATCATCGTAGTACAAGCACAGATCTGATGTAGGTTAGTCCTATATCCACCCCGTTCTGTCAGACAGGGTATATTATTTAACATTTCATGTAGGTAAAAGAACCTAAAGAATTATAAAAAAAAAGTAAAAAAACTTGTAAATAAAATAAGTAGTTCTAAAAAGGATTCGTCTCTTAGAACCAAATTTACAAATTGAATTAGGCCCTGAGTTATAACTAATTACGATAAAATTGTACCTTGTTTTAATTGTTTACACTTATCAAGAAGTCTTCAAGGTTTTCATTGTTTATTTGTTGGTTTCAGTAAAATGTTCATTAAGTTAAGACTGAAATTTTATATTCTAATAACCTCATTTCTCTTCACAATGTGAAAGTATTACCATATGAAAGAATACACAATTTAATTATCTGTAAACTTGCGCGCCAATTAATTATTTCGCGTTGTGTCTGAAAATTATGGGCGCGAAAACTTTCACACACGACCGTAGTGAAAGTCGGCCATCTTATTTGCGAAAACACGTAATTAAACATTTTTGGCGCCACAACTAGAGTATAAATCGCTAATGTAGGTCGCACCCGACGTCATTTGAAATAAACACATAGGTGCCTTAATGAATACATTGTGAGGACCTTGACTTAATTCATATAAGTCTGAAATCGCTAATCCGCCTTGAGCAAGCGTGGTGCTCAATGCTCGTACCTTCTCTGTTTGAGAAGAGGCCTTTGCCCTGCAGTGGGTCAATAATAGGCTAGTAATATTATTTTATGAATACATACTGGCTGCATAATGTATTTTCTGATTTTAAATATTTCTGTTTATTTACGAGCACAGATAATGATCGGTGGGTACTAAAAACATCGTTTAGTAATAAATCATAACTATCGTATAAACAACAGTTTTGTATTTACGAGCATATAAATAAAATTGCTTGGTGGGAATTTTAGGATGCAATGACAAAGAGGTAGTGAAGCAAAGAAGCATATCTAAACCATCGATGTTTCTTCAGTATAATATCTTCATCTACCTAGAATCCGCTTACAACTACGTTTGGGTCGACTGCATATTTTACACGGAGCGACTGTCTAATTGACCTGCACAACCCAGTTACTGGGCAACACGATAGTCCTTGGTTAAGACTGGTTGTCAGACTTTTGGGCTTCTGTCTACCCTCGACGACCGTCAAAGATCTATGAATGACAGCTGGGAGCACAGCGTAACATCCTTTCCGAAGGATGGGAGTGTCACAACATTAAGTTCTAAACTCCAGCCTGATACTGAAAAATCCAAATGGGAAACCTAATTTTTTTTTGGTCCTGAGAGACGTACTCTTTTTAGCAGCATATTTGAACCTTCGTTATTTTGGTCAGTACACGTCCTTACTATTAATGACTTTGTTTACAGTTACTCTAAATGCAGCTAAGTATCTATTTGACACGGCTCGCAACCTCCACAACTCAGGATGAGACTAAAATATGAGACGTGCATGACAGACACGGTCAACCGCATCATATCTCATCCTTATATTTTCCTTTAACGCATGAAAACTGAAGCAAATAGTCACACGAAACAGCGTCTAAATGTCGCTTGAATACGTGAATCACAAATTTTCTGACCACAATATAAATAGGAATTTCTAACAACATTGTGGATGGCCAGAATAAATATAGGTTACGAAAGTGTGAATATTTTTAGGTTATTTCTAGTAGATACAAGAACATTTCGGCTGAATTTAAGACGGTCGCGTTAGCCAATATTTAAAGGAGGTAGAGTTGATCAAAAAGATTAACGATTTGTTGAACCATAAAGTATGAAATATCTGTGTCTTCCAATAATTAAAATACCAGCCTATTATTGTCCTACTTATTAGTGGCCAGTGTTCCTGCAACTGCACTTTGGAAGACATCACATGACAGGCCACCAACTGGAACACAGCACTATAAAAAAAAATCGATCTATCGATTGGAAAGAAGAATTGTCCCACTGCATGGCAAAGGCCTCTTTTCATATACGTGCATTGATCACCATGTTTGCTCAAGGCTGATTGGCAACTACAGACTTATCAAGTCCAGGGTTTTCTCGCGATATTTTCCTTTACCGTCGTCAAAGATGTCTAAACTGAAAACCAAGCTTGTCTTCCAAGCATTTTTGCAAATAAGGGAAACACCAACGAATAAAATAGCTACATCCATACTTAATTTAGTCATTTTACATATTTCAGATAACACACAGGTACCGGAACTACGTTATCGAACATATTTGTAAAAGATTATCATGTATGTAAATCAAAATTGGAGCATAAAAGTATATGCTACCGTGACTCGGCTTTGTATGAGTTAGTAGAATTACTCATCAAGGGAATCATACCCAAAAGGACCAACTCTCGCGCATTTTTGCATCTACCGTAGTAACACATTTTTAATTGGATGAATGAACATGAGACATACCTCAAACCTGCCTTGTCTTTCTGGAAGTTTCGGATAATTCAGTAGAGGATGAGTCGTAACGAAAACTTTTGCCATGATTATAGGCCTCCAAGCGATGGAGTTTTTCGTCAGTATAAAAATAAAAAAAACAGCTGTCCAAAGTGCAACACCTACACAGTCAAAATGTATGGAACAATCGAATGTTTTTCTTTAACCGAAGAAAAAACATTTGGGGTCTAGAATCGTAAACTGGATCTATAGTAAAGTTTTTAGGTACGATGTTCCTTCCACCTCGTATCTCGTTCGTATAACAGCATCAGTGCCTGCTAAATCTTATAACAGTCGCGTCCTAAATTCAGTTCGTACATTACCTAGCAACGCAAGATCGATATAATCCCAAACTTTCAGGATCAGGTGTACCAGATTACATCACGCAACATTTGATCAAACGTTTGTCCGAATATTTATGCGTTTCGCCGTGTTCCGAGTAGATGGCAGGAAGCCAAACGGCCATTATTATAACAGTGCGAATTCCCGCGGTGTTCCGGAGTGCCACAGTCCCACTGTGTCACGCATTCTGGTACCAACACTACCGACTAATGGTACTGAATGAGCTTTGGCACATTAAGCCGGTGATTATTCAGAACCGTGTCAATTTTGTGTTGTTTTGATATTTGTCGAACAACGTGACAATTTGTGTGTCAACACTCAACCGTGATGAATGCCGATTGATGTGTATGTAGTTCACGACGGTAAAAAACAGAATTACCTGAAAATTCCTCGAGGGATAAAGATAAAGATAGAGATAATTTCATTTCGCAAGTATGGGTGTAGAGAATGACATAAATTATAATATGTTCAGCCATTTAGGCATACAAAAGACATCAAAAAGACACAAAAAATACAAATACATCTCCTAAAAAAAAGAACTTTTTCCAGTAGGAATTAGAGATTAGACGTTAGGGATTCATCTACGTTTGTTACTAATCGAGTTTACATGTTCAAATCATGATTAGTTTTGTTCTCCATGCGTTAGAAAGAGTCGTCGGTTCTATTCTAATTTGGCAACAGTCTGAGCGACTCCAGATATACGATCCGTTGTTGTCCGGAGTTTAGGTCACAGACATTTCGGAGCTGAGTGTCGTGTTTCTTGACGCGAGACACTCCTAAACGGATCACAAATGGTTGTATAACAATTTCGATCTCAAATATCCTATGGTTAATGTCTTTTTTTAGCTTCCAAACTGTCAAGAATGCGTCCTATTAATAAATCATGTGCAAAACAATCAAACGGTTGATTTATCTTCATCGGGAGCGCGGCGCACACGCAGGTGCGATTGAGATGTGTCATGTGCTGGTTTCTTAAACACGTGGGCATGTCATGTCGTACTGACAGTTGAATGATGTTCATCTTTTAACTTCAACAAAGCGAGGGAAATGACCCACGCGAAATCGAGGTCATATTTTTGCAGTGGGTTAAAAAACTCAATAAGATTTCGGGGACTTTGTATCTGTGCTTAGGGCGGCATTAACTGATGGCTTGATATTTTGCTAGGAATAGTCGGAATGGTTTTCGAACCTTCTTTGATTTCATAGCCATTCAATGATTGTGAAGCAATCTTAGATTCCAGTAACAGGGTACTGCTGCAAAGTCGAAATAAAATCACTTATTTGATGATTTAAAGGCATTCACATTACAAGAAAAAGAAATTGAATCTACTTACAACTTCCAAAAGGTACTTTTGTATGGAAAAGATTGGGCAAGAAACTCCATACTTTTTATAAGTCTGTTCTGTTCCACTCCTGGGCAAAGGTCTCATTGCTCTCCTTCAATCTTTCAGGATTCTTACATTACTTACACATATTTACTTACATTTAGCTACTCTTCGTTTACCATCGGATTACATATGATACCTATAAACCTCACTATCACCATGCAATACCTGTGCATCAAAATTTTGCTAATCGCGTTCCACACGCCTCGCATTGCACACGTCGCTACGCTTTTCTCGGCGTGCGTAGGCGGGCCCTCGATTTCCGTCTGCCGAATTATTACCCAATACACAAACATACATAAATAGATTCCTTAAATAATAACAACTAATTATAGAACGTTTGAACAATGTTTTGTAGATGTATTGCGTGTATGTTAGACGCGTGCTATGCTATTCTTTTGATATATCAAGGGCGATTCGTGTCAGGTATTGCATTTCGGAATTTTTTGCGTCCTCTTTGTTAGGAACTCAGCGAGAGAGCCAAAGCGGATAAACTAGTCACTATCAGACTTTTTCATGCTTCCAATAATTCCTAGTTCTTTTTCATCATCATTTATCAGCCGAATGACGTCCACTGCTGGACGTAAGCCTCCTCTAATCAATGACCGGTCGCCACAATGACCGGTCCTACGCTGCCCACATCCAGTGGTTTCCCGAGAATGGTTTTTTTATCTAGACGAAAGTCTTGAAACCGTTTGTGTTACAGCGATGATATACAGCACTGAGACGAGGTACGTTACTATGGGCATTATAAGGAAGCTCAAAGTCGCTCAGAGATCAATGGAGAGGGCTATGCTCGAGGTCTCGCTGAGAGATCGAATCAGAAATGAGGAGATCCGTGAAAGAACTCCTAGAAGAGTTGCTAATCCTGACAAACAATTAAATGTGATGTGAGATCCTTAGAAATATTAACAGTAACTTGCACTTGAAGAAATGAATGCTACTAGATTAATTTTCGTCCTGTGCTCGTTTGTTATTTTACACGGACACCGGTACGTACGGACAACCGCGCTTTAAGGTAAACACTGCAGCATCGTATGAAGTTATTATAAGAGCGATTTTACAAAGAAGAAGGTATTGTCTGTTGTGCTGGCGACTGTACATATTTCTATGGCAATAAACGTTTTTTCTTTCACTGTCTAAACATGTCTCGCCTTCTCTGTATGAGAAGAGGCCTTTGCCCTGCAGTGGGACAGTAATAGGCTAGTATTATTATTTTTCTTTTTATCTAAACATCATCATTCTCCAAACTTATCGTATACAGTTCATCTTTCCAACATAACGCATTACACGAGTTGTTTATTATTGCTAATATAATTCGGCCGCAACATTCGACCCACACTCGCGTCTCAATTTGTATCGTAAACTTGGCCATTACAGAGACCAACGTTGGATAATTCAACAAATTGACGTCTCGAATCATGATCTACTAATAATAACTTGTACTACAATATTTGTAACACCTAAATATAGAGAGGGTAGTCATAAACTTTGTGTGATAGCCAAAAATCATAAATTAGTCATTATTATCAATGCGTCTTGTATGGTGTAAGCATTGATTTGTACGTACGAATGAATGTGAATCACTGATGCGTTGAGGAATATATTTTTGTGTTGGCATGTTCCATGATTAATGCAGGACTGAAGTTTTGCACGCCAACGCATCTAATCTTAATTTGTCTTGGATGTAAAGCATATATACAGAAAATTGAGTATGTGACATATGGATCTTTAGGAATAGTAGATCTGTTTCTGTTCTGTAAAATCTACAGATGAATTTAGGTGAAGTCAGCTTGAGGTGAGCAGTCAATCTTAGCACTGATGGGATGATAGCTTTTTCTAAACCCACCGAAGGGGATTTTAACACCAATAACACAGTAGATCGTAAAAATTTAGGACGTTTTTCAATTCTTTGCTTCTGACCTCAAGCTACAACCTTATACTGCGATTTGCTAGTGTCCAAGAGCGTGGAGTAAGTTAAACTGTGTCTCAGTTTTGAAGACTTAAATTTTCTCTCATTAGAGCGTGGTGATCGCGTGGTGCTAATCACCAGTCTTTGGTTATTGTTTTGCTCCCGTGAGTCATGCTTTTATACAGCCTATACTATTCTACATAAATCTGGCTATCATATACAAAAATGTATTTTGCAATGTGACTAGTAGAGCGCGAGCGCATTTAAACAAACAAAAAACCTCTTTAGCTTTATTATATTAGAATACATGTTTGAATTACACCAAAACATGGCCATTACTAGAAGATAATGTTTGCCAAACATCCGCTGGTGGTCCTATCGCCTATTTCCGTCCACTATCTCTCACACTCCCGCCACATGTAACAATGATACCAGTCATTACTGAACGGAACATCTAATCAGAAAGCCGTCCGTCCACGTCCAGACTTGACCTTGCGTAATATGACCTAATGTGCGGGAATAGCCTTGGTTGTGAATGGAGATGATGGAAATATATGACTGGAATACAACTGAAATTTTTGATCTTTCGAAAGAAGCTTTAGGGACTTTAGGTAATCTGATAACTGAGAAGTCTCTTATAAGGTATTACAGAGACTGTAGATTCTTACAGTCTTATAACCATTCGGTTATGAGGGTTTTGGATCTTCTTCTTCGTGTTAATGGTGGATTTGGGATTACAAAAAGTCTAGCTTCTGTTCAGTTTATTCACTTACGTTTAATTACATTTATGGTTACAGCTCCACTCTCGTCAGTCGTAGCGCAATATTATATAGTCTATACTATTTCTCATGAATCTGGCTATCATATACTAAATGTTTTGTCCAATCCTACTGGTAGGTCCAAAGATTAGCGCGTTTAATCAAACGAAATAGGTCTTTAGCTTTATCATATTAGGATATATTAGTAAAGATTCCAGATAAGGTAGATGCCAAGCAGAAACTAAAATGCGACGTAATTTTAATTTGGTCATGGGAGGATTCGCAATGTGGATAGTTTAACGTAACTAGACTACGAAAAAGCAATGTTAGTAGTTATACCTCGCCAGTTTTGCTTTTAAACTTCTCTCAAGGAGACGGCTTTGCTAAACAGATCTATTAAAATGTCATAAAGCCAACCTCCAGTTAGTGTTCCAAGTAATTAATTTATAGCAATTAACTAAAATTTATGACAGTTTGCTGCAGAAATATTTACTCAGTCGTTTCTAGGAATACTATATTTAGGTCAACGTGCGATAATTAATTCTTAGAATATCTTCATCAGGTTCCAAAATAATTTTGAGACGTAGAATAAGATTAGTGCAGAAATAAGTCTAGATATGAATTATTCTAATATTTTTTAGTCGAAGGGGTTATACTAGCTTCTACCCGCGATTTCGTCCGCATGGTCTTTTCACCCGCGTTATGTTTTACTGCTTCGTGTGTCGCATTATGACGCCCGGCAACACTCTATACTCATCATTTATCTGGTTATCATAACAAACAAAACTTTTCCAACCTGACTTTATTAGTACAGATGTAACCATTTTACAAAATCTGGGCGACATGGAACAATCGAAATCACGTCTTTTTTCAGAACGAACTCTTTATAATTTCATGGGTGCGGCCATCTCGGATTCAAAATAAATGGCTAGAGTGCAATTTTTATGTCTTTTCTTTCAATCTTAGACCAAATGAGACTGTCGACCAGTGACACTGTTTCACCACTTCATCAATAAAACCTCTTTAGCTATACAAGTCGAGCAATCCCACCTCCTTGCCAACCAAAAAACGTGTGAACCACAGAACAGTATGAGAAACTACGTCGGATCTATTTTCCGTGCGCGTACGCAATGTGGGGCGCCTTAAATTTACGTGTTTCGTTTATAGACATGTCCAATGGTTACCACACGAACTTGACACGTTGGCCTACGGAGTATGGATGCCCAGATTAATGGGCTTCCACTGCTACTATGCCTAAGCCTACCGGCTAGTGGTCCTTTTAATGGACCAAAAGACCATACAGAAAAACAGTACAAAAACAAAATATTATTATTATTGTAACAAAAGCATTGTTTAGGATATTGTCTAACCGATGCTCCCGTCGAAGGTCGAAGATTACGCCTTATCAGTAAGATAACAGTGGTATGTAAAGTGAAATTACGACCTTATGTAATGCTATTTTTAATAGATAAAAGTCTAGCTACGTGTAGGACTACATGTGGTTTCAGGTGCTTTTCATACTAGGCGAGTTGTAAAAACTAAATTAAAGTAGGGGAAAACTAGAAAATCTGGGCACTTTTGAGTGTTTCGTACCCAAATGGTGCCAATGAGACCATGATGGTGGTGGCTGGTGTGATGGGGTGCTGATGATATGATGATGATGGTATTACTATAAGACTCCGCTGTCAGTCTGTCTGCTTCAGGGTTGTATCTTCTAAACCATAAAAGGAAGACTTACATTTTTTAGAGGGTGTATTACCAAGGCTGTTATTACAACAAATAATAATATTACAAATTAAAGGGAGAGAAACCCATATAAGATACGTGTTTTTTGTATGTATTGTTAAATATACACGTAGTATGTAACGCCTCGCGTGCATGTTTGATTCGTATTTGGGCGGTATTTTATTACGACCTCTTAAGGTTGAGGTTTAATAATAAGGGTATAGCAGTCCTTCAACCGTTCAATACGGTTCTGGAGACAACGGCGTCATTCATCGGAAACTAATGATACGAATACTAGCTGCACCTTAGGTGTTTCATTCTTGTATATTATAGGCATACTATGCTTATGACGTATTGTAAGCTTATCGTTTATCGCCAATCAATATGCATCATAAGTTCATGAAGATACGTTATCTAAATGCGTCCGTTCGAACGTAAGGACCAAAATTCGTTTCACGTGTTTGAAGGGGTCCACAAATATTTTTGATGGAATTTTTTCTTTTGTTGGTTAAAGATAAGATATAGGAAACATTCGGCTTGATGACCCCTATGCTATTGGATGCACCCATAAGGACAATGTTTGCGTGCGTTACATAAATAGTGACTTTACATCCCAAAAATAAATGTCGTTTCCTAGCAATAATTTCTGCTCAATGTCGCAAAGTTTGATGAGTAGAACGCGTAGTTAATGAGTATGTGATGTGTCTTTTTACATCCCATACATAAATCGCTCCGCGTCAGGTAAAAAACTGTTTTTCAAAAATGTCCTCAATTGACTTTTTAGACTCTTACGTAAAAGTATCAAGTTTAATAAAAACCCTGAAAGTTTCTATGACATACTGTGCGGTATAAACACGATAAAATAAACTTTAAATACAATATCCACAAAGAAGTGAAATAAGGAACCGTCACACAACACGTTGATATAATTTGATGACACAGCGCCAAGGCATGCGTCAGTTAGTAAACATTCACACCGCAGGTTTTTGTCGCCGCATTATGGACGCCATTAAATAAATAAATAAATAAATAAATATCTTGGGACAACTCACACACGGCTATCTGATCCCAAGCTAAGCAGAGCTTGTGTTATGGTAACCAGACAACTGATATACATACTTATATAATTTATAAATACATACATATTATAGATAAATCACACCCAGACACAGAACTAACAATCATGCTCATCACACAAAGTTTGTCCTGGGTGGGAATCGAACCCACGACCTCCGGCTTAGCAGTCAGGGTCACTAACCACTAGACCAACAGGCCCGTCAAAAATATCGCCATTGTTTCGTCTTTACTATAATATGTTGTAGACATGTGGTAGACTTATACATAATTACATATTACCCACTACGATAATGTCTGCTTATTGTCCCTTAGCGAGGAATATTGCAAAGGTGGATATCATTAAACAAAGCTGCTTTTTTTAATATTTAGTATTAGTCATGGCGGAGAAATGCAAGGAATTAGTCATGCTACGGAAGCTTCCGCTTGGGGTGGCAAGAGACTACTACTGCCAATACTGAGAACCTTTGAGAATTCTGCCTCAAAAGACCAGAATTAAAAACAGTTTTGGTCCTATTTGTCAAATGTGCTCGTTACAGCTAGGTACTCGATTAAGCCGGCAGAGCTGATCCTACAGCGCGTGATAGCAACGTGAAGAACCAGAAGAACATTAACCAATAACCTATCAACTTATTACAACACCTCAACAGACACTTGTCATTCCCATACTCAATAGTTATTGTTGTAATGCGTGCGCGCATTGTTTGGAACCATTGTTTATCCGTATCTGTTGCACAATGAACGCTATCTGTCGCCTCGGCGCATTGTTCGATTGATAAAAACGAGTTGCAAAGAAAGGGAAGTTTGTATTGAGCTTCAATTGATAAGTCTATCTGGTAATGCTTGACTGGGTTCTGCAATTTTGCGAACGCTGAGTGAGGTACCTATGTTTTTTGTGTTGTTGAAGGAAATTTCCAATCACTAGTCACAAAATTATAGAAGCCATGATCCATGCTTGAAACTACGTTTCAGTAACAGTGGATAATGAAACTCTATATATGCTGAATAAGGAACTTCTGTTTTTATAGTTATTATAGGAAACCCATAACTAACAAAAATTTTGGAAACCATGATCCATCCAACGCCGACCCCAAGTAACTTGGGAAAAGGGCAGGAAGATGATGATGATGATCCATGCTTAAAATTGTGTACCTATAATGGGACAGGAGAAAGAGATGTTCAAGCTTTGTTGGCGCCAAAATACGGATACCTATATACTAGACTAGACTTAGCGTTTCAATTTCATATTGGTGGGGTATTTGGATTTTCGTAAAAATTCTAATTTTAGTAAGGGCAAAGACAGTAGGGGGAAAAGGGTAGTAATTACAAAATAGTGAGGAATGAAAGTACTTCCAGAGGCGTCAAAGTGCGGATAAAAGGACCAATCGTGTGGTAGTTGCTATACATAACAAAAAGGACTTTATGCAGGTACCATAGGCTGGGTTTTTAAATGAAGCGAAAGGTCTAATCTTATTGACTTATATTGAGAGGTAGGTATTTATAGGTAGGAGACGTCAGCTAAGAACGGATTTCACATTGACTTTCGACTTCCACGCGGATGAAGTCGCAGGCAAAAGCTAGTACCTAAACATAAACACATTGAAAACGTATGTCTAGTACCTTATCAGTATCTATAAATACAACATAGCTACAAGGAAAAGTAACATGGATCTAATCCACATGTACACAACGTAATATACCATAATATCATCTATGTACAATAACTCACAAATGTTTATATTGTGATAGCTGAGCAAACCACTTGTTCCTACATAGTATAGATAATACTACAATGTGTGACAATTAGAAAAATAACCTTTAGAATTGTTTAGACGTGATAAAACAGGAATTTGTGGAGCTCACACAATTTAGATTAGTTAATATGGTTTTGTTCTTTATGTCACTGAAAGATAATGTGAGAGGCAACGCAGGGAGGGGACACCCTAGAAAGACCTACACTGACCTCATTGGTGAGGTTCTTCAGAAAGGTCAGGTCAACTCGTAACCGGCGTGCTTGTATGACAAGATGTATGAACTTGCGTGAGGCGAAAGGAGTATGTAAGGATCGTAGCATTCTGTGGTTTCTGCCTACCCCTATGGGAAAAAGGCGTGAGTTCATGTATGTAATTACTGTCTAATTATAATAATAAAAAAAACATCTTCAAAACCATATTTTTACTCGACTTTGGGACGCAAAGAAGCCTAATGTACTTTTATCTAAAATAAACACTAGAAGAAACCGGAAAAATGGCAAAAACAAACCAAAGGAGTTTATCCTGCTATTATACTACAATATAAAGTTTTTCCTATCCAACTGACAGTTCCAGAGATAACCACGTTTAAACAAACAAACAATCTCTTCGGTTTTATTATATTACATAACATCACGCCTCTAATCATCGAAGGGTTAGGCAGAGGTGTACCCATTAGTACACCTACATTTCGCCAGTTTAAGTCACATGTAATAGGAGGCCTTCAACTGGGCACAAATAAAGACTCCAGGGCTACTAAGAAATTCCTAATGGATAAACCCATTAAAACTGCCTGACCTGGGAATCGAACCCAAGACCTTATGCCCTGCAATCGTCCTTTGCGACCACTAGACCAACGAGGCAGTCATCATCTCATCATCTGCCTAGCCTTTTCCCAACTACGTTGGGGCCGGCTTCCAGTCTAACCGGATGCAGCTGAATACCAGTATTTTACATGAAGCGACTGCCTATCTGACCTCCACAACCCAGTAACTGGGTAATATGATACCCCTAGGTAAGACTGGTTGTCAGACTTTCGGGTCCGACGACCCGTAACGACTGTCAAAGATCCACGTATGACAGCCGGGACCAACGGCTTAACGTGCTTTCCGAGGCACGGAGGAGTCTCGGTGTGTAAAGATGGTCACCCATCCACGGACCAACCCCGGCAAGCGTTGCTTAACCCGACGGATCGCCCCGTGCGGCTGTTATTACTTAGCCACCAACGAGGCAGTCATATTATATTATATTAGTACTGCTAGAGTTTGTGTTCACAAAATATATTTTCGCATCAAACTACCACTAAGCCATACTAATATGTATCAGCTCCGTAGCTAGCAAAGTATAGGTAATATAAAAATCTTTGCTTCACACAAAGCCCGCAGTCCTGAGTCATTGTAATACACTTTCATCGGACAATCTGCACAAACAGTTAAATAACGTAACAATCTTTATTACACTGATTATCATATTACAAACATAGATAGAGCAAGCGAATTACTGTAATTATCCACTAATTTGTGATCAATTAGTATTCGTAATTATAATGAAGCGCTAGAAACTAAATGCTTTTTATAAATTGGGTTGTTTCATGCGAGTTCTTTTAGCAAATACACAATTGTATATGACTGCCTCGTTGGTCTAGTGGTCGCAAAGCGCGACTGCTGAACATGTGGTCTTGGGTCGAGCAAAGTGTTATTGGGATTTTCCATCAGGAATTTCCCAGTAACAGCCTCGGAGTCCCGCCCCCTATTACATGGGACTTAAAAACATAACTGGCGTAGTCGCCAATCCACCTTGAGTTTGGTGATCAATGCTCGTGCCTTCTCTGTATGAAAAAAGGTGGTGTTATTATTTTATTCTAAATGATCTTTACAGTAACAAAACCATATTTATTTTCTACTAATTCTTGAACAATAACTGGAGCCGGAAAGACTCATACAATCAAAACGTGATAAGATAGTAGACTTCCTCTCCAATTCATACAATTGTGACATTCATCAGCCCTTGATAATGATAACACAATACTGATATACAGTATTTACTTGCCATTAGGAACAGGAGATGATAAAACATTTGGGGTGTAATGGAGAATTAATAAAAGCTATCTGTTTAACTATGGATTACAGAAGAAATACACCAGAAGTAATCTACAGTCACAATTACTCTGTTTAAGAACAGATGGGTATTCATAATTTTCGCGAAATAATGATTGAAGATATATTAATACCAAGCCATTGTAGTCCAACTGCAGGGTAAAGGCCTCTCCTCATACAGAGAAGGAACAAGCATTAATCACCACACTTGCTCAACGCGGATTGGGGATGCGGTCTTGGGTTCGATTCCCATGTCGGGCAAAGTGTTACTGGGATTTCTATTAGGAATTTCGCAGTAGCAGTTTGGAGTCTGAATTTGTGCCCATGATGGCAATAGTCTCGCCCCCTAATACATGAGATTAAAACATAACTGTCGAAATGTGGGTGTACTAAAGGTAACACCTCTGCTTAACCCTTTGGAGATTACAGGCTTGATGTTATGTTCTTAATTATGTTAAAGGTTTCCTCAATGTTTTCCTATATTCATACATTCTTAAATACATTGAAGATATAAGATAAAATATTGTAATCAAAACCTAATTACCTGATAATAACTATCAGCAACCTATAAGAGTAAAAGAATTATTCTTTAATGACTGATTTGTATTTTGCACAGATCTTTTATAAGATATTTAAAAGGGAGTATAGAGGTGATGCCAATTAATTGTTAATTGATGAATAGAATTAACATATCAAATTAAACACCTGTCTTTAGCGTTTTCAAGGACTGACGAGGTAGGCACGCAAAGAAATTGAGTCATCAGATTATAAATAACCTTCAATCAAGATTCAATGACTCTAGAAGACATAAATTAGGAACAACTTGTATTAGACGTGTCTGATAAACTACTTTAATCTTTCTACTATTATAACTGCAAGAGTTTGGGTGAATGTTTGTTATTAAATCATGCCAGAATGACTAAACGGATCAGGGTGAAATTTTGCACAGGGATAGATTATAGTCTGGAATAGCACATGGGGTACTTTTTATCCTGGAAAATGTACAGTACTTATGGGATAATGTATTCACTTTGAATAATATATCTTTAAATCTTCAATTAGTCTAATATCATCACAGTTTTTGATGATGATTTTGGCCACAGCCTCTGCAATTAGAACTTCTTGTGAAGGCTTAGGGAGCTTAGATGTAGTACTCTTTCATATGACTACCATATCTAACTTTGGATGAGAAACTTCAAGTACAAAATGGACATGTTAGCAGGAGCACAGCTACTGCTCTATCATTCATATCAAAGACTAGCTTTTGAGTGTGACTTTGTCTGCGTAAATGTCAGTTTTAGTGGAAGAAATTGCCGAATGAAAGGTGGCCTATGTCCTTTCTTAGAGTTTAAACCAATCCCATACTAAATTTAATCAAAATTGGTCTAATAGTTTTCAAGCTAATCAGTTGCAAACATACAAAAATACAATTCTTTATAATATTAGCATAGATAGTTTAGATATTGGCCTCCCCACCTACAAGAGCCCTAAATCCGCAGTTAGGTAGAAGGACCCCAAACTAACTTTGATACAGACGGGCCCTATATAGAACAAGCTACATCAGTGCATGTTAGAATGTTGTTTTGGACACCCAACATGAGGAATATGTATCTTTATTAGATTATAAATATTTAACAATAAGATTTATTTTTGTACAGGAAAATATTCTATGTTAGGGATAATACTATTATCAATCTATTTATGACTAGTTATGTTGATTATTTGTTATATTAAATAGGTAGGTATTTTCTGTAACCACAGCAATGTTGTGGAGTAAAACTTGGTGCTTCTGTGCAACTACTTTAAGACATAAACCGCTATCATATATTGTAAAAGAATTTTAACAATTTTTTTGCTGAAAAATAATAGGCATTGGGTGGTTAATACTAGCTTAAGTTTAATTTTTAATTTTTATAAAATAAACTTTGGAGTATGAATAAAATAAATAGTTTTAGTATTATAGCTGATCTCATAATGTAGGTGAGAAAATCTTTACACCACGCATTTTGAGTAGAGGTACTTAAAATGCCTAGTACTTAGATTTTCTTTATACATATTTAATGTTAAACCAGATGTCATTATAATTATTTGAATATTTAATTAATTTAATTTTAATATGTGTTTTATATCCTTTTAAAACATTTTTACAAAATTGTCCTCTGGCAAAATCAAGTTTGATTTAAGTTAAGTATAAATTTCTCAAGAAAAACTCACATAGTTAACTTTTAAAGCAGAAAATCTCAAATTATATTCTCCACTAGTTATTTATAAATCAGCAAAGCATGACTAAGCGTCTCAATATAATATTTTCAGTGTTAAATTGGGAGTAATTTGGCAAATATTTTTTTACATTTCAATCTGTGAGAAATGAGTTAACTATTAAATTAAATAAACTCACCTTATTGTGTGGCAGTACTATGAAGGCGCCTCCGCCGGCGGACTCGACGATTATAGCCAGAAACTTAGGATTCACCGCACAGAACGTAGAGTCCCAAGAACTTTTTGACACTCTAATATTATCATAACATTGCTCACGTTTCAGGGCCTGCCCGTAAACGTGGCGGAACTTAGAACTGCGCACCACCCTAAACGACATCTGTAACGCGAAAAGTAACCAGTTAACAACAATACAAACAACAACTATCCGATTATTTCACTTTTAACATAACCTATACGCCACTGTGACCTATATTTTGACACTACAATTATTATAGAACTCCAACTCACGTTTAATTAAAAAGAAGAAATGATTATTATTACACTAGAAAATGCAATGAAAACATTTGAATATAACACAATATTGTTAAAAGAAAATAAAACTGAGAGCTACTAAGGATCGAAGGGAGGACGGTTGGGAAAACGAGCAAACTCCATATTTGGTAATGCCTGCAGCAACTACTTTTAGTGATGATAATCTCGTTTTATAAGTTAAAATTAATGATGAAACGACTATTTATAACGCATTTTTTTCTTTAAAAATTATTTAGATGCTTTAAATAATAATTTAACTTAATTTAAGATATTTTTTTAGTTTACTTTTATAGAAACTTTTCGTTATTTTTGAACGCGACTCTCAAGCGTCAAACAACTGTCAAAATGATAGGATTATGGATGCATTCGGAGGTAAAGGATTTTAATAATTTTATTTTATTCCTTGCAATCACTGACCTCTTTTATTATAAAAACTCGCTGGACTGGAAGAAAATATTGGGGTGAAACATCACCGCATTGAAGAGCTTTAGGCTTTCTCTATTCTATAGAAGATAGAAAAAGTTAGTGCTTGCAATGTATTCATAACTTAAAGCATTTAACCTAATTCAGTCCATTACCTATTTATATAAACTATATAAATAAAGGATTATTCCTTTTAATAAACGATAATAAATGAATGGATTATAATAATATGCAAGTGCAGCTCACTTACTTTAGGAACAATCAACCGAGCACTTTCGGCATATTTGTTGGATGTCTTTGGTGTTTGAGCATGATAGCTGTGGCAACGTTCTCTACCAATTCGTTTGGCCACAGGAGCTCTCTTGATATTGGGGCTTGTAAAACTATTATGTCTTTTGACATTGTCCTAAAAAAATATAAAACAATAAATGAAGTTACTACGACTTAATAAAAATGCAACACAAAATATGAAAATGCATAACTCACCTTCTCCACAGAATCCACTTCCATTGTAGTCTTAATATTATCCACAAATTATTCAAATACGTTTGAATTAATGAGTTGATTTCTTAGACTAAATAAAAAAAGTATGGACTCTGCAAAATAGTTATAATATAATTTTATGAGGGTAGTTGAATAAGAATAAGAAATGTTTAGATTGCTTTCTTATTTTGCTGTAAGTGTTCCATTTTTGCAATGCCTATCTAAGGAAGCTAAATATATAATAATATAAAGGAAATTATTATCAATTTCATTTTATTAAAAAAAAAAAACTATATTTATTCTTTTTTTTTAAGTTTATAGGATCACCTCATCTTAACACACAATGACATTGACACTTACGTGACAGACAGTGACATATTTTATTTTATCTGTGGTGTGGTAGTTCTAGTAAATAGAAGAATCGTGGAAATTGACGATTGCCGAAAAACTGTGAATTTTATTACATTTTATATATTTTCCGATTGTAATACGCACAAAAAACAATGTTTTAATTCGATTTTGTTTTTAAAGTGTTATTTTAAAGGAATAATCATGGAAGCAGCAGTTTCAAAGGTAAGAAATCGAATCAGATTTTCATGACTTTTTTCAAAATTTTCAAATAAGTTCTTAACCATTAATAGAGGAATTTTTCTGAAACTGGGCTAATAGGTACCATAAATAATAATCAGAATTAGTTAGGTGATGTTTGTATTCTATTCAAGATATAAAATGAACTAGTTAATTCTTTAAAGCTCTAGAAATGTGTCTATTTTTTCTGTCGCTTTCCCTTCGCGAAAATAGTTATTTCTAGCGGTTAGTTAAAACACCTTTTTGGTGAAATTTTCCCCTTATAACCTACATAAAGTCTATACTTACCTTGGTATTTGTTTATACTACATGTTATTACACCATGCCTTAATAACATTTCTTATTAGGTAATGGTATTTTTTAATTACTTAAAACGATGTCAAGAACTAGTACTCCAGTCTACTGTTCAATAACTTGAACCAATCATCATCATAGTAAATGTGTTTGATTTGTAAATGATGTCACTCAATGATTTCTCTTTTTTTATAATATTTACATCATCTGATGACTTTTATATAATCTTAAAATTACAAAAGCGAAAGGTCGTTCACTTACTGATTAAACACCAAATCTCCAATTTTAAAATTTATATGTATGTAGTCCTAAATTTTGAATACTATTTATGACTTATGAAGTTGAAATTTGGCTGGTAGGTAATTTGTCTTTGACTTTCACACACAACATCATAGGCAAAGGCTAGGTATATGAATTTGTGTCACAATTTAATAATTATTTACATTTTCTCTTGTGTACTTCCGTGATAGTACCCAAATGCTATGAGTAAAACATCATCATAATATATGTTACATAATTGTTTTACAATTTTACGGGCTACCATTTTTGAACACTTCAACTATCATTTTTAAAAGTTTTCACACCACAGGATCTTGAACAAACTTTAATTTGTTCTCTAAGCTAATGTATCTTGCATATACATATCAAGTTGAATTGAAATCTGTTGGTTCATCTCCATCATCATATCAGCAGAACCACATCCACTGCTGGACATAGGCCCCCCCTAAAGATAACCACAATAACTAGTACCGCTCTACCCGCACCCAGCAGTTTTCAGCGACCTTTACCAGGTCATCAGTTGGTTAATTTCCAAGATTTTGAACTTGAAAGGTTGTATGAGATAATGCGGCATAAACACTTTAAAGATAGCAAAATACTCCTGTTATCAACCAATCATGTCAATTCTTTTATCTTTGTTTATTTATAAGTTATTTGGCTCGTCTTGGAGATATTTGCGTATTATTATTCTTTTATGGATGTTTTGATCATAGAATAATGTTGATAATATTATCTTGGTAGGTATTCACTTTACATAAATAGGTATATGGGTCTTTTTTTCTTGCAAGTTATGGCTTTTAACCTGTATATGTCCTCCACTCTATATGAGTCTTATAATTATTTGTAACAGTGTTGATATTGTAAAAACATAGCTATAAACACTGAGCCAAACTAACAAAATTACTAAACAAAAATTATTAAATATCTCATTTAGTTGCCATTGATAAACTAAGAAGATGTTAAAAAAATATGTGAGAGTTGATTTTAAAATCTTTCTAAAATCTATGAATGCACCAGATTAGAGACTAGAGATCCAGACTCCAGGTTCCAAGCTGCTTATACTAAATCCAATGACATTTCTTAATGATTTGAGTGTTAAAAATGAACTTTAATTAAATAAAAAGAAAAATAAACAAGTAATTTAAACAATTATTCTAAAATTTAAGAACCGTAGTCTGAACATTCACAGCCCATTAATGGTTAGTCATAATAATTATTTAAAAAGTAAAAGATAGTCTCAGAACATTTTCTGTAACTATTATGATTACCTGCACTTATTTCACTGTCCAAAAAATCCTTCTTATATTATATCTGGCTTCCGGTTTAAGACTATTATTTCCACTTTAAAAATTAATAATAATTCACTTATTGAGTTACTAGATTTACATTAAGCTATGAGCCTAAAGATACTAATACTAAGTTAAACGCAACTTTATAAAAAAATAAAATTATGTAGGTAGGCAATCACAAAAATATGACCAACTGAGTTAACACAGATCTAAAGTAAAAGTTTGTAAAGTAAAAGTAACAAATGATAGCTGAAAGTACTCAGTAGCAAAACAGTAACATGGTTTACAAATCACTGGCTTGATACTGTGGAATCCTACTTCTAACTACTATTATAGTCGCGAAATTTTGTAAAGGTTGATGGATGGATGTTTGTGAAGCAGAGGAAGAAGCAGCAGAATTAGCTGAAATTCAGCATACATTGAGATATTGATCCAGCTTAACGCATAGGATAATCATCTCTACATAGAATAAAAAGTCGCTTCCCGTCTGTACGCTTAAATCTTTTAATCTGTATTATTTTGTTGAAATATGACGGTGCACCTGTGCGAAGCCGCGAAGTCGCTACCGCTAGTATACAATTCCAGGTTTTTGGGTTTGATTCTGAAACTTACGCAGACGAAGTCGTGGCCAGCCGCTAGTTCCAAATTCTTAGAAAACCTGTTATACATGTCTCTCTCAGTAAATTAATTCAGTACATAATTATTCAACAATAATCAAAATCAGCCACACAAAGTTATGTTCACGGAAATAACAGACTTGCAGACGAAGGGTTCTGTATAACCGTAGAAGATAGGTATAACAGTACAGTATCAGTGTCAGTATGTAATTTATAGTATCAAGCCAAAAACGCATAACGAAAACAGATCTCTTGAAAGGGACCCCCAATCATTTTAAACTTCTACTTATTTTTATTATTTGTTGGTATAGCAGCAATAAATACTTATTTAATAAACATTTTTTTTTGGGTGGTAAAAATCATGAAATGAGTTCTTCCGCCCTGGGTGGTGGAAGGGACTGTCAGGCTTTTACTGATTAAAAAAAC
The DNA here is from genome assembly GCA_949774945.1 of Hoplodrina ambigua. Lineage (NCBI taxonomy): Eukaryota > Metazoa > Arthropoda > Insecta > Lepidoptera > Noctuidae > Hoplodrina > Hoplodrina ambigua. The sequence goes on from OX458984.1 coordinate 1,014,323, forward strand.
AACCTGTTCCTTCTGTTGCCCTTTACGTTCCGAGGCCACGGTATCCTGTTAAGACGTCCCGCGACCCCGGCAATAGAAATACACATTCGATGAAAATTTCAAGTCTCTAGCTGTTACGTTTTGTAAAAACCTAATTTAAAAGAGTGCCGTTTTGGAAAGAGCAACTAGCTTCAACTTTCGGATTAACTGACCGACTCTTTGACTATTCAAAAGTGCCTGTAAATGGTCTAATTGAAATAAATGTTTTGACTTTGACTTGACGGTTTACGAAATACAGCCCGCTGACATACAAGCGGACAGCGGAGGCTTATTAAAAGCGTCGTAAGCACCCTTCGACTACAGAACCCTAAAAAGTTAGTTAATTACTTTCAAGGTCTTTTGCAAATGTGCATGTGAGTACTTGTTTGTTCATCATTCAGCAGTTTTAATGACTGAAAATATATTTTTCCATTATATTTCTAGTTTATTTAACATTATCTGTACCTATAATCATAATTGCTTCCACCATTTTTGTTATTTTTCCTGTCATTAGTGATAAAAAATTGGAACTTAGTTTAAATTAGTTTTTGTTGGATGTAGTAGTTTCTTGACTTCCGTTTGTCGTGTTTGTAGTACCAGTACCATGTGGCTTGCTTTGATGAATAAAGGAATTGGAGTAAGTATGTCAGGTACTCTCTTATTAATCTTACTACACAGTAGCCAATCTCTAAGCCAGTGCGCCAAACGTGTCATCAAAATGCCCTAAACGAAAATTTTCTTTTTTTAGGTATTAATTTGTTTTTTTTTTATATTAACCAGTCTTACCAAAGGGTATCGTATTACCCAGTTACTGGGTTGTGGTGGTCAGATAGGCAGTCGCTCCATTGTAAATACTGTTATTCTGCTGTATGCGGTTAGACTAGAAGCCGACCCCAACATAGTTGGGAAAAGGATGGGCAGATGATGATGAGGTATTAATTTATTTCATAAACCATTTTTTTGTTTTTTAATCTTTTCGGTTTGATGGCGAGATGCGCTCGTTTATTTTAAGTGCTTAATAAACCTAGTTTCACGAACCACAATAGCGTCAAAATACAAAAAACGGTTTTCAAAAATACCGGTTTCCACTATGTTGATTGGGCATCGCATGCGCAGTCTTCTTAAATAGGTAAACTATCCAGGAGCGGAAGACTTCTGTCGCCTCCCATTTAACTCGACCCGAGACGGTGTCGCGCAGTGTTCCACGCGCGCGCCACTCCTTAACATCGTTGGGGGAATCAAACACCTGATCCCCTGACTTGAGCAGGCCCACAGAGACTGGTTTGCACCAGTCGAGGATCGCGGGAGGCACGTACGGTCCCCGGCGAGAGTGTAGGAACACCGGGGTGGTTTTTGGTCAGTAAAGCCCAACACACACAGACAGTGAGAGCGAGACGTGAGCGGCACGTGAGCGTTGAGTGTGTGGACATCCATATAATACAAGGAATACAACCCGACGACACGTCCCGCTCCCGTCCCGCTCCCGCTCTCTGTTTGTTTTGAGCTTAAGAGTCTGACAGAGCCCTCTGCTCCCTCCCTAGGGCATCCATAAGTAAAACGACTAGTAAAATAGGAAGCCAAGTACCTATATATGTGTTACCTAACTTCGTACAACTGTACCAAGTAGGTTCATCAAACAGTGTTTCTATTCATAATTGCCTAATCGACAAATTAGTTGCGACAGCCGCGATAAGTCTAGTTTGTATCTAATCTTCGTATTCTCCAACTAGATTTTTTTAATCAGTAGAAGTAACATGAAATCTTTATGTGTTCTATTGATAAGGAATTAATTAGATTTTTGAAGATTTTCTTATCTAAAGCATATTGTAAGATGGCGAATGGGTCCAATGGTTATTGTTTTTTGGGGGCCAATGGATCAGAATTGCAGCATTTGTAGTTTTTTATAGCAAAATAATTTGATACTCGCTTCTAATGCACGTTAGACCAATAGAGAATAATCTTTTCAGTATAATATTTCATTAATTCAAAACATTACTTATTTCTTCGCTTACATGGGACTTTAACATGACTGGCGAATTGTGGGTGTACTGGGTACATCTCTGCCTAACCCTTTGGGGATTACAGGCGTGATGTTATGTTATGTGTTCTTTCTTCGCCATCTCAAAAACTTAGAAAAGATCCGTTTTTCTATGCTTAAATGGGCATGGTTATGTTTTCTTAGGTAGTACTGCACAGATGTGCAGTAGGTACTAGCAAAGCATAACCAATGTACTGAATTCACGTCATTTTCGCTTCAGCATCAGCATCCACGGTCATATTTCCCTCAAAAAAGGTCACGGTCACCTGAAGGCTGAAATCGACCAAGTGCGAGTCAGACTATGGACTAACGCGTATCTTATCTACACTCAAGTACACTGAACCGATTTTAATGAAAAGCTCGAAAGCATATCAGAATTAATTAAAAGTTGGTATACATTTTGCACTATTTAGTTGCTGACTTAAAATAACAAACTCAGTTGTAAAAATTGAGTTTGTTATTGTTGCCCACCGTGCCAACAACGGTGGATCCGCGCTTCACTATCACGTCCTTCACTCTCGCGGCTCTAATGGACGGGCAGCCAACCGCTCCACGTCAAATTAGCCTAGTGGATATCGCCCTTAATATTCAGCACACGACACGCATCGGAGATAACTGAATAGTTATGAGATTTAATACGTAATAGCGGAATTAATGTCAATGTACCGATTGACACAGATTTAATCACTGCGCCTCAAACAACGTTAGATAAGAATTGTATTGTGAGCTGTTATCATTTATATAACTTTATCTACATTGCGAACGGTTCCTATGTTTACGTTAGCAAATTGCAGTGTTTTAATTACTGCATAGTAAGGTCAAATCGCCTGTCTAGCCACTTCCTGAGTTGCGGGGTTGTTATCCAGTCAAAACTTATGCAGCTGAATAGAATACTCAAAATATATATATGTATCTTTTTCTTTTTAGCGTGTTCTGTCCCACTCCTGGGCAAAGGCTTCCCTCCAAGGTTCCATCTTTCACGATTCAGTGCTTGATCTCTCCAGTTTTTAAGGAATTCATCCAGGTCGTTCCGCCATCTCCTTCGTAACCTGCTACGATCCCGTCTCGCTGTCTCGGGGCATTAGTTTTGTGCTACTTGTGCCTAAGGTTTGTCCGGCATGTGGCAGATATGTCCTGCCCAGTCCTATTTGAGTCACCTTTTGAGCCACGTCAGCTACCCCTGTTTTGGATCGCAGTATAGTGTTAAAGCGCAATATAGCTTAAAACCTGCTATCTGTTCGTCTGTCCGTCCGTCTATCACAAGGCTGTATGTTGTGAACCCGTAATAGGTAGACTTTTGAAATTTTCACAGGCTGTACCACACAATAAACTAAATAAGGTAAAGGAGATGTTACAAGAAATTTTTGGCGTTTTTTGCTCAGTCTTGAACATATTAGTAGTATTCAGTTCAATATTTATAACAGTAAAGTGCAAGTAAATATTGATAACCTATGACCAGGTCACGTAGAACGCGCGTCTATTGTTTAACAGCCCGCTGATAATACGCGAATTCCACGCAATAATTATGATAGTTATAATTACAATAGCTAACAGTGCTGCAATACTCTATCTGGAAGGCACTGAATCAACTGCGCACTCAAGTAGTCCGCTGCAAACGTAATTTGGTGAAATGGGGCATCATAGACTCTTCCGATATCCATTGCAGAGGTCTTGATCAGACAATTTCCCGTAAGCTGGAGTGTCCCAATTGCCCCTGGACAATCTGAATAGCGCCTATGATGCCGCAATAAACGTGGCCACCTACTGGGTCAAAGTATTATTAATTAATATATAATATATAAATAAATCATCAATACGAAAATAAGAACTACCAACTAATTAATAAAGCTTATAATCTATGGAATTTTTATCTCTATCATAATCCTATTGAAATATTTGCGTACATAGACCAACAAAAACACAAAATGGTCACGTTTTTGATAATTTGATTTTCTGTAGCATGTATGCTAAATCTCTACTTAAATCGTGTTTTCGTTAGTGTTTTATTACGTAATTATAATTGCTGTTATTATCATAACAGCCTTGATTGGATCCAAGGTTCACGTCGCCATTATGAACGGAACCCCACTAAATTTATCTTTCCGCAAAAGTCTGGATATGTTAGCGGTTTCCGGATAGCCCTAACCTTTTTATTGTGCGCGGTGGGAATCCTCGTGGACTTCCTCCGTCGTGAGGGTGACGGGGGGGATCTTTAGTTTCTAGAGAACAGGTTACTTCATGCAAAGCGAGCACCATTACATTGCTTATCAGATGAGATAGAAGTCGAACGCCTAACACTAGTCGGCCTTGTACACGAAGAGTTCCGTACCATCCGACAATATTTTACACTGTATTAAAAAAAAACACGTTTTTATGGCGACTGTAGCGGCCATAGTAATACACTCTTTGAAGTCTCTACCTATTAGGTACGGTTCAAAAGATACAGACCTGTGACATACGTACAGATACACAGCTAACTCCTCGTAATAGGGTTCGGTCCCGCTTAGCACCCTTTGGGTACGGGACCTGAAAAATTGATCGTTTGAAGCCAACCTCAACGAAAGATATGTAGCTAAATACTTTAATTAGCACGTAGGTGCTATTACACAGATGAAGGCTGCATATTCTTACAAAAATACGTCATCCCATAAAGATAAGAAAATAGCGAGAAGACACAAAGATTGCAGAAAGATCAGTTTGTCATCTCTGCCTTGAATATCAAGCAACAAATTGTACAACTAATGTTTATCGAGGCCAGCCAAGTTCACACGTACTAATGTAATCAGCAAGTTTGTTTTGAGTTTGTCGGCAACTAAAAATTACAATTTTTATCCACGACGGAATGGAGAAGGTATATATGCGTTTGGGGTGTTAGGTTGTTTGTTTGTTTTATACCATACCAGCAACTCACCTCGGCTTCGCACGAGTGCAATGCAGACATATAAACCTTCCTCTAAAATCACTCTATCTACAGATGTAAACTGCAATAAAATTCGTTGCGTAGTTAAACAGATCTAAGCGTACAGACGGCGGGAAGCGACTTTGTTTTATACTATGTAGAGACGATTAAGGCGCCTCTCATGCACAAGGCTGTGGGTTCGGAGACAGGACAGCACTGGTGTGACTTTCTATTTTATATATACTTTCTTTTAAGTATATCTTGGACGTCACCAAAATCGCTGAAGGAAAACATCATGAGGAAATCTGGACTTCTAATTTTTAAAAGTCTGAAATCGCCAATTCTTCCTTGTATACGCCTTGGCCTTGCATTGGGACAATTAGGTGTAGGCTGATATCCACCATTCCTATATTATTTTAAATCATACGCGATAAACAATCGCATACGTAAGTAATCAATTTATCATCGAGTCGTAATATTAACAGGTCAAGGATGTATTAGGTAATATTCATATTCATAAAGTTGTAACATACCAACTGTATGATGTAAATACGATACTTGAATAAGATGCTTATAAAATCAAACAGGTTTTAGAAGAGGATTTGGGAGTCAAGTTTTTCAAAGACTTCGGATTCCGGTAGATTCAACATTTCATTTACCGATTTTTCGAGTGTTTTTGCAGAAGTCCTAATTTTTATCCCTTACGTGGCTTAGGGGTCGTCCATTTATCAAGGGAAGCTAGGAGGGGGCAGTTTCGGGCAAAATCACGAAATATGACATAGGGGTGTAGTGAAAAATGATGTGTACCTATAATTTTTTTATGTTCTTCTTTACCGTGTGGGCAGTAAAGTCTTACGTTTGGTTTGAGTGGGACAGTAATAGGTTGGCGTATAAGTCCATATTTTCCTCACGATGTTTTTTTTCGATTTTCTATGTTCAATGCAAGATTTATTATATTATTATACCAGTATAATATTTATTATACCAGTAGTAGGTACAAAAAAAAAAAAAAACAATATAAGGCCGGGTTGGGGGTCGGCAAAGGGGGGTGTAAAAAATGTTGCTAAAAAATTTTATTAGGAGGTTTTTACACTGTTCGGCCCCAAAGGAAGAAAACGATGCAAGCCCAAGCCGCCCAAGCAATTGACCCAGTTTCAGGTATAATCAAGAAATAAATCTTGTGTGACTTAGGTAACTTCTAGAGAGAACTTTTGCTTAAACGAAATTGCTTTTTTGACTCCCCCGGCGGTTACTTTACCTAATGTCCTGGGAGAAGAGGTTTTTTATTATTCATCTAGTTTTCCTAGACCTCTTCGAGTAATGGAAAATTTAATTCAACGTTCTTAAAAACTGGAATAATAATATGAATGTGGATGGATGGAGAGCAAGAGGAAGACCAAAGAAAAGATGGATGGATTGTATGAAGAAGGATATGATTGAAAGGGGAGTCAGTGATTGCATGACGGCTGACAGGACAGAATGGAAGAGGAAAACGTGTTGCGCCGACCACAAGTAACATGGAACAAGGGCAAGAAGATGATGATGTTCTTAAAAACTGGCTAAGTGCGTGTCATACTCGATCACGAAGGGCAGAACCCTTCGAATGAAACTTCCTACACATTCGAAAAATTATGTTACAGTGAAATTAGAATTTAATTTTTTCCTATAAACAGAGATTTCCAATTATCTTGTTTTAAATAAGACGTTTCGATAATGTTCTCAACTAACTATTTAGGCCTATGTATCCTGCTTATATATAGGAACCTTTAATAAATCGGTTCATTCCTTTCGAAAAATAAAGACTTGAAAGTTTATATATTTCATATTTATTTATTTGCATACCATGATGTGTTTATAAATGTTACTTATTGTTTAAAGTTAAAAGTACAGTTATGGACCCTGTTAGGGCACAGCAATATTGTAATAAATTGACTAAAAAATAAAAATTAATGTATGAAATGCCGTACGGCGAAAACGCTCTTAACATTTTCGGTGCCCAGCATCCAGCATATGGGTGCAAATGTCAGCATACGTTTTAAACACTGATCAATACAACCGTATAAATAGAACAATCAATTCCTATACGAAATTAATCAATGAAGTAGTTTCAAATCAACTCCATTGAAGAATTGAGTGGTAGAATGTCAGTGCGATCACACTTCAATACTGTCGGTAGCGACCACTCATTTCGATGATAAATTCGAGTGAGTCACTTGGTCACACCATCGCATCGACCTGTCTGATTATTACGTCACGCCGCTGTTTGTTTCTGAGCTAAACTTTGAAGTAAATGTGTTCTGAGATCTTTGTTTTAATTTGTTTGTTTGTACCTGGGTCTTTGGTGAGTTAGATCAGCTCTTTTGCAGGTTGCAAGAGACTCTGCATACAAATTTCGTTCATTACCACCTATGGCACTAACAGTACATTTTATTAATAGTACAGTACCAGCCACAGAGTTCTTAAATTTGTGTCTATTGGAATATCATGTAATTATAATTTACACATAATATTATATATATAATTTACACTAGGTTAAGTTCAAATTGGTATTGTCTTCGCTAACAGCTAGCTATCTTGTAAAATAATTTGTGGATATCGTTGTTAGTAGTGTATATGCTACTCCTGCTAACTATGTATTGTGATCACACTATTATACGCTACTGTTTGTTATCCCTAATGAAATAAATAAAATAAAATATTACTAGCTCCCGCTTATCCTACGGGAACTACGTATAATATACTATAATATATACTACGTATATACTACGTATAATTACCCAGGATAAAAAGTAGCTTAAGTGATATTCCATACTATAATCTACATCTGTGCCTTTCATCTAGATCCGTTCAACCGTTCTGGATTGCTTGAGTAACCAACCTCCATCCATCCAAACTGTATTGGTCTCCTTTATCATCCTCGAATCAAAAGCCTATAATACCCCTTCATTGTTGGACAGCCTTTTCAATTGTATGCCACTTATCTTGATCCTTGAAGTTTAAGTTCATCTATACCTTACTAGCTGCTTACAAATATTGTCGGTTAGAAAGAAGTAACAAAAAAGAAAAACTGTTTATTCATGCGAAAATTACGCACATAACATAAAAAGGAAAAAATGAAATTGTACATAAAGCAAAGTAGAAACAGGTTTTGTATTAAATCTAAAAAATAAAAATTAAATAAATACAAAAATAAATATGCGCCACTACCGCGCGAAAGGGCTTACGCTCAGAATGATGCCGTGGCCAGTGCACGGAGGCACTAATACCACGGCGCTGGTAATCAACTAGCCTGAGGTCATCGTGCACTGCATTTGCTGAATCACGCTGACTCTTTACTACCAAAACGACTCGTGGTTTGGCACCTTTGTTACCTAATTTACTTATCAGTTCATATTGTCAATTGATTGCTGGACAAAGCAACTCTATTTGTATACCGCTGATCTTGTTCCTTGACGTAACTTCATTCTAACGTGACCAGCAATACCAGCTATTTACGAATATCAAGGCCCCTTAAGCCTGAGTGCATCGTTCACTGCGTATGCTGAATCATGATGGTAATTAACAAAAAAATATAGAAATAATACCAGCCTTTTATTGTCCCACTGCAGGGCAAAGGCCTCTTCTCATACAGAGATGGCACGAGCATTGATCACCACGTTACGCTTGCTCAATGCAGATGGGGATTTCAGACTTCATTCCATATTTACTCACGATATTTTCTTTCGCCGATGTCAATGATGTCCAAGATAATCTTAGACAGTACATAAGAATTGAAAAACATTGGTCACATTTGTACTTGCTATAGACGGAAACCTTAAGCCCAACACACACAGATAGCGGGAGCGAGACGTGAGCGAGACGGGAGCGTGACGTGAGCGGGACGTAAGCATGATGTGAGCGTGTCGTCGGGTTGTTGGATGTCCACACGCTCAACGCTCACGTCCCGCTCCTGCTCTCTGTGTGTGTTGGGCTTTTACGCTTACCACTGGGCGATTACGGTACGTCACATCAAAACAGTAGGAGATGTACCTAATTGTTCTGATAAAATATTCCTGAGAGTGTCCTCAAGAGGAAGTACACTTGGCACTTGATTGATAGCATTGATATTGACTTTATAAGTGATGCTCTTAAAGATTCTTGGTGCGTAGTAGAGCTACTTATTGTCAAAGTCAAATAATTTAGAATAATATTCAAATAGGCCATTAAAAGGCACTTTTAACGAAAAAAAAAATTAAATCTAGTTGCCCATTCCAACGGGTGGTTTAGTTTGGAGAATAATGGGCAAAAATGCATGGGTCATGCATGGTTCAGCAGTGGACTGATACTGAAGAAAATTTACCCGGACGAACTTGCGGGCGAAAGCTAGAATTGTTATAAAGGCAGGCCTCACATGCGTTGTTCGTCGCGGACTCGATCGCGCAGTCATATTTATTTATTTGCATACCATAATGCCTAAGGCATTAAGTCCGCCTTTGTACTTTTTTGTTGCATAAAGTTTAAATAAATAAATAATGTGTTTATAGATGTTACATAGGGGATAAAGCTTTTTTTTTATTGAATTTTTGATTGATTAGAATCATCAATAGAGTCCTTCCGCCCTGGGTGGGGCTGAAGGGACTGTCAGACTTTTACTGACTAAAAAACCACCCTGTTCCTTCTGTTGCCCGTTGCGTTTCTGGGCCACGGTATCCTTTTAAGACGTCCTGCTATTAGGAATAAAGCAGTAGTAAAGTCTGTCTTCCGCGTAAGCCCTAACCTTCACAGTTTATAGGTACAGTTGTTCAATCACTGGCGTTGCGTTCTGCTTATTTGTGTGACAATAATAGCGTGACTTGGTGTTATGGATTAAGCTGGTTACGTAATTTCTTATTTACAGTGTTTATCTGTTACCAGTTTTTGCCTGCGACTTCGTCCGACCTTATTTTGTTAAGGATTCCTTTTTTTTTTGGTAAAATATACGTAGCTTCATCAGGGGCGAATCTAAGGAGCGCTAGCAAAATAGGCATTTGGGGTCTTCCGTGATAAATCTTAAAGTGAACTTGATATAACTCTAATTAAACTCTTTTGCAAATATTACCCTACCTAGGGTACCATTGTCATTAATAAAAATGCTGTGTGCACAAAATAAAAACGGGGCCAAGCCCCAAACTACAGTCCTGGATACGCCACTGCATAGTTCTAGGTTCCGGAGATAAGCGCGTTCAAACAAAAAACAAACAAAACAAACAAACTTTTCAATTATATAATATACATTAGTTTAAGATTTAAAGCCATTTGTCAGAAATAGATACAGTAAAGATGTAAACGATACTAATTATTGCAAGTAACACTTAGTCTTAGTACCTAGTAATTATTGTGAGTATTATTTTTTCCGTGTACAAGGTACTGTGAGATGTCTTAGATCAGTCTTGCTCATACAACGCAATATAATATTATAACACACATCTTCGAATGTCAAAGGAGGTGATTGAATGATTGATAAGCTAACCTTAAAGTTGGCTTCAAGCCAATTTTTTTTTTCTAATACCAAGACCATAAATTTTAATGAACACACAGTTTATCGTTGGAGACCCGCCCCCTTAGGTCACTCTACGGCCTCTAAGTGGGGCGCGCCCTACTGGTTAAGTACCCAAGGTCAAGTTAGGTAGACCCTGATGGTATACTTTTCTGAAATACTATAATTTCGTTTGTTAACTTGTTACAGACGAAACATCGCACGGCGATGGGAATCCTGGCGGTATGCAACGCTGGCTCGTTGGCTGCAGCCACCAACCTGGTCATCACACTCAATCCTGAAGACAAGTACGTTATATTCATTAATGTTTATTTCTTTGTTTGTTTTTGCAGTGTGAACTCTGCTTAAAGAGGTCAACTGAGTCAATTTTTATAACGACTTCCCAAGGAACGCTAAATTTCGTTTTCTAGACTTCTTACGTGCTTCTAGACTTTCATTCTTGTTCTCTACAGATTACCTGTTATAAACAAAATTCTTTATCTCTCATATACAGGGTGTAAAAGATACATCATATATCCAAACGTTAACTATGCATACCTTTCAAAGCAAGTAACATTGAGCAAAAATTATTGCAGGAAAACGATTTTTTTTCTCTTGGTGTATAAATCACGTGTAAAGAGATCGTGGAGGTACACTTGAGAGCAATAAAATCGCACACGTTGACTTTTTGTTGTTAAAGCAGTTTTTTTCATAAATGTGAATACATATTAAAATAAAACTTACACTATTTGAATGTTTACTTCAGTACCTTTCTAATGATATCAAATACAGTGTAAAAAAAGTACCCATAGGGAGTTTTAGGGCACAAAACCCAACATACGGATAAAATTACCCAATTTAGCTTAACAAAGAATAAAAATAAAACTCAAAATGCTTGATCAAATTGTTTTTTAATAAGGTGTATTCCCTCCCCTAGCCTTGATTACAGCTCTTAATCGGTTTTTCATGGACCGTATTAATTTCACCATGAAATCTTGTGGTATGGCGTTCCACTCCTCTTCAATGGCAAGTTGAAGCTCTTGGAGGCGCGTAGGAGCAGGGCTTCTTGCTCGAACTCTTCTTTTTAGCTCATCCCAGACATGCTCAATCGGATTGAGATCAGGACTACGAGCTGGCCACTCCATCGCGGTGATTCCAACATCTTCCATGTAGTCGCAAACTGTTCTAGCGACATGCGGTCTGGCGTTGTCGTGCATTAAGAGAAAATCTTCTCCCATAAGCCACGCAAGCGGCCTCACATGTTCTTCGAGCACTTCTTCGACGTATCGTGCAGCCGTCAAACTTCTCGATCTCGGGCCGGTATTCGCCGTAGTGATGAATACAATGTCAGTTTTAGTGTCCAACATTATGCCACCCCAAAACATACACGATCCACCTCCAAAAGCCACACGTTCGCTTATGCAGCATTGTGAAAATCGCTCTGATGACCTTCTGTAGACCCTAGAGCGTCCATCATGACCATGTAAAGTCATTCTGCACTCATCAGAGAACATAACAGCCCGCCATTGGTCATACGTCCAATTTAAATGTTCCCTAGCAAATTGTAGCCGGGCTTGTCGGTGAGCTGTGGTCAATTTGGGACCATTTGCTGGGCGATGTGAAGTCATTCCTGCTTCACCTAGTCTTCTTCGAACTGTCCACCGACTTATACTGACATTGCGAACTTCTCGAAGCTGTTGTCCCAGTTGAACCGCGTTCAGTTGCCGATTTCTCAAAGACCTTGTCACAAGAAAGCGGTCATCACGCTCTGATGTTGTGCGTCGCCGGCCAGATCCTGGTCGCCGAATGTAGCCACCGGTCTCTTGGAACCTCTGGTATACACGACGAACAGAGTAGCGGCTCAAATTTAGCCGTCGAGCAACTTCACTTTGGTTATGGCCTGCTTCGAGCAAGGCAATAACTTGAGCGGCTTCTGCGGGCGTGGTATCCATATTTTTCCAGTAAATCCGTATGCTTCCAGTAGAGATGTTATCACGTTGACCGTCGGTATGCAACTGAATAAAAATTCCAATAAACTGACCTTTTTATACCTGCGGCTAAGGGTGCAAGTAGTGACAACGCAAACGCGTGAATTTGGGGAATTCGGTGTACGGTCGGTTTTTGTAAGTTACGTGAAGGTCAATGATTTTAATTTTATGTTTTTGTAAAGCTAAGCTTGTATGCTTTAATTTTGTCTAATGATTTTTACTCAATATCTTTCGATTTTAGAAAACAATCAGTAATAAACCAAATTACAAGGGGTGTGCGATTTTATTGCTCTCAAGTGTATTTAAAGTTAAGGATTTTTATCATATTTTACTTAGAAAGCCTAAAAAACAAATTGACACTAACCCATAAATATCTCCATAACTAAAAGAATAGGATACCTTAAACAATGATTTCACACAAAAAATAAAACTAAGCTTCCCAGCTATATTTTTTTCTCAAACTTACTTACGTTTTATAGGCAGTATGAGCAGTTAACGGCTATCCTCGTATAAATATCAATTAATGTTGAATATAAATGACAACCCGGAAGGTAACTGACAGGTGTGACTGAGTAGCATGCGTGTGTAGGGTTAGAAGGGTCACGCTTATGACGTCATTGATGAGACAGACGCGAGTTCCGCGAGGGAAGACAAAAGACATTATAATAATACTATCAGAGTCACTGTTTGTTTGCGAAATATTTAACTAATAAAGCGGAAGAGTTAGTTTAAAGGGGCTAATCTCAAAAACCGCTGGTCCCATTTGAAAAAATATTTTATGCGTTTTATGTATAGCGCATTTATCGAGGAAGAATATCCATACTTACATACTAATATTGTAAATGCAAAAGTAACTTGTGTCCTACCTATTTATCCGTTTGTTACGCTTCCACGACTTAACCACTGAACTGGTTTTGATGGAAATTAGTACGGGGTAAGTTTGAATCCCTAGAAAATACTTAGGCTACTATTTATTTCGTGACTCCGTCTGCGTCCACGAAAACCTTCATTGCACCTGCACATGCACCTGCTGAGCATGACGTCTACGGTTCGATTCCCAGGTCGGGCAAAGTGTTATTAGGTTTTTCCATCAGGAATTTCTCAGTAGCAGTCTCGGAGTCTGGATTCGTGCCCGGTTGGTGGCAATAGGCTCGCCTCCTATTTATTTATTTATTTATTTATTTGGTCTATTATATGACACTTAAACATAACCGGCGAAATGTGGGTGTACTAATGGGAACGTACACCTCTGCCTGATACTTCGGTGATTACAGGCGTGATGTCATGTTACAGATCCGAATAGGTACCTTTAAAGATTATTTCGCTGATAGGCAACTCCATTACCAAGGAGCGTCATAGGAGACGTTTTATGGTATACTTGACTTGCTAGTTAGGAATAAAGACGCAATTACGCTTGACTTGGTCGTTAGTCCGGATCAGGTTACCGGGTATCCGGCTACTTGAATTCGGACACCTGACACTTTGCTAACCTTGACGTACCCAGGTGTGTGTGAAATTGGACGATGCTACTGGAAGAAATTGTCTAAAGATGGGTTTACTTGACATTTACTTTTAAGGTGCTCCCTCACAGGGAGCATTCATGTGTATTGTAACATTATAGATTCAACTTTGAGCATTACATTACAATAATACCTCCCTGACTAACGAGCATTTCCGTGTAATGTAACATATAGATTCGACTTTGAGCATTACATTGGAAGTGGAGCGCATTGATGTTACAAGTTGTATCAATACAAATTGTATCATTACAAGGTGCGCATTGTAATGCTCGGTTCTCCTCCTTCACTGATGTAATGCTCAAATCTGTAGGTACGTTATATGTTATCGTTACATTACACGCGAATGCTCCCGGTGAGGGAGCACCTTAAGATGTTTGCCCCAATTCCAAACAAATCTTTTCAGAATGGTCGAGTCATTTGATACGTCATACTAAAGGACTCGTATAATCCTGAACTGACTGTAATCCATGCTAATATTATAAATGCGGAAGAAACTTTGTCTGTTACGCTTTCACACTAAACCACTAAACCGATTTTGATGAAATTTGGTACGGGGTAAATTTGAAGTCCAAGGAAGGACATAGGCTCTATTTTATTCTGCGACTTCGTTTGCGTCCTCGATACGGTACATTTACGCAAACGAAGTGGCAAAACCTAGTGTTTTATACAAATAAATTAAATGTGGGTACTTGTAACCACCAATTAATAAACATACTTTTTATGAGCTGTCAAAACGCGATTCCCCCATCGATTTTGGGTAGCAATAAAGTCAAAGTCAAAACATTTATTTCAATAAGACCATTTACAAGCACTTTTGAAGTGTCAAAGAGTCGGTCAGTTAGTCCGAAAGTTGAAGCTAGTTGCTCGTTCCAAAACGGGAGTAGGCCTCTATGGAGAGGAACGAGCAAGAAACTCCACGGCACTCTTTTAAATTAGGTTTTTACAAAATCCTGGTTACATTAATAATTAACTGTGCCGTCACTTTTTTGCCAACTCTAATGATTATTTTACTGCCTCGTTGGTGTAGTGGTCGCAACCGTGACTGCTGTGCATGAGGTCTTGGGTTCGATTCCCAGGTCGGGCAAAGTGTTATTGGGTTTTTCCATCAGGAATTTCTCAGTAGCAGCCTCGGAGTCTGGATTTGTGCCCGGTTGATGGCAATAGGCTCGCCCCCTATTACATGGGACTAAAAACATAACTGGCGAAATGCGAGTGTACTAATGGGTACACCTCTGCCTAACCCTTTTCGGGGATTACAGGCGTGATGTTATGATGTTTATGTCTAATGATTAACAATTTAATTTCAGTGTACAGTTGATATGATAGCTAAACCATCCATTCGAACAATTACACGTTTTCCAAAGAACCTCACCGTAATTAGGTACTTGAATAGCTTTACAGTTCACTGCGTTCATGGATGCATATCGTAATGTTGTCAAAACGTCATTCTGCAAGGACAAAGCTGTACGTTTGAAATTGAACTTTACGGTTTTGGTGTAAGAGTGGTTTTTGACGTTCAGAGGTGTATGGTAAATATTTAATGCAATGAGATTTGATATGCATGAGTTCTAAAATTACATTGATAACAAAGATTTCCTGTATTTCTGTTAAAAAAGCAGTTGACTCTATCTCTAGTTGAACCAGAATTATACCTAAAAGGTGTTCTTATATTATACTAGCTTTCGCCAGCAACTCCGTCCGCGTAAATATTTTAACGGGTCCCAAATTTCACTGAAAATAAAATAAAGCCTTTATTACTTTCTGATTATGTAACTTTCCATAATTTTTGGGTTTTGGGTTTATCCATTACAAACAATAGGCAATAGGCTCGCCCCCTATTACATGAAGACAAAAAAAAAACATAACTGGCGAAATGTGGGTGTACTAATGGGTACACATCTGCCTGACCCTTCGCGGATTACAGGCGTCATGTTATGGTATTTTAAACAAAAATACAAATCTTGTTTCTTTATAATATTATAGAAAAGCGAAAGGTCACTGACTAAACATGCCATCTGCAAAACTACTGGACCTAGAAAACTAAAATTTGGCTGGCAGGTAGTTTATTGGTAGACACATCAGCTAAGAATGGATAGGGCAAATTAAAGGTGTCCGAATTCTATGCGGATGAAGTCGTGAGCAAATGCTAGTGTATGTAAGGCAGTAACATTAATTAATGAGTCCTCAATCTGCAAAAATGATGAGGCAGTAAAAGCTCATTAAATCGAGATACAAAAGCTATATTAGTGTAACCCTCCGTTAATAAAATTCCCCATGTTTGTTTTTCCTACAATGTAGGTCGCCCGTCGACGCTCCGACCTTGACATACTCTTGGAGAAGAGTCAATATTTGCACCGATACACGTGTGATTAACGCTTTTGATACAGCATGAGGTATTTCGGGAGGAATCTGACGTCACACGCTGATCTACGCAGCTTAAATTGATAATATGATAATGGCGGTTGATGCTGGTACTTTGAAGAGAGTTGTATTGTTTGACCTTGTCGTGTTAGTAGTGGTATATTTGGAGCATTTTGCGAAGATGTGAGTTTCTTGCCCATTCGAAACTACTTTTTGGAAGGGGCAAATAGATTAGGTTAGATACTTTTGTAAAGCCGCCTTTTAATGGTCTAATATATGATTTGACTTTGGTTAAATTTCAAGATATTCGGCGAATAGATTGGCAGAGGTGCATACCAAATGTATGACTAGGTCCCATAATGTCATTAACCCTGTCGGCGTTAAACAACAAATTCGGGCAGTCTCTCATTACAAACTGTAACACCTACGAAACCCTTCTTATTTTTGGGGAAATTCGTCATGGATATGTCCAGTCAGTACCTGCGTCAGCCGAAAACTGAGGTACAATGCTATCTCTTCAACCACTCGTCCATTACGGGCCTTGGAAACTATTATGGCATGTCTGCTAGGGCTACATTAGCGGCCGAAGCTTCGTGTCTCGTCGGCGCGCTAAAACATCGTTTATGTGGCGATACGCGATGTTCTTGTCAAAACTAGGCGGGCTAAAATTCTTCGTGCCGGATTGTGTTGCTCTCTGTTGTGCGGCGTAACGTGGCAAATATTGTCGCGACAAATCCCTTTGATGCGCGCCAGTTTACCGACAGTGCCCCGATAGTACATCGTCTTCGCCCGAATACTATGCGGTGCAACGATCTACCCGGCCACACTCATCGCGTTATCACGAATAGCCCCAGCATATTGCAAAATTTTAATTACTTAAAACTAGCTACACTATAAACGTAATTACGGTATTTTCCTAATTTTCGCCTGCTTACGTCACTTCTGAAGAACTCGAGGGGCTTTGAGTTAAGGCTCTCCTCGATTAGAGCGCGACCTTTGACGCAGGTCCTTATCGAGGGCCTTGATCTTAGTCTAGGTCGCGGTCAGCACGGCTTCAAAGTCACACTTTAGATTTAGAGATACGAATCTCTATGTAAAAATCTTAATGAAAAAAAAAATGCTTTATCTTTATCGGTGTAAAATTGAAAATCCGCTATTAGTTTTCCGGTTATTTGGTTCGTTTTAAATGTTTGTCGTGAGCATTACCGAGATATTTTAACTAACGTCTAACCGCGACTTCGTCCATGTTGAAGTGGTAGTATTTAAACCTGTGACCATAAAATATGGCACTCTGTAATATCATTCATCAATAACACGTTCTTCTCTATTTCCAGGATAACAGCGAAGCGTGGAGGTGCGCTAACAGCCCTCGGCTTTGTCTATTTCATGACATTGTTTGAGCTGCTGAACGCGTTAGCGCTATCCACCGGCGCCGGCGCACGCTTCCGACACAAGTACCGGCTCAGTTGCGGCGATGTATTCGATATTACGAACAAGTACGTATACCTACTATGTAATTTTAATTTCAGAAAGACTTTACAAAACTCGAGATTATTACCATTTAAAATAAATTATTTAAATATCTAGATTGAATTACTAGAACGCTAGAAAAATATTCCATTTTTAGATAAGATAAAGATATTTATGCAGACAAATGTTTAATAAACAACATCCCACTGCAAGGCAAAGGATTCAAATAGAGAAAGCATGCGCATGACCACACTTGCTCAAGAATTGATTATTATATTAAATGGGAATGCTCTATAGAGTCTTGGGCCCAAGATTAACAGCAAAATTTTGCATGTGACTTAAACATAACTGGCGTAAGGTGGGTGTACTAATCGGTACACCACTGACCGACCCATCGGGGATTACAGACGTGATGTTACGTGTGTACGATCAGAAAGTAGCATAATCATATTCCCTTCTGTCCAGACTGGTGTCAGCAGTGCAAGCAGCCCTGTCGTGCGTGACAGGCGCCGTGGTGTGCCTGTGGTCGTGCACGCGCGACTTCATGCGCTCCTCACACTATATGTCCGAGGCGTACGCCTGGTTCGGCGCCGCCTACTTCTTCTATGACATATGGAGTATGTACATGGTAAGTCTTGTGAAGGTTTCATGCCACGGCAACCTGACTGAAACGTTTTTATTCCACTCACTTGTAGCGACATCTATTGTTCAGCATGTGAACTACAACTGACAATTTAAGGGACTTGCTTGAAGTTTAAATACACGACACAGGGTATCCTAGTGTAAGGTCCAGTGTTACATGTAAATCAGAATGTATGGCTTTTTTTTAGATTAAATAAATAAATAAAGTTAAAATAAATAATTAATAGTTCCGCGGGAGAATTGAACTCGTGACACTCAGCACTGCAGCCAATCCCTCAACCACTGCGCCAACCATGCCGTCATATTCCAGGTACACGTCCAAATGAACTCTGGCGCAGACGTGGCTGCCCTCAAGCGTCGACCCTCAAAGAACGGCTCAGCTCCCTTGTCATCAGGAGATGGAGCCGTGGTGAAGAAACACGGCACCTCCTTCCTGGATTACTGCAGGAACGAGCCTGTCATCCTGATGCATCACCTCTTCATCGGTGGCTTTGGCTTCCTGGTCATTGTGGTGAGTACTGTTGCGATCACTGGACGTGGGTCCACTACTACTGTAACGGGATATTCAATCTACTCGGATTGAAACACAATTTATTGTTGACTTCGTTTATTTATAACTTTTATTTTATTTGCCTCGTTCTGCCTCGTTGGTCTAGTGGTCGCAAGTGCGACTGCTGTGCATGTGGTATTGGGTTCGATTCCCAGGTCGGGCAAAGTGTTATTGGGTTTTTCCATTAGGAATTTCTCAGTAGCAGCCTCGGAGTCTGGATTTGTGCCCGTTTGATGGCAATAGGCTCGCCCTCTATTACATGGGACTAAAAACATATCTGGCGAAATGTGGGTGTACTAATGGGTACACCTCTGCCTAACCCTTCGGGGATTACAGGCGTGATGTTATGTTTATTTTATTTTTATATCTATTTTAGTATGTCCGCCGTAAACTGTCATTTAGCTTCTCATTTTAAAATTTGTATTTAGCTCATAGCATAAAGAATAATTGTCGATGACTGGCGTGCAATTGGAAAGGCCTATGTCCAGCAGTGGACTGCTATAGGCCGATGATAATAATAATAAAAAATAAGATTGTATACAGCTTAACCAACCAAAGCCTCTACAGTACTTTATGCTCATCAAAACAAGAAAACTGACATTCAAATTCGCAGGCTTATGCCTGTTAGTCCTAATAATCCAAACTAATATTACAAATTCGAAAGAAAGTTTGTTTGCTACCTTTCCACGCCTAAACCACTGAACCGATCATCCTGAAATTTTACATATACATTGTCTAGTGTACAGAAAAAAAAATCACAATAACGTTCTTATGATAAAAGATGGCGCAACATGTCTTTCGAATCATAATCTAATTTTAAATTTAATTTGCGAGCGAAACTGCGAGCGACAGCTAGTAATATTATAAATGTGAAAGTCTGTGAAGATAATTTGATGTTTGTTTTTCAATCATGCGTAAACCATTAAACAGATTTGGATGATAATAACAAATTGTCACATAGATAAACCATTTCCTGCATAGTATACTTTTATTCCGGTAATGTGTTCCCTTGGAATAATAGTTCAACTTACTTTACGGAAAGTAACTTTTTACGCGGGCAAAACCGCGGGCAGAAGCTCAACCTGGTTTTTTCTTGCACTTCAGTACCTCCGCGGCAACCTGGGCGACTGCACGTTCGGCTTCGTGTACCTGATGGAGCTGTCGACGCCGTTCGTGTCGGTGCGCGGCATCCTGTCGCGGCTGAAGCTCAAGTCCTCGCGGCTGTACCTGGTCAACGGCATCCTCATGCTGCTCACCTTCTTCGTGTGCCGCGTCATCAGCCTGCCTTATGTGTGTCTTATTTATAGTAGGGTCATGGGACTGTCTTATGTTGATGTGAGTTCACTTTTTCTTTATTATTATTATTACTTATATTTTGTACAAGGGTGTTTAGTTGAATGATCGATACAATTTTTATGGGGTTGAGGAGTTCTTTGACAAGTTGCTATCTCATGTTTTTTTTTCAGAGCGTTTACGCCGTACGGCACTTCATATAACCTCTCCAGTCCTTTTTTTTTAATTGTATGAATCCATTTTAATGAAACTTCCTACACATAAGCAGGTTACATAGGCCCAAAAAGTTATCACAGAACATTTTAATTACAGGCAATAAAATCCCTCCCGACCGGCTGCAAGGTGTCCATCTGCATCCTGCTGCTGCCGCAGCTGTACTGGTTCTACCTGATGTCTGCGGGCGCGCTGAAGATGCTGCTGGGCCCCCCCTCCCGCGCCCCCGCGCTGAGCGCCGGCGACCAGGCGGCGCCGCTCGCGCGCAGCTGATGGCGCGTGCGCAGGCGCCGCGCGCGCCGCCCCGCGCACTAGCGGGCTGGGGGCGCCGGCCGGACGGTGGGAGGTATACTTTTGTTAAGTATTTTTCACGTGAGCAGGTATCAGACTGGAGTAGTTAAGTGAAGGACAATGGTGCGAGTTTTTGTATGTATGTGTTACCGACTTTGGACTTCATACAAAGGGCGCGGATGTGTGTGTCGAAATGGATGACCCCCTTATAACAACAAAACCGCAGATCACCGCGTGTTGTTGCTAAAGGATAACCCTTATTTGCGCGAACGCACCTAACCCCTGATTTCTCGAACGATAAATTATTGTCCACCGCTCGTAAGCAGCTGTGATTGGCTGTCGATAATTCAGTCAACCAATCGTCATCATCATTCAAATTGTCACATTAATTTATGGTTATAGAAACCGGGGGTAAATATGTGCGTCAGTACATGATATAGTTTACACGCACACGGTTGTATGAAGCCTAATGTCTGTTTGATATCTACTCACGTCATATTATGACATTGTAACCTTTATTTATAGCAAAGCCGCGAGTGATATAATTTTTCGTACAAAAGGAAAACTGTTCTCATATTATATTTTGTCATAAATGTTCCTTGACCCGGCGGCTGCGCTGCCCATTTACGACGAATGGTTACACTGTTATTAATTGCTTTGTTTTGGAGCTCATGTTGGTACCGAATTGTCACTAATGGTGCCGTGTTAGCACTAGATGGCGTTAGTAGACTATAAAAGAAAAGACGTTTCCTATTGTAATTTAACGCCAAAATGTTATAGATCCGAATTTAAACAGACGTGTCAATAGCTATGTACCAATAGCCATCATGCCCGACCCCGGTTGACCAAACATTGGCTCCAATCAAAGCGTAGAGACTGCAAGCTTTGTTGGTGGCTCCATCTGTCGATGGCAAAATGTAGTTGATGTTGTTTGTGTCCGACGATAGATGGCGCTGTAATTGATTTTGGTCAAACACCAAAATTAAGTCAAGCTCATCAAGTATAGTCGTTTTAGGTAGATACATAATATATAATTGTGAAATTGATATGGCCACATTAAATGAATATATATTTCTAAGTCATTATTGTATGTACAGAGTTCGTAAACGAATGTCTCGAATAAAAAATATATATTTTGACTTTGAATAGTTACCGATAATCTCGAAAGTTGCCTCAATTTTGTCTAGAATTTGACGTTTTGCATTATAATTGACGTTTTACGGCCTAGCCGATCTTGATGTCTAACTAATAAAAATTCATTATAAAACATCAGAAATTCACAAATCTTTATTCTCTTTTTATGAATATTACATTATAACTGCTTCAGACTATTTGGATTGTACCAGACTGTCTTACGTATATTATATTTTTCAATTTTCTAATTACCGTAGTACTATCTATGCATTTTACTGTGCAGAGACTTTATAAAAACCCTTTTTTTTACAAAACATTTAGCAACTGATTTGACATTTCATTGCTTCCAATCCTGTCTTCTATCTGACTAGAATATTTGTTTTAATGTTTATTACATTCATTTGGACGCATTTTTCAAATATGCTTATTTTTTTATCGGATTTATCCGTGTCTCTATAGTTATGTTTATATTTATTATCATCTCGTACAGCGGTTAGTTGAGATGTTCAGGTTAATCTAGATAGAAAATGTAAAATTCAATATCAATTCTGTAAGTGGCAAGAAATGTCAAGATTTCGAATAAAAACCCCCGGCTTTCGAACGAAAATTTAATGGGACAAATTGTCAAGCGAGCGTTGTCTGCTGTGATTGGTTGACTGAATTATCACTGACCAATCATAGGTTACGCGCACTCGTTAATTTGTCACATTAATTTTTCGTTCGAGAATCCCGGTCTTTCATGATTAATTTCATATTGAGATGTTTTAATACATTGCAAACTCAATGGGCATTTAATTTATATTTATCTCAAAGAGCTATTTCATTTTATATACAACTATGTGTTTATATATAATGTGGATTATATACAAAATATGTGTGTACTAATAAGTTTGTTAGCACAATATATGTCGTAGGTGTAGCGTACTGCTAGTTATTGATTGTTTGCACTGTACTCACTAAATGTTTGTAGGTAATACACATTTCATTTTGATAGTAAGGATGATTATCACAGTTGACTCTATTTGCTCTGTTAACAGTTTCAGAGGAGTACAAACGTATATCTATTTCTTTCCAACTTACAGCATTCCATTCTTGGAAAATAGAAACTTCAAAAATAGAACACACATTCTAAATTCATTAATTCTCGCGGTTTACCTTATTAATTAAGAAAGCGTAAAATTGTTCCGAATAACTTTAATTCGAGGAATTATGTGAGAGTTTGACAGCTTCTGTGTATAAATCTGTGTGTCAATCTGTCATATTTATACTTCACCTCTTTAAATGCTGAACTATCCTATATTATATCCTTAAATGCTGACTTACTATCAAAACGAGACCTAAATAAAATATGGGATGTACACATAAGAATTACAGGCACAAAGCTATTTATTTGTCTATATTACTGAAAAACAATGTAAGGACGTAACACCAACTTGTAGGATATTCATAAGGATTTATTTTTGTAAATTCTGTTTTTTCAGGCCTATTGTAGAATATTTAAAAAATGCCGGCCGTTTGCAAACTGACTGTTCTATGTAAAAAAGTAATAAAAGGAAAAAAACTTTAACATTCTCTTATCTAAAGTATGTATGTCGTGAAAAAATATCGTTTGTGCTCTAAAGTGTATTAATATACATAATTATGTAACATAATCGTTTTCTAGGATTTTGACAAAAGTGTGTAGTGCTGTTTCACTTATTCCCTTTTTGCATGTTACTGTATCGGACTCTTAAATCGAGACACCATGCATTTCCATGGCAATAGTTGCCTAAAACATTAAAGCAGTGATTAGTATAAGAACAAAGAAAATATATTTTAGAAACCAACATTCTAAAGGCCAATTCTCGTCGTTTAAAATCGTTCATAATCTAGTCGCAATCTTGCGACAATATAATTTGTTAAAATATAGGTAAACTAGCCTATGCCCCTGTCTTCATTCGCGTGAATGTCGAAATCTTTCCAACGAGAACCGTACATTTTTGCGGGATAAAAAGTAGCCAATGTTTTTCCAGACTATAATGTATCTCTGTGCCAAACATCGAGATCCTTGCAGCCGTTTTGATATGCCATCCATCCAAACTTTGACATTTAAAACTTTAATCTTACTACTAGATTAGAGGTATTTTTTGACAGATTCAGGTTGAAATTAGAATCACAACGTTCTTAAAAATACGACAATGGCTTCTCTGGTCTTTATTTTTGTGCTATCACTGTTCTAAATTTAAATTAACGACAGTTTTAAAAAAAATACCTTAATACAAGAAATAGCAAGGCTCGATTTATAAGTCCAGTGGTGTATTTTTAAACATATATTTATCGAATAATCCCCGTTTCTAGAAGCCTGTCCATATAAATCTGTTTCTTAATCTCATGTTAGCTTAATGTACGATGAATAATGATGATAGAACTGACATAAGATTTACTGATCAGGGACTTGGAAGGCTTTCAAATAACTGTTAGTTCGACAAGGTACGAGTTTAGTAATGTATTTACTGTTAATCTTAGCTCTTATAACTGTGTCATTGTTATTGAATAAGATGTAGAAGCGCAAAGATTTAGCGCCAAAAATATGTTGTCAAAAATATTTTAAAAAAGAATCTCTGTTGAATATAATATTGCTACGATTTTAGAATTGATCGCGTGGAGGCTAACTTTTTTTAACTTAATACTTTGTTTACACGTTTCCAGTATTAGTCTAGGGTTGTAGCTCGAATCGTGTATACAACGAGTGGCCTAGTTATGTTGGTAACGCAACTAAACTAACGACTGGAGACGTGTAAACAAAGCTTGAGTATTGTTACAAAATTGTTTCTTTGCTGGGTTTTTTTGGTTAATTTAATTCGTTGTACGGCACTTTGTGGCTTTATTTTCATTGTTTTCTAGCTGTAGCTTATTAATTTATTTGTTATGTATGTGTGTGCGTGGATGGGAACTGAATTCTTCCGATACTACCTTACTTCCGGTATGCCAAATGAAATTCATTCCAATATTCTAAACTCTGTGCAAAATTTTTATAACAGAGTTACTAATCGCATTTTTTTCATAATAGACATAACTAAAGACTTTATGTAACATTTTGATTCTTATTTACTTCTTAGATTGCAAAGTTTATAGGACGTAGATAACGCGATATTTTTTCAAAGCAAAGAAAATATAACAAAAAAACCTGCCGGAATTAATTTAGTTAAGCCGGTACTTGTATTAAATTCATTTATTTTTATAACCTTATAATTTAACCAGCATTTATTACTTGTATACTAATAAATAATAATAACTGTTAATTGCAGAGTAGATTTTAATCCGTTATCCGTCTATCTGAAAACGGATCTTAGAACATTTTACTTATTAATTCGGGTTGTGATAAACTTTTTGGTTGCTTGAATTTAACGCAGAGTATGCGCAGTGAGTGATATATAAGGTGACTGGTAATTTAGTGACAGATTCTCAAAAACACATGATTGTATGAACAAGCACTCTGGTAAACAGGCAGCTAACTTGCAACTACTTCTAAACAATGTTTCAAGTGTGTTAATTCTTTTAAGTCACTATAAATATGTTTTAAAATTTATAGACACCACAAGCATAAAAAATGAATACTTAATAACAATGAGTGGCTATGTAGCAGAAAGTTAATTGTTGTTGTTTTTAAACCAAAAAGCTTGTTCGACCGTACACATGATAACAATCAACATTCCCAAAAAAACGATTTTTTTTTCAATTTTCAACCGCTTTAACCCAATCACTTCAATACTGGCTGGCTGTAATTTATTTTAGTTATTTTTTTATATAAACAAAGCTATTCTTTTTTCATTCAACTAGCATACGTACGAAACGTGCGCACGCCATTGAGATATTCTCTCCGTTGAAAAATAACGTGTGTTCGAAAAAATCGTTTCTTTGGAAATATCGTTTGTTTTAATGAGTACAATCATGTTTTTATCGGTCAGTAATTACCAGTCACCCTATAAAATATGCGCACGATACACATAATGTCTAAACTTATCTTATTGAAAAAGCTTGTATCATCCTCTACCGGATTTTCGAACGAAAAATTAATGTCACAAATTGACAGCCCCTCTTAAGCTGTTGTGATTGGTTGACAACAACCTATCAGTAGCTTATGCGCGGTTGTCAAATTATGACATTAATTTTTCGTTCGAAATACCGAAGGTAAGCAACCAAAAAGTTTATCGCAAATTATGCTAGATTACGGTTTTATAATAAAATAAATGAGCTTAAACGTTTAATAGGGTTTGATGCACTTAGTGAAATATTTGAAGTTTGTGTGATGGTTTAAGTCTGAATGTTATGTTCCTATAGAGGCCTATGAAATAGGTTCTGAGGCCTAATTTTAGAGAAAGAATAAATTATTGTTTTAGGGTTATTTAGATGGTGGTTGAGGGTTTCAATACGGCCTAATGCTATCAAGGTGCGGGACTTTCAACATCACACTAGATCTGTGTCGCTTTCGTATTACAATTACTGTAGTTTCTCAATTAAAATAGACGAATTTACACCAACATATATATATATTCATGGTGTATAACAGAGCTTTTGATTATGAGGTGCTTCTTATTATCTTGTATGATAACTCAGAATCCAATATTTCATCATTATCATTAGTCTATCTTCAACTCCTGGACATACACCCCAAGCGTCGACACAACAATATGCTTGGGTGGAATAGATCGGATGATAAACGATCATTTTATTGTCACCTGTAGGCTTACTCTTGAACAAAATCAAGAATGAGATTGGAATCGACATTACATGTACATCCGATCCAGTTTCAATTCCAATAAATATAGGAAGACATTTATTTATAGAATTAACGAGTTATTTAATATTTTAAAATTTGGTAATTTACGTTTTCATTTGTATGGCAACCTCATGTCAATCGCTGTAGTCAAACATGCAGTCGATTCCAATCTCATTCTCGATTTGGTTCAAGAGTATGCCTACTGGACTTGCGAACTTTCGAGTTGCACCTCAAATAGATGCCTTGGGTTTGCCGCACACATGCCTCGCGCTACAACTACAAAACTGCGAAGGACCCACAGTTTTCGTACAGTTTATGACTGGTAGAATATCGAAACGAAAACTTTTTGCCAAGGATTCAGTACGGTCACGAGCAAAAACAAGTATACACTTGGCAACATTACGAAGCTATTTTCTTCGAATATATTGATTGAAAATGTCTTGTTTTTAGGAATATAGTATTTTGAATTCAATACTACTATGAAATAGGGCTAAGTCAAAGTTACAACCATTATTTTACAAGATTTGCTTTCGAATTTTGCTAAGTGTATACTTGTTTTTGCTCGTGACAGTACATGATTCTAGACAACACATAGTTAAATATTTGCACATAAAAAAAAACAGCTGTACTGAACTTTTTGACCGTGTAGGTGTTATGAAATCGGGTATTAACAGTGCCAATTGTTTTTTGAAGGCATGTCTTTTGCCCCTACTTTCTTGGGTCACTGATGGGCACTTGCTCAGAGTGGGCAGTGGAGAAGAGGGGCTCGGCTGTGTTTTGTGGTAGTACCGCGTGGCGCGCATGCGGGAATACCCACTTGAAACAAATAGGAATGTCTTGATGCAACAGGCCACCAATAATAACCATTGCTTTTTATAATATATCTTTTAATGCAGCTAAAATAATGTAAAATACTAATATTGTAAATGGTGACTTGAAATTATTCGAATTTGTTTTGTTTCTAGCAATGAGTGAGGTGTTGTGTGTACAATATGTACGAAAATAGTGTTACCAGTGTTAAAAAAAAAATCTAATTATGTAGTTTATTGTTTAGGCTGGCAAGCTGGGCGAGTGATGGATGTTTTCCTTTAAGTTTTAAATAACAAGGTACTAACGTTTTTAGACATAATAGTTATTATTAACAATGTTAGTCAAAACTACTTTAGTAATAAACAAATTGTAGACGAATTATTAATAAAACAATCTGTATCAGTAGTTCCCAAAGTATGGGTCGTAAGCAAAAGTTAAGTTGGTCTTGTACAGTCTTTCTTTCATATAGTTCTGCCCCTTTTTCTTTCATGAAAAGAGTTCCGAATTTTTTCAGTGGTATATCCAGGATTGTCATTAGGGAGGGTGAGGGGGCAAGAGCCCCGATCCCCCTAGATCAAGTCAACTTTGGGAACTATTTTCTATATTAACAGACCTCTTAACTTCTACTATTGTAATATATTTATATGGGTGCATTTATCATAGTGCTGAGGCTATACCTTCGCATTCACGAATCGATTTCTAATTCGATCGTGTAGGCTACGCATTTCGATATTCAAAAGGGCCATGAATTCTAAAGTTCTTCTACGCCCTTTCAGCCCCAAGTTAGAATAATTTAATTATGTAACAGTATAGTTGTTGCGTTTCACGAACGTGCGAAGGTTGTAATTTGTACTTTAAAACTATTGCATAAGAGTCGTGTATTGCAAGGACTATACCTGCTAACAGTGTGTCGCCGCCCAGTTTACAGCTAGTCAGTGTGACGGTATATGTGATAACTTGTTGCAATGACTGTTTTATATTAAATGTATCCGATATTGATCGAATGTTTTATTTACTGTATTTTTTTAGTTGGTAAAAATCATCAAATGACTCCTTCCGCCCTGGGTGGGGCGGAAGGAACTGTCAGACTTTTATTGACTAATAAACCACCCTGTTCCTTCTGTTGCCCTTTGCGTTCCGGGGCCACGGTATCCTGTTAATACGTCCGGCAACCCCGGCAGGCGTTTAGCCCCGTAAGGTGGTTTCAAACCGGAGATGCAAGGCTCAGATTGGCTGGGTTTAAACCGCGAGATTTGTGTGTCCATTTTGCAAAGTAATAAATACTCTAAATATCCAGCAATACAGTTCAATGTTCTACGAACAACTATTACAATTCTTGCTTCACACATCCACATGCATTTACACATGTCATCAAGAATATTTGGTTTAAAAAAAATAGTCACACTACGTCTAAGACGAGTTTGGTTCAAATGGTTCTGAATAGTCAATACAAGCTCCACTTTACGGCTTTGTATCGATCTTCCAAACACCCTTTATTACCTAGTTTTTTGATAATTATTAAAATTGAAAATGGGTTTACTAGGATTTGTACTAGAATTTGGCGTTTATTTCATTGTTATCCGTTACAAGCTTTTTCTATGAGCCATGGGCAATTCTCTTTGACGAGGATGCTAAACAGCATCTTGGAGATACGAATATTATTATCTGTGATCACTGAGACGCCATGACGGCTACAGTTAGGCCGATTACCAACAAAACACCATTTTGGCTACGTGACCAAGCGAACGCCTACTGAGGTACCCACCATAGAGCTGTATACATTTTGTGGTCAGCATAACCCGACGGCGGTCCGCTGAGGTACCTACCTACCTGGATCTTAACAAGACTTCCTCGCCACTAACAGGCGCCACAATACTTCATGTTGAAAGTCACGTATACCTAGGTCACAGTTCGTCACGTAGTGAGTCAGAGCGAGCGACGCCAGTTATTTCGTCACTGCCTTACAAACAATATGTGTGTGTAATAACCCTAACGACAATATAGTGACGTCACTAAAGAAAATAGTTGACTAGTAAACAAAGCTAACGTAACTTCATGGGTGTGTGGATGAAATTAGACCAAATTCTGATGTATCTGGTTTGTGTTCGGTTGATGGAAACGAGGTGACATATAATGCTGGAGCTCATTAACAGGCGAAGATTCGTGTCGCGTTGGCGCGCTAAAATATCGGGAATGGGCATACGCGATGTTCTTGTCTACATTAGGCGGGCGAAGATTCATTGTGCCGGATTGTGTTGTTCTCTGTTGTGCGAAGCAAAGACAAAGTCTGAATAACACTGAAGTAATGTACCTCACATTACACAGAGGTGAGGTGTAGCCACCCAAGCAAATATTGTCGCGACAAATCCCTTTAATGGCACGTCAGTTTACCGATAGTACCTACATCGTCTTCACCCGAATACTACGCGTTGCAACGATCTACCCGCCCACACTCATCGGGTTAGGTACAATAAAATAAAACATTGCAACTTCGATATGACAAAGCTGAAGGGGATTAGAAAATATTCGTTATGCAAAACACTTTGCTACGATGGGGTTCGTTTGTTATGCTTGCGGAGGGTCCTAGGGGATTTCTCAGGATTTAGAGGAGATCGTTATCAATCGTTATACCGGTTCTTTTTAAGCTTGTAAGTACCGTATTACCAGCCTATTATTGTCCTACTGCAGGGCAAAGGCCTCTTTTCATACATAGAAGACGTAGTTACTGTAATTTCTATCAACGAAGAACTCGACGTCGTATTCATAAACACTGCCATGTATGACGGCTCTTTATAAATAGGTATTCCCAGTAATTAAAAATAATTGTATCGATAGTTATCAAAATTTGTGATCGACGCTGGCCTAATCTTCGCAGATCGAAGATAACTATAACCAGTGTTGTTTTTGTTTGTGCTTCTGTAATTAATAAGAATACATAAACATTCTTGAGGAAATTGATGGTAAAAACCAAATAAGTAATGTTAATATGATGTGGTATGAGTACCTACTCACAGATAGGTAGGTGACGGAAGACTTGGAATTTTAATTGATAGACTATTACCTATAACGATAATTAGGTATTGTATTTTCTCTGTAAGTGATTTTACTCATACATAAGATCACGCCTGTATTCCCCGAAGGGTTAGGCAGAGGTGTACTCATTAGTACACCCACATTTCGCCAGTTATGTTTTAGTCCCATGTAATAGGGGGCGAGCCTATTGCCATCAACCGGGCACACATCCAGACTCCGAGGCTGCTACTGAGAAATTTTCGATGGATAAACCCAATAACACTTTGCCTGACCTGAGAATCGAACCCAAGACCTCATGCACAGCAGATGCAGATGCAGATTTTGTAAATCTTTAAAGAATAATTAAAGTCTATAACCGTAAACATGAGTTAATAAGTTCTCAAATATTTGGTAAAAATAGAAGCTACCTACATGTTTTGTACATTTTTTATATGATTGGAAGTATTGAAGTTTGGTATTTTAAAACAAAACGGCGAAACCAGACCAAAACAGCAAAACCAGACCATACCATGGCATACAGTAACTCACATCAGCACAAGAGAAAGTCAATTACGGACACGGATGCTAGTAAAACCTACCTACGCAGGTAGGTACCTAACTAAGTACCAAGAAATTATAATATCTATCAATCTCTATGATCATAGCGAAATAGTATCTAATACTTGATAGTGGGTAATTGGTCATAGATTCAGATTATCTACATCAAGTGAGTCAGTATCTGAACTAATATCTAACTTACCTACTTAATAATGCGTTACGTTTTTCCCCATATTTATTACGTGTGCGAGTTTACACTGAAACTTGGGATATTAACTTCTTGCAGGCACCGAGCTTACTGAACAGATAGAAAAATACGGAAATATTCGTAGATCTTTGTATGCTGATAATACAGATAATGATCATAATTAGGGTCGCTGATTGTTAATGATCCATCGGGACATTCCCGTCAAAATCGTGAAAAGTTAGAAAGTGGGATCAAACATGAATAATATTAGCCTTCAAGAACCTGCAAAACTATTCTGTGAAAAATATCTAGCTCACTACACCTAATTTGGCCAAAGGATATATTTTAGAATTGACCAATGGGGTGCCAATAATATAAAAAACGGGTTATTCATGCTATTAAAAATGGTACAAAATGAACTAGTTTATAGATTGTTAATAGAAGGCAAGGGACCTAACATTGATCCCTGAGGGACACCGTAGCTTATGTTGTTAAAAGCGGATTTACTAATTAATTTTATTTTATTTGGAGCTACTTTCAATCTCCCGTAATGGGTAAGTATGGGTGCTAGGTGTAAAAGTCATTTAAGTAGTTACTTGAACTTAGACATCTTTTAATCCGTAATCAATCCGTATGCTGTACTTTGCTGTAAGCTTTCTTGCGTTTCAAGAAATTGCTACCCTTAACTCTGCATCATTCAAAGAGGCATATACCTACCTATTCTTTCTCCAAATAAAAAGGTATCTAACTAACTGTTTCTAGTAAATCAAATATTGTTTCTTTGTTTTTCAAATGTTAGTGTAATCTGAAAAATTTCCCTAGCGATTTCTGGTGACTTTACTGCCAAATCGTTTAAAATTGAATTGATAAGATAAACTTACGATTAAAGTACCGAATTGTCGGCAATTATGTTAACAAAAGTAAAACATAATCTTATCATTTTAATTAATTGATATATTCAGAGAGATTACTGAGATTGGAGCTTCTAATCCTTAATGGAAGTTAATATGGTAGCCGCATTTTCGGTAATCATCAGTGGTATCTAAGATGTTAATGAAATCGGGCTTGTTCCTGTTACTGGTCACTGTTCTTCAGGTAAAGCAAAAGATCCGTTAATTCTTATTTTTTTTTAAGTTTCGAAATTATTTGCCTCTTGACTAGCTACATCCCCTAACAAAAAACTGTTTCAACTAATCAAGCCTTTGTTCTGTTCAGGTATCCGGGCGTTACAAAAACGTGGAACCAGACTTCATCGAGAATGTAATTCAACGTGGTAAGTTGATGCCTTTTTTCGTGAGGAAATCCTCATTGACTGCTTCCCCCTCGGGAAAGGCGAAAGGGTATGTCGGACTACTATCGACGAAATCCCCATGGTGTTCCTCTAACGGGGCAAGGGAGTCGCTTATAACATTCTTTTGGAGCGAATTGACCCGCCACCACCACAAGACGGGTCCCGCTCACCCAGCGGCCGTACTGACAACAAAATACTCCGGCGCCTGGTGTATCTGTTGCTGGTGGAATAAGAAGTAGCCTCATTCTCCCATTCCGCTGCCTTCCTGATGGCATTAACCTCCTCGCTCTTAAAGAGGATACGGCATAGCTGTTGAACTGTGTACCCACCGACTTTTACCCTGTTCTGCAGTGGTGCACGTTGGTAGATACTTCCTATTCTCTCTTCAAAGCACGATCTAATAATAGCGCCTTGTTAACACAGAGTCTGAAGCGTTAGCATCGTCGCCGACGCGTATAGTATCCGGCTGGGAGGCGCAGCCGGGCCAGCACCCTCATCATGCTGCCCTTCGTATGGTGAGCCCCATCGGCGGTGTGAGCGGCTGTGGAGGCTCCATCGTGTCTAAGGAATGGGTCATCACCGCTGCGCATTGTACAGCCGGGTAAGAATTGATTACGTCCTGATATTTTCTGCATTCTATAAAATGACAGCTGTAGGTACTCTAAATTGGACTTTATATTTTCGTAAGCAATAATGAAATTCACATTTCCTCCTCAGCCGCGTAACCGTGGTAGTCCGCGGAGGCGTAGTGTCCCTCACTGATCCGGAATACATCTTCGAGACTACGGAGTATTACAACCATCCTCATTATAACGACGATTTGCCAGGGGTGGTGCAAACACACGACATCTCTCTAGTGAAGGTGCAACGTCCATTCGTTTATAGCAGTGAGTATCGTATCTGATTGTTTTGTGTTCTGTTCATCTCTTGCTACTTTATAGCAGTCTGCTGAGAACTTAATCAAGTTTATGATGGTACTGTGTTGGAAAGTGTTTCATTTTGTTGCGCTGTCTTCTTTCAGGGTTGCTGAAAGCAATTCGTGTGCAGCCACGAGTTGACGCGTTCCGTAACTATGACGGCGAGCAGGTGTACGCCAGCGGACATGGCAGGACATGGACTTTGGGTCAGTATATCATCAATATATTTTGACCTATGTTTTGACAGTGTCGGAAACCCTGCTGCACGGTGGACCGACGATTTAAAGAAGGTGGCGGGCAGCGGATGAATTCGGGCTGCCCAAAATCGGGATGGTTGGCGCTCTTTGGGGTGTGGCCTACATTCAGCAGTGGACGGCTATTGGCTGATATGATGATGATGATGTTTTGACCTTCCTCAGCTTATTTATTTTAACTAATTTAATGTAGAAGGCTTACAGCAAAATAGGGATAGGCTAAACAGTTAATTAGGCTGACAGCTAGTTTTAGGTCTCCATTTATGAAATACAGAACGCTTTAAGGTAAGCAGTACGGCATCTTATGCAGATGTAATAGGAGCGATTTTACAACAACAAGGTATTGTCTGATGTGCTGGCGACTGTCGATTGTTCTCTTGTTTTCAACACGTGATGGGGGAAAATATATTTATCAATATTGCTATCAGTGACTGCCATGCAAAGATAATAATCTCACGATTTGCTCGGTTTATAAATCACAATTTCGGTAGGAAGTACTTATCAAGATTACAATTAAATTATGATAGTAAAAAAACAAAATACCTTATCAAGATAGAAAAACTAGTGAGTAGGAAAATATGTATTTTGTTAATCGATGCCTGACACTGGGAATTTCTTCCGTGTCATACCTATTTAAAGTCATAGTCAAATCATTTATTGAAAAAGACCATTATAAGGCACTTTTTCTGAGCGTCATTTACAAGAAAGAAAATAAAATGTATAGGTATTTAACCTAGTTGTATTATCGTATGTTTGATTATTGGAATTAGTTTCAACCGTTCTAATTAAAGTAATATAAATAAATTAATAGTAAATGAATTGTTGTATAAAAACACATTTACATATTTGTTGTTTGTGGGTATCGCTCCCGCGCAGCGCACACGCGCAGCAGTCAATCGTTTAGCCATTGAGCTCACATGCGCATTAAAAACAGGACTGACAGACGGATTTCACGGAAAGGAACGTTTATAACTGCTGCGTCTTGCTACAGTTAGAGCTTAGATTTTTTCATGAGTGTACAATTTTTTCCTAATTTTCTAGATGCCGTAACTGAGGTGCTAAGATGGGTGTACCTACGCGCGATTTCTAATCTTTCCTGTGCTGGGACTTTCGGGTCCGCCCTCATCATAGATACTGCCATCTGCGCAAGATTCTACAACGTCACCTCACAGTCTACTTGTCAGGTAGGGGTTCCTTACGCCTTAAGCCATATTTTCTGAATTTAACGGAACAAACTTTTGAGAAAATAAGTCGTTATCTTGTTGACTTTGTTTAATTGACTTGACTTAGACTTTGTTTGACTGCCTCGTTGGTCTAGTGGTCGCAAGCGTCTTAGGTTCGATTCCCAGGTCGGGCAAATGTTATTGGGTTTTTCAATCAGGAATTTTTCAGTAGCAGCCTCGGAGTCTGGACTTGTGCTCGGTTGATGGCAATATGCTCGCCCCCTATTACAATAGACTAAAAACATAACTGGCGAAATGTGGGTGTACTAATGGGTACACCTCTGCCTAACCCTTCGGGGATTACAGGCGTGATGTTATGATGTTATTTGTTTAATTAGTTTCTTTCTTTCCCAGGGCGACAGTGGTGGCCCACTAGTGCATGTTGGGTCCGATGGCGTCCCGACCCTCATTGGAGTCACCTCCTTCGTTGCTGGTGGAGACTACGGCTGCCACTCTGGCCTGCCTGGCGGTAATTTTCGTTTTCAAATCAAGTCATTAATTCTCAGTCAAAGTCCATACTACATTATCATTAACTTATTCTATTTATTCCATAGAAAAATAATGATTAAAACTGCCATACAAAAAGCTATAATTAGAAATAATGTTAAAGTATAAATCACAAAATAAATTATAATGTATAAATTCCAATTACTTAATTAAAAATATTTAAAAATCATAAAATTAAAATTCTGATAAAATTAAGATTCATACAATGTCATCTATTATTATTATTCTAAAATGAGCATACATACATAATGTCGTATAATTAATGATTCATACAATGTATTATTTTTGTATTTACCGATTGATCTGTTCTCACTTTCGTAATACCACTGTCAGATGCCTTCAATTCCTGCGACTTATATCGTACATTTATTTCTACCAGGTTTTATCCGTCCGGGACCTTACCACTCATGGTTCCAAGAAATAACGGGTCTTGACTTCGAAAATCTACAAGAAGATGATGACAGTGAAGAGGATACCCCTGCACCACCTGAGGAGGAAACTCCTGCTCCACCAGAGGAGGATACCCCTGCTCCACCTGAGGAGGACACTCCTGCTCCACCTGAGGAGAATACCCCTGCTCCACCTGAGTCAGAAGAAGAACCTGGATCACCAGAGGATTGTTCTCCTGAAGATGATAAACCTGAACCAGACGATTCTGAAGAAAATGAGGACTCAGACAGCTCAGAAAGTGATGATTCAGACGACGATATCTCGCAACTCCTGAAGCGCCTTGAAGTGAAAGTCAAAGTCAAGGTCAGGTTCAACAAGTACAAAGTGAAGAAAGAAGTAGAAAAGGAAAAGGAAAAACATATAAAAAAACTTCATTGATTTAGAGTGAAATAAATTGTAGTTTGTTCTAAGTTTAATTCTGGTTTATTCAATAGGTTTTGTTTATTTACTTTTTAATATGTTTGACCTTTAGGTACTTTGCTTGCGTAATGAAACGCAATCGGAATAATGTGTTACCACATTTTACTTCTTTTGAAAAACATAGAATGTATGACCTTGAGTTGACCAAGTTGACAATGATTTGACAATGTTCAACTCTTACCACGAGTTCGCTTAAAAATAATGAAAATGGTAGAGTTTAACGATACTTCTTAAGGTTTGCTATAATAATAATAATATAAATTCATAAATTGAAATAAATACATATAACTCCAGACAAATAGTTTTATTTCTCACTTTTTTTTAATCTGGCAACATTGCCCCGTTGTGTCATACATGTATGTCATCTTATCTTTTTTTTACGTCATTCTCAAGTATTGGAATCTCAAGCATGTAAATGTAACTTTGCAATTTATCATACAATTTATGAATAAACATTCCTTTTTGAAATGAAATGGAGGGACCGACAACTAAAGGTAAGTTTTTGTGCCCGTTATTACATTTATTCTGGTGTATTAAGGTAAATATTTAGTCATGTTTTGGGTGCAAAACTTGTCGTAAAAATGTGTGGGCGATTCTTGTAAATTATCATGAATTATCTTTTGTTTGTCCTGCGCCTCGCCTTTTGTAACTTAAGTCTAACTTGCTACTGATAATTTTGGGGTGAATTTATATCGGAAAAGCTTACAGTTAGGACTTAAAAACTACGTTGAAATAGCTTTAGTTACTTTTGAATGGCGATGTTTACTTCCGCGTCGCACTACAAAAGTTAAAGAATTAAAATTGTATTATGTTTTGCAATTTGCAAGAACCAATTCATAAGAAAGGTATTTGACATTTATCTGAAGGCATTTACGTAAAAATAAAAGTTTACCTACACGATCTTAGCTAGGTAGCCAATTTAATTTATTCAGTAAACCACAAATAACAATTATTTGTCGTGACTATTAAACTGGTTATTTGCATCAACAAAGCCGTGACGAGGCCTCCAAAATGTAATATATTCATAAGGTCTAACAAACAATCCTAATTTGTTATGGTTCTGACCACTTAATAGAATATAATTTTTTAAATTTGGAATGAAATCATAGACACTTCTGACCTTGTCTAATGCAGTATACAAAAAGTTTGTTTGTTGAACCTTCCATAACAGATTAAACTAATTTATCTTTTTTAATTTAATTAATTTACAGCAATATTGTGTTTATAAATAGGATAATAGTCTTCTTTATTATGTTACTCTGTACTATGTTTCAAATCTCTAAGAGCATAGAAACAACTAAATAAAGTATATCAGCAGTTACTTAAAAAATATTTGTACATGAACTAATATTATTTCACATATTGAGAAGGAATTAGACCACTTACTTTTATAGGCAATTTAAAGAGTATCTGATTCTGTTGTAGAGCAAAAAGCTGCTGTGATTGTTTTCAAATACATAAAAAAATACTTTGAAAACTTGATAATTTTGCTTAATTAGTCTTTGGCCTAATTACATCCTTACTGGAAGTTATGAAATAAGGTATTTTACAATTAAGTACCACTATGGGAACAGAATAATAACCCTTATTCTCATTAATTATTACAACCACCAAATAGTCAAAATAATCCTTCCTTAGTCTACCAATAATTTAATTTGTGCCTTCAGCCTTGGAGTCTGGATTTGAGCCCCGTTGATGGAAATAGACTCGCCCCCCTATTACATGGGACTTAACATAACGGGTGAAACGTGGGTGTACTAACCTTTGTCTAACCCTTCGGAGATTACAGGCGTGATGTTATGTTGTGTTGATGACTTGCAGAGTCCCTGAGCTG
This sequence comes from Hoplodrina ambigua, assembly GCA_949774945.1. Lineage (NCBI taxonomy): Eukaryota > Metazoa > Arthropoda > Insecta > Lepidoptera > Noctuidae > Hoplodrina > Hoplodrina ambigua. The sequence goes on from OX458984.1 coordinate 1,052,456, forward strand.
TGCGGGGTGCTTGAACGACATTGGTAATGATGACTATGTGTCCGCACTCAACCAAGACTGGCATAAAGACTGCTTTCGGTAAGAAATTTTCTGATTATTCACTAAGGAAGAACCAGACATATTTGTAGATATGTATGTGGACTCCTTTGCCTGGACTTAGTCTGTCATTTGGCTCAGTGTGCATGATTAGTCCTGGCTAATATAGCCAGCATATCTATGTGCGGAAAGTATTCATTTTATAAATACATTGGATATATAATATAACATTAGCTGCACGCGCGGCTTTGCTCACGTGGACCTAAGTGTAACCTACCTAAAGGAATTTTTTTTCCAATATTTTTTTATTTCTTAACCACCCTGGTATTGAGATAAACAAAATACAATTAAATCGAGGAAGCCGTTTTCTAGTTTTTGTGAGACAAACGCACGGCAACTGTTTTATATACTACGTAGATTTACACCGCATGCTCGTCGTAGGTCCTCAGAAAAATGGAATAAACATTAAACTGACTGTTGCATTCTAAATGTAGGTTGATTCCATAAACATTAAAACGAGAAACAGCTAATTATAGTATTAGTAATAACAGGAAAATTGATAGCTTTCGTTGAGTGCGTCGCGAAAACGGTTAAAGTTACCTACTAAAATCATGTATGACGGAATTGTTCCCCTTTAAAACTTCTAAAAAAAGTCTGCGACAGCATATGTGTCTGTCTTTTAAAAGATCTAATAAAAGTGCGCGACAGCATAATATATGTCAGTCTTTTAAAGTTGACGCACTGTAACCTTTTCTCTAATTTATTCTAAAATAGTGCATTATTTTCGAAGGCGCTGTTATATACATTATACATAATAATTAATCCTTATCCAATACGTTATTCATCATAAGTATTTAATTTTAAACAAAATTGCCTTTGACATCAATTGATTTCAATGAATATCTTAGGAAATATCATAGTTTTAAAATCACTTCGTTACAAAATAATCAAAATTTAAACACGCTAATATCTGAAACTTTCAGTTAGATTGAAATCTTTTTGTGGTAATCAGATTAATGAGGTATGTTATAGGCTATTATAGCCTATATAGCATCGCCATAAGGAGTAACTAACGCGGGTAAAAAGAACTACGTGAACGGAGTCGAGGGCAGAATCTAGTGGTAAATATTTTAGTAGGGTTTTTTCTTCAAATTAAAGCGGGTGAAACCGCAGGGAACAGCTAGTGATACGGCAGTAGCTACCCTGCTGCTACTATTTGTTGACAGCTCACCTTAAGCCCATCACCTTTACTCGCCGATTGAGATTTTCACAGAATGAGCATTGCTATTTGTAAATCGTCTAAAAATAGCTTAACAATGTAATGTCCAGTTTGTCTCAAAGCTGTCACAGGCAAACATTCTACATTTCTTGGTAACCATTCTTACGATGACTAATTTGTAAACATATTACTATAGGGGGAACCCCTACTTAATGTTATAGGCGGCCATTTTGCTTTTTATTACCCTAGGTAGGCGTTTATGTTTCTAGCGCACATTCTAACTTGATTACGTCATAACAATCACGTCATGCTCCAGAAAGTTATGGGGTCGCATCGTTATGGCTTCCCTTTTACTTAACTAGCGTAAGTAACGTCCTTATTTTTCGAAATGAATGAACCGATTGTAATAAAACTTATTACACATAAGCAGAATACATTTTTTTTTACGTGGTAAAAATCATCAAATGGCTCCTTCCGCCCTGGGTGGGGCGGAAGGGACTGTCAGACTGTTACTGACTAAAAAACCACCCTGTTCCTTCTGTTGCCCTTTACGTTCCGGGGCCACGGTATCCTATTAAGACGTCCCGCAACCCCGGCAGGCGTTGGCCCCGTTGGGGGCCCCGTCCCTGTGCTGACAGCTCTTTGAGGCCGAGCCAGAACGCGCCGTCGACCCGGGCTTGATCCTTGATCGGACGGCGAGCTACCCATTACTCGCCATCCGCAAGCCGCGCCTGCGGTGGCCGGATGTCGCCTCGCGACGACTGACGCTCTGGGCGTCTCCCGCGGCGGCTGGGGCGTGAGGTGGTTCTCTCCCTCACGCGGCCCGCCTCCTCCTTCGCTAGCATTACTGCTTCGCAGAAGGAGGTGACTGCATCCCATTCCCTCTCGCCTCGGAGCAGGTCCGGACGCGAGAGGTCGCGGGGCAGTCCTGCACCGTATGCTCCACCGTGTCCTCCGGGCGATCCACGCAGTGGTGAAAGCAGCATACATAGGTCTAAGAAGTTGTCAGAACACATTTTCTAAATGACTTACCTACTCTAAATCATTGTTTCTCTCGAAAATTTAAATTTGCTCGAATGCAGCTGTAACATATTTTTTGAAAGTGGTTTTGATTAACTTTTTAAACCTATATATCCTGGTTATGTGTAGGAAGTTTCCTAATAATCGGTTTATTCATTTCGAAAAATAAGGACTTCAAAGTTTGTATGAAAAGCCCTTACGGGTAACCGCTCTTAGCCAATTTAAAAGAATCTTTCACTTCGCACTGTCTCGCTAGTAACATAGGCTGTATATTATTTTCATAATTTGCGATCGTAAAAAAAATTCGTGAAAAAAACTGCCTCGTTGGACTAGTGGTCGCAAGCGCGACCGCTGTGCATGAGGTCTTGGGTTCGATTCCCAGGTCGGGCAAAGTGTTATTGGGTTTTTCCATCAGAAATTTCTCAGTAGCAGCCTCGGAGTCTGGATTTGTGCCCGGTTGATGGCAATAGGCTCGCCCCCTATTACGTGGGACTAAAAACATAACTGGCGAAATGTGGGTGTACTAATGGCTACACCTCTGCCTAACCCTTTGGGGATTACAGGCGTGATGTTATGTGATGTTATGTTAAATGTTAAAAATATACACGAACGAAGTTGCGGACAGAAACTAAAGTCAAAGTCAAATCATTTATTTCAATTAGGCCACTATAAGGCACTTTTGAACGTCATTACATGAGAAAAAAACTAGAATTGAATCTTGTCTTTTACATATCTCTTCTCACTATCCATCCATCTTTACAATGGCCTTCCTCTGTGGCCAATAAACCCCACGCCATTCTGCCTACCCCCATGGGAAAAAGGCGTAAGTTTATGTATGCATGTTTGTTCCTCTGTGGCCGACTGAACCAAAGTCCTAAGTCTAGGTATGACCAGTTTTCTGCTGAAATATTGGCGTACTTCAGCCTTCCCCTTCAAGATGAAGAAGCTTAATGTTATGTTATGAAGCGGGCGTTCACCCGCAGATTCAGTAGCGCAAGATAAAAAACCGGCCAAGTGCGAGTCGTACCCGAAGACGAAGGGTCCCGTACCACCGTACAATATTTTACTTTAGTACTTATTTTAATTTTTTATTTATTTATTAGGATCTCCAACGAAAGATATACACAAATCAAGATATAACAATAATAAACAAAAGGTATTACATAAGTGTACTCCTTCACTCATAGGAGACCACAGCATGCACAATAAGTTAACAACTAGCTAAAAAATATTTAAATAAAATTTTGTAAGCAAAGAAACAAAAAAAAAAAACAATTAATAAATACATACATAGTTTTTGTATAATAATATAATTGAGATGTATGAACGTAGATGAGGCGAAAGAAGTATGTAAGGATAGCAGGTGGCGTTCTATAGTTTCTGCCTGCCCCCATGGGAAAAAGGCGTGAGTTTATGTATGTATACATAGTAAAGTAAAAACAAACAACATTCTTGTATGAGAACCCTCTTCGATTTTGATTTTAATGTTGTTTCTAATTATTTGTTGCCATACCAGCAATAGTAACACACAAAACTCTATGAAAATTAGAAGCGTAAGGGCTAATTTTTCAATCGTCACATAACTTTTATCCGAGTTGTAAATTGACAGTTTCTCAGCATTTCTATTGAAAATATGTCAACCCGCCATATTTGTTCTTCTAATAAAAGTTATCTAACGATTGAAAAATCGGTCTTAAGTCTATTACGGTTCAAAACAGCCCTCTGACAGGCAGGCAGATATCGCATTCTTAGTAGTAGGCTCCCAGCCCTGTGACAGGCAGGCAAGCAGCGGATCCTTAGTAGTAGGGTCCCGTTTAGACCCTTTGGTTACGGAATCCTAAAAAACGAATAAACAAGTTTTATGTTTTTGGCAGCCGACTTTCTTCATGAACTTGAATATGAGGTCAACAAACAAGTTAACTGATTCCGAGCTATATTTTCTTGTCTCGAACATTTGCCAAGTTTTTTTTTCGCAATCTCTAGCTAAGCAAAGGTCATACTTTCTTGCCTTGAACGAGAAATAAGGTGCCAAGTTTTCTGTTCCGCATGTAATAATTATTAACTAGCTTCAGCCCACGAATTCGTCCGCGTCAAAGTTCATAGTATTATAACACGAGAACCGTAAAATTCCGGAATAAAAATTAGCGTATGTGTTATTTGACACTAGAATCTATCTCTATGCCAAATTTTATCCAAATTCGTTAAGCCGTTATGACGTGATTGAGTAACAAACATACATCCAAACTTTTGCATTTATAATGGTAGAAGAATTTAGTTTAAAGACATTCATCATCTGCCTAGCCTTTTCCCAACTGTGTTGGGGTCGGCTTCCAGTCTAACCAGATGCAGCTTAATACCAGTATTTTACATGGAGCGACTGCCTATCTGACCTCCACAACCCAGTAACTAGGTAATACGATACCCCTAGGTAAAGACTAGTTGTCAGACTTTCAAGCTCCTGACTACTTTTAACGACAGTCAAAGATCCACGTATGACAGCCGGGACCAACAGCTTAACGTGCTTTCCGAGGCACGGAGCGATGTCAGTGATGTCTAAGATAAACATTAGTTTAAAGATATTATTCATATCAATCAAAAATGAAACTAAAGTGCTTTATAATAGTCTTATTTCCATTAATTTCCAATTCGAAGATAGATTTCAATCGAATAACTTTACGACACGCACTGGTGTTTCTTTATCGATCTTCACTTGTTATTGGAAGCAATCAGACTGTTTAGTGCAGAGGTCGCCATACTTTTGGATTCGGGTAGAAATCCATCAATATAACAAGCTACTATAATAAAAAAAAATATAAAAAAACACGACTGCAATAATTGCACATATTTGTACTTTGTTTACTCGTCAGTTTTTTTTAAGACGTTTTTTATTTACTTGTCAAATTCTAGACGATAAACATAGACACGAACAGATTCATTTAAAAACATAATTGAGGCTGGTATTAATTTAAGTTTTAAAGTGACCACACAGGATTCTTTTTATTTTTAACTTGCCTACTCGGAAAGATGCAAGGATTGTAACGATACCCCATACATCTAAATCGGTTCAGGCGTTTAAAAGTTATGGTGGAATAAAGAATCTCTCATACATACATACATTAACCCTGAACACATAGCACTCCTTTTTTTGGGGCAGTCGTGTAAAAAGGTCTGTTTTTTTCATATGGTATAGTGTTTACTCACTTTGATAGATAATGAGAAATTTACATATAGACAAGATAGCAGTCAACAGAAAGTTATTCACTCACTCATCACGAAATACCGAAAACCGCTCGACGTATAAAGATGAAATTTGGTGGTGGGGTAGTTTATAGGTAGTAAATGTCCACTAAGGAAGGATTTTTCAAAGTTCCAGCACCTAGGGGAATGAAACAGGGTCCAAAGTTTGTATGGAGAAATCAACTTTGACGCGGATGAAGTCGATGAAGCTAGTTTGGTATATTTGCTTGCAAGCATTCGGTCATACCAATCTTTCGGTAGATTTATCTCACCTTAAGATAACAATTCCGAGCGAAAGTGTTAAGGAAGTTTGTTTCCGATGCTCAGGTGCTCAGTATGCGATGCTCAGCTGTCTACATGGTACTTCGAGAAGGCGGGCCTGCTGTTCTGCCAGAACGACTACTGGGCGCGCTACGGCGAGAGCTGCCAGCAATGTGCACAGGTAATACATACATCTATTATATCTATACAAATATGCAAAAATGAACCCCTTTTTCTCTTGGTCATCACGCGTGAACGCCTGGACCAATTTCACTAATTCTTTTTTGTTGTGTTTTTTATTGCTAAATATGATTAAATTTGCAATAAAAAAATATTGAGGTCAATAATCGAGATAAAAACTATCATACCTTTTAATTTTGACAACATAACATACAATAAGCTAAACTTTATAAAAAATGGTAAAGCGGTTCTGAGGATTATCTCGGTCAAACGTCGTGACGTGAGATTTTTTTTAAAAATAAAATCTTGTAATAGAGCTCACGATTTTTAAAATTATTTCTTTTCAAAGCACCTAAAATATCCTTACTATAATATTATAATTAACTTTATATTATGTATCTATATCTAAATATAAACAGTGATTTTTCACTCCGAAAACAATTGTTTCCCAGCTACAATTTTGGGTTATTTAGTTTTGATTCGCAGTATGTGTACAAAAAATCAAAGAATACTCATTTAAAACCAACTTTATTTACCATTAAATGAATATTAGTTAAAGTTGGCATATTACTTTCATTTTAAATGGAAAAACAGGCTTCAGCAATGGTAGGATTCGTCACGTCCTGCTAAATACGTGCTTAGTAGAAGTACGTGCGAGCTTCGTTTTTTTGACCCATTATTTTATTCGTGAATAGAAAAGCGTTGAGTTTTTTACTCGAGTGTTAAAATAAGAATGGCTTTAGTTTTTGAGTACCTACCTAAGAGTCAATGACACTCGTACTGCAAGAATGAACATAATAAATTAGAAGAACTCATAACATAACATTACGTCTGTTATCCCTGAAGGGTTAGGCACAGGTGTAGCCATTAGTACACCCATATTTCGCCAGTTATGTTTAAGTCCCATGCTATAGGGGGCGAGCCTATTGCCATCAACCGGGCACAAATCTAGACTCCGAGGCTACTACTGAGAAATTTCTGATAGAAAAACCCAATAACACTATGTCCGAGCTGGGAATCGAACTCAAGACCTCATGCTCAGCAGCCGCCGACCACCAAAACAAATCAGGCAGTTAATAATGAACTTGATAAATCAGAAGAATTCGTCTATAATTCGTTTACGAATATTCTTTTTTGTAAATGTAATATAAAATGAATATTTATATGGTATACATTTGTAAACTATTGATCTGATTATAACTGGCAAAATGTGCGTTACTATTGGATACACCTCTGCCTAACCCTTCGGGGATTACAGGCGTGATGTTATGTTATGTATGATCTGATTATGATGATGCAAATTAACTCACCAAATGAGATTTTTTTTTTTTCGCAATCTTGCTATAGAATACGATTATTCACATTTTTCGGACTAACTGACCGACTCCTTGACAATTCAAAAGTGCCTGTAAATGGTCTAATTGAAATAAATCAGTATAACAACGACAGTATAAATATGACTCACAGAGATGTGTTCCGTCCGACGGCTCGTGCGCAACTGAGCCGCTCAACTAGTAGTCGCTGTGACCCCTTACGGGGGCACGGCAAGCGGGATCGGGGCGAGGCCCCCTGCCCGCGGAAGCTATACCGCGGCCCGTGACTACGGGCCCGTCATTTGATTGCCTTATAGGCGCATTAGTGTGGATGCTAGGTGTGTCTGGGGGAGCGCCGGCGCGTTGTGCCTTGTCGCACAACGCCGCCTGCTTCACGGCTCTCCGGCGGTCCGCCTCCGCCGGATGAGACCCCCAGTTACCTGGGGGAGGTACAGCATAAGGTGACCAGCGACAGGAAAGTCGGCTTTAGTGGCGCGCCCTCAGATGATTTAGAGAGGTCCCCCGCCTTCCCGCTTCCAGGTCTAGCCGGTTACGTTCAGGCAGAGGGGCCGGAGTGTGTGTGGGGGCGGTATTGTGCTGTGTGACACCGCCCAGTGGGCACGAGTACAGAGCGCGTCCGCGCCGCGCCTGTATCGTGTGATGATTGCGTAGTGGAGTCTGTGCATGTGTGCTGGTCGGCGCGCGTCGCGCCTATATTAACTTAGAGCGCGGCGCACGTCGGGCGTATGTAGTGCATGTGGAGTGTCACTGAGTGAGAGGGCCGCGTGTAGGTGTATGCGGCCTCCTCGTGAGGTCAAGTCCGGGGGGTGGAGGAGCTTGTGTCCGGCAGCAGGTCGCGCGGCAGAGGACGTCTGTCGGGCGGGCGAGTCTGCCAGGGGGCTATCTCGTTGAGATGCGCCCAGGCAGATTTATCCGCACGCGCGAACATGGTGGCCGCCAGGCGGGCGACGAAGTCATCCAGGCTCTCGATTCGCAGGTCGCGTTGTATTACGCGGTTCCTCACGAAGCGAGGGGCGTCGACGATTCTCCGCAGCGCAAGGCTTTGCTGCGCGCGGAGAGGCTTGCGAGATGACTCGCTCGTGAGGGCGAACCAGGCCGGGGCGGCGTACGTCAGCAAGGAGCGGACGTACAGCTTGTACACCCCCAGCTTGGCTCGCAGCGGGAGGCGTGACGAGAGCACTGGATAAAGCTGCGCGCGGGCAGCCCTGCACCTAGCGGAAACTTGCCGGACATGGCCGACGATCGATGGTCACCCCAAGTATTTCACCTGGGAGGACCACGCGATGTCGACTCCGTGTAGAGTCAGGGGTGGTGGGTAGTGGGCGCATCCGGAGAGGAGCGCCTGCGTCTTACCCACGCTCACCGACAACCGCCATTTCGACAGCCACTCGGGGAGGAGGTCGAGGGCGCGCTGCATTTTGACGGCCGCGTGTCTCGCGTTCAGCGAGGTGGTGATGTACGCGGCGTCGTCAGCGTACAGCGCGAGCGTCGAGTCCTTTGTCGTGGGGATGTCGTCGGTGTAACATGAGTAACACAGGGGCGAGAGGCAGCTGCCCTGCGGCACTCCTGCTCTCACCGGGCGCGCACTAGAGAGCGCGCCGTCGACCACCACCCTGACGGTCCTGTTTTGGAGAAAAGAGGCAACCACGTTAATCACGCGACGGGGCGCGTCCGACAGCGATAGCTTATAGACAAGCCCCTCGTGCCAGACGCGGTCGAACGCCTTTTCCATGTCGAGGAGTACTGCAACTGCGTCCTCCTTCTTGTTCAACGACGATGCTAGCAGGTGCAGCACTCTCGACAGCTGGAGCGTCGTGCTGTGTTCCGAGCGGAACCCGAACTGGTCCGGTCGGAGCTTCACGTGGGGCGTGAGGTGTCGCAGCAGGAGTTTTTCAAACACCTTGGAGATGGTTGGCAGCAGGGAACTGAGTCGCTCTGTGGCTGTCGCCTGTATTTATAGACACTAACCACGTGCTTGGCGCACGTGTTTGAGTTTTTAGGTTAGGATTCAAACTTTGTAAATAACAATCAGTATAACAACGACAGTATAAATATGACTCACAGAGATGTGTTCCGTCCGACGGCTCGTGCGCAACTGAGCCGCTCTGTGGCTGTCGCCTGTATTTATAGACACTAACCACGTGCTCGGCGCACGTGTTTGAGTTTTTAGGTTAGGATTCAAACTTTGTAAATAACAATCAGTATAACAACGACAGTATAAATATGACTCACAGAGATGTGTTCCGTCCGACGGCTCGTGCGCAACTGAGCCGCTCTACTAGTAGTCGCTGTGTCCCCTTACGGGGGCACGGCAAGCGGGATCGGGGCGAGGCCCCCTGCCCGCGGAAGCTATACCGCGGCCCGTAACAACGGGCCCGTCATTGGGTTGCCTTATAGGCATATATGTGTGGATGCTAGGTGTGTCTCGGGGAGCGCCGGCGCGTTGTGCCTCGTCGCACAACGCCGCCTGCTTCACGGCTCTCCGGCGGTCCGCCTCCGCCGGATGAGACCCCCAGTTACCTGGGGGAGGTCCAGCAGAAGGCGACCAGCGACAGGAGAGTCGGCTTTAGTGGCGCGCCCTCAGATGATTTAGGGAGGTCCCCCGCCATCCCGCTTCCAGGTCTAGCCGGTTACGTTCAGGCAGGGGGGCCGGAGTGTGTGTGGGGGCGGTATTGTGCTGTGTGACACCGCCCAGTGAGCACGAGTACAGAGCGCGTCCGCGCTGCGCCTGTATCGTGTGATGCTTGCGTAGTGGAGTCTGTGCATGTGTGCTGGTCGGCGCGCGTCGCGCCTATATTAACTTAGAGCGCGGCGCACGTCGGGCGTATGTAGTGCGTGTGGAGTGTCACTGAGTGAGAGGGCCGCGTGTAGGTGTATGCGGCCTCCTCGTGAGGTCAAGTCCGGGGGGTGGAGGAGCTTGAGTCCGGCAGCAGGTCGCGCGGCAGAGGACGTCTGTCGGGCGGGCGAGTCTGCCAGGGGGCTATCTCGTTGAGATGCGCCCAGGCAGATTTATCCGCACGCGCGAACATGGTGGCCGCCAGGCGGGCGACGAAGTCATCCAGGCTCTCGATCCGCAGGTCGCGTTGTATTACGCGGTTCCTCACGAAGCGAGGGGCGTCGACGATTCTCCGCAGCGCAAGGCTTTGCTGCGCGCGGAGAGGCTTGCGAGATGACTCGCTCGTGAGGGCGAACCAGGCCGGGGCGGCGTACGTCAGCAAGGAGCGGACGTACAGCTTGTACACCCCAAGCTTGGCTCGCAGCGGGAGGCGTGACGAGAGCACTGGATAAAGCTGCGCGCGGGCAGCCCTGCACCTAGCGGAAACTTGCCGGACATGGCTCCTCATACAGAGCCGACGATCGATGGTCACCCCCAAGTATTTCACCTGGGGGGACCACGCGATGTCGACTCCGTGTAGAGTCAGGGGTGGTGGGTAGTGGGCGCATCCGGAGAGGAGCGCCTGCGTCTTACCCACGTTCACCGACAACCGCCATTTCGACAGCCACTCGGGGAGGAGGTCGAGGGCGCGCTGCATTTTGACGGCCGCGTGTCTCGCGTTCAGCGAGGTGGTGATGTACGCGGCGTCGTCAGCATACAGCGCGAGCGTCGAGTCCTTAGTCGTGGGGATGTCGTCGGTGTAACATGAGTAACACAGGGGCGAGAGGCAGCTGCCCTGCGGCACTCCTGCTCTCACCGGGCGCGCACTCGAGAGCGCGCCGTCGACCACCACCCTGACGGTCCTGTTTTGGAGAAAAGAGGCAACCACGTTAATCACGCGACGGGGCGCGTCCGACAGCGATAGCTTATAGACAAGCCCCTCGTGCCAGACGCGGTCGAACGCCTTTTCCATGTCGAGGAGTACTGCAACTGCGTCCTCCTTCTTGTTCAACGACGATGCTAGCAGGTGCAGTACTCTCGACAGCTGGAGCGTCGTGCTGAGCCGCTCTGTGGCTGTCGCCTGTATTTATAGACACTAACCACGTGCTCGGCGCACGTGTTTGAGTTTTTAGGTTAGGATTCAAACTTTGTAAATAACAATCAGTATAACAACGACAGTATAAATATGACTCACAGAGATGTGTTCCGTCCGACGGCTCGTGCGCAACTGAGCCGCTCTGTTTTTTTTTTTTTTTTTTTTCGGTATTGCACCTCGCAGGTCAACCTATGAGGTTGTCGGCTGCTTAACCGGGCTTTCCTGTGGTGCCTTAAATGAATTTAAGGCCTCCAGCCAGGGCTTAAAATAACTTACAAACTAAGCGACTACACGCTAAGGGCACCCCCTGTGGGGTACGGGCCTCGGCTTAGGGCGTCGCTGGGGGAGGGCAGCAAAGGGACAGGCTGGATCTGGTCAGTATTATTTAGGGACGGATTTAAAGCTACAGGCTCAGCGGCGCGGGCTGGCACGAGCAAGGGACGGGGCGGAGATGAACAGGGACGTCGCGACGGACCTCGGCGGCGAGGTCGGAATGACGGCGGTCTGTGTTTGTACTTTCGTAATGTACTGGTTTCTTTGTTACTCTCCTGGAGGAGAGTAATGGCATCGTCGGGGATGGTCAGAGTATGTCTCGGTCGGCGAGTCTTACTAATACGGGAGGGGGTGTATCGGGCGGCCGATGCGATCAGGGGATTGGGGTGTTTTTCAGCAGTGTCGAAGAAGCGCTTGGCGGTGCGTTTCATGAACTGCTGGATGGTGGGGATTCTCAGATCGAGATGGAGATTCTCGTTGCGAAGGTAGTACGGGGCTCCCGTGGCCTTACGCAAGAAACGGTTTTGTAGGGTTTGCATCCTATGGAGACGGTATGCCTTTGCGTGTGCGAATACGGCACAGGCGTAGGTCATGATGGGACGAATGCACGCCGTGAAGATGCGCAATTTGCACTTGAGTGACAACTTGCTGCGTGCATTTAGCATGGGGTGAAGCCTACCGAGAGCGAAAGCGGCGCGCGAACGAACCGCCTTAATGTGCTCTCCGAAAGTGAGGTGGTGGTCGAGGATCACACCGAGGTATTTGGCTCGCTTTTCCCAAGGGATCGGCTTGCCGTACATGGTGATGGGACTAGGGGGGGTGAGGGATGAGCGCGGTTTAGAGAAGAGGACCGCTTGGCTCTTGTCCGGGTTGACCTCGATTCTCCATTTCCGGAACCAAGCGCCTAGGGCGCTTGCGGCGATTTGGAGAGTGCGGGCGATGGAGGCTGGGCTGCGACCGGTGTAATAAATAGCCGTATCGTCAGCGAAAAGGGCCAGCTGGGTCTTGCTATTTTTTGGGATGTCGCTGGTGAACAGCGTGAACAGAAGCGGGGATAGGACGGAGCCTTGAGGGACTCCGGCGCATATGGGGTGGGGAGAGGAGAGCGCACCTTCAATGCGGTAACGAAAGGTACGATTAGACAGAAAGTCTCGTATGATGAGTACGAGGCGGTCAGGCACTCCGATCTGGTAGAGCTTGTATATTAAGCCATTGTGCCAGACTTTATCGAAAGCTTTCGCTATGTCGAAGAAGAGGGCGCCCGTCAGAGAGCCACGTTGAAAGCCAACGCTTATGTGCTCGACGATGCGGTGGACTTGTTGGACGCAACAATGGTGGGAACGAAATCCGAATTGTTCGTCCGGGATGAGGCTCTTTGCTTCGACATAATCTTTGAGGCGCTTATAAATAAGCCTCTCGTAGATTTTGCCGAGAACGTTGAGCAGACTGATGGGTCGATAGCTCGAAGGCTCCGACTTGGGTTTGCCGGGTTTGGGAATGCCAATGACGGTGGCTTCTTTCCACGTCCCGGGGAAGATGTTGTTGCTCATGGCGCCATTGAAGATGGCAGTCATAAGCATTATGAGAGGGGCAGGGAGGAGTTTGAAAACCCTGTTCGTGATTCCGTCAGACCCAGGGGCTTTCCGGGGTCTGAGGTTTTTGATGATGTCCTGCACCTCGTCAGGGGTGACGGGGGGCAGTGGGTCGTCGGGGTCTTCGACGGGTGGAATGGCAGCTCTACGTTCGACTTCGGCGTCAACCCTGGAAAGGTGAGCTTCATCTACAGGTTGAGTGCTCGGGGTGCATTGGGCCTCAAGACTGTCGGCTAGACATTCAGCCTTTTCGTCGTTGTCGAAAGCGACGGTTTTGTCGGGGCGAGTGAGAGGAGGCATGGCGGCCTCTCTGGTGGAGCGTAGCCTCCTCTGTAGCTCCCAGAAGGCTAGGTGGGTGGGCTCCAGTTCGCTAAGCGTCTTTTCCCAGCTAGCGTTACGCCACTCATCTATGCGGTTCTTTACAGCACGCTGTAGAGATCGCATGTGAGCTTTGTTCGCGTCACAGGGGAAAGCGCTATACGCACGGATGGCCGCGTTCTTCTCGGTCATCAGAGCACGCACATCGTCCGGTAGTTTCCAGCGGTGATCGTTCACCACCGGAACCTCCCTTGAACAATCGTTCAGGACGGATTGTACGTGTTCCGTGAAGGAGTTAATCGCGCCCGTCGTGTCTGCGACTGAAACGATGTGGTCGGGGATAGCGTCCAGGTGAGGCGACGTGACGGACTTTAAGCTTTCGCTTACTTTCCTCCAGTCGGTTATCACTTGGGTCGGGGGGGGGGTTGGCTGGGATCATAGGGACCTGAGCGAGGAGCTAGTTCCATGATGACCGGACGGTGGTCGGAGTCGAGCTCGGGGAGCGCTTCAATAGAATGCAAACGGAGATTTACATTCTTGAGGAGCGCTACATCGAGGATGTCGGGGAGGTGATTTGGGTCGTGGGGGAAGTGAGTGGGAGTCATCGGAGCGATGACGTCAAAGTTGAGGGTGGCACAGAGGTTGAACACGATTTTACCTCTGGTAGAGGTCGTGTTGCAGTTCCAGGCGGGGTGTTTGGCGTTGAGATCGCCCGCTAGTATAACGGAGTCACTCAGGCCAAGAAGAGCGGAAAGATCGTTGGTGAGCAGAGTTGGGTCCTCTGAGGACGAAGGAGGGATGTAGGCAGAGATAATGGTAATCGGCTGATGACCAGTCATGCCGAGCCGACAGAGTGAGACCTCGAGGCGAGAGAGGGGGGGAGGGTCCATAGGGATGCAGTACAGTTCCTTTCTGTAATATATGAGGGTGCCGCCCTTGTGACAGCGAGACCTATCGTTGCGAACTAACCGATAGTTTGCAATTCTCGGGTCACGATGGCGGGGCTTCAGGAATGTCTCCTGTACTAGGAGTATGTCGAGATGATGATCGCGGAGGAAGGTGGCGATCTCATCCCGCTGACCATTGATGCCATTTGCGTTGAAGAAGCCTAACTTGAGGGAACGGGGTTTGGTACTACAAAGCTTTTTACTATCCATTATGGTTTAGGACGGTAAAGCTTTTCTAGGACACGCGTAATTGCGGGGTACGCGTCGAACACTTTCCCTATGGCTGTAAGGTCAGCATTGCAAGCAATGATTTCCTGAGCCATAGTTACGGCGTCCGGGTTAACGTAGATGCTGAAGGCGTCCGATAAGATTTGGACGTGTTCAGCGTTGGGGATAGCGGCCACGGGGCCGGTGCGGGCGGGAGAGGGCGCGGCTGGGGCTACAGGGGCAGCCTTTGTGGGAGGAATCTTTTTGGGGGCGGATTGAGGAGCAGGGGCGGCAGGGGCCGGCGGCGCTGAGATAGGGGCTGGCTGTGGGGTGGCCAGTGCTGGGAAGGCTCTCTGGTGGTTGAGCGTGTTCCAGGGGGAGGGCCTCTGAGGGCTGAGACGCTCGGGCATCTGTGAGGAGGGAACCTTCACAGATGGGCTTTCCCTTTGCTGGCGGGCGTTTGCACGCTTTACCAACTTGGGAGAAGAGGATTTAGGGGCCTTGGGACAGCCGCGGTAGTTAGCCGGGTGTCCTGACTGGCCACATAGTACGCAGCTAGGCGGTTCTGTACATAGCTCACGCTCCTTTGGGCGTGGGCAATCGGCAGTGCCGTGCTCCCCCAGACACTTAACGCATCTCGGGGTCGCGAAACAGTTGCGCTGTACGTGGCCATACAGTTGGCAACGGTGACATTGGCCGACTACGTTGGCCTTGTAGGGCTTCTCTATGGAGATGCCAGAAAGGGAGCAAATTGACTTCACCTTGAAGATGGGGTGATGGCCTTCTGTGGGGTCACAGACGACCAGGACGGTGTCAAAGGCGGGGCCGCCCCTCGCTTTGTGCAGGCGATGGACTGCCGAGACGGGGACCTTTTGGGAGTGGAGGTCGTTGAGGATGTCCTCAACTGGGATCTCTTTTGGGATGCGCCGGATCACCACTCGGGTGGGCGCTTCCTCGGGGAGGGAATAGGTGTGGAACGAGACGTTCCTCACCTTCAGTAGGCTGGTTAGTTCCCTGTGGTCTTTTGCCGTGGGAACTTGGACTTTAATGCCCTGCAGGGTAGTGCGGGCGTTGGTGTAAGTGATCTTGCGATCATTACACCACTTGGAGACCTCCGTCCATTTGGCCTTGTCTTGAATGAACAAGGGCGGCGGGGGTTTGAGCTTCTTCTTTGAAGCTAAGGCGGGGTTGGGAGTAAGGGGGCTAGGGGGGCGGCTGGACTCGGAAGTCGAGACAGCGTTGACGGTGGGACTAGGGGTCGGGAGGGACGCGGGGGAGGTCGTTGCTACGACCTTTTTGGCTTTGGTAGCCTGAGAGGGAGACTTTCCCTTCTTCCTCTTGCCTCCGCTGCCGACGACTTGGTAGTCGTCGTCCGAGGAGGAAGCGGAGGAGGATAGGGAGTCCTCAGAATCGGAGACAGGGGCAGAAGGGTGGTCACGTGGGACCGAGGTGTCCATGCTTTCGGACGAGTCGGGGTTTGCAGCTGCGACACGCAGCTGCGAGGCGCCCATTGTTTGCGAAACAATGGCGGCGGGAACAATGGCGGTCGGCACATTGTGTGCTTCCGCGTAGGGATTTATTGTCTCGATGGACAATAATGAAGGAATGTCCCGTGAAGGCATTGATGGTGCCGACACTGGAATTCCTTTGTCAACGGGCGGCGGGGAAGCGGGGCTGTCGAGTACATCGCTAAAGCTAGCGATGCTTTCCTCGATCGGGGAAGAGTTTTGCTGCAGAGCAGCAAACTTCTTGCCATACTTGGCAATGAATTCGGGGTCCTTGAAGAGGACCTCCTTGACGAACGCAACGATAATTGCGTCCGACATCATCGAAGAGGGAGGGGAATCGCGGGAGAAATTGTCGCAGGGGAACCTAACTGTATCCTAACTGCCTAGCTCCCCGGGTGGACAGGCCCGGGGATGTGTGACCCTCCCTGCCGGGTGTAGACAGGGAGGTGAGTACCTACTGGTGTGCCCTAAGCTTGTAAACCCGTCGCCAGTCTTATTGTGCGAACGGGGCCCTGACCAGTCTAGTGCGAAGGGTGTAGACACGCCCAACCGACACTAGGTGTGTAGCTGTGAACGAAACCAGAGACTAGGCACGACTAGGAGACCCCCCAAGGCCGTGACACTAGCTCCCGACTCCAATTGACTGCCTCACCCTGAAGGGGGTCGGCGGGTGTGATTGGGGCAACACCCCCTCGGCTTCGTTGGCACCGTAAGGTATCCACCGAGGACCACGAAACTGTGGATTTAAGCCCTGAAGGGGCCAAGTGAAGCTAACACAACAACACGCGGGTTAAAGAAATAATTAATCGTCCGCTGCCTTGAAAAAGGCGGCTTCCGATCGATAAGGTTGTAGTCTGCTGACTACAGGAGTCGTCGCGGCGGGCGCAACGAGAAGTGGCGGGAAGTCGAGAGCGGGCGCGGAGCGAAGCGCAGCACGTCCGTTCGCGGCGAGCGTCGAGCGAAGAGTGTGTGAGCCGCTCTGTGGCTGTCGCCTGTATTTATAGACACTAACCACGTGCTTGGCGCACGTGTTTGAGTTTTTAGGTTAGGATTCAAACTTTGTAAATAACAATCAGTATAACAACGACAGTATAAATATGACTCACAGAGATGTGTTCCGTCCGACGGCTCGTGCGCAACTGAGCCGCTCTGTGGCTGTCGCCTGTGTTTACAGACACTAACCACGTGCTCGGCGCACGTGTTTGAGTTTTTAGGTTAGGATTCAAACTTTGTAAATAACAATCAGTATAACAACTACAGTATAAATATGACTCACAGAGATGTGTTCCGTCCGACGGCTCGTGCGCAACTGAGCCGCTTTGTGGCTGTCGCCTGTATTTATAGACACTAACCACGTGCTCGGCGCACGTGTTTGATTATTATTATTATTGATTATTATAAATAAATAGGCCGATCCGATATCTTATACTAACTTTTCCAAGTCTAAAATCTTGGAAATTCATAAATCGATTTGAATATTATCATTGACTTGGAGGTTAAGCTGATTAATGGTTTTGATTTTATGCGCCCTGAACTCCTTGTCTCCAGGTGATAACAGGTCCAGTGATGGCGGCGGGCGAGCACCGCTTCCACCCGGAGTGCTTCGCGTGCGTGGCGTGCGCCGCGCACATAGAGGACGGGGAGCCCTACGCGCTGCTCGAGCGCTCCAACTTGTACTGGTAAGATTGTTGTAACACGCGTTTTTACTCGCGAAAAGGGTTTACCTGTTTGAGAATTGAAGTACGTAAGTTACCTTATATGAAGAAGAACAAATAAGAAATACTTGTCTCTTTTTATAGCGGTAGTTGCTACGGCAGCACAATGTCGGTGTCGCACTCCATCCGCGTGGTGGAGGTGCCGCCGGCCAGCGTGCGCGTTGCTCATGCGCAGCCACACACCATCACCGTTAAAGAGTAAGTCGCTCACTATTCTGTACTTTAACAAACTAATTAAAGTACGTAAAGTCGGCTTTTAACCAAGGTTTAACTAAAACTAATAACTTTAATCGCTTGGTAATTTCCGTTCATCGGTTTGTCGTACTTCATTACTTTCGATCATTATAACAATTACCGGGTAAACGGGCTGAATAGAGAGGCAGGGGTGAATCGAGACGGAACTTTAAAAGGGGTTTTAACGTTAAACCAATAAAGTTTGTCGCCAACAAGGAGACCTATTTGTAAATTATAATTCAGTAAAAACATATTAACATTAAAATCTCTTTTAAAGTTTCTTCGCGATTCACTCCTGCCTTTCTATTCATCCCATTTTAAGTAAGTGTATTTCCCTGACAATAATTATGGTAAGTCGTGAGCCACTAACCCTCGTGCACTGCCGGCAGCTCGCGCTGCGGCGGCAAGCTGTCTGCGGCGGCGCGGGCGCTGCTGCGCGCCGTGCTGTCCGTGTGCATACAGCTCACGTGCCATAGGTACTGTGAGCCCTACCTTGATCACAGATTAGTGAATAGTTACTACGTAACAGATACTTCACTCAGTACAAAATTTCCAATACCTATTACGATAATTGCCTACTCCCTCGCGTCAACAACCACTGTATGCTAAAATGCGCCTAAATGCTCAAGCGTACAGCAGTGATTGCTTCGCACCGCGAGATTCCACAGTAATCGCAGGGCTGCCTCTTCGATAAAATTAAATTAACATAACTTTTTATCTATGTTATTGAGAACTGTGAATATGTTCTGACTTTTATATGGCAGTTAAAAATTTTATAATTTATAAAATATTTAACCAACTTAACAAAAGGGAGGTGATCAGACATACAGGCCATACTGAGAAGTTTGACTTGTATGGTTTGTAGGTATGTATGTTTGTGCGCGATAATCTCGCGTTTGGCTAAACCCATATCGATGCGGTTTTCAGAAAAGGACCTTTAGGAGAACGTTTTAAAATAAGTATAATACTTCTTAGTTTGATGATGATCTTCGGAGATGTTCACTAGAAATGAAAAAAAAAGCCTTAAAAAAAGAGAACCGACTTCAAATAAAGCACTAAGCCGTAAGAATTAATTTGTTTTTTTTTATGTTAGTGCTAACAGCTGGTAATTACGAATCGAAAAAGCACCGACATCAAAGAAGAAATTATTTCGTACGGTTCAGTGTTTTGAAGTCGGTTCTCTTTTTTAAAGTTTGTTTTATTATATTTGTAAGTTTGTTTTGTTTTATATATTGGTGCTGACTGTGGAAGAAACCTAGATAAAACATAATAACACGGCATCGTAATACGCGTACGAACGAACAGCACTATTAAAATTGAACGGCGTGCGCGCGCTTCGCTTGCGAAAACCGCACTGAATTTGATCCGCCGGCGGACCGAGACCGCTCGGCTGGGCGGTAGGCACTTATAGCGCGCAAGTACATGGAGTGACGGAGGCCTGCCTTGATACAGAAATACATTTTTTTTATCACGTTCCAAATTTTTTAGAGGCTTTAGGCATAATTCAAAAACGCCATTTTGGAAAAAAAATTGAGATGTTAAATTTTCGAAATAAAACATCCGGAATACGACATACCTTTTCTATTTGACGGTCCTAAGCCCGTGAAAATATAATGAGAAAATAGAAAATTTGTTACGTTTTGATTTTTATCAATGTTTGGCCCGAGTCGGGTCAGTGTTCGACGCGGCGCATAATGTCCACAACTATGTAATGCTATATCTTAATATTTTAGTACTGAGTGATACTAAAAGAAAAACACATATTTTATTATTTATATACATCATAATATTAAAATTTGGAACCTGATAAAAAAAATCTTCCTGTATAGGTACTTGCAGAGTGACTGCATGTGGTTTTTAGCGTGTGTCTTGGCTCCGTAGACAGAACTGCTTTAGAATATTATTTGTTTTCAATGATTTTTAAATCTCTTTTTTGTCTTTTATTTTCATGTAGATACAATTTTTTTTTTGCACCTGCCATTTTATCTCTTCACCCCCTTTTGGTTGACTGGTAGAGAATGCCTAAGGCATTAAGTCCGTCTTTGTACCTTTTTGTTGCATAAAGTTTAAATAAATAAGTAAATAAATAACTGCTGGAGCAAATTGCTTTGATTCATGTAGTAATGAGAAGCATGTTGATTTATGGTTAACACTAGCTTTTGCCCACGACTTCGTCCCAACGTAGCATGAGGTCTTGGCAATCGACCACTACACTAACGAGGCAGTCAAAGATAAAAAGTCAGAGATTTAAAGATAAAGATTATTTAAAAATACGCGTTATTTAAAATAAAATAAAATACACGTGAGGTAGAGGGGATTATTTAAAACAAAAATATTTACTATGTTAATACGGCTTCCAAAAGCCAATTACATTAACAACAATAAAAATAACATAACACACACATAACATGATTAATGAATGACCCCTAATTGTACGAAAGCATGCACGCATTGTTTATCAGGTTTTCATAACATTATGTATATGGGCCTATAAGTGAACGACTGAGTCACCCGCAGTGATTACTGAGTACTTGTGAATGTTTATAAATAGGTATTACACGATAAGGGTCGGTACATATCTGACGGAAAAAGCGTCGCGTATTATCGGTCGCGTAACGCCAGTATAGTCAAAACATCCAACCATACACACATAACCGAAGATGCGTTAGTGCGTCAAACATACTACAGACGATACGGTCTGTCGTATCTTTCTTCAGATGTGTATTCACCCTTATTCATTTACGTTCACCGAAATATTATGA
The DNA here is from genome assembly GCA_949774945.1 of Hoplodrina ambigua. Lineage (NCBI taxonomy): Eukaryota > Metazoa > Arthropoda > Insecta > Lepidoptera > Noctuidae > Hoplodrina > Hoplodrina ambigua. Next base: position 1,073,270 of record OX458984.1, read on the forward strand.
AGATTTTAATTATGGAGGTTGTAGCTGGGTCTTCTCCATAGGATCACGCTGCTGTGGGCTAGTCTACATTGTGAGATGGGCCGCCATAGCCGAATTTTGGTCAAGAGACTATTACATGAGATTTAAACACGGCTCCCATGTGATTCCCATCGGCTTTCCTAGACTTCAGGATACTACATAAAATGTCCATTAGGAATAATGGGATAATTAAAACAGCAGCAGCAGCCAGAGGCGTATCTAGGGCGGCGCAGGTAGGGCGCGGGCCCCGGGCGCCTATCTGAGAGAGGCAAAAATCGCCAATTATTGAAATTAAAAATCAGAATATACTATTTATTATAGTGTCGTTACGAGTCGTCAGAAGCTTGAAAGTCTGACAACCAGTCTTACCTAGGGGTATCGTATTATTATCAGTTACTGGGTTGTGGAGGTCAAATAGGCAGTCGCTCCATGTAAAATACTGGTACTCAGCTGCATCCGGTTAGACTGGAAGCCAACCCCAACATAGTTGGGAAAAGGCTAGACAGGCAGACTATTTAATAAAGTGTATTTCGATTTTTAATTTATTTTATTTCAAAAGACAGCTGTGACGACAATGTTGTGCCAACTTAATTTACTATTTATTAATTTGAAAGCAATAAAAATCAATTTTTACATTTAATTAAAAATTTATCGGGTTTAAATAAAGTGTTTCTTTAGAGAAGTTATGTCTTGGAATTATTGATTCCCCAATTGCTTAGGTACTACTTTTCCTTACTCCTATATTTGCGCGACTGCTGTGAGGTCTTGGGTACGATTCCCAAGTCGGGCAAAGTGTTATTGAGTTTTTCCATCAGGAATTTCTCAGTAGCAGCCTCGGAGTCTGGATTTGTGCCCGGTTGATGGCAATAGGCTCGCCCCCTATTACATGGGGCTAAAAACATAACTGGCGAAATGTGGGTGTACTAATGGGTACACCTCTGCCTAACCCTTCGGAGATAACAGGCGTGATGTTATGTTATGTTATGTATTTCTAACAGTTGTCAACCCTGTGACACACATGCGTTTTTCCGTGTCTGTGTGTCACGTAGGTACCTACGCATGGACACATTATTACAAATTACTTCACACACCGATCAGTCGATAACTTCATTTGATTCGTCAATCAATATGGTTTACTTGTTTACATCTGTTTAATTTCTCTCTTTTACAATATCTTGGTGAAAAATAAAAAAATTCAGTGTTTTAATTATGGTGACGGTTTGTTTAAGGTAATTTTGAATTGTTATGTCATTGTTAAATATGTTATTTTAGGAATTACAACACAAAGGAAAAATTATATTCAATCATTTTAATTTTATGATTTACTAGTTTATGTCCGCGATTTCGTCCGCGTCAAAGGGATTATCCCACGGGAACCGTAACTTTTTTGGGATAAAAGTAGCCTATGTGCTATTCCAGACTATAATCTATATCTGTGCCAAATTTTATCTAGTTCCGTTCAGCCGTCCTGGCGGAATTGAGTAACAAACATTAATCCATCTATATTTTCGTATTTATTATAGTAGTAAAATTTAGTAGTAGATAATGAAGCTATTTATAAGGTGCAATATAATTTAAAAAAAAAAACCGAAACGGGGTCATTGAACTCATCATAATAAATAACTTTTACTATGAAACCAACCCACAAATCAATTTGGTAATCCATGTATTTTCTCGAGTTATATGTAATGACACAAATAAATCATCCTCGTATCATACATTCAGTGTTTGTCGACAAGGAAAAATGCTTTCAATTTATACATTTAGTACAGTGTTGTGTTCGTTACCGCATGCGCTTGCGCCGGTGTAGGTACTAACGGCGTTATTGAAGTGCACTTTAAACTCTCACTATATCACGCCACTTGTGGAGCATGTAAAACCGCAAATTATGACTAAAAGCATTTTTACTTTTGCAATTTACAAATATAGAAACAATTGATCGGCCAGTTTTAATTTATCAATGGCTAATGAACTTTAATGAGTCACAATTACAGTTGAAAGTTGTGTACAATGTAGAGTTCTGCGGCATTTAATTTTACTGTCTTGCACAAGACAATTTAAAACTCTACTTGTTCAGTTAAACTACTATAACTGGCGCGCCCCTCCATATTGCTATTTCAATGTAGTCATGTCCATATGAAAGAGTTTCTATGTAGTTGTAAGTATTCGTCTTCAGAAGCAGGCCGGCAGATTTGTTGGTCAACTAATCATAACTAGCAAGACCGCGCAAGACAACGCACGTGTCAATTTCGTAGTATGTCAGTGTAGCGCCATACTAATTATAATGAGTAACAAATCGATGATTTGTTTTTGTTTAGAAAGCCGTCTCAGTACGCACACATATGCGGTGTGAGTCTTGTAAATATTTTCAAATGTTTTGTATTTGTGGAGGGGCTCGCCGTGTTATAGCAGTTTATCTCTGCTTGTGATGCATTTTAGTTAGTTATCAATTAAAGAATGAAAACTGCACGAGCTATATACCTCTAGCTTTATTGCTTCTCCAATATTTCTCATACTTCAATGTTTCAGGATCGATTCGTCGTGCGGTGTGCTGACGCTGCACATCGGAGACAGGATCCTTGAAATCAACGGCACTCCGGTTAAGAACAGACCGCTGGATGAGATCGAGAGGGCGCTGGGTAGACCAGATGCGGTCATACAGGTAAATGTAGAAATTTAAACGTTTAGGTCATAGAAAAAAAGTAGCTCTTTATACCGCATCTTAACAAGATTTAAGAAAAAAAATGAATGTGACAACTTGTTAAGCGCGCGTAAGCTGCTGAGATTGGCTGTCGACAATTCTGTCAGCCAATCACCGTAGCTTGATAATTTTTATGACCTCGTTCAAACTTTAAATACCGGGTAAAACGGGGTGAATCGAGGCGGAACTTTAAAAGAGATTTTAAAGTTAAACTAATAAAGTTTGTCGCCAACAAGGAGACCTATTTGTAAATTATAATTCAGTAAAAACAGTAAAGTCTTTTTTGCCAACAAACTATATTATTTTAACATTAAAATGTCTATTAAAGTTTCGTTACGATTCACCCTAACTACCACCGTTTTAGTTTCCTATTAAGAGAGTCTTGCAAATTATGTAAATCTTCTTTTTTTTAGTTCCGACGATACACTTATACTAATTAGATTCACTGTAAAAACCGTTTTCTTTCAATTTCAGCTGACCATAGAACACACACCAGAAACAAACACAAAACGCACACAAGCAACCGCAACACACGCGCACACGCAGACAGAAGAAGACAAAACAAAACACGACAGATCGCCCGTCGAAAGGAAAATAATCACCAAAGATGACAATCAGAGACACTCGTGCGAGAAGGAGAGGAAAGATATGGAGGGGAAGAAAGAGAGACTGTTCAAGAGGAAGGGGGGAGAGGATGGGGGGAAGTGGGTGAATAAGAGGAGGCAGACGCCGTCGTCGCCTCTACTTGGGGATAAGGAGAAGAGTAGTAGTATGTCCAAGTTGCTTGACGCGTAAGTACAGTTTAATATTTTTAAATACATAAATAAACATTTTTTTGTTTGACTGCCTCGATGGTTTAGCAAAGCGCGACTGCTGTACATGAGGTCTTGGGTTCGATTCTCAGGTCGGGCTAAGGTTTTTCCAATGGGAATTTCTCAGTATCAGCCTCGGAGTCTGGATTTGTATCCGGTTGATGGCAATAGGCTCGCCCATTATTACATGAGACTTCAACATAACTGGCGAAATGTGGGTGTACTAATAGGTACAACTCTGCCTAACCCTTTGGGGATTACAGGCGTGATGTTATGATGTTATTAAATGTTTTTCAGTGTTGACGGCGAAGAGCCAAGCGGTGTGCTGTGCGACCTGAGCCGCGCGCGCTCCTTCCGAGCCGAGCCCGCGCCCGGACAGAAGGTGTTCCGAGCCAGCGATCTACTGCAGGTTAGATACATCTTCATGTCTTTAGAGATATCCATACCCCCTTGCGACTGTCTTTTACAGGATAAAAATATAATTAAAGACGGAAATCCATGCCACGCCACGCCACGTCATCAGAGAAGCGTACTTATTGGCCACATTTCATCTCGTGAAACTACTCCTTGACTTTTGGCCAGTAAGCACGCCTACGATTTGCTTAGCGTGTCTTAAATCTGTTTCCGCCTTAGTTTGTGGCTATAATTATATAATATATAATTTGTGGCTATTATTATATACAATAAAAATTCAATGAGAGGTTTCATTACACATTAGTACTGTATGGTTATTTTTTTCTACTTCTTGTTATCTTGTAGTTACTTGATCAACTTGTATTGAAAAGGCTAGTTAGACCTAATTTTCCCGCGGGGAATGGCGCCAAATGCTGAAATACAGGTTTTGAACGTAGTTTGGCAATGGATGCTGTCTACAAATAATTACCTTATATCGAGTTTATTTAACGATGTAAACTTTTTGTGATAATGGTGCCGATTCTCTTGGTCACAAACTAAAGTAAAATTAGACTATTTCCATCTTTTTCTGTCCAATAAAACAAGAAAGAGACTAATGTAAATAAGAGCTGTCAAATTTAGTCAATCTGAAAAACGTATGGATTAAAAATACGGAAAAGTTCAAGGCAAAACTAATTTGACATCGCTATCTTAGTTCTTTAATGTCACCGTCCTTTCCTTTCGCTGTATGTTAGCAAGAGATGTCAATTTTCTAAATTTAGTCTAGATTGTGAACAAGGGAATCGGCACCATTGTTTTTGGAAATAAACTTATTATTATAATATTCTGAATGAATGATGTTATTTTGATGATTTTTTTATGGACTGCCTCGTTGGTCTAGTGGTCGCAAGCGCGACTGCTGTGCATGAAGTCTTGGGTTCGATTCCTAGGTCGGGCAATGTGTTATTGGGTTTTTCCATCAGGAATTTCTCAGTAGCAGCCTCGGAGTCTGGATTTATGCCCGGTTGATGGCAATAGGCTCGCCCCCTATAACATGGGACTAAAAACATAACTGGCGAAATGTGGGTGTACTAATGGGTACACCTCTGCCTAACCCTTCGGGGATAACAGGCGTGATGTTATATATAAAAATTCAATGAGAGGTTTCATTACACATTAGTACTGTATGGTTTTTTTTTTCCTAATTTTTTTCTACTTCTTGTTATCTTGAAGTTACTTGCTCAACTTGTATTGAAAAGGCTGTTAGACCTAATTTTCCTGCGGGGAATGGCGCTGAATGCTAAAATACAGGTTTTGAACGAACCTTATATCGAGCCTATTTAACGATGTAAACTTTTTGTGACAATGGTGCCGATTCTCTTGGTCACAAACTAAACTAAAATAAGACTGTTTCCATTATTTTCTGTCCAATAAAACAAGAAAGAGACTAATGTAAATAGGAGCTGTCAAATTTAGTCAATCTGACACATCCATACAGTTATAGTTGACATCTTAAAACGTATGGATTAAAAATACGGAAAAGTTCAAGGCAAAACTAATTTGACATCTCTAACTTAGTTCTTTAATGTCACGGAATGTCACCGTCCTTTCCTTTCGCTGTATGTTAGCAAGAGATGTCAATTCTCTAAATTTAGTCTAGATTGTGAACAAGGGAATCGGCACCATTGTTTTTGGAAATAAACTTATTATTATAATATTCTGAATGAATGATGTTATTTTGATGATTTTTTTATGGACTGCCTCGTTGGTCTAGTGGTCGCAAGCGCGACTGTTGTGCATGGATCTTGGGTTCGATTCCCAGGTCGGGCAAAGTGTTATTGGGTTTTTCCATCAGGAATTTCGCAGTAGCAGCCTCGGAGTCTGGATTTGTGCTCGGTTGATGGCAATAGGCTCGCCCCCTATTACATGGGACTAAAAACATAACTGGCGAAATGTGGGTGTACATTAGTACACCTCTGCCTAACCCTTCGGGGATTACAGGCGTGTTGTTATGTTATGTTATTCTGAATGAATGAGCAGGGCGAGCTCCTGGGTTCTGGCTTCTTCGGCGAGGTGTACAAGGTGACTCACCGCGACACCAACGAGGTGATGGTGCTCAAGCAGCTGTACCGCGTGGACGAAGACGCGCAGAGGAACTTCCTCAAAGAGGTAAACATAAAAAAGTAATAATCATAAACCCCCTGCCATTTTGTCCGTGTATACAAACGGCAGGGCAGGGACTATAGTCCTTCCCTAGTACCAGGTATAGATAAACTACGATAACTTGACGCACCCCTCCACAACGTTTGAAAGTGTTTGTGAAAGCACAAAAGACTTACAACGCATGAACTCGAAACAAATCAGCGATTTGTTGCTCGACTAGCGGCGTCATTGAATACTCATTATTATTAGTATGGCGCTGCATTGACATTCCCTATAAAAAAGACATGTGCGTTGTCTTGCGCGTCGCGCGGTTGGCTATTTATGATTAATTCATAAACAAATCTGCCGGTCTGCTACTGAAGACGATTACTTACAACTACATATAAACTCTTTCATACAGATGTGACTGACTACACACATTGAAATAGTAATATGGAGGGGCGCGCCATGCTATAGTAGTTTATCCATACATCTCTACGTTCTAGCGACCGTTTTGGGGGCCCATTTATGGGGGGGGGGGGGTCAAGCAGGGGCTATAGTCTTAGTACCAGGTAACTAGCCTAATTTCTCCTCTTGCAGGTGGCCGTGTTGCGTTCGCTAAAGCACCCGAACGTGCTCCGCTTCGTGGGCGTGCTGTACAAGGACAAGCGCCTGCACTTGGTCACGGAGTACGTCGCCGGCGGCACGCTCTACCAACTGTTACAGGTACTGTTACACTAGCCTATAGCCTTCTGCGATTTCGTCCGCATGTTATTTTGAATCGATTCATGAGAAATAGTAAAAGTATCGAGCTACGAGGCTATCTATTTTTAAGGTTTTTTTCTAATTAGACTGGTAGTTCAAGAGTTTAGCGCGTTTAAGCAAACAAACAAAAAAGCTCTTCGAGGTCGCGGTCGCGATGGAGCGTAGGTTCAATTCCCAAGTCGGAATAAAAAGTGGTATTGGGCTTTTCCATTTGGAATATCCTAGTAGGATCCCGGAGTTTGGATGTTGGTGGTGTGACACCCCTGTGCTTTACAATGCACGTAAAGCCGTTGGTCTTACATCTATAATCCCTCCATGGTAGTGTTGGATTGCCACTCCTAAAGAATGTGAGAGTGAAAAAAGAGGGAGTGCACCAGTGTTTGCGCAAACACTTGTGTACTATATATCCTGTGTGTCAGAAGAATATACAGAGTGTTAGTGTAAACACCGTTATCCTTGAAACCAGTGGTTTGGTTTCACTAATAGAACGTTAATTCAATGAAAAAATATCTTTTTTTTTTAAAGTAAGATCTCTATTTTTCCTCAAAATTATTTCACCCTATATTACAATGATGTAATTAGTTAAAACTTATGTAGGTAGTTATAACGGACGGCAGTGGCGTGCACAGAGTTTTTAGACAGGGTAGGCAGAACAGTTAAAAGCTATTTAAGATAGGTAGGTATCTTACCAAACATGTACCTATCATGGTTTTGGTTCGTCGTCTTGTCGACTTAAATAATAATGTAGGTAATTGCCACCTTAAATAGCCTAGATTGACTGATTTTGTAGACATATTTTACGGATACCTATATGTTTTGATGTTTCATATTAATTTGAAAATTAAATAATAGCAGTCAAATTAAATAAAATCCGGTGTCATTGACCTTTCACGATCACGTCTTTTTGTCATCGATAGTTTTAAAAACACATACCTATTTTTTAATTTCCTCTATACACACACAGGAACAACATTCACAGTGAATATTATCCATTTTTCACACTAATAACATCGTTAAATCTTAAATATCTGATAAAAAAGCACGATCACGTCTTTTTGTCACCGATAGTTTTAAAAACGCATATTTTTTATTTCCTCTATACACACACCACATGAACATCTTTTACAGTGAATATTATCCATTTTTTCACACTAATAACATCGTTAAATCTTAAATATCTGATAACAAAGCTCACGACCAAATCAAAACAAACAAACGACAAATGGCCGCTCAAACTACTTGTTTATAAAATACGACAAAAAAAATGGTGCTTTATTTAGAGAAAGTTGAATGAAATTATGTTACTTTTTAAAATAGTCGCATAATACAGCTAGCTTCCGATCGGAACACTTCGGTAAGTATCGTGATTCGTCGTGTATCAAGTCATGCAGTGTCTATTTGGTGCGTTTGTGTGCGTTATTTGTGACATGTGTGCCTCGTATGTATACAAACGCACACCCATTTAATCCGTATGACCACGAGAGCACACATATACACATTAAGGCACCAATAGTTTGTGTCTTTTCCGCGGCAGTCAGCGGCGTTAGCGTAGCGCAATGTGAAATCGCGTCAAATTATACGAACGAGCTGACTATTTTGTATTGATGTTAATGTTATTTATACGACACTCGAAAGATGGCGCTGAATTATGATTTAAGATTTTTTTGTTTATTGATAAATACTCGTTTATAAAATAATATTACACAGAACAACATTATAAATATTTATCTGAGTTACGTAGGGTCGGCAGTGTCTTTCTGCCTCTATGGTATGCACGCCACTGACGGACGGCCAGTGCAGCAGGTCAACGCCCTTTGCGGTGATTACGTAACTCCGGCGCATAGTATCCTTGAATTTACGGACGGTGTCGGACAGATTTTTTTTAAATTTTTGAATGTAAACTTTTTTATTAATTTTTTAATTCAGATAAACCTTATTTATAATAAATCAAGTACCTATGGTTTTAGTGACAACGGTGTTTACACTAACAGTCTGTATTTTATGTTATAATATCCTGTATATAAAAAATAATAATCTATCCGTTTGACGATTTGTTTAATGTGTCCCCCCGCAGGACGGCGGCGTGGCGCTGCCGTGGCGCTCGCGCGCGCGCCTGGCGCGGGACGTGGCGTGCGGCGTGGGCTACCTGCACCGCATGAACGTCATCCACCGGGACCTCAACTCGCACAACTGCCTCGTCCGGGAGGTGCGATATCACACCTCGTTCATTGTTTTATTTAATATTGCTATTCAATTTATTTGTTTTTACAAAAATATGATAGATACAACAGGAATAGTGTAAGCAGGTTTTAGTATAAATTTGGTTTTAAAGGCTGTTCTTGGAGTTTATTGCTCATTCCTCTCCATGGAGATCTACCTTCGTTTTGAAACGAGTAACTAGCTTCAACTCTAACTGACCATCTCTTTGACAAATCAAAAGCTTGTTAATGGTTAGTATTCTTTAATCATTTAAACCTATAGCGGTCTAATACTGAACGCAGGCCTCCAAAGAGCGCGAACCATCCATATTCTTAAGTACTATAACCCAATGAACTACGCGTGAAGTAAAAGTCAGTCAGCATATTTGTGTGTTTTGTAATTCTGTGTATAATGTAGCATATAACGTGTGGTGCTGCAGGACAAGACGGTGATAGTGGCGGACTTCGGGCTGGCGCGCATCGTGCAGCGCACCGCCAGCAGTGCTCTGGACAGGAGGCACGCCCACGCCACGCTGCGCAGGAAGAGATACACCGTGCGTACTGCTACTTTATTCGAAATCCTGTAATATATATACAAACAAATAAAGAAATACCCGAAACCTCTGCAGAGCTTTTACGCCTTAAAGCATTTTTTATACAAACTTTCAACTTCTTATGTTCCGAAATGAATGAACCGATTTCGATAAAACTTCCTACACGATATATAAGACTAAAAAGTTAGTCAAGAAAATTTTCAAAAAAATGGCAGCTAAATTCGAGCAAATTAATTTTTTTCATAGAAACAGAAAACTCTAATAATTTGAAAATATTCTCAACTAACTTTTTAGACCTACGTATCCTGCTTATATGTAGGAAATTTCATTAAAATCGGTTCATTGGTTTTAAAAAAATAACGTCTTGAAAGTTTGTATAAAATTTCGTACGGCGTAAACGCTTTTAATCCAGACTTCGTATCACGACTCCAAAACAAAATTTGTTCTACGATTAATAACAAAAACTTTATTATATACAATATTTACAAGCTTAATAATAAAAACAAAATAAATAACAACCCGAATAAAAAAAAAGAGAAACTAAAATTAAATTAAATGGCATCAAAAAATTCATCCGCATCGCTGTCTACTGGAAATGTGCCCAAAAGACTGGCCGCATTGCCACGTTGAATGGCAATGCTTAACCTCTTATTATTCTACGATTTAGACCCCAACTACGCTTTGTATAAAACTACAATTATATTGTGTATAATTCGTGTACTTAGTATACGAGTTTATTTATAAACCCACCCACTATACAAAGAACTTCCTATTCATATTTCTTTTGGCTTGTTACCATTCCCCTGTGCTTGCTCATGCTACAAGTGTCGTGGCAGGTGGTGGGCAACCCGTACTGGATGGCGCCGGAGATGATGAACGGCAACGTGTACGACGAGAAGGTGGACGTGTTCTCCTTCGGGATCATTCTGTGCGAGGTGAGACACACATTTTTGTTACGATAACACTTGTTCCCGTTGTAGTAGCGTATTGAGTCACTGCTAGGCAAAGGCGTTTTTTGATATACAGAGTGTTAGTTCAAACACCGTTATCCTTGAAACCAGTGGTTTGGTTTCACTAATAGAACGTAAATTCAATGAAAAAAAATCTTTTTTTTTAAAGTAAAATCTCCATTATTCCTCAAAATTATTTCACCCTTTATTACAATGATGTAATTAGTTAAAACTTATGTAGGTAGTTATAACGGACGGCCAATGCAGCAGGTCAGGTATTTATGAGTATGTATATTATATATATATATATATTATATATGGTATATATGAGTTTATGTACTTGTGTACGATTAAACTTGTTTAGATTTTGTTTTCAATTATTTTAAAATTTCTTATCTGATTATTTCCTCATGTACAATTTTTTGCACCTGCTTTGTTATCTCTTCACCACCTTTGGTTGACTGGTAGAGAATGCCTAAGGCATTAAGTCCGCCTTTGTACTTTTTTGTTGCATAAAGTTTAAATAAATAAATAAATAACGCCCTTTGCGGTGATTACGTAACTCGGGCGCATAGTATCCATGAATTTACGGACGGTGTCGGAAAGATGTTCTTTAAATTTTTGATAGAAAACTTTGTTTATTTATTTTTAAATTCAGATAAACATTTTTTATAATAAATTAAGTACTTATGGTTTTTTTTATACGTCAAGGGGTTTTCAATATTTCGTGATAAGTGAGTGACCTTTCGCTTTTATAGCTTTAGATAAGATATAAGATCAGGTTTTCTCACGATATTGGCCTTCACCGATGATGAAGTGGTGAGCTTCAGTGATGTCCTTAGAAAATTTAATATACATACATACATAACATCACGCCTGTAATCCCTGAAGGGATAGGCAGAGGTGTACCCATTAGTACATCCACATTTCGCCAGTTATATTTAAGTCCCATGTAATAGGGGGCGAGCCTATTGCCATCAACCGGGCACTAATCCAGACTCCGCCGCTACTGAGAAATTCCTAATGGAAAAACTCAATAACACTTTGCACGACCTGGGAATCGAACCCAAGACCTCATGCTCAGCAGTCGCGCTTTACGACCACTAGACCAACGAGACAGTCAACGTAACGAGACGCAAAACGTATTAAATAATAATATAATAAGTAATGCACGAACGTTTTTTTTTTCCAGATAATAGGCCGCGTGTCAGCAGACCCAGACTTCCTGCCGCGGCGCTCGGACTTCGGTCTCAACGAGCCGCTGTTCGTGGACAAGTTCTGTCGCCTGTCCGACTGCCCGGAGCCCTTCTACCGCATCGCCTTCCTCGCCTGCCACCTCGACCCTGACACTAGGTATAGTATAGATCCGTTCACTCGTTCTGGCGTGAGTGCGTGACAGAGTAGAGACGACGCCTCTTCCACAATGCAAAACGTTTGAAAGTGTTTGTAATAGTGTTAAAAATACTCACAACGCATGTGTGCGTATTAAAAAAAAAAAATACTTTATTTCAGACCGTGGTCCATAATTGTTAGTAATGACAAAACTTAATAAACTATGTTAGTAAAAAAAAAAGAACTGAATTTAATTTAAATATCTTTTGCGCTCACTTGACACACCGGGTACATTCACATGTACACGCACCCAGTGTGCCAAGGTGGCGCAACACGGTTTATCACTAATGACCCTCAGAATGCTGTCTGTGCTGAGACGGCTCTCGAAACAAAAACAAATCATCGATTAGTTGCTTGATTAGCAGCGACAAAAACTATTCATTATTATTAGTACGGCGCTGCATTGACATCCTCTATGAAAATGTCAGGTACGTCGTTTTGTGCGGTCGGCTATTTGTGATTAGTTGACAAACAAATATCCTAGCCTGCTACTGAAGACGATAACTTACAACTACATCGAACTCTTTCATACGAATGTGACCACACACATTGAAATGGTAATATGGAGGGAAGCGTCAAGTTATAGTAGTTTATCTTTAATAAACATGCATCCATCACAAAATTTCGCACTTATAATATTAGTGGGATTACAATTATATACGAGCCTTAAGACGCGCGCTCGTGAATACTTATAAATAATGAATTAATGAATATGTTATTACGTACCCCGCAGGCCGCCGTTCGAGGTGCTAGAGATCTGGCTGGAGAGCATGGTGATGTACCTGTCGCAGGCCGGCCCGCTGCCGCGCAGCCTGCTGGCCGACATCGAGCAGTACTCGCGCGGCTCCGCGCAGCGCGGACAGGGCTCGCCCGACTGCTGCCAGCATGCGTAACTATCCACTTATCATATTTATAAACCGCTCAAAACTGACCACTTAGTTCTAGAGAAGACAAACTCAGCAATCAGGTGGTTGCTACGGTAGTCAGTGGAACCATTGAGAAGTAGGATGGACTTGACATAACTTCAAAAAAACGTGCGCATTCTTATGCACTGACTTAATTGTATCTATGAGCAAGCCCTTGAGATACAAAATGGCTGCGGAATGTATGCGTTTCGGCGCATTTTATACTCAAAAGGGCAGGAGTAACACGATCTAACAGATAGTAATTTATACATACATAACATCACGCTTGTAATCCCCGAAGGGTTGGCAGAGGTGTACCTATTAGTACACCCACATTTCGCCAGTTATGTTTTAGTCCCATGTAATAGGGGCGAGCCTATTGCCATCATCCGGGCGCAAATCCAGACTCCGAAGCTGCTACTGAGAAATTCCTGATGGAAAAACCCAATATCTCTTTGCCCGACCTGGGAATCAAACCCAAGACCTCATGCTCAGCAGTCGCGCTTTGCGACCACTAGACCAACGAGGCAGTCGATAGTAATTTATACATTTAAAAGTTATATATCCATAGGTATAGGAGATAAGATAAAGATGTTTTTATTTGTGTAAACATATATAACATGAATAAAATATAATAGAATAGTTCTTTATTTGCACAGAAAGTAGGTACAAGTTACAGATGTTTAGTTTAAAAGATGATCCTTATACTAACTACCCTAATTAAGGCATGCAAACAGTTAAGCTAAAATAAATTAATAATACAGACTCATTTACATATAACATAACATATTCAATCAAATCAATGTCAAATTATCTGGTTAATAATTTGAAGTAGGCAATAATACAACAATATAATGTCAAGTTTAATAAAATGGGATTATGAATGTGTCAATTTCATGGTCAATATTATACGATAAGAATAATTTAATACGAGTCAGGAATACAAAAGTAAAAAATACAGAGATGTCATAATTATTACAAATTTATTCTTATCAGTCAGTGTCAGTCATGATACATAGATATGCACATATGGATGGAAACTAGCTTACTATTACATACAGAGAGACACTTCAGTTGTGTTCCATGTTCCCGTTACTAGACCCATCTCGGGTCTCTTTTCAGTGGATGCAATATTTACCAGTAAACTTGACTCATCTTGCACTTAAACAGCCTTGCAAATGATTATGGTACAGGCATGGGTAATGGTGTTTATATCTGGTTCACAGGAAGGACAGCTGCTGCTCTCGACTGAGTAAAGCAGAGAGCGAGATTAGCGTACCTGATGCGGGAGTACTAAAGGTAATATTTTATATTGGCTTACATCTTTTTTTTTTTTTTTTTTTTTACTACGGTTTTACATTCATCTTCATTGTGATCACATGTAGAATCAACAAGAATAATGTAACCAGAATTTTGTAAAACCCTAATTTAAAAGAGTGCCGTGGAGTTTCTTGCTCGTTCGTCACCATAGAGACCTGGGGGCTTAGACAAAGTAACATCGCTTCGTCGATTGACCACGTGACTTAACGCGGCTTATGTCAATCCCATATATTTTAGTATTTTCTAACTTCGTTATCGTTTTGCAATTGTTACTTTGTCTAAGCCAATTTTCGGACTAACTGACTCCTTGACAATTCAAAAGTGCCTGTAAATGGTCTAATTGAAATAAATGTTTTGAATTTGACTTTATTCATCCATATCCATATATTTATTTAAATTCTGCTTAAAAGTTAACGAGTTTACTTTGAGATATTAATTTTGTTTACTTTAAGCGATACAAGTCACGAGAATCATTTTGTGTTGATGTACAGGAAATAAACAAAAACATTTTTTGTTTATATTTTCAACCTTATTGTCATCGCTCATTGTGGCAGCACCGCCGTCAAAGGTCTGCTTTGAATCGAAATACTTTAATATTTTGTCATTAAAAAAGTTATTTTAACGCACACTTTTTAAAGCTTTGAATCGCAAATAATGTCGGAGCCGTGCCGTCTTGTTCCGTTCTGATTAGATAGACGGTTCGTACTGGTGCGGCCTTCCTCTATTGATGTTGTGTTATAACGTTCCAGTCGAACTCCAACGCGACGCTGTGTGTGCCGGAGCGTAGCTGGCGGCTGGGCAAGTGCGTGTCGGCGACGCACCTGGGCGCGCGGCCGCTGGTGAGCGTCACCAGCCTCAGCCGCAGCCAGCACGCGCTGCACACGCCCGGCTACATCCTGCACGCCGCCGGGAACAAGATCAACATCACCAAGGTACTGTATTAAACCCTCCCCCCACCCCACGACGACTACCATTCAAAATGATATTAAGAATTGAGGACTTCAAAACCAAATTCAAATTCAAATTCCTTTAGTAGATCATAGGTGAAAAAATACATATATGCAGATGTTAGTGCTCTTAAAATTATCGCTATGTCTCGCCATCAGCGGCGTACAAATATTATTATTTTAATTCTAAAATATTCTAATTACAATTACGAATTATTACTTTGTCAAATCTCTAAATAATTAATATGCCAATTTTCAATTACTAATTATTACTATGTCAATTTTCAATTACTAATTATTACTATGTCAATTTTCAATTACTAATTATTACCATGTCAATTTCTAATTATATTAATATGTCAATTTTCAATTACTAATTATTACTATGTCAATTTTCAATTACTAATTATTACTATGTCAATTTTCAATTACTAATTATTACCATGTCAATTTCTAATTATATTAATATGTCAATTTTCAATTACTAAACCAACCAATCAATTGACATACTTTTTATGAGCTGTCAAAACGCGAGTTCCCTTAGATTTTATATGACAATAAAAAAGAGTGACGTCACTTATACGTTAATTTACAATTGTACTAGTTTAACTATTTCTTGATTTCAAAGCAACTGAAAACATAACTTTACTGTTAATTGAAAATTAATCAATTTCTTAAAGGCAAAAGTAATATGTTTCTTTAGAAAAGTTATGTCTGATTTTGAACAAAATTACAAAGACGGACTTAATGTTTTAGGCATTCTCTACCAGTCAACCAAAGGTGGTGAAGAGATGACAAAGCAGGTGCAAAAAAATATATAAGGAAATAATCAATATGAGATTTTAAAATATTTAAAAACAAACATCTAAGCAAGTTTAGTCTGATGTTGTGGCTGTCATTAGAACATATTTTAGTCATGAACAAATTAAAAACTATATAGTCCTTCTGATTACTGCTTAAATAAAAAATTCTTTTTCTATTTAATCATCAAAGAACTATCTAAAAACAAATCTGAATTCTTTTCCCAGGTGGACGACATAACAAAGTGGCTGGATCCTCCCCCCCTTAAGCGAACATCCCCGGACACGCACCTCAACGAGCTGCAGGAGCACAAGTCGCGCAAGGTGTCCCCCGGCGAGCACGCGCTGCCCGCCTTCCTGCGCAACCAGTCCGTGGAGGGGCTGCAGTCGCACCACAACGAGCACCCGCTGCCCTTCTGCCGCCACGTCAGCATCCCCAACACCCGCGCCGCGCCCGACGACGACAGCGACTCCTCCGACGACGACGGCGACGCCATCTCCACGTGGCACCGCAACGTGCAGATATTCGACAAGATGGACGTCGACCCCAAGAACGTTATCGCGACCATCGTCAAGAAAGGCGAGAATCTACTGTCGAAGAAGTCAAGCTATGACGTCACTGACGTCGTGTTGAGAAACCCCGAGTGTCTGACGCACGAGAGGAAGATACCCGAAGTTGACTGCAGAAGGTATAATATTGATTACTTGACTAAAAGCCCGCTGATGGCTCAAGGCGTCAAGAACATTTCTAAGACTGTCGAGAAAGAGAAACCGCAAGAAAAGTCAGGCTTTTTCCCGAAGAAACTGTTGTCACCGAAGCTCAGCAGACTGTTCAAGCCGAATACTGCGGAAGTGGTCAGAAACAAGGAAGTGGAGGACAAAGACAAGTCTAGGAGCAAGTTCTTCGTGCAGAGACCAGCGTCGCCGAGCAACATCGGCCGCTCACACAGGGTCAGACCGTCCGAGTCCGACAAACCTGTCCTAAACGACGTTCTAAAATCGGACATCAAGCTTGCCAGCATGGGCAAACCCATGACGCCGATATTCCGACGGCATTTAGCCGAAAAACCCGACTTCGCAGACGGCAGGTTCAGCTACAGAGACCGCAGATCTAAGTACGAGCCGAAACCTTCTGAAGATTCCAAATTCATAGAGTTAGGACGCAATAGGATTAAGACCCCACTCAGTACCTTAGAGCAGAGCGCGAAGTTGACCCCATTAATACGGAGTTCACAAATAAATAACATCGCGGCGTTAGCCACGGTGCCGGAGAAGAAACATATAGATAAGAAGTGTGATGACCCCGCTGTGCCCAAGCGGCGCGAGCCGGGCATTTCGCGCAGTAACTACGTGAGCCTGGCCAATCTGAAGATTAACGGCAAGGCGAAGGATATTGATGACAAGTGCAGGCGGGCCGCCAATGAGGACTCGCCTGTAGAACGAGTCATTTAGGTCAGTTGGCTCTTCTACGGCATATTATTGTGACCGCATGGGCGATTTTCCATTGACACGATAAACATATAAAGTAAATTTATGCCTCCATCTTAGGCGCTGCGCAAACGCAGACACGACATGCGTAAGTTTATTTTGCCTGTACTGTTCGTATGTATGTATAAGTTGTCTTTCCAAAATTTGCAAACCATTTTTCCACCATGTTGGTATCCGATTGAGCTGAAATTTTGTAAACACCTTTAGTTCTGATGACAATACTATGCCCAATACTTAATATTGAAATAATTTTAAATTAAAGCGTTTTTTTAAATATTTTTTTCTACTACAAACAAAAGAACTTTGCAGCCAGCCGCACTTCGGGTTGCATTGACTACGGGCGTAGCGAATGTTCTCCCGTAGTCAACGGCTTAGTTTATCGTCTCAGCCAATGGAAAATCGCTCATTGTCAAGTTTGGCCGAACGTCCAATTTAAACAGGTCATGTGCCCTTCCACAAAAATAATGAGTCCAAGGGACATCGTAATGAAAACTTTTACCATGGCCATGATTTGAGATTACTCTACAATAACTGATAAAAATGTTATCGCTTGGGAGTTTAGAATCATATAATATCCTCCCGGCCGAATTTCGGTCCCGGTGGCAAATCTCAATGGAGACTAGCCAAGTACGTTCGAACAAGCTATTTGGTTTACAGACAACAATAATTATCTTTCTGCTACATTGCCATTCATTGTTATTTTGTGTTCACTTTTTAAGCTTGTGGTGTCTTATTAATTTTGAAACCTATTTATAGTGATTTAAAACAATTGACACACTCGAAACATTGTTGAAAAGTAGTTGCAAGTTAGCTGCTTGTAAACGGAATTGCTTGTCCGACCGTACATAGGAGATAATATGGTGCTCAAACACAGATGCTTCTGCTTCTAAACTCCCGAGCTGCTATTGAAAAATTCGTAATGGAAAATCCCAATACCACTTTTTGCCCGACTTGGGGATCAAACCCCACGAGACCACATCACGTACTGGTAAGAGTGATCCTCACGATGTCCTTTCCACTCCGTATTTAAAGTCTTGCCACTTTACAGTAGTTATACAATTGTTGATTCGTTGTACTTATCACGAATGCTATGTTATATGGACTTGCGTAATCGCTTGTGAGTGTGTCGTGTGTCGCCGGTGAAAGTCATGAGTCCCAGTGATAGTAGCTTTGCTGTTTGCTGACATTATAAAAAAAAAAATTACAAGATTCATCTCAAAACGAATCAATAGTAATATGAACAGATTTTTACCAGGTGATTTTCAAGTTCAAACTAGCTATCAGGCAGGCGGGATGATGAACACGCCTAACGCGTACGCAACGGGACGGTTCTGTTCTTTGAAAGAGTTATTGAATTTCGAACCATATTACGATAAAAATAAAGTTTATAATACAATAATTGGCTCAACGGTTTTGACCTGGTTTAAGCAAAGATCTTGTTGGTGTAAGCAAAGTTGTATCTGTTACCAGCAAATTAAATGCAAATAGGTAATAAATCTGATATTGAGTATGAATGATGCAAATCTTTGAATGCTTGAACACCTACAAGTGAACAATCCAGGTGGCAGTGCCTTCCGAAAAGACTGCGTTCTCTAAGACATTTATTTTCTAACAATGTAAGCAAAATAATATTGTGAAACTAGCAACCTGCTCCGGCTTCGCACGGGTGCAATGTAGATACATAAGCTTTCCATTTGAATCACTCTATCGATTGATGAAAATCGCATTAAAATCTGTCGTGTATTTTAAAAGATCTAAGCGTACAGACGGCCGGAAGCGACTTTGTTCTATAATATGTAGAGAGACACCACAATAATTGGGTATTAGACACAGCTAATTAATTGACGTACTTTTTATGACCTGTCAAAACGCGTTTTCTCTATAGATTCTGTTTAACAATAGACAACTGTGACTTTTCTGCCAACTTAATTGAATAACAATATATTAATTTCAAAGAAACAAAAATCTAATATTACAGTTAATTGAAATTTAATCGGGTTTTCAGGGCTTAAATGAAGTGTTTCTTTAGAGAAGTTATGTCTTGGAATTATTGGTTAATGGTGTCTATCATTCAATTGAAAATGCGACAGTATAGTTTAAATTACAAAACGAAATCAATTTTTAATATTTTCTCGTTTACATTGTTAAGTATACAATCAAAATACATTTTGTATAATATTTGATACCCATTCCATTTGATAACACTTCGATATTTGTATAATATCCATGCTTTTATATACCATAATGTTTTTATAAAATACTCCTAAAATATTAATTTTACAAAAGTTGTTTTGTTTATTTTACTTGAAACATTTTACTGGACAGATAAAATACAATCTCCTACGAACAAATACGTATAATTATATTGTGAAAGCAAAATTAAGACGTTGATATGCAAGTTTGATTCCCGCGTTAAGTAATTAAGCTTTGAATATAGTGTCAATTAATGAAAATATTAAAAGTTTTCAATAATACGGCGCTGCAATTTGATATAATATTAATGTTTAATTAATGAAATAAAAATGTGCTTTTAAATGGGACGAATGCTAAATGAAATTTTAAATGAAGTTTCTCTCCAATTCAAATTCTGCGACAACAATTTATTAAATAACATGATAAATTGTTTAGCAAGCAGTGAGGGCATTAGTTATCCCCACGGTCTGTTCATTCCTCCAATGAAATTTTGTGCATAGATTTATTTTATTTATTTATTTATTTAAACTTTATGCACATGTAAAAAATACACTGTACAAAGGCGGACTTAATGCCTTGGGCATTTTCTACCAGTCTACCTTAGGGTGATGCAGAGACAAAACGTAGTAGGTGCAGAAAATACAGAAAAATTTCGATATTAAAATATAAAAATAAATACATATATACATACATACAAACAAAATATATAGGGTAGAGAGAGATAAAAAATAAATAGGTGGTGAAGTACGACAAATTAATTGTGGGACGAGTCTGCCAACTTCTTACGTAAGTGTTCGCGAACTTTTACCTTAAAAGTGAACCGACTGGTGGCCATCCTGATATTCTGAGGGAGTTCATAGATCATGCTAGTTCAATAATGGTGCCGATTCCCTTGTTCACAAACTAGACTAAATTTAGAGAATTGACATCTCTTACTAACATACAGCGAAAGGAAAGGACGGTGACATTCCGTGACATTAAAGAACTAAGTTAGAGATGTCAAATTAGTTTTGCCTTGGACTTTTCCGTATTTTTAATCCATACGTTTTAAGATGTCAACTATAATTGTATGGATGTGTCAGATTGACTAAATTTGACAGCTCTTATTTACATTAATCTCTTTCTTGTTTTATTGGACAGACAAAGATGAAAATAGTCTAATTTTAGTTTAGTTTGTGACCAAGAGAATCGGCACCAATAAAACCCTTATATTAATTGTCGTTATGTGGATCATATGAATTAACTCGTTTCAAGACGTGACAAAATTATGTCGCGCTCCGTCATCTTTGCTGGGAATACTAAAGTTTAAAGTATCAAGAATTTAAGTCGACAAGTTTGACTAAAGTCGATTATTTGGAAAATGGTGACTAAAAATGAAAATTAAGGTTCTGCTTGTCAGTTTGTAAATAATGTATGTATATTATATTTGTCTATTATTACGGTCAAGGCAGGAGAGCAACAATATGTTTTAGCAGTGTTCATTGATAATGCATTTGAATGCAACAGGAATAGAGTTCAAAATTGCATTCAAGATAATAAATACAGAATTTTATCGTGCACACAACTTTCAACTCTATTGCAGATGAATTTTAAGCTGAAATCAAAACTGAATGAAAACTGCTAAGGTGCATTATTGTTTGCGCTGCGCCTAATGGCGTGTTTACTATTACTTATTTAATTAGGTGCTTATGTTAAAAACACCTGTTTTGCACGTTGTATTGAAAACGAAAAATGAACTTAAAATTAAACTATTGTTACTATTAATAAAACAATTGGATCAGTATTCGCTTGACATGTTCAGAGTCAAAATGAACTCTAGCTTGGAGTCTCTAAGATTCAATTTGCGACGCAGTTAGCTTCACGCGTTTGTTATAGTGTCTTAAGCAGATATACGGAAATATACACAAGTTGTTTTCTATAAGTAGTTGATATTTGTACCGTTTTTATATTGTAGACAAAATATTAAAATCTTTTACATGTTTGGCGAAAATACCATTTTCAAAATTAAAAATGTATTGTTTAGAAAAAATTGTTCTCTCAATTAAGCTCAGTATGATATCCATAGATAAAGCGCTTAATTGAATCCTAATCTGTGGGGGAAAATCGCAGCTATTTAAAAAAAAAAACGACCTTATCAGTAGTAAAATAAGATAGAAAATGCGGCTGAATAACGAAGTAGATAGTAGAAAAAGTGATTCAATATAATTAGAAAATGAAACAGTATCAATCAGATTTTTTTAAATTGCTCCTTTTCCATGTGGTCATCTTTCGCTGGCCAGACTCTAAATAATGTAACATTTCGCCTCTTGTGTATCACGCTACGAAACCTCTCACAGAACCCGTTCTCTTCTTACCCCCGCGCCCCTGTACCCCGCAGATGAGTACTCAATTAAGCAGTTTACCTATAAAAGAGTCAATATTTCGCCATGCATTCCCCATACCCTTTTATATACATTTTATATTTTTATTTGCAATAGCAATAAGTCCCATGAAATTCTGTCCAGGAGTCCACGTAAATTACAAGTAAAATATTATTATATAAATGATTATCTATACTGAACGCAAATCTGTGCCATTTATATGCCAATGTACAGTTAGCATAAATTAATTATGCTATTGCTGACTGTACGTTATTGTCGATGGAAGTTTTGCTCAATTATAATTGAAACAATGGTGTTTTTCCAAATGAGCCATTTTTGAGTGTTATAATGTCAGTTTGTGGCATCGTAGCTCCCAAACGGATGGTTTGATTTCGATGCACCTTTTTAATAAAGTCAAAGTGAAATCATTTATTTCAATTAGACCATTAAAAGGCACTTTTGAACGTAATAAACAAGAAACAGTAAAATTTAATCTAGTTGCCCCTTCCAAAAGGTAGTTTTGTCTATAAAAGAATGGGCAAGAAACTCCATACATACTCTTATTAAAAATCTATATTTTATATTTGAGTAATACATCCATCGATTCATCTTTACCTAAGAATTGAAAGTCCACGTGAAAACGTACAAAACCACGACATTAGCATAAGTTTTGGACAATACTTTAACTGTATTAATTTATTAACATTTTAGATATTATCTTAGAGTAGAGTTAAATTTATTTGTTAGTGTTTTTTTTCGTGAAGTCTGATTTGTACTTTTGTGACACAGGGTGCCATGTTTTAATGTAATGCGATGATAAATAATGCTATGATTGGAATTTAATGACTTTCGGCAAGGTTGGCATGTAAAACTGGATTGTCATTGACCACTTGACCCCGCTGAGGGTAGATTGGAGCAAAGTAAACACTAAAAAGCTCACAACAATTAATTTTGCTTGCAGAAGAATTTAAATGGAATAAAATCAATTTGTCACGCAAGAACTGAGACGCTTAGAGGAGGGGGGGTGTTAAGCCTCTTTAGCTCTGCCCCCCTCCACACGATCCTCTACTGAATGCGACAAATTGTCAACCAGTAGGCTTACTCTTGAACAAAATCGAGAATGAGATTGGAATCGACATTACATGTACATCCGATCCAGTTTCAATTCCAATAAATATAGGAAGACATTTATTTATAGAATTCACGAGTTATTTAATATATTAAAATTTGGTAATTTACGTTTTCATTTGTATGGCAACCTCATGTCAATCGCTGCAGTCAAACATGCAGTCGATTCCAATCTCATTCTCGATTTTGTTCAGGAGTAAGCCTACTGCTGTCAGCTGTGATTGGTTGTTGATAATTAACTCAACAAATCGTAACAGCCTACATTTTGTCAAATTATTTTTCCATTTAAGAATTCAGTGGTCTATGACACAGATTTCTTTAATCCTTTTAGAAATAAAATCGTAAGGGTTTTTTTACTTTTACTTACATAAAATACTTTTGTTTTCAAGTCAAACAGTTTCAATCATAGCATTGTTAGAAATTAACGATAATTCAGGACAAATTCAATCTCATTTATTAATTCTAATTTGTTTATGTCCGACATTAGGTCGAGCTCATATTTACCTTATCTGTGATACGTTATGTTTGTAAACGCCGCAATAACAAGTATTATAGGTGTCTCTTAGTTTTTAAATCTTGAATTATATATATTTTTTTATTTTACATTTAAGTGATTAAAGTTTTGAACGTCGACGTGGCTTTCTAAGAAAGATGTAAAAAGTCGAAAACAGACTTTGACACGCGTGCTTATTGGCCAAAAAAACAAAGAATAGTTTCGCGACATAAAATGTGGCCAATGAGTACGCTTCACTGACGCGGCGTGGCTTAGTGTATTTTAAGTCTGTTTCCGCCTTAAAGTTACGACTATTGTTTTAAACATTTTTCGTTATTTGCGTTTGACGTTCAAAAGATAAAGATATATTTAACACATCATTAACAGTGGTAACATCGAGTATTCCGTCTCCTGCATTCCAAGCGGTTTTGTATTTTTTTTTTCCTTTTTTATGTATCTGTTTCTAAGTACAAATGAATAAAGGAATATATTCAGGTTTTGTATTTTTATTGTTACTTTAAAATTGTTTTAAATGTTAAAAAGTTGACGGTTCGCAGGGGGCGCGCTGACGGCTGACAGTTAAATTTGAGGTGATTCAGGCCAGGCTGTTGCTGTGTCGGAGTGGTGTTGCCACAATGAGCGATGACTGACTATTAGGCAAAAATGTAAATAAGCAACTGCCGGTTTGGTGAGCACGGAATTTATTTAAGGACATGACTTCCTGACTGCACATTTTTATATTTGTGGTGTTAGATTTTGAAATCCCATGATCTTCAATGAGCACACATTAATAGCTCCACTCAAAAGATTGTGTTACAGCAAACTTCAAACGAATTTAAGTTCTCTATAGAAACAGAGATTTCCAATTACCTTTTCAAAATAAGAAATTTCGAAAATTTTCTCAGCTAACTTTTTGACCTATGTATCCTGGTTATGTGTAGAAAATTTCATTAAATCGGTTCATACATCTCCAAAAATTTTTACTTGAAAGCTTGTATGAAGTGCCGTACGGCCTAAACGGTCCTAAAAAGTCGGTAAACTCTTGAAATTGTGATCCAGAATTAGTTTTACAGAATGGGAAACGTAATATGTATCTGCTATTTGTAAAATAAAACACAAGTAAACCGTAAAATATTCTTTATTTGTAAACAAATTCGAAATTGGGTATTCAAATATAACGGTTAGAACGTACCTAAGGAACATAGAAAATATATTGCATTCTCAAACGATATGAGTACTCATTTAGTGTCTACAGAATATAACACAATGTATCGATACAACTTTATCGATATCGATATAAGTCTATAATCATTCGCAATATTTCTAAAATCTCGAAGACATGTTTTATCTGCTGGATAAGTTAACCGGAACTTACAGCACAAGTACATAGTAATTTCGATTTTTAACCACAGCTCATTGACTTCGGGAAAACACACACGTTGTGTTTTGACTAAAAAACGCGAGTGCGACGCACGCACACCGTATGTGTTTTTCTACGGTGAACACACGAACAGTGGTAGCTAGCCGCACTTGCGTTTGGCGCAGCGAATGTTCGCCCGCAGTCATCGGCGTCTTCGAAATTTCAAAGATATTTCGCGAAATATAAAAAGTAAACTACTTTTAGATAGGAATAGTGTGCACAATAATATTGTCATACATTGGACATCGAGATACAGTACTCAAAGGATTGAGTTTATCAAGAGGAAGATGTCGTAGTCCTAGGATGTTATACATAGAAAATGGGTTTTTACAAGAATTTAGCAATAATTATAACATTAGCATCCTAATTATGAGCTTTTAATGAAGCAACAGTGCGTCATAATTCTGTAATTTTTAATAATAATTATTATTTAATATCTGAAAAATATTTTTTTTTTGCAGAAAATTAATATTGAACTTAATATTTATTCCATTTTTTTACAAAAACTTAGGCATTATTGCACACAGACGGCTACCACTTAGCATCAATTTCATAGCTTTCACTATGAAAAATCTGGTTCAGAATATAGTTTCCAAAAAAAAAAAACTTCAAAAAAAAAACTTGTAGTATTGAACCAACCTACTGTTAGGAGTGCCGTAATGTGGGTAGTTTCGATTTTACTTTTACAACTACCCACATATTTTTTATTAGACGCCTGAGCTTCCCCATCGCATATCCTTACATTACGTTTGCAGGCCAGTCTATCATGGTAGCCCATCGAGTGAAGCAGCATGTGTTTTCCGGTTATCGAATTTTGAATTACTGCGCCCGCGCCGCGCGCCATTGTGACTCTATTTCGCGCGTCTGTGTCGCGCCGGCGCTGATAGTGGACTGTTTTTCGCGCGTGTGTGTCAGTGTACCACAATATTCTAAGGAGCCTAAAGCACAGCTACAACCAGCTTGGTAAGTACATTATTATCAAAAGTAAAATCTATAATTCAGAATAAGTTAGTTGATCATCAGACTACTACCAACTAAGAATTTTACGTTTTGAAACCGTTTTTCATGTTGAGAATTAGATATTCTGAGCCCAAAACATTGTGGACAACGCCCGTACTGTGTGCACGCCATAAATATTACAACCAGAGAATAACTAAGATTCAGTTTAAACATAGCAATAATTATGCTCAGGCAGTTACAACATTTTCTAATTGAAAATAAACTAAAATACAACGGAAATACATTTTAAAATTACGTACAAGATGATCTTAAATGCAATTTGCAACTGTATCTCAATGTATTTAAGTTCATTATCAATTAACAAATGACAGTCTGCCCCCTCATATTTCTGCTCTGTCTCCACAAACCTTTTTGCAGTAATATAGATAATCACAACGCGTTGATAGGAATAATATAAGTGCTGTTAACTTGAACGGACGTGCTTACAGCTATGAAGTACGATGCGTAGAAAAATAACAGATTTAGTCTAGTCGAGAATAAACTGCCTTTTGCTAGCTAAACTATTTACGTGCATTTATTTAATTTTAAGTAACGGCTCTATTGAAATAACTATAGCAAAAGCTGTATTACCTTGCAATCATAACACAGATCATATTAATAGTTTCTTAGGTTCGTGTTAATAAACCATTCTCAATCTTACTCCTAAGCTTTAAGTTTATTTTTAGAATGAGCATCTCAAGCGACATTAAAGTTGAGGTTATCTTGTCAAGAATGGCTTATTATAACGAACCTTTAAGGGGACTATCGTCAGCGCATTCCATACAACAGGTATTCAATAAATAATTAAACTCGATGGTAAAGATTTTGCGCAAAAGAAACAAAATATTTATTTATTTCTGAGTAGTTTATTGTACGGCCAAAGAGTTAGACAGCCGGTGGTCCCTAGCGCGGCGTAGCGTGTCGGTCCGTGCCGGCTGAGTGAGATACTGGATAATATTTTATGTACTCGTATTTTCGCTTACATGGGTTCGGGGCCCCTGTAATTGGTGGGGCCTCCTTGGAACGGCGTTAACTTCGCCCCTGTACCACAATATCACAAGATTACTTTTGTATGGATGGGCTAGTTAGTACAGTCCCCTTCAAGCAAACATCATGCAACAAAAAAATAAACTAGAAGTCCCAATTCTAGTTGTTCACAACACCGACGCTAGTGACCTCTAATCAACAACTAATCACTAACACAAGTTCTTACTACCGTCTCTCGTAAATTACTGCGTATTTTGTGACCTTCCCGCTGTGACACTATCCCTGGCTCGTTCGTAGACTGTTGATGATGTTGATAGATAAACTATTATTTCGTTTCTGCAAGAATTTTATGATGTGAACTTGGCTACGTAAACTAGTACTTAGTTATTATTCACATACACACTAGTGCCTGAATACCAGTATGTTACATGGAACGACTGCCTATCTGACCTCCACAACCCAGTAACTGGGTAATACGATACCCCTTGATAAAGCTAGTTGTCAGACTTTCTTGCTTCTGATGAGCCGTAACGACTGTCAAAGATCCACGTATGACGGCTTAACGTGCTTTCCGAGGCACGGAAGAATCTCGGTGTGTAAAGATGGTCACTCATCCACAGACCAACCCCGGCAAGCGTAGCTTAACCTGATCGACCCGTGTGGCTGTTATTACTTAGCCAAAAGAAACCCGCATTTACGGTATTTTTTTTTACAAGCTTTTATTTAGCTTGCTCTGTTTGTATGTACCTATGTAAGTTATCCTTTCAAAATTTGCAAACATTTTTTCGACCATTTCTTGGTATCTGATTGAGCTGAAATTTCGCATACACCTTTAGTTCTGATGACAATACAATGTCCAATAGTGTCATTTTAAATTAAAGCTTGTTTAAAAACATTTTTTTAATTAGTTTATCTATCAACATCGCCATGCCCATTTTCCATTGAACTTTTTCCGTACTCGCGGTGCCTCTTCCCGTTATTGTAAAACTATATCAAAAACCATAATATTGTGTCTATAGCTAACTAGTCTATTTAAATCAGGTATACGTGGTAATTTAGACATTACTTACACATAGTATCAGACATGTATTTTTCTTAAACTACAACTAGTATTTTGACTAAGTTTAGGTGAGCTGTGCGTTTGAGATGAGAGGTATCGGATGAAGACGAATAAATAAATTTTATTGAACTTTAAAATAAAAAAATTGTGCATGTTTTTCAAAAAATAATAACTGGTGTTAAGACTCCAAACGCAGTCGAAAGTTACATGTTTTTCCTATTCCCAGTACAGTATTCTTTTTTTGTTCTAGACTATACCTGGGAATTCACTGATTCTGAAGATATTGAAAGTCAAACTACCATCTTTTTGACACGTTTTTTTATACAAAAAACTAGTTTTAAATGTTAAAACTAAACTTTAAATACTGCTACGCCCCTACTGTTGCATGTATCTGAAAGTACAATGTTTGGCGCAATACCATAAAGAGTGATTTTTCACACAAAAAATAACAAACTCATTATCCAGCATTTTTTTTTTGCCTAGTGTTACTTACTTTAATGGGCAGCATGTGTAATTAACAGCTATGTGACGTGTCTTTTTACACCCCATATATAAGGATTTTATTATTGCTACATGAAAAATAAACCCTAGGAGCCGTGTCATAAAGTGCCAAATGCTATAATTATTTCAGTGTAAAAAAAAGTGTGACAGAGTGCGCTGCCCCTTTTTCAGAATGGAACAATAATAGCATTAATTTATCTTGGTATCTATTGGTACATATACGCGGGCGATATCGCGAGCAAAAACTAGTAAAACATAACATGACCAAAGACTTTAAAAAACAAATCCTCAACGTATACGCTCTCATCTTTCAAACTAACACAAATATCGAGATTTCACATTCAAAGACTTTCAATTTCCATCACAACTCATTCAATGAAAGTCTTTGAACACAAAATCAATTTAACTTATCCTCCCACCATCTTAACTATACAATAATAAAATGTGTTTTACTTTAAAAACATGCAAGTGCTTGATATGTGCGATAAATTTACTAAAATTGTGAATTATATTGCTGACTGTACCTTACTACTAAAAAACTGAGATTTTACGCCCGAAGACGTTAACAGTCTTATTTATTAAAATAAATAGGGGTCCCTTATTCGACTAGGGAATCCTTAAATCGTAGAAAAGAAAAACTACTAAAATTGTATGAAAAAAAAATTATGAAAAAAAAAATTATGACGTACGGTTGAACAAGCTATTTGTTTTACAGACATCAATAATTATTTTTAATTTCTAATAATTATCAGGTGGCGTTCTGCCTACCCCCATAGGAAAAAGGCGTGAGTTTATGTATGTATATTTATCTTTCTGCTACATTGTTATTTTGTGTTGACTATTTAAGCTTGTGGTGTCTAATAATTTTGAAACATATTTAGAGTGCCTCGTTGGTCTAGTGGTCGCAAGCGCGACTGCTGTGCATGAGGTCTTGGGTTCGATTCCCAGGTCGGGCAAAGTGTTATTGGGTTTTTCCATCAGGAATTTCTCAATGGCAATAGGATCGCTCCCTTTTACATGGGACTAAAAACATAACTGGCAAAATGTGGGTGTACTAATGGGTAAACCTCTGCCTAACCCTTCGGGGATTACAGGCGTGATGTTATATTTAGAGTGATTTGAAAGAGTAGTTGCAAGTTAGCTGCCTATTTACCAAATTGCGTGTTCGACTGTACATACAAAATGGCGTCGTCTCTATACAAATTATTAACTTTAAATAAAAACTTCAAATACGTATACAAGCTATCTAGTACTTATCTTCCAATCTCCCATACAAATTGATATGATTTCGGAAAAGTAACTTTATCGTAAACGCTTAAAGTATATTTTCCACTGCAAACTGAACACTGTAGTACGAGTCAGTCTGAAATCAACTTAATTTCCACGTCAGTAAAGTTGATTTTAATTTACGCGGAAATGTGTATAGAACATGAGTTTCAATAGACTTTATATTGGAAGACAAGTAGACAATGGCTAAAGACGGCATAACATAGACTTTCGATGCCTACAATTACAATAGCCTATTTCGAGCGTTTAGGGGAGATTGGGTGAAAATGGACAACATAAATATACAGGGTGGAAGTGACATCGTAACGAAAACTTTTATCGTGAATTTAGTATATGATTGTACACTAAAAAAACACTGTTCTTTACACTTTCCCCGTATAGTTGTTGCATTTATGTATGGAACGACTGAATTTTTTTGAATATCCGACGATAAATTTCTTTCCTCCCTAGGGTTAAAAAAAAAATCTACTGTTTCACACAAAGTACAACACCTACACGGATGCTTTATAGAAAAGATATTTTTTAACTGGCAGACATCGTCACGTAAGGAAAAAGCGTTATGTCCCAGGCGAACTTCCCTGTCTTTCTCTTTACGGGTGACATCATTTTTTTTAATGATCGTCGGGAAATATCATCGCTCGCAAGTCTAGAATCATCTACTATACTCATTGTAAAAAATCCTTTACGATGTTCCTTCCAGCCATTTTGCAAATATTCCTGTTATTTTAGTGCTAATTAATATCTTTACATGCCGTCTTTAGCTAACAACAATATAAGCAAACACATGATCATTTTACACATCCTTGCAAAGCAAAAAAAAATATCAAACAAAAATTTTACTAACAATTCAACTATTTATTATCATTATTCGTTTAGCACTCCATTTTTAAATTCGTTCCAGCTACTCCATTGAATTGACCTTGTAATTTGATTCTAAGGTCAAATATTGCTTCTATGATAGTGCTTGGACCAACCACTCTTGAACTTTCATACATATCCATACATTCCGATATGACACGCGTATTTATGATATAAATGTCTCGACTTACTTATATTATAGGGATATTTTTAGACTTATATTTTTATTTAAAAAAAATTGTTCTGTCATTATTTACAGAATTTGTGAAGTATTTTTTCTTTTCCAAATTTTTTTTCTTCAAAGAATTTTGGGGAAATCTATATTCTAAACTCCACAAAATTGTTGTCTAAATATCCATCTTTTCTTGAGACAATTCTTTCCCGAGGCCTGATCCCTTACCCCCTATTTCGCTGGATACTACCCCCTTTCTCCGCAACGCCGTACGGCCTTCCGCATTCGTTTAGCACCGACTTACTACATACAAACACATCTATTGGGTTACTAACGGTAAGTAAACAGTTATGGACTAGCGAGGCGAGGTGTGGCGAGCTTCTGTCTTCCATACAAGACTAGTCTTGACTTTGAATATTAAGTCTTCTAAACATTTCAGAATAAATTATCAATGCAATGCGAAAAATTCTTTCGACGAGCGGAAGTACAAACACGTTTTGGAATGAAATCTATAGTCATTTATAAACGTAGACAAGTGACAGCCGTACTTTTATCTATAGCTTAATTGAGTCTCCGTTTGCGGGGTACAGGGGCGCGGGAGTAAGTCGTAAGTGGACAGGGAGATTGTGTACGAGGAAGCCGCTCGTAGCGTAATACACAAGAGGCGAAATGTGCACAGGACAGTTCTTATGATATGTGACGTCATTAAGGTTAACGGTGAAGCAAGCGAAGACTCAATTAAGTGGTTTAGCGATAGTTCTTGTATGAAAAACAGCTGTAATTTGTAATTCGCCACAACCTCGGTGTGAGATCAAGACAGTGCTGAGTGCCTTCGTGCTTACCGTCACATATTAACTAGTAATATTGGCACATCGTTACGATAATCTCATACGTTAATAAAGGGCACTAATCATACTAATTACTTTAAAGTAGGTACCTAGATAGTTTAGGAGGTAGAACCTCTCATGTCTTTGTAATATTTTTAATTATTTTTTGCTCTCAATTATTATTGCAGTTTCCTACCAATCTATCTAAGGTTTCATAATTTAGAATATACACACTTTCAAACGCTTTAGTTAGTAATAACAATTTTAAAATATAAATTGTTGCACATATTAATCAAATATTTAGGCCCGAATAACCTATTCATTAACATTTGAATAAAGAGTAGACATCAAAACACAGCAGTTAGAAGTTAAACTGTTCAAAAATAGAATATACAAACAAAAAACTTAACACCGAAAAAGCACATTACGATTTAATAATAACGTAAAAAATGTCCCAAACTCTGGGGCGCTAAGTATACTTTTTTATAAACTCCTATCATAATAAACTTCGAATTAATCTGAAGTCTGGATTTCTTCTCAAAAATTCAAGAAACTTCAACAATTTCTTAAATACCAAATAGGGTACTAAATTCTCATTTTACATGCCTTTCACTTTCATAAAAAATTGGCTCCACTGAACTAAGTTCACCCCAAGGGCGTAGGGTGTAATGTCACTAAGAATTTGTTAGACATGAGAGGGGTGGGGGTAGTCTAGCGAGGTGGGGAGGCCGCGGCGAGGCGCTGTCGTAGCCTCGCGAACTTTCCGTGGACCAGTCGCAGTTGCGTGCGGAGTCTTGATGAAAGCTCTCGTTGCAACGCCTGCACTTCCACCAACTCGCGCCGTAGCTGCTGATAGTCCGAACGTACCTGTGTGTAAAGCCTATAGTTATATGGGGTGATGATGGTCGGTAGGTCAGCTCCGGCTAACGCAAGCGAAGGGAATTGCGTTGTATAGTATAGTTCAGATTTTCGTCTTTAGAGATTTTTATTGAAAATTGCATTCACACACATTTCGGCAGTAATTGAGCATTTAATTGTTAGTCGGAGTTGACTTACTGTTATAAAATTGACACAGTCAAAAACATGTACTACAATATTTTAGTACCTCAATTTTATTCATTTTTTTTTTACACCTTGTATATTTTTTGTCTGTGTCAATTGAAGGCACATGATGGAAGGAAAACAGCTAATGACATGAATATGGTGTCCCATATCTTGAAGTATCCTGATGGAGTCGTGAACAAGAAGTAACGATTAGAGATAAAATAAACTTAATATAGAGAACGGAAGCTGGACAGTAGACATAACATATATATATGAATATCATCTATTTTGTTACAATTATACGAGACGGTTCGTTTCTGCAAAGGAAGATTTTAGAGATTACTTAAAGGCTTGGTTTGATACTTGCACTCTTAAATCATAAGCGTGTCCTACAATAAGAGGCGGGACGGGAGAGGCGCAGACTCTCTCGTCCCAGCAGCCGCCGCGCGAGACGCTCCGGGCGTCGGGAGCCGCGAGACGACTCCCGGCCACCGTAGACGCGGGTCTGTGGGCGGTGAGCAATGGGTAGCTCACCGTCCGTTCGTTGAATAACGACAGACCGTGTCGACGGCGCGTTCGTGTTCCACGCGCGCCTCAAAGAGATGTCAGCAAACAATTAGAGGGGCCACTAAGGGCCGATGCCTGCCGGGGCTGCGGGTTGTTCGAAAGAGATACCGCGCCCCCGGAACGCAAAGGGCACAAGAAGGAACATGGATGGGTTTTAGTCAGTAAAAGTCTGACACTCCCTCCCGCCCCACCCAGGGCGGGGGAAGTCATTTGATGATTTTCGGTAAAAAAAAAAAAAAAACCTACAATAAGAACTGAATCTACTAGGTGCAATTTTTCATACTTGTCAAATTTCAGGTCGTCATAAAGGATTAAAAAAAAACAAATGAAATTACGACACCTAGTCAATAATGAATAAATACTTGTGTTTGTAGTTGTTTATGTTTGACAGTATTTTAGAATACTCCTCTTTTAAAGAACAGAATCGCCCCGCTGCGTAAGCGATAGGCTCGTCCTGCGAGCCTGAACGGAAAATTGGGTATTTTTGAATGCGAAAAAGACATACTGTTTTCTTTTTTAATATACTCTTTATTTTATTATCTCCTTTGATTAGACGAGATTGCGAAACTGTATTTTGTATATTGTGTATTAGAATCTATAATAGGTCAATATTATTTTTGTCCTTTGGACAGCAACTCCCACGAATAACCATCGCAGTGAACCGCGATGGAAATGCCGGAGGAATTTGATAATCTATGTTGAACATTTTCAAAGGTTTCATTCATAGTGTAATATTGCTGAAAGAAAGGTCACCATTGCAGTAACGATCCGCCTCATCTAATCAGACGCATATTGAAGTCGCGACACTGTAAGTCCCGCAACGCATAGTTAAGCCGTAAAGCGGCCCCGACTTCTGAGGCTTTGGGCCAGGCTTCGACTTCGTACCACAGCCAAGCCCAGCTGACAGCTATATATCGATAAGCATGATCTTGTGGCTTGTCGGTTTTCACAGAGAAAAACTAGTTTTAAAATAATTTTATAGTAATTTTTAAATGTTGCATTGAGTGAACTGGGGAGAAGAGGATAAAATAAGTCAAATTGCAAAAATATTCTTTTTTAATTGTTTTAATTAAGCCAGCAGCCACGAAGTCTGGATATGTGCCCGGTTGACGGCAATAGGCTCGCCCCCAATTACATGGGACTTAAACATAACTGGCGAAATGTGGCTGTACTATTGGGTACACCTCTGCCTAACCATTCGGGAATTACAGGCGTGACGTTGATGATGTTTTAATTAATTTATTGATTTTAGGAAGAATCTTAGGTTTAACAGATGTAACAAATTGTTTTCTTAAAAAAAAACCCGTTTTCATGCATGACAAATTACTTTGCTAATATTATCATGGGTTTGTGTGGTAAATAAAAAAAAAATATGTAAACAAAAACGGACTCAACGCAACATTATTATTACAACGAAGTAGGTATAAATCTTAATTGTACAGTTATTAGTAACGATTTTAAGTTAATTAGATAATAGAAAAACAACAAGCCATAAGCAACATGACTGTATAATCAGTAATCTGACCTTTCACGACACTAACGCATTGGCTGAAAAATAAATATTATATTTTTACATACATATTATTTTCTACATATTGAGTCAACCGGGTGCTGCATTTAGTTAGTGGGCGTATACATCATTGTGAAGATAATACTGTTCAATGTAAATTACATAACAATACAGGAAAAGGACAGTAAGCAAATATTTTCGTATAACAAATTACTTCACGGAAAAATGAGCCCTGTTTTTGGACAAACGTATGTCCATCAGAGGCTACTATAGTATGATCAACTTCAGTGAGGCTTATTTCCTTAAATTATGGATATCTATGGCAAAGATTATTGAATAAAATCAAATCGCACTGTTGCACAGCCGAAATTCTAATAAAAAGAATACGTAGGCAGTAAAATCTTGAAAAATGATAAAGTTATGGATCTAAATAATCGCTTCGTTCATTAAATTACAAACTATTATATAATATTATAATAAATAACTATTTTATTTCGAGCTATTGTCCTTTTCCTGCTTGATATAAAAGCCCATTGTTTTAATACACTATTAATTATGTATACTATAATGTGTTAAAGCGTCCTCAAACTCAAAACATGCGTAAGTACCACGGGGGCAATTTCTACTAAATTTTAGGAACGATAGCAAGACAATCTCGATCTCCTGTCAAAATGCCAACATTTTTTGACGTTGATGGTCGCAATGATGAGATTACGACTAGATTTTGAACGTTTTTAATTAGTTAAGTTGACCTGACTGGTTTGGTTACACTGTCAGCAGACGCATAAAGTGACCAACCTTTTGTTGATCAAACGACGTCATAGGAATGTATGAGTTACATAATGGACAAGACAATAGTATTACCGTTTCTTTAAGAAGTTAACTCAAAAATCAACTTGGAATTGCGTCAGTTCTGTTCTATTTTAAGTACGAGTATTCTGGACTTATTACGTAATTTATTGTTTATCTACGTAAAATCGCTTCATATTTCACAAGAAGACATTGTTGTATTTGAACCCCTGGTTCCTTCAATGAAAAATTAATAATGTTGCAAATTTTCAAGCGCACGTAAGCTGCTGTGATTGATTATAATAATAACACAAAGTCGCTTCCCGCCGTTTGTACGCGTGGATCTTTTAAACTACATAACGGATTTTAATACGGTTTTTATCCATAGATAGTGATTTAACAGGGAGTCTGTGCGTCTACTTTGCACCTGTGCGAAGCCAGACCGGGTCGCTAATTGTTTAGAATTCAGGCAGCCAATTACAGCACCTAACGTTCACTTGACAATTTTTCACATACATTTTTCTTGTGAGAAACTATAGTAAGGAATCCGGCTCCATTACATTAGCTAGCGATTGTACATCATTTTAAAGTTTTCCTTCTGCCAATTCTTGTTTTTGTAGTGACATAATATTCACACCAAAACATGAGTCATATGAGTATCTCATATCATGGCATTCCTGCTCTGTACAATATGTAGAATTGTAGATATGCTAATTATATACACTTAACTCAGACGCCTTTAGCACTACACTTTGTAAGAATACTTGGCATTATTACGCTAATTTTTATTTGCAAAAGCGCGCAAATTAATACACTGTGTGCCTCTGTTCTACTTTTTCACTAAATTACTTTGGCATGACAAAAGTATCACAAGTAGGTAATTTATAATTGTCTGCAAATGGAGAAGTTATAAGGCAGACTAATAAAGGCAGCAAAGGCGTGATAAATTAATCACAATAAGACATAGATATTTTTTTATCTGTGTGTATTTATATTCATTCATTTTGATGTTAAAAACCACATAAAATAATTGTTAATTTTTGACTAAAAAAACTTTTTTAAAAACATTTTATTCCATAGTATAATATTTCCCCACTTCACCCCCATACAATACAATAAATTAAATTTACAAAAGTTCGAAAAATTCTTAGCCAATTATAAAAGTAAAGGTATACTCTCACCTCGGAGACAGACTTCAGCAGATGCATGATGCACATGTCCTGCGTGTTGATGGGTGCCACCAGCTCCTTCTCCACGTTGTCCATCTTCCACTCCATCAGGTCCAGCTGCTCATCTGTGCGCTTCACCTGACACGCATACAGAAGTCATTGGACTTGTATTTGAGGAAACGAGGCAATGTATGATGATTTGGCAATAAGGAATAGCCAATTTATTAATAGGATCTAGATGATTAGTTGAACTTCGTACCACCCCAGTAGTATTAAGTCTAACAACACAAAAAGAATGTATGTATTCAAATTGGTTGGGCCATTTTCGAGTTTTAGCAAGACAAACACATAACAATTAATTTTTATTTGGAGATAGATTTTAAAATCTAACACAATGTAATGACAATTCTATGGACAGAAAACTAGTTCAATATCACAATCTCAAAACTAAAAATACAGCATGTGCCAAATATGAACCCTAAATTATTTAATTAAGTATGAAAATACTATAAACCATTGATAACTAAAACGCACAAAAATGAAAAATTATACATTAAATTATTCAGTAATTAAGTTTATTGAAATTCCATAAGCCTTTCAAAATAAACCTTGATTCATTCAATACTAAAGCATTGTCTCCAGATGATATTGCTTAAAAATATAACACTAGTGTATTAAGAATGTTATCAATACAACAGATACTGTATGTTTGTGAAGATAACAGGCATCTCATAATGTAATAGAAGATATAATAGTTGCCCTTGTAGTAGGTAAATATTATCCATTTTATCACACTTAGTAAATGATAAAATAAAAATGATTTCCTGAATGAAGTCTTAAGCCCTAAAACCTTAATTAAAAGTACATGATAATATACAATTTTAAATACATTGCACTTAATACTTTTGCCGACAAAATTAGGTAACATTTGATAAATTTGAAGAAGGATGTGTAAACAAAATGTTTACATCCGTAATTAATGAGGGAACGGAAAAAATTGCATCGTGTTCGTTTTTGTAATCATGTAACGTTAGGATATGATGATATTTGAGGAATGGATACAATGCTTCATTCAGCCTTCTAGCTGCATATTCCAGCAGTTTATTATTTATAGGGAAGATGCGGCTCTGTGACCTACATTTCTATCCGCGGTTAACTGTACTTTACTGACTAAATAGAAACTGTTGACTCACCGTTTCTTCGAGCTCTTCCACAGAAATTTCTTTTTCAGTCATGTTTGAGACACACCTATTAATTTATTAGTCACAATCTAAAAGAAAACAACAGACTTGAGCAAACCGACCATTTTTCTTCCGGAAAATGACAAACTTGACATTTTCAATGGAAATTGAAATGTCAAGTGATGAGATAACGAAACGCAAGCTAAACGTCACTCGTCTACAGTCGTATCAAACGTTTGTAAACATTGACGTTGAAACGAAACGTAACGTTGCGGCGGGAATTCAATTAACAAGTTTGTACTTTTGTCTCTATCGAAAGTCGCGACTATTTACCGCCATTTTGGGATTTTTTGTAAGTGTAAAAACATGTACCAAATGCAAAATGTGTAATAAATACTTAAAACTTTATTTAAAAGCTTAAAAACAGTAAGCAGTGTTGAAAGCAAAAGACAGAGTTTGGAAATAGAATAATCTTCAAAAGCACAGGTACTAGCTGTGATGGAATCGGAATTTATTTCTTTATTTATTAGTGTTATTTAAAACGAATACCTATGCAAGCATCTTTTCCCATAGGGTCTACTAACTATGAAATTCGAATTAATACCGCAGTGTCCGGTTTTTTTTTATGATTACCCTTTACCCTTTCGGTAGGTGTGGCATTCACCCGAAATGCTATCGCAGAATTACTGCACTAGTTCATTTTTTCTTTTTGTAGATATAGGAATTAGGAGATACTTATCTCCCCGTAGGTACCTATATTATGTTGCCGCGAGTCTACCTACCTATGACGGATGCTGACACAATACGGCCTGCGACAAAAATGAAGTATTAGTCAAGTACCATAATATTATTTTCGTAATACTTTGTCATATTTGTCCTATGTATCCTTGCAATTTTAACTTCCATTTTCCTTGATCCAAACCTGTTGCAGAATTAATGAACTGTAACGTATATATTTTGTTCACAGGATCAGGAATCACTCTGATACCTGCAGTAGTAATATCCATCATCAGTAAAGACGTGTCTGGTGGTCCGAGACATAACTGCCAGGCGCCGGGAGAACTAGACTCTTTATAGTTTCAGGTAAGGTTTATTATTATTTATTTATTTATCATCATCACTTACAACTATTATTACAGGTAGAACCCAATGCAATAGTGAAGCAAATCAACACCAGAACAAAAACTCATCTTCTAAAACAACAACAAGCAACTTAATTCGTAGCTTTTTTCTTTTTTGTATTATGTACATATGAGCTGTTTGCGCTGTTTGTGTTTGCTGGTTCATTCGTTTACATTTTTTTATTATGACTCGCGAGGAAGTGCGAGGAATTTTAAATAAAACCAAAACTAAATTATATACACATTTATTTTTGTCTTTAATTTTTACACATTTAAGAAATGTAGACGAGATTTAGTGACAGTATGGAACCATTTTGGCCATTAGACGTCCCGATATTACCCTTTATACAAACCTATGGTTGCGTAGTAGCAACTACTTATTAAATTCACGTGTCGTTTATATTAATTAATATCCACTTAAATATATACTCTGCTGGGAACATGTTAAGATCGAAAACACGTTTCAATCCATAGTTGTTTATCGTTATATCGATTGACATTTAATTTACCTGGTCATCTTTCAGGGGCTGAAAGTTATCATGAATAAGGACAAAATTTAATATGGAAATGAAAAAAAAAAATACTGTTCACTACAAAAATGCAGTCAATCACATCAAAATGTATGGAACAGCATTTTTTTTTTCCTATTTCACGGTTTGTCTAAATAAATAGTTATTTGGATTCATAACAAGTTTTACCCCCTGAAAAAGGTCCAATCAATCAAAAGTAGACCCTTGTCGAATTCGTAGAGAAAGGAACGCGTTTCGATGTTAGTATTTTCCTAGAGATTCTAAGGTATTTTAACACTTAGAACATTTTAGTTTTGACACTTCTAATTGGAACATTATTAATAATAAGCCGTACAAATAAATTGAGAGTAAAGTAACAGCTATAGGTACAGAATATCTTTGAGTAATTTGATTTTATGAAACATATTAATACTTAAATTCAGTTCGAGACAATACAGAGGCTGCACGAGGTCATTTAAGCTTATAGACAACCATAGTATCTGAAGTAGTGCATGAAAAACGAACGGAACATTGTAATTTGCGTTAAGGAATGTAACTAGAGTGAACGTTGCAACTTCTATAT
Organism: Hoplodrina ambigua; assembly: GCA_949774945.1. Lineage (NCBI taxonomy): Eukaryota > Metazoa > Arthropoda > Insecta > Lepidoptera > Noctuidae > Hoplodrina > Hoplodrina ambigua. Next base: position 1,113,413 of record OX458984.1, read on the forward strand.
TCTGTCGAATCGATTTAGTTAACATTACAGACTAGCAATTCGATTATAATTTAAAATCACCACATGAAACATGTCTGCCTACAATCAAAACACTTTTTTTTTCGCGCCACGTTTGACGCTTAGTATTTATATATTTTGAAAGTCTGGTGGGAACATAGAATACGGTATTGCACGTGCATTCGATACAAATATAGTATGCTAACATCCGATAAACATACAATAATTAGTATTTATATTAAAACTATGTTACATCCTCGGATTGTCTGCGACAGTCGAAAAGAACAGAAAATAACTATAACACCGAACAATTTAAATTAATAATAATAATAATAAAAAAACACTAGGATTTGTACAAAAAATTAAAATTCCATTTAATTCGTATACAAGAATGTACCGCCATATGAACTTGGTCATGTATAATTGAAAGTTAAAAAAAAAATGAAGCGCTCAAGCGGCTTGAGGTTCACGGTCATAAAGTATGAATAAGTAAAAATACGTAAAGTACTTAAAGTAAATCTTATGCACTCGTGCATGTAGATCATTCTCACTAAACTTGTGTTGTGGCGTCATCACATACGCCGTGCGTGTGCGCAACTCATTACTAACAAAGTCTAAATTTCAAATATAACTAACAGTCATACAATGAGTTTACAAATATTTGTCACAAGACACCTAATAAAGGGGCAAGAATTAAGAGAATAAATAAACTGCAGGCGCGCATTTTCGTACGACGATCATCACAAAGACCAATTTTGCATTTTGCAGTGCGGCACAATAATCTCATATATTGGTGTCAAAATGTCTTGTCGATCGGCCTTAATAAAACAAAATGGCGCAGCAGTCGCGTCACGCATGACGTAGTTGTGACGTCATCAACACGCCACCTTACACGATCGCGCCGTCTCGAAACCAACGCGTCCCCTTTCAGTGTTTGCGAACTTGCCTATAATATCATAGATGGACTGTGTGTGTTATTATTATCTTCAGTTTCAATACAAATTGACTTACGATATGTAATACTTGAACGTAAACGTTATTTTACGTGGCAATGGTGTGATACGGGAGAAGGTAGGTAAGCTTTATAGTACACAGCTGCGAAAAGGACTAATTTAAAATAGGATAGTGTTAGGATACATAATCACCGCGTGTTTTGTGACCTTTCATTACTAGATACAGTCACTAGGCCTGTCTTTAGAAGCAGTAAATCGAAGCTAAATACTGAAACATCACAAGTGTGCAACAGATCCACATTATAAAAATATCTTTAGGCCGTCCTCACACAGTACTAAGCGCAATCCTACCACTTACATCAACAATAAATATATCGCTCGCCACTACCCCGCGTCACACAGCCCGATTCGAACATCAGTTGTCAAACACTCAAAGGGTGTTCTATTAATCAGTCGTAGCTCCGCGAATCAGTCAGTAGTCGACTGTCGACCCGAGCGGTCGCGCCGGAGAGTAATAAAACAAAGAGAGAGAGGAACTATGGTGCGGGCGTTCATTTGAGCGCGTCTGTTTGCTCGAACTTCTGCTCGCTAAATGAGACCGCGTCGGATGAGAGCGCCTCCTTCAGTGGCTCTACACAGTTCTTTGGAATCAGCGTACCTGGAACACGACAATATGGTGTTACTCGCTGACAAAACAGTTATGTGTGTCTAGTACTGAAAGCCACAAAGGTGATTTGACTCTCTTTAAATATTATTGAAATTTGATATATGTATTTTCAAGTATGACACATATAGCAGTGAAATAGAGATGGCCGTAGCTGAAGTTTGAAGATTGATGATGATTGATACATACCGACGATCTTGAGTCCGTCGTCGGTCTTGATGCGCACGACCTGCATCTTGTTGAGGTGCGCGCGCGCCGCCAGCACGTGCTCCACGCGCGCCCACACCGCCAGCACCGAGCCCGCCAGCACGTGGTGCGTGCGCACGCGCAGCCCCACCTGCAAACATTAACCGTTATAATTATCATCACGCTTGTATTCCCTGAAAAGGTTAGGTAGAAATGATAAACCGAACAACCCACAAATAATAATAATAATACCAGAATATTATTGTCCCAATGCAGAGCAAAGGCCTGTTGTCATACAGAGAAAGCACGAGCATTGATCACCACGTTTGCTCAAGGCGGATGGGCATCACAGACAGTTATATCCAAGATAAACTCAGAAAGCATATATAAATAAATAAAAAAGTCACATTTGTATTTTCTAGGTACCTCGTGCAAGAGAGGCGGGGCGCCATAACCACAGAATTTTGTTTAAAGTCCTGAACAACCCGTTTACTAGGCGTCATAACTTTCGCAGATCGACACTTCTGCAGCACTCTATACGTCAGCAAGGATGAAGATACAATAGTCAATTGCCGAAGGATCTTAACATCGCGATTCAGGAACCGGCTCTCATCTAACAACGCCATCCACGGCACATAATGTCAACTAAAACGCAATCTATCGACATATTTTTTACAATCACGCTTAAACAGTCCCATGAAATAGAGTGTAAAGCTATTGGCATAAAGGTTCACGTCAGTACCTCGCAGTCGGCCGCGTTCCTGCAGACGGAGCGCCAGTAGGCGTGTGAGCAGACGCGCTGCGACGCGGTGTACTGCGCGCGCCACCACGACTCCGCCTCCGTGCTCTCCACCTTGCGGTACTTCTTCTCGATCTCCGCCAGGGACTCCAGTCGCAGCTGGAGCCCGGTGTTAGGCCTGTAAGAGGAACATCATGGGCTATTTTATACAGGTATAGAGTCGGCATGTTTTTTATGTTGTTACACACAAGCTTATTTTGTGATCACGCGCACGTGTTGTCTAACGATTAAAAACAAAAAAAAACGTTCATCCTTTGTTTTCGTTACCCGTATTTCTGGATCCGAATTGCTCTATGGAGTGTCATCTATGATAAATTAAATTGTGTTTTATTTTCGTGACAATATGTTGTTCAACTATTTTTGTAATAGCTTCCGTCCGCGACTTATTCCACATCAAAATTCACATTCAAGGTAAAAGCTCGCGAACATAAGTTGACAGACTAATCCCACAATTAATTTGTTGTAACATAACATAACATCACGCCTGTAATCCCCAAAGGGTTAGGCAGAGGTATACCCATTAAGTAGTACACCCACATTTCGCCAGTTCCCTTCGGGGATTACAGGCGTGATGTTATGTTATGTAATTTGTTGTACTTCTCCACCTATGTATTTTTATCTCTCTCTCTACTTAAACGAAATAAAAATTATTGTAGTGAAATAAAAATTTTGATTTGCTATAACAAAACTCAGAACATTCTTCATGGCCCTTCTGCGACGTCATAGAAGTTATCACAAGTAACCAGAAGTCACACCAGTAACTTTCTGACCTGTAAATCTGGAACATGATATCCTTCTTAGTGATCTTCTCCTTCTTGGTGGTGGTGATGGCGGACACGCACAGGACGGCCGTGTACTTGTTGTTGCGCGCTTGCTGCGACACGTAGAAACCCTCCTTGGGCCCGGTCAGCTCCGCCCATTTCTCTAAAGCTTCTGCCCAGTCCATGCCGCGCTGTAAATGTTAAGTTAGTGGTTTAATAACATTGCTGAATGAATAGGTCCACGTTCATTAAGTTTTACATTTGCTGTGGCAGCTCATACTGCTGCGTTAATTATAAGATGTTAGTCGTCTTCGATTAGTGATTTGTGGCTAGGTAAAGTCTTTAGTCTTAAGCTGTCAAGTTTAATATAGATAAACTTCCCGTACATGTAAAATTAAACTAATTGGGACTTGCACAAGTATATTAGCTAGTGTGGGATGAATTAGCATGTAGCAATGATGAATAAGCACTTGTATCCGAGCCATTTGTAGGCATGATAACGTCTCGCTGATTTGTGCGAGTTTTAACTTGCCCAAGTATAAAGTAACGTGTGTGGCTACCATTATACTGAAGCACGAAAGTCTGGCAAGCAATGTTACCGCGGGGTATCGTGTCACCCAGCAAGTGGATTGTCAGATGGGCTCACGAGAGCTGTTACCTCGGAGTGCACGGTGTGCAGCTCGACGGGCGCGCGGCCGGTGGCGTGGCGCCGCACGAAGCGCAGGCAGCGCACGCGCCGCACGCGCTCGCCGCAGCTGCCCAGGTCCAGGATGCCCAGGTCGAACCGCCCGCTGCGCTTCGCTGCGGGGGGACAACATTAGCATATCACCTACACTCCTAACAACAGTGTTTTATCTCTCAATACGACTATATTTTGAGCGTTCTAATGTTCAAAATGTAGTCCCAATCTCATCTCGGTGAAAATCAATGTCTAAATAGGGCCTCTATTTTTACCTGCTTTTTTACAGATTCAGTTTAAAATGCAAACATTCTTAAAAATACGAGAATAAGCTTAGAGTAAATTCGTGGTGAAAGGCGAATTATTTGTAATGTAATATTGACTAACCTTGCTCCATGACAGCGGCGAGCGTGTCGGTGAAGTACTTGAACAGCCTGTTCTGCAGCTCCACCGGCATGCCCAGTATCCTGTTCAGGAACTTGGACATGTTGTTGTAGTCCTACAGACAACACACCAATATTATTATTCTCCTTAAAAACTTTTCTTCAAAAACTGCTGGACAAAATTTTTTTCTTTAGTTAAAAGTTAACTGACGTTATGCTAGTTGACACCATCAATCAATTTACGTACTTTTTATGATCTATCAAAACGCGATTCTTCCGTAGATTTTGTATGGCAGTATTAAATTTTGACGTCACTAATTTGGCAACTTAATTTACTGACAATTTATTGATTTCAAAATTGAAAATTAATCAGGTTTTCAGGGCTTAAATAAAGTGTTTCTATAAAGAAATCATGTCTTGAAATTACTGGTTAATGCTGTCAATACTCAACATAAAAATCTGCTTTACAAGGTTTAAAAGGCAAGTGACGTGAACGCACCTTATCCAGCTGCAAGACGCCGGGCGCGGCCTCGCTGTTGACGATGAGGCCGACGCCCACGAGCGCGGACGCCACGTCCTGGAAGAAGTCGCCCGCGTAGTCGCCGGGCGGCGCCACCAGCGGGCTCTCGTACTTCATGATGGCGCGCATCACCGCTTCTAGGGCCGCGCGACCTAGCACACAAATATATTTCGTAAGTTTTATAGATAAATGCCTCGTTGGACTAAAAAACCCAACTGCTGAGCATGACGTTTTGGGTTCGATTCCCAGGTCGGACAAAATGTTCATACCATCAGGAATTTCCCAGAAGCATCCTCGGAGACTGAATTTATGCCCGGTTGATGGCGATAGGCTTGCCTTTTGTTACACGGGACCTTAACATATCTGGAGAAAATGGGGATGTCCTAATGGGTACACCTGTGCCTAACCCTTCGGGGATTACAGGCGTGATAACACGTGTGTTGATTAGAGCTAAAATTGTGGTTATTAATAAAACTAATTCAAAAGACAACTAACCGTATTTATTATCGATATTGAACTGGCTGAGATCCCTGGTCTCTGTGGCTCGTCGGTCTCCGTGTGTGAGCGCTCCGAGCGACTCCAGCCGCTTGGCTACTGTGGACGCGAAGCGACGCTCGCCCGCCAAGTCCGAGATCAAGAATATGTACTCCGGGGCGTTCACTTGATTGGATCGGTGAGTACGACCTGGTAACAAAAATAATATTATAATAGTGCAAAAAGCAACAGAATTCGGTAATCTTATGATTTTTAAAACAGCATTCGAAAATTTAAAATTATACGTCCCTACATTTCATACACGTGCACATTAAAAATATTTGTAAATGCAGTCAATACATCATCATTATTAGTTATTGATTATCATTGGGTATTGGTTATCATGGTTACCACCTTTCATTTTCTATCTGTAAATGAATTCACGTAATTGGATCTGCTATTTTCAAAACTCGGTTTGAACTTTACAACGTACTGGTGTCCGCGACTCCACATCTAAGCGCACTTAGCTTTACAAACATACAGACAACTCGATCTCTTTAAAAATAAAATATTTGGAAGGTGAACAAATATAGCACACTCACCAAACTGTTGTATGGCTCTATCGGCCGACCACGGCAACTCGAGCGTTATGTGCACCCTCCGCCTCTGATTTCGTGCTCTATCATCAAGAAAATATAAATGTTACTGTCTTACACAAGCTACACACGATAAAACATAATCATCAGTATAATATCACTATGACTGAATTTCGGCCACTGTGTCTTACCTTACCTCATTGAAGACTAGCCATAAATGTAAAAGATGTCGCAACTTAAAATATTTTTTATTGTTAATTGAAAATCAATTGTATTTTCAGGACTGAAATATTTGATGCGTCATGGACTTGTTTGCTTCGTTTTAAAAACTATATCTCATGTATCGTGGGCGCGTAACATATAAAATCACATACACATAGAACTAGACTATAAAGTCCCAATATTTGTAAACACGTGAACACTATGTATAGGTACTTGAAAATATTTTAACCTTTTAATTTTTAATTTTCTTACACGTTATGATTTAGTAGTTTTTATATAAGCTACATTGTATTCATGTGTCATTATGTATGATTCTGTATTCAAATATTGTACAAATGTTGATTTTAAAAGACTACGTATAGAGTTTCTTGCCCTTTCTTCTCCATACAAAACCACCTTTTGGAAGGGGCAACTAGATTCAAACCTTTTTTTTGTATATGACGTTCAAAAGTCCCTTATATTGGCCTAATTGAAATAAATGATTTGACTTTGACTCGTAACCACTACCTGTAGATCATATGAATTTTTATTCCGTGCAGGTATCGAACCTGTGACACGCACACGTCTATCAAGTCATCAATTATTGGTTAATTGTGTAAACTACCCAATTGGTTGTAGCACCTGCACATCTGCTTACCTCCTGTCGCTCTGCAGCGATATACCGCTGGAGGCCGCCTCAGAGATGATGGCCACGTCCTTCTGTCCGTCCATGAACCTCTGCTTCTCCGTCAGGTTGAGGGTTTCCAGCGGCACGTCGGCTTCTGAACGGCTCTCGTACAGGATCTGCCCGTCTTCTGTCTGAACCACGCGACCTTTGCGACCTGTCATCTGTAAAGAAAGAATTTGTTTGATCATCATTTGATTTGTCGTGTCTTAACCCTTTGACTGCGGACGAACATTTGCTGCGCCAAACGCCAGTGCGGCTAGCTACCAATGTTCGCGTGTTCGCCATAGAAAAACACACACGTTTGTGTGTGCGCCGCACTTGCGTTTTTTCGTCAAAACACAACGTGTGTGTTTTCCCGCAGTCAACGAGTTAAGATTACTACACATAAAGTTCACAATAATTTCTAAGCGTAAACAGAGCAATTTTTATTTTTTAATAAACTAAAATAAACCTTAATTTTCAACTCTATTTGTCATTTTAGTTCATTATGTGTTTGTTTCAAATTACTCTTCACCTTAATTTTTTTTCGCACAGAAGTAAACAAGAACAATATTACCAGTAATTTTATAAAAACTTGATTGAAAAGAGTGTCTATAGAGTTTTTTGCTCGTTCTTCTCCATAGAGACCTACTTTCGTTTTGGAACAAGCAACTAGCTTCAACTTTTTGACTAACTGACGGAATCCTTGACATATCAAAAAGTGCCTGTAAATGGTAGAATTGTGCTTTGGCTTTAATTTTATTTATTTAACTAACACACACTATTTATTTATTTCATTTTTTTTTCTATTTTGAGTGGACTATGTTGAATATGTGTCGGTAAAGTCTCGTACCTCGGCCACGTTGTCGGTGCCGCCGAGCTCGTCAACCAGCTGGTCCAGTGTGTTGGGGGGCAGTCGTCGCCCGAGACGCTCCACGTGCAGCAGCAGTTCTTCCTTCATGCTGCACGCGCGCTCGATGGCCGAGCGCGGCGGGGGCTGGTTGCGGGCTGGACCTGCACATACAATAATCAGTTAAAACGATAAATAATTCGTAAATTTACAAACGGATACCTAATTATTTTTGTTACTTTTTTAATTCATATGTACTTTCTATGTTTAGCTTGGCCATTACTGACTCGTGCCTAGGAAAGCACGTTAAGCTGTTAGGCCCGGCTGTCATACGTGGATTTTTGACAGTCGTTACGGGTCGTCAGAATCCCGAAAGTCTGACAACCAGTCTTATCAAGGGGTATCATATTACCCAGATACTGGGTGTGGAGGTCAGATATGAAGTCGCACCATATTCAGCTGTATCCGGTTAGACTGGAAGCTGACCCCAATATTGCGTCACAATGTATTTCCCTGCAGTGGGACAGACAAGGGTAGTATTATAATTAGCTAAGAACTGACCTAGGTAGAGCCCGTTGGTCCCGACCGGCGTGCCGGTGAGGCTGTGGCCGGCGGGGGTGGTGACGGTGACGGTGGGGGCGGGCGCCGCGCTGTTCTTACGTTCGAACATGGTCTCTATCTTGTCCTGTGTCGTCGATGGCTTCTTCTTTGGTGAAGCGGCCTTCTTCTTCTTCACTGGCTTCTTTTTACGGCCTAGCCATGGTTCTGTGGAGAAAAGTAAATGAAATTGAAGCAACATAATAAAATTATTCTTGTGAGAACTTGTATTCAAATTTTTTTTTTTTTTTTCATTTAAAACACTTCAAAATCTAAATTCAATAACGGCTTGTTTATTCAGTGTCTGGAAAGGTAACATCAAGCAGATAAAACTTATTCGTAAGTAATTATCTTACAGATTTGTGAACCGCGAGTTATCCGGAGTCTGAATCAAAATCCTTTCGCAAACTGCTTACCGTCATCACTGTCACTCCCACCATGGAAGGGGTTGAAGTCTGACAGTTCTGAGTCGGACCCCGGAGGCCGTCGCTCCTCGTCTGATTCCATCTCCAGTTCGTCCTCAGACCCTCGCACGAACTCATCGGATGAAGAGCCTCCGCGCATACGCTTGGCCGCTGCGTTGGCTTGCTGGCGAGCAGTTACTGTGGACACAAGAGGAAATAAAAAATAAATGAGATAATAAAAACACATGACGTATTTTATTAACTTCCTAAATTTAGTAGATAACCAATCAGTGAACTTACTTTTTATGAGCTGTCAAAACGTATGACAATAGTAAAGTATGGCTTCATTAATTTGCCTATTTAATTGAGTTACTATCTTTTGAAATCAAAGCAAGTAAAAATTTGTTTGACAATTGAAAATCAATCCAATGTTTTTATAAGGGCTGGTTTTTCAATAGTCAAATAACTTTTGTATGAGAAATTGACATATTTATTTCTTTATGAAAGTTGTCAAACCGCCATATTTATACCTCAGTTGAGAGTCATCTGATGATTCAAAAATTAGCCCTTAGAGAAGTTGTATCTTAGAATTATTGGTCAATAGTTTCAACTACCCAATAAGTAACTATATTCTAGTTTAATCGGCTAATTTTGAGCTGGTGCCAAACTTTCTAAGCTCATCACGTGGCGTTGCGCCATTCAATAGAATTTCAATAATTCAGATTCGAAACTAACAAACCAAAAATAAAATTGATTTCTTCCAACTTTTGCCTCTACTCTCCCTTGCAGTCCTCATTTTACTTACATTTCCTCTTAGAAGTGTTAGCCTCATCGTCCACCCCGTTCTTGCCGTTCTGCGCTGTATGCACGGGCGCGTGTGTGATGGCCGGCTGCTTGCGAGGCGGTTCCAGCCCCAGAAGCCGGTTGATCCGGTTCCGGTCTGGCGCCGGGAAGTGCTTCTCTACTAGCGTCTGGAATACTCCCCTGGAAATAAGTAATGTTTTATTTTAGGATCCCCAAACAGAAATTATTGCGTGACGAACTCAGAGTATTGTACATTGTACATTAATGGCAGGTTGAAATTTTATTCAAATAAAAATGTATTTTGCCAAAGGAGAAGGAACAGAATTTTGTTTTCAATACATTGTGTGTAGAAAAAATGTTAAAAATATTATACAGATAATTAATCTTCTTTCATACATATAAAAATGAATGTTTGTGAATTTGTTCTTTATGCATTCATCCGATTGAGTTGAAAAGTACATTTGTTTTTTGCTTGACAGGACTACATTTAAAAAAAAACAAATACCTTTTTAATTACGTAGAATTACTAATAACACATGGGCCCAACTAATATCTTTTTTTTATACATTTAATTAATTATAAAAATAACCAAATAAATATTTTATTAAAAAACATTCATTTAAAGTTATTATTTACCTGGGATTAAAATTAATATTATTAATAACCATCAAAGAGGAAAACAAACAACAAAAAGTTTCAACGCAAATGTCAAAATTCAAATGTTTCCGCGCTGTCAGTCAGGTAGCGGTCGCGCAGTTTCAAATAATAGCGCCAGCTGGGTCGGGCGGCCTCGGGACCGAGTCGTTCACCCCGCGCCGCCATTACGCGTTGTTTATGCTGCGAATAGTACACGGGCTCAGCGCACGGCTACACATGCGCTATCAAAACTAAATACAGTGTCAGAGCATTGATTTTATAAGCGTTTTGCGTACTTCAACAATGTGCATGTTTTTGAAACAATGAAACTTTGTGTTTTGACGTACTAAAAACGTAATTGGGTGCGAAATAGTGTTTGTGTTGGGCGTACTTTGACGTCATTGATAAATAAACATGTGTTCTAAACAACAACTAAAAGACTTTCTTAGCAAAATATCAGAAAAAGCCGAGTTCCCTTTATTTAATTACGTATCAGCAGAGAAGTACACGATCCTAGTTAAATGTCGAGTTGATACTAATCGTAACGCTCAATTCTACAGCGAATACGTTTCGGAATGGATAAAAAAGTTCACGAAATTCACCAAAACCGGCTGGATTGTCAGAGCATGTTTTCCGAATTTAAAAAGACTTTTATATAGAAAAGTTTTTACATGCCATCATTCTAGTTTTAACAAGAGGAAGACACCAGAACAATCAGGAGCGAAAGATAAACAATGTAAAGCGAAAATAGACTTCAAAATAAAGTTTATAAATCGTAACACTATAAAAAACGACAAAATGTTAAAGAACGGTTTGAATTTAACTATCTATATAAACTTCGTACATTCGCATGGTATAAGGGCGAGAGAATCATTCAACTTGCTGAAATGTTCGGCGGACACCGACAACTTATTCCTCAAATATTATGCAGACGGTCATACAACAGCTACAGCGAAAAGCTACCATGAACTAACGTTACTTTCAAACTTTGGGGCAAGTAGCGAACATTTGTTAAATGCTGAAATAAATCCCACATTACGCCATGCGGCATACTTGTTCAACAAGAAAAAGAAAGAGGGACTCGATCACAGTGTTGCCGAGATAATGGCTGAGAAAGTGAAGGCTTTAGACGAGTGTGGAGGCGTGCTGAGGTACACAGATGATTACAGTATCACCGTCGTTATTACACCATTTATGAAAAACGTCATATCCGGACATGAATTAGACTGCATTATAGTAGATAGTACACTTATCAAGGAATGCGTTGTGTCGTTTTTCTTAGTACCTACTGCATTAGGCGCCCTGCCCGTCGCCTGCGCATTACATTCGCAGACTACGGAACCCAGTTTCAGTCAAGCATTCTTTTCTACGAAATTGTTATTAGAAAATCAGACGTTAAAAAATTTCGAGCCAAGCGTGATTATAATAAATCAGATAGACGAACAAAACCATGCTTTAGATGCGATATTTTCTAATAAAAGGTTGTTTGTTTCGCGTGCGTCCTTGGTCGAAGGAATATGGAAGACAATCTGCGAGGGAGAGATCAAGATTGAAAGGAAACATCGACATAACGTAATGGAGTTATTTACTTCACTGTTGCATGCAGAGAATTTAGAAGCTGCGGAATTGTTGTACAAAGAACTTGAAAGCAACAGCCACGTGCAATCCGCTCCAAAACTCAAAGAATATCTGATCGACATATGGAACAGACGAGAAGATTACATAACACCAAACAAAGTGATAGACATATCTTTACGAATATTAAAACAATTTATAGTATGCAGGTGTAATTCTTACAACAGCTTTATCATGATTGACGTACTCTTGAATATCTTAGACAATCATTGGTGTCAAATACTGCACGCGCATCTGAGCAGCAAATTAATCATTGAAACATACACTAAATTCTTGCCAAAGGACAAGACGGTAATAAAAACACTAGCTGGTTTGGAAATTACTGGTCAAGAGTACAGATTAGAGTCAAAATTGCGAACACAAAGACATATAACATTTAGAGCAGATACAATGTGTTGTGACTGTATTAAAGGAAGAAAAGGGGCATTGTGTGAACATTTATGTGCAGTGTTACACTCTGTGGTACTGAAAACGACTGTATCGGAAGAAAAAAGAGCATATTACACAGCGTTGGCTAGTGAACACGACGTCAAACTTGAGCCGGACTTCCAGACAGAACTTGACTTTAATGATCAAGGAAACGAGGAAAATGACATGGAAGAAACTGTTTCTAATAACAACGAACAGTATTTCGAAGTCAAACAAGAAGTCGAAGATCATAGCGACCCTTTAGACAATAGTAACAGCGAGGATAATACCCAGATAGACATTGATGTTGTTGATGTGAAAAAACGTTACATAAATGGTCTGCGTGCTTTGAACGATGAATTTAGAAGACTTAACAAGATATTTAGGGATAATCCTAGTGCATCTAACTTAGACACTATGGGACGTTTAGCAAGAGAACTCAGTAAAATAAAACCTGTAGAGAAAATTAACTTGATGAATATGTTTGTGGAACTCGAAGTGAAGGGGATTGATATGGACTGTAATTAGAAATAGACAAATAATTGTGATTCTGTATGTTATCTATCCAAAGAAATGTAATTAACATAATGGTTATGATGCTGTGATTACCAAATATATTTTTGTAATAAATAAATACCAACACCACTTAAAATAAAAAGAAATTAGTTTTCATATTATAGACCTGATGACCCTTCTGATCCTAAGTCACTAACGGACTTCTGTAAAACCACATGAGACAAGAGAAGGCACATGAGACAAGATACTACATCTTGTCTCATGTGCCTTCAAATCCACAGGCATGTATACCCTTTAAACCAAGGTAGGCAATTGTACAAAAAATATGGATCAATCTGATAATGTTAAAAATACTTCCAATTTATCTACATTTTTTGGCATTGGTAGTCGCCTCATTGAAGAGATTGTGACTAGATTTTAAAAACGGTAATGTTATTAGTAGAATTGGCCTTCCTAAACAGCAACGCTATTGGTTACAAATACTACCTGTATGAAGGTAGTATTTTTTCAGACAACCTCTTTCAAAAAGAACTTTACTACTACTTACTTGGCAGTAGACACGAAGTCTGAAAGCTCCCCATCGTCCCTCTCGAGCTGGTCGAGCGTGCGCGCCTCGCCGGTGCTCTGCAGGCCGATGACCACGCACTTGCCGCACTTCACCGCCTCGCGAGCTGTCACCACGGCGTGGTTCACCTGGGGACAAGATAAAGGCAGTCAGTAATGTATGTAGGAAACATAAAACTATTTAAACATAACTGGCGAAATGTGGGTGTACTAACGGGTACACCTCTGCCTAACCCTTCGGGGATTACAGGCGTGATGTTATGTTATAAAACTATTTAGGATCCATACCATAATCTGCTGGGAGAAGTTGCATTTAATAGTAGATTGTTTAAGGTCCAAAATTGAATGTCATTTTTCTTTTTATAGATAATATTGACTTGCTGGAGGAATTAATAGTAATCTCCCAGAACAAATTATTATCGATATAGCTTTTATCTATATCTCCCTTTTTTACATCTACTTACGATTCTCTGCTGATATTGGTCAGTCCATTCCAGACAAGTCTGAATCAAACTGAGACAAAAAAGTTCCACGACTTCAATAGTACTATAATTTACCATCTTTGTATTAATACCCATCAATATTAAAATGGCAACTGCCCTGGGACGAAACAGACAGGGTAGGCAGACCCTAAGCAAGACTTAAATATTGTTTTTGTTGGTTATAAAAAAAACGGAGTGTGTCATGTACCTTGGCAGCGATACAGAGGTACTTGAAGAACCTCTGGTGCGCCGACCAGAACTGTCCCCACATGGTCTTTTTCATGCGCGACTCCGCGTTGATGAGCTCTGCAGCCTCCGTGAACCGCTGCATGGCCTCCACCCACTGTCCAACCAAAGATTATTATCTATAGGACGCAAGTAATACGAGATAGTGGCATCAGCATATATGCAGTTAGTAAAACATTGAATTGTTTGTGGATTTAAAAAAGGAGTACATATTTTCGATAAGGATACAAATAAAAATCGAAGATATAACAAAAATTATAGAAAATCAATACTCTTAAAATTTTAATTTCAGCTCTTTTTGAAGGCTTTGGAGATTTGATAAAGACTAAACTCAATTTTATAAAGTTTTTTACAATTTCATTTTTTTTTACTGGTTATATTTTTATAGGACATATAACCTAACATCTGAGACTACTGAAGCAGAGCGCAGGAAAATTAATAAATATTCTACAGAGATTTTCTACGCTCAACATTCATAACAAGAATTCTGGTTTAAATTAGTCTGCGATCCACAAGTGTGTGCCCACAAGTCTACAATATTGTTACTGACCAGCGCCACAGATTTGTCGTAGGTCTCCTTGAAGGCGTCGGACAGAGGCACCTCCTCTATCTTGAAGGACACGCCGTGGAAGGACAGCTGACGCGCGATGTACATGCCGCGCAGCTTCATGTCCATGGCTACGATCTCCATAGCGCCAACACCTCTGTACGAATAAAGATATTTTAATGTAGGTATACTAATATTATAAAGAGATAGTTTGTTGGTGTAAGAGGTAATCTCTGGAAGTTTTGAGACTGATTACAAAATATCATACATACATACATAACATCACGCCTGTAATCCCCGAAGGGTTAAGCAGAGGTGTACCCATTAGTACACCCACATTTCGCCAGTTATGTTTTAAGTCCCATGTAATAGGGGGCGAGCCTATTGCCATCAACCGGGCACGAATCCAGACTCCGAGGCTGCTACTGAGAAATTTCTGATGGAAAAACCCAATAACACTTTCCCCGACCTGGGAATCGAACCCAAGGTCTCATGCACAGCAGTCGCGCTTGCGACCACTAGACCAACGAGGCAGTCAGTGATACAAAATATCACTGATATAAAATAACACTATTGCTGAGTGGCATAGTTATATGGTTTACTTGACTTCCACAAGGACGAAGTCGCAGGCAAAAGCTATTATGGGTTAAGCTGAGGTGCATTTATAAAAGCCCCTATTATGGGCCAGTCTTATGTCATCGACTGGGCACAAATCCGAACTCTGAACTGCTACTGAGAAATTCAAGAATGAAATAACAAAATAACACTGTCCTACTTGGGGAATGAACCCAGGACCTTATGTACAGCAGGTCCACTCAAAACCACGAGACCAACAAGCCATTTACCAATATTTTGCGTAATTAAAAATAATCCATGTGTCAGAATCAATACAGATTAAAATACAAGTTGTGAGTATCCAGCTTAAAGTGGAAATCAATATAAATATCTCATAAACAATAGAGGCATTATGTCCGCTTTTGTACTTTTGTTGCCTAAAGTTTAAATAAATAAACAACAAACTTATATAAATATAGAAACGACAAGGAACCCAAAACCAAGGATTTAGGTACAAACATAAATATTTTTTTACAAAAACACACTTCAAATTCAAAACAATAAAGGTTATTTCCGCTCACCTCTTCTCAACTGCATTGATGAAGTCCATGAAAGTCGGGAAGGGCGTGCCATCTCCCCATATGCCCAACCTGACCATATAGGCCATGTTCCGCGGCTCACTGGCCCCCGTAGCCGAGGCATACACGACCCTGGCTTTGGGCAACTTGTTCTGAAGCTCGAGGGCGGTTAAACCAGTCTTGGTTGCCTTGCCGGACCCCACCGGGCAAAGGTTTTTGGCTTTGTGACACTCGTCAAATACGATCTGGGATTCAGTTAAGGATTTTATAGGAGTGGAATATGGTGTACCCAAATGTACACCCACATTTCGCCAGTTATGTTTAGGTCCCATGTAATAGGGGGAGAGCCTCTTGCCAACAACCGGGTACAAATACAAACTCCGAGGCTGCTACTGAGAAATTACTGATGGAAAAACCCAATAACACTTTGCCCGACCTGGGAATCGAATCCAAGTCTTCATGCTCAGCAGTCGCGCTTTGCGACCACTAGACCAACGAGGCAATCCGTTACTCTACATTTACACTAATATTATAAAGAGGAAAAAATTGAATTTTTGTTTGTTTGTAATGGATAAACTCAAAAACTACTGGACCGATTTTAAAAATTCTTTCACCATTAGAAAGCTACATTATCTGCGAGTAACATAGGCTATATTTTATTTTATTTTTGCGTGGACGAAGTCGCGGGCAATAGCTAGTTGGTTATAAAAAGGATACAACTCCATCGAAGTCGTCCCCGCACCACTGCAGCAGCTGTTTCAGCCTGGTCCGGTACTTGGTGGTGGTGGACTGGGTCTCTCCGATCAGCGCCGAGTACGTGCTGAATATCACGCCCTTCTTCACGTTGCCGTTCACAGCCGACGAGATCTTCGCGTATTTGAACTGGCGGACAAAAAATCAAAATTGTCTTTATAATGGGGAATACCAAAAAAATAAAATAAAAACGAGCATACTATTTTTGCTAATACAATAGAGGGCAAAGGTTTCTTCTCATACAGAGAAGGCATTGATCACCACGCCTGCTTATGCCAGATTTGGCGATTTCAGACTTATATTAATTATAAGTCCAGGTTTCCTCACTATCACGATGTTGCTAATGATGTCCATAACAAACTTAGAAAAATAATAATGAATTAATTGAAAATAGCCACATTAGAACATGCCCGGTATTTAAACCCACAACTTCACGGATGAAAGGACGAAGCTTTAACCACTGACCATCACGACACGACCAACGCTCTTTTCTAATATTTCATTTTATTTTTACAAATAAAAACAACCAGATTTGGAACAACTATTGACATATTTTCATCAGATGGCACATAAAAAATCAAGATTAGTTACCTTATTGAGCGGGTGCACCTCAATCTTGCCGGCGCCGATGTCGCGCAGGTCGCGCTCGGCGTCGTACTTGAGGTCGTTGGACACGGACACCCAGATGGCGCGCTTGCGGCCCCGGATGTAGTTCTCGAAGATGATGCCGGCGATCGTGCGGCCCTTACCCACACCCGCGCCGTCGCCTGCACAAACATATTGTACGGTTAGACTCAAATCTCACAAAAAAAAAACACTTAAAAACCGCCCTTATTACTTATGGAATAAAAGATTGTGAAACTGTTAACATTGGTATTGCAATATTGTGTTGGTGGCCAAAATTTAAATCATTTATTTCAATAAAACAAAAAAGAGACAAAAATAATTATTGAATTTAGTTGCCCATTCCAAAATGTAGTTTCGTATCGAGAAAAATGAGTAATAGGAGGCCATAGAGATATACCAGTGGACATCTATCAAACACACACTACATGCGATCTGTAACCGACGTTTCCTACATAGTAAAAAAGGCGATATTAAAAAGTTCCGACAACAACCGTCGGGCAGTAGCCACCAGACACAACACCCGTCTGGTATGAGGACCCTACTTTTTTCAATGGGGAACGAGGAACTTTCCACCCTGTTCCTAATACTTCTAAGTAACTATGGAGAAATCCTTAACTTCTGTATGAAGAAAATACCTTCATCAAATGTACGGCTTAGTAGAGCACCGAAAAAATGACTCACCAATGAGGAAGCCAGCTCTGGTGCTGTCAGGCAGCAGATGCTCGTGCGCCTGCGACGCGTACACCACGGCCTCTAGCTGCAGGGCGGACAGCAAACCGTTGCGGATGGTGTCGTCTGGTAGCGTCACTTTGTACGTCACGTCCACCGGCTCCACGGATGACAGCGACGCTGTCTCCACCACTGGGTCGGGGTGCTTGCGGCCTAGTTTCACTATTGGGAAACCGGGTTAGAGGTGATAAAAGATTTAAAGTTTTCTGAGTTTTCTGTAGACTAATTTCCTAGACCCAATGTTTAATGTTTATTGACACAGACCATGTGCACACGGCAATAAAAAAAAAAGAAAATACATTATGTAGCATAAATGCCACTTGTGTCTGGCACTGGTCGCTTTGACGCTTGCAGGCAGGTCCATGCGACAGTCATAATTGCACCCCACAAAGGGTTAAAAATGGCACGACACTTCCCTTATGAGAGAGCGTAATTATTATTTCATTGCGTCAATAAACATCAATTAACGACAAGAATAATAAAATGATGGTGTAAATAGCTTTCTAAATTATCCAACGGCAACAGAAAAATGGGATAGTTATCCTTTGTGATAAGTTAGATCGATATCTATATATGCAAACAGTTAATTACAGTTAAAATCGTTCAGCCGTTTAGGTGTGAAGCAGTACCAAACACATATTTATCCACCCATCCGTTCGTCTGTGCTCACAAATTTGCGCGTTTATAATAGTAGGAGGTTATTAGGATTTATCTACAATAGCCATACATACATTTGGAAGGCATGTAGTCTGCGTACGTTTCAGCGACACCCATCTCTTCATCGTCAACCTCTTCTTCGTCGCCACCCATCTACAAATGTAAAGAATGTAAAATCTAAGTAGCCTATTTAATTAAGTTAATAAAGTAGTAATATATAATACTTAAGTATAAAATATCGAGTGGAAGAGATATCGTAACTACTTTTTTATAGCATTTAGTACATAATTCTTGAAGCCCCAGCGATGAATTCTTCCATTATTTTTATATTTTTTAAATCTACTGTTCCATACAAAAGTGCCACACATTCACAGGTCATAATGTATGGAACTAACTAACTTTAGGAATTTCTCAGTAGCAGCCTCGGAGTCTGGATTTGTGCCCGGTTGATGGCAATAGGCTCGCCCCCTACTACATGGGACTAAAAACATAACTGGCGAAATGTGGGTGTACTAATGGGTACATCTCTGCTTAACCGCGATGCGCGTTCGGAATCGGACGTGTTTGCGCTGCACAGCACGAATATTTTATTCGCGTTTTGCGCAGCGGTAGCCGTTGCCCGAGTTTGTTCGCAATGGCAACAAAGCAGCTCATTGCTAACGAGCTTTTGGCATTCGTCAAGCATGCCATCGATTACATGGACGAGGTCAGCATCTTGCAGATTTGCAAATCCTCCTTCAAAGAGGAAGAGGTATGCAGTGCCAAGTTGCTGCTTTTTCAATCACTCGACCAAGTCGAACAGATGCCATCTCGCCGGAGGGATGGTGGCGAGAAGAGTCTGCAGGACATCATCGACCTGCTGAAGAAGACCGATCCGGATGACGTGCCAGATTTTGTGGCGAAGGAGCTGCACAAGCTACCTCCTGTCACTTTCAACCACGTCGACGTCACCAGGCTGCTGAGAGACATCACGACTCTGAAGGTGAGCCTGGCTGAGATGAAGTCCAAGTTGGAGTCATCGGATGTCACCATTGGTGATTTGCGAGCAGAAGTTGCGTTGTTGCGCAACGCTGTTCCGGCAATTGGGTCGCCGGATGGCTTCAACGTAAACACACGTCGCGGGGCAGGTGCTTCTGTCTGCAGTTTTCAGTCGGCGAATGAATCAACGTCATCGGCTGTCAAGATTGCAAGCGTTGCATCGTGTTCTGCTGATCGCGTCGCACCTACCGGGGAAACGGCGCGTGTAATAGGTACATCGACCCCCACGCGTGCCTATTCAGCAGTTGTCGCCAAGACGAAACCTGCTGTGTCGCAAACAAAGCGACAAGCAGAAAAACCAAGAGGGGATAAGCAGTGTCGCTCAACATTGAGCGCGGCTAGGAACGCTTGCGATGAGGACGGCTTCGTCAAGGTGGAGAGAAAGAAGAAGAAGCCTACTTCTCGCAACCAGTGTGGGACGGCGCTGGCAGGACATAACATGCTGCTACGGCCTGCAGTGCCGACGACGCTCCTCTACGTATCCCGTTTACATCATACCACGAAGGCTGAGGATATCGTTGAGTACATACGGGTGAAAGTCAACTGGACCTTGAGGGTGGTGAAGTTGGAGGCGCGACATAGCACCAATTTTAACTCATTTGTTGTGCGCGTTCCGACCCAACATTTGATGACCTTTCTCAAGGAAGAGTTTTGGCCGAAAGGTGTGCTGTATCGGCGTTTCCGCGGCCAGCTACGCGACACCTCGCAGCGTAACACGACGCCGACACTGCGTGTTCAGTAGTTTATAAGTTTATTGTTAAAATATGTATTAGTCTATAGTTATTGTACTTATATATGTATTTGTGTTTTATGGGCTTTAGTTGCCTGAAATAAAGGATTATTATTATTATTATTAACCCTTCGGGGATTACAGGCGTGATGTTATGTATGTATGTAACTAACTTTATGGAACCGACAATACTGCATCCATGATAGGAGTTTTCGTTACGAAGTCGCTTCATGTATCGTTTAAAAAAAAAAGAAAGTTAGTCGTTACGGGACGCCCGGCAGATGTGAAATATCTCAGTGAACGTCATGCCGTCTGTCGTCACGGCAAACTGTTTAATTTTAAACTGCCAAAGTGTGCGAATAGATGTTTTACATGAAAAACTTTTGAATACGAAAGCCAAAGAAGACTAATAATTTCGATAATTAATTAAAAATAAACATACATAACATCACGCCTGTAATCCCCGAAGGGCTAGGCAGAGGTGCACCCATTAGTACACCCACATTTCGCCAGTTATCTTTTTAGTCCCATGTAATAAGGGGCGAGCCTATTGCCATCAACCGGACACAAATCCAGACTCCGAGGCTGCTACTGAGAAATTTCTGATGGAAAAACCCAATAACACTTTGCCCGACCTGGGAATCGAACCCAAGACCTCATGCACAGCAGTCGCACTTGCGACCACTAGACCAAACACGAATTACATAATATGGAATTTAATACACATAACATTTATCGTCACGGAACGCCCGGCAGATGTGAAATAACTCAATGAACGTCATGCCGTTTGTCGTCACGGCAAACTGTTTGATTTTAAACTGTCAAAGTGCGCAAATAGATGTTTTACATAAAAATAAAAATACGAATATGAAAGATAACTGATCAAATTCTGATTGCTAATTTAACAAATTCTCACCTTCTCCTGTTGCCACATGTTGCCAGGCTTGTTCTGCGGCCAAACGGGCCCCACCTGTGCGAACTGCCCCAGCATACCGGCGAGCGGCCCCCCCATACCGGACTGGATAATTTGATTCAAGTTCTGCAGTAAGTACGAGTTCATTCCTGTCATGCCCACCATCTCCACTGTTGAGGAACAAAACGTTAGTTGATAATAGATGGCGCTGTTATAAGTTTTGTTAGGAATCAAAATCGATATAGCTATTTTTAGTTACGAGGGCATCGAAGTGGCTTTAACCGACTTTCGCTTACTACGATTTATTATCCATCTATACTCTAATATTATAAAAGCGAAGAGTATTTTTGTTTGTTTAAACGCGCTAATCTCTGGAACTACAGTGTAGTCAGATTGGAAAAATCTTTGTATATGATCGCCAGATTCATGAGGAATAGTATAGGCTATATAACATCACGCTACGACCCAGGGGAGCGTAGCAGTAATCAAAGACGAAACTGCGCGCGGTTGTAGCTAGTACTTTGAAAGTACCGATCCGATTATAGAAATTCACTGATAGAAAGCTACTTTTTGGTCAAACGTCATAGGCTATATTTTAAGATACACTTGACTATCATGCGGACGAAGTTGCGGGCAGAAGCTTGTCTTTTATATACTAAGTAATTACTTAGTTTTTAAATAACAATTGGGAACAAATTAAAACATACTAAAATAAGTTAAAGCCACTTTCGTATCACCAACTACTTATTAAATAGAAAAGAACTATTACAATAAAATTAAGTTATAAATAGTCTCATATACCTTTATTTATATTACTGTACACAAACAACAACAAAAATTAAGAAGTAATATTATTTGGAAAATGCATCGCCAATCGCCATCAAATAAATAGCACAGCCCATAGGAAATTAACTACATAATAATTAAACAAACCTGTAGTGGTATTCTGTAAAAAATCTCCCTTTGTGAATTTAGGTGAAGCGAGTTTGAGATGAGGTGTTATTTCTTGGCTATGAAGGAGAGGGAGAAGGCACAGTTCGCAGGAACTACAGTTTTTATATTTAAATTAAAACAAATCAGCCTAAGAAATGCTGGAAATCCTACCTGCAGATGAAATTAAAGTTCACCTCAAGTTCACTTCACATAAATGAATTACGGGAGATTTTTACATAATAGACCAGCTGCAACCTACTACAAAGTGAATGGAGAATATAAAATAATAATATTATGTGCAAAAATAAGTTTAAAAAAAGTTCCCACTACACAAAATATTTACATTCCGAAATACCGACCATTACCTAACTTCAAAATTTACAGGAATAATAATAAAGTTACTCTATTAAGGGCAGATTTTTCAACAGTCAGTTAACTTTTATCCAAAGAATAAATATGACAGTTTGACATATTTCCTATACAAAAGCTGTCAAACCGCCATATTTATCCTTCCGTTAAGAGTTATCAGACGTTTGAAGAAATAAGCCCTTAAAAAAATATAATTTTTATAAACAAGCTTGTTTAATACATTGTCATGCATAATATATGTTTTCAAAATTTTATTCTAGCTCAATCGAACACCGGAAAACGGGTCAAAAGCCTGTAAGTTTTAATAAAGTTCCTATGGCCACTTTCCGACTCCATCATCAGACTAGTTCTGTGACATCATTGTATTGCAAATTTACATAAAAAATCAGCTCAATCGAACATCGAAAAGTAACATGCAACTCAAAATTGTCTTACTTCAAAGATAAGTTACGTCAGAATGATAGCTAGGGCCGCTGTGGAGCGCAACGAATGTTCAATTAAAAACGTTACTAGCAAAGTTTATTGTCACGTGTAAGATTTACATTGCGAGATATCGATGTTCTACGTTTAGATCAGAGCTGTCTGTAGTTTAAAGACTTTTGTACACCGAATCTCAATTAAATGGCAACTAATCAAGTACGCAGGAGATTTTATAGTGCTGTAAAAACAGGTACATTCTATCTTCCCTCACTCTCATTGCCCGATGGGACCGGGCGGACGAGCGGGGAGAGATGAGGTGCAGGACCAACGGAGAACCGTGCGACACCTAGACACGGGGGTTTCACACCATTACAAAACTCCGGGTTGCTACTGAGAAATCCATATTATAAATGCGAAAGTGTGTTTGTCTGTCTGTTTTCTTTTAACGCTTAAATCGCTGAATCGATTTTGATGAAATTTGGCATGGAAATAGTTTAAGACCCGGGGAAGGACATAGAATAGTTTTTATCCAGGAAATCACCCCCTAATGCGGTGAAAAGGGGGGTGGAAGTTTGTATGCAAGTACGATATAAACAAGTTCCACGCGGACGTAGTCGCGGGCAAAAGCTAGTTCCTAATAAAACTGCCCGTACTGAGATTTGAATCAGGACCCTACGGTCCACAGTCGAGCAGCCAACCCCTCACCGTTAGTCACGTTTTTATAGAAAAGTTGGGTAACACAACGTGTACAACAAAATCACGTGGCGAAACAGCCCGCAATGTGGCGAAATACCCTACGTAAATTTTTCTTTAAAAGAGTTTTAGAAAAGGGTGTAAGCATTTGTTCAGCTTCCCTTGTGAAATCATTCCCCCTTCCTTTTGTTGCAGAACAATATTTTTGCTGTTGACATTACGCAAAATTGAAAAGAGCTTGAAGCTTTTGAATTATAAGGCTTCATTACAAAATTCTATACATACATATAAAATGCTTTGTCCTGACTGACTGACGTATCAACACAGACTAAACCGCTGATCGTAGAGACTTGAAACTTGGTGGGTGAGTTCTTTGTATAACGTAGGAATCCTATAAGAAAGGATTTTCGTAAATTCACTTCTTAAGGGTGATGGGGGTCTGTAATTTTTGCGGTTGAAGTCGCGGGTCTTTGTATAATTTTCAAACTTCATCATCATCTGCCTAGCCTTTTCCCAACTATGTTGGGGTCGGCTTCCAATCTCACCGGATTCAGCTGAGTACCAGTATTTTACATGGAGCGACTGCCTATCTGACCTCCACAACCCAGTAACTGGGTAACACGATACCCCTAGGTAAGACTAGTTGTCAGACTCTCAAGCTTCTGACTATTCGTAACGACTGTCAAAGATCCACGAATGACAGCCGGGACCAACTGCTTAACGTGCTTTCCGAGGCACGGAATGTCAGTAATGTCTAAGATAAACTTTAGAAAGTACATATGAATTGAAAAAGTCACATTGGTACTTGCCCCGATTTGAACCCACACCCTCATGCATGAGAGGCGGGCGCCTTAACCACTAGGCCATCACTACATTCCAAACTTACCTAACTCAAATCTGACGTCTTCGACAACAGGCGCATACTATACTTAACTCGACAGTGTTATACGTAACAATCAGGTCAAATACATAAATAGAAGAAAACTAGCGTCCTAGGTCCTATTAGCAACCCGACAGACCGATGTACCATGAATAATTAAGCGGAATTGGCTCCGATCAATATCGATTGTTAGCTTGCATACAATTTACAGAAATACAAGAACTTCGAAGTGTTAGCAGGCCGCGTTCACTAGGATAGAATGTTAACTACGAAATCTAGGGATACTAAAGTAAGAATGCAAATATATACATGCTGTTTTTTTTTTCTAACGGTTTTAAAAAGACGCTTAATGTAGCCGAAAGTTACGTGTTCTTCCCATCATTGAGATTTTTTTTTTTGGTCTAGTTCAGCTTTTCCCAAAGTGGGTAATAACGCCCCCTTGTGGGCGCTGCAGGCCTAAAGGGAGGTAAGAGACCCAGAAAAAATGGGGGTGTTGTGAAGAGGCTTGGGGAGCGATTTGTGATTTCATCTACAAGGTGGTTTTTAAATAGTTAAAAAAATGGAGGTGCTAGAAAATTTATTCTCAAAGTGGGCAGTAGACAAAATAAGTTTGGTAACCCCTGGTCTAGGTAGAGATAAACTACGATAACTTAGCGGACCCCTCCACAATTTAAAACGTTTTAGTGTTTGTGAAAGTATTTAAAAGACTCGCAATGCATGTGTGCGTACGGGCTTTCGAAACAAAAACAAATAAAATAAAATAAAAATATCTTGGGACAACTCACACACGGCTATCTGATCCCAAGCTAAGCAGAGCTCGTGTTATGGTAACCAGACAACTGATAAACATACTTATATAATTTATAAATACTATATTATAGATAAATCACACCCAGACACAGAACTAACAATCATGCTCATCACACAAAGTTTGTCCTGGGTGGGAATCGAACCCACGACCTCCGGCTTAGCAGTCAGGGCCGCTAACCACTAGACCAACAGGCCCGTCAAATCAACGATTTGTTGGTCGCCTAGCGGCGTTAATAATTACTCATTATTATATGGCGCAGATGGCGCTGCACTGACATACCCTATGAAATAGTGTGGAAAAAAAGTGTTTTTTTTTTAAATTAGTTTGATGGGCATTCGACGCAATTAACGGCTATATGATGTGTCTTTTTACACCCCGTTTATCTTTTTTTGTCTATGATTTTTTCTTTTTGGTCTATCTAGGTCAGTAAGAAAAAACAGCG
Source organism: Hoplodrina ambigua (assembly GCA_949774945.1). NCBI lineage: Eukaryota > Metazoa > Arthropoda > Insecta > Lepidoptera > Noctuidae > Hoplodrina > Hoplodrina ambigua. The sequence goes on from OX458984.1 coordinate 1,139,110, forward strand.
AGCATAGCAACTTCTACTGTACATAGATAATGTCGACGTTTAATACGCTACATTGTAGACACACCAGTAAATTTAAATTTTCGTTTCCAATTGACGTTATTTCTGCATTAACAAATATCAACTTTACTCAGTTATTAATTAAGTTACTTTCAGAATGGCATGAAAATTTTTGAAACTGTACAGGAAATTAAACTGTATGATTAAGCAGTAAGGTTGGAAATGACATAAATTGGAAACGTAATAGTGAACGCAGTTTACACCGTACTCACTCTGAGCGAGTAGAGAAGCGGCGCTGTACGCGGCAGACGAGCCCGCCGCGAAAGGCGACGGCGGGGCCATGGCGGGCGCTACGCAAAATCACCGATTTAATAAGCTGACCATACATGTACAACATGACTGGTCAAAACGAAGGACATTATTATTCAAGGACATGATTTTGAATTTTGAATAAATTGCACAACAAACGGCGCGCGCGCATAGTTTGACAAAACTTGGTGGTTAGTGGCTGAAAAAAGAAATCAGCTGTTCCATACATTATGATCGTGTTGTAATGCATTTTTGTACAAGCAACTAGATTCAATCCTTTTTTTTCTGTATAACGTTTAAAAGTACCTTATAATGGCCTAATTCAAATGAATGATTTGATTTTGACTTTGACTTTGTATCGAACAGCAGATTTTATTTTTTTCGGATGATTTCAGGGTTGGTCCCATAATAAAAGTTGTTCATAATGATGAGTACAATAACCCCTTTTCAGGTTTTTCGTAAATTAACAATTACCCTGTATACTTAAATTGATAACGTTTATTGAATATGGTCAAGCATACCATTTTATATTATTGTATGTTAAAGGTAATACACGAACTGCGAAAACCGCCCTTAATGCTTAGACATAAAGGCGCCATGTTCGCTTCATCGTTTGCAGCTTCAGTTTCTTGCATGTCAGAGTTGATATATTCAATTGGGTTGTTGACATCAATAGGCAATAACCAATAATTCCAAGACAAAACTACTATAACATGGCGCCCCTCCACAAATACAAAACGTTTGAAAGTAGTTATGAAAGTATTTACAAGACTCACAACGCATGTGTACGTAAAAAAACAAATCAGCGATTTGTTTTTGTTTTCTCATTAGAGTCATTATTATTAGTATGGCGCTGCAGTGACATAGTCTATGAAAATGAAAATCTATGAAAAACACATGTGCGTTGTGTAACTAGTTATGATTAGTTGACCAACAAATCTGCCGGCCTCTTACTGAAGACGAATACTTACGAGACGAATGAGTTTCTATGTAATTATGTTGAAACTCTTTCATATGGATATGACTACACACATTAAAATAGTAAAACGGAGGGGCGCGCCATATTATAGTAGTTTATCTCTACATGGTAAAGTTTTTGTCACGATGTTCCGTCAACCTCGTAATAAAATTCTTTAGTTTAAAGTACTAATAAGTCAAAAATCTTACTTCCGCCTCCCCTGCCCAGACCGCTCAGGCTGGACAGCGGGCCTATGGACAGCGGTTTGGTGAGCGAGCTCGCTGATATCTTGATGGGCTTCATGTTGGTGGCCTGGCCGAACGCGTGGCCTGACGCCGCTGTGGATATACAGATAAGAATAAGAACAAAACAATGCAATCATGCATGCATAACATCACGCCTGCAATTCCCGAAGGGTTAGGCAGAGGTGTACCAATTAGTACACCCACATTTAGCCAGTTATGTTTAAGTCCCATGTTATAGGGGGCGAGCCTATTGCCGTCAACCGGGCACAAATCAAGACGCCGAGGCTGCTACTGAGAAATTCCTGATGGAAAAACTCAATAACACTACGCGACCTGGGAATCGAACCCAAGACCTCATGCTGAACAGTCGCGAAACCACGAAACCAACAGAGCAGTCAAATGCAAGACATGTATACAATTGCAGCGTTTTAATTACTGCATAGTGACGTCAAATTGCAAAACGTAAATGGCAATGGGCAGGGCTTAACTCTTAGAGCAGATGGCCGTTGGGGTCACAAGACTCTCGAGCGGCGACAACCGGAAGACGCAGTGTGGGAAGGCTCGTAGGATCGCTGGATGCGGGTAGCGCAAGGCCGGTCATTATGGCTATTTGTAGGGGACGCCTATATCCAGCAGTGAATGTCGTTCGGCTTACACAGGGTAGCCCACACAAGGACGTCCCAACGAAAACTTTGGAAGTATCTCTTGTTGGGCTATCCCAATCACCCCCATGCACCTATGTTCTACGATTTTTGTAGTTTAGGAGCTAGACGATTTTTTATATATTTTTTTTGGGATATTCTTCCTTGCATCACTCAATGGCTATTAATTATGAATAGATTTGTTGGGATAGCCCAAGAAGACAGGCTTCCAAAATTTTCGTTTGGACGTCCTGTAGGCTTACTCTTGAACAAAATCGAGAATGAGATTGAAATCGACATTACATGTACATCCGATCCAGTTTCAATTCCAATTAATATAAGAAGACATTTATTTATAGAATTAACGAGTTATTTAATATTTTAAAATTTGGTAATTTACGTTTTCATTTGTATGGCAACCTCATGTCAATCGCTGTAGTCAAACATGCAGTCGATTCCAATCTCATTCTCGATTTTGTTCAAGAGTAAGCCTACTGGTCTGGGCCACCATGTATGATGACGTTGAGGTTGAGGTGAGCTGTCATTATACCTGACGCTTAAGATTGACATGTCACCAGAAACATACCTATACAGAACAGTACCTTCTTATGTTCCTATATGAAAACTCACCTGCTAGTGGATTTGTGGTCGGTTTGACAGTGACCTGCGGTGTAACTGTGACTTTCTTGGCGGCCATGCTAGCCGCCGCTGCCAAGGTTTTGCCTCCACCTGGTCAAACAGACACATTTAATAACGCAGACAATTAACTATTTAAAAATTTGGAAGCTAAAGGGAGGGAGGATTACAGACTGAACGTAGAGTGGCATTGCTTCAGAGACACGTACTCGAAGTGACACTAATTTACATCATAACATAACGCCTGTAATCCGTGAAGGGTTAGACAGAGGTGTACCTATTAGTACATCTACATTTCGCCAGTTACATTTAAGTCCCACGTTATAGGGGGCGAGTCTATTGCCATCAACCGGGCACTAATCCAGACTCCGTTACTGATATTGAAAAATTCCTGACGAAAATGCCCAACAACATTTTGCCCGACCTAAGAATCGAACCCAGGACCTCACGCAGCTGGCGCGCGTTGCGAACACTAGACCAACGAGAGAGTCTAAAAAAACATGTAAAAATAAAAAATTGCGGCGGATATTACTATTATTATAATTATTTAATTAAAATTTCGTTCTTGTTGTACAAGAACGAAATTTTCCATAAAGGCTTAAATCACACGTGTTTTGAGCTAAAGTCTATTGTTTGTGATACCAGACAAAATACATGTTAATCTTGACCTTATTTCTAAGAACTATGTCGTTTTCAAAACACATATTTTTTTAATATTCTCTATTTATATAAAAACATCCTTAGGTATTATATGACTTTTTAGCATAAATACCTAGCTACACTATTCACCATATTATTATCATAATGAATAACAATAACATAACATCCTAACTAATATTATAAATGCGAAAGTAAGTTTGTTTGTTTGTTTGTTACCATTTTACGCCTAAGCCACTGAACCGATCATCCTGAAATTTTGCATATACGTTGCCAGATGTACAGGAATGAACAGAGGGTACCTTTAATCCCGAAAAAAAAAAGTTTCCATGGGAAATCCCAATAACGTTCTTATGATCATAGATGGCGCCACATGTCGTTTCGAATCATGATTTTAACAAAATAATTGAAATGACAGGACATGGGTAAATTTTACCACGAAGGAGATGGCGGAACAACTTGGTTGGCTTTCTTGGAAGATTGGCAAGATGTGGCGCAACATCGCCATAGATGGAAGAAATGGATGGAGGCCTATGCCCAGCAGTGGGACAGTACGAGCCAGTTATAATATAATAAAGTTATTCTAGAGTAAATTGAAAGATGCGACATATCTTACTACTATTATAAATGTAAGTTCGAATGGATGGATGTTTGTCACAGAGATAGATTATAGTCTGGAATAGCATATGGGCTACTTTTCAACCGACTTCAAAAAGGAGGAGGTTCTCAATTCGACGCGTATGTTTTTTTTTTATTTTTTTTGTATATTTGTTCTACAATTACTCCGCCAATTATGAATCGATTTGGATGATTCTTTTTTTGTTTGAAAGAGTATAGTTCGGAATAGGTCCCATAAGAATATTGTCATGATGTGATGATGAACTTAGGAGATATGGAACGGAACTCCTTATAAAATCACGGCAGAACCGCCGTAACAAGAAAAATTGCTTTGTTTATACGTGTAGTCGATGACTGACTGAAGGAAGTGGGGAGGGGGTACGTCAACCCCCCTCCTACCACTTTCCAAAATTAAATATATCGTGTGAGGTATTGTTTGAAAGGGCTTTATGTAATGATTTCAAACATTAACACACAAGCACTAAAAAGTGAAAATAAAAAGCTTTTTTACAAAAAAAAGATAACCGCCTTCAAAAACTACAAAATAAAAAATAACTTTAGCTTGGAAGTCGGTGGCAATTCCTACATAACAAGAAACAAAACCAAAGCCGCCGACTTTCAAGCTAAAGTTATTTTTTATTTTGTAGTTTTTGAAGGCGGTTATCTTTTTTTTGTAAAAAAGCTTTTTTATTCTGGAAAATTGTACGGTTCATACTCGAACATAATGTACAGTATAATCTTAGTATCATCTCAGTATTATCTTTTGTATGGAGATCCTTTACATTTTTATTTTACTTTAGTTCAAAAGATACGGCCCTGTGACAGACGGACAGACAAACAGGTGGATAAGTGAATAAGTGCGTCAACTTTCAGAAACTTCTGGACCTACGACAACATTGGCTACAGCGCAATTGTAACGTAACTGTAAATTTTACATATATTCAAAGTCACCTTGTTACATAGTTAATGAAAAATATCCTTGAATGATATATTCAACATTTATTTACATTGAATTGTAAGAAAAACGTTCCTGAGACGGTGTCAATCTTGATCTGAACAATGTCAACAACAATGTGTGTGTTTCTTTGTTATTTTAAACAGTCTAGGTGCACATTTTTTAGGGTTCCGTAACCAAAGAGTGCCCAACGGAACCCTGTTTTTTATAAGACTAGCTTCTGCTCGTGACTTCATTCGCGTTAAAGTTTTTATTTAAAGGATTCATATTTGTATGTAAAGGATTTTCCAAAATTCAGCCCTAGGGGGATGCCACTAAGGGGTGAATTTTGGAAAATCCTTTCTTATCGGATGAAAGAAACTTTAAAAATTAAGGGTACAAATGTACAATATTAAAGTGTTTTTTCCCGATCTTAACATTAATTTATATGGTGGTATGGAACCTTTCGTGTAAGAGTCCTAAGCGCGCTTGCGCATTTTTCCTTAACTATTAAAATACCTACAAGATTTAATCTGTCTCGCTGCTACTCAATAGGCATAATATTTAAAAAAAAATTGGCTTCCTTTACAGGCTTCGGTGCACTCACGGCGACTATGTTTTTCTTTTTTTTTTGCGTACACAAACAACCAATTTCGGGACAACTGTAGGCCATATATCCCGTTTCGTGCGAGAATCGAACCCGCGGCACTCAGCGCAGCAGCCAATCGCTCAACCACTGCGCCCGCCATCCATGTTGAAGTTAGTATTATGCACTACTATAGATAGAGATTAAGAAAAGATTACTAAAGATTAGTTATATCTGTTTGTTCCTCTTGCAACCTTACTTGTATTTTTTAAGTTATTTTTTGTAATTAATATAATAAGTTTTTTTTTTTTTTAGTTTAAGTTGTTTAAGTTTAAGTCAATTTTCGATCTCATGTTTGTTTAAGTTTAGTTTTTGATCTCTTTTTTTTTTATTAAGACTGTGTCTAACCACTTATGTTCGTGAATGTTGGTTCACCTGTTATTGGCAACTGTATAAGCCTTTTACTCATATACTACTATGTTTGTTAATTTATATACAGAAGCTGTTGGTGTACCTTTTTTAATAAATAAATAAATAAATAGGATTAAACATGATGAAGAGCAAATAAAAGCATGAAAATAAAAAAAATGCATCTTTTTTTTTATAGAAACATACCTGGCACTTCCAAATTATCTGGATCCTCATCATCATCAAAATCTGAGTCGTCAGACGGTGTCGGCGGATTGTCCTCGTCATCATATGCTGACCGTTTAGACTAGAATCATAAACAAACGAAAAGTCATAAAAACACTGAATGAAAAGTCAGTCATTTGTTACAATTAAACCATTTACGAGCACTTTTGAACTGTCAAGGAGTCGGTCTGTAAGTCAGAAAGTTGAAGCTAGTTGCTCGTTCCAAAACGGAGGTAGGCCTCTATGGAGAAGAGAAACTCCATGCTAGTAGCGTAACAAGTGATTTGCAATGGCGGATTCAGGGGGTGAGGCGTATTGGGGTCATTTTCCAAAATCATTAGTAAGTTTATTAAAAAAAAGAAATGTTTATTACTCATTGCCAAATTTTGGGCTGACTCAACTGTCATCAACATGCTAAGAAGAGAAGAAAAAGTTTAATTAAATATACTTTTTATGAAGGCACACAAATACACACTCATAATATAGTATATGACAATGGAAGGAGTGGAAGGAGTACTTGCCCATTTTTAGCTTACATTATTATATTTAAATTTTTCAGGAAGCCTGACAGTCCAGGTTTTACCATGTGGGCTCACTCGGACTTCCTGAGATAAATCTTGGAAAAACCAGAATGTGTGGCAGATAAAATCGAAAGGAATCCGTGACTCATCATCACAAACAAATAGGAAAATGTTGTTTAACTTTTAATGTTAAAGTAGCTTCTGATCGCACCTTTGTGTGCATTTTCTTACAAATCCTTAATAATTTTGGCGATAAGTATAGCCTATAGCACTCAAGAAGTCAAGAATAATATAAATTTCTATTAGCATATGAATTTTCAGAATCAGACCTGCAGTTCTGGAGATTATCATGTTTAAACAAAAAGCAAACAAACTCTTCAGCTTTATAAAATTAGTATAAATAGTATAGATGAGTAAATATGTTGTTTCTTGCTCATTCTTCTCTGTACGAAACTACCTTTTTGAAAGGGCAACTAGATTTAATTCTTTTACTTGTAACTGATGTTTAAAAACACCTTAACATGTAATAAAAATAAATAATTTAACTTTGACTTTAAGACAATAATTATCTAATAGAATATTACCTACAAGTAATTGTCACCATTTTAAAACAGATAGCCGAAATTATTTTACCCACCCCCTTTCTAAAAAGAAAAAATATTCACACCCCCCTTGCCCAGATAATATAATTTTAAGTTACTATCAAATATTACACAATAGAAGAAAAAAAAACAGTTAAGATTTAGCAAAAATATTAAAATACTGCTTTAAAACATGGAAGACCTCATTCCTCGATAAAAAATTTGCTTCACAATAAGCTTTGTAGACTTACTTGCTTACTCTTTCAAGGCTAGTTAAATAATGTTGTACATATACTCCATGTTTAGTCCCATGTAATAGGAGGCGACCCTATTGCCATCAACCGATCACAAATCCAGACTCCGAGGCTGCTACTGAGAAATTCCCAATAACACTTTGCCCGACCTGGGAATCGAACCCAAGACCTCATGCACAGCAGTCGCGCTTGCGACCACTAGACCAACGAGACAGTCACCCACGAGGCCACGAGGCTCACGAGGTATTACATGGGACTAAAAACATAACTGGTGAAATGTGGGTGTGCTAATGGGTACACCTCTGCCTAACCCTTCGGGGATTACAGGCGTGATGTTATGTTATGTTATATACTCCATGGTACATCAGTGCTCTCACATAAATATAATTTATCTAATATTTAAATCACACTATCAGTCAGATAACCTTGACCAATCAAAGAATTCAAGTGCTAGGACTAGCATGTTATTGCCCTTGGTGTCTTTCTAGCTAGAAATAGCCCAAGGTCATTTTCTTCCCGACATCTGCTTGGTTAGTTTATTATTTTGTAGCATGACTTGTGTTTTTTGTATCAAGATGGGTGAAAAATAGTGCAGGACACTTTTTGTTTTCTTTTCTATAAAATATTAGGTACTGCCTCATTGGTCTAGTGGTCGCAAAGCGCGACTTCTAAGTATGAGGTCTTAGGTTCGATTCCCAGGTCGAGTAAAGCGTTATTAGGTTATTCCATGAAGAACTTATCAGTAGCAATCTTGAAGCTTGGATTTGTGAGTGATTAATGGCAATAGGCTCGCCCCCTATTACATGGAAATTAAACATAACTGGCAAAATGTGGGTGTACAAATGGGTAGACCTCTGCCTAACCCTTCAAGAATTACAGGTGTGATGTAATGAATTAGGGCTAGTTTTGAACAGCTGAACAATTTTGTAAAATGCACGAAATATTTTATAAATATATAATTTTATAATATTTAATCTGTAGCACTAGACAAAGTGTCTAATGATGTTCTTACCATTGTACAAAGGTCGATGAACTTGATATCAGTACAGAAAATTAATGTTTTTTTTTGTATTTAAATAAAAATAAAGTATGTTTAATAAGGTGTTTTTGTACGTTCTTTTTAACATTGTGAATACATACTCCATATAAAAGCTGTCTGTCTGTCTGGCCTCTTAAAAGAAATGGGGGATGTAAGCAGAAAGTAAAGTTCCACATAAATTAAAAGGTGATGTTAGCACCCTTTCAGCCCTAACCTTATTAACATAACATCACTCCTGTGATCCCCAAAGAGTTAGGCAGGGTTGTACACACATTTTGCCAGTTATGTTTAAGTCCCATGTAATTGGGGGTAACCCTATTGCCATCAATCGGGCACAAATCCAGCATCTGAGGCTGCTACTGAGAAAGTCCTGATGGAAAAACCCAATAACACTTTGCTCAACCTGAGAATCGAACCCAAGACCTCATGCTCAGCAGTCGCGCTTTCCGACCACTAGACCAACGACGCAATCCTTTTCAACCCTTTGTAGAATATTTTGTAACCATAAATAAAAGCTGTCCATATTATTTTGACACTGATTGAGTATCTATACAAAAGTACTGGATCAAATGAATACTGTTTATATTTCTTAATAGAGATAACCTTGACCAAACAATGTGATTGATTTGACCTACACCTTTATTCTGAGTGAAAACGAATGACGCTTCAAGCTTCAACAGGAGCGCAAAGATGTGAGTGATTTAGTTCCCCCTTACAGACATGTCAAGACATCAGTTGCACTACACCGCTTAAGCAGGTCGAGCGTGCCATAGCGGGCACAAATAAATATTTATTTTTGATGGAAATATTATTTGTTTATCTTTGTTTATTTGGGTTTTTTGGAAAGATGTGTCTCTACATTAAGAATTTTTCCTATATCCAAACATAAGATTACATACACAAACAACCGTATCTTTAAGTATGAAGTCATACGTGAAAGCACTTTAGTGATGAAATATCAACTTGTTTTATAGTTTATTTTAATTGCATATTAATTAGATTCCTTGCTTCTTTTGCCAAATTAGATTGGTCCATAGACAAAAAGAAGATAAGGATTAGAAATAATTAGAAAGTTCAAAAAGAAATATTTAAAAAAGTCTGTATCCAATATTATTATTATTAATAGAATTGAAGCTAAATACTGGACCAAACAATATTTTTTTGCAAAATTTTATTATATCTATATTTGCCATATTTTAGAGTAAGAAGAAGGAGTGTTAAATAACAAGAAACCAATAAAAATATCAGTAATATTGGCAGTTTTGAAGACCTAATTGTCAGCATTTGACTCACACAGGAAGTGTATCCCGGAATAAAGAACAAAAATATGGTGATAGATAATTCTTTCAAAGTCCTTGACATTGTTTAGTAAATACCTAATTGTTATCTTTTATTTTTGCTAACACATATTTATAATCACACTCCAAGTGTATGTTTAAAATATAGACACTTATTAGTCATCAAATATTATATCAATTTTAAAATAATTATTTTTAAGGAACAAGGAAAAGTATTGAGTAAACTGCCTAAATGTCGTATAAATATGGAGTAATAATTATGTTAAAAAACTAAAAGTATGTAGGCTACAAGATTGATGTCTTGCATTGCCTGTGATAATTTTAAAAAAATTCAAATATTTATATTAACATGTTAAATTATTTAGCCTGCTATTGAATTGAGTATTTCTTTTGATATCAATATTATCTATAATTAATTACTAACATGAAGGTTATAATTATAAACCAAAGCTTTAAAAAAAGGGAAACCAATATCATAGACAAGTTTAAGACTAACCAGAATAACATTAAAGTCTTGGCACAGTCTGAATTATTACATTACCTATAGTTGGCAAAAGCACCAAAATACAGTAAAAACCTTACATAACTGATAGCATGGTTTTATAATGCTCTTTTTATGACTATTTTACTTTCCACCATGATAAGTGAATGCATGCATTGAGCAATTCCAAAAATTCCATCTACTGCATTCAAATCTTAGCAAATACGCATAAACGTAATTGTATTAAGAATAGAACGCAAATATGAGGTAGGAGAACAGTTTTCAGCATCCAAATTGAAGATATCATTGATCTCGATGCGTTAACACCGCATTGTAGTGGTGTGCTAGACATTGGCACAGTGCAGTACTTCAAGACGTATTCTAACACTATACCTAGAACCTTCCAAGAAAATCAATACAGCCACACCCAGCTTGAATAATTAAGTCCCCGGGAGAACGATCAAATTAGTAATATAACAAAGAAACATTACAATAATATCACATGTGAGGTCGACATTGCCTTATGACAGTTTTTTTTGGTTAGAAAAATTGAAAACAAAGAAAAAAAACCGAAAAAATCCTGTTTTTGTGACCTTCGTTAACATTAAAAACATATTCTGCAGGTAATCCTGGTAATTAACATTGCAGTTATGAAGAAAAATTAGGAAAACACATTTTTCAGTGAAGTAAAGTTTGTAAAAAAGTATCAAAACAAAAAACTATCATTACCATTTTTTTAGCTGAATGTGAGGATTTGAAGCACTACAATATTTCAGTTATTAACGTGGCCGGTTCACAGTTTAATAAAAACACTTCTGTTTCACACACTTATGAAATATTAGCGAGACACTTCTTATTTCACGACAATAAAAAACGCAGACGTCCGAACGGCGGTCAGTGCTTCCGCCATATTAAAAAAGCAGAGAGAAAAGAAATGTGCGTTTCGGATACATGTCACAGATTCACTAGACAATGACGTTTCAGAATTTCTAATAGATACTGCTGTGACGAATTTATGTAAAAATAAGTAAATAAATATTAGAATAGCTTAATTATTAAAAACAAAGGCTAATTAAAAATCGTGTTAGTAATATTAGAAGTTAGAAATTCAAGATCGGAAAAATAATAGAAATTATTCTTCCCCTATGTTGTATCCAAACGTAAGTGTCAAAGCCGTCAAAACCAACCAAAACCATGGATGATGGATCTTTATCTAAAATCTAAAATCGAATGAAGTGTATACAAAGACGTGTACACATTTCTAAAATCAGTAATAACGCTCCATTTACTTTTTCCTGAGTGTTGTGTTGGAAAAAGACTTTGCAAACTTGCACCCCTGATTACTAGTCACATTTAGCGCTTAACGTATTTTAAATCGTTATTCTGTCTCTGTCATCCTCAAACAATTTGATAAGGATGCAATGATATTAGAAATACGTTTGGCGCTAAAATTTAATTAGTGATCCATGATGCAAGTGCGTCTTACGAATCTAATTCTTTTTGTATCGATGATACATCTACAATAAATTAAACTATGTATTTTGGCGCAGTAGCGACCTACTGCGCCCAAGTGGGGACGCCACATTGACTGCCGCAACAGAGGCGTTGCATAGCTCGTCAAGGGTGCAGGGTGAAAGGACAATACCTCAAACGTACCTATATAATAACTGAAACTAGGGAAAATCGTTTCCCTATTTTAATAATAAAACGGGTCTAAATATCGAAACCTGTGCGTGCAAAAAATAAAACAATCGAACATTTTGGGCAGTACCTAGCAAAATTTATTTTTTATTCATCATTAATTCACATCTTCTTATTCATTTAAAAATATTATTACTATAGAACTGAAGGAATCTTACTGGGTAGCGTGTGTAGGCTAAAATAATTTTATTATTTTCGTAATTTACTTGTTTTATTGTTTCTTTCATTATTTCTCAGAGGTATAGCTTTTTCAGTGGAGAAACAGCTATAGGTAGCTCTTTGAGCAAGAGCATGCACTGCTCGTTCCATTCAAGTGTCATATTTTTTCATCATGTCCCATTGTTATAGGAACAGCACCACATTTGCACTCCAGGCCGGAATCGTCTATAAAACTAAGGGTGGAAAATAAAACAAAAATGCTCATCCGACCAAAAAGATTTTTATTTCATTAACTCTTACTAATAGACGAATAATAATTCATATCATTGTTTAGATCACATTTCTTCTACGAAGCACCAACATCAAGCGGACAGTTATTATCTTTAACATAACTAATAAAACATAATTACAATACACATAAGGTTCTAACCTGGCCAACGAAAGCTGTCACATGAAAGGCGGCAATTTAAAAATGGCAGTTGAAAAATCTCCCGACTTTTAACTGAATACACTGAATTAATACTGTTTCATTTCCAAAGATATTTAATCAGTTTTTTTTCTAGTCTCAACGTTATTTAGCAACCGATTTTTTAAATTGTCGCTCTTTCATGTAGGTACCTAATTGCTTTCGTAGGCCAGACTCCAAATCCTCACTAAAATGCCGATGTTCGCACAGATTCTAAATAAACAGTGATCTGTTGAGATAGGTCAGCGTAGTATACCTGAATCTACTATCTATAACTAATATTATAAAGCTGAAGAGTTTGTTTGTTTGAACGCGCTAATCTCTGGATTTAGAAAGCTACGTTATCCTGAAGTACCATAGGAATGTTTTATGCTTTAAGTACCTACTTGATTTCCACACGGACGAAATCGCGCGCAGAAACTATTTTACTATTATACAATATACAGGTGTAGGAACTACGTAGGTAGTTGACTTTCAAGCTAAGAATTGCATTCTAAGATGCTGTAACACACAGTGTATATTACCTAAAATATCAATTTCGATATCCAAAAAAACCATCACTGGATAGTTGAAGCCATATAACACGTACTTATTAGTTTGACAGCGCGCCAAAAATATTGTTTTCTTCAACGTCAACGAAATAGGAGCGAAATCGGCATTAGAGTGCGAATTTACAAAAATAGAATTGACACATCATTTAAATTACGTAGTAAAAACAAGGGAAATTGCATTTAAATCAATAGATAAAACAGTGATCAATCGGTATTAATGTTTATCAATCAATCAGGTATGGTTGATTGACGGCCATTTTCAAAAACTTACACGAAGTATCTTATTGAAAATCAAGACGAAATTAAGCTCACATTTTTTAAATAGAAGAACCGTCGTCTCCAAAAACCGATATCTTATCAGAGAAGTGACCCATCATGACCGCCATTGCTCTAAACGGCGCTTAAATTAAGCTAAGAAATTGACACCACCAATCAAATGACATACTTTTTAAGAACTGTCAAAACGCGATTCCCCTTAGATTTTGTATGGCAATATCGAACTGTGACGTCAATTTACTTGCCAACTTATTGAACTAACTATTTATTGATTTCAAAGCCACAAAAAATCTAATTTTACAGTGAATTGAAAATTAATTCGGTATAATATGCTGAAAAAAAAAAGTGTAATTAGAAGTTGTGTCTTGAAATTAATAGTTAATGATGTCATCTACCCAATATGGGCTTCAGACATTCTCACTCTCTAGTCTACAATCGAGAAACTGTTGTCGTCGTGCGGTGTCACTTTTGGGCACGGTCATTTTTAGTAATATTCGCAACAGGCGCAATCGCTGCCCAACATTATTATGGGGGAGGGGTCAACTTGACTCACTCCAAGATTAAAGGGTCAAAGTTCAAATTACTAATAACAATAATCGGATAATTTTGGTCATGAAGTCATGACACTCGTGACCCGGCAGAACTATTATATTCAACAACTATTACAATATTTATCAATCTGTCTAATGCTGTAAATTAATGTGATTATCAATGAACAGATCAACAAATCGAAGATCGTTTAACCATATTAATGATGATCACATTTAACTTTTTCATCTGTACATAATTTTATGAGGCTATCTATCAGTGCGATTGATCAATCTCTAAAACAAGTTGCAGCTTTTGCATCTTCGTCTTTCGGAGGTAAATAATCATTTACGAAACTTGGTCAATAATTTGTTCATATCGATGATACATCTATTTGGGCCCAGTAGGTCGCCATGTTAACAGTTGAATCTTAGGCGTTGCATATTTCAGAATACAACTCTTTCAAGGAACAGAGTCGCTTTGTTGCGTATGCGGTAAGCAGTGTCGATCGATTAAATCACTGTGGGCGTGCGGGTTCATCGCCCCGCCTGCCTAAATCCAGCAAAATGGCTAGATCGATTTCCGAAATCACGTAACTCATCACATTTATTTTATGATTGATTTGTATTGAGAATCACTAGCGTATTTACCCTCCTTGAATTTGATGAAAATGGAAAAACTGCACCTTGATTAAAATTTTATGCGCATATGCAAAATGTATTAAATATTTTGATATATTTAAAAAAATTAAAAGAAAATTAACATCATTAAACATTAACAGATGTACGAAGTGATCTATTGCTAAACGCTGACAATGGCTAAACAATTCCTATTTCTTTTTATTATGTAGATAATTTAAAATTGTTTTATCCTAAAAGAAAAGTACAATACATTTTTATAAACAAAAAATACAAAATTAAAAAATACATTAATTAATTAAATAAAGATTACATATTTATCAGAATAAGTTTTGTATACAAAGGCTCATGTTAGACATTTTTCGAGGCGACTCTTCTATGATAGACCAAGAATGAATAATTTTTTTTGACTTTGCAGTCATTATTCTTGTGAAGAAAAGAGTTCTAATGTTTCCCCCATAAAAAGGGCAGATCTTCTCCCAGGCTGATGATATTGCGTGGCATTTCGATGGTTGATAAGTTTTCCTGACAAAATTAGGTAAAGACGCGACGTCAGACCAGGCCAGTATTTTGGACAGTAGCCAAGTACGCAGGAGATATTGTAGTGCACGAATATGCGCTCAAAGAAAGAGACATAGAGGTAGTGCCCGAATTCGCTTCACTCTCTTCGTATGGGATGGCAATCCGGGAAGAGATCAGGCTCAGATGCTTTACGCTGGCCGCACATGGGCCGCACGCGACATTCATAAACGCTGCCACCTGAAGCTAGAAGCGACATTGTGGTGGCCATCGAAGTCAACCGTGTGCCGCGACTACACATAAAATGTATGAAAACTACAGGAAATACATCGGTGGCGGCGTTTTGTGGTTGCGGTCGGTGGCCTTCATCAACCTCTAGCTCATATCCCAATATGTAGGAACGGCGCTTAATTTCTTCCGAAAGAACCAGTTCGTGTAAATAAGAGCACTAAATAGGATATAACATATCCAGGGCTTAAGCCAAACTATGAGCCCTTGTTTCCAAAAACTTCCACTGCCTTTGACACATTTATAGGTTATCAATCAGTCAATCAATCATGACTAATAGTACAATATAATTTATATGACATAGATATTTTAAAGTGAGGCCAGAAATGGCACAAGTCACTATAAAACAATATTTGATTCATATTTATATATTTAAATCTACAAATTGATAATCTATAGAAAACGAGATCCATGAACACATTGAATTCAAAAGTGGTTTCCATACATGCCTGGCATAGGCATGTTCAGTGGTCCCATGGGGTATGGCACGTTCGGAACCCCCTGTGGGGGGCCAAAACTGGGATACGGTAGGTACGGTTTAGCAAATCCGTTGCCGAAAGAGCTCTGGCTTCCGGACCTCAGCAGTTCAGCCATCTTATCGGCTTTAAACTTACGTAAATGCATATTCTTGCGAGCTGGTTCGAAATCTTCAAGAAACTTTTCGACCGGTATCTTTCCAGAGAGGAAGTCTTGTGCAAGACTTTCCGTTTGTTCTTCAGATTCTGCTGCAGCTGTTTGTAGCAGAGCTTGGGTTGTGTCCGGTGATATGCCCGCTGATTTTGTTTCTGATGGTAAAAGAAAGTCAACATTATAACCAGTAGTATAGTCAGTGGTCTGCATTACTTAATCCGTTTTAGGGTGTGGACACATAACCTTGATGCAGTGTTACATTTAGCTGTTTGGATGTATTGAAGAACATGTTTCTTGATATTGTTTTTAAATTTGCAAAAAAATTAACACATTGAGAATAACTGCAGCTAAGTTCACAGACTTTCATGGAACATGTTATTTTGTGTCTGGATAGTGGCGCTATCTACCATAGAGTATGTAATATGGAGTGTTAAAAAAAATTAAAGTTAGTACTTGTCTGTGATTCAAGCATTTGTTTTATTAGAGAACATAATACTAATATTGTAAAAGTAAAATGACAAAAATAAGTTTACAGTAGACTCACTATAATCTTCCAGCAACTCCTGGATGCGAGTACACAGCTGCTCGCCCATCTCAGATTTTTCCAGCACTTGTTGCTTAATCTCCTCTAGCTCCGGCTCTTTACTCAGGTTGAACTCGGCCAGAGACCTGTTGCTTGCTATTGTCATTTCTCGTTCTGTCTCCCAATCTTTCACCTGCATAAAATAAAAAGTATTTTGTTTTAAAAAAAGTTAACAAAATATGTAATTTGTATTGTTGTACACTAAAATGTTTTGTCAATACTAAATTCACCTATTACAGTAATTTTATTTGGATTAACAGAGATGTCTTGATAGATGGAAGAATCACTAGATCACATCATTTGTTAGAGTTGCATTACAAGCAGGTGAGCGCATGTAGTACATGATTACCAATACAACATTATTGGAAGTTGTATTCAAAGTCAAAGTCAAATATTTCTTTCAATTAGGCCATTATAAGGCACTTTTGAATGTCATTACAAATTAATCTAGTTGCCCCTTCCAAAAGGTAGTGGTAGGTTTTGTATAGAGAAGAATGGGCAAGAAACTCCTAGATACTCTTTTAAATAGAGAATTACTGAGAATGGAAAACCAAAAGGGCAAACTCACTAAAGTGTACAACAATACTTAATGTTATATCTGTTTAAATTAAACAACGCATACCTACTTGGATACTTAAAAGAAATAAGGAAGGCCAGTTACTTCGTTTTATTAGTAAAAATAAATCTGTTTGTTTTCCCTATTATAATTATTGTTGTATTTTTAATTTGATACCATAGTAATTATGCATACCAGTTTCTTTTTGGCTTTATTGCCAGAATAAATACGACAGTTGAATATTAAATAACTACAAAGAGGACTTCTATCGGTCACCAATGAGGCATAAGATTGCTTGCTTAATACAATGACTCATCCTCAGAACAACTAACAACAGTGTACGCAAAAACGATAAGAAAATAATTAAAACAAGATATGTAAACTTTGATAAAAGCTAGGGAATGGTCAGTTTGATAGTAATTAGACAATAATAGGTAATGATTTCATTGTTATACCTGTTTAACATCTTTCAACACACTATCGAACTTAGTGTCGTCATTTAGCATTTCCTTAAGCTCATCGGCGTTTAAATGGGCCAGCAAGCCCAACGCTGATGGGTAGTCAGGCTGTATCATCTTGAATAGCACAAGGGATATCACAATTTCAGAATATTAATTATTTCCGTAAAATATTTTTTTGTGATAGACGTCAAAAACAGTAAGAGAAAAACCAACAACAAATTGCGATTTGTCAATTGGTTGTCAATTTTGACAAGGGCACATATTTGCAAAAGCTTCGTTCAAATTACGATTTGAAAAAAAACAAAAACATTATTAGAAGAAACTACTAATGAAATGTAGAAACCATACATTTTGGCTTTTAGCGAAATTCAAGCATGAATTTGAATTTTTCTCATTTTTCTCCAGTATATCCATATTTTTTAACTGACTGACATTGCGTCAACATAGGAGGAGCTCGTGGCTAAGTAATAACAGCCGCACGGGTCGATCCGTCAGGTTAAGCTATGCTTGCCGGGGTCGGTCCGTGGATGGGTGACCATCTTTACACACCGAGACTCCTCCGTGCCTCGGAAAGCACGTTAAGCCGTTGGTCCCGGCTGTCATACGTGGATCTTTGACAGTCGTTACGGGTCGTCAGAAGCCCGAAAGTCTGACAACCAGTCTTACCTAGGGGTATCATATTACCCAGTTACTGGGTTGTGGAGGTCAGATAGGCAGTCGCTCCATGTAAAATACTGGTATTCAGCTGCATCCGGTTAGACTGGAGGCCGACCCCAACATAGTTGGGAAAAGGCTAGGCAGATGATGATTGCGTCAACATAATGTGTGTATGTGGTAACATAGCCTTATGAATTTAGGTGAGGCAATATTGTAGTATAAACGTCACTATGACATTATCAGGAAGAACGTACAATCTATATTTTTCAAAATTCTGTATTATTTATTAGTAGTAAATAAGACTTAATGCTAACAAGTAGTTGTAATACATGACAAACATCTATATTTATTGTGACGACCAATAGTTCCTTTACTTCTAGTCAGAAATGTTACTTGACTCTCCGTATGACATAGAATTTTTCTACAATTTTTACGTGAAATTCCTCGCGGAACTGTTGTTGTATTTTAGGAATTTCGCTTTATACATAAGCTTATGGCTGTTTGGGTACATCTTGGTGTGTTGTGTGGTGTACCGGCGGTACGCACGGCGGCTGCCGACTCGGACGCGGGGTGCTTTGGGCGCCAAGCGGGTGTTGATTGTCGTAGCACACCCGGATGACGAATGCATGTTTTTCGGGCCCACGATCTTCAGATTGTGCGAGCAGGGTGCTGACGTACATGTACTGTGCTTATCTAATGGTATGTGACATTATCTTGTCTTTGAACTATAGTACTCCTTTCATGTTTATGTTTTAAAGGTCAAAATGTTTATCAAGTGGTTATTATCAGATAATGTCTATGTCTATAAATCTGCTTCATAGCAAATTTCTAATAATAAACCTTTAGAGAACCTTCCAACACCGAGTATTTTCTGTGTGTCTAAGTTTTTTTTAATTTCCAGGCAACTACGATGGAAAAGGTCGAATAAGACGTAAAGAATTGTGGGATGCATGTCTGGAGCTTGGTGTACCACATCAAAATATATGTATAATAATGGATGACCGGCTGAAGGATGACCCGAAGGTTCAGTGGCCAGTGCCAGTGTTAGCTAAATTAATAAACCATCATTTAGAAGCCATAGAAATTGATACTCTTGTTACGTTTGATAGGGGAGGTGTGTCGGCACACGCTAACCACTCCGCTGTGTTCTATGCTGTTGCTTATATGTTTGTTGAAAAGTTAATGCCAGAGAGTAAGTATATTTAATGTTAATAACTTTTGTGTAATAACATAACATAACATCACGCCTGTAATCCCCGAAGGGTTAGGCAGAGGTGTACCCAATAGTACACCCACATTTCGCCAGTTATGTTTTTAGTCCCATGTAATAGGGGGCGAGCCTATTGCCATCAACCGGGCACAAATCCAGACTCCGAGGCTGCTACTGAGAACTTCCTAATGGAAAAACCCAATAACACTTTGCCTGACCTGGGAATCGAACCCAAGACCTCATACACAGCAGTCGCTCTTGCGACCACTAGACCAACGAGGCAGTCGAGGCTTTTGTGTAATACAATTTAATTAATTCAAATCAAGAAAAATAATTATTGAAAAGTAAAGCTTTTAATCTGTTCACTGTGGGGGAACATTTGCTATGTCAAGCCTGAAGAGCATTTGGCTAAACATTCAGTGTGTTGGCTGTATGAAAACGCGTGAATGTGTGTGCACTGCACTTGTGTTTTTTATAGAAACACAACAGGTTTTAATGGTTGTATCGAAAATTGAAATGATTGAACGATAGGTTTTGTGCTTATACCTGTAATAATCTCTCTAGCAGTTATGGCTACAGCCCAATATGTCCAGAGAAGTTTCCATAAACTTAGATTGTCAAAAGAATTCATAGATACATGGGCAAAGCCAGCACACCTAGTTTTGTCATGTCTGAAGGTTTTAAAACTAACAATATTATAACTGTGGTATTTTTTTTTCCAGGATGTGCAGTTTACACATTAGATTCTGTTAATTTATTCAGAAAATACATAGGATTTCTAGATCTGCCACTTAGTTTTCTACTATCTTCAAAAAGGTGAGATAAATATATTTTGTTGGGTTCTGCTTTTCCATATTAATATTATTTACCGCCAAAATGTGGATGTATTAATGTTTGTAAGTCAATCATTCCATAACAGCTGAGCAAATCTGAATGAAATGTGGCACAGAGATAGATTACAGTCTAGAATAGAACATGGGCTACTTTTTATCCTGTGTAAAATTCCTGTTCCCATGTGGTAATAATATGAACTTTGACATGTATGTAGTTGTGGGCAGATTAATCATATAAAAGTTACTCTGTCTATAATACCCCCACAGCTAAACCACTGAACCGATTTTGATAAAGTTAAATTATTTCTGCTTCAGATATTTTCTGCGATGGACCGAGAGCCGACGCGTCATCCGGGCGATGAAGCGCCACCGCTCCCAAATGGTGTGGTTCCGATACCTGTATGTTTTCTTCTCAAGATACATGATCATCAACACTCTCCGGAGAATCAGCCTTGCGGATATCGAGCTTGAGTTAGAAGTCGACGATTGAGTACAAAGACTTGGGTACATATAAGACAAAGAATAAACATTAGAATACGTAGTAAATAAAAAAATAAGACATTTTGTATGCATCAGGCATAGAAAAGCTAGATTTTATAACATTTTGATAATGTTTAAAAAAAGTCTAGGCTATGAATGTGGTTATGTGTGTCAAATTTTGTTGTCTGTATAAGTTTTGTATATAGTTATCGCTACTTTTAAAAAAATCTAGTTGAATTATGTTCAACACATTTGGTCAAGTACAAAAGAACAAATCAGAATTTGGTTTAGACCAAAATATAAAAAAAAATACTTAATTATATTTGACAGATCAATAAGTGGTTGTAATTAAACTTAGTGTTATTTATAAAAGATTATAATTAATTGTAATGAGCTTGTGAATTCACTGTCAACCTAGTGGACTTAGCTTAATTAGCAGTATGCTTTTGCATGCACTTTATGCCAATACCATTCCTGTTTACAGTTAATTGCGAAAAATAGTCAAAGAAATTGCAATAGGCTCGCCACCTGGGACTTAACATAACATAACTGGCGATATGTGGGTGCACTTATTAGAACACATTTGCCTAACCTTTCGAGGATTACAGGCGTGATGTTATGTCATGTCATAGTCAAGTTTTTCAATATTATTTTCCATGTAAAGTTTATGTTACATTCCTAAAAGCAATTATTAAATATTAATCTTTTTTTTTTTCTCAACTCTCGTCAGAAGCCCGAAAGGCTGGCAACCAGTCTTACCAAGGGGTATCGTATTACCCAGTTACTGGGTTGTAGAGGTCAGATAGGCAGTCGCTCTATGTATATAATTAGTCTGAAAGCCGACCGGAACATAGTCGGGAAAATGCTAAACAGATTGATTGTATAATTTTTTCTCAACTCTCGCGACACGGCATTGGTAAGATGGAGTGTGCCGGTAAGGTGTAATGACCTTCAATGTTACTGTAATAAGGCGCAAAGTCCTCTGATTAATGTGGTAATGTGAATGTACTAAACTCCTTGGCTATGCTTTTAAAGACAGTCTGTTAAGAATGTTTGTAAATTATTCGCTAGTCTGTTATTTAGTGTAGAATTTTAGATATAAGTTGAAACTTACATTTTATGCTCTTATGAAGAATTGGGTAGGTGGTTGACACCATTAACCAATAATTCCAAGACAAGACTTGAAAACCCGTTTATTTTTCAATTAACTGTAAAATTTTGATTTTTAATTACTTTCAAATTAATGAATAGTTCCTCAATTGTCTTTTGCAAAGTATATGGGAGAATCGCGTTTTGACAGGTCATAAAACATACGTCTGCCTCGTTTGTCTAGTGGTCGCAAAGCACGACTGCCGAGCATGAGGTCTTGGGTTCGATTTTCCATCAGCGCAGAGGTTTTCCATCAGGAATTTCTCAGTAGCAGCCTCGGAGTCTGGACTTGTGCCTGGTTGATGGCAATAAGCTCGCCCTCTATTACATGGGACTAAAAGCATAACTGGCGAAATGTGGGTGTACTAATGGGTACACTTCTGACTAACCCTTCGTGGATTACGGGCGTGATGTTATGTTATGTCCAAGACATAACTTCTATAAAGAAACACTCATTTTTAGACCTGAAATCCCGGTTAATTTTTGATTAACTGATTTTTAATTGCTTTCAAATTAATAAATAGTTCGTCAATTGAGTCGCAAAAGTGAAGTCAATGTTATCTTTTGCCATACAAAATCTATGAAAGAATCGCGTTTTGACAGGTCATAAAATCATGTCATTTGACTGGTGGTGTCAACTAGCCTATTCATTTGAAATGGTGGTTATTTTACTAAGTTTATGTCAATTTTTATGTAACTGCAAACATTATCTCCCTATCCCCTCTCAAGAGGTGGATAGCGTGAAGATATATCAAAAGTATTGTCCATCCTGTGATATTCAGTTTTTTTTGGCTTGAAATTGGTATTATTTATTTCGAAATTTGTGTCATATTGCTGTTTTATTTAGGTTTCAATAAACGATCAGTGATGAAAAGAATTTTGAAGTTTTTTTTCCAATATTGCAATAGTAAAAATACCCATGGGAATATTTTCTTTCTCTCTCTATAAACATCAAAAATAAAAAAAATAAAAGTTATAACAGCCTATTGTCCCAATGCAGGGCAAAGGCCTCTTCTCATACAAAGAAGGCACGAGCATTGATCACCACGTTCGCTCGAAGTGTATTGTTGATTACAGTCTTATATTCCATTAGCTTTTACCCACGACTACGATCGCGTGGAAATTGTTTATATCGTACTTGCATACAGACTTTCACCCCACTTTTCACCGCCTTAGGGGGTGATTATCGGGATAAAAACTATTCTATGTTCTTGCCCGGGTCTTTAACTATCTCTATACAAATTTCATCTAAATCGGTTCAGCGGTTTAAGCGTGAAGAGGTAACAGACACACACTTTCACATTTATAATATTAGTATGGATAAGTCCAGGTTCCTTCAAAATGTTTTGTTTTACTGACGTCAGTAAAATTTAAGTTAAACTAGCTTCTACTTACGACTACGAACGGATAGAAGTCATATAATATATACTATAAAACATATCCTTTGACACTCGGTAAAAGTGTAGCTTATGATTTATCAGTGAAGGAATGTTTGTAATAGCAACATTAAGTACTTGCAGAGATTACATCTTACAAACATACTCATGATAATATTGGTAAAGAAATCACACCGCAATATTTATATAAGAAATCAGTTCTGATATTGCAGTGAAGAACTCAATGTCGGAATGGAGTATACCAAACAATTAAAAAGTGTTTTATTATAGATATTGAAATTATCAATTCAAGTAAAGATAAAATGTTATAACACGGCGCGCCTCTCCATATTACTATTTCAATGTGTGTAGTCACATCCGTATGAAAAAGTTTGTATGTAGTTGTAAGTAATTGTCTTTAGTAGCAGGCAGTTTTGTTTGTCAATTAATCATAAATAGTCGACAAACAAATACAAACTAAACACTTTAAAACGTTTTGAATTGTGGGGGGGCCGCGCCATGTTATTATAGTTTATCTCTACAGCAGTTGTTAACAGAAACAAGTCACCACAGATTAAATTATTTTATTTGTGTTGGCCTCAAAATATTCATAGTACATTTTACAACAAATGTTATTTTATTACATTATACTTATCAATGCAAGAACTTTGAAACTTTTTAATTAGCTAAACATTTAAAAATTGACAATTTTAGCAACTATAGATAAACTATGCATCGATGAAATTTCTCTTTTTCTACTTAGGAAGTGGAGTGACAAATTACTTACAAGCTTAAAGAATTTACAAAACATGCAGTCAGTAACCTGTTTGAGGTAAAAAAATAAAATAAAATAATTTGTGTACTTAAATTTATTTGGTAACTGCAACAAATAAGCTTTAACAACATGAAAGCAAAGCTTCTATATATTACAGGACCTCCGTACACTATACGCAACGCTGTGGAATATCGACATTTTATTATAATGGAAGTTACTCACAAGTCACAGAACAGTTAAGTACTAGGTGTGGAACAGAAGCACTAGGCGATGCTACAAGCGGGTTGGCAACAGATTTACTATGACTACAAAAAAAGACTAATTGCAAATATATTATCACGCTGTATTTGATGTAAAACTTATTACAACATAAGTAAAAAAAAACTTAAAAAAAGAAGTGCAATATCAAGCAGACACGCCCCGTTCACAGCTCCCCCCGGGTTCTCGGAATTTGTAAAGAACTGTGCGACGGCGGGAGTTCTGAACGAGCCCTGCGACACATGGCTACACCGAATTATTGGTTAAAACAGGAACATAATCCACTATGAACTTGAAGATCCACATTTAATTTCATATTGTACTGATTCAATTATTCCATATTCACTGATACCATACATTGCGTGAACACAAGAGAGCGAACAAAGATTAAGTAGCAAACGATAGCAACGTCACCGTCGGTACAAACTGGAATGTCACACAATTATTAAAAAATACTGATTTGTTAAACAACAAAAAAAACTTATTAATACAAAATATATTTGAAAAATTCACTAGCCGAGGATGTTGCAACTTGAACCCATTCCCATAAAATAAGTTAACGAGGTTACCATAATAAAAAAATAATCCCATAGACACCGCACCATAAATAACATTCACCTTGCAACACCCCCACATACCCCAACTACCAGAGGGTTGCCGTTGTTAAAAATATATTGCACCGACAATTTATTAATGTGCCAGAACTAACGTACGGTACTATTGCGCAGGATTAATTAATTTATAATATAAATACACAACAGATGAGCTTGTGGCTCTAACTTAACAGAACAGTATAATATAACTCTGGCCGCTGTCACACCGGTCTTGTTGCAATGTAGTTGTCAAATTGAATTACATTTATATATTTTTATTAATTAATTA
This sequence comes from Hoplodrina ambigua, assembly GCA_949774945.1. NCBI lineage: Eukaryota > Metazoa > Arthropoda > Insecta > Lepidoptera > Noctuidae > Hoplodrina > Hoplodrina ambigua. Next base: position 1,164,474 of record OX458984.1, read on the forward strand.
GGTAACGACAACACTACCTGTTAACCACTGACTACATCGACTTATTAGTTATTAAATATTATCTATACCATATTATATCATTTTTTTTCTAATGGTAATCTATGCCCTCGCTTGAACTGAGATCGCTGGGTCAATGGATCTGGGATACACTTCTCTATGTCATACATATTATTGATTTATTAAGCACAACGATACAGAAGGAGTGAAAGTAAATTATTAAATTAATATCTCCGCATTGTTACAACTGCCAGCAGTTGTTTTTTAGTGTTACCATGAGAAATAATTGAGAAGGTAGGTAGTGGGTCTGATGGCTTGCGGTGTGACCAGTGACACACAGAACACCAGATCAATGTTCACATTTAGACTAATTCTGGACAATTTTGACCTATTCTTATGCAGTAACTACCCGCTAACATACTATGTTTCCTAAATATATTTAAAAGAAAAAAGGAATGCAAAGTATGTCACTTCGTATAAATCAATAAATAAATTCATATTTTTCACAATGCCGTTTATTGTACAAATAGCTTTTGCCCGCGACTTCTTCTGCATGCAATTTGGTTTTTTTTTTCGGCTGTTCTTTAGTGTTTTTGTGATTATCTTTCTTCCAAAACCACCCGAGTATTGAGGTGATAAATACGGAAAAAAATATCGAAATCAGTCGAGTCATTTTTGTATTTTTGCGAGACTAACGCTCGCCAATTATTTTTTATATATTTAGATAGATACGATTACTTGACATTCATTTATATGGCTTGGGGCGTATGCGAGTGGGTTTGAATAGTGGATATTTTAGTGATAAAATCTATTTTTATCATGGTAACACTAAATGCAATCTCAGGTTGGTATCAGCTCGGGCAGTGAGCGTAAATCGCCGAGCGCGGAACGTTATTGCTTAAGATGAGGACCCACCGAACCTGGTGCCGCTCTTGGATTCCATAACACCGCGCAATCAATTCATAAATCCTCAAATAAACTGAGCTACATTACACTATAATGGACAAAACATTATTGTTTTCAACGCGTGAAATTACCCCTTTAGTCAAACGCCTAACATTTATTATAATAAGTCTAATACCGAAATGAATTTTAAATTCAAGTATATAGCTTTTTCAAGCATTTGGTTATGAAGGAACGCTTGGGGGCTGTTGGCATGGTTGGAGCCGCGCCCGACGCTCGCTGCTCGCACGCACGCTCGCACGCTCGCACGCGTGCACGCATGCTCGCACGCACACGCGCACGCTTACTCGTTCTCTGCGCGCATGCCGCGCACCTCGCCTTCGCGCCGCAGCTTCTCGAGTTCCTCTTTGGTGCGATCCTCAATGGCGCGGATGTCTGCCATGGTCATGCCGAACCAGTCGTCGATTGAGCAGAACACTTGTCTGGAAAATAAAAAATAACCTGTTAAAAATCTATTAATTAATATAAGAGATGTTATGGATATGATATTTTGGATCTAAATACGAATTTGGATATAAGAATAAAGTTATATCGGTTTCGGATACGGATATGTAATTATTTCGGATTATCCGTTAGTTTCGGATAGTTCCGGTAACGGATATTAGATTGAAGTAAAATATAAACCAGATAACATCCCTGATTAATATCAATGTTGTGATGATCCACTGCTTAAGTGTTGGTTCGATGCCAGGCACGTGCTAAAGTGACTTTTTTCAAATCATATATTATGTACTTTCAAGTTTAACTTAGACATCACTGATGTCGGCAAAAGAAAACATAGCGAGGAAACCTGTCCTTATCCATACTAAACTAATATTTTAATGCGAAAGTAACTCTGTCTGTCTGTTACGGTCTCACGACTAAACTACTAAACCGATTTAAATAAAATTTGGCATGGGGTAAGTTTAAACCCCAAGGAAGGACATAGGCTACTTATTTTCCGCCATAACCGACATTTAAGCGGACGAAATCGCGGGCAAAAGGTAGTAATTAATAACATAACATCACGCCTGTAATCCCCGAAGGGTTAGGCAGAGGTGTACCCATTAGTACACCTACATTTCGCCAGTTATGTTTTAGTCCCATGTAATAGGGGGCGAGCCTATTGCCATCAACCGGGCACAAATCCAGACTCCGAAGCTGCTACTGAGAAATTCCTGATGGAAAAACCCAATAACACTTTGCCCGACCTGGGAATCGAACCCAAGACCTCATGCACAGCAGTCGCACTTGCGACCACTAGACCAACGAGGCTAGTAATTAATATAAGTTTGTTATCATCAATCCGTATTAAGCAAGCGTGGTGATCAAGACTCGTGCCTTCTCTGTATGAGAAGAGGCCTTTGCCCTGCAGTGTCCTCGCTACTGTTGGATATTCGAATCATAATCGGTTGAGATTTATCTAATCGGATTTTATTATTATTATTACGGGTTTTATCGACATACTATCTTGCATATTAATTTTATCTTTTAGGCTGTCAATGATAACAGAATGGTTGAAGAGGTAATAATGATGAACATTTACAGAAAATATATATATGGCATTTCATAAAAACTTTTTAGTCCTTATTTTTAAAAATGGATGAACTAACATTTTAGTGATAAACTACTATATCATGGCGCGCCCCTACATATTACTATTTCAATAATAATGAGTAATTAATGATGCCGCTAGTCTAGCAACAGTTACACGCTGATTTGTTCTTGTTTCCAGCCGTTTCAGTACGAACACATGCGTTTTGAGTCATGTAAATACTTTTACAAATACTTTCAAACGTTTTGAATTGTGGAGGGGCGCGTCAAGTTATTGTAGTTTATCTCTCTGCCTGCTTTTGCGTAGGAAGTTTAATTAAAATCAGTTAATTCATTTCTAAAAATAAAGATTCGATAGTCTGTAGGAAATTCCGTAAGCCGTACATTTTTAGGTAGTCCTGGCAACTCGATATAATAGTTTGGATCAGCCGAATTTAATAGTGAGAGCAAAAACTGTAACTAACCTATGGAAGATGGTGAACAGCCGCCGCTCCGACTTTTGGATCACGTTTTCTACTTTACTCTGAAATAGAAAAAAAATAACAAATTAGTAAAAAATACTGTTACAGAAGAAACTGGATGTACAAACACAGACAATGGCGACCCTTATTCCCTTTAAAAATAAGGTTGAAAACTGTTCAACCGCCTTTGTCTTCGGTTATACAGTCGAACAAGCCATTTGGTATACAGGCAACTACCAAATACTTAAAAAATTTTTTTGACTTTGTCAATTCTTTTAAATCACTCAATATAGGTTTAAAAAATATTAGACACCACAAGAGTAAATTTGCAATTTAGCAGAAAGATAACTACTGCTGTCTGTAAACCAAATAACTTGTTCGACCGTACATAGCGTATGGAGAGTCGCCCATCACAGACTTTCGAATAAAGAAATATTTAAATTGTCATAAAAAGTAATCGGGCGCGTCATATTAATATACAGACAGTTGAGCTTAATGTTCTTGTCGTGCTGACTCTTAATTTGATAATTATGTGCTAAGACTTCTTCAATCAAAAGGTTTGGAAAAATAAATCTGTTGCCCTAGACGCTCGGCAGTGGAGGTACGTAACAGGGTGCATGGTATGCCCCCCTATATTAATCTGCCAAGTAAATCCCAAATCCCCACTTGGGCTCCCTTACTATAGAGGATAAAGTTTAAATAATATAAATAGATCGAATCCAATGTCCACTGACCTGAAGTCCAAACCACTTGAACTCAGCAGTGACGAGCTTGTAGCACGTCATGACGGGGTTGACTTCAGTCTTCCAAGTGGCGCTGGTGAGCGGGCCGCGGTTGGTCTTGGCGGACTTGAACTTGGTGGGGTCGGTCTCGAGCTTGTAGTCCGTCGACGAGAGCGGGTCGTGGGCGATGTCTATGTGCACGACCTCCCTGTTCTTTAGCTTCTCCGGGGGGAGTTCGTGTACCTGGGGAACCGATAATGGTTAATTTAGTCAATTGTATTGTTTGTTTGTTTTGTTTGTCTAGTGGTCGCAAAGCGCGACTGCTGAGCATGAGATCTTGGGTTCTATTTTAGTAATATTAAAATAATACTGTTCTAAGAGGTGGTGGTTAGCCCCCAGGACGGGCAGTGTTGTTGGGTTTTTCAATCAGGAACTTCTCAGTAGCAACCTGGGAGTGTGGATTTGCGCCCGGTTGATGGCAATAGGCTCGCCCCCTATTACATAGGACTCCAAGATAACTGGCGGAATGTGGGTGTACTAATGGATACACCTCTGCCCAACCCTTCGGGGATTACAGGCGTGATATTGTTTATGTATGTATGTTACGTGTCTTTTTACACCCCGTTTTTTTGGGACAAGCTCGCCACACTGTTCCCACCCACTGCCACTCTTGAAAGCCAGAATCAACAGTGGAGGCTACCAGAAAAGCGCCGAGGTCATGAAGCTCGACGAGTCATAGCGATACGATTCAACTATCTTGGATCCCGCAACGAAATTTTGATCAGAAAAGAATAGCGGAGTGAAAAAAAATATTATTACATGAACTCCTGCTAATAAGAACCCCCATCACAGCTTATCCGACCTACAAATCAAGCCACTCAACCGCTTAATACTCGTTATTTTTCAACCATACAAGTTTCGTGTTACCAAAAAACATGCATGACCTTAATATGAACGAATTTTCGTACAAACTGACCTCGAGAGGCGTACCGCATACGTCACAGCGCGTAATGACTACAGTAATCGCATTATTTGTGATTACGCCTCGCGTGTGCTGTGTATAATTAGTTATTTCATGTGACATCCACTTGGGATTTGCTTAAGTGTTTTTCTATATTCTGCCACGATAATATTTATTTATTTATTTAAACTTTATGCAACAAAAAAGTACAAAGGCGGACTTAATGCCTTAGGCATTCTCTATCAGTCAACCAAAGGTGGTGAAGAGATAACAAAGCAGGTACAAAAAATTGTACATGAGGAAATAATCAGATAAGAAATTTTAAAATAATTGATAACAAATAACAATAATAATATTTACTTGCATACAAACTTCCAACCCCGTTTTTACCGCCTTAGGGGGTGATTTCCAAGATAAAAACTATTCTATGTCCTTCTCCGGATCTTAAACTATATCTTTACAAAATGTCACCTAAATCGGTTCAGCGGTTTAAGCGTGAAGAGCTAACAGACAGACACACTTTCGCATTTATAATATTAGTATTAGTATGGATTGCCCGACCTGGGAATCGAATGCAAGACCTCATGGTCAGCAGTCGCGCTTTGTGACCACTAGACCGTGGCTGTTCCTAATGTCCTAACCTTGGGTGTCGAGTCCATTTTATAACAACTTATATGCTTAATTTTTAAAATATTGGCCTTCTACAAAAGCCTAATAGTTTGTTGTTTCCCCAACACTTATTTTCTTACAGAAATGTCGAAATAAAGTTAGAGGTCAAGGTCAATTTTAAAGGCATTTGTCGTACTTGAAAAAACGGTGTTATGAGAAAATGTAGAACAATACTGGCCTTGTGAGAAACTTTTGCTCTACATTGGGACTGAACAATGTCCATAGGTACTTGGGTTGCCAATTCTTTGTCTGTCAAAAATTCATCCATGTTAAGATGACGTAGGTCTAGCGACAGTGGCATCTTAGACCATTCATAATTTGTACTATTAAATAAACATATTTCATCTGCAGACACTACTTTTTTATGAGATCATAAACATTAATAGCTCCTTATTAGTCAATGTCATGGAAACCAGTATGAACGATCTTTGTACTCTCTCGGCTTACACGAAGATGTTGAAACATTTGTGATGACAACTTATACTTAAACTAGCATGGTTTCACCTGCGTTTAGTTATGTTTTTGACACGACATAACATAACATCACGCCTGTAATCCCCGAAGGGTTAGGCAGAGGTACAACCACATTACTTATTATACTTCTTATTGACTGCCTCGTTGGTCTAGTGGTCGCAAAGCGCGACTGCCAAGCATGAGGTCTTGGGTTCGATTCCTAGGTCGAGCAAAGTGTTATTGGGTTTTCCATCAGGAGTTTCTTAGTCGGAGTCTGGATTTGTGCCCGGTTGATTGCAAAGGCTCGCACCCTATTAGTATGTGGGTGTATTAATGGGTGCACGTCTGCCTAACCCTTCAAAGATTACAGGCGTGATGTTATGTTATGTTTATACATATAAAAAAGAAATGTTTCTACTTACATTGTACTGATCGCCGGCGTCCGGTAAATGCAGAGACTCTATGCAGATGACGAAGTTCTCCTTCATGTAGCCCGGATTCTGTAATAAAGAAACAGTAATATTAAATACTAGCACTTTCCCCGCGACTTCGCTCACGTGATTATTCTAAGGGATTCTTAATTTTTTGATAATAACCATAGCACTTCAACATAATGTCGGCATTATGCATTATTATTACGTTATAAAGAAAGAAAGGAAAAATTGTTTATTCACGAGAAAATAAAACAAACAAAAAAAAGCGATAACATAAAAAAATACATAAAAGCAAAAGCTATCACTATAGTGCCGGCATTATGCTGAGCGTCAGCCGTTTCGCGCGGTAACGGCGCATATTTCTTAAGTATTCGTTTTTATTTTTTTAGATTTAATACAAACTTGTTTTTGTTTTGCTTTCATGTATTTTTTTATTTATCGCTTTTTGTTTCAGCTTTCAATGACAAGGTTGTCCCAATGAATAATCTATGCATTTGATTATACACCTCACCCCAAAAATTATATTTTAGTAAATACCCGAAGTAACCGACATTTATACGGACGAAGTCGCGAGTAAAAGCTTATTTCACATAAATTCTGTGTGAAACGTGCCTGTTAGTCTAGTGGTTAGTGGCCCTGACTGCTAAGCCGGAGGTCGTGGGTTCGATTCCCACCCAGGACAAACTTTGTGTGATGAGCATGATTGTTAGTTCTGTGTCTGGGTGTGATTTATCTATAATATGTATGTATTTATAAATTATATAAGTATGCATATCAGTTGTCTGGTTACCATAACACAAGCTCTGCTTAGTTTGGGATCAGATAGCCGTGTGTCCCAAGATATTTATTTAAGTTTTTACAAGTCCTAACAGTCCTTTGCATAAAACACGTAATAGAAACGCCAAAATCGGGTAAAAACCGTCACTGATAACACAATCTAATCTAACGATACAAATGATTAACATTGGCACTGTTTCTATAAAACAATGATCCCCGCCTTCCGTGTGGTAACTAGATAAACTTGTCTTTATTTTTATTGAGATAAGGTTTATTTTGGAACAACAGCTGGTATTGATTAAATGAGTATTAGCGGTTGATAAGATATTGTTATCGTTTCTTAAGTGAGGTAATACTCGTGTTCACAGCGGAATGTACAAAGTGAGTGCCTTATCGAAGGTGGAAGCTAGCTGAACGAATTGCCTTTATTTACTGATATTTCATTTTATTCGAGGTGCTCGTGGCTAAATTGCTACAGTTAAAAATCTTTATAGGTACTAACGGTTTTTTTTTACCTACTTTTTGAAGGCGGGTATCATTTTTGTAAAAAAAGATTTTTATTTTTCACTTTTCAGTGCTTGTAGCTTATATTTGAAATACTTTTAAGAAGCCCTTTCAAACAATACCTTACACAATATATTTAATTTTGGAAATTGGTAAGAGGGTTGACGTACCCCCTCTTCCTTCAGTTAGTCATCGACTACACGTTTAAACAAAGCAATTTCACTAGTTACGACAGTCCTGCTATGATCCTATGAGGAGTTCTGTTACATATCTTCGAAGTTCATGATCAATACCCTTTCAAACAAAAAAGAATTTTCCAAATCGGTTAAGCCGTCTTCAAGTAATCGGGGAACACACATTAAAAAAAAAAGAATCCGACGAATTGAGAACCTCCTCCTTTTTATTAAATTCGGTTAAAAAGAAAGCCGCTTCTTCTTTCTTCTTCTATCTTTTAACCTTCGCAAAGGATTTTAATGCTGTTTTCATCAATAGACAGAGTGAAGCAAGGAGAAGTGTTTTATGGGTCCATGTAAATATATAAAAAGGTCGATATCTCACCGTGAGCACAGTTCGGCAATAAGGGTACGCGTTCCACGCCTCTTCGTGGACTTCTAGGGAGCCCTTGGGAGCCAGCAGTCTGATGAAAGCCGGCACCTTCGACGCCAAGTGGTAGATCTTGTACGTGTACTGCCCGGACGAGAATCTGCCACCTGCAGAAAAAAACCTTAATATTAGTATATACAAGTTATATTTTTATAGCTGATTTTTTTTTCTGAAGTTAAAAGTAGTCATGAATAAAGACAACTTTTAGTATTAGATATAGTCTGAAATCTGAAAATTAAAACAGATGTTTCTTACAAAATGGCAGACAACACAATCAAAATTTGAGGTACAGACAAATGTCTTATTTAACAAAATAAAGATAATTAGAAATCTCTATTTTTATGAAACACTTAAAATTGGTCGATTATAACCGTTACACAATTTTTCAACAACAAAAAAATTGTTAACTTTTAAGACTTAAGTATGCTGCATATGCGTGGGGAATTTCATTAAAATCAGTTTATTCATTTTAAATAATAAGGACTTGAAAGTTTATATAAAACCTCGTACACCGTAAACGCTCTAAGTTTTCACTTCTGCCAGCATTACCAATGAATGTCTATATTTTCATTGTAAAAGTTTATCATTATTAGTATCCATGATTACTTCAACCCGTTAACTGCCACGTCTGGCACATGTGCCTAACGCTAGTGGAGGTTTGACCTTCAACATTTTTGGCCTGGCAGTGAATGTGTTAACACTGAAAATTGAAAGTCGGCCCGTATACACTATAGTTGGTGATAAGATGTTTATTGAAATTTTTCCGCAGAATGGTTATAGCCAGAATATTCATTGCCAGGACAAGACTTAGCAGTGGTTTTAACCTTAAGATGTAGTGTTAGGACAAAGATTCTTATAAGAAAAGATTTGTCGTTTGTGGTGTGTGGTAAAACTTAGGGCTGACACAGACCCGGCTTAGTGCAGCGCGCAGTTTTTTACATAACTTCACGCCTGTAAACCTCGAAGGGTTAGGCAGAGGTGTACCCAATAGTACAACCCACATTTCGCCAATTATGTTTAAGTCCCATGTAATACCAGCAGTAGTTTATTAATCCCAAATAAATATCAAAATCGTTTCAAAAATATCGAAAGTAGAATAACTACTAGGACTGTCCGATTTCATGCTTTTGTAGAACAGTGTATGATTGGTAAATTCAGCATTATGTTAATGACTGCAATGTTCATATTTGATTAGCAGTGAAAACTGTACTATGCTATGCTTCAACAGGTCTGCGACGGCCCCTATGGATACAAAACTAATCGTGTAGGCAGTTGACACCATTAAACCACTTCAAAAAAAAAAACACTGTATTTCAGCAGAATCCCGATTAATTTTCGATTTGTAAAATTAGATTTTTTGTAGCTTCGAAATCAATTAATGGTAAGTCAATTTAGTTGGCAAATAAATTGCCGTCACAGTTCGTTATTGCCATACAAAATCTATGAGGAATAGCGTTTTGACAGTCCATGAAAAATATGTGAATTGATTGTTGGTGTCAAGTACCCATTTAGAATGTATTATTTGAAAAGTAGGGATCCATACTAATATTATAAATGCGAAAGTGTCTGTCTGTCTGTTACCTCTTTACGCTTAAACCGGTGAATCGATTTTGATGAAATTTGGCATGGAGATAGTTTAAGACCCGGGAAGGATTTAGAAGAGTTTTTATCCCGGAAATCACCCTCTAAGGCGGTGAAAAGGGGGCTGGAAGTTTTTTTGCAAAAGCTAGTATCAAATATAATACGACTAGCTAGGTGAATGTTCCTGAGTTTTGGCGCATAAAAACTGATTTACCGATACCAGAGCATAATCATCTTAAATACTTCTCTACATTTAAGCCGACACTAAGTACTTCATAACTCAAAGTCAACTAATATACTTAGCTCATTTTAATTACTTGGTAATTAAATCCGACATTGAACATACGATGAAATTACATGAAGACAAGAACGACATCTTGCTTTACGCGGTCAAAAAGGTTAAAGGTTTAAATTAGCTGGCGAACGCGATGGGTGTCGATGTCTACTGATGATAAAACAAAACACTAAAATATTTAGGTCGAAAGTAGGCTTGCTATTCTTTTTTTTTTTGGGGATAGTAAAAATCATTAAATGAGTCCTTCCGCCCTGATAGGGTAAGACTTTTACCGACTAAAAAACCACACTGTTCCTTCTGTTGCCCTTTGCGTTCCGGGGCCACGGTGTCATGTTAAGACGTCCCGCAACCCCGGCAGGCGTAAAAGGCTTGCCAACCTTAAAGTATGAATTTACCGGGACTTTGGAAATCAAAATGCGGGACGTGGCAAAAAAAAAAGGCAGTGACCCAGTTGTCAAACTATAGATCGGCGAAAAATACAATTGGAAAATATTTTTAATTAAATCATTTTGAGTTTCTTTATTTTTGGGTAAAGCCCGCAACTCTATTCAAAACCACTGCTGAAAGCCGGAATCAACAGTGGTGAACGCCAGAAAACCGCTGAGGCAATGAAGCTCGACGAGTCCCGCAGAACCGATTCAACTGTCTTGGATCCCGCAAGGAATAAAAAAAAAACAGCGAAGGATTAAAAAAAAACATAATTTATTATTATTAAGTACTAATACTGTTTTCCTTCAAATTTAAAAACAAAATACTGCTTAAATTATTTTTGTCTTATTGCATTTAAATAAGATTAAAATCAAATAATATTATTATTAATACTACTTTTATTCAAGTTTAAAAACAAATCCTGCTTAAATTATTTATGTCTTATTGCATTTAAATAAGATTTAAACTAAATAATATTATTATTAATAATCTTTTTATTCAAGCTTAAAAACAAAATCCTGCTTATTTTTTTGTCTTATAAGTATTTGAATAGGATTTCAGTAAAAATAACTACAATTTATAATGAGACATTTATTAAATTATTATACCATAAATTAATAATGTCATTTATTACAAGCTTTTATTTTTTTAATAATTCTTTTAACGAATGTGTCCAACTTTTTTACAATAATAATTGAAATGGCTCGATCTACGCACATTTTTTTGAATCTAGAATAGAATAAGTTTACCACATTTCTTATTCTTCTTCAATTTTTTTTCTGGTAAATGCATTACTGGTCGATGTATGTTTTTTTAGATTCTGGGAAATTACTGGGTATAGAGCTATTTAACCTTTTGCCCGTTAAAGTGTTAGTATCCACTGCCAAATTCTTGTCAGTTTTTTCCCTGTAAATTTGTTCTAACTGAATATTATGTTCAGGAATTTTAACAATGACGTTTTTATCACATATTTTGCGAATGGAATCTTTGTGGCACCCGTGGCATAGTAACGAAGAAGTTGGAATCTGTGAAGACCTTACTCCACAAGACTCATGTATGATTCTATGACAGACGTCACATGAATGTGTGGGTGTTGTTTCGGTCCCGCAAATTGAGCATATTGAGTTGAGAGCGGAGCTTGATTGAGCTTTAAAAGTTTCTAGAAAACGTGGTGTTTGTTCATCCTTCAAAAAAATTGTAGGTTCATTAATTGGCTCATTTTTCATCGTTTCGTCGACTTCCTCTTTAATTATCGTTTCTGTGAAAGTGTATAGTGTTTCATTTTTGGTTTCATCGCCATATTCTGTCTTAATCTGTACACTGTGTTCTGGAAGTTTGTTCGGTCCTGCGTTGTCGCTTGCAGGTAATAATACCTCTTCAACCACGTTTGAAAGGGGATTCGCGTATTCTACTTTCTGTGCACAACTACTAGGGGTTTGTACAGGTAGTTGCTGCGTTTGTTGAACTTCGCTCACAGTTTCGTTGCTCAAGTTATTATCAAGATCGTCTTCATGAGACGTTTTACCGAGGGGGTCGATGGCACACTTTGATAGCAACCGTATTTTAGGATCACATCCGAAAAGCGCCTTGAAAGGTATTTTTTGAATACACGGATAAAAAGTACAATTCAATTGATATTGCACGAAGTATATTCCTTTTGCCCAATTTGTGGAACAGTTATCTTCCAACCAAGCTGCTAACTTGACCTGTACATTGTCGCCGATACCTGAGTTGAGGTTTACTGCATCTGGAACTGGTTGTCTATTTATTATCTTGCAGCCTGCCCATTCGCTAACTAATTCCTTTAATACGTCAGCAGTGTATTCGTGTCCAGTTCCTATTTGCAACATGTCCGGTACACCAATTTCTAGAAAGATCTTCAGTAACTCGGAAGCTACTTCAGTTGCCTCATTCGTTGTTAAAGGACGTAGGAAGGAGAACTTTGTTGCACCATCTTGGTAATGTAAAATCCATTCATAGCTTCCATCTGGTGTCGATTGCATGTCAAACAACTTTACAACGCCATAATTACTAAACGAATTTGTAGGGCGAGCAAAAACAACTTGAACACCTTTTCTGGATTCTGATTTTTTTTTCTGACAATTCCGGCATGATTTGATGAAAGCGATAACTGCGGACTGTGGTATGAAAAACACGTATCTCATCGCCGACAACATTTTGTCGCGTCCGCCGTGTCCCGTGGCCCGATGCACTTCGTCGAGCACGTCATAGTATTCGTCTACCGGCACTATTTTGACGATATGATCATCTGGATTCTTTCGCTTTTGTATTAAGCACTTTCGGTTTCCTTCCTCCGCTATTTCATAGTGGTTCACGTAATAATAGTGCGAAGAACTTCGCATTTGCTTTGTGTCTATCGCGGCTGAATGCTCCTCGATCAAACGTATGACGTCATTGATGCGTTCCTTCGACCATTCCGGTTTCTTCGATCTACCGCTGTACATCTTCGTGATTTCCTGTTCGAAACGTCGTCGCGATATAATAGCATCTTCTTCGACAGTTTTTGCTTTAAACATTATTTACCAACCGACTCAATACAATACGATAAAGAAAGACTAGTTGCTGTATTTTGTACACTAACTAACAATGTGTAGAAGCAAACGAACAATGAACGAATGAAACCGACCGGTGTATGGGGAGAGGTCGAGCACTCCCGAACACACGCCGAGTACCCCCGAGTGCCTCCGAGCATGCGCGGACCACGCGTTCGATCGTATTTCGCTAGTGACTTACCTAAATGCCGACATTACGTTATGTTACTGCTCGCTACAACTCACTCATTTTAGCTTCGTTCTAATTTCAACCCAACAGTGATGTAATAGAATATAATTTTCTTTGTATTGCTGCGATATTATTAGCTACAGTACGGTAGTACGGTTCGGCTCCCTGATTGGTTTACGCTGTTGGTTGCCATCCAATGGGGTAAAGAGGGGAAAACAGGTGGCCGAAAATTGTTGGGGACGGACACAAAACACGACAGAGAAGCAGAGTTACTGGTAACATGCGACATCGCGGGTCCCGAATTCGCGACTAATTCAATACAGTATCGCTACAGTCACGATTCGACAATTTAACTTTTATTTTAGGTACGTAATTACACCTTCTTCACATTCGTATAGTTATTGAATTAATGTGTCTGTGTAACTTATTGTAAAACTGCTACATGTTTGTTTTTTAAAGAGCTAATAAAGTTTCTTGCCCATTCTTCTCCATACGAAACTACCTTTTAGAATGGGCAACTAGATTCAATATCATATTTTTTTTCTCCTTTTGTAAATTACTTTCAAAAGTGCCTTTTAATGGTCTAATTTATTTGAATTTGACTTTGACATGCTATGACGACCTGTGAATGCCTATAGGCGCTATACAGTTGCCAGCTGGACTCGGTTAAAATAAGACAAGATTTCTTTATTTGTTTAACACTTTATTTGTTTTATTTGTTTAGACAGTGCTTGAGTGAAGTGTGTTTTACTAACATAGTTTTAAGTTTATACACTAACACACTTTGTACTATTATGATATATATGTTAGTCTGTAAGGTATTTATCTATGGGCCAAAGTAGCCTGAAAATAAAGGATTTATTATTATTTTTTATTATTATTAAATATTGTATACATACAAGATATTGCATCGTTTGAGTCCAACTATGTTCAGCCGAGTCGATATTGGTGGCGTTGTTACTGCTTTTACGGAAGCAACTACAGCGAAGCGTGGGCTTACACCGACACAGCCCCTATGCACCGGTGCAAACACGACGTTAAATCAATACACTCGCGCGTGGCAAATACGACCAACAGCCAAAACTAGCGATGCAAGACATGCGCGTCTGTATCGCTGCAAAAAGTCAACGTGGGCGACCGCCCTTAGTTTGTTTCTTTGTTATGTGTAAGTTCTATGGAATAGGGGGTACTTCAAAAAATTACGAAGCATCCCAAGATGGAGGTGTAGTGAGAAATCACATAAACATAACATAACATCACGCCTGTAATGCCCGAAGGGTTAGGCAGAGGTGTACAACTGTGTACAACATTTCGCCAGTTATAATTAAGTCCCATGTAATAGCGAGCCTATTGCCATCAACCGGGCTCACACACCGAGGCTACTACTCCGAAATCCAACAACACTTTGCCCGACCTGGTAATAGAACCCAAGATCTCGTGCTCAGCAGTCGCGCTTTGCGACCACTAGACCAATGAGGCGTCAATGCTGCTATCTGCATATTTCCTTTTTAATCAGAACACCATTCCCGCAAACAAATAAGTTTTTGATTGGCTTCCATTGGTTTTGCTGGACAATAGCGAGCACAGATGACTTTTGCAGATTTAATTGAATTGCAGCCACTGCACCTATCAGTCTGTCGGCCATTTAGGTGTTGGCAGGTTGATGTTGAAGATTTTATTAAACACTAGCTACACACCCTTCTTCAGTTACGTCTCTGGTTACTGCTCCGCACCTTTGGGTAATAGCGTGATGCTATATAGCCTATACTTACTCCTTATAAATCTGACTAATACCATAATTGACAGATAGATATTGATGTTTTATGTGCTAGTAACACTGCGTCAAGCAAATGGCTATTATTTTCTCTATTTAATTATAACGGTTACAGAATCAATTCAATAATTAAAGACACATAAGACAGATAAAAATTAAAATAAACACATATATACATTTAATGGCTGTGCTTTTTGTCTGGTGAATACAGTTTAAATACTCTCTACTTCAGACTTATTATACGTGTACCTGACTACTAAGTATGTGATGTGCAAAACTATATCTTTTAAAATTAATAATATTGATTAGTAAAAATATTTTTTACTGGGCATCTCGTCCACGCTTAGTCGAAAATGGTGATTTCCTTTCATCCAGATCCGGTCAGCAGTTCTCGCGTGATTGAGTAACAAACATCCATCTCAATTTTCGCCTTTATAATACCTAGTAATAAGATTGTGGGTTGGCTGATTTTGGCAGACCAAAGCTCGAGCATGTGCAAGCGAACGAGAATAGTAGACTTACTCTTGAACAAAATCGAGAATAAGATTGGAATCGATATTACATGTACCGATCCAGTTTCAATTCCAATAAATATAAGAAGACATTTATTTATAGAATTAACGAGTTATTTAATATTTTAAAATTTGGTAATTTACATTTTCATTTGTATGGCAACCTCATGTCAATCGCTGTAGTCAAACATGCAGTCGATTCCAATCTCATTCTCGATTTTGTTCAAGAGTAAGCCTACAGGCCTTACGAACGTCTGGTGCTAATCAAAAGATGCACTTATAAAGCTCCCACTAGACTTGGCATAATTAGCTGACGCTTTTATTTGCATTCACCACGAGTAGGGTTGTCAGCACATAAATTTCCGACGCGGGAAAAAGAATGAAAAAATATCCGGACGGTTTGGTGAAAAAAAAAGAGATGTTCCCGGACGCCTGAGACAAAATATTTTTACAATAACAATAAAAAAATCATAAACATTTTTTTTTTTTCAAATATAAATGCTAATGCTAGGATGGATGTTTGTTACACTGTGAAACGGACCTGGATGAAACAAGTAAAGATTAGTCTGAAATAGCAAATAACCTATGTACTTTTTATCTCGAAAAAATTTATTAATTAATAATTAAATATTAATTAATATAAATTAATTTAATAATTACAGTTCCCGTAGGATAACACATCAACTTTGACGCGAACGAAGTTGCGGACAGAAGCTAGTCTTTCAATTAATATTCCCTTACATGACAAAAAATTACTGACACATTTTGTACTCTTCCAAACGCCCACAGGGACGCCCTATATTAAAATCTAAATGCGCGGAATCTCGGACGCGTGGCAGCCCTAACCGAGACAGAGACACGTGACCTGTGACGTATTTCCAGAGCCAATGTTGCACAAAGTGGAGGTCGCGAGATTTTGACCCTGAAGTTGAATTGAAACGTCGAATGTGATGACGTCATTAGTTGTGTCATCAAAACGGTGTAGAGTTTCTTCTTGATATTCTAGAAACTATTTGATCTTAAGTGTCATTTTTGCTTGATAGGCAACCTATCTGAAGGCCAATTCTATTATGTAATTAAAAACGTTTAAAATCTAGTCGCAATCTCATCTCATCTTAGCGTCAGCGAAATAAAGTGCATTTTCGACTGATTAAAATGCTGTCGTTCCTAAAAGTTTTTAGAACTGCCACCCTGATCGACGGTTCTCAGCGGTACAGAGACCACAGATTTGGAGTAAGGACCAATTAGTATAACATTGTCCCAAAATCACTCATTAAGCTTGTTGCTACGAGTTCTCCATCATGATTAGTTCAATAACCCCTTGACACAATGATAAACCAAAGATTAAATTCGTCTTTGTGACGATACTCCAACTTTTTAATAAAGTGATTTAAGAGAATGCAACAAAAAAAAGAGGCAGTAAAACTACCTACAGAATGAAACTTAACGTCTCGTTAGCATGTCGGTGACGCTATGCCACACAGTTTTGTCCCTAGAAAGATAGATACGAACGAATTAAATGCGAAAGTTTGGAAGGATGGATGTTTGTTAGTCAATCACTCCAGAACGGCTAAACGGATCTGAATGGGCACATAAATAGATTATAGTCTAGAATAGCACATAGGCTACTTTTTATCCCGGAAAAACGTAAGAGTACCGTGAGATAATATTATATTATATTAAATTTGACGCAGACGAAATCGAAGGCAGAAGCTAGTAGTTATAAATGTACCGTCGAACAAGCTATTTGGTATACAGGCAGTTAACTTGCAACTAATTTTAAACAATATTTCGTGTGTGCTAATTCTTATATACCACTTTAGTTAGGGTTAAAAACTATTAGACACTGCAAGCTTAAAAAGTGAACACAAAATAACAATGAATGGCAATGTAGCTGAAAGATAATTATATTATTGTTGTCTGTAAACCAAATAGCTTGTTCGACCGTACAACACAACCTTTAACTTGAAAAAATCACCTTCACAATACAGTCATCTTTGAGTGAGCAAGATCATTACAAGTACCCCAGTGAAGTTGAGGACATCTGTGTAAACTGGCATGTGACGTCATAGATTGTAACAATAAACAATATTTGCTTAGTCTATGTAAGTAATGTGATACCATAGACTAGAAATTTGCGAAACAAAGGAACTTACCCTTTAACAAGTTTAAGATAGATAAAAAAACAACAATATCCATTACGCCATCAATCAATCTGTCTAGCCTTTTCCCGACTAAGTTGGGGTCGGCTTCCAGTCTAACCGGATGTAGATGAATATCATTATTTTATATGGAGCGACTGCCTATCTGACCTCAATAACCCAGTAACTGGGTAATACGATACCTCTTGGTAAGACTAGTTGTCAGACTTTCGGGTTTCTGACGACTCGTAACGACTATGAAAGATCTATATATGACAGCCGGGATCAACGGCTCAACGTGCTTCCAGAGGCACGGATGAGTCTCGGTGTGCAAAGATGCTCACCCATTCACAGACCAACCCCGGCAAGCGTAGCTTAACCTGATGGATCAATCCGCGGGGCTGTTATCACTTAGCTACGAGCACCCATTGCGCTATATGTACCAAAATGCATGTCCACGACAATAAACGCAACGCAATGGCTGTTGTTAACATAGTTTAGTTCGTTCTTACTGATTTTATTCCATCAACCGTTTTATCTAGAAGCCTCACTCAAATATTGACCTAGGCCGTAGATAGCTTTAACATAATAGTCCAAAATTATAACACTTATCTATGAAATATAAGTAGATAATATTACGCATTGCGTTCAACCGTAAAAGGGTATTAAATTAACTAAAATACCAGCTTGTTTTCAATTGCGATTGACCCAATCCAAAACAGAAGCGAAATCTTACAATAAAATTACGAATCTTCCAATAATCACGTGAGATACGAAAGGAGAGGGGGTCTTCAGAAAAAATGACGAAGAATCCCAAAGGGGAAGAGGTGTAATGAAAACATAACATAACATCACGCCTGTAATCTCCGAAGGGTTAGGCAGAGGTGTACCCATTAGTACACCCACATTTCGCCAGTTATGTATTTAGTCCCATGTAATAGGGGGCGAGCCTATTGCCATCAACCGGGCACAAATCCAGACTCCGAGGCTGCTACTGAGAAATTTCTGATGGAAAAACTCAATAACACTTTGCCCGACCTGGGAATCGAACCCAAGACCTCACGCACAGCAGTCGCGCTTGCGACCACTAGACCAACGAGGCAGTCAATGAAAAATCACGTTTATTTATTAATTCGTTGAACACGCGAATGTATTTAAAGTTTAATTACAACATTGCTATTCATTGTTATTTTGTTTACGCTTTTTAAGCTTGTGGTGTGTAATAATTTAGAGCCCTATTTCTTCTTTTCGTGTGGACAGTAAGGTCTTACGACCACACACACCCTAGTGTCAGAGTTACTAAACCGCCTCAAGGGCCTCTGACATGGTTCGAATGGAACAGTAAGTCAAGGTTTCCTTACGAAGTTTTCCTTCACTGATGCTAGTGATGTCCAAGATGAACTAAAGTACATATGAATTGAAAAATTCACATTGGTACTTACCTGGGTTTGAACCCACAACCACTGGGCCATACCGACAGAACCCTATTTATAGTGATTTAAAAGAAATGACACAGTCAAAATATTGTTTGTAACTTGCCTGTATACCAAATGCCTTATTCGACTGTACATACAGAATAAAAAATATCGTAATTATAGGAAAAAGAGGAGAGGAGGTTATACTGGACCGTTGCGGATTAAAAGAAGATGTAGTGACAAAGATAGAAAAGGGCATGCTTAGATGGTTCGGTCATGTTGAGAGGATGAGTGAAAGAAGATTGACAAAAGGTATTTATATGGCAGAGCTGAGTGGCAACGCCGGGAGGGGTAGCCCTAGGAAGACCTACACTGACCTTATTGGTGAGGATCTTCAGAAAGGTCAGGTGCGGAGTACTCGTAACCGGCGTGCTTGTATGACGAGATGTATGAACGTAGATGAGGCGAAAGGAGTATGTAAGGATCGTAGCAGGTGGCGTCCTGTAGTTTCTGCCTACCCCCATGGGAAAAAGGCGTGAGTTTATGTATGTATGTATAGGAAAAAGATTAAACTTTCGTCTTCGTTTAGTGTATTTTTATACCCGTTATGTAGTCGCTGCGGGAATTATGTTATTTTCATGGCGCTTGCCAGTGGAGCCGACACTTTATTATGTTGTTTTCCTTCAACAAACTTCCTCTATTGTAAGAGATTTGAAGCTAATCTAAAAATATGAACCGTCGAATAAACAAATATTTTCCTACTACTGGAAGGTAACGTTACACAGTGTACATACTTCTAATGATAATAACTTTTAATTTGATAGTTTAGTAACATCCATTGCCGCTAAATTGGTTATCGTGAACAAGGATTTTCAAACAAACGGCGCAATGGATATTTTTGCATTGCTAAATTGAAAGCGATTGTTTTTAGGAGCAGGGTTGTCAACTGAACTATATTTTAGAAATAGTTAACAAATATTATAGAAAAAATGATTTATACGAAAAATATTATATTTTCCCTTCATAAATATGAAAGGGCGCGATTAAAGGCATAGAGCTTTTATTAATTTAATTTAATGGAAGTAATTGAAAGCTTTTAAAATAAACTTTTAATTTATTTTAAAATTGATCAAAATTGCATCCGGATTCCAATATTTTTTGAAAAATAATAAGATTCTGATGGCTAAACCATATCTAAATGTCGACGTCCCCGAGGAATAAACCGGTAATCGCAAAAATCAAATTTTACAGGAAAAATGATTTAGTGTTTTTGGCGTATATCTCTTCAACAAAAGGTAATTATGAGAACATTGTTATATGACGGAAAAGCTAATTTTTACCCGAAAAGTTTGAAGTATTAAGTGTAACTATTAAATATACACAGAATAAGGTATTCACCAAAATACATATTACCGAAAATGGTTTCATAAAATTTTTAGGGTATTGATATCTTACGATCCTGACTTATCAATATTATTCCAGTAATGTTTACTTACCGATTTATTCTTGTAAATTTCTTAAAACTTATTGGCATAATATTGCTTTACTGGATTAATGAACGTTTTTTTTTTCATTACAGAGAGAGAGAGAGATTGATACTCCCCCATAGTAGGGGGAGTATCAATTACTTTTGAGGTGTTTTTAAATTTGGCGGTAACTTGGTCGCCGAGCGCGACCAAGTTACCGCCAATACGCGAAAATGTGTACCACAAAATTTACGATAATAAACCTGTAATCGCATTAACCAAGATTTTTTTTTTAAATATTTTACAGTAAAATTACTTTACCGAAATGTAGCCACAGAACTTAAATTGTAATAATGTATAACGTTATTTTTCTAGTAAATAAAAAATGGAAAATTTCCAAAGAACAAAAGTGTTACAAGGAAAATCGTTGGAAATTACCGCAGAAAAAATACGAAAAAAATTGCATAGATGTATCCCGACCCATAGATTCCGAAAATGGAATAACAGTAAAAAGTCAGTAATAGTATAATACAGGTTTATTCCTTGGGGGCGTCGATGTGTACTGTTAATCCCTGAATTTCTAAGTACATACAAAGATTTTTATGCAATTAATTAAAAAAAAAAAAACTACCCACTAAAGGCAAGTACTAACCTTGTGTAAACGGGCCACAAGTCTACAGTAATAAAAAATAAATACAATAGAAAAATATCCGTAAAACTATATTATTATGTAAGTACGGTTGTTATAAAATATTTACGACTGCATGCTATGCAAGTAAATATTATCTAGTCTATTAAAATGGTTGTACATTTATACAATTTTCTCTATACTAATATAATAAAGGTAAAGAGTTTTTGTTTGTTTGTTTAAAAGTGCTAATCTCTGAAAGTGGTAGTCCGATCGGTTTTTTTTGCATATGATAGCCAGACTCATGAGGAATAGTATAGTCTATATGACATTATGCTAAGACTTAAGGGGAGTGGAGCAGTAACCAAAGTTTAAACACGAGTTTAAAAAAAAACCACGCGTACAAAGTCGCGGGAAGCACCTACCCCCTTTAAAAATGTATGATTAAACCGAAGTTATTTCATTTTTAGATATTTATTATTTCGCGGACGTTGTCGCGGTCAAAAGCTAGAAATAAATTAATTCTTGACATAACATCACGCCTGTAATCCTCGAAGGGTTAGGCGGAGGTGTATCCATAAGTACACCCACATTTCGCCAGTTATGTTCAAGTCCTATGTAACTACTAACTATGTAATCCAGACTCAGAAGCTACTAAGCGATTTCTGATTAAAAAACCCAATAACACTTTGCCCGACCTGGGAATCGAACCCAAGATATCATGCTCGGCATTCGCGCTTTGCGGCCACTAGACCAACAAGGCAGAATTCTTGAAATTAATCTGTTAATAAAATATTACAGTTTGCAAAACAACTCTACAAAGAAAAAACACGATTACAGCATTGAAATTAATGTAGGTAATCAATGCATTCACAAAACACTAGTTTTACTTCAAAATGTATTTTCTAAAGTCTATTTTAGTTTGAATGTTAGTACAATAAGCACCCACGCTACTAACACTAAAACCCTAGAGTATGAATAAGACAAACTAGAAACACGTTCTCGAAATACGAACTCTCGGGGTGTCTACTTTGTGTAAGTTAAATGTACTATGTTTACAGTCTTAAACTACGAGCTAACTTTAATTAGGACATTACTTAGCACCGATTTAAACGTAAATACAGTCCACGACATTAGCGAAAATTACGTTGTGAAAATGGATAAGTAACTTAACTAGGCAAAATACATGTTACATAGCTCTTTAGCAGCCTATGCGCTGGCTTTTTGAATTAACAAACGAGATGTTTATTGTGATTACTTATAATTTATTCAAAAAGGAACCGGATAATTGCTATACAAATCCGGCGACATAAAAAAATGACCCACTCTATGAATTGGTTTTGTGGGTGCGTTTACAAACATTAAACTCATTAACAGCCAGACCCGCAACAACTATCTGGAGGCCATACAAATAAAAGACAATTCAAAAGTGCCTGTAAGTGGTCTAATTGAAATAAATGTTCTTGACTTTGACTTTGAATATTTGTTCCGTGCGGGAATCAAACCCGCGACACACAGCAGCCATTGCCCCAACCGTGTCATCAGACATAAAAAATCATAGTTTTTAATTGTCTTCACATTCGAGGCTAGTTTACGTTTTTGCAAGACTATTATTAAATAAAAAGCCAGCGCTATACAGCTTGTATTCATACTCTAAGATAAAACATTGAAAGCATACAGGGATCGTCGAGCGGACTGGAAACCGCACTGGTACTATGATTTGCGGACTCCTCCAAGGTATTCTCAACCACCATACTTGAGTCTTGCTTGTCTTTTTTTTGTTTTTTTTCTATAAATCAAGGTGATGAGTTAGGTTAATAGAATATAAAATGGCGAAAAAATATTACAAAAATGGGAAATATAAAAAAAAACTACGAACTTCCTACTTTTTAAATCGGTTAATATTTTTAACTAGACTACGACGCTGTTTTCAATTCCAACTAGGAAACGTAGGTACCAAGATTCTTGAAAAAAAAAATCTTGAATGACAGACGGCTAACAAAATATTCATATGAGGTTTTCTATTTTTACTTTTCAAATACGTAACCCAAAAAAATAAACAGAACAGAACTAAGCTGGTTACTGCTATCAGCAACTACTTACGAACGTGATGAAACGAAAAAAAAAGTTATCGTAACATAATAAAAAGACATGCTTAGGAACAATACAATGCGCGTGCGCACATACAATCGGCAAACGTCGTGTGCGCCAAATATGTTACGATAATGTTTTATTGGAAGTTAAATTGACGTCACTTAGGTAATAGATGGTTAAAAATAAACAGGTCTGCGCTGACAACATCCGATTCACCTTGTCCCCTTGCTGCCCTACCCCAACTAAGTACGCCCTAAGTCCTAGGTCAGCATCCCACAGGGGATGCCCTTAGCGTGTAGTCACTTAAAATTTTAAGCCTTGACTAGAGGCCTTGTGTTGAATGTTTAAGGCACCACAAGAAAATCCGGTTGAGCAGTTGACAACCTATAAGGTGGTCAACCTTTGGGGTTGTCAACTGCATAAGATGCCATAAAAAAAAAACACTGCACCGATTAGTTTTTGATGCAGCTGAGCAGATAAGGAGACAAAGTTTGAGTGGATTTTTTTATCGGACAGAATTATTTCTAAAAGTCGTAACTAAATTGCTAAGCAATAATTTTACCAGAAACAAAAATCGGTGACCGTGTCAATTTTTTTTTAAATTCCATAATTACTCGTAGATTTAAACAAGCATTAATTTAAATTGCCGTTTTGTTTAGTGTTAACTGCATACTATAGATATTTTTAATCTATATTTTTTATAGCTAATTCAAAAAAAAATACTATGCAGTCAAAACTTCACAGAATCATGCGCGTCACCACTTCGACGCAACACGTCAAAATAGCATGTCGGTGACTCGTATCACATTAGAATATCGGTAACGCGAGCCCAAGTAATAAATTCAAAACAAAGTTGCATGTCGTGAACATTTCAGCAACCCTATTGTTAACCTACTTTTATTGCTGTCTGTACATGTGTCCCTACATGGCCAATGTTACGAAACACTTCAATGACGTGATTAAAATTTACATTATTATAATAATTAAAATATAAACGTCATTTTCTGTTGCCATGTTGTACGTCGAAAACCAGTTATACCCCAAAAAATACTGAGAACTTGATTAAAACATCAAGTTTAAAATAAACTAGTTTTTTACGTTGGCAAGAGTTGTTTCATTATCTTATGTGAGGATAGAATATGTCTTCTAGATTGTATACAATTGTGTGAGGTTTAATAAGTGAGGTTAGAAGGTCGCGAGGGCGGGAAAAACTCATGTACAGTCAACAAAAAAATTAGGTATCCAGGGTCATCAGACATACTTGAAGTTTTCTTAGAAACCAATGGATGTTTTCAAATGTAATTTAATTTAAAAACATGCATACACGCCTTTTTCCCATGGGTGTAGGCAGAAACTACAGAACGCCACCTGCTACGATCCTTACATACTCCTTTCGCCTCGTCCACGTTCATACATCTCGTCATACAAGCACGCCGGTTACGAGTACCCGGCACGTGACCTTTCCGAAGGACCTCACCAATAAGGTCAGTGTAGGTCTTCCTAGGGCGACCCCTCCCTACGTTGCCACTCACCTCTGCCATACCTTTTGTTTAATTTAAAAAGTAAATAATAAACAGTTCATTAGTTAAGTATCAATCGAAGACATCCATCGGTTTTTAAGAAAACTTCAACTATATCTGACGACCCTGCATACCTATGTCTTATCAAAGTCGATTAACAATGTTACTTTTTTATATCATTTAAACAGACACTAAACACATAATATACTGGCTTTCAGAATTTCAGACAATAGCTAAGGGTTTATTATTTTATCTTAATTTAATATTCATTGCATTTTACTTATGATATTGTACTTAATAATTAGGATTTAAAATTCATAAATGTTAATCGACTTTTGTTGCTGACTGTACATAATGTGTATAGGCTAGGGCCCTAATTGCGGAATATACTTACATCCACAAGCACTTAAGACCGTGTTTTCTGAGTACTCAATATGGGTTAGAAGGGTATCGTGATAAAATACATGTACTATGTAGGTTCTGTACATGATTCTAGACCCTAAAGCGATAACATTCTTTTACTAAAAAAAGTAGATGCATTTTGATCGAGCGGGTGTTGCATTTCCAACATATTTGGTCAGCTGTTTTATTTTCATAATTTCACGCCTGTAATGCCTTCAGGATTAGGCAGAGGTGGACACATTAGTACCTACACCCACATTTCGCCACTTATGTTTAATTTCCATGTAATAGGGGGCGAGGCTATTGCCATCAACTGGGCACAAATCCAGACTCCGAGACTGCTACTGAGATATTCCTGATGGATAAACCTGTTTTTTTTTTTTCAAACCATTTTCCATAATCATCTGCCCCATATGTTCCCTTCGTGTTTTTATTATGTCCCACTAGTAAAGAAAGAATCCGGATTTGCGGACGCAAACGCTAGTACGGACAAAACAAAATAAGAAGAACAAAACTAACCCTCTGGAAACGAAAATATACAGTTTCGAATTACTGCAAACGACAGCCGACAAAGGTTAATTGGTATAAATCATGGTAATTGACGTGGGAACGCAATGTGTTTGTGACGCACGGAGACCTTCCACAAATGCAGTCGACAATGAATTTCTTTTAGAGGGCAAATCAGTATCGATTTGATTCGTTCGTGTGTTTATCGATTTGGCGATCGTTTCTGGTGGCAGGTGGCAATTCACAGTAGAAACCTTGATACACATTGGTCTAAGATCCGAGTTAGAATGACCTACCCTCTTCGAGTTTCCTAACAAAATGTATATAATATGAAAGAAAATGTGTTATAAAACACAATGCAATACGGTTGCCATTCCATATTTGCGCAAAGCTACTTTTAATTAATTAATATTGTGATTATTGACACTGAGGTCTAGAATAATAAACGTTATTTAGCTCGTGCCTTGGCTCGGCATTATTGCTGTCACTGTCACACAACTGTCAAACTACAACTTTAAGATAGAGACGGGAATATAGCTAGCAGCATTTATAAAGGATCATGAGACATTTTGGGGCCCACTTTTCAACAGTGATGACACTCATCTCACGAAAGCTCTTAGCAAGTTTTTTTTTTTATGGCAGTTAAATTTAAATTCAGCTCAAAAATTCTCATGGTCCTTTTGGCCTAAAATACAAAATGTCGTATGACGCAGCGTATCCTGCAAGGACATTACTCATAAATAAATTAGTTGACGTATTTTTCTGTAGCTGTTACTTGCAGTGGACGCACATTTGATGGAAGATGCGTCAGACGTATCGTCGCGTAACGCGTCGTCGGTTGTGTATGTTTGGATGTTACTGCTCCGCTCGCGTAAATGGGCTATTTAACGCAAAAAGGTTTTTTCAAATCGAACCATTAATTCCTGATATTAGCGCGTTCACCAAACGAACTTTTCAGCTTTTCTACATAGTATAAAACAAAGTCGCTTCCCGCCGCGCCGTCTGTCCATCTGTACGCTTAGATCTTTGAAACTTCAGAACGCATTTTAATGCGGTTTTCATCAATAGATAGAATGATCAAGAGAAAGGTTTATACGTATAGAAAATTCACGTGGACAAAAGCTAGTTTATATTATATGACTGTTCCAGCGATACGCGACCGACAATGCGCAGCGCATCTTCCGTCAGATACATATACCCTTAAATGAATATGACTTACCAAGCAGGGGGTAATCTTTGAACGGCTCATTTTTGACTACTTCAATTCCTTCACCGCCGCCGGTTTCGTTTTTGGAGACCTCCGCCACGCAGAAGAGCTGGCCCACTTGGTACTGCAAACAAATTGTAATTTTGAGGGGGGAAAATTCTTTGGCACAGTGTATATGTAGGAAGAACTGCCACCTCTTTGTCTTTCAAAAATTGAAGTTTTAAAATGATTACCCAAAAAATTGTATAGTAGATGGTGAAAAGATGCAAAAAAAATGTAGGTAGTTAGGCAAAAAGTAGGTAAACGTCCTGTAGTGTCAAATTGACAAATTTAACATTTCAGAAATAGTTATTGACGTTTCGTGTTACGCTTAAATATTTTGAAACGAATATTATGGCTTTAGGCAGAGGTTTATCCGTTACGTAATAGGGGGCGAGCCTATTGCCATCAACCGGGCACAAATCCAGACTACGAGGCTACTACTGAGAAATTCCTGATGGAAAAACCCAATAACACTTGGCCCGACCTGGGAATCGACTCCAAGACCTCATGCTCAGCAGTCGCGCTTTACGACCACTAGACCAATGAGGCAGTCTTGTGAACATATCACTTATGTAATTGACTGCACGGTTGGCGATGAACAAATATTTGCAGTCTATACATAGTTGGTCCTGGTCTGTTTGTTTGTGTATGTGAGATTATATGTATGTAAACGCACCCTAGAAACAGAAGAAATTCCTTGTTTTATAAAAAAAAGAAAGAAATATATTTTTTTTTATATATGTTTCCACGTTATCAGCCAATTTTCAAAAATCTTAGAATATGTTCATAATAACTGAATTAATTAACATACCCAAGATAGACATTTCAAATATTTCTTAAACTAGGACCCCGGGGTTCGCGCAACAATCGATAACAAATCGTGCCACAACTAGTAAAACCTTGATAAGCTAAAAAAAAAAACGTTGCCAACCTCCTCGTATTCTGTAACTCTACTCACAAGCAATATCGCGTGTGCAATTATAATAGTAGAGCAAACAATAAAAGCATTAATATACCTATTATAAGAGCCCACTTTAAAATAACCTTCATCATGACTTCTTGACACAAACGACAATTTATGTAAATATTACACTATACAGGGTTATTTTTTAAACACCAGCAACCTGAAAAGGAATCTTTGTACTCATCATTGTGAACAACTTTTTCTATGGGACCAACCCTGAAATAATGAAAAATTACAGCTGTCCCCTACAAAAATGCTATACAACACAATCATAATGTATGAAACAACAGATATTTTTTCATGATTTCAGGGTTGGTCCCATAGAAAAAGTTGTTCATAATGATGAGTACAATGACCCCTTTCCAGGTTGCTGGTGTTTTAAAAATAACCATGTATACAGCCAGCCTATTACTGTCCCACTCAAACCATGACAGAGGCCCTTGAGGCGACTTAGAATCTCTGTCACTAGGGTGTGTGGGGTCGTAAGATCTTACTGCTCACACGATAAAGAAGAATACGTCCCAGGTTTCCTCACGATGTTTTCCTTCACCGATACCAGTGATGTCCAAGATAAACTTTAGAAAGTACATATGAATACTACACTGCTTTACTGCTGCTGTACTATACTGCTTAGAACAGTATTACACTGTTTTTAACTACGTTATACTTTTTACTGTTGAACCAAACTAGGGTAAACCGCGACAACGTTGATATATTATCCCACGGGAACCGTACAGTTTTCTGGGATAAAAAGTAGCTCATGTGCTACTCCAGACTATAATCTATTGCTATGCCAAATTTCATCCAGATTCATCTAGCTGTTTTGGTATGATTTGGTGACAACCATTGATTCCAACTTTCGCCCAGTTGACGGCCACACCGGGTGATGAGATGATTTGTGGTGCTGGGGGGTCAATTCAATACCTGCCGGGGTGCGGAAGAATGCTCAGAAAGATCCCCGTGGCCCAGCCAAGGATAGTTGGAGGAATACCGTGGGGTTTTAGTTGGCAAGAGTCTCTAAGGAGGCGGAAAAAAGGCTTGTTTTTCGGACAAACTAGAACGAATCAATGTGCTCCAAGAACTACTAGAATGAACTCATCAAGTTTTGTAATAAATTGTCGATACTTATAATCGTCGTAAACAGTTTCTACAACACTATTACATAACATAACATCACGCCTGTAATCCCCGAAGGGTTAGGCAGAGGTGTACCCATTAGTACACCTGTATTTCGCCAGTTAAGTTTTTAGTCCCATGTAATAGGGGGCGAGCCTATTGTCATCAACCTGGCACAAATCCAGATTCCGAGGCTGCTACCAACAAATTCCTGATAGAAAAACCCAATAACGCTTGGCCCGGCCTGGGAATCGAACCCAAAATCTCATGCTCAGCAGTCGCGCTTTGCGACCACTAGACCATCAAGGCAGTTTAACACTTGGAAGTTATCATTAAGATGTTTGAAGGTTAGGTAGGTACATAGTCTTTGAACTTAGTCAAAGTTCAACTAACATAATTATTATAGAACTAAGTACCTATGCATTGTGACCCACGAGTGACTAGCTTTTGCCCGCGACCTGGCCCGCCTGAATTTTCTTACGGATCTCAATTTTTTTTGACACTAAAATTTTCCTATAGCATTGAGCGAAAACGTTACTTTCAATTGGATTTCATATCAAAGACTCATCTTTGATATGTTAAAATATACCTTATTTGGAGTACATAGGTCACAAAATCTCTCAAGCACTTCCGGAGTTTAGCGCGTTCAAACAAACAAATCCTTCAGTTTTATAATAATCCTATTAAATGTACGTTCAGATGTCAACGACAATAATTATAATCGTTATAAATGCTACCATAAATTATTAAGAATAAGGAAGACTTTTTTAAATTAATGAGGAATTGTTTGTGCTTTTAAACCATGTAATGTGACAAGGTTAAGGTGATTACCACCATGTATTTTTTTAAATAAATTATTTAATGTGTGTCGTTGTTGAAAGAAAGAAGGAAAGAAAAACTGTTTATTCACGCGATAATGACGCTAATCGATGACTGTTATTAGTTTTATTTAAGATTTTTGTAATTAAACATACTTAGGTAATTTTTTTTTTCGCGGTGGAATTCCTTTTGCACTTTCTCCGTCTTGGGGGTGACGCAGGGACATGTCGGACTCTTACTGACTAAAACCACCGAAGTGTTCCACCTTTGCCTTTGGCCGGGCATAATATAAGTATTCAACGCTCCCCGCCAGGATTCTTAGGTACGTAAGATACGGGGCCCTTTAGCTACAGGGGCCCAGAACCCGTAAAAGCAAAAAATCGTTTTAATATAATCCAATATCTCACTCAAACTCTTAGGAAATGCTAGCTTTCCGGAAAAATAAACATATTGTTTCGTTTGTGAAAAATCTTTATTTTCGTTTTGGGCTCCGCAGTTAGGCAGAAAGGGCCCCCAACAAATTTTGATACAGGACCCGTCTAGGGTAGGTAAGCTACGCCACTGTTACTTTTCTTGAAGAATTTTGACTAATTATGGAAAAAATTGACTACAAAAACCCAAATAAAGTTAACATTTACTGTGGATAATTATGTTAATACATATCCACAATATACATAGGTATTTACCATAAACAATACATATAATTATTGTATTGTATATCGGGCCCGTGTCCGCAATTCCACGCTTCAGCGCGTATTTTACGTAGACACGATGGAACATAATCATAACATGCTGGTTGGTCTGTAATTGGTGACTGTTTAAACCGTGACTAACAGGGCCGGATTACCTATGTCGGGGCCCTTAGGCAATACACGTCTCAGGGCTCCTTTTCCCATTTCTGACTTTCTGTTCCGGGTCTGGCTGTTATGAGTTTATATGTTTGTAAACGCACCCACAATACAGGAGATATTCCTAATATTGGGCAAGGCTTTTTTTTTTAAATAAGAAGAAGCAAATACAATCACACCCCACACCTCAAGGAATACACCCAGTATTGATAGATTGTTGGTCCCACATTAATCAATCTGCCTACCCTTTGCCCAACTATGTTGGGGTATAATACCAATATATTACACGGAGCGACTACCTTTCTGACCTCCACTGGGTAATACTATATTCCTTGGTTGTCAGATTTTCGATTTTCTGACGACCCGTAACGACAGTCAAAGATCCACGTACCAGCGACTTAACGTGCTTCCCGAGGCACGGAAAATTTAGGGTGTGTAAAGATGGTCACCCATCCACGGCCCAACTCCGGCAAGCGTAGCTTAACCTGATGGATCGACCCGTGCGGCTGTTACTTAGTCTC
Organism: Hoplodrina ambigua; assembly: GCA_949774945.1. Lineage (NCBI taxonomy): Eukaryota > Metazoa > Arthropoda > Insecta > Lepidoptera > Noctuidae > Hoplodrina > Hoplodrina ambigua. The sequence goes on from OX458984.1 coordinate 1,195,574, forward strand.
GAGCTCTTCTGTTGGTCCCACATCATGTTATCAACGACGTCACGAAGGTGTGTTCTCAGGGATTGCAACCAGGAAAAGGCGATAACATTTGCCTTTATCAATTGGAATTTATTACTAACACAGATAACAATTGTGAAGTATTTTTGGCAAAAACCGTTGCTAGACACCAATTTTTATTTTTTGTTATTTTCTTTGAATTACATACTATACAACACATCACGCCTGTAATCCCCGAAGAGTTAGGCATAAGTGTACTCATTAGTACACCCACATTTCGCCAGTTATGTTTAAGTCCCATGTAATAGGGGGCGAGCCTATTGCCATCAACCGGGCACAAACGGCCGGCCGAGCCGGGCCGGGTTTCTTTGAATTATTTATGGTTAATGATCATTTATCTATACTTAATATCTCTGCTTAGTATAACACCAAGTCGCTTCCTGCCGTCTGTACGGTTAGATCTTTTAAACTACGCAACGGTTTTTAATGCGGTTTTCCTTAAGATAGAGTGATTTTTAGAGGAAGGTGTATGTATCTACATTGCATCCACGCGAAGCCGGGGCGAGTCACTAACTATGTATATATGCGAAAGTAACTCTTGTCGGTTTAACTTATATTACTGAACCGATTTACATGAAATCTGGTACGGGGTAAGTTTGAACACCAAGAAAGGACTTACGGTACTTTTTATTCCTCGACTTTGTTTGTATCCACGATAACCGACATCGCGGACCGAAGTCGCGGGCAAAACCTAGTTTATTTATATTTTGACTTATTGCAAAGTAATCTTGTCGTTATGTCAGTGAGTATAGGTATTTCATAAGCAAAGACAAGTAGATACCCAAACATAAAGTACTTTTTTTAATCTTTCCTAAACTTTTGATGCTGACCGTATTTTCGCTTTACCTACAAATTTTTGAGATTATTAGCCCAACAAAATGCTGAATTATGCTAAACAAAAACATGTCATCAAGCAAAATTTTCAATGAATATGCAGTTTGAAACGAGTTCAACAAATTAATGATGAGTTGATCAATATTGATGTCATTATAAACATATGCATTACAAAATAGGGTCAGATTAAGAATTAACATGTTTTAATTTGATTTTAGAGTAACCTTTGATGGCCTGTAATCCCCGAAGGGGTAGGCAGAAGTGCACCCATTAGAACAATTTTTTTTTTTTGGAAATGCCTAAAAAAATATTATATGGCGTGTAGAAAGACACATTACATACGTACCCCTTAATTACGCATACTAAGGTCATGATGGCCCAGTGGTTAGGGCCAGTACCAATGTGAATTTTTCAATTTATAATATGTACTTTCTTAAGTTTATCTTGGACTTCACTGGCATCGGTGAACGAAAACATTGTGCGGAAACCTGGATTTACTGTTCCACACAAACCATGTCAGAAGCCCTTGAGGCGGTTTACAAACTTTGACTCTATGGTGTGTAGGGTCCTAAGACCTTACTGCCCACACGACAAAGAAAGGAGATTACGCATACTTACTGCCCATCAAACTAAGTAACTTTGAGCAAAAATTTCTGCTGGAAAATGGCTTTTATTGTGTGAAAAATCACTCTTTATGGTAGTGCCAAATGTAATGCACACATAACATGATACTTTCGGATACATGCCACAGTATAGGGGTTGTGGCAGTATTTAAAGTTTAGCTTTATCATTTAAAACTGTTGCTTGTTAAAGAAAAGAACATATCAAAATATTGGAACTTTGGACCTTTAATATCATCAAAACCAGAAAGGTCCCAGGTATGATCTAGCACAAGCAAATTACAATTCCCATGGGATAATTATATCAACTTTAATGCTGAAGAAAGTCAGGGTCAAAAACTAGTAAAATAAATAATTGGTCGTTAGTCTAGTAGTCGCAAAAGCGCGACTGCTGAGCATGAGATCTTGGGCTCGATTCTCAGGTCGAGCAAAGCGAAATTGGGTTTTTCCATCAGGAATTTATCAGTAACAACCTCTGAGTCTAGATTTGTGCCCGGTTATTACATAGGACTTAAACATAATTAGCGAAATGTGGGTGTTCTAAAGGGTATACTTCTGCCTAACCCTTTCGAAATTATAGGCGTGATGTAATAAAAGAAACTGTAATTTTGTGAATGCTAAATGTTCTGCTCTGAATAGATATTGAAATTGTTTAATGTTTATAGCAGGATAACAAGTAATACATTCTAACACAGATAAGTTACTGTGATAAGACGGTGACTAATAAAATAAATGATAATAACATTAATAAGCTAAATGCAATACAATTATCAATACTTTAGCAAAATCAATAACTTGATAATTTTTTTTTATGATAAATTATATAGATTCTACAAATATTATCAATTCATTAATGTGTTTAAATGTTGTTACAGGTCATCAGAAGCCTGAAAGTCTGACATCCAGATTTATCAAGGGGTTAGGTTAGGTTAGCTGGGCTGTTTCCGCACTTAGCCTCTTTATTGGGCCATTGTGCGTACGTTATCAAGGGGTTACCCAGTTAAAGAGTTGTTGAGATCAGATAGGCAGTCGCCGGTAAATACTGGTAATCAGATGTATGCGGTTAGACTGGGAGCCGACCCCAACATAGTTGGAAAAACGCTTGGCAGATTGAAATATTAATACATCAATAGCCATACAATGTGGCAGTGCTGTGGGGATGTAGCTACTGCGATATAAGCCGTACGGGGCCCCCAAACTATAAAGGCTTGACAGCCACAGTTAAGTAGAAACCCCCTACAAATTTTAATAGAGCAAGCTCAAATCTGCAATGGTGCCAGCTTTTTGGGCATTTATTACATTGACAGCATTACGAATGGGTTTTTTGATGGCTTCCTTCCCTATTATATTAGTTTTAAGTTTCATATATTAGGTTAATAAAATATTTAGATGTGTAAATAAATAAAATAAAGAACAAAAAAAAAACATAATTATGTTAAAAACAAAACAAGTTATATGTTTTTTTTGTTTACAAGATGAGGTTGGTTATATTGTATGAATAAAAAATCTAGCAACTCAGTTCCTGCTTTAACAAAAAAGAGTTACAAAGTTTATACTTTTTATAGGTCAATCAATATTGAATATGAAATTTTACAAGAATGAATTAGCTGACTGTTGCAATTCTGGCATGTGCATCAATGAGATAGAAACCACAGTAAGGCTAAATGCACATCTACTGACTACTGGTCTATAAACAAAGACAAAACAAGATTTAGAAAAAAAAAATTGTTGTAATTTTTTTTTAATCTGCCTTTGTTGTTTGGCACATTACTATGTATTACGCAGACCAATTTAATAACAAACAGACATAAAAATCTCCACTGTGCACCAATTGCATTGTCCCGAAAGATTAATAAGATATTTTTGACCTAGTTTCCCAACCATTGTAAATGATTGGTACAGTGAAAAAATTTTGCTTTTCAAATGAAACAGGATTAATATAAAACATATTTTAAATACAAGAATCTAATTAGAATGCTTAGAAGCCTAAGTAATTGATATAGGTAGGTTTCAACCATTGTTATAAATTATACTTCTTAGTTAGGGGGAGGTTGGGCAACAACTTCTTGGCTTGATTACGACAGACCTGACAGAATATTGCTGAATATCTGGCTTCAAAGCCAGATTCTATTGTCCTTGAAAATAACAATTCGAAATAGGAAAAGAATCTTACCTCCTCGACTGTTAGGGGGAGCGTCACACGGCTGCAAACAAAGAGAATTGCGTTTAATTTCCCTATTATATTTATTATATGTAATGACACAAACATCTGTTAGATAAATCCGCGGAAATTCACTGCCTCCGCGAACAAACCTTGACCTGCAGATCTGTCACTGTCACTACCTTTTTATATTTCGTAAATTTATCTTAACTGATTCAATTAAATGTTGCAATTAAAGTTTCACTTCACGTTTTCACGAACGAGGACTGCTGATAAGATGGGACAAATAGGCGGACCGTGGCAAATTTTCAAGTAGATTGCCCGAAAATCGATTTGTATTCGCAAACTTGAATAACCTTAACTTAATATACTCACTATTCCTTGATAATCATGTTGTATATTTATTTTATAACACTTTAAATGCACATCAGACAGTCCACTACCACCTTATATGAAGACTTATCACAGAACGAGACTTGAGCGATGGCCCGATTATTGGTAGATTATTATAATTTTAATCTATGACCAACCAATGAAAATGACAAGGCGCATGCTTCGTTATGACGCAACGGATATTACGTCAATGTTTCCAGATACGTTCCGTAACACATAAGGCAGTTTTAACAGTTTTCCTGCGATTACATTATAAAAAAATCTCACATTACAACCGCTAAGTCAAAGAAACCTAAATTTCATTGAAGTAAGCACTTATATCAACATTCTTTTCATTCAGCTTCAATGACAACACAAAATTATTCACATAGTTCTTGTTCAGTTTTGCTGCTATCGAATAGCTGTGAAATGGACCGTAATTCAACCGGAACTGCTGGCGTTTCCTTTTAAGCATTGTTAGGTCTCAACACGAGAAAAAGATTTCGTTTAGATAATAATATTATTATTTTATTCAGTGATGGTTTTCAGGTTAACCGAAATGTATTGTTAACCCGGAATAGTTTCATATTTTGTTATTAAAATAACGTCGTCACAGAATTTAGACACAAGTCAAAAATCTTGATAGGTTTAACGAAAATGCCGCTAAAAATTATGCGTTCGGATATATTACCTCAATTGGTACAAAAACTTTAGAAAATACAATCAATGTAAAGGAAATTATTATGATGTTCGTTTATTCCTCAAGGTATATATATAGCATGCAACTTGCACAAAGTTATCCTAGTTACAGTTAAAGCAACATTTTACTAGAAAGGTCTTCTTGTGGTCGGTTAGCAACATAAAATTTTTAATTGACTTGTATCCGATTTCTACTCCCGCTGTCATAGTTTCGGCTGACGTAAAAGACAAACATTAGATAGCGAATTAATTTTTTATTCAGAAATTGTTTTCAAAATGCACTAAAAATGCTGTGATACGCACGCAGTTCATCAAATTTCTATCTATCGTGCCTATATTTTTGAGATTACTTACTATTCTGCAACGAGGTTTACTTCACAAAATCAAAAATGAGTTTAGTCGGGAAAAAGTGTGAATCAATATCGATGCTTGAAACCAATAAAGACGACGTAATTGTCAGTGGAATAACTCCCGAGGATGTTCTGAGACTAGATCGGGTTACGGATACTTACATGTGCAGTCCTGAGGCCAACGTATACGACATAGATTTCACAAGATTTAAGATACGTGATTTGGAAAGCGGAACGGTGCTATTTGAGATCGCTAAGCCTCCGACGGACTTCGGAGTGGATAGTGAGGGTACTGAGGACGCACCCGAGGAGCCACTGGACCCTAACGCCGGCAGATTCGTTCGCTACCAGTTCACGCCTCAATTTTTGAAACTAAAGACTGTTGGAGCTACGTAAGTTGGTCTATAATTTATTTATTCGGACCTTACTGAGACTCTTAAATTAGCTTAGTATGCGGTATAATTGCTATTATAATATATGTGACGAGCTGTAAGCTTAAACGTCTAGCTGAATATTATATTCTGTAAGACAAGTAATATACAAAAGAGAACAAGATAGAAGAATGATCCTCAGTAATTTTTTTAAGTCATGTAATTACTAATATATGCCCGTAGACAATATTCTTAGCAGCGTGCCTTTACCTTGTCATTTTCAAATCATTTTAATATTATAAATGTGAAAGTTAATAAAGATATTTAGACGTTTGGATGTTTGTTACTCAATCATTGTTAATCCATTGAACAGATTTAATGAAAATTGGCACATAGATAGACCATTTTCTGGATTAACACAGGATAGTATTTATCCTGGTATTGCCCTTGGGATAATATTTCAACTTACTTTACGGAACATTCATTTTTACACGGGCAGAAGCTAGCTGTCAATGTTGTAAGCACAATAATCACAATAACCTCTTACCATTACAGTGTTGAGTTCACGGTTGGAGCTCGTCCTGTCAACCACTTCAGGATGATAGAGAAGCACTTCTTCAGAGACACATTACTGAAGACGTTTGATTTTGAGTTTGGTTTCTGTATACCATTCTCAAGGAACACTTGTGAACACATATACGAGTTTCCCACACTGCCCCCTGATCTAGGTAAGATTATTTCTACTGTGATTAGTGTGTGTACTACGATGTCATACTTTGGGATTTTGTACTGTCGGATTTTCAACTCGCAGCTCTGAGCAAAGTGTTGAAAATCCAACAGTGTGCAAGATGTCATCATGCTACCCATTGAATAAACGAAACACATAACTATTCCTGAATTTTTCTTTCTAAGACCAGTGAAGGTGAGTCAACATCATGATAACAACAATTGTAATGTCAATGATGCTGATGTCACACTTTTTTCTTAAATGCTATGGACTTTATTCTCATGTAACTACCTATTTTAAGAGTTAGGGTTAGGTTAGGTTAGGTTAGCTGGGCTGTTTCCGCACTTAGCCTCTTTATTGGGCCATTGTACGTATGAAAAGGATATCCTTGAGGAGTTACTCCAACCATCCCAGATCCTTCCAGAATGCCAGCAGTCTTTTCAGAGAGTCCGTGCCCGTTGATCTGCCACGCTTCTGCACTCCAAGAGCACGTGCTGTGGTGTTTCTTCCGCCTTCATGCATCCTCTGCACAGAGGGCTGTCTGTCACACCTATGGTGAATAGGTGTTTGTTTAGGGGACAGTGGCCGGTTATGATGCCTATGATCTTCCGAATTTCGTCCCGTTTCAATCTAATAAGGCTGCGGGCAAGTCTTTTTGATGCTTCCGGAACTGCATTCTTTGTTTGCCTGCAGGTTACACTGTTTCTCCATTCCGTATGGTGTGTTTCCTCGGTTTTCTTACGTAGCCATGATTTGATTTGGGCTTGAGGTATGGGAAGCAGCGGTTCCGGGCCGTATACTGTTGTCTTCATACCTCTTTTAGCCAATTCATCGGCTGCATCATTACCCAGTGAGTTACTGTGCCCTTTTATCCATTGCAGGGTTACCTTGTTTGTGTTCGCAATGTGTTGGAGTGTATTATGACATTCCTACATTCAAGAGTTAGGGTTAGCCTCTAGTACTGGCAACAAGTACTATCTGCACATTACCAAGTATAAAACAATATTCTAATTTATTATTTTTGTGTTTCAGTTGATGAGATGATTGCGGCGCCTTTTGAGACCTGTTCAGACAGTTTCTACTTCGTTGACAACCATCTGGTGATGCATAACAAAGCTGACTACGCTTACAACGGAGGCATCAACAACTAATCACTTTTACTTTCTAATTAAAATTGGCACCTTGCATCGTTTTCGTGATAAAAATTTCAAATTATAAGACACTGTTTGACACAAGAAAAAGATTTTTAAAATTTGTGCGTAGGTCTGTGTTTTGATTGTGTTATGTGGTCGTTAAATTAAAGGATCGGAGTAATTAATTAATTTAATTTACTTCCGAACCTCAGATTCGTGATGACAGAAGAGAAAGGTGTGATGGAATGTACCATCTTGTTAATACATGTGGTTGATGCGAAAATGCATAATCATGAGGACTCATGTCATCTGCGTAGGAGCTTATAGTACAAAGGAAGAGTATGTTACCTGATGTGGCTGTGTGATTCAGGCAGGAAGAATACTAATGATTGTGAGTACATTTTGGAATATTGTCACAGAGTAGTGAGCAAATGGAGTACTATAAAACAGTAGCCTATTTCAAAAACTACTATTGGCGACTGACATCAAAGACAGGGCTGCCATCCAGACACTTTTTGTGTCAAGGGCATCACAATTAATTCAAGAAAAATTTAAACAAATCTTAATTAAAAGTCTATTTTGTCGAACATTGTTAAATAATTGTAAAAATATTTTTTCTGGGATGTCTGGCATAAAAACTCAGTTTCGCCCAAATGTGATTGTGTGGTTTTGAAGATTTTTTCCGACGTCGGCAATTTAGGTGATGCCCTAATAATAATCCATGTTAGCCACATGAAAAAAAAACCTGCATGTACCTTTGGCTCCTCTCAACATGCATGAGAACTCCATTTGTATACTACTCTGTGTTTTTCGGACAGAATAACTTTTTTAGATCCATCACACTTAATTAGATAATATTTGTGATCTTATTGATTGTGATTTTTACACCTTATTAACGTAATTGTGTACTGAATTTAAATTAAGGGAGTGTTTAGTTTAAATGTCGCGTAAAGGTTGCACTTGCATGTTGCACCTTATTCTGTTATAAACAAAAATCATTATTGAATATTTTCTAAAACGTCAGTTTGTATGAAATCAATTTTTCGTGATAGTGTGTTTTTATGTTTGTTATTTTTTTTTTATTATTAAATATAATGTGACTGGAGGTAGTTTGGTGTGAAAATACGGTAAACAGGGCAAGAACTAAATATGAAAGTAATTTAGTAAAGTATTATTTTAATTTTATGCATTTATTTAAAATTGATCTCGAAAACAAACTTATCTCAGTAATGACATTCCAAATTGACATTTAAGTAGTATTATAAGAAAATTTTGTTTTTTATGTATTTTGTAAGTTTTTATTTCATTATATGGTTTAAATTAGTTACGGCTTGCTAAATCAGGTCCTAGTATTGATTCATAATAAATATATTATTATAAAAAAGCTGCACTTACAAGTTGGCAACACTAAGAAGGAACCTCCCACTTAAGGAGGTTAAAAAAAAAACTTTATATCAAAGCGCCAAGGGCTTTTATTGCTTAACTTATTTTTTGAAAGCATAAAAATAAAATTAAAGTAACAGATTTGGATGGCATTTGAAAAAAAAGGTTTTAAATTGCGGTATGTAAGGTCGAGTTTTGATTCAAAACCTTAGACAACTAACATAATTATATTACACTTATTTTAAATTATGCGCACGTACAGATGTGCCCGGTTACACCCAAGTTCGCTTATAAGATAAGCTAAGCGTCACCTATTTCTATTTTGTGTTTCTTCAACTATTTTCGAATAAGTGCTTTTGTCGTTTTTATATAAGTTTGTAAACGGTGCTTTCGATCTGAAATATTCTAGTCTTTTGTAAGCTTTTTAAAAGTTTGTTCATTTTATTTATGACATTATAAAACGTTGATTCGTTTTTATTAAAAAAAAAAAACAACAAGGGCTGTCGTAAAATGTAATGGCTTTCAGCTAAGCTGCAACGGGTTAGTTATTATTTATTTTTATTTGAATCATCGCGCGCCTTTGCAGTTAAACCGACTGCCTGACTGGCTGACGTATTCGTGCCTTCTTTATTTTACTCCTTATGTCGTTATAGATTTTTATTATAAATTCTAATCTTAACAGAGATGTTTCTCATCTGCCGGCCCTCTTACGACGGCCTACTTCTTTTTCTTACATTACCTATTTTATTTCACGGCTATTGAAATGAAATTATAAATATGCAGGGAGCCGAAACATGACTATAATAATTTAATTTTTCAAATACCTATCGATGACACTACATAAAATTTCAAGCGTGACTTTAGGACAGCCAATATGAGTAAGACGATGTTGCCAGTTACACGATTTTTAGAGACGCGAATTTGGTAAAATTCTAAAATATGCGTAGTAATGTGTGTGATGTAGTAAAATGGTAGAAAAAAATCTAGATTTCAACATTTTCCCAGGTAGGTAAATTACCAAAGACCGTAAAAGACTATGCCGTAGTTAAAAAAAAAAACTTAGGCGCATTTTTTAACTAGAATAAATCCTTCATTGTAAACTAACCTCTACAGGTATTTTAAAATGGCGGCGACTTTAAAATAGAATTGTATTAAAATTGGTGAGTAATTTAACGTTCAGCTTTAAAGGATTTAGACTAAAAATTAAATCCCAAAATTCCCATTTCATGCCGTCCATGTTTTGTTTAAACAAGTGACCTTTTTTAATGTTAAACTAATGATACGAACTTAATGTGTTCAGTATATAAATTTTCGTTTTAAGTATTTATTTCTTGTAACTATGTATACTGTCTTAGTATTCTTAGTTGTAATACTGTATCTACTACACTGTGTGACGCTTGTAAATTAGGCTGTGTATGTCTATGTAAATGCAGACGATGAAATATCAATATATCATTTAAATAAACTATGTACTGATGCAAATTTTCTTACATGGTTAACCTTTTGACCGCCTAGTCAAAAAGCAATAATATAATAATAAGTACGAGTACATCATCTATACTAATACATAGTATAGATGATGTATAAAGAAAGAAATTCCACTAATATAAACTAGGACGAGTCAAGAAACATAATTAGCAAAGGAAATGGAAAAGAAAACAATTGTTTTCTAAGCTATTATTACGTATGAAATCGGAGTCGTATGTATTTTGTTTGTCTGACATTTATGCAAAAGACTGTGGCGGTCAAAAGGTCGATTGGTGGTGACAAATAACCAGTTTCCGAACGAAGCGAGGCAATAAATAGAATTCTTGGTATACGTTGGAAATGTTTCAATAATAATTGAGACCCCTCATTTTATTCTGTACGGATTTCCAGTATCATGCCCCAATTCTTTTTTCAAATGTTACCGTTATTTTGAATATCCATAGGGCCTAATAAAAAAATATTGTACTCAATTTTAATTTTATTTAATAAACTGTAAAGCCGAACACACTTTGCAACCCCGACGCTATTCAAGCGTGATCGTGAAATTATGGTGAAAAGAGTGACGTCGGGTTTCAACAATGTGTCTTGTTTATGGTACCGTTGACTTATTTCTTTAGCTGAGTAACCAACTGATGATTGTTATAATTGAAATTTATACTACAGATGTTAATTGACATACATTTTGTGATAGACATCCTAAAGTGTTGAAACCCTAAAATACCCTATAATGTGTTCAGGTTGTCTTATTCCTGGAGGGGGTCCTGACACAAAAGGCCAGAGTGCTAAGAGTGAGTTTTTTTATTGCGAACGCGTTAGAATTTTGTATGGGAAATAAGGTTCTCCTAGTGACCACCAGATGGCGCTATAACTTTTTCCCATATAAAATTCTAACGCGCTCGCAATCGAACGTGAGTGAAAAAACTCACACTTAGCACTCAGTTTACTAGTTGGCCCAGCACACCGCGTACTCGAAACCAGTCCATACTCCATACTGAACTGTTTTCAAATTAATTCGTATAGTGACTGAACTAGCTCTCAATCTGAAAGCCAATTCGTTCAAAATCTAGTCGCAATCTCATCTCGGCGGCAATGAAGACCTCATTATAAAACAAAGTCTGCATAGACCAGGTTCAAACCTTCGAGTCAGGTTTTGAATTACAAACTATATCTGCATCGCTATAACGTTCGAAATTAAAAAACTGGCTCAAGGTTTAAGCAAAGACTTTGTTTTATAATAAAAAATTCGGAAAAGTTGAGGTATTTATGACAGATTGAGACCGAGATTAGAATGCGAACGATCTTTTGGAACATGAGAATAGCCTTTTTGGTCTCGGAGATTAAAAACCCTTACATACTGTCTGGAAATAGGAATAAAATACAAAAAAAAAAACATGTTCTGTTTTTAAATTTTTGTTTGTATCTGAGTGACAACCGTTAAAAGGTATTTTTAATTAATCAACGGCTTATTATACTCCTAGATATGAGTTCTGTGTGTTTAATATTAATGAATGTACTTTTGTAAGAGCGGGCATAGACGGTCTATTGAGAATGAAGACAATACATATACATATAGTTTGTTTGCTGTATTCCCTTGTTTTTATTCTAGAAGAAACAAAACATTGCAACTTAGGCTTGGTTCACATTAGGTTGGACCGACAAATCAGTCCATCTGCTTTGTGGCAAGCTCGGGTCGTCTCAAACCCCGTCATGAGTTGGCTGTGGTAAAACGATGGTGTTCACATTAGGTCGGATCGGAAGTTTCTAGTGTGAACAGTAACAGCCGACTGTCGGTCTAAGGCAAAACTGTCGTTCCGACCTAATGTGAACCAGCTCTAACATAACGATGATTTTCGGCCAATGAATTATAATTTATTTTAAAATTAAAAATCGAACTTGTACAAAAAGGTGCTCTAATTGATTAGGAAATAGCTACTTAGCCCATTGACTGTGGGAAAACACACTCGATGTGTTTTTACTAAAAAAAAAACGCGCGTGCGGTGCACACAAACCGTATGTTTTTCTACGGCGAACACACGAACTGTGTACTCTGTTTGGCGTAGCGAATGTTCGCCCGCAGTCAACGGGGTTGTTTTTAAATTATATTGTACATTTGCCGACACGTATCCTAGGTTCCGGCCAAGTATGCGCATGCAAAAGTACAACTTTACATGCGCAAACTTCCCCCACTACGCTGAAACCAGGCCAAGTCACGTGCAACTGAACTAACCTATTCGGTTTGCTATTATACGTTTGACCGTGTGTGCTCGCACTTGTCGATTTCACTGTCACAAATCACATACACTAGTTTTGTCGATGAAAATAAAGTTGATAAAATAAATCACAAGTGTATTTTGCTTTTTACTCTAACGGTAACCCCCCCCCCCCTCCCCTTTTGTGTCGATAATTCTCATGGATTGTCACCAACCGCGGCGCAGCGTTCTGTCAAGCCTGACAAAACGCTGTGCCGCGGGTATAGTATGTACAGTCTAAAAAAGAGATAGGTACAGGACCGTCAGATATAGATGAAGTTTTCTAAGAAACCGATGGATGTCTTCGCTTTAACTTTAATTTAATTAATTTTAACTGTTTATTAAATATTTTCTTTAATTAAATTACATTTGAAAATATCCTACATCAACTATATCTGATGACCCTGCATATCTGTCTCTTTTGTTGTCTGTACATACATACTTATATACCTACATATTAAACTGTAGGTACTTATTTGGTAAAAGTTAATATAACAATGTATCTCAATTATATCGATAAACTTTATTGAATAGAAACAAAAATACAATGTCTTAATTACAAGAAAAAATAATTGTAATTACAGCTAAAAAGAATTAAACAAAGAAGTAAAACATTACAAACTTGATTAAAGAGTAATTGAAATAATGTTTATAGACTACAACAATTAATACAATAGTTTTTTATAAGATTAACATACGTATTAGGCTTTTTATAAAACGAAGTCTGCTGAAACCAGGTTAAAACGATCAAGTCAATTTTTGTAGGTACATATTAATTTACAAACTTTATCGAGATAAAGTTCGAAATAAAAAAAAAACTGTCTCAAAGATTTAAATCTGGTTGAAGCAAAGACTTTGTTTTATTATAGGGCCAATGGGATGTAAAGTATATACCTACTTAAATATTCAAAAGCTTATAATTAAATTAAGAACAATTTTGTCGATTTTTGGTTTGTAACTTTGTATTGACAAAATTAACCGCAAATTTAATCATGCATTTCTTTCTTAGAATCTGCGACTACTGATACTTATTACTATCTTATTAAACTAGTTACCAATGCCTGGGGTCCTTGACATTTTCTTTGTGTTGTTGTGACGCCTATTATTTTGTCTTTGTTTGCTTCCCCGGGTCTGCGACGACTCAATAGATGTGATTAAACTTAAACTTATTAAAACTGTCTTTCTCTAAACTAAACTAAAAAAATGGAAATATTTTTTGTCAATGGTAATCATGTTGAATTAAATAAATTCTACCAAAGACTTGCCAGTGGTAAACCCTAACTGGCAACACTTGACAGTGTTTTCATAGTTCAAAACAGAAAAAACAACTCCAAGTGTGACATTCTTAATACAAAAATGTGGCCCTTATTTTGTCATCATATAAGTAAAATAATATGATATGACATTGACAGATGGCCAATTAAAATACTTTTGCCTGATTACTATAATTTACTCTTTGTTAATTGTTAATGAATCAACATTAAACATAAGAAATTGGCATATCAAAATACTACCAGTGTAAGTAACTATTCGTTTCTGGATATAGGAATCACATGCATTTACCGTCACATCTTCAAAATCTAAGAACGGACGAGCAGACAGCCGTCGTTCATAAATGTAAAGTCTACTATTTAATTGATACTTAATGTTGAATATCATTCCAATCATGCTGAATGATCCAACAGAATAATCAAACAATGTTTCTTCTTGTCCAGAGAATCATTCTAGATCTATAACGAGAAACACTTGTCTCACACATTTAAGGTGGAAGCTCCACGGTAGTCCGCGAACTTCAAATTTTCTTACGTTTTTTGCAATTTGAAAGTTAGTATTAGGTTTAGTGTTGATTAAAGTATGATTCGCGGGCGTAAGAAGTATGTATTTTCAGAATTATAACCATATAAGTCAGCAATAAAACTCCAAAGGGCCAGGTATCCCGAAAGAATAAATGAGTAAGAAAATTTGAATTTCGCGGGCTACCGTGGAGCTTCCACCATATGAGAACAAATTGAACTCACATGACATATCATGTCGAGGTTGCTAGGCTTATAAATCCAAATGGTAGAAAGAGAATTTCTACTTATTTTCTACGTTCATATGGCAACCTTATTGATGGCGGACATAATACAATTATAATGCCAAGTTTATAAGCAAAAGAATATAATATTGATCGATTGATTGACTTCGTCAGACTATGTAGGTCTTAGAAGTCAATCGATAATAATAATGTTTTAGAAATCTATTCATTGGTTATAACAAAAAATATGTCTGAAATCATGTTATATTCTTATAAGGGCGAGAGAGAGATTGAGATAAACATTGCAATTTTAATCCGATTGATATGAATCATTATTTAAGAACTTAGATTTTATTCAGACAACTTAGGTATCGCGGAATTCTATGATATTATATGTAATAAGAGAGTAAGGGACTGAGGGTCGCTATATACATAAGCGGGTCGGCACATTCGGTTCGGCATTTTAACATAACATTATGAAAGGTTGTATTGAGAATGCTGAACCGAATAGACCGATCCGCGATTGCAGGGGTTCCCACTCTTTTGTTTTGTGACTCCCTTTGCATAATATTACTTTATATTTAATTAAAGATTAAAGAAAACTCCAAAGATCTTAACAATTACTTTACTATTTGTTAAAAAAAATATGACTTGTGCCTAACGCCGCGCGATGACCTCAGGATAAGCACCACTCTCCTCACTCACCAAACCTGGTGCTTTGGTAAACACCTAGAAAATTGGGTGTTTACCAAAGCACCGGGTAACGACGTTGCGACGCACAGATTAGGAACCCCTCAGTTAGTGTTTAGCGACCCTAAGATTACAGTGCCCTGAGAATGTAAGCAAGTCTTGTTTAATATTTTAAAAAAACAAGTGCACATTCACATTGATTGTTTGACTTTCATGAGATATTAGGTACTACGCGTATCTTCTGCTCGCGTACTAAAATTCCGCTTTCACTTAATTTTGATAAATAAAGTAAGCGTGCAAATATGAACACTGTTGTTATGTATGAGGTTTACATTCGTTTGAAACGATTTTTCACATTCGTTTAATAGAATATGTACTTTTTATCTCGAACAATGAAAACATTATAACGGTACAATTCTACTATATGTTTTAAGATGTCAGTGGAAAAAAAATAGATACTTAACAACATTTTCATATCTGAAAATTGCAAATTCTCAACCAGTCTCCGCCAATGAAAGACAAATACTTAATAATATAGATTTGTCTACCCAATGCAGACTAACCAATGTTTTTTCTATTTCTGATTCTTGCCTCTACCGCGGTTATTTTTGTTGAACCCCTTATTTTCTTCATTAGTCTTCTTAATGAAAAACTTGTAAGTCAATGCCCCGTCACAGACAAAAGTGTTAGCGTGCCACACTGGCAACACTGCGCAATTTCCCGCCTCAAACACATCGTCTATTTTGTCGTTGGACGAGCAACAATTGTCTGTGTACGTATACTTCCTACGGTTTTCGCTTTTGTTGTAGATGTGTATTTCATAAACCCACTTCATGGCGCTGAATTTCGTTCCAATAAGCTGAACAGCCATATAGATTTTGCCGTCGGTTTGAGAGACTTTCTCGTGGACTAAGAAGTTGTAAACGCCAAGACAAACGAGATAGACAGCTTGACTGTTGTTGTGCACGTTCGTAAGTTTTATCTCCGTGTCCACGTTAGTTTGACGGCCACTCGGATGCGCGGTGTCGAAATGGTTCGATAATTGACTCAGTTTACCTGTAATTTTGAAATAAAAAAACGTAAAAAATATATCAACGCGTTCACACTTGTCCGTGTCAGGTCTACTCTTATTCAACGAAAAACGAAGTTTCGATCGAAATTTCGCGTGTTTCCTACCACGGTTTCATTCGTTGCAAACGAAAATTGTTTGACGTTTAGATTCTCTAAACCAGAGTAGGTTTAGGGAATCTAAACGTCAAACAATTTACGTTAATTTTTAATCAAACAAAATTCTTAAATAGTCCGAACGAAAATTTGAATTTGACAGATGATTGTTCGGAATTTTAACCTTAAATTGACGAAACCTAAAGTGTTTACTTTTGATATTCGTTTGTATGAATTTTGTAAGAAAATTACTAGAAATGGCTACACGAAAAAGACCCACACGATATTGTTAATTCCATTCATCCACGAAAATTGTCTATGGATCCGAACTTCTTATGTTCGTCCGAGAATAAAATAGAGTAGGATCAATAACGAAATTTCTTTTCAATTTCGTTCGTTTGCTAAGTTTCGTTTCGGAGAAAGAGAGTAGACCCCCTGCTCCGGCGCGTTTATAGAGAATGTATGAATTAATAATTATCTCTGATACGGGAGTTACGGGACGGTGCCGGAGCTGTGGCTTCGCTGATATTAGTGAATAAGTCTTAAAGCTTTTGGTAAAATGTCATATTCTTACCTTTCCAATGACAGGTACCGAATATTGCATTAAGAGGGCAGTTTTGTTCCTTGAAAGGACACTCTTTGATATGATTCTCCATGTTTGCTATCTCTATGGACAGCTTACAACCTTCATTTGCGTGGGGGCATGGTGCTTTCGTCTGAAACGTTTACATAATGTGAAATATTTCAGGATAAGTATAACTAGATAACTACTGTTCATCTAAGAGATATTATGCTGTCACAATAAACGCCATTAATTGGGTCATCACTATCGTCATTTGTATTTTGAGACTTCTAGAACTACTATAATCTTTGACAGTTAGAAATGTTGCCATGTTAAAAAAAGCTTGATAACTTTTGTACGTTTTTTACATAGTAGGTAGGAGTACTTTTTTTAGATACAACATTACAAGAGCATGTAAATAATAGTGGAATAAATACCTTAGCAATAAGATTCTCAATGTCGAAATTCCTCCGGTCGGTAATGGTCCGTCCGCAGAGGCCGCATGCTCGCCCTCTAATCTTACATTCATTGCAGGAGCTATGCCCTTCGTCGCACGAGAAGATTCTCATGCCATATCTGGAGTTGCAGGTTGGGCAGTCCAACGCGTCACGTTCTCTTGGCGAATTGCGATTTCTGCCGGAAAATTGCTTTTAAAGACCATGGAAGCCAACCATGTACAGCGGGATATATACAGGGGCTGAAGGGACGTCTGTCGCTACCTATTCAACCGAACTCGAGGCGGCGGCGAGTTGTGTTCCACGCGCGCCTCTCTTTGAAGTCGTGGGGGGATTTTGACTCCCCTCTGACCTGAGGAGGGACCCCTACAGAGGCGGGCTAGCACCAGTTGGGGATCACGGAAGGTGCGTACACTGCCGGGATCCCTGGCGTAAATGTGGAAAGCACACCAGGGTGATTTTAGGCAGTAAGTTTGACCGACCCCAGGTCGGGAGACATCCATGATGATTTTTCACTTTCAGAAACTTAAAAACGGGCTCTAGAACGTACCTGCTTTCCGAGCGCGGCCTTTGACCTCGTCCGCGATTTCCGCCTCGATATGGCGCAGGCGCACGGGGGGCTGGTCCAGGTCCAGACGGGTTGGAGTAGGCCGGCATCGGCCTATTATTATAGCTGGTAACAACAAATATTATACTAAAACGGTGTTTTATTTTGTTGCGTTTGCTAAAGAAGTCACAACAACCAAACTAAATTCGTTATGTATATTGTAAAGTTGAACATAAACTGTTCAACTTTACAATATACATAACGAATTGTATATTGTAAAGTTGAACAATATACATACTTGTTTGAACGAGATTATTTCAGGAAGTACCAAGGTAGTCTGATTTGAAAAAATATTTTTGCATTACATAGCTCCTTTATCGAGGCAGGTCAGGGCTATATAACATCAATCTACGACACACGGGAGCAGAGCAGAAGCCAAAAATGTAACTTAATCGAGGTATAGCCAGTCAGTAATACATAATTACCTTTCAGTTTGTCCAAAGCTATTGACAAGAACGAAGTCTTTATATTGATGAACAGGCCGGAAAGGGCTGTTGTTGTTGTTGTTGCTGTTGTTCATATTATAGTTGTAGTTAGGGTTCATTGGGGCCTGGTTGAGATTGGGGTAGACGTTAGGGACAGGCTGGGGAGCGGGCGGCGCTGACGGCGCTGCAGCCTGCTGCAACTGATTGCCCGGAAAGCTGTAGGGCGCTCGTTCTCTTTCAAAACTGAAAAAATAATGATAGATTTAGGTTTAATTATGTAACTTTTAGCTCGACTAAGGTCTTGGGTTGGTCCAGGTCGGGCAATTTTATTGGGTTTTTCCATCAGGATTTTTTCAGTAGCAGCCGCGGAGTCTGGATTTCTGCCCGGTTGATGGCAATAGGGTCGCACACTTTTACATGGGACTTAAGCATAATTGGTGAAATGTGGGTAAACTAATGGGTACACCATACACTTCTGCGGTGCCCAACCCTTCGGGGATTACAGGTGTGATATTATGTTATTTAACTTTTAATTGTATAATATCATACCTATCTTTCTATATTTCTGTAGAAAAAGCTTAGGCATGTTGGGACTCGGCTACTACAAAAAGTACGTACACCTACATCTAAGTTAAAAATGTTCTTATTACAACGGTGCCCAGGAATAAGGCTCAGAAAAAAAAAACGCTCAGCTTGCCTTATTCGATAAATAAAGTCAAAGCATTTATTTCAAAACCAGTTCAGTTTTGAACTACCTTATAGTCGCTCAGTTAGAAATTCGAAGCTAGTTCCTTGTTCCAAAATGTAGGTGTCTATGGCGAAGATCTAGAAGAAAACTTCACGGATAGCCTTTTCAATTTACAAAATCTTGTTTAAATTAATATTAAGTACTTACTTAAACGACGAGACGCCAGTACTAGTTTGGGGCATATAAATCTGCGCGGTTGCCCTAGCGGCTTCTTCTTGTACCCTCTGAGCAGTGGCCCTAGCAGCGTCCTCCTGTTTCTTCTGGGCGGCTACTCGCGCTGCCTCCTCTTGTTTCCTCTGCGCAGCTGCTTTCGCGGCCACTTCCTCAAGCTTCCTCTCATATTGCTGTCTTTGAGCATCGAGGAGCCGCTGTAGCTGAGCCTCTGTCATTTGCCGCCTGAATAAAGAGAAGATTAAAATTATTTGTAGTGTTTGGATTTGTGCCCGGTTGATGGCAATAGGCTCGCCCCTTATTAAATGGGACTTATCAGTGGCGAATTGTGGATGTACTTATAGGTAACCTAACCCTTGGGGGATTACAGTGTACGTATGGTAATGTAACGAAAAAAGCACCCGTGCGTAATGCACCGCATTGTAACCCTTAAAGCAGTGCAATAAGACCCACTTTTGCGAGCCAGTGTGTTGAAAGAGTAATTTATGATGACGTGAAATAAAATTATTATAGTGCTGTGCATATTATAAGTAAAGTCCCCGTCACGAGAAGCTATAAATTTTGCAAACACACATTCAGGAAATTGCAACCCTTAGATCAAATACTGTGTTAGCGTAAACTTCTTTATAATGACGGCCCAAATGTTTACGTTTCATGTGTTAGACGCGTTCTAGTACCACGTTCCAGTAGTAAGTGAAATTGTTCGTTAGTTTCGTATAACACGAGGTACCTATTTTAGAAAACAACGATTTTGTATCGCATGCGTTCAGCAGACGCGGGAAGCTGAACAGACGCGTACGCGTCTCATACGAAATCGGCGTTTTCTATGGACAATAGCCAACGCCGATTTCTGGAATGGAGCTGATTAATTGTGCGTAGTCCCTAATTGTTGTCGTTTAAATTGTCAAAAGCAGAAATTCTTTATTTACATAATCTATAGCTTCTCGTTACGGGGACTTTAGGTACACAATGCATTATATTATACCTACGTTTTTTAAACCACAGCTGCATAAGTAAAAACCCGTGATTTGCTGATTCCGGTTTGCGATAAACATAGTATAATTGCTTTGACGGCAAATTGTTTAAGTTAGACTGCCTCATTGGTCTAGTGGTCGCAAGCGCGACTGCTGTGCATGAGGTCTTGGGTTCGATTCCCAGGTCGGGCAAAGTGTTATTGGGTTTTTCCATCAGGAATTTCTCAGTAGCGGCCGCGGAGTCTGGATTTGTGCCCGGTTGATGGCAATAGGCTCGCCCCCTATTACATGGGACTTAAACATAACTGGCGAAATGTGGGTGTACTAATGGGTACACCTCTGCCTAACCCATCGGGGATTACAGGCGTGATGTTATGATGATGATGATGATGTTTAAGTTAGTTTTAATAGTACAATCTGTGTAAGCAACTAGAGTCCAATCCTTTAGGTCAGGGGCTCCCTAACTTTATTATGAAGCGCCCGCGCCCCCTATCTAGAAAGCCGACGAAAAGACTCTTATTCTGTTATTAAGATCCTTAAAAACTGGTGCTCCACGCTCCTCCCCTTTGGTTTTAATCAACCAACTCGTCTGGCTATCTCCTTCTAGGCCTTCCTCGACACGACAAATAAAGCATAACAGATAATTTTATAACATAGACTGCCTCTGTTTATTAACTTACTTCATTAATTGATAACGAATGAATCGCTTATTGTAGTTATTTACTTATAAAAATAATTAGAATAGATGTGACCTTCAATTTGACCGAAATAAAACTTAAACTTTGACGTCGATTATTATCTATACAACATACATACATACATAAACTCACGTCTTTTTCCCATGGGGGTAGGCAGAAACTACAGAACGCCACCTGCTACGATCCTTACAAGTATACACCTTTCGCCTCAACTACGTTCATACATCTCGTCATACAAGCACGCCGGTTACGAGTACTCCGCACCTGACCTTTCTGAAGGACCTCACCAATAAGATCAGTGTAGGTCTTCCTAGGGCGACCCCTCCCGGCGTTGCCACTCACCTCTGCCATATAAATACCTTTTGTCAATCGTCTTTCACTCTGAATCCTCTCAACATGACCGAACCATCCAAGCATACCCTTTTCTATCTTTGTCGCTACATCTCCTCTTGTGTATACAAAAAAATAAAATTTAAGTGTCGGTTTGTAATTACAAAATGCCTTTGATATTGACGCTGTTTATTTATACCAAAAAATCAGTCGTTTTGTTTGTTCCTGCTAATCTGGGAAGAAATGGAGGACATTAAGATTTTTGTACAAACGAGATTCAAACAAAGAGTTTATAGAAACTAGTGTTATTTTTCTCCCTTATATCTACTATTAGCTTCTGCTCGCGACTTCGTTCGCGTCTAAATTGATTTCTCCATACAAAGTTTGGATCGCCATTTCATCGCCTTAGAGGTGAATTTTGGAATGTCCTCTCTTATCGGATGACTACGTCTTATAAAGAACACACCCTCCAAGTTTCAGATCTCTATGATCAGTAGTTTAGGCCGCAGAGTACATTATTATAGTTTAGGCCGTGCGTTGATCCGTCATTCAGTCATTTATTCATTCAAGACAAAGCATTTTATATTATAGAAGATAGATATTATAAAAGTTAGTCTTTGACGGCACGTCATAGTCACATTATTGATAAAAAATGGCACGTTCAACAATAAAGATTCGCCATCCCTGCCTTACCAAGTTTCGCTTTTTCTTTTTTTTAAACTTGTATAGGTACATATTATTTTGAAATATTATTATTCAAATTCTTACTGTGTTGTCTGAACTGATATTTAAATAGAAATAAAAGTATTCTCATAATTCTAAAAAAACCCCGACGGCGGCCATCTTGGACCGATCCAAGATGGCCGCCGTCATAAGTGCGTAGAAAAACGCACGATCGACACTGAGGCGGGT
The DNA here is from genome assembly GCA_949774945.1 of Hoplodrina ambigua. Lineage (NCBI taxonomy): Eukaryota > Metazoa > Arthropoda > Insecta > Lepidoptera > Noctuidae > Hoplodrina > Hoplodrina ambigua. The sequence continues at coordinate 1,217,771 of OX458984.1, forward strand.
GAAAAAGACCACATGGACGAAGTCATGGGCATAAGCTAGTCTTAAACTAACGAACTTCACGTTCGTCACTTTATTACTGGTATTAAGTGAGGTATTTCGAAGCCTCGAAGCTAACTTCAGTGGTTTCGCGTTTCATTAGCTCGGTTATGTAGGGTTACCATCTTTGAAGAAATCTATGCCTGACTTGAATTATAAATGCCTAATTCTCACGGAGAATGGTGCCGATTCCCATGTTCTTGTAACTAGACTAAAGTTAGAGAATTGGCATCTCTTACTAACATATAGCTAAAGAAAAGGACGGTGACATTCTAGTACTAAGTTAGAGATATAAAATTAGTTTTGACTTATTTCGTGTTTTTATTCAAATACGTTTTGACATGTCAACTACAAAGACTGGAAGTTTTAGATTCAACTAAATTCGACACCTCTTATTTATACATGTCTGTCCCTTTCTTCTTTAGCGGGAGCGAAAAAGATAGAAATTGTCTAAATTAAGTTTAGCTCGTGTATAATAGAATTGTTACCAATGCGGCCGGATTATGGATACTTTGCTCTTTTGATATCATTCTCTCTAAAGCCAAAATTGAAATTCGTGACACAAATATTGCAAAGCGCTTCTGTCTTTTTTCATCCTTCCACAAGTAAATGATATTTGGTAAAATATGCGTCAGAGAACTCATATATTTCTTTTTTGACTCCATTTCAGTTTGCACAAAGAGCGTCGCTTTTTTTTACCGATGGGAAATCATCAAATGACTTCCCCCGCCCTGGGCGGGGCGGGAGGGAGTGTCATACTTTTACTGACTAAAACCCATCCATGTTCCTTCTTGTGCCCTTTACGTTCCGGGGACGCGGTATCTCTTTCGAACAACCCGCAGCCCCGGCAGGCATCGGCCCTTAGTGGCCCCTCCAATTGTTTGCTGACATCTCTTTGAGGCGCGCGTGGAACACGAACGCGCCGTCGACACGGTCTGTCGTTATTCAACGAACGGACGGTGAGCTACCCATTGCTCACCGCCCACAGACCAAAGAGCGTCGCTAACGTAAACAAACAGTTTTATGCAACCGGCGCAGAAGTAGTGGCTTGATCAAGTGGTAAATAAATAGTCTGACAAAAGCTTGACATATGGTAACCCTAGTGTTAGGACTTGGAAAACCGTTTGTAAGTGGTTCGCCGTCGCCGATAAGAATGTTTTGACTGGTCGTTAAGTGTTACGAACGTTCTAGGTACATAAGTATGTACCTACATAATATGTTAATAGCATGTTCGACGAGCCCTTTCGAGGCCTCTCCATTTATTTATACAATACTAGCTTTTACCTGCGACTTCGTTCGCGTAATGTCGCTTATTGTGGACGCAGATGAAGTCGCGGAATAAAAAGCTTTTTTACAAAAAAGATGATCGCCTTCAAAAATAGCTTTAGCTTGGAAGTCGGTGGCAACACCTAAATAACTAGAAACAAAACCAAAGCCGCCGACTTCCAAGCTAAAGCTATTTTTTATTTTGTAGTTTTTGAAGGCGGTCATCTTTTTTTGTAAAAAAGCTTTTTATTTTTTACATTTTAGTGTTTGTGTGTTAATGTTTGAAATTTTTACATAAAGCCCTTTCAAACAATACCTCACACGATACACATATTTAATTTTGGAAAGTGGTAGGAGGGGGGTTGACGTACCCCCTCCCCATTTCCTTCAGTCAATTATCGACTAGACGTATAAACAAAGCAATTTTTCTTGTTACGGCGGTTCTGCTGTGATTTTATAAGGAGTTCCGTTCCATATCTCCAAAGTTCATCAAAAGATCATGACAATATTCCTATGGGACCTATTCGGAACTATACTCTTTCAAACAAAAAAAGAATCATCCAAATTGATTCATAAGTGGCGGAGTAATCGTAGAACAAATATACAAAAAAAAAAAAAACTTACGCGTCCAATTGAGAACCTCCTCCTTTTTGAAGTCGGTTGAAAAGTATTTTATGTCCTTTCTTAGATGGGTCATCCAGCGTGGTATTTTTTTTTAACCACGTAGATTTTTTTGAAATGATGTGTATTTTTCGCAGGTCCTAGGTACTTCTTTTTAAACGTTGAGAGTGAACCAGACTCGAGAACTCGTTGTGATTGATTGATTGCGCTTCTTGTAAACATGTAAACTACCTAACTTAGGAAGTAGGTATTACAGAAGTGTAAAATCGAACACTTGATAGATAAGTACCTTCTTATGTTGATAAGATACGGGAATATAAAATACGACAGCAAAAAATACTTACACAAACAAAACAGATCCAGACATTTAAGGATAAGAAAAGTTGATCCAATATTAGTCTTTCTGAAACCCTGCGCTGCCCGCAACCATCCAAATTTTGCAAGTTATGTCACAAATTAGCTAAACATACTTCCGCCCGCGACTTCGTCCGGATAAATTATCCCAAGGAAACCGTACCTAGTCTACATATTTCCGAAAAAGAAGCAGCTTTAAGTGTTATTCAAGACTATTTCTTTGCCAACTTTCATGCGTTCTGGCGTGATTCAGTAACAAACATCCGTCGTCCATCCATCCTAATTTCACATTTATAATAGGTAGTAGGTACCTATAATAACTACCTACCTACATATTTTACGCAAGTAAAGAATAATAATGCTTTATTGAAAACAAAGTAAGTACTTAAACAGTTACATAAGTGCACTGCCTCCTAAACAAGGTTATGATTATTATTATTAAACTTTTTGTAAGTGGCGCGTTTGAACGCAGGTTTTATATAGTAGGTACGGATGTAGGTATACATACAATTCATATGAACTGTACAACAAACGCTGATTAAAGAGGTACATCGTGATTTGTTTCGTTTGAATATGGTGCTGCTAAACATATACTAAACTTTATACCTACTTTTGTAAGACATAATATTGTCTACAATATAAATCCAACTGTTACCTAGGTATTTGCCACCACACTGCCCAGAAACCGCATAAGCATAAAACCATTAAAAAATAGGTAAAATAAGTACCTAACTATCTCACAACACAACTTAAAAATATCGAAATAAAATAAACAAATGTAAGCACTTACGGTTGTGGTTGCCGGTTATTTCTGTTATCATTAGATTGTTCGTTTCCCATGTTAAAACTGTTAACTTTTCACAATAAAATTATCAATACGTATTTAATTTTATAAGTAACGATTTTAAACGGTACCAACGAGAGATCACTACTGAGACTGGCACAAACAAAACAAAACACGGTATTAATATGGTCCGCTGTGGCACGAAGTTGACTCAACTTTCATTATCAACGACTGCACAAAGTGCACACATGCGGCTCAGCGGCGAGGCGAGTACTGCCATAGACAATAGCCACAACTCCTGGAATCGCCACTTCATTTTAGGCATGTAAAAGTATCGATAGAAAATAATGTCGATTATTTAATTTAAAGTGTGTCTCGTGGTCGCTACTACGGAATGGTTTATTCAGTTCACTGTACCTATATTGATATAACTAATAATATTAATTAAATTACTTGTTATACTGTAAAGTTAAAAGGTTTTATTTGTTTGTTTGTTTGAACGCGTTAATCTCTAAAACTACGGGTCCGATTTGTAATATTTCGATTGCTTATTATAGCCTGTTTGTCGAAGAAGCTTATACGCATCACAGTAGTATTCACATAAACGCAGCAGTATTCAAAGACATTACGTGATACGCGGATGAAACCGTGAAAGTTTACTAATATAACTAATAGTATAATAAGCGGAAGATTTGGTTTGTTTGTATTTTGTTTGAACTTAGTAATCTCCGGAACTTCTAAACCGATTCTGAATATTCTTTACTGATAAGATGCTACATTATACTTGCATGCTATAGGATATAATCTATATTTCAATAAAAAAAATAGAGTTTCGTAAGTGAATTTACGTGGACGAAGTCTTAGGTAAAAGATTTAAGACGGAAAGTTAAACAATAGCATACCCTATCCCAAGTAACTAGCCCACAGCAGCCACCCAAACTCATCACTTTTGTTTTCATCTCTTGCTTAAATGGGGCGTTGTCCTTGGATGGACTTACATTATACAGCATGCTAAGATCATGCTGTGCTGCTGTGCACTGTGAATTTAAGTTAGTAACTTTAACAGTAGCTAAGCTATTGGACATTTTCGTACTAATTTTAGTGCCTATGTTCATGTATTAATAATTTATTATTATTACTTACGTTGTGGTATATAGTAGTTTCATATTTTTAAAGAACATAAAACACAACAATGTTATAATTCCCTCTCGAGTCTTTTCTGTTTTTAATTATCACCCCCATTATTATTACATCGATAATAATACGACTACAACACTATCTCACATTACACCGGAATTCACTAACCATAGACAGTCATAGCATCTTATCTTCGCGTTCCAGAGCAAATAGTTTTATCTACCTTTAACATAAAAAAGCATAATATTTACATTGTAGCGTAATGAAGGATTTTATTTTCATCCTAAATAATTTCTTTGTCCCTAATATTTATCGCCTTTTTTTTGATATCATTTTATTTATATATTTTCTAGCGCAATCTAATCTAATATAATAAAAAAGACATTATTATTATTATTGGTTTGACAGTAATGACATTGTTTGACATTGACTAAGTTTCTGAGTGGTTTGGAGTTTTGTATTGTTTCTAGTATTTGTAATTAGTACGTCTGTGTCCGGGCGTCTGCACTGTTCTCTTACACAAGTGCTAACAGGCGCTTCTAAATAATTTGTCGAGAAAACCTGTGCAGAAGAACTTTCATAATGCCTCAATTTAATATCGAAACGAACGTGCCGAGAAGCAAAATTCCTGAAGATTTTGTCACAAAAGCTGTGCCGATCTTAGCGAAGGCCTTGGGGAAGCCAGTTGAGGTATAATAAAAGCACTAAGCTTTACAGGATGTTTGGTAATTCGATACATTCCTATAAAAGGGAATAAAAAAGTAATTCACAACTAATTTGACATCGAAAACTTGTAATTAGTAATTTAAATTACCTATCTTTTAAGTAATGTATTACTTACTCAAATGCTATAAATTAATTAAATAATAAATGTAATGCTTTTAAAAAAATCTTTAACAATTAAATCCTCTTAAATCTATAAGTTTATAAATTTTGGTTGAACAGAAAAAAATAAATAATTGAAAAACTGCTTTAACTCAAAATCAACTTATGTTAACTCCAGTTTTTTCTTGTAAGTGAATTTATCAAATTACCAGTCACCCTTATTTTATACAGAACACACCATTAGAATGAGTGTAATTTTAAACAAGTTAAAAAAAACTATCTCGTTATTTTCTTCCGTACTGAAATTCACATCAAAGTTGATTATTATTTCACATTCAGGCATTCCGGAGTGATTGGGTATCAACCATACATGCATTTAAACTCTCACATTTATTAATATTAGTAAGATCACATAATATTCATACAGACTCTACTTTAGTTGGAAAATATTTTAGCAAATATAACAAAAGTCTTAAGTTAAAGTCAAATCATTAATTGAATTAGGACATTAAAAAGCACTTTTGAACAAGAGAAAATAAAAATGTAATATTGTTGAATCTGTATAATAAAATTGCCCATTCCAAAAGGCAGGATTTAACTTTGAAAAAAAGGGCTTAATTTGTATGTAATGTAAGAAATTAAACCCATAGGTAAAAAAACATTACTCAAGTTTCCTAAATATTTTTACAAATAACAAAAACCATGATAAAATTAAATAGAAGTGGAAATATTTTTTTAATCATTTCATTTAATACTTTTTTTAAATATTTACTAATAAAAACCAAAATAGTGAAATAAAAACAACTCTTTCCTTGAAAGTCAAGTAAAAATAGAGAGTAAAAATAAAAACAGTTTTATTATTTTTATTATAAGATAATAAACAGCTTCAACACAGTACATAATAAAGTTAACAATTTATAAGGTAAATAAATAACAGGTAACAATTTTATTGGTTTTGAAATACATAGTAAACTGGACTGAGGATTTTCTAAAGTAATTTCTCAGTAGTCTGCTTTAACTCATTGGTTCTCTAACATTTTTATGACGCGCCCCCTTTCCACAAAGAAAAAATATCCACACCCTCCTTTCCAAATAATTAATTTTAAGTCACCATCAACAATTACACAAGTAGAAAAAACATCAATTTTTTTTATAGCAAATATAACTTTTATGTATGTTACCTTTGTATGAGATGCCGTAGGTACGGCGTAATCTGTAAATGAGGTCCTTAACTACACTGGTGGTCCACGCCCCATTTTGCTCAACTTCAGCCCCTTTGGAAAACGCCCCTCTGCGTCAACTCCTGCTTTTAACTGGACCCAAATTCTGAGTACCTATGTCAGTATTTGCGTCTAGTTAAGGACGAATTTGACATGCTTTCTTTTTACAAGGGACTTAAAAAGATACCATAATGTCCCCATTTAATTTAAGCATCATGCCAATTAAATTATATTTGCTTGTGCCCCCCAATGTTGACCATGTAAACTTGATATATTTAATGGCATGAAAACATACTTACAGACCAGTACTTCTAAAGAATATCTCATACATACAAACAAACAATTTTACTTCATCATCATAATATCACGCCTGTCATCTCCGAAGTGTTTGGCATTTCGCCAGTTATACTAACTTACTACTGAGATATTCCTGATGGAAAAGTCCAATAAAATTTATAAGCTTTACCTCCTTCCGTGTTTCTTAAAATTATTTTTATTAATTACTCTTTTTTTTCAGTACTGCGTGGTGACAGTCAAACCTGATGTCCTAATGAGCTTCGGTGGCACATCAGAGCCCTGTGCAATTGCCAACCTTATGTCAATTGGGGCACTTGGAGTGGAGCAGAACAAAAAACATGCTAAAATACTGTTCGACCTGGTAGAAAAAGAGCTGGGTGTAAAGAATGACAGGTAATATACTTTACGTGTTCAAGGGACCAATCGCCATCTTTGAAAACAGTATTATTTTAATATTACTTTGCCTTGCGTAAACAGAAATTACTAAATAATATTAAAATGGCACTGTTACTATTACCAAGACAGTTAAATAATTTCTCCGGGACATTTCATGGAGGTTCATAGCTTTGGGGCTTTTTTGTTTGTTACTGGGTTGCAACTTTAGTGAGTTAATGACACCGACACCTTGTTGGTCAGTTTACCCAACTTTGGCGAAGGCGTAGAGACCTGAAACTTGGAGGGTGTGTTTTATGTATGACCTAGGCATCCGGTAAGGAAAGATTTTTCGAAATTCTACCCCTTAAGGGATGAAAAAGAGGGCCAAATTTTGTATAGAATTTTGCATAAACATTCTTTTAACAGAATTGATGGAAGACGTGCTTCGTATTTTATTGAAATTCGTCCCATAATGGGGTAAAATTTTCGGGGCAAAAGTTAGTTATATCTATATAATCTAGCGTGATTTTCGCTTGAATAAATAGTTTTTATTTCTTTACAATGTAGCAATAAGATCTCTGTTCTCTCTCTCTGAAAGATATCTGTAAACCAAATAGTTTGTTGGACCGTACCTAGGAATTTAAATGATGCTATCGAAATTAAAAGAGTGAAACACAGTGGGCGCATAATTATGTATTTACGGTAACGCCGCCATTAGCTCAGTCCGAACTTAGTGTTTTTGTAAACATTACGTCGAGTAAACATGTAAAAATAACTGTTTATTGATAAGAGCGCTGGAGCGGAGCAAAGATTATATAAAAACACACGATATTTCTTATCATTTTTGAGCTGTTTGCTTGTTTTCGGTCTTGGATTTTGTAAAAACCTACCTAATTTAAAAAAGTGCTGTGGAGTTTCTTGCTCGTTCTTCTCCAAAGAGGCCTACCTCCGTTTTGGAACGAGCAACTAGCTTCAACTTTCGGACTAACTGACCGACTCTTTGACAATTCAAAAGTGCCTGTAAATGGTCTAGTTGAAATAAATGTTTTGATTTTGGTGCATATTTCCCAGCAGAGTTATGAAGGTATAAATCGACCTTTACTTATTCACATGGTACCCCATACTTGATTTTATGTTAGTTTTATATACTTCCTTTATATACTTCCCATGGAAACCTTTCCATAAATACCCCAGTGGCCGGCGCAATGTTTATATCACATTGTGTGACGGCCTTTGTTCCTTAGCAATATTATTATGAGTTACGTCAACTACCTACCTAGCTATCGACAAAACATAACATCACGCCTGTAATCCCCGAAAGGTTAGGCAGAGGTGTACCTACCCATTAGTACACCTAGATTTTTTCGCCAGTTATGTTGTAATGGGGGGCGAGCTTATTGCCATCAAACGGGCACAAATCCAGACTGCTACTGAGAAATTCCAGATCAAAAAACCCAATAACACTGCCCGACCTGGAAATCAAACCCAAGACCTCATGCTCAGCAGTCGCGCTTTGCGACCACTAGACCAACGAGGCAGACATGTAGGTGATAATTGCTTTATCACAGTGAGTCAAGGCCTAAATGACTATAAAAAGTAAAATTTTAATCATAGCCTGATGAGCAGACATAATAACGCACTGATAATGAGTTCATTAAGAAGGATTACATTAAAAATGTAATTAAATCAAAGATAATTAAAACGGAAAATTGAAATGGAAATGATCCGGCCATATTTATCGTTGAAGCTATTAACATGGGGGTAGATGTTTAACTTCTAATCATTTATTTTCAATTAGACCATTAAAAGGCAGGTTTTGAATGTCTAATCCTACTATTTGCCCTTTCCAAAAGGTAGTTTCGTATGGAGAAGAATAGGCAAGAAACTCTATATTGGCTCTTAAATATTTGTATACAGGATGATACAGGATTACACGTGAATGCAATATAACCTTGCATAAGAACTGCTATATCATAATACGTACGCTAAGTTTTTTCTATGCCGCAACGATCACCAGCCTATTATAATCCCAGGGCAGGGCAAAGGATCTTTTCATACAGACAGAAGGCTTGAGTATTGATCACCACGCTTGCTCAAACCGTTTTGGTGATTTCTGACTTATCTTGCTACTACTACTATAAATGCAAAAGTTACGATACATGGAATGTTTGTTATTCAATCATGTCAGAACGGCTGAATGGATCTGGATCTACTATATATCCCGAAAAAATGTACGGTTTTCGTGGTAAAATAATTACGCTAACGAAGACACGGGCAGAAGCTAGTGTTAATTATAAGTCCAGTTTATGATCGTAAAGAAATCTAATTTATAACTAAAGTCCATTTTAGCAGTAACAATGACAATCACAAGATGTAAGGTGAAGTACGTATAGACCAGGGGTGGCCAACATTTTTCGACTCAAGATCCACTTTTTGCCGATGTGCGAAACCCTGTTTGATTTACCAATTACTTACATCCTTCCTAAAATTTTAATTGATACTGTATAGTTCAGTATACAATTATGTAGTAATCTTTTATTTTAATAAGAGGAAAAATATAAAATTACGCATTACGCTGTTATACTAATTATGCGCTACGAAAGATGAGACTTGACAAGCGTCAGTAATGGGAAGCTTGCGCATGTATGGATGAACGAAATAGTTATCCATAATTTGTGTATCTATTCAGGGATATTTCGATGGCATTTAGATTAAAATTCTCCACAATATTATAATATTAATTACAAAAAAATAAAGTTTGTGTGGTGTGTCAAGTCTCGTATTTCGTGGCACGTATTGTACACGTATTTATATTTTTTGCCTTACTGCGATCGACGGGTTTGCCATCCCTGGTGCAGACGGTTTGCCAAAGTGCTATGGAGCGCAGCATACTTGGTTTCTTGATGTTAAATTAACGAATCGTGTTTGAAACACCATATTGCGCTCCAAAACACAGAACGTTGACGTGGCTTAAAAGGCTGCCTAGCTTAAATGGGACTTGGCTAGACATGTTTGTCGCATGTCGATCAACTTATGGGCCCATAGATCACAAGATTAGTGCCCCGAAATGGTGAGACGGGGCCGCGGTAGACCGCGAAAGAGATGGCGGGACGGACGACTTTGACGGCTTCCTTGAGAATTCCTTTTAAAACGAATTTAAAACAAATACTTATGTTGCGGATTAAAAGTGGATGTGGCGACAAAGATAGAAAAGCGTATGCTTAGATGGTTTGGTCGTCGGTTGAGAGGATGAGTGAAAGACGATTAACAAAAGGTATTTATATGGCAGAGGTGAGTGGCAACGTAGGGAGGGGAAGACCTACACTGACTTTATTGGTGAGGTCCTTCAGAAAGTTCAGGTGCGCAGTACGCGTAACCGGCGTGCTTGTATGACGAGTATAGACGTAGATGAGGCGAAAGGAGTGTGTAAGGATCGTAGCAGGTGACGTTCTGTGGTTTCTGCCTACCCCCATGGGAGAAAGGCGTGAGTTTGTGTCTGTATGTTTACATAAAGAATACAAAGAAATAACAAATTGTCTAATGATAATACTTCTTTCAGGATGTACATAACATTCCAAGATGAACCCACGGGAAATGTCGGCTTCAAGGGCACCACATTCCATGCTATTTTTGGATAAACATTCCAGTATTATTTGTTTTATTAGGGTTAGGTTAGACGAGCACAATTTGCTTCGCTCAAAATTAAAATTTTTACGAGCGAACCAATTTGCGTATTTTCTAAAGTTAGCGTACTCACTTCGAGCGAGGCATATAACGTTGACTTATACTCGTCTAACGCAACCTTTATTGTTTTTTGTGAGATTGTATTGTAATCATGTTTTATGTATATGTTAAAAATAATGCGCTCTGGACATGCTTGTTGATTAGTGTTGGGTAGGATGATACGACTTGTTTGTTGAGTTTGTGAGGGTGTCCAATTTTGTGGGTGCTTATGGGTACTTACGGGTGTTTACCAGAGCACCGGATTTCAATCTGGTGGATTGTTCATCATTGAATATTGTACATTTGATGTTACTGTGTTTGTATTGTGGTTTGTGGCATATGCCTCGCCTGTGGCGGTACCAGGAATGTTTGGGAAGGGCTTGACTTCGCTGATGGTAGATTTTTAGCAAAGTAAATACTAAAGAAGATCTTAGAGGGTAATATTTGCAAAAAAACGTTTATTTAGAATAACATGAGGTTCACTTTAATATTTGTCATGGAAGAACTCATATGCTTTTGGGGGGAGGGGGGCTTGAGCCTATGACCCCCACCCCGTTGGATCCGCGACTATATGCTTCGCTCCCTTCCTCTCTCACCCTACCACTCCCCATTCCACCTTTACATTTTTTTTGGCATCTTGTACGGGACAAACTGACTCTTGTATGTCCTACTCAACACTATTACAAATAAGGCTTCTTCATTTGGGTACATCTTCTATTCATATTTTGTCTACCTGTTGTGTTGTTTATTATATTTAATTAAAACATCTATTCCTGTTATTGAAAATTGTCTAAAAGTATTGTTTTAGAAACTTGAGTATTCTGTATTTTTGAAATAAGGAAAATAAATTACCTTAATACTTAATGCTAATATATTTAATTTTAAATAATCCTTGATTGAGTAGGTTCGGTCGTCCGACAGGACCTACATACTTAAAGCGTTTTATGACGCCGTACGGAATTTCAAGTCATTCATTTTACGAAATTAATGAACCGATTTTGATGAAACTTCCTACGCTGTAGCAGAATACATAGGTCTAAAAAAATTTTTACAGAGAACTTTTTCGAAAAATGGTATTACAGCTTAATTCGACTGATTTGAAGTTTTCCATAAAAACAGTGATTTTCCAATATTTTTTATTACGAAATTTCGAAAATGTTCTTAACTTGTTTTTGAATCGCTAGAAGTGAAACGTTCATCATCATTCTTTATCAATTTCATACATTACTTGGGACTATCATATTGGTGAATAGTAGTTATTTTAAGCTTAGATAAAGAGCATTATCACACATTACGCAATATTCATTATTATGCAAAATTTAGTAGCACTGTCATTACATGACATATGCTGTATTTTAATCAGCGACTCCAGCTACATTCGCGATAACCGACATTATTGCTGACGAAGTCGCATGCAAAAGCTAGTAAAAGATTTAACTTCCATTAAGAACAATACCTAGTTAGATAATGTTGATATCAAAGATAATAACGGGCGATAAAAATACAATCAAAATGCGAATATAGCGAGTATTTTTGCTGGTAATAAACCTTATCATGTTATCAGTATCTGCCTACCTACTACGCTATTTGATTATGAAACCCATATTTAGGGCTGCGATCTCCTGAATTCCCGAAGCCGGAAAACAACTTCAAATTCTTGGTTGTCGGCCGTTCTCGGCCGTCATCGGCTATTTTGCAAAAGTTCATTTACGAATTTCAAGATTTATTTTATTTCATTATGGAAATCCCCGGACACAAATGAGAGGGTTTCGAAACTATTTCTAGACGATCCCTGGACGCGATTAACGACAAATCCGGGGGTATCCCGGATGGAAGGCAGCCCTACCTAAAATTAATAGTAAGAATGCAAAATTAATAGTATGAATGTAATTCAATGCAAGTATAAACCTTACTGCTACTACACAAAGTCGCTTAAAAAAATGTACAATATTTACCATGAAACGTGTAGTTGAATATAAGTGAGTATATTGTTTCGCCTTACCACATAATAGGTCATACCTTTTAGGGTCATTATTACCCATAAAAGTATTATTTTTTGTTACTGGTGAAGCTTTTTCAAATCATTTCATATTCACAAGCCATGACGTCAAGGGGCAAGCAGTTTTATCAGTAGGTAAGTACCAAATTCATAATTATATGTTATTGGGTTTTTGCTGGCACGCCGCATGAAGCTGTTTTGTGTATGTAAGCGCATCCATATTACCTACAAGAGAAATTCCTAGTGTGGCAACATGTTTTTTTTCCAGAAGAATTGTAACCAGGGGCGTATCAATAGAAAATGGCGCCTAGGGCACACATCATAGTGGCGGCCTTTTGTTTATTAAAGTAGTTCTAGTTTAAAAACAGATAAGTATACCAAATAAAAGTCATATTTTTTTACAAAATCATAAATATAATTTTTATAATTGGCGATTTTTGCGCCCCTTTTAAATAGGCGCCCGGGGCTTGCATCACCCTTGATACGCCTCTGTCTATAACTGATTTTCATTTCGCCAAAATTTACTTAAAACTGGCTGGTGGTTTGATTTTCCGGATTTTGTATCTGGCAACCTTACTGATAGTTTGATCTGAGTGTTCTTGCATGTTATATTTTCGCGTCTGTAACAAATAAGATGAGCCTTCCACAATAGGAGTGTGGGGGGGTCAAACCATGCAATTAATGAAGACCACCTATAGCTCTAGGTATGTTTCGCACAGACTTGCACAAATAAGCATGTGCGTCTCATAAATTAGCACAAATTATCTGAGCCACAAATAACACAAGAAGCGCCACGCTGACTTAGGCAAGTCTAAGGCCGCGTTCACACCCAACGCATAGTCAGCCGCCGACTATGAGCTCTAAATCTAAAGTTCTAAATGTATGAGCAATCATAGTCAGCCACTGATTTATCTACTGATTGTGACGGCTGACTGTCAGCGAGCGTTACGTTGGTGTGAACGCGGCCTAAATTAGCCCAAGTTAAACCTGTAAATAACCGGTGTGCCTACAATAACAACCACTACAGCATGAAGATCCTGTAATCTGTAGCGGGCGGGTTGTTTCGAACGGTACTCTATGTCTGTGCCTTTTTTCAGCAAAAGTAGTAAGTAATCAATTTTGTTTCAGGATGTACATAGCATTCCAAGATAGTCCTTCAGCAGATGTTGGATACAAAGGCACTACGTTCCACACACTATGGGGATAAATAGAATAGAAATAGTGTGCTCGCGATTTGCTAAGCTATAATGGACACCGTATTTATAGCTGGTAACATTATAACAGGTTAAGAAATAAGGTTTTGGTTTCAATAAATAAATGTTAATAATTGATATTGGATTTTAGTTTTTCTGTGTTTTATGGAGATCCTAATATAAGGAGGAGCCAACTAGACAAATGCCTAAAATGTAACGATTTCATCACGATTTCTGTAAATATTTTTCCTATCCATTTTACATTTTCTGATTTGGCAATACCTACTTCGTTTCGGTTGTACCTCATGGGGGATGGCCCATGTTGAGAGAATGTAAATTCCGATAGTTTGTTTACCATACAATAATTCTTGGGGAAATACCCTTTTAGCGCTTTTTATACAACCCAATTGGTGGGGTCCTTAGCACCTCGATAGGGTAGTGTAATAACCGATAGAGAGATAGCTGGCCCTACTGATAGGTCGAGGTGTTCCCGATCGCATTTGCCACGCCCTCCATTTGCCATCAATAAGGCCCTTCCGATTGGTTAGTTTAATAAAATAAGTTTATATTACAACGTTATCCCCAAGTTTATTTACGAAGCGGAACAGTAACGAAAGACGTAACTAACTTAGCGCAGGTGTAAAAAACCATGCGGACGAAGTCTCGGGCAGAAGCTAACAAGGGGTCTCTTAAAATAATATTACTTTGTAATTTATTTTAAGAGATGGCGGATTAAAACAATATTAAGTACTTTGTAATTTATGTTGTTGGAATTTTAACTCTCAAAGCTGAGCTGAACGTTGAAAATCCAACAGTGCGGAAGCAAAGTAATATTAAAATAACATTGTTTAAGAGATGGGGATAGGCCCCCAGGATTTAAAATTCTACTATATAATTAAAATGAATCGCTTAATGTGTTGCTAAGCGCAAACGACAACGGCTGGCTGGACCGATTTGGCGGATTCTTGTTTGCTGTATTCGTAATTTTCCAGACAAGGTAATTAAGATTTGTTTTTGGAAAATCGCACCCGTGCGAAGCCGCTGCGGTTCGCTATAAGTATGACAATACAAAATATATATTAAGATGACTGTCAAGTATCTTATCTCTTAAGTCCTTGGTTATTCGCTTACTAACGACATACATTATCAGTAGTAAAATAAGATTGAAAATGCGCTGAATAACGGAGTTGATAATAAAGAAAAAGATATAATTAGAAAATGAATTAGTATCAATTCAGTTTATTCAGGTTAAAATTGGGAGGTTTCAGCTGAGATTCACTTAAATTGCCGTCTTTTTAAAGTGGTCTTCTTTCGTTGGCCAGACTAGCTATCTCGCCGCTGGGTTTTGGCAGGTGGAGCGATTAATCTTACCGCATAAAAAAAGGGGTGACTGACTCTGTTCTTTGAACGCCTGTGTATTCTTAAGTCCTATCCATGAAATAGGGGGCGAGCCTATTGCCATCAACCGGGCACAAATCCAGACTCCGAGGCTGCTACTAAGAAGTTCCTGATGGAAAAACCCAATAACACTGCCCGACCTGAGAATCGAACGCACGACCCCACGCTCAGCAGTCGCGCTTTGCGACCACTAGACTATTGAGGCAGTCTAGTTAATTATTGAATAGGATTATAATTTCAACAGATATTACACACATACCTAATTACCTACGGGTCGAAATGATAATGATCTTTTTTTTTTTAAAGTTCGTTTAATGCCATTATCTTTACAATAACAGCCGGGTTATCAATATAATGCAGTCAATTGAACAGAAAAAATGGGGTCAACCTCGGAATTAGAGATAATAAGCTGGAAACACGTAGGTATGCACCTTTATTTTAGCGTTTTAATTCAATATTATTCATGAGCGTTCACGCCGTACGGCATTGCATACAAACTTTCAAGTTCTTATTTTTCGAAATGAATGAACCAATTTTAATAAAACTTCCTACATAATAAGCAGGAAACATTTTGAAAATGTTCTCAACTAAATTTTTAGACCTGTGAATCCTGCATAAGTGTACGAATTTTAATTTGGTTCATTGATTTCGAAAAATAAGAACTTGAAAGTTACTTGAAAGTCTGCCAATTCAGTTTCTATTATCAAGTTCAAAAATGGATATAAAATGGCATGATTGTGTTGCACTACCACATGGTAGTACTGTATTAATAAAAATCTACTAATTTGCTGTTAGCCGTAGCCTTAAAAATAGCAGTAATCCAGTCAAAGTAACAGTTGAAGTCAATGACTAATTGCTTAAAAATATCAAATAAGCCTTTTACCAATATTCCGTCTGTATTATTATTCCTCATTTCGTATTAAACTCTAGCGAACTTAAAAGCCTTGGTTCCATTTTTGTTTTCCATGGCAACATGCTATAAAAAATTTGCTGTCAAGAAATAATCAATGAATGCGAATGTTGTTTCTTCAATGCATCTAACAAATCGTGTTGCACAATGCGTGTAATAACTAATTAATTACCGTGTATATTACGCCTTATTATAGAGTGTTCATAGTTGCAGCGTATCGCTAATTTTTATTGCCTTCGTGTTTAGTAAAATACGTAAAAATGGAAGACAATAACGTGGAGCAGACGCCTGCTTCACAAAGACTTACAAATGAGGACTTTAGGAAGCTCCTCATGACTCCTAGGGCTACGCCCGGGGGCGGCGGGGGCTCACACCCTGCGGGCTCGGTGCGGGAAGCCATGGCCAATTCAGGGTAAGCTAATTCTCGACCACACAAATGGTTTACATACAACTGCTATTCACAGACCACTTTGATCATGAATATCTTTGCCGGATTGATGCTTGTGAAAACGAGTATCTGGCCATAACTATTTTGAGTGAAACTGTGTCTTGCATGCCTATTATTCTCCTACAAAAGTAATCAACAGTTTTGTTTAAATCAAATTTCTGTTAGATTGTACTTATTAACCAAAAACTACTCTAAAAAAAGTAATATTAATACTTTGGCATAGAGGAAAACTACATAGCATATAGGTGGACGCATTAAGCCAATATTATTGTCTATAATAAGCAGTATATTACCAAACTTTTCCAGGGCAATGCCACCACCTGCGGAAAACAAAGGAGAATTACGTAGAAAAAAGAAATCCTACTATGCAGCACTAAAGAAACAGGAAGACAATAAGCTGGCCGAATTAGCTGAGAAGTACAGGGACCGAGCTCGCGAGAGACGAGACGGTACCAACGAATTGGGGCCCATGGATCCTACGAGTAATACTAGCAGTGCTTACAGGTGAACTTTTAGCTCTATGCTATAGTATCTTCTGCCTGTGGCTTCACCCACGTAAAAAGTAGCTTTTTGTTAAGTGAGTGGAACTATTATCCCAACAAACTCATTACCGGAGTATAGTCCTATGTGTTAATTCAGGATATTGTCTATGTGCCAACTTCCATCCAAATTAGTTCAACGGTAAAGTAGGATACCCATAGATAATGGACAATCCTCTATTCATCATCCAAAATTCTCTAAACAATCTTTTTTAAATGTCATATTGGAAAAAACTATAAAACTTTTACAACTGTCTTGTTTCATTTAAATTTTGTCTGAAGCACTCATGATAACAAGCTTCCTATTTTCAAAAGAATTTTCAGAAATTAATCAGTAGGTCTGGAGATTTGAGCATTTAATTGAACTTTTCAGCTTTATAACTTAGTATTGATTTCTTTTTTTACAGAGCTGTAGCACCAGATGTAAAATCGGGGATGGATGCCAAAGAGAGAAGGAGACAGCTTATTCAGGTATGTATGTTGATATATCACTAGCTTCTGCCCACGAGTTTGTCTGCATGGCAGTTAAATCTAAACCATATAATATTACACTATATTAATTAGGGTTACCCCCACATTTATTTACGCGGAATTAGCTTAAGCCGATTGCGTATCACCACTCTCTCTATCAGCTGTTGCTATGGATGTTGACAAACGGCTCGTATCGCCGTTGGCCGGCGTCGCGACGCGTCATCCGGGCCGAGCCGATGCGAATGGTATTAGTAACACCCTAAGTGCATAGACTTAAAGGCTTTTTTGACCAGTGTTAGCCGATTCCGCGTCGATAAATGTGGGGAGACCCTAGCCCCCCCTACCCCTCCCCCTCCCCTCCTCGTTCCTCTCCCGACCCTTACCCTTATTTAGTAGTTCTCTAGATTATTTTAAAAATAAAGTAACTCAGTCTGTCAGTCTGTATATATAAATATTTATTTACAGGAATCCAAATACCTTGGAGGTGACATGGAACACACCCATTTGGTGAAAGGTTTGGACTATGCGTTACTGCAGAAGGTGAGTTCTTGCAACCATTAACAATAATACAGTTACGAGCAAAAACAAGTACACACTTAACAACATAACGAAGCTATTGTCTTCAATATATTGATTTAAATCTCTTGTTTGTAGGAATATAGTATATTGAATTCAATACTAGTATGAAATAGGTCTTATATCGAAGTTACAACCATTGTTTTACAAGAAAATCGCTCTTCGCAATTTTGCTAAGTGTATACATGTTTTTGCTCGTGAAAGTACATACTAGGTTAGTCCCTATTAAGATTGGCTAGCGTGATTGAAATTCGGTCAGGACTATTTATATATAGATACTAGCTTCAGCTCCCCGCGACTTCGTGCACGTCAATGTTGATTTCTCCAAACAAACTTTGGACATCCATTTCATCACCTAGGGGTTGATTTTTGAAAAATCCTTTCTTAGCAGACGACTATTGTCTATAAACTACCTCTCTGCCAAATTTCATCTTAATACGTTAAGCGGTTTTCGATATTTCGTGTTGAGTGAGTGACCTTTCGCCTAAATATATTTAGATTCGTGAGTGGATGTTGTATTTATTTATTTATCACAAACACTGCTACCATTACAGAAAATCCTAATGCAGGAGGGTGGCCTTTAATTAAACTTAAATAACTATTAACTTAATAAATAACATAACACATATAATATTAAAAACCTGTTGTGTGTGCGCGCGCAGGTTAGATCTGAGATCCAGACGCGGGAACAAGAGCAGGAAGCGGAGATGGAGCGGCTGGTGACGGCGCCCGTCGAGCCTGTCAAGGAGAAAAAGGAAGTGCCAGTTGTAAGTGATGCTATGCCCGGCTATTTAACATAACCAGCGAAATGTGGGTGTGCTAATGGGTACACCTCCGCCTAACCCTTTGGGGATTACAGGCGTGATGTTAAGATAAGATAAGATTATTTATTTCGCAAATATGGGTACAGTACATGGTGTAAAAAACAATTAGCAAAGTTCAGCCACATTTTACCATTAGGCATGCGAAAGGTACAAGACCAGCAACAAAAATAATTATTACATAATAACATTCAACATTTAGTGATAGCCGTGTTTAACAGTTAAACAAATGCATTTTCTTTTTCTGCAAAAAGCTCTGAAATGTCGTAATAGGCTTTACCCACTAGAAAAGTGCGTAGCTTTTTTTTGAATGAAGGTAGATTTAATGCCTTCCAAGATTTAGGTAGCTTATTGTAAATGAATGGAGCCATGCAGAAAACACTTTTGCGCATGAGTGCTGTATTTGCGGTTGGCATACATAATCTGCCTGCCATAGACTGCCTCGTTGGTCTAGTGGTCGCAAGCGCGACTGCTGTGCATGAGGTCTTGGGTTCGATTCCCAGGTCGGGCAAAGTGTTATTGGGTTTTTCCATCAGGAATTTCTCAGTAGCAGCCTCGGAGTCCGGATTTGTGCCCGGTTGATGGCAATAGGCTCGCCCCCTATTACGTGGGACTAAAAACATAACTGGCGAAATGTGGGTGTACTAATGGGTACACCTCTGCCAAACCCATCGGGGATAACAGGCGTGATGTTATGTATGTTATGTATGTATACATAATCTGCTATCATCGCGCCTATTTCGAGGAGCTTTCGAGGAGCGAGGCGTGTAAAACGATTTGGGTTGGTCGTTATGTCATGTTATTAATTATAAAAATGTAATTAGCAGGAAGAAGAGATGCAGTTCGAAACGACAGTAGCAAAGAATATTTACAACATGATACAGGAACAGAAGTAAGTGATGCACTAGTAAAATCTTTTTAAATATTTTAAACGACTCAAAAAAAAAATGTTGACTGCCTCGTTGGTCTAGTGGTCGCAAGCGCGACTGCTGTGCATGAGGTCTTGGGTTCGATTCCCAGGTCGGGCAAAGTGTTATTGAGTTTTTCCATCAGGAATTTCTCAGTAGCAGCCTCGGAGTCTGGATTTGTGCCCGGTTGATGGGAATAGGCTCGCCCCCTATTACATGGGACTAAAAACATAACTGGCGAAATGTGGGTGTACTAATGGGTACACCTCTGCCTAACCCTTCGGGGATTACAAGCGTGATGTTATGTTATGTTATGTTAAAAAAAAATGTACGGAAAAATTACTATCAATGTTGCGATTACGTGGTGATTAAAAATTGAGAATGGTTTTGCCGCATAATTTGGTAATAGAAACATTTTAAGCTTCTATATCTCTATATCTACTTAGTTATGTGAAATGAGGAGATTATTTATGAGGGGTTCAAAAACCTCTCAACATCTTTTATGTTGAGTGGTTTTTACTTGAATCACGCGTAAATCGTTGAAAGATTATTAGCACATAGATAGACCATTTCCTGGATAACCTGCTAGTGTGTTCCCTTGGGTCAAATGACTGACTCCTTGACAATTCAAAAGTGCCAGTAAATGGTTTGTAATTGAAATAAATGTTTTGACTTTGATTTTCATAACAGTTCAATTTACTTTTTACGCGGGCGATGCCGCGGGCAGTAGTTAGTAAATAAATAATCATTTGGTAACCATAGAACATTTGTATTTTTTTTAATTTGTTTTTCTTATCAGAACCAAAAAAGTCCTCCGCAACGAGATGTTCGCTCCCGGCCGGATGGCATACGTCGTCGAGTTGGATGACGAAGGTACCATAGACAGTGACATCCCGACCACGCTGACGAGGAGCAAGGCAGACGTGCCCGAGATGGATGAACGAAGCTCAGCGTCCAGCGCCAATGACGTGGTTCTCGACAAACTGGCGCAAATCTTCTCTTATCTAAGGCACGGACGCCATCGGAAGCTGAAGAAGACCAAGGTAAGATGACCTGGGCTAGTTGCCCATAGTTGCAGCGAACACATGTACAAGAGTTTTATAAATGTTTTTGTGGTTTATACATGTGGTGTATAATATGCATGATAGTTAAGGTATATAAGTTAAGTAAATAAAATATAAGAACATAGTGCTGGGTAGGTTACCTCTGGTAGGAAGGCATGTTGAGAGCTTGTCATGCTCACTCAAATGTCTCGCTGATGGTGGCGCGTGTGTTAAATCTTTGGTTTTATTTGGAATTTATTTTTTATTACTGTTTTATATTCATCTTCATTGTTATCACATATAGAAGCAACAAGAATAATGTGACAAGGATATTGTAATAACCTAATTTAAAAGAGTGCCGTGGAGTTTCTTGCTCGTTCTTCTCCGTAGAGACCTACCTCCGTTTTAGAACAAGCAACTAGCATTTAACTTCGGACTAACTGACCAACTCCTTGACAATTCATAACTGCCTATAAATAGTCTAAATATAATCAATGCTTTACTATTTACCCATATTTGTAACGTAAATAAATGATTAATATGAACGTAGATGAGGCGAAAGGAGTATGTAAGGATCGTAGCAGGTGGCGTTTTGTGGTTTCTTCCTACCGCCCTGGGAGAAAGGCGTGAGTTTATGTATGTATGTATGTATAAAAGATTAATTTATACAACAGGATAAACCAACGGAGAAGGGTCGCGCGGACGACTCGATCTACGGCGAGATCGGCGAGTACAACGCGGCCGAGCGCCCCGAGCGGCGCGACGAGCGACCGCGACCCGCCGGGTACTTCGACAAGCCGCCCGACGCTGACGAGAAGGACGGTAAGCTACCAATCAATAGGCCAGTTGACACCACCCATCAATTGACGTACTTTTTATGACCTATTAAAACGTGATTCTACCATAGATTTTGAATGGCTTGTAACGTCACTTATTTGGCAACTCAATTGATTAATTGATTTCAAAGCCACAAAAAATTTAATTTTACAGTAAGTTCAAAATTTAATCAGGTTTCCAAGGTTAAAATATAGCGTTTTTTAAAGAAGTCATGTCAAATTGTTATTGGATATCCATCAGGAATTTCTCAGTAACAGCCTCGGAGCCTGGATTTGTGCCCGGTTGAAGGCAATAGGCTCGCCCCCTATTACATGGGATTAAAAACATAACTGGCGAAATGTGGGTGTACGAATGGGTACACCTCTGCCTAACCTTTCAGAGATTACAGGCGTAATGCTGTCATGTAATTTTAAAATGAAAAATCATTGTATTTTTCTTTTCGATACTTTGTCATAAAATTATGGCTTATTTGATCTAATGTCAATACAATTATTTAAATGTTTGGTCAATTTTACTGCCAAAATGCGCCAATAGATGAATCATATCAAAAAATGCTTATTCTCCCCCCCAGCGGAGGTGCCGGTGTCGCGTCGCGCGGAGGAGCGCTCGCGTCGCTCGGCGGCGCTGCTGTCGCGGCTGGCGGCGGAGCCCACCGGCTACGCGGAGTGCTACCCGGGCCTGCGCGAGATGGACGACGCCATCGACGACTCCGACGACGAGGTGGACTACACCAAGATGGACGCCGGGAACAAGAAGGGGCCTATAGGTTCGTAGAGATAAACTATTATAACATGGCGCGGCCCTCCATATTACTATTTCAATGTTTAGTCATATCCATACGAAAGAGTTTCTATGTATTTGTAAAGTATTCGTCTTCAGTAGCAGGCCGTTTGTTAGTCAACTAATCACAACTAGCCGACCGCGCAAGACAACGCACGTATCATTTTCATAGGGTATGTCAGTGCAGTGCCATACTAATAACAATGAGTAATCAATGACGCCGCTAGATGAGCAACAAATCGCTGATATTTATTTGTTTAAACTTTATGCAACAAAAAAGTACAAAGGCGGACTTAATGCCTTAGGCATTCTCTACCAGTCAACCAAAGGTGGTGAAGAGATGACAAAGCATATGATATGTTTATGTTTCGAAAGCCGTCTCAATAACAGTAACCATAGGGCCATGACGACCTCACCTATATGATATTTATATACTATTGTTTATTATCCAGGCCGGTGGGACTTTGACACGCAAGAGGAGTACTCGGCGTACATGAGCAGCAAGGAGGCGCTGCCCAAGGCCGCCTTCCAGTACGGAGTGAAGACGCAGGACGGACGCAAGACCAGGAAGACCAAGGACAAGAGCGAGAAGGCGGAGCTGGACAGGGAGTGGCAGCAGGTATGCTAGCTTTAGGAAAAGAAGCTTGTACAATTCGCGCCACGAAAGATGAAACTTGACACCCCACACAAACTTTATTATTTCGTAATAAATATTATAATATTGTTAACAATTTTAATCTGCATGTCATCGAAATATCCCTAAATAGATACACAAATTATGGATAACTATTTCGTACATCCATACCTGCGGAAGCGCCCCATTACTGTCGCTTGTCAAGATGTTGAAAATATAGCCTATGTCACCCAGGGATAGTGTAGCTTCCCAACAGTGAAAGAATTTTTCAAATCGGTTCAGTAGTTTCGGGGCCTTATTCACTGCAAACAAACAATCAAATCTTTTCTCTATATAATATTAGTAAAGATTATTCAATTTAATTTAAAAGCCATCCTGGTCGGGAGAATATTATTATTAATATTTTGATTTCTTTTTTGCAGATTCAAAATATAATACAAAAACGTAAAGCACCACAGGTGACAGCAGAAGAGCCTTCCTACAAATCGGCTAAATACTAGCATAGGGCCAACGCGTCTGCTAGGAAAGGCCGTTCTTCCTAATAGGCGTAGGCATATTGTACGCCTACAAGACATTACTACAGCGGTGGGCTTGTAACCACCAGACCATGATAAAAATGAGCAGTCAGCGAAAACCATCGTTATCTGCCTAGCCAACTATGTTGCGATCGGCTTCCAGTCTAAGCGAATGCAGCTGAATACCAGTATTTTACTTGGAGCGACTGCCTATCTGACCTCCACAACCCAGTACCTGGGTAATACACCCCCTTTGTAAGACTGGTTCTGCGATTTGAGTCGACACTGGTTCTGGTTGAGTCGGCGAAAAAAATATTTCTTATTATATTTTTCATCATACCTAGGCTTAAACGTTTTCAATTATGTGTTTTAAGTAGAGATGCGGATATGTAGCGACACCTATCGGACAACTTGCTAACTAAAACTAACGTTTCCTACATCGCGCTATTAGAGTTTTCCGCGACGTTAGCAAGTATACAGGAAGACATTTTTTTCACGTTCCAAATTTTTCAGACACCGTTTTAGAAAGATGAATTAGTATGTAAAATTTTCAAAATAAAATATTGTTTAGCCCGGAATTTCCATTTGGCATGGTGAAAGTATGAAGGGAAAATTTGCAACTTACGTTTGATTGTTATCAATGTTTGGGGGCGGGGCCAGGCGCAGGAGTCGGGTCATTTACATTTACTCTTTTAATACAACTATGTGATGCTATATCTTAATATTTTTGTTCTGAGTGATACTTTAAAGAAAAATACGTATTCTATTATTTTCAATAAAGATTATAATAATGTTAAAGTTTAGAACCTGATAAAAAAACCTGGTCGGAGGATCCTTTCTTTTCAATGGCTAATGAGAAACTTTACACCCTGTTTCTCATATCTATAAAGATGTATATTGTAATTTTGGGTTTGTTGCTCCTTACAGCTGATTTTTCCGTTATGATAGTTAAAAACTTACCTTGACTGCCTCGTTGATCTAGTGATCGTAAAAGCGCGACTGCTGAGCATGTGGTCGTGGGTTCGATTCCCAGGTCGGGCAAAGTGTTATTGGGTTTTTCTATCAGGAATTTCTCAGTAGCAGCCTCGGAGTCTGGATTTGTGCCCGGTTGATGGTAATAGGCTCGCTCCCTATTACATGGGACTTAAACATAAATGGCGAAATGTGGGTGTAGTAATGGGTTCACCTCTGCCTTACCCTTCGGGGATTACACGCGTGATGTTATGTTATGTAATTTAATTAAGAAATTGTGGGTTGGTTTGTTTTAGCAGAACTTACTTTTATTGAAGTAAATTATATCATAAGTTAATTATTACATAACAAGAAGCGATGTAGTACATAATTGTACTACATAGAAGGTGATCCACAAATCTCAATTTACCCGACCCGGGGATTGAACTTAGAACCTTACTCGACTGTTTTTAATAATGTGTATTGTTTGTGGTACATAATTAAGTGTATTATTGTAAATAGACAATTTAAATATAAAATAATAAATTGTTGAAACCAAACTGTGTTTTTATTTTTGACCGACTTCAAAAAAGGGAGTAGGAGGGAAGGGTTTGAAGTGACATTTCTCAGCTAAACTTTGTGTAGTAAACATTTTTTAATGGTTGATGGATAATGAGCGTAAAAGCATTCCGAATAGAATCGAATATTGCGTGATTGTTGACTGCCCCGCTGGTCTCGTGTCGACTGCTGAGCTTGGGGTTCTGGGTTCGATTCCCAAACCGGCAAAATGTTTTAAGACTTTTTCTTTATTATTATTTATTTAAACTTTATGCAACAAAACGGTACAAAGGCGGATTTCTTTACCAGTCAACCAAACCAACAACTCTGTACTTATGTTGTAATATAATTAGTACAATTTAAATATCGCGCGGAATTACGTCTGTAGTCTTAAAGCCTCGTATTCATGGTAAACATTTGTTTAGCAACATTGTTGCATAAACATGTTGCCGCGTTGCTGTCAACATATTGCGGGCAACACTTGTGTTGCTGTTGCGGAGTTGATCACGCTATGTTGCAGAGTACGCCCGGCGAGCGAAAACATCAGTTTATCAAGAAATATCTCCGTTCATAAACAACTGATCAACTGTTGCTAAACAAATGTTTACCATAAATATGAGACTTTACACGCAATTTTGAATTTATATCCATGAAATTGATCGTCAATACTGCTGATTTTTGTATGCACTGGGCCTTGCAAGACATGCCTAAATAATAGTTTATTAAATGTTCATAAATAACCATTTATAAGTCAGTGCGCAAACCTATTGATCGCTTATTATTCCGCACAAGTCGATATTGAATCGGTGGGAATCAAATTATTATGCTCAGTTGATGGACTATCCTAGATAATACTTATCTACATTAATAGTTGTAGAATAGAATAGAATTACCCTTATTCAAGTTTGTAAAATGTATGAGTGGGATTAGTTAACAGTGGCGGATCCGGGATTGTCGTTAAACATTGTCGTTGAGTAAATACAAAAAAACAAGCAATATTTAATTTGAAAAAAAAAACCTACTTTATGTAGGCTATAAATGCTTGCAAAAAAGTTTAGAGGCTTGAACACTGCGACATGAGAATTTTAGATATTAGATGTATGTACCTACTACTTATTGTAAACACATTTATTTTTTGAAAGACCGAGGTGGTAAGGTGAGACGAACGGGCAAGTAACTCCATACATGCTGTATGGAGTTTCTTGTCCGTTCTTCTCCATACGAAATCTTTTGGAATGGGCAACAAGATTTAATATTATCAATTTATTTATTTCTTGTAGGTAAATGACGTTCAAAAGTGCTTCTTAATGGTGTAATTGAAATAAATGATTTAAATTTGACTTTGACCTTGCATACCTCCTTATTAACAGCATAATTATACCTCTACGTATTGTCAAAATTCCGACCGCGCTAAACTCTGGAATCTTGGACTATTCAAAATCTAATAATTACGAAGGAATTTTTCCTAACCTTTTTGCTTCCATAGAAAAACAAGTTTCATTACAAGATCAGTCAAGAATTTTAATAACTGTGTGTGATCCTAATTGTCCATCAAATAAAGAGATAACATCATTGTTTTATATAACTCACAATCACCTACATACCCACTTTACAAACTTCATTATTTGCTTTGTAGACGTTCACATACGAAATATCTTTACTACGACCCATTAGATAAGTGAGGTGAGTGAAGAAACATTAGCCAAACAATGACCCAATTAGCGCGCGATGGAAAACTGCAACTTGTTATTCACAACAAGCGGCCGTGCATAGAGAACGTAGCAATCCGCTGGGAAATATCTGAATATCGATCGACCTTCAGGTTTCACTGTAACAGGACAAAAGTGTGGCATTCCGTCACGTCGCGGCTGTGATGACGTGGAGAGAAACGCGGCCAAATTCGCGACGATTCGTTTGACACAATGCCGGTTCATCGGCACTCATGTACCTACCCGTACCCGTCCGCAGAGCCGTCTTCGCAGGTGCGTGCGCGCAGGTACGACCCCGCTCCCCCCCCGGCCTCGCGGCCCCGCGAGCCCGCGCCCCCGCACCCGCCATCTTGAATTCCGCTCACTCAGACCCGCGCCCGACTCGCGGCTAGCACGTACTACACCTCCGCGACCGACCGATCCGCGACAAATTTGTGTTTTCAAGTGATTCAGTGTCATGTTGTGATAGTGCAGTGACGAAATGGAGTCGACGCCGATATGTCGGTGCCGTGTGCTCTACCTCGGCTCCGCAGTGCCGCAGCAGAGCAAGGACGGACTGCAAGGCATCCAGGAACCGCTGCGCGAGTTGTATCCGGAAAAGGGAGCGACGAGTGGCGGCATCGACTCGTGGCTCTCGGTGTGGTCCAACGGCATCCTACTCGAGAATATCGACGAGAGCGGCTCGCGGGTGGCGCGCTTCTTCCCGATCTCGAGCCTGCACTACTGCGCGGCGGTGCGGCGGGTCACCGTGGAGGGCGCGCCTCGGTTCCTGCCGCTGGACTCGCCGTTCGCCCGCGCGCCCGCCCCGCGCCGCCCGCCGCTGTTCGCGGCCGTGCTGCGCCGCACGCAGGGCATCAAGGTGCTGGAGTGCCACGCGTTCATCTGCCGGCGCGAGGCTGCGGCTAACGCGCTCGTGCGCTGCTGCTTCCACGCGTACGCAGACAGCTCGTACGCCAAGCGGCTGGAGGCGGAGCGCGCGCCCTCGCACCTGCCGCCCGATCAGGACGAGGAGCTCGAGGTGTACGACGGTGACGAGAACCATAAAGTCTGGGTCGGAGAGACTGAACGCGATGACGCCAGCGACGACATTCCGCACCCTGCGCGCGCGCCTCGACCCCGACAGATAGCGCGGCCAGCGTCCGTCCCTCCGCCACCACCACCGCCAGAAGAACCCAAGAAAAAGACCGCTACTGCTAAGAAAACGAAAAAGAAGTCTTCTGCGTCAGCGGATGAGTTATACGCTGGTCCAGCGCCAATGATGAACGGGCGCTCGCTGGGGCGCGCACCTCCGGCCTGGTCCGCCGCTCACCCGATGGTGTTGGTGGCCCACCCAGCGGCCACGCTGCCTCACGCGCGCCCGGCTACGCTGGGCCACCGGGGGCGGGTGCCGGCTGCGCTGGCCGCCGGGCCCTTCCCGCCGGGTCCCGGTCGGGGTCGTCTGCAGTACGCCACAGTAGATCCACGACGTTCGAAACCTCCTCCCCCTCCAGCGATGAAGGCAGCGCAGAGCATGACGGGACTGGAGGCCGTGGAGGACGCAGGCGGCATCTACAGGAAGAAAGGCCACATGAACGAGCGCGCGTTCTCGTACAGCATCCGACAGGAGCACCGCAGCAGGTCGCACGGCTCTCTCGCCAACCTAAAGTTTGCAGCTCCACCCGAGGTGAGTCTTTTGAGATTATTTTCCAATATTTCTTTTTCTGCCGTTCAGTTCTTTAAGAACGGAAGACATTATGGATGTCTGTAAAGGATGTTAAAGACCGGGCGCTTCGAGGAAGGCACATTAAGGTCCGCATTCCACGGCAACCGGTACTGGTGCCGGGGCACAAACCCAGCTGTTACGCAAGGACTAACAAGTCTGATTTCCGGCTTCTTTTCCATCATTCTTAAATCTTAAACCCTGCCTTTATAAATATTCATTATGGCCCCATGGGCAATCGAAGCCCGTATATAGTAGGGTCAAGATAATAAAATGAGTGGCTACAGCAGCTTTCTCTATATAATTAAGTGGATTCGCTGACAAAGGGTCGAACTTGGCAGTCTCCTGTGCTATTACGTCATCGCTGTATGTATGTGTGTGTGATTAAGTATGTAGGTATGTAATTATCGTGTCAAGAGCGATTGCTTTGCTTGCAAAATCACTTTTGTAGTGTATGAAAATTCCAAGACTGATATTTTTTTGCAAAGACGATTATTTTTTTATGGAAAGTATAAGTTTGCAGTCATGCATGCCTTTGTTTACAGTAATTATTGTTTTGTAGAAAAAACTATAAAATCTTTTCCGAAATCAAATAAGTCTATAGGTACGCCACTATGTTTAGGTTATCTACAGTCGTCTTGGGTATGACACGGTGTCATTGAAACGACCTTCGACGCAGTAATTTAAACGTAATTTAACTGTTTTTCTAGAAGCGAGTAGGTAGCTATGTAGGTGAAACTAAAATATAAACATCACGAGTGATAATAAAAAGTGCAAGTAAGTGGGTAGACTAACATTAACGAATACTTATCATTTTTACGTTCTAACAACACGTCAGTCAATTTGAGTATTGAAACCACATCATGGGTATGTCTAAAAAGACGTTTTGTTATTTATTAAATTATAATCTTAATAAACTTTTATAAAAGCGAAAGGCATAGTCAAAGTCAAAGTCAAATCATTTATTTCAATTAGGCCAATATAAGGCACTTTTGAACGTCATATACAAAAAAACAAGTTTGAATCTAGTTGCCCCTTTCAAAAGGTAGTTTTGTATGGAGAAGAATGGGCAAGAAACTCCATACGTACTCTTTTAAAATCAACTACAAATGTTGATTATAAAAGAGTACGTATGGAGTACAATATTTGCATACAGAATCATACATAATGACACGTGAATACAATGTAGCTTATATAAAAACTACTAAATCATAACGTATAAGAAAATTAAAAATTAAAAGGTTAAAATATTTTCAAGTACCTATACATAGTGTTCACGTGTTTACAAATATTGGGACTTTATGACCACTTTTAACATTTCAGCCAACATAAAACAGTGTGTGACATATACTCACTAACCAAGAAATATCGAAAACAGCTTGACGAAAAAAAATAAAATATTAGACTGGGAGGTAGTTTATAGGGATTCCCTACGTAAAACCGAATGACGCGATGACGTAAGATTGAATCACACTTGCTTGAAAACGCTCGATAGTAAATAAAAGCGAAGAATTATGAACTCAACAGTTCACTACCTTGATGCATGAATATCTCGAATAACTATAAGCTCGAAACATCGGCAGCGCGAAGGTCCATTATCGTGAAACATCATTTCTCGAATGACCATCTAATCGATTTATGGATATAATATGAGGAGTTTTAAGGAAACGAAAGCAATTAGTAGATTAGGGATTAGCCTTCGTTTAAATAATAGAATCGGTAAATTATTTGTAATATCTTTGCAAGAGTGGAAAAATGTAGGTAGGCACAAAAAAATAGCTTTTTTAACCGCCTCATTTTCTTGTATACTTAATTAAATAAAAATATTATCGAATACTTATATTTAAATTCCGGTATTATGAAAGGATGGCGTAACACTAAAAGATATGTATGTGTAGCTAATTCATTGATGAAAATTTACGAAATCTGTCGGTCAAGACCAAATAACATTTACCTGCATAACTTCGTTGTGTAATACATACAAACATGCACATTTTAATTATGTTATTGACATTCTTCGATCAAATATCCTACCTGGGTACTGGTCTGAAAATGGTTATGTCTTTCAGACAAGCATTTCAGACAAACTGTCTTTATTTTTCGAAATTTTTGGAACAGGTCTTGGGTTCGATTTCCAGGTCGGGTAAAAGTGTTATCGAATTTTTCCATCAAGAATTTCTCAGTAGCAGTCACGGAGTCTTGAGTTGTGCCCGGTTGATGGCAGTAGGCTCGCCCCCTATTACATTGGACTTAAAACATAACTGGCGAAATGTGGGTGTACTAATGGATACAATACGCGCCACATAAGATGAGACTTGACATGCGACATTTAATGAGGAGTTTGCGCAGGTATGGATATACATAATTTATGTATATATTCAGGGATTTTTCGATGATATTTCGGTTAGAATTCTTAACAATATATCAATGTATTTATTACAAAATAATAAAGTTTGTGTGGTAAGTCAAGTCTCATCTTTCGTGGCGCATATTGTACACCTCTGCTTAATCCTTCGGGGATTACGGGCGTGATGTTATGTATGTTATGTAGTAATGATTCAATATACAAAGTCGCAAATAAATAGTGCTTCAATCATAGTAAATTGATCACAGTGATCTCACGACTTGGGGACGCTACAGTATGTAACGTGTTGCACAAATTGACAGTAAAACAATCGTAAGTCAAAGGTCGGTGAGTCACGCATGTTTATAGAAGCAATGCAATATAATCATTATTATATTTAGAACTAGCTTTCGACCGCGTCTTCGTCCGCGTAAAGAGAGGCAGAGGTGTACCCATTAGTACATCCACATTTCGCCAGTTATGTTTAAGTCCCATGTACTAGGGGCGAGACTATTGCCATCAACCGAGCATAAAACTAGACTCCAAGGCTGCTACTGAGAAATTTCTCATGGAAAAATCCCAATAACACTTTGCCCGACCTGGGAATCGAATCATGCTCGAGCAGTCGTGGTTTCCGACTACTAAACCAACAAGGCATTCGGAGAAAGAAAGAATTTACCAGCAAAATAACTGTTTGGAACGCTCTAACAGCATTTTACCAGATTATTATTAAAATGCATCGTACTTTTAATTACCTAATTAGTGTAATTTTTCCTAAGTTTAACGTGTGTGTTCGAAAACGTGTGGAATCCATACGAAAGTAATTGTCTGTCTGTCTGTCTGTTAACCTCGTCACCGCAAAATTACTGAACTGATCGTAATTTGTTAACGAGTGTCACACCACCAAGTACGCAGGAGATATTGTAGGGCACAATTGTGTGCGCAAACATATGATAGGTGTACTCCCTCTTCCCTCACTCTCATAGTCCGATGGGAAGCTATCTGACACGACCGGGGAGAATCAGGCACAGGACCAACGGCTTTATGTGACACCACCAGATTTTGTATGGCAATAGCAAACGTGGCGTCACTTTTTGATTAACTCAATTGACTAACTATTTATTGATTTTAAAGCAACTAAAAATATAATGTCAGAGTAAATTGAAAATTTTTGGGCTAAAATAAAATGTTTGTTTAAAGGTGTTACGTCTTGGAAACTCGGACCCAATAGTCGGCACTGTTGCGCAGTGGCTGAGCGATTGGCTGCTGCGCTGCATATCGTGGGTTCGATTTCGGCACGGAACAAATACTTATTTGTATGGCCTACAGATAGTTGTTCCGGGTCTGGCTGTTTGTGTATGAGAGTTTATGTGTTTGTAAACGTACCATCGATACACAAAGGATTCCGATAATGGGGCAATATACATATAATTTAAAAAAAAACGGGGTTTTTAATGTTATTTTGACAGAATTAAACCCATTTATAATATAAGAAGGATCGTATAATAGACATGCGTCCTGTCTTTCAGAAGGCAGTTTGAGACTCAGTCCCTGCTATCTCCGCATGCATTAAAGAGTGAAGATCGTTCGCATGCAGTCGGTCGCGTGTCGCAACTTCTCATGCTGTAACATCGATTAGTCGTCAGCAGTCAAACCTGTTGCGACTTGTCGCTAACGCAACGCAACTGTAGTTTATTGAACTATATTATGTACTGGGAATCTTGTGGGGTAGGCAGGGGACCCAGCTTTACGTTTAACACACACAACACGCCTGTAATCCCCGAAGGGTTAGGCAGAGGCGTACCCAATTAGTACACATACATTTCGTCAGTTATGTTGGATTCCCATGTAATAAGGGGTGAGTCTATTGCCATCAACGGAGCACAAATCCAGACTCCGAGGCTGCTACTGATAAATTTCTGATGGAAAAACCCAATAACACTCTGCCCGACCTGGGAATAAAACTCAAAATCTCATGCTCAGTAGTCTTACTTGACTAACAAGGCACTCTCGTACCCATAACACTAGAAAAATTCTTAGCAACTTTTAAAAAATACATTGCCAAAATTATTACAAAAGTCAAATGAAATAACACAAAAAGTACCTACCAATGCCAGTCATACTATTGCCACTGTTTGCTAAAGTTATTTCAAAAGAAACCTTCGCCATTGCAAATATTGCAATCGGTACGCTAAATATCTAAATACGTAATATCTCATCAGACGTCACGTTTGCCGAGGCGTGACAAAAGACTTTACCTGCACCACAGATAATATAAAGAAAAGGTTTTATTAAACATTCAATGAATTTAAGAGACTTTAAAAAAAAAAACATTTTTAAAAAAGTTTTATTGGAAAAATGTCAAGTACATTTTAAGATTTGTCACAAAACAACTATATAAGTCAATTAGCTCCCCCGAATATCCCGCGGTTTTACTCGCGTTAAGTTAGATCTTTGATTAGTGCTCCGCTCCCGAGGGTCGCAGCGTTATATTATATATCCTCCTAACCTTCCTCAATTAACGCTTTATATAACACAAAAAGATTTTTTCAAATCAGACGAGTAGTTTCTGAGATTAGCGCGTTCAAACAAATAAATGGAACTCTTTAGCCTTACAATATTATTAAGTATACATTAATCAAGGGAGATTTTGTAATAGAAGAGCACAGTAATACTGATTTCAAGTTAAAACATTATATAATTTTGATTATGACACATGGGATTTAAATTTGTGCTTAGACAGCACTGTCTATGCGCACGCGTTGAAGTCTTTTGTATCAAAATTTCGTTGGGATGACAATTTGGCACATTTTAAGCAGTCATTACATTTGGCGCCTGAGAGCCATCTTGTTTTTTTTTAAATAAAAAATCTTATTAAGTGAGTTAATGTTTTTAGTTATAATGGATTATTGAAAAGTTTCTCAAGTAAATGTCTATTGAAAGAAAAAAAAAACACATTTTCTTTTGTACAGGATACAGAAAAAGATGACACTTTCGTACCTAGTTGACATTACGTTAAAATTGTTTATAATTTTAAAAGATTAGCTTTTCATTATTATTTTATACTATTTTATATATACTATTTTAGTTATTTATTTTGTAAAAACCTAATTGATAAAAGTATCCGTGGAGTTTCCTGCTCGTTCTTCTCCGTAACGATCTACCACGTTTTGCAACGAGCAACTAGCTTCAACTTTACATAATAAAAACTTCAGTTTTCATAACATCACGCCTGTATTACCCGAAGGGTTAGGCAGAGGTGTTCCCATCAGTACTTCCACATTTTACCAATCATGATAAAGTCCCATGTAGTAGGGGGCAAGCCTATTGCCGTTAACCGCAGTTTTCAAATTTTTAACTGAATAACGTTTTCCACAAGTAATAACCGTGAACGCAAACCAAATAACTTAATCAACTAACTTCATACAACACAGTTACACTGCACTACTCTACATAAAGGCCACGGTTCAGCGTGAGATACCCATTGTCAACTTTACCACCTTATCCCAACCACTAACTAAACGAAATTGACCCTTACACCTATCACCTTAAGAGTTAATAGAACTGTATGTGTATCGTGGTGTTAGGAATCTCACGTTGGTCGGACGGGTCAATGTTCCGATGTTACTTTTTTTTTTTGCGTTTTTTCTTTAATGGGGAGTTTGATTGAAGAGGGGATGTGATGTATTATCGGTGTTAGTTAATTGATAGGAGCTCTAATTGGTATTCTACTGCTATTATAAATGCGAAGCTATAACTCTTGGATCCGATTCCCAGATCGGGCAAAGTGTTATTGGGTTTTTTCATCAGGAATTTCTTAGTTGCAGCCTCGGAGTCTGACATGGGACTTAAACATAATTGGCGAAATGTGGGTGTAATAATGGATACACCTCTCCCTAACCCTTCGAGGATTTTAGGCGTGATGTTATGTTTATGTGCTATAATGATAATTATAATAAAGCTAAAGAGTTTTTTTATTTCTTTAACGCGCTAATTTCTTGGACTACCAATCAGATTGTAAAAATATTTTGTATATGACAGCCAGATTTATGAGGGATAATAACGGTTATATAACGGTCGTGATGGCCTAGCAGTTAAGGCACCCGCCTCTCATGCAGGTGTGGATTCGATTCCGGGCAAGTACCAATGTGACTTTTTCAATTCATATGTACTTTCTAAGGTTTATCTTAGACATTACTGACATTCCGTGCCTCGAAAAGCACGTTAAGCTGATGGTCCCGGCTGTCATTCGTGGATCTTTGACAGTCGTTACGAATCGTCAGAAGCTTGAGAGTCTGACAACCAGTCTTACCTAGGGGTATCGTATTACCCAGTTACTGGGTTGTGGAGGTCAGATAGGCAGTCGCTCCATGTAAAATACTGGTACTCTGCTGCATCCGGTGAGACTGGGAGCCGACTCCAACATAGTTGTGAAAAGGCTAGGCAGATGATGAGTAACGGTTATATACCATCACCCTACGACCCATGGGAGCAGCGCAGTGACCAAAGACGTAACTAAAAGCGTGAGAAAAAAACCACGCGGACGAAGTCATACGCAGAAACTTGTATTACCTTCACAGATGTTAATGATATCCAAGATACACTTAACTAAGAAAGTACATATGATTTGAAAAAATCACACAAATATTGTTAAATACGTAAACATCACGCCTGTAATCCCTGAAGGGTTAGGCAGAGGTGTACCCATTAGAACACCCACATTTCGCCAGTTATGTTTTAGTCCCATGTAATAGGGGGCGAGCCTATTGCCATCTACCGGACACAAATCCAGACTCCGAGGCTGCTACTGAGAAGTTCCTGACGGAAAAACCAAATAACACTTTGCCCGATCTGGGAATCGAACCCAAGACCTCATGCACAGCAGTCAAATACATGCGACGAGACGAGTGTATTGTTAAATACATTCGTTAAAAAATTCGTAAAACTTACGAGATCCCGGCTTCTTGTATCAATGCGTAAGAGTTGGTAAAGAATCTTTCAATCATAGGCTTACAGTGCGAAGTTTCTTTACCTGGCTATTCAGTCTCGTCATTGTCCATCGCCCCCAACAAAATCTCAATGCATCTGTTCAGTAATTATCACTTTCGCTGTATTTCATAATTTCATAATGGCGCGCATATCTCGATGTTGTTACCAACGTATAATTATAGGCGATAATTGTTATTCGTTCCGTGCCAGCAGACTGTCTGGCAATATGGTGATCTAGATTGTGAAGAAAATATATATTATGTTATTTGATTAGTTGTTAAAATGTTCTCGTTATTAGAAGAAAGAAAGAAAATGGTTTGAGTTTAATTGTTATTCACATTTTTGTTTTCAATACATTTAAATTATATTTTAAAATATTTAACATAACATAACATCACGCCTGTAATCCTCGAAGGGTTAAGCAGAGATGTATCCATTAGTAAATCTACATTTGCCAGTTATGTTTATGCCGCACGTAATAGGGGGCGACCCTGTTGCCATCAACCGGGCACAAATCCAGACTCCGAGTAGTTTTTGAGGTTCAAACTAACCCCTTACTAAATTTCATAAAAATCCATTCAGTAGTTTTGTCGTGAAAGCGGGATAGACGCATAGACATGGTTACTTTTGCATTTATACTATTAGTACGGATAGTATGGATAGTAGTAAGATTACTACTATGAATACTACCTGCCTTCCTACTGACTGCCTCGTTGGTCTAGTGGTTGCATGCGCGACTGCTGTGCATGAGGTCTTGGGTTCGATTCCCAGGTCGGGCAAATTGTTATTGGGTTTTTCCATCAGGAATTTCTCAGTAGCAGCCTCGGAGCCCGCTTGTGCCCGGCTGATGGCAATAGGCTCGCCCCCTATTACATGGGACTAAAAACATAACTGGCGAAATATGGGTGTACTAGTGGGTACACCGCTGTCTAACTCTTCGAGGATTACAAGCGTGATGTTATGTTATGTAGTAAGATATAAAGCCATTTCATTACCAAACTGCCAACAAAAACAAATATTTTAAAATTAAATAGGTCATTGTTCACACATAATTGTGTGGCATCGAGAGTTATTAGCAAAGTAACAAGCTATTGTTTTTCCCTCGGTCGCGCTCGGCCGGCGCCGCGCCGTACTTACTTGTCGAGCGATGCCGAAGAATAAACAATACAATGTTCTTCTATTTGAGAACTATTTGACGTTTCCGCGTTTTAAAGATTGTAGTAATTATTTGTTGATCTAATTAATACTACCACAGAATAAAAAACGTAGATGAGGCGAAAGGAGTATGTAAAAATTGTAGTAGGTGGCGTTCTATGGTTTCTGCCTACCCCCATGGGAATAAGGCGTGAGTTTATGTAAAAACTGTGTCATAAAAATATATTTTTTTATAGAATCATTGTCAGTGGTGTCTTGATGGCCCAGTGGTTAAGGCGCCCGCCTCTCATGCTTGAGGTTGTAGGTTTAAACCCGGGCAAGTACCAATGTGTCCTATTCAATTCATATGTACTTTCTAAAGTTTATCTTGGACATCACTGGCGTCGGTGAAGGAAAACATCGTGAGGAAGTCTGGAAATATACAAATCTAGTACTGTTCCATTCAAACCATGTCAGAGGCCCTTGAGACGGTTTAGAAACTCTGAAACACGAGGTATTTAATAAGAAAACATCTTGTACACTCTAATACACAAACACAGACACACCACACACACAAACACACTCACGCTTGCACACACACGTGCTTACTTTTAGTTTGCGCTCTCATAGATTTAGTTCACATCTGTATTTCTTAATTATTAGATTCAATTTAATTAAGTTGCTAAGAAACATGTAATCAAGTTAAGGGAGAGCGGCCTCTCCTGGCACAAGTGTTTTCATACTTAAAAGGAGAGGTCAACCTCAATTTTGTTGAACCAACTTAGTTGTTGAATAAAATATTTTTCATTTTCATTTTTCTTGTACGTTACTTAAGTACGTTTACTATTATTAAAGAAAGCGTTAAAAAAATATGATAAACATAGGTTTAATGCGCACTTAAATGTAAATGTTTTCTTATTAGCAACGAGGCGTTATTACACGACGTTTAGAGTTTCAACAATACGACATGTTATGTAGTGACTAGACATTTACTTTTATTAAGTAACTAGCTAACCGCCCCGGCTTCGCACGGGTGTACATGTGGGATATCAGGTTCTTTAAATAAAAAAATCGTCTTCAAATTCTTCTTTTATTTTATAACGTCATATCATTTCAAATTCTTCCTTCCACTCTCATTTAAAATCGTTCTTTCCACCTCTCACTCACGCATAGCATAAATAAAAGCATATAAAAAAATTAGGCTTCTATAATAACAATACCATATTTATTTATTTTTAAGGAAAGCTTACAGATTAATAACAATTATAAAAATCTTCTATATTGATGCTATATCTGTACTTACCGTTAGAGAGAGGGCTCTTACCATAAACAAAAACTCTAGGTAGCTATTACTAATAATGAAAAAGCACATAAAAAACCTAAATGGCCTACAATAAGTCATTGTCACACACAATTAATCCAGCAAATCAGAGGTTGTTCGCTACTCGCTACTACTGTTCAGTCGCAACGTGTGTGTGTTATTAACATATCCATAACAATTCTGTCCCATAAAACAAAAGTGCGTAACTTTCGTACAATTAGTGTTAACTGAGTGGCTTGTCAATCGATGGCTAGGGCTGACAAGTTTTGTTTTATTTGAATAACATTTAATTGAATTAGTAATAGCCGAGTGGTTGAGGCGCCTGCCTCTCATGCATGAGGCTGTGGGTCAATCCGGGCAAGTACTTACCAATGTGACTTTTTCAATTCATATGTACTTTCTAAGTTTATCTTGGACATCACTGGCATCGGTGAAGGAAAACATCGTGAGGAAATCTGGACTTATACCAGCCTATTACCACTCAAACCATGTCAAAGGCCCTTGAGGCGGCTTAGAAACTCTGACCTTAGGGCTTAAACATAACTGGCGAAATGTGGGTGTACTAATGGGTACACCTCTGCCTAACCCTTCGTGGATTACAGGCGTGATGACGCGCACACGGTAAAGAAAGATCACTGATTTCGTTCCGTGCCTCGGATAACACGTTAAGCTGTCATACGCGGATCTTAGGCGTTATGTGTCGTCAGAAGCCCGAAAGTCTGACAACAAGTCGTACTAAGGAGTATTGTATTACCCAGTTACTGGGTTGTGGAGATCAGATAAGCGGTCGCTCCATGTAAAATACTGGTATTCAGTTGCATCCGGTTAGACTGGAAGCCGACCGTTAGCGGGTACTTGTTCCAGGTCTAGTTGTTTGTTTAAGTGAGTTTATATGTTTGTAAACGCATCCACGATACAGGGAAATTACTAACATAACATCACGCCTGTAATCCCCGAAGGGTTAGGCAGAGGTGTACCCATTAGTACACCCACATTTCGCCAGTTATGTTTTTAGTCCCATGTAATAGGGGGCGAGCCTATTGCCATCAACCGGGCACAAATCCAGACTCCGAGGCTGCTACTGAGAAATTCCTGATGGAAAAACCCAATAAACACTTTGCCCGACCCGGGAATCGAACCCAAGACCTCATGCACAGCAGTCGCGCGTGCGACCACTAGACCAAAGAAAGAACTGTTACGTCTTTTTTTGCAAATCAATAGTTGCGATACGGTTGACACCCCTGCAGAGACCAATCAATCTAGCGGTGCGGCCGCCACAGTTCTGAACCGCATTGTTTAACAGTTCACTACGCAATGATTAACGTGATGTTTTCCTTATAACCACTCCACAATGGCCGCCCGCTAGTCTGGGAATTGTTTAGTGTGTCAGTCTGTTACGATGCGACGCGACGGTGACTTTAATGAGTAATTAAGAGAAAAAACGCATCAGGGTTGTTTGTTACGGTGCGAAAAAGGGAATTTTGTTGGCAGGTGTTGAGAGGAATATCAATTCAAATTCATTTATTGCAGAACCAGTCCATATTCATGTGTTTAATTTATTAAAAATTAAATTAAGAATTAAATAAAATTAATTATACTTCCTTCATGTTCCTAAACGAGTGCTGTCAGTTAGGATTGATCATCTCTTGTCATGGCTTACGAGTATTTTTTTAAATTGTTTTATATTCACCTTCATTGTTTTCACATATAGAAACAAACAAACTTATCTGAGCGACAATTCATGACAAAAAATGTAACAGGCATTTTTGACAGATTAAGACTGAGATTAGAATGTGAACGTTTTGAAAGTTACTAGAATTGGAAGGCATTTATTCAGTACTAGCTTTTGCACGGGACTTCGTCCACGCACAAATAAAATATAGCCTGTGTTACTCGCAGGTTATGTAGTTTTCTAATGGTGAAAGAATTTTTAAAATCGGTCCAGTAGTTTTTGCGTGTATCCATTACAAACAAACGAACAAAAATACAAATTTTCATGTTTCTAAATTGAATGCAAGTAAAAGTTTGTTATGTTTATGTTTTGTTTTGTTTTGATCAAAAGAACAATTGAGATTCAAAATGTATTCTGTTCAAGGATACTTGAGATTCTAAAGGGTCTCATCCATTCGGTCCATCCAAGAAAACCTCATACAAAAGTTATAAAAAGTGTTTCGAACACAATCTTTCAATATTAATATTGTTATATTCTACATTCCACATAATATTGTTATTATAATATTTTTTTATTAGAAGATCATACATAAAATGTCGTCTACTAAATCTGTGTGTTAGTTAATAATTGTATAATGTTTAAATTATACAATTTATGTCCTTCATAACATTCTTGGCTTTGACCTCGCTCAGAATTTCGTTACACCATCTTCGGAATTAGAATAATGTTTTATCTGTCTAGAATGTTATAGTCCATTTCAAATTGAAGTGTGGATGAAAGCACTTTGAGTCCTTTTTCAAGTAACAATGTAACTACAGGTTTCATTAAACATTTTCTGATGTCATCATCATTTCAGCCGAATGAGGTCCACTGGACATAGGTCTCCCCTAAAGATTGTCACAATGACCGGTCCTACACTACCCGCATTCAGCATCTAATATTTTTCTTTTTCTTTTCGAGTCGTTGATGTCGGATAATCCACTTGTTTTTTTCTATAGTTTTTGGGCCCAGTAGGTGGCCATGTTAATCGCGTCTTCAGTAGCGTTGTTAACCTTTTCTAAAGAGCAGTTGTAGAGTCTTTCGGTCTTTAGGTTTTTCCATCAGGAATTTCTCGGTAGCAGCCTCGGAGTCTGGATTTGTGCCCGGTTGATGGCAATAGGCTCGCCCCCTATTACAAGGGACTAAAAAAAACATAACTGGCGAAATGTGGGTGTACTAATGGGTACACCTCTGCCTAACCTTTCGGGGATTACAGGCGTGATGTTATGTATGTAAAATGGAGTACCATCTTTACTCACACACATTTTTACTACGCACACTTAAATCGTGTGAAAGAATTTGTAAATGTAAATCAAAGAAAATTTGTTCGAACGATTAAACTTAAAAGATGAATGTCCAAACATTCGAAAGTACTTAAAAACCGTGTCGAAATAGCTTCAATACACTTATTATTTACATAACAGCTGACCATTAATTTTTACGGGTTTGTTGATGCCATCGACATGAGAGTTTCTTTGCCATCATTTTTATTTCTTAAGTGTAGTGTGAGAGGTTGTATAGCGCTGTAATTGTGACTTTCGATTGAAAGTGATCGTTTTTAATTCTTGGCTGCAATGTATGATGTTAATTTTTCTGGTTATGGTACATAACTGGCGAAATGTGGGTGTACTAATGGGTACACCTCTGCCTAACACTTCGGGGATTACAGGCGTGATGTTATGTGTTAATTTTTCTGGTAAAATGACTTAATATGATACAATTGTAATACCATTCTATTATTTTTGCTTTAGCACTCTCTCCGTGACTTCTTTAGCGTGATTTTTCTAACGGATCCCTAATTTTTTGATTGTAAAATATG
Source organism: Hoplodrina ambigua (assembly GCA_949774945.1). NCBI lineage: Eukaryota > Metazoa > Arthropoda > Insecta > Lepidoptera > Noctuidae > Hoplodrina > Hoplodrina ambigua. The sequence goes on from OX458984.1 coordinate 1,259,716, forward strand.
GCCTATAAAGCACTCAGTGATAACGTAGCTTCCAATTACATTCAAAATCTTTCCAAATCGGTTCAGTAGATCCAGAGATAACCCCCTACAAACTCACAAACTTTACCTCTTTATAATACTAGTATCGAAGTATAGATTACGAGGCAAAAGCGTTATCTAGTAGGGATGTGTCCTGGGTTAAAACAACAAGATTCTAATTAGTCCGTCAGTTAGATTATAGAAAAATACTCGATACGTATTTTTTTATTTGTCCATACGAATAATATTGAACAAAAATACAGCACATTCAAATTCAGGAGTAGGGGCTCGTGACGTCACTCTTTAGTAAAAATTTTACGAAATAATGACGTAGCGCGAACTTTCGCCGCTCTGTAACTTTGTTATTTTAAGTTTTAGAAGCAAAAGAAAAAATACGTATCTACTATTTTCTGGTGTTCTAAAAGATGGACTAACTATTATTTTTTAGTCATCATCCCTATTCCTATTTCAAAAGTGAACCAATATAAAAGATCTTTAATATAAGAAGAATATATTATACTGGGCCCTTTTTTTTTTTTTTGGGTTTGGGTGGGGTGGAAGGGACTGTCAGGCTTTTACTGACTAAAAACCCACCCTGTTCCTTCTGTTGCCCTTTACGTTCCGGAGCCACGGTATCCTGTTAAGACGTCCCGCAACCCCGGCAGGCGTTGGCCCCGTTGGGAGCCCCGTCCCTGTGCTGACAGCTCTTTGAGGCGCGCGCGAACAGAACGCGCCGTCGACCCGGGCTTGGTCCTTGATCGGACGGCGAGCTACCCATTACTCCCCGTCCGCAAGCCCGCGCCTACGGTGGCCGGATGTCGCCTCGCGACGTCCGACGCCCTGCGCGTCTCCCGCGGCGGCTGGGGCGTGAGGTGGTTCTCTCCCTCACGCGGCCCGCCTCCTCCTTCGCTAGCATTACTGCTTCGCAGAAGCAGGTGACTGCATCCCATTCCCTCTCGCCCCGGAGCATGGCCTGAACCAGGTCCGGACGCGAGAGGTCGCCGCCGCCTATCGCCTCCGTGAGGACACGGCGGTGCTCTACCCAAGCGGGGCAGTCCTGCACCGTATGCTCCACCGTGTCCTCCGGGCGATCCACACAGTGGTGACACCCGGGCGTTTCCTCCCGCCCTATCCGACACAGGAACCTCCCGAAACTACCGTGTCCGGTGAGGACCTGCGTCAGGCGGTAGGTGAGGACGCCGTAGCGCCTCTCCAGCCACTCCTCAAAGAGGGGTCTTATCGCCGCGATTGCGGCGTGCCCGAACTTGGGTTGCGACAGTCGCATCTCCCATTCCGCCATGAGATCGCACCGGAGCTCACTCCGCAGTGCCGCGATTTGCCGCGGCAGCGGGGTTTCACCCCGGCGCTGCGCGTCCACACGCCACTCGTAGACGCGCTGGAGGACAGTTGCCTCCAGATCCCACGGCGGCAATCCGGCAAGGAGGCTTGCCGCTTCGCCGGAGACCGTGCGATATCCCCGGATCATCCGGATGGCCATGACCCTCTGGCATGCCACCAACTTGGCTGGTGGCCGCCGCCTGATGGTAGGGGCCCACACAGGGGCCCCGTAGAGGGCCATGGACCGCACGACTCCGGCGTAAAGCCTCCGGCAGGAGGCGCCTGGTCCCCCGAGGTTGGGCAGGAGCCGCCAAAAAGCAGCCCCAGCCCTGTCCAATCGCGGAGCCAGACGTCGGAAATGCTCCTTGAAGCTCCACCGGCTGTCGAGGACGAGACCCAGATACTTCATCGTCGCCTCGACGCCGATGTGAACCCCTCCCACCGTTATTTGGGAACCCGACGGTGGCGCGTTCCGAAGACCATGAAAGCACATGGCCTCGGATTTGTGCAATGCCACCTCGAGTCCCAATTGCCGGATCCTTTCGACGACTGTCGCAACCCCTCGCGTCGCTAGGTCGGCCGCCGCCTGGTGCGACACTCCCTGTGCCAGGACGAGCGTGTCGTCAGCGTAGCAGACCACGCTGACGCCGTCAGGGAGGTCAGCGCGCAGCACCCAGTCGTATCCGATGTCCCACAGAAGCGGTCCCAGGACCGATCCCTGTGGGACACCGCACGACATATACTGGGCCCTTACGTTTTCTTTTTTCTTTTACAGTTTTCAAATTTTTCCACCAGGCCTCTGTTGACAGCGGTATAAAAATTGTAAATTTTCAACATTTTCTGTTGGTTAATACAGATAATTGATATTTAGTTACTTAACTGTAAAAATCATTGCATTAAGGTCATAAACCAGAAATAATGTTTTGGCAGATTGAGACTCAGATTAGAATGTGAACGTTCTTAAAAGTACAAGAATTGTTCGCCAGATCGACACATCTGTCGTCACCTCAACTACGAACCGTGAAGATAAGGAGACGCCTTGATCACGTTCCGTCACTTTCTCGCTAACGGGACCCGAACCCGCTTCTGTTGCGAAAACCGCAGCGCTAAGCACTATTGCGTTATGTCGCTTGGTATGAAAAACTACAAAATTTTGTAAGTTAGTTATTTTTGTGCCAAGTCTGTACAAATAAATAAAATTTAAGTGTCTGTTTGTATTCCTCATGAATCTGGCTATCATATACAAGAAGTTTTTTTCCAATACGACTGGTAGTTCTAGAGATTAGAGCGTTTAAACAGACTAACAAAAAATAAAAATTTCTCCTTAGCTTTATTATATCTTAATATAGGTATGTATATAAAATACGCGTCACGTTGTTTGTCCGCACTCCTAAACTACTTAACCATTTTTTATGAAATATGACTTGCTGTGTGTAATTTAGTCAAACTTAAAAGATGAGGCGAAAGGAGTATGTAAGGATCGTAGCAGGTGGCGTTCTGTAGTTTCTGCCTACCCCCATGGGAAAAAGGCGTGAGTTTATGTATGTTATAAGATAGGATAGTTTTTATCTCGATTATTGAACTCAATATCTTTACTTCAAGCCACAGCAACGCGTGGTTGAGTTAGCCAGTTAGTATATAGATTTAAAAATGTAATTTATATGTATTTAGAACGAATAAATGATAGTACAGTCTTGATACTTAACAAAGATTATAAAATACTTAAATTCATATTCTTTTCATATAAAAAAAAAACGATTACTCCACATAAGTATTCATTAACCACATTCATCAAGCTATTGCTTATTCATAACTTTACATTACTATTTAAAATTAAACCCTATCTCAATGAGCAGAAAGTCTCAATTCGTAGACAGATGTGGTTATCTTTGCAGTCGCAAGCGCAGCGGGTTCGCGCATGCGTAGTTGCGCAACAGCGCTGGTATGCGCTGCAAACGTGCTCTAAATATAAGTAGGTATAGTTGATCTGGGTGTTAAGAAAAATGTAATGTAACAGATCTAATGCAACGCGCTAATTTCAGTAGAATTGGAAAAAATCTTTTCGTATATAATAGCCAGATTTATGAGAAATAGTATAAGTATATGTTGGTCCTAGTTTATAGGGCGTCCGGGGGACGTCCGGAATGGGTTGTCAGAAACAGTCCCCAGGCTCTTTTGCTGTCAGTTAGCGATAGTACAAAACAAATCTTAGTTTGAAATTTTTTTTTGTAATATTTTTTTTCGGAGGTCTCAAAAAAATCTCTATTTCACTCAAATGTTTGGGGTTTTTGAAGTTGTTGTCCGGCGTCGGCCATTTAAGTGTTGGCAGCTCTAAGTATAAGCTATTTAACATCACGCTATGACCCACGGGAACAGAGCCAGACAGTAACCAGAGTCGTATCTCAACACATAACATAACATCACGCCCGTAATCCCCGAAGGGTTTGGCAGAGGTGTACCCATTAGTAACACCCACATTTCGCCAGTTATGTTTTTAGTCCCATGTAATAGGGACTTCAACACATGGGTATCTTAACACATGAGAAAAAAAAACGCCATAACTCTTTGCCCGACCTGGGAATTGAACCCAAGACCTCATGCTCCGCAGTCGCGGTTTGCGGCCACAAGACCAACGAGGCAGTCTACATACATACATACATACATAGTTCTAATATAACTGCAAAATTGCAACAATTTAGTTTCAATGTAGAAATCCACATTTCTAATCTGCACGTTTCTAAAACCTTTGTTTATGAAACACGTTATTATTTGGTAGATTAGCCACGTAATTATGCAAAAGTGATTAGCACTTAGCTCGCATTAATTATTATTGATAGCTGACTTCCTTTTTGTTGCATCATATTCCCTTTTTATAATAGTACTTATTAAGGAGATTGCGAAAATGTTGTTCGGTTTGCGATTTAGAAAATTTGTTGTAAGGTCGGTAATTTGTGAAATTTTGTTACAGAAAGTGGCTGAAACGTTACTATGTTATTAGTGGTGATTCCATTGTTTACAAACTAAACTAAAATAAGACTATAATTTATCAATGGTGCCGATTCCCTTGGTCACAAACTAAACTAAAATTAGACTATTTTCATCTTTTTCTGTCGAATAAAACAAGAAAGAGACTAATGTAAATAAGAGCTGTCAAATTTAGTCAATCTGACACATCCATACCATTATAGTTGACAACTAAAACGTGTGGATTAAAAATACGGAGAAGTTCAAGGCAAAACTAATTTGACATCTCTAACTTAGTTTTTTAATGTCACGGAATGTCACCGTCCTTTCCTTTCGCTGTATGTTAGTAAGAGATGTCAATTCTCTAAATTTAGTCTAGTTTGTGAACAAGGGAATCGGCACCATTTTCTATCCAATAAAACAAGAAAGAGACTAATGTAAATAAGAGCTGTCAAATTTAGTCAATCTGACACATTCATACAATTTTGACATCTTGAAACGTACAGATTAAAAATACGGATATTTTCGAGGCAAACCTAATTTGACATAATTACCTAATTCAGTTTTTTAATGTCACCGTCCTTTTCTTTCGCTGTATGTTAGTCAGAGATGTCAATTCTCTTTTAGTCTAGTATGTGACAAGGGAATCGGTACCGTGTTTGTTTCTGTGAATTATTTATTAGTGTGTTACGTGGAGTTTCTTACTTGTTCTTCTCCATAGAGACTAACGCTTTCGAACGAGCAACTAGCTTCAACTTTCTGACTAACTGTCCGATTCTTTGGCAATTCAAACGTGCCTGAAAATAATTGTATTGACGCTTAACTCGTATAAAATCTAAAAAATATATGATTAAATTGAAATTATATTTTTATTTTACTTAAGTTTTACTTAAGTCCAGTGACTGGATTGAATCTCAGACTGAATCTTGAAAAACTGAATCTCAGGAGTGGTATCCATACTTTCATAGCGATTTTAAACTTTAAGTAAATATTCATTCAAATATCCAATCCACACTTACGGCATACAGACACTCTGCAATAAATACTTTTATATATTATGTTCTATAGTTTAAACTTCTTGTCTATAGCCTCTCCTCCCAATAAAATAATTCCTAGTACAAGAACCTCCTTGGTCCTTGATACTCAAGTATCAAAACACACCGTGTACGATAATGCTAATGTCACGCAACTGGCCTAGGAATGCGGCGCCCAACTGTTCTAAATACAGCCTAGACTTGTATGCTGAGTGATTATCACCTTTATTTCTGTAACATTAAAGTCCATGTAACAGCGAGATTAGTCTAGGAATTTATGCTAAGCGAAAACAAGCGTTATCTGTGTAATGTTAAGGGCTACGTCATTGAGTTTGTGGTTATATATTTTATTTTTTTGTAGATAAAATTGACGGGTTTAATGTTGCCCCATCTATTTTTTATATTACCGGCCAGTACTTAATCTGGCAACATTTTTAACCTACTTGATTAAGTCTAAACTAACTCTGTTTTGTGGTCTCAAGGGTGACTGCTAAGCGTGGGGCCTGGGTTCTAATCCCAGTTTGGGCAAAGTGTTTTAAAAATATCTTAGTAGAAACCCGGAGTTTGAAAGTTGGTGATGTGACACTCCCGTGCTTTGAAAAGCACTTAAAGCTGTTAGCTCCATATGTCATTTGTAAATCTTTGGCAGTCGTTACGGGTAGTCAGAAGCCCGAAAGTCTGACAACCAGTCTTACCAAGGGGTATCGTATTACCCAGTTACTAGGTTGTGTAGGTCAGATGGGCATTCGCTCCATGTAATATAGTGGTATTCAGCTGCATCGGGTTAGGCTGGAAGCCGACTCCATTATAGTTGGGAAAAGGCTAGGCAGATGATGAATTAAGTCTTAGCTAAGCAAATAACAAACTTATGTAATACTGATATAATAGAGTTGAAGAGTTTTTCGTTTGAGAAAAAGATTTGGATGGATGTTTCTTACTCAACTTACTCAATCACGAGATATACAGGGTCATTGAAAATTTACCAGAAACTTGAAAAGGGGTAATTATACTGATGAGTACAATGACCCCTTTTCGGGTTTCTGGTATATTTTCAATCACCTTGTATAATAGTCTAGAATAGCAAATAGGCTACTTTTTATCCAGGAAAATGACCAGTTCCCGTGGGATAATAATGTTAAGTTTAAAGCGCACGAAGTAGCGGCCAAAAGCTAGTTTTAGTTACTTCTAAACGAATTTTATCGAGTTAGCAATTACCAATTAAAACTCAAGCATGCAGTTACAACACTATGCATCGCCAGCGGTTTCGGAGGAGGCGCGAGTAATTGTCATATTAAGCAACTTGTTAGTGCAAGCGATGAAGTAACGCCTTGGGAAGATTCTCTATAGTACGAGTTTAGCCTGCGACTTTCGTGAAGTAAGAGTTTTCCTTCAATATCAGTGATGTCCAAGATAAACTTTAGCAAGTACAGTCAACCAAATAGATATGTATGCAGTGTCGTCAGATATAGTTGAGGTTTTCTTAGAAACCGGTGGATGTGTTCAAATGTAATTTAATTATAAAAATGACACTAAACAGTTAATTAATTAAGTTTCAATCGAAGACTTCCATCGGTTTCTAAGAAAACCTCAACTACATCTGACGACCCTGCATACATACTTTGTTGACTGTACATAATTATGAATTGAAAAAGTCACATCGGTACTTGCCCGGATTTGAACTCGCATCCTCAAGAATAAAAGAATTTTTTAAAACCGACAGGTAGTTCCAGAGATTAGCGCGTTTAAACAAACAAACAAATAAACTCTTTAGCTTTATTAGTATATGCGAGTAACTATAGATTGCTTCAAGTTATTTTTTTTAACAACATCGTGTATTGAAGATCCTTGATAAATTATTGCGGTTTTAACTTGTAACATTTTTTTTGCATATTTTTAGTCTTTGGTGATGTCATAAACATTAAGTCTTTGTAATTTTGTTTCGTTCTGTGTTGTTTGTTAAAGCATGGTTTTTATGGCGAAGTTTTGTGGAATTTTCGGCATAGATAAAATTAATAATACGTCATTAATGTGGTAGAATGTAATGAGACAGTTTATGTAAACTTAACATAACATCACGCCTGTAATCCCCGAAGGGTTAGGCCACCCACTTTTGGATAGTTAAGTTTAAGTTCCACGTAATGGAGGCGACGCTATTGCTATCAACCGGGCTTAATCTAGACTCCGAGGCTGCTACTGAGAAATTCCTGTTGGAAAAACTTAATAACACTTTGTCCGACCTGGGAATCGAAGCCAAGACCTCATGCTCAGCAGAAGCGCTTTGCGACCACTAGACCAACGAGGCAGTCAGGTTTGACCACTTTCCTGTAAAAAAGAAAACAAAAACACAATCTCGTACTATTCTCGTACTGGTGAGAATTAAAAATCATCTGGCACATCCTATAATAAAAATAGTTTTAATGTAAACCCAGCTTAATATAAAAGGCTGTAACAAACCTGTAATTTATAATGAGAAGCCGTGTTTAACACAGCCCAGCACTTTGTTGTATAAGATTTCTACCGAAGCACCCAGGTTACCATGCAGCAGAGTACTTTGTACCTAATGTATTTAGCCGACGATAGTGAAATCAGCGGTTCTTTTAAGTGGACTTAGTTACTTGCATCACGTAATTTTTGCCAGTTTTAATTGGTCGTGTATGGAACCACAAGTTTTAATAAATTGTACCTATATAACGGGTGGAAAAAAATGTAACGAAGCCGAAACTTTTATGCTTTTTCTATCATTTAGATTATTTTGACTGCCTCGTTAGTCTAGTGGTCGCATAGCGCGACTGCTGAGCATGAGGTCTGAGTTGGATACCCACATCAGGCAGTGTTATTGGATTCAGGAATTTCCCATTAGGTGCGTTGGAGTCTGGATTTGTGCCCGATTGATGGCAATAGGCTCGCCCCCTATTACATGGGACTTAAACATAACTGGTGAAATCTGGGTATACTAAAGGGTACACCTCTGCCTTACCCTTCGGAGACTATAGGCGTGATGTTGCGTTCTTTTTCAAATGATGTCATAATGTCGATTAAGTTTCATTAAACGCTATAATATCTATTTGATTATAATAATATTGAATTATGTCTACTTGGGACGGATCAATTAAGGTTAATAGCTATACAAATTATATTTAGATTAAACACATTCTTATTACTTGTTTTGATAAATATGTTAACACGATGTTGTAATAGGGTTAATGAGAATTGACGATAATTTTGTCAGTTAGTTAATTGAAAAATTTTCGTTGGTGGCCCGTTCCAAACTGTAAATTTCTTTGGAGAAGATTGGGCAAGAACGAGTAAGACGGCTGTTAACATTCATTGCTGACAGAAAATATTACCTAGATTGTATACAGGGTAATTGAAAATATACCCGAAACCATAAAAGGGGTCATTGTACTCATCATTATGAACAACTTTGTATCTTTAAATATGTATCTTTAAATAATTATAATTCCTGATGAAAAAATCCAATAACACTTTATCCAATAACACAATAGCAGCCTCGGAGTCTGGATTCGTGCCCGGTTGGTGGCAATAGACTCGCCCCCTATTACATGGGACTTAAACATAACTGGCGAAATCTGGTTGTACTCTGCCTAACACATTAGGGATAAAAGCGTGATGTTATTTATTAAAGGTTTGTAGTAATAATTCTAGTATTATTCTAATACCTAATACAGTTGTACTTATAACATTTACAACTACAAGTTGTATTTAAAACATTTATTTTAAAAGAGTAAGGATGGAGTTTCTTTCTCATTCTTCTTCATACGAAACTACTAGTTAGATTCAATTTTTTAAGTATCTATTTTCTATTTTAATAAGGGGAATACACATAAAATTTGCCCGAAACACAATTCAATGCCTTCTTCGGGCTCCAGTCTCTCACAAATGTTTTTTATTTAAGACTAAATAAAATATAGCCTATGTCACTCGCAGATAATGCAGCTTTTTAATGGTGAAAGAATTTTTTTAATCGGTTTATTAGTTTTTGAGTTTATCCATTACAAACAAACAAAAATACAAATTTTTCCTTTTTATAATATTAGTATAGATTAGTTTAAGCACTTTCTGTACCTACCAGCAACATTTGTGATGAGAAATAAATCCATTTATTATTTATTATTGTTATTTGGAGATTATTAGTGACTAAGGACTCAATATTTTGTGATATTATTTCTTCTGATATTGACAGCTTCATTCGACCAGTTGGCCGCCTCTGTAGAAAACGATGTTTTCCGTGTCAACGACTTAAATCCACTTAAAAATCCATGTACAGTCTACAAAACAAATAGATATGCAGGGTCGTCAGATATAGTTGAAGTCTTCTTAGAAACAGATGGATGTATATTCAAATATTTTTTTTAAAATTTAAAATGTAGATAATAAACAGTTAATTAACTAAGTTTCAATCTTAGACATGCATAGGTTTGTAAGAAAACTTCAACTATACTGATGACCCTGGGTACCTATCTCCTTTGTTGAGTGTACATATTTATTCTGTGTGGTCGTTGGACCACGGCAACTGGAGACTCGACGGGCGGTGTGTACTCAAGATAATTCTCAGAAGAAGCCTTACAGCTTCCGAAGACAAAAAGGCGAGTTCTCACGAGTGATTTAAATATTTAAATAATAAAAAATAATGAGAGTTATGACATTCTTAATTAAATAATTATGCGTAACAGTAATTGCGTGTGATTTGAATTGTATGAAATTAACTGTAAAGAAAGAGAAAAAAAAATTGTCTGTTTCTTGAATTATTAAAAATCAAGATTAGACTCAAAACTGACTCTAAAGCTTCACACATATCAGATAAGCCACAGTTCCGGCACCGTCCCGTATCAGTGATAAATTATCCTTTCATACCTACATTCTCTATGAACGTGTTCACACTTGTCGGTGTCAGTGATGACACAGTGCTCTCAGTGTCAGTTCTGACTTGTTCATTGAGAATATATGAAAGAATGATTATCACTGATACGGGACGGTGCTGGAACTGTGACTAAACTAATAAGTATGTGTAAAAAACTCTTCAAAAAACATTAAAAATGTAACAGTAACGTAAGGTTGCCAGCAGTTAGCATAGATTATTATCTGATCTATATTTGTGCCAAATTTCAGCGATCTACGTTCAGCAGTTTAGCGTGAAAGATTAACAAACATACAGCCATCTTCACAATCTTCCGCGTTTATATAATAGTGGTTAAGTAGGAAGAACGTTTATAAATGTTTAATTTAGTTACACCTAATTTGTGCTTCTACTAAATTATATAAGTAAATAATTAATGCTGTTAAAGAATAAAAAAAATAGTTCTCCACTAGCAACGAAATGTTTATCACTGTGTTGCCAACGAAAATAATAAAAATCTTTTTCATTTTTGTTTAAATAAAGAATAGGGAAAATTAAAAAAACTTTTTCATTATATTTAAATAAGAATAGGGAAAATAAAAAAAAACTTTTTCATTTTATTTAAATAAAGAATAGGGAAAATAATAAAAAAAACTTTTTCATTTTATTTAAATTAAGAATAGGGAATATTTTAAAAAAACTTTTTTAAAAGCTAGCTTCTGCCCGCGTTTTTTCACCAGCGTTAAGATACGACCTTGGTTACTGCTCTGCTTCCATAGGTTTTAGCGTAATGTTATATAGCTTAGTCCTAACTAGTCCTTATGAATCTGGTTGTCATATAAAAAAATACTTTTCCCATACGACTGGTAGAACCAGAGATCAGGGCGTTTAAACAAACAAACAAAAAAAAAACAAGAATCTCGTCAGCTTTTGCTGTATTAATTAATTAAAAGTACAAAAATAGTCGGCCACTCACAGCCAGATGTTTATCGCTGTGTTACAAAAGCAAATAAAAAAAAAACTACTTTTTATAAATTGTTCAATTAAAAAAATATCTAAGGAAAAATTTAAATCTTAATTCTTGAAAAGTTTATTTAAAAAAATTCCTTATAATATTCTCCAGACCGATTTCGCGAGGAGCTCGTGGCTAAGTAATAACAGTCGCAGGAGTCGATCCATCAGGTTAAGCTACATTTGCCGGGGTTGATCCGTGGATGGGTGGCCACCGAGACTCCTCCGTGCCTCCGAAAGCACGTTAAGGCGTAGGTCCCGGCTGTCATATTTAATGTCGATCTTTGACAGTCGTTATGTGTCGTCAGAAGCCCAAAAGTCTGACAACCAGTCCTACCAACGGCTTTACGTACTTTTTGAGACACGATAAAAAATACCTAAATTAGGTAACAAAAACATTTTTTTTTTCCTTCCAGTAGGCAAGCTTTCTAAAACAAAAATTCAATTACTTTGATTTATACTTGTAATATTAGATATTAATTGTCTTAAAACCGGTTATGTGATCACAATCGCTATGCGTGGGAATGAAAGAATCGTTATCTAAGAGAGATGGAATATGAGCCGCGTGGAGTATGAATGTGAACTTTTTACTGAATAAAAATGACATATGTGTATACGTCATGTGGAATGTTGCCATATTTAGTTGCATTAAAAGCTCCCTCGATAAAAGGGCTATAAAACGCAGCATTTTTTCAAATTAAACCAGCAGTTCTAGAGATTACAAAAAAAACAAACTTCAGCATTAACACAATTATTGCTTCCGTCCGCGAGTTTTTTGATCCCCATTAAGTTACGTGTTTGATTACTGCTCGTCTCTTGTGGGTCGTAGCGTGATGTTATATAGCCTATACTATTCTATATAAATCTGCCTATCATATACAACAAGTTTTTTTTTACTGGGACTGGTAGTTCCAGAGATTAGCGCGGTTAAACACAAACAAATAAAAAAACAAACAAAACATCTCTTCAACAGTTCTTCAAGTATTGATATATAATATATACATAGATATAGATTTCTAAATCAATTTCAGCCAACACAGGTCTACTCTAGTGGCATATCCTATAGTTCCCTATTCCGCCTTCAAATACATAATAGTCATATCTTTAAGGCCATTGTAAATGCCAGTACCGTAACTAAGTATGTACAAGTAAGTAGTACTTGTATGAATGCGGCCTGCCTTGGAACACTGGTCGTCCTACCTACGAAACATGTTTGATGTTTGAAAGAATTTTGACGTTTATTTGACAGATGACGTAAATGTTTTAATTGTCAGTTATTGTCAGATGACACTTGACAAGCGTCAGTAATGGGGAGCTTGCGCAGGTATGGATGTATGAAATAGTTTTCCATAATAACATAACATCACGCCTGTAATCCTCGAAGGGCTAGGCAGAGGTGTACCCATCAGTACACCCACATTTCGCCAGTTATGTTTTTAGTCCCATGTAATAGGGGGCGACCCTATTGCCATCAACCGGGCACAAATCCAGACTCCGAGGCTGCTACTGAGAAATTCCTGATGGAAAAACCCAATAATACTTTGCCCGACCTGGGAATCGAACCCAAGACCTCATGCACAGCAGTCGCGCTTGCGACCACTAGACCAACGAGGCAGTTTTCCATAATTTGTGTATCTATTCAGGGATTTTTAGATGACATTTTTATTAAAATTCTTAAGTAAGTATAGCATCATAATAGTAATACCTGTTTAATTGTCAAACAATTTTGAAATTACCTTGAAATCTCCCGTCTCAAAGAGTACACACGACCTAAACATGTTTACTTAAAAATTAAATTACTTATCACTTTATGAAGTAATTTTGCCATTTTTTGTGTCACCATTGTTTGAAGTGTCACGCTAATTTAACTTGGCGCAAAGCTAGCTTTTCTATTTACATATTTAATGGAAAACGACTATATTATGTACAGTTAACAAACATACATAACATCACGCCAGTAATCCTTGAAGGGTTAGGCAGAGGTGTACTCATTGCTACACCCACATTTCGCCAGTTGTGTTAAGTCACATGTAATAGGGGGCGAGCCTATTGCCATGAACCGGGTACAATTTCAGACTCCGACGCTGCTACTGAGAAATTCTCGATGGAAACACCCAATAACAAAAAAAGTCAACAAAACAAACAGGTATGCATGATCGTCAGATATACTTGTAGGTTTTTTTAGAAATCGATAGATATCTGTTTTGTTGGCTGTACATAACACCTCTGTATAAAGGAATAGTTTGCGCAGCTGCCGAAATTGAGGCCCAGGCGTGAATCTAGGTGAGGCAGTGTTTGAGTTTTCTTATATGAAAATATTGAATGCTTTGTACAGAAATTGCGTAGACACATGCTTTTGCGATATTAGCTGATCGTTAAAGAAACTTTGTAATATAAACATAACACACGTCTGTAATCCCCGAAGGGTTATGCAGAGGTGTACCCATTAGTACACCCACATTTCGCCAGTTATGTTTAAGTCCTATGTAGTAGGGGGCGCGCCTATTGCTGTCAACCGAGCACAAATCTAGACTCTCTAGTCTGGGTATGCTTAGATGGTTCGGTCATGTTGAAAGGATGAGTGAAAGATGATTAACAAAAGGTATTTATATGGCAGAGGTGAGTGGCGACGCAGGGAGGGGTCGCCCTAGGAAGACCTACACTGACCTTATTGGTGAGGTCCTTCAGAAAGGTCAGGTGCGGAGTACTCGTAACCGGCGTGCTTGTACGACGAGATGTATGAACGTAGATGAGGCGAAAGGAGTATGTAAGGATCGTCTGCAGGTGGCGTTCTGTAGTTTCTGCCTACCCCCATGGGAAAAAGGTGTGAGTTTATGTGTATGTAAATCTAGACTCCGAAGCTGCTACTGAGAAATTCCTGATAGATAAACACAATAACAATTTGCTCGACTTGGGAATCGAAACCAAAATCTCATGCTCAGCAGTCGCGCCTTGCGTCCACTAGACTAACGTGGCAGCCAAGTCTATGTAAAGATGATTATATACCTAAATAGAACAAAACTTTCAGCGTCATTCAAAGGCCTATTTATAGAACAACGTTTCTGTGGCCGCCTGTTCCGGTTTCGCTAACCGTAGGCACGGCGGCCGGCCGGCGTGAATCACATCGTTTCCGAATTCTTAGATACCGTTACATTTTTGACCACAAATTCTAATACTATCATATTTTTTGCTAGGGTTACCTAAATTATGAAGTGACATGAAAAGACGAATGGATTCTGTTAAAAATATAATTTTGGTACGAAGTTTCTTGAGGCGGGTTGCGGTAGGAGTTAATTTTTAGAAATCGTCACGTAAGGAAAATGCGTAAAGCTCTTGCAGGCGATCCTTCCTCTCTTTTTCTTTCTATTATATATACGAGGGTGTGTGTATCGAGATTCGAGCAGCAAGCGTTGTGCGCGTCAGCTGTATAACCTCAGTTTTAAACACGTGTAGTTTTTTAATCTAAATACATACATACATAACATCACGCCTGTAATCCCCGAAGGGTTAGGCAGAGGTGTACACATTACTAATGTGTACACCTCTGCCTAACCCTTAATACCTAACTACCATTATAATTGTACAATTTTTTTTGACGGGCCTGTTGGTCTAGTGGTTAGTGACCCTGACTGCTAAGCCGGAGGTCGTGGGTTCGATTCCCACCCAGGACAAACTTTGTGTGATGAGCATGATTGTTAGTTCTGTGTCTGGGTGTGATTTATCTATAATATGTATGTATTTATAAATTATATAAGTATGTATATCAGTTGTCTGGTTGCCATAACACAAGCTCTGCTTAGCTTGGGATCAGATAGCCGTGTGTGAGTTGTCCCAAGATATTTATTTATTTTATTTAATTAATAAAAGGAAAGGAGAGAGCATATAAGGCATCAAAAAACTCGCACGCATCGCCGTCAATGACCCAAGTGCCCAATAGGCTGGCAGCATTTCCACGTTGTATGGTTTTGCTAATTATTCGGCCTTAGAAAAGGCCAGCACACTAGTCACGTCAAGAGTCAGTCCGAGCGATCGGACCCCATGGCCCTAGTGTTTCAACCCGAAACGCCTTAAACATTATAACTTCCAAGAACATTTTTTAATATATTATAGTTCTGACAATTTAAGTCCAGTTTTCCCCACGATGTTTCCTTTCACGACCAGTCAATGATTTCTTGATTGCTTAGCCTTTAATGGGTTTATGAAAGTGGCTATTTTTATACATTGAAGTGACTAAGCGCCATTGTACCCGGCAGACGTTGTTCGATTTAAACAATAACGATTTTATGCAATTTTATTTGTGAATCGTTACTTTCCTATATAAAAGTATCTTTATAAAGTTATAAACTGTTTTCTAGGAAGAGGTTTAATTGTAATATAAAGTTATGAAATAATAAAATTTCTCCCATTCTGAATACCGTAATCACATTAAAGCCTTTTTTTTTATAAAAAAAGACAACCGCCTTCAAAATCTACAAAATAAAAAATAACTTTAGTTTTGGAAGTCGGCGGCTTTGGTTTTGTTTGTTGTTATGGAGTTACTGCCACCGACTTTCAATCGTAAGACTTCCAAAGTTATTTTTTATTTTGTAATTTAAATCAACTTTTGTGTCAAAAAAAGAATCATCCAAATCAAGTCATAATTGGCGGAGTAATTAGGTAAAATATTATGAAATAAAAAAAAACCGCCGATTTGAAAACCTCTTCCATTTTGAAGGCGGTTGAAAATAATTACTCCTTCTGCGATTATAAACTATTTTTTTTGTAAGTTGTGTTAAATATTGTATTATAGTACGGAACACTTTGTATGCGAGTCCGACTCGCACTTGGCCGTTTTATTAAGCTAAATTATCTGTGTACCTTGTCTTGCTCAATTGGTAGTTTTTTTTTAAATATAGAACTTTCACTACCACTATGTTTGTAATGTCAATAAAAATATAAGAGAAGTAAATCTTAGTAAGATTTCACGTGGTATTGTGATGTCGAAGCTGGCGTGGAGTGGTCCATTGTGTAGATGTGAGATGGCCATCTTTTGTAGCCATTGTCCATCTAAACATTTGAGTTTCTTGAGTGTGTTTGTAAGTTATAGACATGAGGAAAGGGTTTAATGGGAGTTACATATTTCATTTTAATATTTATAATTCTATGTTAATTAATGTAATTGGACTTGTTCCGTTTTAATTAACTATATATAAATAAATAATAAATCCTTACCTTCCATTACACCCCATTGGTGCCAAATCCTTTGTTCACAAACTAAACTAAAACTTCTAATATTTAGCATATGTTATACAAAACTCTTTGGTGTGATTTGTAAAAATCTGTATGTATGTATGAACGTTTCTATCTACTTAACGGCTCTACCAATTTCGTTGAATCGTCATTAGATTCGTCTTGATGGCGCGAGTCAGTAGTCTAGTACGGTTCTTACAATATGGCGTATTTTTAACTGAATAGCGTTAAATAATTTATATTAATAAATAGCATCACCATACTACGAACATACAGGCTGTTAAAGCGTTAATAAGTTATGTAAAACAACTCATTGAAATTCATAAACCGGTAATTTTGTGGCACAGATAATAAATTTCTTCTGGCTGTATGTGCCGCACAGGTGGGCCACGACAAGCATAAATTAATGAAAAAATATTCATCTGCTTTGATTTTTAATTTATTTGATTTTATTTTATTCTGAAAGCTTACAATGAGAAAACAGATTTGTTTTAAATTAATTAGCTAGTAATTCTTAACGAATGAATAATAAAATAAATAGGGTTATATATAAATAGGGTAGGTTTTTTTAGTTGGTGATTTTTGCCTCCTATTACAAGGGACTTAAACATAACTGGCGAAATGTGGGTGTACGAATACACCTCTGCCTAACCCTTTGGGGATTACAGGCGTGTTGTTGTGATTTTCGAATTCGAACTAGCCATCGTGCGAATTTGCCTACTGTAAACGCAACGGGGCGATTATGTTCTTTGAAAGAGGTGTATTCTGAAATACTGTTAAACATAAAAAAAAAACAAAAAAAAAAAGCATTTATTAATTTATTGACCAGAAGGCCTACCCGGCTACCCCCATCTCTTAAAACCGTATTTTTCTAATATTACTTTTCCCTACGCACTGTGAGATTTTAAACGCTTGGCTCAGCGCCGAGAGTTAAAAATCCAACAACAGAAATTACAAAGTAATATTGAAATGGTACTGTTTTACAAGATGGCGGTAGGCCCCCAGGTATCGTATTTTATTTGATGATTAACCTCTTTTATGACAACCTCTTGAACGATGAGGATGTAATACTATACCTTGTATAATTAAAACAGTCGAATCGATCAAGTTTTTTTTTTTTAAATCCTCTAATTTGGTGTCAATGAACTTTGTAAAAAAAGAAAAAAAAAAGTAAGTCTGTCAAACGACTGTCATTAAGTATTGGATTTTATGGCTTGTTAAAGAAAGTTGATAATTTATTGCACTCAGCCAGATGGAGTAATCTTGGCCAATTATAAAAAAGCTGATGTAATATGCAGAATCTGCTTTTTCGATTGATTATATCGTTTCGTACATGAAAGGGCCTTTACCGTTGCTGTCTGTCTCTTTGTATTTTAACCATAATAAGCGTCCACACCAGGCATACTTTAATAGTTTCAGTGTTACGGAACTTATATCGGATATAGAGTCCAATCACATTTCGACGATCATTCTTAGTTTGCTGAGCAGGATGCGTAATTCGTCTTGAGTAGGGCATTTGTCTTTTTACACACCGTATAGTGACAGTTCGAATGACACTTGAGATGTTTTTTTTTCTTATCTGTGGTAGTTTATTTATTTGAGTGCCACAATGGCATAGACTAGAATTTGAAGCCCAGCATGGCGTGTTGCGTGTACACAGTGGGCCACTGACCCAGGAAGTCAAGAATGAATGAATAAAATCGGCCTCAATGCTTATCTCAAGTTGGTCGTGACAATCGATTGAGGGGAGTAGGTTACTATGGTGGTTTATGCTAATCGCAACTGTTTTCTGCTACCAACCAATAGCCATCTACATACCATAGCCTTCAATTGTGGTCAGCAGAAATTGTGCTGCATTCATTTGCAAGTCTAAATTACAAAGTAAGATATTTTTTAAATAAACTTTTAAATTAAATCATCACGCACATATTCTCTAATGACATATTTAAAAAAAGAAGCATTGAATATCGATGTTTGGGAGGGACCATCGAATGTCAATCGGTCAGTGACCTCGGTTTTGGCGGGAGAAACTCAACGAGTGAGATTTTTTTTTCTTTGCATTTTACTTTCTCGCGGCACACAAGTTTTGGAAGCTGCCAATGTCGCATCAAGAATTAAATAAACCAATGGAACGTGTAAATTTGATTTGACTCAGTACACTTATTGTTAATGTCGTGTTTATTTTTGATTTCACTGAAAGTTGTTTGATTTTGACACTTTACGATACGTATTTATTACTCACTTGCTTTTTCATACTAGACTATAGTTTATTCAAGATAACATAAAAAAATAACGTTATAATTTTAACGTTTTTCGATTTTAAGCTTGTATTAAGTGGGGTATTGTATGTGTTAACCCAACATTTAAAATCAAACTAGGATGATTGAATTACTTTTTCGTCATTATTTTGAATCTATACTATTCTATTATATTTTATAGGACTGTCATCCTCTTTTTGTAGCATTTATCTATTAGGCATAGAGTATTTTAATGAGGATGTAATTATGACTCATCCAGTCAGAGCCTCCTACCTAACTTAAATATTTTAATTATATACCAAAAAAGGCTTAAGACTTCACTATATCTACAAATCATTTATCTCTAGAGCAATTACTACAACCTACAAAACATTTTTTACCTACACCTGTCAAGTATATCATTTGACGTCCATAAGTAGATATCAATGGCAATAATAACCTACGTAATTACTGAACGAGATACCTTCTTTCTATCGGTCCCGTAATACTCTGTTATTTGAATGATTGAACTAAATGTAATGAGAGGCACTCAGCTGATTGTGTGAAAGCTACACAACCTTGAACGAGCGTCGCGACGTGAATGGACGAAGTGACCTAGAAGCGGCGCTGTCGAATTGTTGATAGGTTATAGCGGTGAATTTTTAAATTATGTCTACGCATAACGATTTATCTACGCATATTAGTAGTATGTGGTGATTATAAATATTAGATTTAGAAGTAGTTGTAATTATTTTTTGTTTTTAAAATTAGAAAATAATCAATTAAAAGTAAGGCCTTCTTGCAATAGACAAGGTTATTTTTTAACTCAGAGTTTGTTGCTAACACGGGCCCGTACTTAGTAACTCATTTTGAGTTAAGTTATTTTGTAACATAACATCACGCCACATAATCTCAGGTGTACCCATTAGTACAGCCACACTTCACTAGTTATTTTACGACTCTGAGGCCGCTGCTGAAAGTTTCTGAATTATGCCTCGTTGGTTTAATGGTCGCAAAGCGCGACTGCTGAGCATGAGGTCTTGGGTCGATTTCCAGGTCGGACAAAATGTTGAGTTAGTTGATATTGATTTTGAAAAGTCTTTTTTTTATACTGGTCTAATTGAAATAAATGGTTTTATTTAAATTTTTTTGGTCCTCCATCAGGAATACGACAAAACCTCTAGGTATTGTCATATTCCTGATTGACCAGTCCGTTCTTGAGTTAGCTCCGAAGTTACGAACACTATGCTTATAGCCGTTCATATAACTTATACAAGTGGAAGGCTATATTTTCCGATTACGGCTACTATGCGAGGCCACTGGCCTGCTATAAAACTATAATCTTTATTTACTATTTACACGTATTGGAATTCCCATATTGCTTTGCGATAGTTCGCGATATCGATATTATTTATAACTAGGTTTTGATCGCGACTTCGTCCGCGTACATGTCGGACCCCTGTTTCATCCCCTTAGGGGGTGAATTTTGGAAAATCCGTTTTTAGCGGACGTCTACTAACTATGATCTACCTCCGTGGCAAATTTCATCTTTATACGTCAAGCGGTTTTGAGTCAGTGCGTACCCTTTGCTTGTAGAAGATAATTATAGGTACATTTTTGACAACTAGCTGTGCCCACAGCTTTGGTTATGTGGACCTTAGTGTAACGTATTTAAGTACCTATAGAATATAATATAATAATAAATTTATTTCACAGAAAAAATTACACTCAATTACAAAGCAAATTACAATATGTGGTTCAATTACAGGACCAATGGCACTTCGTAACTTGATTCGGGAACCTCTGCATCCGAACTAGGTGTTAACCTGTATCTCGGAGTACAGTCCATCCCCTAAAATATATTGTACAATTTACAAGCCATTATGTATCCATTCTAATGTGCAGTTGCTTAGGTATGCAGGATGTATGGTGTATGTTAGGGTGACTGGTGTATGCGGTGTGTTGTGATTTGTGTGGAATACTATGTCATCATCATCTTAAATAGTGACGGCACGGTTCACACGGTTTGCACGATTGGCTGCTGCATAAGTTTGATTTTCCACTACTCCAAGGTAGCCGGTCGATCTCAACGCCGTCTCGACGACGAGCTCGTCGACGAGTACAGCTAAGACATTGTCTCTTAAAGAATAGCATAGCTGAGTATTTGATATTAATTTAAGTTTGGTACCTCCACGCGTTCCTAAGAAAAAAAGGTCTTGACAGACGGACAGTAAAGTGATCCTATAAGGGGTTATCTCATAGAGGTCTACTTCCGTTTTGGAACGAGCAACTAGCTTCAGCTTTCGGACTAACTGACCGACTCCTTGACAATTCAAAAGTGCCTGTAAATGGTCTAATTGAAATAATGTGTATGACTTTGACTTTGTATCGTTTTTAGCGATCGAGGTATCGTAGAAACATTCTGGAGGTGACAGTACCTATTACATACACTTTGGTATTGCGTGCTAACAACAGTAACTGTTACCCTGCACCTATTTTAATCAACCAATCAACTGCTTATGTCAATTAATTCAGCACGACTATGTTCGTATGTCACGCTTTGTCTCGGAAACATTATCGTGTCGCCATCATGGCCGCTGGTCGAAGTATATAATACATTTTATTGTTATTTTTGGAACGAGGAATTTAACGACACGGGTAGCGCAGAGGTTGAGCGATTGGCTGTGGCGCTGCGTGTCGCGCTTTCGATTCCTGCACGGCATAAATATTTGTATGGCCTACAGACAGTTATGTTCCGGGTGTGGTTGTTTGTGTTTACGAGTTTCTTGCTTGTAAACACACCTACGATAAGAATAATTCCTTTTGTGGGATAAAGTTTAATTCAACTAGCTTCAACTTTCGGACTAACTGATCGATTCCTTGACAATTCAAAAGTGCCTGTAAATGGTCTAATTGAAACAAATGTTTTGACTTTGACTTTCCCGGGGTCTGACGTAAAAAAACGATTTTGAATCAATTTTGAATTAGAAATCGGTACGATTCGTATAAAAAGTTTTGGTTTAATTTAATACGGCAAGCGCAATGCGTAGGTAAACCACTTACTAGTTATAAGTTCTTATTTATAACTGACTAGCTTTCGCCCGCGGCTTCGCTCACGTTAATTTAGAATTTGCCCATCAATTCGGCTTGTACTCTGCTTGAGTGCATGAACCCTTCATTTTCTGACACCCTAGTACTTTTTTTGATAAACCTTTCCACTCTGACTAATTCTACTGCCATATAGATTTACCTTTTTATGACATCCTAGTACTTTTTTTTCTTGGGTAATCGTAAATTGGTTGTAAAATTTCATGACACCCTAGTTGTAGCTGGTCCATCGACACTCAAAACACACAAAATGTATTATTTAAAATTCGAACATGATTCGAAAGACATGTGGCGCCATCTATCGCCATAAGAAGGTTATTGTGATTTCCCTCGGGAACAGTACTTTTTTTCGGGATGAAAGGTACCCTATGTTCGTTCCTGTACACCTGGGAATGTATATGCAAAATTCCAGGAAGATCGATTCAGTGGCTTAGGCGTAAAATGGTAACAAACAAACAAAGAAACTTACTTTCGCATTTATAATATTAGTTAGGATTCCGTATTTTACGACTATGATATTAGTGTGCAGTTAAAATATTCAATCATGATTGTAAATCGCCGCGCGCCGTAACGTTCAAGAGTGAAACGCAACAGTTTGACAAATGTCACCCGCACCATCCTAGAGCGTGAGGATTATATGTACATGTAGCAAAACGTCAGTTGACGTTTCGATGAAACAAAAGATGGTGTTTATGTTTTCAAATTCCGAATTATCTTTGAGTAGTTGATTCATACAAGTTTTGTTTGGCAATTGTTTTGTAGCAAAATGTTTGTGAATAGTCTATGTAGTATGTTTTCATTCTAGCCATTCATGCATAATTGAAATACTTTAGTTTATTTTTAGATTTTGGTATAGTCGTGATGGCTCAATGATTGAGGCGCCCGCCTCCTATGCATTAGGTTGTGTGTTCGAATCCGGGCAAGTACCAATGTGACTTTTTCAATTCATAATTATGTACTTTCTAAGTTTATCTTAGACATCGTTCCGTGCCTCGGAAAGCACGTTAAGCTGTTGATCCCGACCGTCATACGTGGTTCTTTGACAGTCGTTACAGGTCGTCAGAACCCCGAATGTCTTATAACCAGTCTTACAAAGCCCAGTTACTGGGTTGTGGAGGTCAGATAGGCAGTCGCTCCATGAAAAATACTGGTACTCAGCTGCATCCGGTTAGACTGGAAGCCGACCCCAACATAGTTGGGAAAAAGGCTAGGCAGATGATGAACCTTACGCATGAGAGGCGGGCGCCTCGACCATATTTTTTTATTTTAATTATTTCTTTGCCCAACTCCCGTAGTACACTCTTAAATCATGTCTTCACAATGAACTGACAATGTAACGAACAAGTTGGAACATCTCAGTAATTGCGGCTTGGGGCAGGTATCGACTTTGATATTTCCATTGTCCGTGACTCCTGAGGCACGCCAAGGCCCTGCCTAATAACGGCTATTACTGTTTCACGGGAGCTTGGGCTACGGGTCTTTTGTTGCCGCGATTTGAAGGATTCCTTTTAAGTATTTTGAGATTTAATTATAGCAACACAACTGGCTAAATGTGGATGTACTGATGGGTACACCTCTGCCTAAGCCTTCGGGGATTACAGGCGTGATATTATGCTATGTATTTTAGCAATACCACTGCCTTAATATTATTTTAAAAAGCATGACGTGTGAAAGTGCTATTTTATTTTATGACCTACTATGTTGCTTTTGCCCATGACTTCGGTTACTTGAATTTTCTTATACACCCCTAGTTAGCAATATAAAAAAGAATTATCGGAATCAGGCCAGTAGTTCCGAAGATTAGCGCGTTCAAACAAACAAACTCTTCAGTTTTATAATCTACACTATCTACCTAATATTATTAAAAGGAAATATTTGTATTTTTGTAAGTTTGTAACAAATTAGCTTAAAAACTAATGCATAAATATAAAAAAAAAAATTTCACCATTACAATGCTATATTATCCTTGAGTAACAGACTATTTTTGTTTTTATCGGGGCGGGTCGCTAGTATTAAATAAATAAGAATAAATAGATATCGACTCTATGACCTCACGAATTCAACTCATTCCAGTGACCACAGAACTAAAGAAGCCTTACTAGATGGGTCCAATTTTAATCCACGACGCGTATAGTGAGCGCACATCAATGTTAGGCCCATGTCAAGTTATGTTTTGTGGGTTACACGGTTAGCATTGTATATGGCAAAGTTAACGGACCGCGTCGGCACATATTGTTTCGCCATTTAATTAATATTTAAATTAATCGATGGATTGGTTGCAAGACAAGTGCAAAATTAGCAGTGACGTAGCTTGCCCTAGTCGGGCCCTGTATCTTAATTTGTTGGGGGCCCTTCTACCTAACTGAGGCGAAGCCCAAATGGAGATTAAAGATTTTTCACAAAAGAATACAATATGTTTATTTTTACAAGCTTTTTTATTTAGCTTGCACTGTTCGTATGTAATAAGAATGTATGTAAATAAGTTGTTTTTTAAAAATTTGCAATCCATTTTCTAACCTTTTGTTGATATCCGATTGAGCTAAAATTTTTCACACACCTTTAGTTCTCTGATGACAATACAATGATTTTGAATGAAAGCTTTTTTTTATAAATATTTTTTAAATTAGTTTATTTCCTGGGACGTTTAGAGTTTGAGTGAGATAATGGAGATATTTACGAATTTTTGCTACACGAGTTCGGGGTCCCTGTAGCTAGGGGGCCCCGTATAATCGCGGTGGCTACGCCCCTGAACATTAGTAAGTATGTTTGCTGTGCTTAGCCTATACCTTTAGGGCGCTGATGCGTCTGCTATGCTTTATATATAGCCTGTGCTAGCTGGTGAGGATCTAGCTCTTCGGGTTTTTCAATGGCTTTGTAGAGCGTCGTCTCTCTCACTCGACTTGTATGACTGTCCCTTTCTAACGGCCGATATGTACCGAGTACTGAAGCAAGCGCAACCCCCATTAGATTCAAAACCTCTCCCAGCACAAGTACCTACAAACGACCAATATCGATGCGCCCATTTGAATGCGCGTACGCATACTATTAGCAAACAGCGCATGCGCGTCGCAGTGCAAATAGACAGCGTTTGCATAGCTCGCCGTAGAAAGTAAGACGACGAGTGAGTTGCGTTATCTGTATTCATTACGATTGCTATTTGAAGGGATGGGCAGGCGTCTATGTGGGCGTTGGTTTAGGTACATCATTGAGCTAAATGCTGAAGGTTTGTGTTGGCAAAGATTTAGGCAATGCGACTGGGTAGCAAATCGCTTGAGCAATTTTCAGTAATGAACTTAAATTCAAAAGAAATTGAGTTACAATTGCTTACTTAATTGACTAAGGATTTCTGAAAACGATTTTTATTTTGTATTCTAAGCGTCATTTTCTCGTGAATAAATAGTTTATCTTCCTTCCTTTCTTTATCCTATAAGAGGTCCGTTTTTGCCGACTGAGGTGCGGAACCCTAAAAATCGCAATGATAAACAGAACATACAGTAACTTTTGACTACGTTAAGTGTTTTTTTATACCTGTTATTATTGGCCATAAAAAATACTTTCCCTAGCACAATCTTTCGATTGCGAGTTGCTAATGATTCTTACACAATGCTGGAAGTACTTTGTGGTCACATTATCTGGTTGTCAACTTTCCGCTTTGTGATACTGAAGAAAGCATTAAGGTTTAAGCTCATTAGACCTATCCGACAACCGACCAGCACCGACTCGCCTTGATCGGTTAGTATTTTTTGTATGGAGTACTATGGCTATAAGTTCACTACATCAACTCCGGAAAACTTTGAATAAAATCGTGAGGAAACCTAGACTTGGCCTATTACTGTTCCACTCAAACCATGTCAGAGGCAATAGAGACGGTTTAGAAACTCTGACACTAGGATGTGTGAAGTCATAAGATCCTACAACCCACACGATAAGGAAGAAGAAGATCAACTCCGAAGCGCTTTGCCCACGGGCTGATCACTCAGTGACCACTCGTTGCTCGCAAGTTTGCGTTGCCAGGTCCCGAATGAATGCCAATAATCCTGTCAAACTACTCATCTATTCGCGGACAACGCAATGTCCACTCGTTGAGCACGCGACGTTCATCAGTTGACACGCGGCATCTAATACTCAATATTCAATATATTAATTGCATTTCCATATGTATTCTTAGGTTGTAACTTTTATAATTATTGAGATCATCATGGGCCCTGCAGGGCACAGCAAAAGGGTATATTATATCCCAATAGTGAACCACCTGTTGATAACGCGTGGACACGGAGCGACGAAGTGGTGCTGATCGGGTGTTAGGTAGGTCTAATGCAGGTTCCCAAACTTATTTTGTCTACTGCCCAGTTTGGAAATAAATTATTTTCTAGCGCCCTCATTTTTTCACTTACTTAGTAACCACCTAGTAGATGAAATTACAAATCGCTCCCCAAACCTCTACACAACGCCCCGATTTTTTTTCTGGTCTCTTACCGCCCCCATTTATGCCTGCAGCGCCCACAAGGGGGCGTTATCGCCCACTTTGGAAAAGGCTGGTCTAACGAGTTAGGACCTTAAGCCAGTAAATGACTTTGCTGAAACATAACAAGTTTGTAATGTTTATTACATTATAATGCTTTATCATAGTTTCGTGATTATGTTTTCATTTTCACTTACTTATGACGGATGAAATATGGAGACAATTGCCGACATAATATAATATGATAGATGGGACATCGAAACGAAAAACTTTAACCATGGTTTTAGTTATAGACCCGCAGAGTTAAAACGTTTTTCCATACAAAAGTGCAACAACTACACGATCAGGTGTCTATTGAGTTCTGTTCTGTTTCCTGCTTGTTTGGAGGGAAGTGGAAATTATATTTTTTCTTTGGTTTAAAGAATTTATTCTCATAAGAACGAGTATGAGTACGAGTATGAGTTCGAGTATGAGTATGAGTACGAGTACGAGTATGAGTTCGAGTATGAGTACGAGTATGAGTTCGAGTATGAGTTCGAGTATGAGTACGAGTATGAGTTCGAGTATGAATACGAGTATGAGTTCGAGTGTGAGTACGAGTATGAGTATGAGTATGAGTACGAGTACGAGTATGAGTTCGAGTATGAGTACGAGTATGAGTACGAGTATGAGTTCGAGTATGAGTATGAGTACGTTTATGTAAGAACAATACATAAGTATACTTAAAATGAGATACAAAGTAACTGCTTATATCCTTATTGCTTATTTCTTATTCTTACTCCTCCGCTATTCTTTTCTGATTAATTTCGTTGCGGCACCCAAAGATAGATGAATCGTATCTCCGGGACTCGTCGAGCTTTATTGCCTCGGCGTTTTTCTGGTGGCCTCCACTGTTGATTCTGGCTTTCAGGAGTTGTAGTGGGTGGGAACAGTGTGGCGGGCTTGTCCTATAAATAATTACACGATTAAAATATATGAAAAAAAAAACACTTTTTATGGCAGTGCTCAAAATAACGCACGCAAAATACTTATATACTTTCAGGTGCATGTAACAGTATAGCGCTCGTGGCAGTGTTTAAAGTAACATTTAAAGCTGGTTTTCTTAAAAAAACGTAATAATATGTTTGAACTTTGACCTTCTCCGTAACCAAAAGGTTCCCAGGTATGGGCTAGTACAAAAATAATTATTGCAATGATGGGAAAGACATAATTTTCGGCTACTTTATTTTACAATACGGTCATCTCTTCACCACCTTTGGTTGACTGATCATGCCTAAGGCATTAAGTCCGCCTTTGTACTTTTCAATATAACATCACGCCTGTAATCCTCGAAGGGTTAGGCAGAGGTGTACCCATTAGTACACCCACATTTCGCCAGTTATGTTTTTAGTCCCATGTAATAGGGGGCGAGCCTATTGCCATCAACCGGGCACAAATCCAGACTCCGAGGCTGCTACTGAGAAATTCCTGATGGAAAAACCCAATAACACTTTGCCCGACCCGGGAATCGAACCTAAGACCTCATGCACAGCAGTCGCGCTTGCGACCACTAGACCAACGAGGCAGTCAATTAAATAAATAAATAGGTATCAATCTACCTATCAGTAACTCGAGGTCATGGACCTCTCTCACCGATCTGTCAAATTACGACAAATGTCAATGCAATAGAAAAAAAAAGATTCTCTTGCCTTATTACGTTACATCATCGACGTAACTGCACACGCAATTTCAAAGTCATTTTGTAGTGCAAAAGGGAATGCGTAGTTCCCACGCGGCCATTTTAAACTTTATGGTCATATCGAATGACGTTTTGAAATGTATGGATTGAGTAAGTGTCAATGGTGTCATTTTGAATTTGTTTTGATGATATGATTATTTCGTTTTGCGATTAATTTGTATTTTTTTTCTTGGAATAAAGTGTTTTATCGCGGCTTGCGGCAGGAGTTAACTGGCGGGAATCGTCATGTAAGGAAATACCGTTATACCTCCTCCAGGCGACCGTTCCTCTCATTCTTTTTCTCACTGTCTCTTTCTATTTTATAGGGGTGTTAGGATCTTCATTCTTGACTCTTGATGTCAAAGTCAAAGTCAAAGTCAAATCATTTATTTCAATTAGGCCACTATAAGGCACTTTTGAACGTCATTACATGAAAAAAAAAATAGAATTGAATCTAGTTGCCCCTTCCAAAAGGTAGTTTTGTATGGAGAAGAATGGGCAAGAAACTCCATACGTACTCTTTTAAAATCAATGTTTTACAATGTTATTATTTGTATACATAGTCATACGTAATTACATGTGAATACAATGTACCTTCTATAAAAAAACTACTGTATAATAACACACAAAAATAATTTATATTACAAATTAAGAATTCATGGTAAAAATATATTTAAAGTTACATCATGTTCACATGTTAACAAATATTGGAACTGTAGACAACCACTCTTAACATCTCAACCAACAATGAAACAGCGATGACCCCCGACCGTATACGTTACTATCATTTTAATTTCGCTTTTACTGCACTTTAATATACAATTTCTGTAACATCACAGTGTCGTATTAACTACCTGCTTAAGATCATGCATGATCAAACCCTCTTAAATTAAATAAAGATTGAAAAAAATAACTACCTGCTTAGCTATTAAATTCACCTTGACAATGATCATAGCAAAATCGTCTTAAATGTTAGAAAACAGCGTATAACGACCAGGTTTTTCTGCAATTATTATAAATCAAACCTTTCTATCCGAATGATTAATCGCGTCATTAAACCGAGGTGTAAATTATACGTGTCGTTACATTGTTAACATTCTTAATTACTTAGCGCGAAGGTACCACAGTAATAAATAATTCAACAGAGACTCGGCTTATTAAATTTCTATGTAGACGTGATTTACACTTGAGTGTAATCAGCAGAAAACTGTAATGCAATTTGAATTCAATGCTTAATTTTAAGTACTTAAAAAACGAGACGGTGAGCAGTCAAACACTCAAAACATTATCAGTTCTTGGAGGTGTGAATATAGCAGTTTCAAAAATTGACATACTAATATTATAAATGCGAAAGTGTGTCTGTCTGTTACCTCTTCTCGCTTAAACCTCTGAACCGATTTAAATGGATTCTTCTATTTTTTTTGTTCAGAGATAGTTTAAGACCCTGGGAAGGACATAGACTGGTTTTTAACCCGGATATCACCCCCTAAGGCGGTGAAAAGGGGGTGGAAGTTTGTATGCAAGTACGATATAAGTAAAGAAGTTCCACGCGGACGTAGTCGCGGGTAAAAGCTAGTTTTGTATAATGCCATGTATGTCAACGTGACGCTGAGATGTCCAAGCACTTTAGAACATAGAGGCATTCCTAAGATGTCCTTAACTTCTAAATGTATGAAGAAATATCTGTCACAACGTGGCACAACCGCCATATTTTGTAATAACTTCTGCCCGCGATTTCGATTTTGTGATTTATTTTCACTCGCGTTAAGTTACGTCTTTGGTTAAGTCTCCGCTCCTGTAGATTTTAGCGTGATGTAATGTTGCCTATACTATTCCTCCTGAATCTGACTATCATATACTAATATATATTTTTTCCAATCCGACAGGAAATTCCAGGAATTAGTGCGTTTAAACAAACCAACAAACGAAAAACTCTGAGTATAGATTTGATTGAAGTAAGGTCCATATTTAAAAAATATGGACCTACTTTTTGGCGGTAATTTTGTGTCATTGTCATCATTTTTTTGTGGTTAGGAGTGGACACATCCATAGAAACAAGTCAGTTCTTAAGAATGAAACAATGAAGTTTGTTCTCTGTTGCATTTCTACTCTGTAACGTAGGTATGTTCTATTGTCAAATGATTTCTTTTGTTTTTAAACGAACGATGTTTATAGTAGTAGCTAAACAGCTGCAGACATGGTTGGCTACGTTAGGGTTGTCATTCGTCCTAGATTCTGCTTTGTCCTAGTTTAAAGTGCGACCAGGGGTCGCCCAGAAAGGGTTTTCTGATTAATTGAAAGATTGAAAAATGAAAAATTCAAATAATCACCCTAAGTTTTTATTTTTACTGTTAAAATGATATTTCACCCATCCGTGTGAGGTTTTTTAATTTTTAAAAGCATCAGTTTAGATTATGACTGCCCTAGTTTAAGCAGTGTGTAAGGTTCAGTTCAGTTTTGAAGACTATTAATGGACTAACGATGACTTTGAAAACTAAATAAACAAAGCAAACTTTTTAAAAATCGAAAGTAAACATAACATAAAAACTTTTTGACCGTTATTTTCCATATAATGCACACTTGGCGCTATTGCATTTTTATTCATGTTTCATTCTGCATGCTGCATGCTGTTGTAATTCGTTTTTCCGTTCCAATTTGCTATCTTGTACATTTCAGGTATTCAGGGTATAATTTCTTCATTTTAAAAACAACACAGTAGTGCAGTGTCAATAGCTAATATCTGACGCAGACATTTTACGCGGAACGCAAAACAATTGCTTTGTTTTGCATTTACTTCGGCAAATGAACACATTAGGTATTAACCTCCTTCGAACGTTCGAAATTGTGTAAAACGGTCAATTTTCGAAATTGTTCTTAATTCAAAATCGTTTTATTCGTTTTAAGTTCGTGCGTGTAGTGAAATATCCCACGTTCACCCATAAGGAAATAATGGGCGGCCGGTGCGTTATTGCGAAGTTGTAACCGTTGCGCAACGATTGTAACTAGTTACGTTGTGAGAAACGTTATCGTTATTGAATATTGGGTCGAGGGTGCACAAAGGTGACATGTCTTATTGTTGATTAAGTTTATGTCATTGCGTTTCATTTGTTTTATTATATCGTCTTTGCTTTTTCTTCTCATTGAGAGAGTCCTTAGACGCTTCGTAGACGGATTAACTTTAGTTGACACGACGGTAAACTTTTAAAGTTTTGTTTGATGGATTGTATGAAAGTCGTGAGTTTGTGTGCTTGTACCTTTAGACTATAAGTAGTATAGCTTTTCGTGAAGGAGCTCGTGCGGGTAATAACTACCACTATGCCTATTTTTACCACAAAGCAGCGTTGCTGTGTACCAGTTTAAAGGGTATGAGTGCCGATTTTTCAACTAGACATGGTCGGTTTTTCCTTCTCAACGAAACATAGATACCAACTCTTGACATCGAGGCTCTTTTAACATCCATATGGATAAATATGTGTTTTAATAAATATTAACCTCGCACCTTTTCAATTCCAGGTGGAGTCAGGTCGCGAGGAACTGAAAAAAGAGCGAGAGATCATGCAGCTGGTGGCTGGCTTGCAGCTGGGAGAGGACGAGCGTCGGGAGTTGCCGCATGTCATGCGACAGAGACATGCACCTAGGTAGGTTAGAGGGAGATAGAATACCATTTTGACCTTATCGTATATACAGTTTGCGCATGTACATTTAGTAGGTACACTTTTACATGCGCGAACTTCCCCCACTACACCAAATCCTTGCCAAGGCAACTTAGCCCAGGTTTTTCGGATGAAAAAGTAATATAAAAATATTTTGACAATTTTTAAGAGAAACTGGGGTAAGTCTTATCATTACATTACACAGAACAAGTATTTGTGTGACCCAAAGAATAGTTAGTTGCCTTGTATAACATCTTTGGTAGCAAGTAGTTTCATTACAAATTCGTCTTCGTTTGACAAGCTTTTATTTGGCTTGCACTGTTCGTATGTATGTGTGTAAGTTTCCAACTGGCAAAATAAATAATATATAACTAATGCGTCGAATTGAACACTACTATAAAACTTTTATCTACTACAAAACTATTGTAAAAATTTTAAATGTCTGTTATTCACATAATTCATAAAGTATAATTTTTTTTGCAAACCATTTTTCGACCATTTTTCAATTTTGAAAAAAGGTTCTCCCACACTAAGAATCTCTTCTGTATCTTGGATGCGACAAACATACAACCTCACATACACAAACAGCCAGACCCGGAACAACTAGCTGTAGGCTTTATTTATAAAAAATATTCCGTGTAACCTATTTATTTACCAATGATTATCAATTCAAGGTTTTTTACATTATTTCGTGCTAATAATATTAAAAGCAAGTTTATTTTACATAAATAAATATCCCAAACACAATAACATTACATAACGTAGTTAGGTAGGTATTTAAATAAATATTAAACTAATCAAATATTTAATTAACTTCTTTTAATATTTCTGCATACCAGAATATCGCAAACGTAAATATACGATGACATGGTAGTAGTTGGTAGGCAGGTATATAAATAAATAAGTATTAAAGTAATCAAATATTTAATTAACTTCAAGGTTATGGTAATAAGTGGTTTTACCTTTATTGAAACCAGTTGTACCAGCACATAAACCATCATGTAATTAGAAAGACATATTCCCATGGTCACTATGCTTAGAACTTTAAACATTTAGAGACATACATACATAAACAGCTCACGCCTTATTCTCATGCGACAGAAACCACAGAACGCCACCTGCTACTATCCTTACTACTCTCTACTTACTACTATTATACTCCTTTCGCCTCGTCCACGTTCATACATGTAGTCTGTTTCAAATACTCCTTAATCTTCTTCTTTGTGTCTCTTGTGCGAGTTTTAGTTTCTCCAGGACTCGTTGAGCTTCATTAGCTCGGCGCTTTTCTGGTGGTTACCCTTGTAGATTCTGGCTTTCCAAAAATTGCAGTGGTTGGGAAAAGTGTGACAGGATTGAGTAATAAAACTATGACGAATCTAAAATTATTTTATTTCAATTTCAGATAACACAACGCCACAGCTGAAATGGCGCCATCTATCGGCTGATGACGAAAGCAGCGCACCATCGGAGCCAACACATTTTACCTCGATCACGAAACTAAACGAACACAACCAAATAAATTGTGCACACAAATGTCAAGAGATTAATCACACGTTTCAACGAAACAACGTTACGTTAACTAACGAGTCGTTGCAAATATCAGTTTTTTTTAAACCGCTAATCGATAGTGATAGTTGTGGTTAATCCTTAATCGAATACTGGTAAACTTTATTATCTTTTTAAAGTGTCATTTGAAAAAAGAACATTGTGTTCTAAAACGTCAAATAGCAATAACCCAATAATTTCAAAATGCGAACGCGGCACACAACGATCGCAGAATCGAATCGAGGTTTTAATAAATCGATTTGTCACGAACGTTCTCGGTTTGTATCCGATTATCGATTAATTACTTTAGAAATCCGTACCTACGCTAAACAGGGTACCTAAGAAACTGTAATTTAATTATTTCTAGTAATTAAATATCGATTTTTATTCACGGATGTTAATGAATCGTTTGAACAATGATTGCATGAGTTTTTACTTGCGCCGTTCGAGGCCGCGCAAGGTCCGATTTTTATTGTTTTAAGTAAAATTTAATGGTTATGTTGTTAATATCATTTGTATATTTCATTTAAAATATGTTTAGTAGTCTAGAACACGTTTTATTGTAAAGTCATAATACTAATATTTTAAATGTGGAAAAAAGTTTGTTTGTTTCGCTTTCACAACTAAACTAGTGAACCGATTTTGCTGAAATTTGGTTCAGAGTAAGTTTGAAGCTTAAAAAAGGACGTAGATTATTTTTTAGCCCACGACTTCGTCTGCATCAACGTTAACCGAAATTTAAACGGGCGACGTCGCGGGAAATACAAGCTGATTCTTATCCTTTAAAAATAAAATGTTTTTTCATACATTTTAATCATGTTGTAATGTATTTTTGCTCTAAAACTGTTTCATTGTAATCTGCTTCTGCTGTCAATTTTCTTGAAAGCGCTAATCTCCGTAATTACTAGTCCGATTCTGATTTTTTTCTGCTAATTGGAAACTACTTTATCCGCGTCCAATAGCGGGTTAGTAAGCTAGTATTCACACATTTCTGGTAAAAAAAAACACACACACAAACGATTAGTCTCTTCTCCACATAGTAGGTATAAAGAAAAGTCGCTTCCCGTCGTCTGTACGCTTAGATCTTGTAAACTACGCAACGGATTTTGATGCGGTTTAAACCATAGATAGAGTGTTTCAAGAGGAAGGTTTAAGTATCTACATTGCACCCGTGCGAAGGGCCGGGGCGTTTCACTAGTTTAAATAAAACGTGTTCTTGACATAATTGTATGCAGCTAGTATATAAGCACTATATAGTCATTTATATACCTATTTAATTGTGCCTTAATATCAGAAAGAAATGGTTAAGTTAGTGTGTATTCCGATTTAAGAATTTAATGAGTCAGTCGTGGTGTACTTTGTCATAACTATTCAATAACGTTTCAACAATTTGTAATATTTTTCATTTAAATTTTTGTTTTTGTGTATTCTCGAACTTAATTCGTATTTAAAACGTTATTATTTTTTGTAAATTTTAAACTGCCAGCAGTTAATGGCTTTTCATTTTTTAAAGACGGTTATTTTAAGTCTTTTCCTAGCAAAGAAACAGTCAAGTAATGCTTTAATTGACTGTTTCTTTGCTAGGAAAAGATGACATTTATACATATGATTAAATGATTGTTAAATTTGCAAATTACGGTTTTCTGTCCTTAACTTTGTTCTGTCAAAGTGAGCCAACCCACAATCACTTAATAATTAAATTATTACGTCAAACTTATTCAGTTTGCCAATGTTTTACATTACTATTTAGCAATAACAGTTCAATATACATTGAGAATTTATGCTTTGAATAGACTTAAAATTAATCAGCCTCATAATTCAAAAACAATACAATAACTAATAAAAAAAAAACCATATTGACGTGGCTTGGTTGGTTTTGGCAGAATTAAAGCTAGTACTTAATTGTCTTTGTAATAATGAAAACCGTGAGAAAACATGTATGCGGTTTCTGTCTTAACGTAACGGAATCGTTTGCAAATATTTTTTCATACAAACCGGACCGGTAAAAAACCGGACTAAAAACCGTTCGTTCGGTTACTGTGTATGTCTGAAAAGGCACTAGATGTACCTTATACAGGAGTTTGAGATAACGTGTGTACAAAACTAAAACATTAGTCAAGTAGAAGGAATATTGTAAGCTGGTATATGTATAGAATAGGTAGGGCGAAAACACTAGTTGTCAAGCGAAACAAAAAAATATTCTAAAAATAATTCGAATGTGTTTCGCTAACGACTAGTGATTTTCGCTAAATTTTCTTTTTGTTACAAGCATTTGTCATATTTAAACAATAACAACGAATATTATTTACTTTAAAGGAAAATAAAATTTGTCAATAAAAGTGTGTGATGTCTTGAGTAACTTGTATAGTTTTTAGCGCCATCTGTCGGTTTCAATAAGAACTAATGGCGCTAAATTATCAAGCATTTATCAAGAAAATGTCACCCAATAAAATAACTGATTACTTTAAGAAATAATAAATATTTAAAAATATAATGTAAATAGTATTAAAACATTTCGCAAAAAATATATAAAAATGTCATCAAATATTATAGGCTATGAGTGCCATTCAATTTTATATCATTACTAGATTATTTTTTATAATTAATTTTTATTTGTAAGATGGGTTTGCCTATCAGGAACCTTTAAAGGGCATTGGCGCAATTAGGCTTGTTTGTCACGAGGCAAGTAAACTTAAGGGTGTAAAAAAGCTTTTAAAAAGATACTAGAACGTTTACACCGTACGGCATTTTATCTAAACATTTAAGTCCTTAATATTTTTCGAAATTCATGAACCGATTTAAATTAAACTTCCTTTACGTAAGCAGGATATATAGGTCTAAAAACTTAGTGGAGAATATTTTAGAAATATCTTATTTAAATAAAGAGATTTGCATTTGGGAATCTCTGTTTTTATGAATTACATAATTTCGCTCGACTTTGCAGTAACACAATTTTTTGAAAACAATCTCGACTGTCGTTTTAGACCTTACTATGCAGGGTCATTAAAAATTGACTACGGAACTAACTGAGGTTGGTCCCGTAGTAAAAGTTATTCATAATGACGAGTATTCCCTTTTCAGGTTTCGGGTAATTTTTCAATGACCCTGTATCAAATCGATTGATTTATTTCCAAAAATAAGGAGTTAAAAGTGTTAGTTTGCGTGTATTAAATTGCTCACGACCACGACTATTTTTTGCTCAAAGTTACTTAGTTTCATGAGCAGTACCTATGGGCAGTGGGTAGTAACTGGCATGCGATAGAGTCTTTTTACACCCCATAAAATGATCATAAAAAAAACATCAAAATAAAAGTTACGGAGGGCCAGTGCTGTGCCAGTCACTAGCTTTGTAACTTGCCTAGGAACTGGCTTCGTGTGCATCTACCTTTTAGTCTGTGGCGGATTTTTATATTAATATTATCAACCTATGTAAGAAATTACAAAAAAAATATTTTATCAAAAAAATTCAATGCAAAAAGATTGAAAATTGTACAATATTCTTGTAGATACACGTAAAATTATTCTATGATTATGTTTATATTGTATGGTGATCATATTTCAACGAACAGACAACGATGTATTCAATTATTATTATGTAGTTATTCAATTAAATGTAGTCTGTAACATAAACGAGGTGGTATTTTATTTTCCTTAACCCGATATTTGCTTCGTAATCTGCACCCTAATAACATCCTTTTTTTTTGTTTTTTTCACGCGCGCCCCACTTTTGTGTCGCGGGGGGAGTTAAACAACTCAGCTCTCCCTTGACCTGAGGAGGCGCGCCAGTCGGGTATCGCGCAACATTTCCGTGATCCCCGGCGTAAGTGTGGCAAGGGAACACCAGGGTGGCTTTTAGTCAGTAAGTGGAGGGCGGAAGGGTCTGTGAGACAGACCCTTCCGCCCTCCACAAGGCGGTGGCGATCCTCCAAGAGGATTTTCAACACGGGTAACAAAAAAAATAAATATTTTATCTTTGAACTCGTCTTACATGCCTGGCGAATTAGCGTTTTCGACGCTAATTCGCCAAAAAAATTGGGATCCAACTGCTCATGGTGGGCCTTTCCACTCATTTGTGGTATTATTTTAATACATCAAATGTAATCCGTGCCTCTGGTTATCAGATACTCGATTCTTTGGAGCATGCAGCGCCATCTATCGTAAAAACATCAATACACATTACGAAACCTTTAGTCACTGTTGCAAGCAGTTTAAAATGGAAAGTTCTTTCTCTCTGAATAGATCTTCGTGAATTATAGTAGGTATTAACTTATAGATGTCACTACTAGCAAGGCGATTGATGACTACAAAGTCCTCATTGCTCAGAGATAAGAGCGATGAAGGGCTATGCAGGGGCATAGCTTCTGCTGTATCACAACGATACGGGCCCCCAGCTACAGGGGCCGTGTCAGAAAAAAATACGTAAAATATCACCATACTATAACAAAGAGTGATGAAGGGCGTATCCAGGGGCGTAGCTACCGCCGTATCAG
This sequence comes from Hoplodrina ambigua, assembly GCA_949774945.1. NCBI lineage: Eukaryota > Metazoa > Arthropoda > Insecta > Lepidoptera > Noctuidae > Hoplodrina > Hoplodrina ambigua. The sequence goes on from OX458984.1 coordinate 1,297,380, forward strand.
TCGTATCGAACCCGTGCCGTGAGAGGGAGCCGTGTAAGCAATTAATCGCCATACCATATCGTCCAACTCTCAGGCCGTATGCTAAACTTTCCGGAAATAATCAATAAATTGGTCCTTTTGTGAAAAATCATCGTTATCCGCGGATGACAATGTTTCTTGTTTGTTATCAACTTTGATGCGTTGAATAGACTACCTACCCTGGCCTAATTGCCCAAGAGCCCGGCAGCATTGCCACGTTGAATGGCAAATTATTTTTCACTTTTTAGTGCTTGTGTGTTATGTGTTGTGTTTGACTTACATAAAGCCCTTTCAAACAATACCTCACACGATATATTTAATTTTGGAAAGTGGTAGGAGGGGGGTTGACGTACCCCCTCCCCACTTCCTTTAGTCAGACATCGACTACACGTATAAACAAAGCAATTTTTCTTGTTTCGGCGGTTCTGCTGTGATTTTATAAGGAGTTTCGTTCCATATCTCCAAAGTTCATCATCAGATCATGACAATATTCCTATTGGACCTATTCGGGACTATACTCTTTCAAAAAAAAAAAAACATCCAAATCGATTCGTAATTGGCGGAGTAATCGTAGAACAAATATACAAAAAAAAAACAAAAAAAAAACATACGTGTCGAATTGAGAACCTCCTCCTTTTTGAAGTCGGTTGAAAAGAAAATACTGTTTCAAATGACAAGTCAGGAAATTGACACACAAGTTGGTAGGTAGATAAAAAATTATTAATAGTCTAGCGGAATGCTTACCCTCATACAGCCAAATCATACTCTTTAACTTCACGTAACATTAAAGCAAACACAAGTAAGTACTCATGGACATCCAAAGCTTTACATAATCCTTCCGCTGCCGTAATAAGGTAAGAACTAAACCATTTACATCATAAACATTATGTACACAAACTGCAGCCCACTTTCCTCTGCTTCTTACACCTAAATACTTGACTTTTAGCACATATCCAAGTGTTAATTGCCAATTATCGCTGTAATTTTTGACTAAGATCTGTGGTAACTGTAACAGAGAAGTATGTGACAGTAGATGTTTGAAGTTTTTTGACCTACCGACCTACTGGTGACCGATTTGGTTGATCAGCTGCTTTTCTACTCTCACTGAGATTTGTGTATGGTTTTTTTAAAGTGGTTTTGACTAATTTCAGACTGCAATCGGCTAGTTTCAGATTAGTTTTGTAGTAGTTTTAGACTACTGACTGCCTCATTGGTCTAGTGGTCGCAAGCGCGACTGCTGTGCATGAGGTCTTGGGTTCGATTCCCAGGTCGGGCAAAGTGTTATTGGGTTTTTTCATTACGGATATCTCAGTAGCAGCGTCTTAGTCTGGATTTGTGACCGGTTGATGGCAATAGGCTCGCCCCTATTACATGGAACTAAAAACATAACTGGCGAAATGTAGGTTTACTAATGGGTACACCTCTGCTTAACTCTTCGGGGATTACAGGCCTGATGTTATGTTATGTAGTTTTAGACTAGCATTGATTAGTTTCAAACTAGTTTCGGACTGATTTTAACAAGTTTTAGACGGTTGAGGCAAGTTTCGAAATAGTATTAGACTAACATCGATTAGTTTCCGGACTAGTTCACTCACTGCATAGGTCATAATAAACGCATAGATAAAATCTGACAACCGTCCTAAGATACTTCTAAATCAAACAAGAAGATAAGAAACTGCCCATTCACAACCAAGTACCATACGCCGAGACATACAATCACAAACTCAATCAATCGACTCAAACAATCATATAACTGATACTATAATCAATCATTTTCATATCCAGATCAATCACTTCAAGAAAGATCTACTACCAAGAGTATATCTGTCTCAGCATATTATAGTAGTTAATACTTAATAGCTCTTGTTTGCCCACCGGCAAGCAAATATGTACGAGGTATATTGTAATTAATAACTGTACTTGTGTGTGTGTTTGTGGGTATAGATTATTGGGAACAGATGTGATACTCGGATCGTCAGTGTTTTTGTAATGGCGGTGAAGTTTTCTGCCTAACTGCGGCTAGTAAAGAGGTTATGTCAGTCCAGAGATGATATGATAGTCACAGAAGGGGGCTTCGACAAAGTAACATCGCTTCGTCGATTGACCACGTGACTTAACGCGGCTTATGTAAATCCCATACATTTTAGTCTTTTCTAACTTCGTTATCGTTTTGAAATTGTTACTTTGTCTAAGTCCCAAGGGGCCGTAACTAAACGTTTAAAATCTAGTCGCAATCTTATCTCAATGACAATTAATGTTATTTTGTCAAAAAATAGGTAAGTTACGAGGCGTTTTTGACAGGTTGAGACTGACATTAGAATACGACAATTATCACTTTTCTATTCATCAAATGTGTTAGACAATGCATTTGGTTTGGTGGAAACGTTCCTACTCAAACACTTAGGCGATTAACACACGGCACCGCGCGCCGCCGCGGTAGGCGGTGAAGCTGATCTCATGCCGCATTGGCAATCCGTCGATGCCTTACACACCTACACCGCCCGACCACGCGGTCGAGCATTGCAATCCTCTTTGCCGCCATCGCCATCCGCGGCGGCGCGCGATGCCGTGTGTTAATCGCCTTACAATTATTGTGTAGTTAATTATTATTGAGCTTTTTGAACTCCCATGACATCTATCCATCCATCCATCCGCCCGTCCGTACTCCATTCATCCATCCATCCACACAAACTTTTGCGTTTGTAATAATAGTAGAATAGGATAAGCATCAAAGAACAAACGGCATATCCAGACAAGGCTTTTTACGCGGGTAGCGTAAAATTCAGAACACGCACTAATTCGTGTGTCCTATCTGCGCCTACATAGTCTGTAGCATATTCTTGACACGGTGCGCGGGTACTCGCAACGGATACTTGCGGTGATAGCGGCTCGCTTTCTGACCGTCACTGTACCGCCGACGTCATCTAACGTCCACGGCTCTAGAGCATATGCGTCTGGTTATTGGCCTTTTGAACGCCACCGACGGAAAATTAAACAAGAGTAGTTGCCAACGACGGCAATAGCCGACGAAAATCGTAATTATAAGAATGATTTATACTGACTGCCTCGTTGGGCTAGTGGTGGCAAAGCGCGATAGCTGAGCATGAGGTGTTCGGTTCGATTTCGAAGTCGGGCAAAGTGTTATAGGGTTTTTTCATCAGGAATTTCTCAGTAGCAGCTTTGGAGTCTGGTACGTGCCAGGCTATCAAGAATCATGTGCATCATCATGTACGATGTCCCTGCCACCTCGTTTTTTTACTACTAAGTATAAAACTAAGATAGCAGGTCCTAACTGGAGGAGCATACCTCGCGGCAGAAGGCAATGGAAACTGTTAGAGGAGGCCTATGCCATGAGGCACACCGAAATTCGAGACATTTTGTGATTATTGTTTTAACTATTAATGTAAATGTAACTGTCTAGTTTTCGGAATTAAAGCTTTATTATTATTATAAGTATAAAACTTATGTAATATTACCGTCGTGTTTTCTAAAATAAAGATAAACTTAGGTTGGTATAGTAGGTAGGCACTTGATCCAAAAACCTCCATCTCGCGTCTGGCTATTAGAGTGCCATTGGCATGACTTCGCGCATTTGAGTACCAGAAATCAGGGCGTTCAATGAATGCAAGTAGAGGATTCTATAAACTTATAACTTATAGGGCCGATCGCAATCGGATCCCAGTTTCAATCTGTCAGAAATGCTTCTTTCATTATTTACATCAATAGTCGCTAAAATTAGACTGCAAATGATTTTTTTAAATGAATAGATATACCGTTCTTTAGTCGTTTGTTTTATGGCAGGGGAAAGAGATGAGAAATTTTTGTAGGTATAAACGCTTAGGGAAGGAGATGGGAAGGGAATGAGATAGGGCTAAACCAGATTATAGGAAACTAGAGCTAATTGTCCACTGCGTACTGAGCTAGATTTAAATTATACCAATTTTTATTAAGCAATTTTTTGTGTTACAAAAGTGTTTTATACATACATACATACATAAAATCACGCCTGTAATCCCCGAAGGGTTATGCAGAGGTGTACCCATTAGTACACCCACATTTCGTCAGTTACGTTTTTAGTCCCATGTTATAGGGGGCGAGCCTATTGCCATCAACCGGGCACAAATCCAGACTCCGAGGCTGCTACTGAGAAATTCCTGATGGATAAATCCAATAACACTTTGCCCGACCTGGGAATCGAACCCAAGACCTCATGCACAGCAGTCGCGCTTGCGACCACTAGACCAACGAGGCAGTCAAAAGTGTTTTGTCTCAAAATTAACCTAGTTTCCAACACAGTCCCGACCTCAATTTTTCGAGGTGTTAGATGTAAATTAGTTCTAGTTTATACTCCTTTAAAGTACCTATTAAATTACCAATCAGCCTGAATACCAAGATAGTGCGGCCACCTTCTTACATCCCGCGGCTGTTCTCCCAGCTTCAGTCCGTCATCTCGCGCCTGACCGGTAGAGATGAAGTTTAGTGATAAGTTTACTGACACTCACTGTCGCAGCAGAGTTATTGCAAACACTTAGCTACAGGTTTATATATTAAACTAGCCTCTGCTCGCGACTTTAGAAGCGACAAGAATATTGTAACGAGGATTTCGTAAAAACCTAATTGAAAATGTCCGTGGAGTTCCTTGCTCGTTCTTCTCTATAGGGGAACATTTTGGAACGACCAACTTACTTTAACTTTCTGACTAACTGACCGACTCCTTGGCAATTCAAAAATACCTATAGGTAAAAATGGTCAAAACATATATAAAAAGAAGAGGACAATTCTACTAACTTTTAGGAACGATTCAAAGTCAAAGTCAAAACATTTATTTCAATTAGACCATTTACAGGCACTTTTGAATTGTCAAGGAGTCGGTCAGTTAATCCGAAAGTTGAAGCTAGTTGCTCGCTCCAAAACGGAGGTTCGGATTGCAATCCGAACTCATTCCAATCTGTCAAATAAGTATGTTGCGGATTCTGTTTGAAAGAGTCACCACTGTCTTGGAACACTAAGGGTAGGTATTAGGAGAAACACGGATGGGATTTAGTCAGTATGAGTCTGATATTTCCTTTCGCTCCAACCAGAGCGGAAGAAGTCATTTCACGATTTGTCATCCTTAAAAAAAAAAACTGTATATTATTATAAGTCAAAGTCAAAGTCAAATCATTTATTTCAATTAGGCCAATAAGGCACTTTTGAACGTCAAACACAAAAAACAAAATAGAATTGAATCTAGTTGCCCCTTCCAAAAGGTAGTTTTGTATGGAGAAGAATGGGCAAGAAACTCCATACGTACTCTTTTAAAATCAATGTTTACAATATTTGTTTACAGAATCATACACGACATGGCACGTGAAAGCAATGTACCCTATAAAAATATATATAGTTTCGCCATGTCCATTTGTCTATTTGTTCGTCGGCCGTTTAGCTCAGAAACTATTAGTACTAGAAAGCTGTAATTTGGCATGGGTATTTAGGTATATTAATCACGCCTACATTGTGCGTGGGGCGACACGTAATTGTCCGGTTCTTTTATCAAAATTTTTGACAAGATTAATTATTTGTCGTTTATTGTTAAGTACTGAGATAAGATTTTGACTCGATTTTGAACAGAAATTGGCCTTCATATCATTACGTTTTTACGTGAAGTCCTGTATGACTCAGTATTCAAACATTTTAAAGGTGTAAGTATGGAGTTTCTTGCCCATTCTTCTCAATACAGAACTGCCTTTTGGAAGGGACAACTAGGAAAACTAAATCTCTTCTCTTTTCTTGCATATGGCAATCAAAGGACTTTTTAACGGTCTTAGAGCTGATTTTTCAATAGTTAGATAACTTGTATCTGAAGTATAAATATATTTACATCACAAAAGCCGTCAAAAGTTATCTGACGATTGACAAATTGGCCCTAAATGACTTTGACTTTGAATAATGCACATTACTCCGCCTCTGACTTTACCATAACCGATTACAGTTCTACTGTGACCATAAGTAACCCGCACCGTTTCTCCAGACCACCATCACATAAGCATACTAAGTAAAACACACTATAACTTATGTTTCACTACACTCAATGTGTAGACAGATACTTTCGTGGTCTCAGGAGCGCGCTGGGCTCTCTGACTTTCTCGTTGATTTAAAGCATATCGATAACTTTGCTGTCATAACGATTAATTATCGATTATTTATCGCGTTAGCTATCTGGGCTGCTCGGTTTAATGTTATAAGTTGTAGAAGTTTTCTCTCTGATAGTGATGTCGTATTACGTTGGCAGACATCATCAAAGAAAGTTTTTTTTTTTGTGGCCGGTAATTATGAATAATATTGACAAAATAGTCGAGTGAAAGTTCAAGGTATAGTACCGGTTAATTTTGTTAAGCGGTTTTAATTGTAGGCAGTTTGGGATGCAGGTTTGATGGAGAATGGACTTTGAAGAAAGGACGTGAAAATTAAAAATTCGTTTTAGAATCTAGTAATTTTCCTTCATCAAAGAACTGGCCACGTTTTCACACGAACCAAAAAGTATACAGTTGCTTTACTGTTCCAAAAACCCTTGACAAACCAGACGCCGTATAATTAAGAAAAAAATAAAATAAAACAAAATTTAATAAAACAGTAAATTTCACTTGTTTTGAGATGCGAATCACAGATGCGCATAATGTCGAAACGATCTCGAAGGCAGTTGACCACTGGCCGGCACGAAAGCCGCACGCAGGCGCTCCTCCACGCACCGCTAAAAAAATAAACGTCTATGGTTCTTGCGCGCGTAAATTAAATTTTTATAATCTGTGATGTGTAGTGTACTTTAATTATTTTGTTAAAAGTTTTGAATTTGTTATAATCATTTTGGATTTTTGAGGGAATACCTATGGACTTTAATATGGTAAGTCTTTTTTAAATATATTGTAGGTAGATAATTTTAATATGAATTTATTATATCGTTACTTTTTGGTAACTAAATATTTAAGAGAGTGCATACAATTAATGAGTGCTAAATTAATGAAAAAGCCTACAATATGTAGCTAAAAAAAAAATATAAATCGGATTTTTATGTTTATTTTATTTAATTAATATGGAAGACTTACAGCTGAAAAAAAAGGCTAGGAACTGTAAATTAAATAGACAGCAATTTCAGCCATTCAAAACTATACTAAATTCTTTGGATAATCTTACTAAGCTTTTATAAATGCAATAAATACCTATGATGGATGTTTGTTACTCAATCATGCCAGTACGGCTGAACAGATTTGGATGAAATTTTGCACAGACATAGATTATAGTCTTGAATAGCACATAGGCTATTTTTTATCCTGGAAAAATGTACGATTCGCGTGGGATAGTACATTAGCTTTGACGCGGCCGGAGTCGCGGGCAGAAGCTAGTTAGTTACTAAATAAATATCAATGGCGATTGTGGTGATTCTTTGAGTCTGCTATCTGAAATTGTGATAAAGAAAATAGCTAGCTGGGAAAAACAAATATGAAAAAAATTATGCAGTGACATAGAACATCCTTCTTTTTAAAGTCAGCTGAAAATCACACACAATAAAATTTACTTACATACATATCAACACGCCTGTAATCCCCGAAGGGTTAGGCAGAGGTGTACCCATAAGCACACCCACATTTCGCCAGTTATGTTTAAGTCCCATGTAATAGGGGGCGAGCCTACCTCCACATAAACTTAATAAAAAAGAAAGAAATCAAAATTATGTGCAGTTGCATTTAACAACTGAAAAGGTAGTTATTATCAGTTAGTCTTTTGTTCAACAATTTTCTAACACATATGGCTCATTGGCAATAACTCGAAAGTTTTCGTCAAGTAAAAGTTGCGAAGCCCGTCTTCATGATTTACCAGAGTACCTACCTAAATAATCACAACTTTGCAGTCGACTTTCTACTCTAACTCCTCAATTATAAGGTCGAATATGGTGTTGGTTAATCATAAGTGTCAATTTGTAGGTAGTCATGGCTGCTGATAAATATTTATTATAGTATAACGTTTGCTTTAATTCATTGTGCATGAAGAGAATGAAAGTGGAAGCTAGAGAGTGCGCCCCTGTGGCTGTAGTGTGGAGGCACGTCGTTAGATTACTAATTACATTCATTAATTAAGGTTTACTTGACGGCTGTATGAAATATGATGACGTTGGAGTATGTCGCGATTTTCATGTGATATTCAGTTTTTTAAAAACACCGTATTATTCGACCAAGTAAAAGTTACTGTTGTCGATTCTATTATGTACGAGCTTAACTTAATTTAGATTATATCTAACTTTTTCTCTCCAAACAAGAAAGGGACGGTCAAAAATAAGACCTGTCAATTTTAGTTGAGTCTGCAACTTCCGTACAATTGACACGTGAGAACGCATTGATTAAAATCACTGAAATATTCAAAACTAATTTGACATTCCCAACTTAGTTCTAAGGTGTCACCGTATTTTTCTTTCGCTGTATGTTAGTAACAGATGCCAATTTTTTAGTTTTGTTTTAATTTGTGAACAAGGGAATCGGCACCACTCATTAACTCATTGACTGAATACGAAATCTCTAAAACTACTTGACATAATAATATGATGTTGTTTGGCTGGTAGGAAGTTAGAAGTAGGAGACGTCAGCTAAGAATTAGCGGATTTTGTAACAGAGCCGAATAAATTAAGCGTGGATGACGGTAGTCCCCCTTTCCACCTTGACTTGTTATCGTGTCCTTATCTTCCCATCAGACATTATCAATATACATAACATCACGCCTGTAATCCCCGAGGGGTTAGGCAGAGGTGTACCCATTAGTACAACCAAATTCCACCAGTTATGTTTTTAGTCCCATGTAATAGGGGGCGAGCCTATTGCCATCATCCGGGCACAAATTCATACTCCGAGGCTGCTACTGAGAAATTCCTAATGGAAAAACCCAATAACACTTTGCCCGACCTGGGAATCGAACCCAAGACCTCATGCACAGCAGTTGCGCTTGCGACCACTAGACCAACGAGGCAGTCGAGGCAATATGTGTATATGTTAAAAAAAAACAGTCACACTGTATTCAAGGAGACTGAAATCTTGCTACTCAAGCTTACTGTGATTTGCAGTTAACAACATGAGCTGAGACAAGTTTCATATCATGCGCACGTATATAGTCATACAGCCTCGCCTTACGCTTTGACAGCCTCGTTGGTCTAGTAGTCGCAAAGCGCGACTGCTGAGCTTGAGGTCTGGGGTTCCCAGGTCGGGCAAAGTGTTATTGGGTTTTTCCATCAAGAATTTCTCAGTAGCAGCGTCGGAGTCTGGAATTTTGTGCCCGGTTGATGGCAATAAGCTCACCCCCTATTACATGGGACTTAAACATAACTGGCGAGATGTGGGTGAATACCTCTGCCTAACACTTCGGGGATTACATGCCTGATGTAATACTTATAGCATCTCTCGAGAACACCTTATGTCGACCCATCCACACATCGCAACTAAATCACTTTGGTTACAGCAATTTTGTGTAACAACATCAAAAACTAGACTAAATTAAACAGAAGCTGTTTGCAAACGATCTCTCTTTAATATTTACTAGCCACTTAGCCTGAGCGAATTGCTAGATGATTATATACGCGTGGATGCACTGTGCACCTCCGAGCGGCCATTTTTTATATAACATTTATTTAAAGGAAGTAGATATGGTATGAAGTTGATCGTTGAAATTGTTTAATATTTATTTTTAATGGAGCTGTAAATTTAGATTGGTTTAATTGGAATTTGATTAAAAAAAAAGATTTTAGTGTCGGTTTGTTTCGATGATTGTATCAAAACTTTTGATTGGGTCTGTATTTATTTATATAAGTACTACTAGTTTCAGCCCGCGACTTTATCTGTGTAGTCTTCAGTATTAAGATTTATAATAATAATAATTCATTTGTTTCTGACTTAGTCCATACATTTTAGAAAAAATAAAATTGAAAATGCCATTGAAAAACCCATGTAGGTACATTAAAAAAATCCAAAAACACAAATTACACAGGAAATATGAAATGTCAAATGTCAGTTAAATTAAATTAAAATAATTAAATTGAATGTAAATTAAAATAATAAAATAAAATTCATTATAAATTAAAATAATACACAATAACACAATATAATTACACATACACGATGACATGTCAAATATTATGACGGCATTAGAATGATCTCTTGAACAGTGATCAGGAGGCATATTCTCGTAATCAAAAACATTAAAAATCTATTCGCAATCAATGTCAAAATCTTGCCAAAGTTTTTGACAAATTGAGATTAAGCTTAGAATGTGATCGATACTAAAAGTTACCGGAATCGCCTTACTTCCAGTTTTAAATAAAAAAAAATGTGCATTTGAGGACCTCTGTCAGGAACAAAGTAACTTATAATAGAAAGAGATAGAGAGAAATAAAAAGAGAGAGAAGATCGCCTGAAGGAAGCGTAATGCTTTTACCTTACGTGACGATTTCTGTCAATTTTAATTGCTATCGCAAGTCACATAAAGAAACTTCATTCAAAAATTGTCTAAGTGATGGCGAGCGTATTTATAATCATACATATACTCATATTATCTACACAGATTTATCATTTTAGAAAATGTAGTCGTAAATAACAAATCAACCTCTGATTCAACGCGTGTTAATTAATATTTAATGCTGTTCAACAAATTCATGTTTTCAATTTTCCAGGGCCGTGTCGTTGTTGTTTGAGATAACAATAATTATTGAAGAAAATTAAGATTTAATTTCCAGATAGTTTACGGCGTCTAACGTTTGACGCATAGGCTCGTTCAATAGCTATTTAGAATTAATTAAATTATAAATGTACATAAATTAATTGTTGGTTGGTGTAAACTTTTATCAAAAGTTTAGTTTCATTTTTCCTTTAAGAAAATGCGATGAAACTATAGCGACTCGCCCCGGTTTTGCATGGGTGCAATGTAGTAATAGTGCCGACTGCCTTGTTCACAAACTAAACTAAAATTAGACTATTTTCTATCTTTTTCTGTCCAATGATTAATTGTCCAAAATTAGACCTGGCAATTTTAGCTAATCTGAAACTTCTATTCAATTTTAGTTGATATGTCAGAATTCATTAAAGGCACGGAAAAGTTCAAGGCATAACTAATTTGACATCTCTAACTTAGTTCTAAAATGTCACTGTCCTTTTCTTTCACTGTATGTTAGTAAGAGATGACGATTCTCTAATTTTAGTATAGTTTGTGAACGAGGAAATCGGCACCTATATCTTTACGTATAAACTTTTCTTGATTCACTCTATCTATTGATAAAAACCGCATTAAAATCCGTTGCGTAGTTTAAAAGATCTAAGCGTACAGACGGCGGGAAGCGACTTTGTTTTATACTATGTTAGAGAAGTTTAGATAAAAATATTCATCATTACCGTAATAAAGGATTATAGATAACAATTACTTAATATTTAACTTTTATGTTTTACGAGAAAGTAGATTTCACTGTCTCATCAAGATTGCGTATAAAAATTCAAATCGAATGTCTTTTCAAAGGCCACGATCAATTTCATAATACGAATTCGACGAACTAACTAGTTTTATTTTATACTACAATTTGCTCGCGAATTTGTCCGCTTAAATGTCGGTAATTGGTGGTCTAATCTTGTTTGCTTATACAAACTTTGGATATGTAAATGTGGTACTGGCCACAAACGATGGGACACTTGGGATCGTGTCCTGCTCTGCAGCTGTTGTCTGCTTATTACGGGAGCTGATGGACGCAACTGAGAATGCCCAAACTCATTGCCGAATTTTGGGCTGACACATCTATTCTTTTGGTTTGCCGGTTGATGGCAATAGGCTCGCCCCCTATTACATGGAACTTAAACATAACCGATACGTACACCTCTGCCTAATCCTTCGAGGATAACAGGCGTGGTATTATGTGTTATGTTCAATTGTCTTCGACATGCTAAGAAGAACTTTAGACCTTTAGACCTTTACGCGGACGCAGACGAAGTCGCAGAATGAAAAGTAGCCTAATGACGTTTTTTGGAATTCAAACTTATCCTGTACTAAATTTCATAAAAATTGGTTCAGTGGTTTAGTCGTGAAAGTGTAACAGACAGACAGAGTTACTTTCGCATTTTGAGTATGGGTATTAGATAGTTCTATCAATTTAAATAATATGCTAATTTAGATATTACAATTTAACGATAATATGTTTGAAGTTTTTTCTGTGATGTGATGGAGATATTATGGTTACTTATGTCAGAAGACTGACAGATTTTGTAGATTGAGATTGAGATTGAAAGATTTGGTAACTGCTAACTGTCAGTAGCTTGTCACTTCATGTTTATTTAATAAAATCAAATTATCTCAGTAGGTATCTTTGTCTCTACTAATAAAAATAATTAAGCTAAAGAGTATATTTGTTTGTGAACAAAACTCTGGAACTGCCGGTCGGATTGGAAAAAATCTTTTTGTATTCGATAGCCAGATTCATGAGGAATAGTATAGGCTATATAACATCACGCTACGGCTAACAGGAGCGGAGCAGTAACCAAAGATGTAACTTAACAGAGTTGAGAAAAACCGCGCGGACGAAGTTTGTTTGTGTTTGTTTTTTTTTTGTTTTAAAATTTCTTATCTGATTATTTCCTCATGTACAATTTTTTGCACCTGCTTTGTTATCTCTTCACCACCTTTGGTTGACTGGTAGAGAATGCCTTAGGCATTAAGTCCGCCTTTGTACTTTTTTGTTGCATAAAGTTTAAATAAATAAATAAGTTGCAGGCATAGTTTAATATGAGGCATCGCCAATCCGCCTTGAGCAAGTGTGGTGATCAAAAGTCGTAGCTTCCACATTCTGTAGGAAAATTAGAGACATTTTTGACAGATTGAGCGATCGTACAGTCAAACAAGCTATTTGGTGTACAGGCAGCTAACTTGCAACTATATTTGAACAACGTTTCGAGTGTGTGAATTCTTTTAAATCATTCTATAAACTTACAAAATCATAAGACATCACAAGCTTATATTTCGACTTTTAATTCTATTCAGTAACTTGACAGTTCAAAGAAACATAATGTTACCATACTGCAACTAATAGTGTTGGGGTATTGAACGTTTTTGCCTAAGGCATGAATGATAAGAATGGTTTAATACCAACATAAGTATATTATTTAAGTTCATTCAATTTCGTTCATTCGTACACCACCTCACTATCTTTTTTTTTGTCAAAACTTGGAAACCCTTTATCTGTGAAGTTACTGAATAGAATTAAAAGTCGCAATATAAAAAATGTTTAATATAAAAAAATATTTTTATTTTTGTGTGTTATTTTATAGTAATATTTGTCATTGCATTCACATGTAATTACGTATGACTCTGTATACAAATAATAACATTGTAAAACGTTGATTTTAAAAGAGTACGTATGGAGTTTCTTGCCCATTCTTCTCCATACAAAACTACGTTTTGGAAGGGGCAACTAGATTCAATTCTATTTTTTTTTCATGTAATGACTTTCAAAAGTGCCTTATAGTGGCCTAATTGAAATAAATGATTTGACTTGACTTTGACTTTGACTTTGAATGAACACAAAATAACAATGAATGGCAATGTAGCAGAAAGATAATTATTGTTGTCTGTAAACTAAATAGCTTGTTCAACCGTACCTAAAAGTTTTTAGAATTACCCCCCAGAGGTCACAAGTCTAGACTAAATTGCATCGGTCTTTCAATAATCTTATTCTGTTACGATTTATCGAAACGTGAAATCGATATTGGTAAGTTGTTTCTAATTTGCATCTATTTGTAATTTGCTCTTATTAATAGGTACATACATTCGAGAGTTGAACGTTTCATTTTGTCAAAATGTTTATGTTTATCTTTCTATTAATTATCATTATTAATCGATGCTTGTTTGTCTTTTTTTTTGCGCTTGTATGTCGAGAATTGCTTGCCCGAATTTTGTAATTTTCTTTTTGAAATTATGACGTTTTTCTTCTGCTTGTGCTTCTAGGTGGGTTTAATTTGAATTTTTATGATGTTTTATTTTTGACAGCCTCATTGGTTTAGTGTTCGTAAAACACGAATACTGAACATGAGGTCTCAGGTTAGATAGCCAGTTCGGGAAGTGTTGTTAGATTTTTCCATCAGGAATTTTTCAGTAGCAGCCTTGGAGCCTGGATTTGTGCTCAGTTGATGGCAATAGGCTTACCCCCTAACTGGCGAAATGTGGTGTGCCTCTGCCTAACTCTTCGGAGATTGCGGGCGTGATGTTATGTTATGTTTTATCATGTAAACAAACTTATTAAACTACTCGAAACCTGTCTGATAGATTTTGATGCCCGACTGCATGTTTGAAGACCACATTGTACCCTTTTGTTTTGTATATGATTCATTCTTGGCGACGCTTAAACCATACTTGTCCACTGGCTTATTAAGACGGTGCGTGAAATATCGTGCAAGTTGTAGTACATTTCCGTCGATGTTCGGTCACTTATGACACGACAGCCGCGCGGTCCCGCAATGTACGGCAACTCGCACAACATTTCTCGCATCTTCTAAATAAGGCTTTAAAACTTAACTTGATTGTTATTTTAACACCAGTAAACTTGTCATACTTACAAAGCACATGTTTAGTCCAGTATCTGCCTAGCGTTTGCATGCGATTCACGACCTAGTTTTGAAGCTGGGTAGGTCTACTTTCATATAACCTGTCTTATTTAACTGATTTGCGCAATTGTCTTATTTTAATGGCTGCCACAACAGTATATTTTACTAGCTTTTGCCTGTGATTTCGTCTATGTAAATGTTGGTTATCGCGTTCGCAGACGAAGTCGTTGAACAAAGAGTAGTTTAGGTCCTTGGGGTTCAAACTACCCGTACCAATTTTTATCAAAATTAGTTCAGTGGTTTAATCGTGAAAACGTCGTTCCGTCAGGAATTTCTCAGTAACAGCCTCGGTTTAGTCTATATTTGTGCCCAGTTGATGGCAATAGGCTCACCCTCGACATGGGACTTAAACATAACTGGTGAAATGTGGGTACACAAAAGGGTGCACCTTTACCTAGCCCTTCGGGGATTGCAGGCGTTATGTTATGTAGTAAGTAAATGTCGTGATGGCCTAGCAGTTAAAGCGCCCGCCTCTCATGCATAAGGTTGTGGGTTCGAATCCGGGCAAGTACCAATGTGACTTTTTTAATTCATATGTACTTTCTAAAGTTTATCTTAGACATTAATGACATCATTCCGTGCCTCGGAAAGCACGTTAAGCTGTTGCTCCCGGCTGTCATACGTGAATCTTTGACAGTCGTTACGAGTCGTCAGAAGCTTGAAAGTCTGATAACCAGTCTTACCTAGGGGTATCGTATTACCCAGTTACTGGGTTGTGGAGGTCAGATAGGCAGTCGCTCCATGTAAAATACTGGTATTCAGCTGCATCCGGTTAGATTGGAAGCCGACCCCAATGTAGTTGGGAAAAGGCTAGGCTGATGATGTGCTTTGTAGTAAGAATGGAATTTCTTACCCATTCTTTTCTATTCGAAACTACATTATGGAAAGGGCAACTAGATGCAATTCTTTTTTCTTGTATTTAACACAACATAACATAACATCACGCCTGTAATCCCCGAAGGGTTAGACAGAGGTGTACCCATTAGTACACCCACATTTCGCCAGTTATGTTTAAGTCCCATGTAATAGGGGGCGAGCCTATTGCCATCAACCGGGCACAAATCCAGACTCCGAGGCTGCTACTGAGAATTTCCTAATGGAAAAACCCAATAACACTTTGCCCGGCCTGGGAATCGAACCCAAGACCTCATGCACAGCAGTCGCGCTTGCGACCACTAGACAAACGAGGCAGTTTCTTGTATTTATGACGTTCAAAAGTGCCTTTTAATGGTCTAATTGAAATAAATGATTCGACTTTGACTTTGACTTTGCCACATTATTTCTGATCACTTTTCATCACAAGCGAATATAAAATAATTAAATATCGATGTGAAATTCAATACACATGGCAACACTGACGGTAAAAGCAGTGACAGTGAATACTTTTTGTTAAGTATTTACCCTACTTTCAGAGTGACTCGTAAGTTTTATCTGTAGGTCAAACGATCGGTCTGTCGATTATTGTAATGAATTTCGGATTAAGATTTAATGTTTTCGGTGATAGTTGGAAATTCAACTCACTCGTTGCCGTAGCTAGCAATTTTTGGGAGATAGGGGAGGCCTTTGTCCAGCTGTGGGACGTAACATAGCTTGCAATTTAAAGGAATTGTAAATTTTAATATGAATTTTAATTTTAGTTTATAAAATAACATTAGGGTACTGACCCATCCAAGGCCCGGCCGTCTTATCGGTATGACAGAACAAAAGATACCTAATCAATGGAGTCTCATTATGTGGGACTTGACGTATTAAATTTTAATTATTGTATTGACTTCCAATCTCACGATCGAAATGTGAAAAATTGACAATCGCGCGTAAAAACTTGGAATGTTCAGATTGGATTACAAAAATTATTTCACTGGCAAAAAGTTACAATATTAGGTAACGAGTTTTATAGGCTAATTTCGATGGCTTATTTGACTTCCAGGCGGACAAAGTCGCAGGCAGAATCATGTGAAGTAAATTTTGTTTTATTATACAAATAAATGTCTTTTTTTTCTACAATCGCCCGGTTATAGCAATAGGCTCGCCCGCTATTACATGGGACTTAAACATAGCTGGCGAAATGTGGGTGTACTAATGGGTACACCTCTGCCTAAACCTTCAGGGATTACTAGCGTGATATTATGTTATGTTCTACGATTAATTTGGAGAGTCGTCACAACCATCTCCTATCAACATTACCATAGCTTTCCCTATAATTTTCTTTATTTTCTTTTCTTTATTTTTAAAACCTTTCTTCAAATAATCGGTAAAAATGATCGATTAATCATTTTTTGTGCGCGAGTTTTCAACATAACTATCATTATGTGCGTGCGCAGTTTACGAATTAAAACATTGTAGCGATGCAAGGTCAGTTATGGCTAGTAATTGAGAAAGTCAGATGTGATTGAGAAAGCCGTATGGTTCTCTATGGTAAAAGCCTTTTATTAGTTTATGGGTACTGAGGCCCGTTTGCACCACAGATCACTAAATACGTTTAATTTTATTATCATAGTGTTAGTAATATATTTATTTAAACTTTATGCAACAACAAGTAACAACAACAAAGGCGGACTTAATGCCTTAGATATTCTCTATCAGTCAAACAAAGGTAAAGAGATGACATGGCAGGTGCAAATTAATGTACGAGCTTAAAATGGCGTGTGTTGGATCACTTGGCTCCCTTCACGATGGTTGAGCTAGGTGGTGCTGATCCATGCGTCATGCTCGTGAACGAGTTGGGATTGGTCACCTCTTAACTGCTATGGCTTACATCTTTATTTTTAGTATTTTTTACTACTGTTTTATATTTATCTTCATTGTTTTCACATATAGAATTAACACGAATATTGTAACCAGGATTTTGTAAAAACCTAATTTAAAAGGAGTGCCGTGGAGTTTCTTGCTCGTTTTCCTCCATAGAGGTCTACCTCCGTTTTGGAACGAGCAACTAGCTTCATTTTTCGGACTAACTGACCGACTCCTTGACAATTCAAAAGTGCCTGTAAATGGTCTAATTGAAATAAATGTTTAGACTTTGACTTTGAAATATCAAAATTTGAGATTTAAAAAAGAAGCAAGAAAGATATTATATAAATAAAATGAAGTGTACACAATTATAAAGTTATTAAAATTCTACATACCTACTCCTACAAAAATACTGTAATCTTCCAGAGATTTCCAGAGATTTTCTCTAACAAACCAAAAACAAATTAACTGGATCAATTACAAAAAATTGTCAGTGATAGAAAGGTACAGAATTTTTGAGTGCCATACGGTAGGTATGTTACGTGATATAAGTACTTAAGTACTTGACATCTATGCAGGCAAAGTCTCGAGCAAAACCTACATTATTATAGTTTAAGCTACGACTCTTTTACATAAAAAGCGCCTTGTTTCTGCCTACCCCCATGGGAAAAAGGCGTGAGTTTATGTGTTTAAAACGGCCGAGATTTTAGAAAAATGCAAGACACAAACCTAAAAGGTACACAGCGTCATATTCTAGCGGTTGATCGATATAACTGTACTGATCATGGCAGTGGGCACACGCGATGGCCCACTTGATGCAAATGCTCTTAGACCATACAGTGCCTGCATATGCCGTTAAATGATTACCGAAATAACGTACCAAGAAATGGAAAGTACGGGTGTGATTCAGTTTTAATTTGGCTGTGATGGGTAGCGGTGTATTGGTCGTCGTATGCGCAGGTTGTGGGGAAGAAATTCTTAGAAAATTGTTGTGTATTTTCTTTTTTTTACTTTTTGATGTTAAGTAGATGAGTTTCGTTTGGTATCATAAGTAAATATTTACGTAGACTTTAAAAATATTAATGACAGTAATGGCAAGAGAGAAGAGAAGAGGCCTTTGCACTGGGAGAGTAATAAGGCTGGTATTTTTATTTATTACTATTATTTACAACCTTTTAAACATAACGTAGAGACCTGTCGTTCATTCTATTCAATATTGATTTAACTTTTTGTGGACATTTTACATACCTTTTTGAAGTGCACTTCCACAGCCATTTTCATTCTTGCGACCACTAGAATAACGAGGCAGATATAGTTGAAGTTTTCTTAGAAACCGATGGATGTTTTAAAATGTAATTTAATTTAAAAACTAGATAATAAACAGTTCATTAATTAAGTTAAGTTTCAATCGAAGTTTTTAAGAAAACTTCAACTATATCTGACGACCCTGCATACTTGTCTTTTGTTGACTGTACCTAAGCAACGAATTAAAGCGTTTTTATTTGTAAACTAGTTTCTGATCGCGACTTCGTCTGGTATTTTTTACCGGCGTTGAGATACATCTTTTGTTACTGACTGCTATGGGTCGTAGCATGATGTTACATTATTCATTACGAATCTGGCTATCATACCTGCAGAGATTTTTTCCAGTTCGACTGGTAACTCACGAGATGAAGCCGTTTAAAAAAAACGAACGAAAACACTCTTTAGCTTTATTATATTATTATTGACTAGCACTCTCCATATGACTTTGTTCGCGTGATTTTTCTTACTGATCCCTATTTTTTCAATATAAAATATAGTCCATAACACTCAGTGATAACGTAGCTTTCAATTTGCAAAATAATTTTCAAAATCGGTTCAGTAGATCCAGAGATTACCCCCTACAAACTCACGAACTCACAAACTTTATCTCTTTGTAATATTAGTATAGATAAATTCTAAACGTGCTAGTTTTTTTGTCAGACTGGGTTGCAATAGGTAATTGATTAAGCATAGCTATAATTAGTGTCGAAATGCTTTTTGTAACTACCGTTCAGTCATAGTTATAGCTACCGTTCTTCTCCTTTTAAAGTAGTTATAACTAAATTTGTTTAACGGTTTCTTTTTAATATTTATATATACTTTTGTTTGCTCTGCTTGACTGGTTGGTCTCACGCATTATAAATGTCTGTTAACGCAGACGTAGACGATGTCGCGGAAAAATATGTAGCCTATGTCCTTTTCTTGGGGTTTAAACTTACCCCGTAATAAATATCATCAAAATCGGTTTAGAAGTTTAATCGTGAAAGTGTAACAGACAGATAGAGTTACTTTCGCAATTTATAATATTAGTATGGATATACAGGCCTATTATTTATTCCACTGCAGGGCGAAGGCCTCTTCTCATACAGAGAAGGCACGAGCATTGATCACCACGCTTGCTTAAGGCGATTGGCGATTGCAGACTTATAATACTTAATTCGCAAGCACGACTGCTGTGCATGAGGTCTTGGGTTCGATTCCCAGGTCGGGCAAAGTGTTATTGGGTTTTTCCGTCAGGAATTTCTCAGTAGCCGCCTCGGAGTCTGGATTTGTGCCCGGTTGATGGCAATAGGTTCGCCCCTATGACATGGGACTAAAAACATAACTGGCGAAATGTGGGTGTACTAATGGGTACGCCTCTGCCTAACCCTTCGGGGATTTCAGGCGTGATGTTATGTTATGTTAATACTTAATTACAAGTACTGGACTTATAATTAAGCGCCTACCGCCATCTAATCTAAATAAATAAATAAAATCTCTAAAAAAAGTATTATTTTAATATTACTTTTTCATGCGCACTGTTGGATTTTCAACTCTCGGCTCAGTGCCGGTAGTTGAAAATCTACCAACACAAATTACAAAGTAATAAAAATGGTAGGTACTGATGTTTTAAGAGATGGCATTAGGCCCTCGGGTTTCCTCAATATGTTTTCCTTGAAGCCAATGATATCCAAGATAAGCTTAGAAATAAATACGTTGTAAGTTTATATTTTAAAATGTAGCACCAAGTCAGTTTTAACGAGTCTTACCACACAGAGAAAACTACGGTGATTCGTAGTTAATTTCGCGTTGGGGTTTATCGCGCTTTAATAGCCATTAAAAATAGCTATGACGTTAGACTTAGCTCGTACTATTTATTTTGTGCTAAGTATAGACAGGGCCGGAATAACCATGTCCGGGGCCCATAGGTATTGCACCCATCGGGGCCCCTTTACTAACAACCAAAAAAATTTTTTTTTTACCGTAATTCAATTTTATTTGTAACTAGCTGCTCCCTGCGACTTCGTACATGTTATTTTTTATGGTTACTGCTTCGCTCCCGTGGGCAACGGCGTGCTAAGGTTTAGTGTTAAGGGGGAAGAATATTATTTTGCCCGGAGCGGCTAAATAGCTAGATCGGGCCCTGTCTAAGATGTAAATTAAGGTTATTGAAACCGCGGCATATTACTAGTTAGTTTTAATAACTATAGCACTGCGGAAATGAGAAAAGATTCATACATCACTTGCTCAGTGCGGCGTGGAAGCTGCAATACTCATCTGAGGAGAACGGTTGCCATCATTTGTATTGTAAATGAAACCACGTTCAATATGTATAAGTGCTTGCATACCCATCCATAGACGGTCGTCGATTTCACACTGTCTGTGAGCTGAATGATTTGATAACGGAGTTAATAAGTGTTTTGTAATACCATGCTGTCTTAATTTTCACACACACACAAGATTACGCCTGTAATCCCCGAAGGGTAAGACAAAACATCACGCCTGTAATCCCCGAAGGGTTAGGCAAAGGTGTACTTATTAGAACACACACATTTCGCCGGTTATGTTTAAGTCTCATGTAATATAAGGCGGGCCTATTGCCATCAACCGGGCTCAAATCCAGACTCTGAGGCTGTTACTGAGAAATTCCTGATGAAAAACCACAATAACACTTTGTCCGACCTAGGAATTATACCCAAGATTTCACGCTTAGCAGTCGCGCTTTGCGACTACTAGACCAACTAGGCAGTTATTTTTTGAATAATCCTCTGTGGTAGCTGAATATTTTTGTTTGAAAACCTCAATGAACAGTTTGACTTTTACAGCCAACAAAAGAGATAGGTGTATGAAGATATAGATCGTCAGATATAGTTGAAGTTTTCTTAGAATTGGATGGATGTTTTCAAATGAAATTTCATTTAGAAGTAGATTATAAACAGTTTATTAATTAAGTTAAGTTTCGATCGAAGACATCCATCGGTTTCTATGAAAATTTCACCTATATCTGACGACCCTGGATACCTTTTTTGTTGACTGTACATACACCAGTTAAATAAATATCGAACCCATATCAAAACTTGATCATTTACCTCCTTGATAAAATGTTTATGCAGTCAACGTTACTAGGGAGACGGACGGACGGACTACGAGGTAGACTGGTAGAAAATGCCCAAGGCATTAAGTCCGCCTTTGTACAGTGTATTTTTTACATGTGCATAAAGTTTAAATAAATAAACGTTGGTTACGTGGGAAGTATTTACTTCGAACGTTATATTTTACTGCGGTGCCGTCCTCGATTACAGCGTAAGCTCAATTTTGTCCGAGTATAAAATATTACAAAGTATGACTGCGCGACAGCTGTGCATAAGGTCTTGGGTTCGATTCCCAGGTCGGGCAGTGTTATTGGGGGTTTCCATAAGGAATTTCTCAGTAGCAGCCTCGGATTCTGGATTTGTGGCCGGTTGATGGCAATAGGCTCGCCCCCTATTACATGGGACTAAAAACATAACTGGCGAAATGTGGGTGTACTAATGCGTACACCTCTGCTTAACCCTTCGTGGATTACAGGCGTGATGTTATGTTATGTGTACAAAATATTACAAAGTATTCTGACCCACTCTTCCTATAAAAGATTAAATTTTAGCAGCTAGCTCGTTGCTTAAGATCTAAGACCAGTTAAAATGACACTTAAGTTTTAGGTTAAGCACATTAAAACAGTTTTCAAAACTCGCTGTTTTTAATGACCAAAGCGAGCATTGTATCCGCGCTGTTGTTAAAACCAGACTTTGCAATTTCTCCTGCCAACAATGGCGGTAGCGCGCCATTTTTCATCATAACACACGTCACTGTCACTGTCAATATTTTGACAGGAGTTAGGCAAAGGATTCGTGCAGTCAGCCTTTCTTTATTTTTGTTTCAAGTTCACAATGACGACGCGGAAATTTTATTGTTTGTTTTTTTTTTTTGGCTAGTGGCAGCGAAAGTGAAGGTCTAAGGTCACACTAACAAGATTTTATTTAAACCTCCTTGCCTTTTTGGTTCACAATAGATCATTATGGAACCTTTTTTATGGCTAGTCATTTCACTATCGTTTAGATTTTGTTACTTTTAACGTCTGTCAACTGATGTTTATCGTTCAAACTGCTTCATGCGACTTTTTTTTTCATCCGTGTTAAGTTATGTCTTTGGTTTCTGCTCTGCACCTGTGGGTCGAAGCGTGATGTTTTATAGCCTATACTATTCCTCATGAATCTGGCAATATTTTTTCCAATATAACAGGCAGTTTTAGATATTAACGCGTTTAAACAAACAAAAAAGTCTCTAGTTTTATTCAAATGTCCGCGACGAAAGCTGATTTCTCTATACAAACCGTAGACTCCCGTTACATCCTCTTAAGGGGTGAATTTTGAAAAATCCTTTCTTAACGGACGTCTACTAACTATCTCTCTGCCAAATGATGAGTGAGTAAGTGAATGACCTTTCGCTTTTATATTAAAAAGATAGATATAGAATTGTAAGTTTTACCGCGGTTCCTGTTATAAATTAGACGCGTTTGTTTATCCGTTTGCGATGTTATCTTAGATAAATCTATGTTCCAGTGTTCGATCGAGTCTAAGCTTTCTACAGCGTAGGAAATTAATACTTTCCGTCGGATCTCCCCGTCGGTGTACCAGTTACAGATTACGTGAAATGCGAACGTAATGCTAGGAAATGGCGAGAAAAATCTATGGAAACACCATCAGTGGTAGTCAAATTGCGCCTGCGCATAGGAGGCGTAAGGTTTAGATTACTTGTAATAGCTATGCAGAATATGATGACACGTTGCTAGTTATATTGCTTGGTTGGTAATGTTGAATGTTATGGAGCAAATGATTTGTTTCTATGTATTTTAGAAATTCTAGGTTCTTTATATGCGTTGTAGATAATTATCAAGTCACAAAATGAGCTGATTTTGACCGACTTAAAAAAGGTTGCATGTTCGACTGTGTCGACTTTTGTTTTTAAAGTTTCGGAAAACACTTTGACCTAAACTCCTGTATGTTAAATAATGATTACGTATCTGTCTCTGAATTAAGCCTTTGAATTTAAATGAAATTACCCTACAAAAAACTGCAGGTTTTATTAAAAAAAAAAAAAAAAAATTTTAAATTTAAATAAATTCAAATTTTTGACAATCTAAAGTTGCCTAAATTTTATCGATTATAGTCTAGAAAAAGCTTAAGAAAGTTAGACATTCTATCCGATTTCATAAGCTTTAGATGTTTAGATTTACGATTGAGTTACGAAAACCTTAGAGAATAAAAATTTCGCAATTTTTCTTGAATCATCGGGTGAATGGATAGAGTATTGGCGCTTATTAAATGTTTTGTTTACTGCCTCGTCGATCTAGTGGTAGCAAAGCGCGACTGCTGAACATGAGGTCCTTTTTTTTGATTAATGGGAAGTCATCATTGGTTTCTTTCCACTCTGGGCGGAGCAGAGGGAGCGTTATGGCTAAACTCCACCAAAGCGGAGGCGAGAGGAGATGACTCGTATTTAACTAACAGCATATTGTATTGTGCTGAAGCTAAGCGCGGAGCTGTCAAAATGACGCAAGCTGATTGGTTGTGAGAAACATCTCTTCTCGTCTCCGCTTTGGTGGAGTCTCGCCCTTAGACTTACTGGCTAAAACCTATCCGTGTTCCTTCTAGTGCCCAGGGCCGCGGTAACTCTTTCGAACAAATTCCGCAACCCTGGCAGGCACTGGCCCTAATGAGTCCCGTCTTCTGTGCGTGGAACGATAACGCGCCGTCGACTCGGGCCTGGTCTCAGGAGGCGGGCTACCCATTGCCCGCCGCCCGCAAGCCCTCGCTTACGGTGACCGGAAATTGTCCTGCGACTCCCGACGCCCGGGGCGCCTCCTTCTTAACATGAGGTCTTGTGTTCGATTCTCAGGTCGGGCAAAGTGTCATTGGGTTTTTCCATCAGGAATTTCTCAGCAGCACCCTCGGTGGCTGGATTTGTGCCACTTGATGACAATTGGATCGCCCCCTATTACATGGAACTCAAATAAAGGTGAACTAATGGGTACCTGCCAAACCCTTCGTGGATTACAGGCGTGATGTTATGTTACGTTTGTAAATTTCGAAAATTTCTTGAATAATCGGGTTAATGGATAGAGGCTTGGCGCTTATAAAATGTAGTATTTAAATTTTCTAGATTGTGTGTAGGAAGCCTAATAAATTATTTAAATGTCTAGAGATTATGTGATTTATGCTAAATGTTTATGCCTACCTCGTTGGTCTAGTGGTCGCAAGCGCGACTGCTGTGCATGAGGTCTTGGGTTCGATTCCCAGGTCGGGCAAAGTATTATTGGGTTTTTCCATCAGGAATTTCTCAGTAATAGCCTCGGAGTCTGGATTTGTGCCCGGTTGATGGCAATAGGCTCGCCCCCTATTACATGGGACAAAAAAAAAAAACATAACTGGCGAAATGTGGGTGTACTAATGGGTACACCTCTGCCTAACCCTTCGGGGATTACAGGCGTGATGTTATGTTATGTATGTTATGTTTATGCCTAGTGTTTTTATGCCTATCTCTTTTTACTCTTTATTCATGAGTGACACTTCCATTTACTTTATGACGTAATTGTATTTGTTACTAGCTATAAGTAGCCCCTGAGACTACGTCCGTGTGTTTTTTTTTTCACCCGTGTTAAGTAACGTCTTTAGTTACTGCTTTGCTACCGTGGGTCGAAGCGTGATGTTCCGCATGAATCTGGCTATCACATATAAAAAGATTTTTCAAATCGGACTAGTAGTTTTAAAGATTAGCGCGTTCAAACAAAAACAAACTATAACCATAGGATTTTTTTATTTTTTTATTTTAGTTCTGTATTTAATTTCGCTGAAAGAAACCTACGTTATGCTTACATCTTTATTCTTATTATTTTTTGTTATTGTTTTATAATTTCATCTTCATTATTTTCTCATTTTGCAACAAGAATAATGTAGCCAGGATTTTGTGAAAACGTAATTGAAAAGAGTGCCGTGGAGATTCTTGATCGTTTTTCTCCATAGACGCGTACCTCTATTTTGGAATGAGCAACTAGCTTCAACTAAGATATACTGCTAAAAGTTATACATAATATTCCGGACGCTACAAACATAAAATTCAACAAGAAAATGTCACCAAATAATAATAACGACACAGATTATAGTATTCCAACTAAAAGCTTTAAGTCGAAGGTCATCAGAATTGAAAGTACCCTTCGTTCTGTCATCTGCCTTGGGAAGTAAACGGCTTCTGAATGTTGGATGCTATTTAACAAATGTACTTGTAAATGTTGCTATAGTTGCATCGTTTTAGTATAGGTATGACGGTCAATGGTGCCGATTCCTTTGGTCACAAACTAAACTAAAATTAGACTACTTCCATCTTTTTCTGCTCAATAAAATAAGAAAGAGACTAATGTAAATAAGAGCTGTCAAATTTAGTCAATCTGAGACATCCGTACAGTTATAGTTGACATCTTAAAACGTATGGATTAAAAATACGAAGAAGTTCAAGGCAAAACTAATTTGACATCGCTAACTTAGTTCTTCAATGCCACCGTCCTTTCCTTTCGCTGTATGTTAGTAAGAGATGTCAATTCTCTAAATTAGCCCAGCTTGTGAACAAGGGAATCGGCACCATTGACCGACTTATCTTTTTTGTATAAAATGGGTTTGCTTTTGACTCTAGTCTAGGTTAGAAGTGACATAGACAAAGTCAACGATGCAGTGAGCTTACCCAAAAGAAACCTGTTCACTCTTATTTTAAAGAGACTAGGGTCGAATGTCGAAAGAAAAGATGGATGGATTGTGTGAAGAATTATATGGAAGAAAAGGGAGTTAGTGATTGCATGACGGCTGACAGGATAGAATGGAAGAGGAGAACGTGTTGTGCCGACCCCAAGTAACATGGGACAAGGGCAGGAAGATGATGATGAGGGTCGAAAGTGTTCGGAAAAACAGAGGCAGGCAGAGAGTAACACTCCTTTTCTGTGTATGTATTTTATTTGTATTTATTACTTGTACATCACCGACCTCGGTAAAGGAAAACCTGGATTCATAATTAATATAAGTTTGAAATCGCCAATCCGCCTTGTGTGTGGTGATTAATGCTCGTGGTTCTCTGAATGAAAAGCCTTTGCCCTGACTTGGGAAAATAATAGGCTGGTATTATTTAGATTTTTTTAGGTTCCTACGAAGAGGTATTCGGAAAAGGTCAATGGCCGCTATTGCCATGCTAAAATGCTGCAACTATATTATAATTTACTTTAAGAATTGTTGCACTACTCTCATTTAAGTTAATTACTTAAGACAACATTAACAAAATGATTACAAATGTCTGCCGCGTCAGACGCGAGCGTCAATCATGCGCATGTAACGGATTAGAAGCTGAGCGAGTTCCTAGTAGGAAGTGTACGGTGATGCGTACGCGCATGTACCGTCAAGTACGTAACGCTTACGGTGTTAGTATTGTTTGGTCTTCTTTTGTTCCAAGGAGGTTAAGGTCTCATTGTGTGACGGTGTTATTTAGGACTGGGTTATTACTTACTTCCTCTATATGTTTTTGTTGCAAAATCAAAGATAAAAATGTACTAATTTTGTCAATAAAACTTCGCTTGAGTACTTTATATTAGTAATGCCAGCTTATTATTGTCGTACTACAGGGCTAAGGCTTCTTCTGACACAGAGAAGGCAGAAGCATTGATCACCACGCTTGCTCAAGACAGATTTGCGATTTCAGTTATATACTAACTATTATTCCCGTTTTTCTCTCAATGTTTTTCTTTATCGATGTAAGTGATGTCCACGATAAACTTTGAAGGTACATAAACATAACATCACGCCTGTAATCCCCGAAGGGTTAGGCAGAGGTGTACCCATTAGTACGCCCACATTTCGCCAGTTATGTCTTTAGTCCCATGTAATAGGGGGCGAGCCTATTGCCATCAACCGGGCACAAATCCAGACTCCGAGGCTGCTACTGAGAATTTTCTGATCGAAAAACCCAATAACACTTTGCCCGACCTGGGAATCGAACCCAAGACCTCATGCACAGCAGTCGCGCTTCCAACCACTAGACCAACGAGGCAGTTGAAAGTACATATGAATTGAAAAGTCGCGTTGGTACTTGTCTGTGCCCGGTTACGAACCCAAAACCTTAGTACATTAGAGTCCTTAGAAGCCTTTTACCACTGGTCTATCACGAGGACTTAATAAATTATAATATTAAAATAAAAAATAAAACTAATACTCATTATTATCCGAAACCCCGAAATCATGAAAAAAAAACAGCTGATCCATACATTATGATCTTGTTATGTAGCATTTTTGTTGGGAACAGCTGATTTTTTTTTCATGATTTCAGTGTTGGTCTCATAGTAAAAGTTGTTCATAATGATGAGTACAATGATCCCTTTTAAGGTTTCTGGTATATTTTTAATTACCCTGTATAAAATGTCATCAAGAAGTTTCTCAGTTTCAATCCCCTAAGGGGTGAATTTTAAAAAATATCTTCTTAGCGGACGCCTACTAACTATAAACTACCTCCCTGCCAAATTTCATCTTAATACGTCAAGCGGTTTTCGATATTTCGTGATGAATGAGTGAGTGACCTTTTGCTTTTATATTTTAGATTATTTTATTATTTGAATATTTACAAATAGAGAACGTCCAAATGTTAACAAGTTTTGGAAAGAATTCTGCAATAATTAGATAATTTTCACCTTCTTTTGGTTGCAAAAAACTGCATTGTACAATATTGGATAACGAAATGACATTAACAAAAAATTAAAATGCATCGGAATTGCATCCATTTCAAATAATTAATATTCAAATAGTTTATTTAAATCTAAGATGAAATAAATTGACTAACTTATTTAAATTGGGGTGACATTTTTTATGGTCTGTCAAAACGCTCTTCTTCCATAGATTTTGTGTGGCAATATCGAACTGTGACGTCACTTGACAACTCAATTGACTTACTATTTATTGATTTTAAAGCCACAAAAAACTAATTTTACAGTTTATTGAAAATTGATCGGGTTTCTGCTGGAATGAAATGTTTTTTTTTTGGAAGTGATGTGTCAAAATTAATGGTTAATGGAGCCAATTACCCAATTTTTATCCTTGTTATTAATTAATCTTTACATATTACATCATAATAATACGCCTGTAATCCCCAAAAGGTTAGGCAGAGGTGTACCCATTAGTACACCCATATTTCGTCAGTTATGTTTAAGTCCCATGTAATAGGGGGCGAGCCTATTGCCATCGACAAAAATCCAGACTCCGAGGCTGCTACTGAGAAATTCCTGATGGAAAACCCGACCCGACCTGGGAATTGAACCCAAGACCTCATGCTCAGCAGTCGCACTTTGCGAACACTAGACCAACGAGGCAGTCACGGCACGATTAAAGATTTCGATAAGCTTCAATAAAAAAAAACTAATTAAATTTTGTTCCGGTTACTGTACAATAAATAACTAACTTAATTATACGTAACAGGCTGAAACACTTTTGTGACGAACTGCACTCATAATGTAACTTGTGTTCAATGGTTCTAATTCTTAATTGCTGTGAAGTTGAGGGCGTAACGACAGTTCTACTTACACTGTGTGGTAAGATTGGGCGTAATGATACCATGGATTGGTATTGCGGCTGCGTTTTATTAGCAGCTACTTTATGCCCCCGACTTTGTCTGAGTAGACTTCAAAATTATGTCTAAGAACGAAATTATTCCATGGAAACTAACCACGATAAAAAAATATTAGATTTGTTCTAGATCAGTATTTATATGCGTGTGACAAAGGAGGTCAACAAAATCCCATACAACTTTGCCCAAATATGTACCTCGAGGCACACATGCACCAAATTGTAGATAAAAAATAGAGGAATTAGAAAATAATTTTACTTTTATTCATAAATAATTATTAACTATTTAATAAATTATTCAAATACAACCTAATAACCTGTAATACAATCAAAATATGTGGCAACATTGCATGTACGATTGCGTTTTAATTGGTTGTCACGCGGGTTGACATTTCGTAAATGTCATTTTGTTTTGCTTTTGTTGACACTTGACACATACCATTCCGTTCGTTTATGCCTTTCAGGGTCCTCGTCTGTCAACTTGACAGTTTTTTTAGGTGCTTATTTACTAGAGTGCCAAAATGGCCTGCTTTTTATTACGATTAAAAGATATTTTATTCTCTAACCCGGGCAACTATATAAATAATTTAAGAGTGCAATATTATTTAGTGTAATCTAGTTTATTTTATGCCACTAAGTGTACCTTCTGTACAAAATTGGGCAGATACTGTTGATCTCCTTTGAGCTAAATATTACTAAAAAGTGGAGACCCGCTAGGGCCAGTGCCTGTTAAGGTTGAGAATTTTGTTAGAAAGAGTTACCGCGGGTCTACAACACAAAGGGCATTAGGAGGAACACAGATGGGTTTTAGTCAGTATGAGGCTGACACTCCCTTCCGCTCCGCCTAGGGCCGAAAAAGTAATTTGATGATATTCCATCCTTAAAAAGAAAGCATTTACGCTTTGAGACTATAAGACCAACGAGACAGTCATAATTTTAAAGCAAATATAAATCAAATTTTACTGTTAATTAAAAATTTGTCGGAAAATAATCTAACTATAAAAAAACTAGCACTCTTCTCGATTTTTTACATAAACATAACATCACGCCTGTAATCCCCGAGGGCTAGGCAGAGGTGTACCCAATAGTACACCCACATTTCGCCAGTTATGTTTTTAGTCCCATTTAATAAGGGGCGAGCCTATTGCCATCAACCGGGCACAAATCCAGACTCCGAGGCTGCTACTGAGAAATTCCTGAAGGAAAAACCCAATAACACTTTGCCCGACCTGGGAATCGAACCCAAGACCTCATGCACAGCGATCGCGCTTGCGACCACTAGACCAACGAGGCAGTCGATATTTTTGATAATAGAATATAATATAATCTATCACACCCGGGGATTGTGATTTATTGTTTGTTTACATTCAACAGGCTTCGAAACTATTGAAACGATTTGAAAAAATATTTCATTGCTGTCGTAATACTAGTACCTATAGATAAAACAAACATTAAAATCTTTCCTCTTTATAATATAAAAGATAAACACATAAGTCAATCCTTTCTCTGTATTTACTTTCAACGATTGACAAGAGTAAATAAATACCATGGCGTTTAGAAGAGGTAATAATATTTTACGACCGCGTCAAACGATCGGTTTAAATCTATCGAAGAGTCACAAAATTACAGTAATTACAAACACTGTCGACTGTGCTAAGTAATAGGTAAATCATTATTAGCTTTACTTAGTCTAATCGGATTGCGTGCGCGAAATTAGCATGTGAGAAAATTTTAATAGCATGAATTTACGAGAACATTTCAATAATTATGCGCGTTATAATATGTAGGTATTCATGCGCGCTTCACAGGTGCAGTTTAGCAGTAAATTTTAAATTGAATAGAGTAGAACTAATCTATATTTATTTAATTTTAAAAAATCCTCTGACTACCTCGTTGGTCTAGTGGTCGCAAAGCTCGACTGCCTTGGGTTCGATGCCCAGGTCGGGCAAAGTGTTATTGGGTTCCTCATCAGGAATTTCTCAGTAGCAGCCTCGGAGTCTGGATTAGTGCTCGGTTGATGGCAATAGGTTCACCCCCTATTACATGGGTCTTAAACATATCTGGCGAAATGGGGGTGTACCTAGTAATGGGGACACATCTGCTTAACCCTTCGGAGATTACAGGCGTGATGTTATGTTATGTTTTATAAAAAAAGCTTTTTTACAAAAAAAGATCACCGCCTTCAAAAACCACAAAATAAAAAAAAAAACTACAAAATAAAAAATAACTTTAGCTTGAAAGTCGGCGGCTTTGGTTTTGTTTCTTGTTATGTAGGTATTGCCACCGACTTCCAAGCTAAAGTTATTTTTTATTTTGTAGTTTTTTTTTATTTTGTGGTTTTTGAAGGCGGTGATCTTTTTTTGTAAAAAAGCTTTTTATTTTTCACTTTTTAGTGCTTGTATGTTAATGTTTGAAATCCTTACATAAAGCCCTTTCAAACAATACCTCACACGATATATTTAATTTTGAAAAGTGGTAGGAGGGGGGTTGACGTACCCCCTCCCCACTTCCTTTAGTCAGTCATCGACTACACGTATAAACAAAGCAATTTTTCTTGTTACGGCGGTTCTGCTGTGATTTTATAAGGAGTTCCGTACCATATCTCCAAAGTTCATCATCACATCATGACAATATTCCTATGGGACCTATTCGGGACTACACTCTTTCAAACAAAAAAAGAATCATCCAAATCGATTCATAATTGGCGGAGTAATCGTAGAACAAATACACAAAAAAAAAAAAAAAAAAAAAAACATACGCCTCGAATTGAGAACCTCCTCCTTTTTGAAATCGGTTGAAAAAACATGTTCTAACTCACAAAGCAATTTCAGTTTGTGTATTTAGAACTTCATTTAAATGAAAATTTTAAAAACTTTAATTCGATTTTAAAGTCGATTTTCGTAATGAACTTTAACACAGTGAAAATAAATCTAGAAATACAATAACAGTCTCGTTTATAAAAAAACTGATAATGATAACCAGGAAGCCGTGTCAGTTATATTTTCAGCTCAGCAGCCCGACAGGCTATCTTTTAGGCTTATCAGTAGAAAGTTAAACCAAATAAATGAATGACAGTAAAAACTTACAGTTAATACTTTCGATGCTGTAAATTGTTGCAACTTATGTCTTGCTACCGGTTCCCATATTGACATTGGCATTTGGGCTAACTTACCAATATTGGCGCGTTGGGGTCGTAAGGCTTTCGAGTGGCGACCACGGTGGGAAGGCCCCCCACGAGGTGGACTGACGTCCTGGTGAAGGTCGCTGGAAACCGCTGGATGCGGGCCAAGCAGAAACGGGTATTATGGCAATCTTTAAGGGACGCCTATGTCCAGCTGTGGACGGACGTCGTTCAGCTGATATGATGATGATTGATATTGGATTTTGCAAATCTAATTTAATCTAAAAGGTCTAATTCAATATTCCAATATTTTTTTTATTCTGGTTGTTTTTTATTTTATTTTTGTTATTAAGCTTGTAAATAATGTATATATTAATTAAGTCATATTATATTAGCAATAAATTTTTTGAATAGGTAAAACATATAAATAAAACCATATTCCAAAAGTGTTAGTTTATTGCAAACAGTTAACAGTTCAATGTATATCCAAAACTAATGCTAAGAATTTATTCAAAATTAATTAGCATTTCGGGGAGTTTTCAGATTTCAAAATAATATTATGTAATAACAGTTGTAAATGATG
Organism: Hoplodrina ambigua; assembly: GCA_949774945.1. Lineage (NCBI taxonomy): Eukaryota > Metazoa > Arthropoda > Insecta > Lepidoptera > Noctuidae > Hoplodrina > Hoplodrina ambigua. The sequence goes on from OX458984.1 coordinate 1,330,446, forward strand.
ATATATAAATAAAAATTAATTGGCTCGTTTTTTTTAAATGTTTTTGTTTGAAAGAGGTCTCTCTGGAATCTCTGGACGTAATTTCTGAAAGTATAGTACTACAATAAAAATATATATATTATATAAATGTTTTCACTAAAATGATAATTATTAATTAATTGTTTTGCAATGTCACAGTATGTCATGTCAAAAAGTTGCGAGGAAACGCTTCTTTAACATTTAAACCTCCCATGTCGTGGAAAAATTAAACTTATTCATACAAATTAGATTTTCTCAAACCCAAATGGTTTCAAATTGAATTATTCAATTATAATTTGTCGTGTATTGCAATTCTTACAATGTCTTGTCATGATTAAGAATACTCTTTCATCATTAACAATCCCCATCTGTCTACCCGACTTTCATACTTCTTTCATATTTAAACTAACGGCCAAGATAAAAATACCAAAGTCTTTGTACCAAAGTTAAATAAATCCTTAATAATATTTTCACGATCAAACCATTGAACCGATTTTTATGAAATTTGTGTGTCTTGTTACACCGTACATGAATAATTGACGTTATCGCCATTTTATATAGCGACCTACCAAAATAACAATTTCGCATAGAAAAGATTGTTATTTACAACACATTTTTTTAATTCTCTCTAAAATAACTATAATAACACAAACCGTCCATCACAAAGCCTCGTAAAACATTGAATTAATTAACAACACATTAAATTTCGTTTTCATAGCGAACGTAGCGAACTTTCACTACAAATGTTTAAATAAAAAGTGAAATAACTTAGATAATAAACAAGCACAGATTTAAAAACTTTTCTAATAACATTATGATCAACGAAATCGAAACTATATTATAGATAGTTATATAACTTAAATTTGAATAGCATACCGGTTTCTATGGTTGTAATGTTCTGTGGTTTTAACTGCTAATGGTGTTATACCAGTTTGATATATGTTTCCTATTCGTTTTTACTAATATCGTTTTAACCAAATGGTTAAAAGCATTTATGCCGTACCTACGGCATTTTATGCAAAATTTCAAGTCCTTATTTTCGAAATCAATGAACCGATTTTAATGATACTTCCTCGCATCAGCAGGATATACACGGTAATTGAAAATATACCTGAAACCTTAAAATGGGTCATTGCACTCATCATTATGAACAACTTTCTCTATGGGACCAACGCTGAAATCATGAAAAAAACCAGCTGATCCATACATTACGATCTTGGTTGATTTTTGTAGGGAACAGCAGATTTTTTTTTAAAAGTTGCTCATAATGATGAGTGCAATGACCCCTTTTAAGGTTTCGGGTATATTTTCAATTACCCTGTATAGGTCTAAAAAGATATCAGAGAACATTTTCTCTGTTTCTATAGAAAACTTAAAATTGATCCAATTTAGCTGTAACACAATTTTTCGACTATTAGATTTTTCGATTATTCGGTTTTTCGATTTTGGTTAGATAGGCAGTCGCTCCATGTAAAATACTGGCATACAGCTGCATCCGGTGAGGCCCTACTCCAACGTAGTTAGGAAAAGGCTAGGGAGATGATGATGATCACAATTTTTCGACTATTTTTCGTACTTGGCTAGTCTCTATTTTGATTGGCCAAAGTGACTAAAATCGGTCTGGAGAATATCATAGATTGATCATCAGCAGTTAGCGATAAATTCGAAATAAAATTACTTATTTGTATAAAATGAGTAGAGAGCTAGTAAATACAAGAGTACATTTATAAAAAGTTTATGAGGTTGTAGGGGGTAATCTCAGGATCTACTAAACCGATTTTAAAAAGTCTTTCGCAAATCGGAAGCTACTTTATCACTGAGGACTATAAGCCTATAATTTATTATTTAAAAAATAGGAATCCGTAAGAAAACGCACGCGAACGTAGTCGCAGAAAGAGTGATAGTAAAGTATAAAATCAACATGCAATACGAGCCATGAAATTAATATAGTGATTACTGTACGGTTGCTGTCGACGACTGAATTAAATATGATTTGCATAATACGTATATAGACTTAGTATTCAAGTTGATAACTTAATTAGACATGTGATACATCGCAGTCGTGGACTTGACGACAAGACAAATAGATTGGATAATTAAATGAGATTGATTACATTATTTTATTTAATATTGTAGTAGCAGCAATCGTCACACTAATTACTTATTTAACAACGATAAACAATGTAAACAAAAGAACAAACTGTGTCCCATTTTTAATCCCGGAAGGGTTTGGACGAGATGTACCCATTAGTGCAACCACATCTCGCCAGTTATGTTTAAGTCCCATGTAGTAGGGGTAGTTTGGGGGAGGGGAGTAGTGAAATGAGAAACAGAGAGTAAAGTTGAAAAGGAAGGATCCTCCGATCAGTCCTTTGATTGCGAGTAGGAATTGTTAGTCGTACTTCACATTTTGTTCGATAGATTTCACTTCAGTTTTTTTTTTAATGAATCCGTGGGTTCTTTGTAATTTTGAGTGTCCTTGACTAGAAAAAGGTTTAGAGTCCCCTGATGTAAGAACCTCTTACGTTAAACAATGTCTGGGCTGCTATTTAGACCAACTAAAGTCCCCGTCATGAGAAACTATAAATTGGGTAAATAAACGTAGCGACAAATCAATCGACAACAAATAATCCCAAGTTCAAAGTAACATACGTGTAATACGAAACTAATGAGCAATTTCACTTGATCGGGTTATATTATAGCGATATAAAGCGTCGCCTAATGTTTTGTGGTACTTGAATGCGTCTGACACATGGAACGTAAACATTTGGGCCGTCATTTTAAATTAAGTTCACGCTAACGATCTAAGGGTTGCGATCCCCTGAATGTGTGTTTACAAAATTTATAGCTTCTTATGACGGGGACTATAGTATATCTTTGAGCTCATAACTTTACGTATAAAAGCAGCTAACCTACAATCTTCCCTTGCACCGTTATAACAAAATGTAGCGCCACAGTACAGTAAGCTGGGCAGTGGGTTTATGTGCTATCATACTGGTTCTATCTAGGCTGTGGTCTCGGGTCCTTTGTGATGTTGATACTTATCTACATGATTGCCCTGTTGGTCTCGTTGTCTGTGCAACCGTGGGGTCTTGGGTTTGATTTTTAGGTCGGGTAAAGTGTTATCGGGTTTTTTTTTTTGGTATTTCTCAGTAAACGTCCGGAGTTTTATAATAATAAACCGTTTATTCCATATTTCACATTTGCCATATTACAAATGTTGTTAGTTGTGTGCTTTACTTATGACTATGTTAGTATTTTTTTTATTTATTTTTATTGTATAATAATCACGGCGGGAAAAAATTGGATTAACTTAGGCAAGGATAGGATAGATTTGGAAGAAGGGGGAGGAGGCCTTTACCCAAGAAGGGGTCCATATTTCAATAGATGTCCGGAGTTTAGAAATGTTCAATTAAATCCCTATCATTTTAGTGTTTTAGGCTTTTAATACCAAAAATCGAAATGCCCGGTAGCTCAATTGTTTAGTCTGGTAGTCAAAGTCAATGACAAACTATTTATTTTAATAACACCATTATTTAAAAATCACTTTAGATCTTCATTCACGAAAAGAAAGATTTGAATTGAGCTGCCCCTTTCTAAAGATAATTTCGTATGGAGTAGAATAGGCATGAAACTCCATACTTACTCATTCTCAACAATTAAATCCTTTAAAAAAACATTTATCAAAGAAATACCTACCTTAATGTAATCAGAATTAAGCATAAATCACAGTGAAACATAATGCGAGAGTCACGTTTATCAAGTCAATGGGTAACAATTCAAAATGCAAAACGTTTTCAAAACCAGCACGTTTTGTAATGTCATTGTCTTGATTTCTAATTTCTTTCCGAGAATGGTAACAAAGATATACATACATACATGAAAGAAGAATGTATCACGAGTTTGTATGATAAGTTTCAACAGGAGGAATAGACTAGTTGACACTATCATCAATTGATGTACTTTTAATGAATTGTCAAAATACGACAATTATGCCTCGTTTACTGCCTCGTTGGTCTAGTGGTCGCAAGCGCAACTGCTGTGCATGAGGTCTTGTGTTGGATTCCCAGGTCGGGTAAAGTGTTATTGGGTTTTTCCATCAGGAATTTCTCAGTAGCAGCCTCGGAGTCTGGATTTGTGCCCGGTTGATGGCAATAGGCTCGCCCCCTATTACATGGAACTAAAAAACAACTGGCGAAATGTGGGTGTACTGATGGGTACACCTCTGCCTAACCCTTCGGGGATTACAGGCGTAATGTTATGTTTGTTATGTTACGACAATTATCGAATTATGACATCACTTATTTGGCGACTCAATTTACTAACTATTTATTTATTTCAAAGCCACAAAAAATCTAATTTTACAGTAAATTGAAGATTAATCGAAGGTATATCTTGGAATTATTGGCTAATGATGTCAACTGACATCGATCCGTGCCTCGGAAAGCATGTTAATCCGTTGATCCCGGCTGTCATACGTAGATCTTTGACAGTCGTATCGTAATGGGTCGTCAGAAGCCCGAAAATCTGACAACCAGTCTTACCAAGGGGTATCGTGTTACTGGGTTGTGGAGGTCAGATAGGCAGTCGCTCCATGTAAAATACTGGTATTCAGCTGCATCCGGTTAGACTGAAAGCCGACCCCAACATAATTGGGAAAAGGCTAGGCAGATGATCATGTCAACTACCTAATTGGTGAGGTAAATATAAAACGACAGCACGTTTGGCGCAATGGCTGGGTCAAAATTTTGCATGGAGACCGATAGCCGACACTAATACAAGCGAAATCGCGGGCAGAAGCCTGTTACATAATAGAATTTTTAGTAAAAATATCGATTCCACAAATATTCTATAAGTTTGATTAATAGCGACTTTCACTCTCAATTGATTGCCCTTACATTAAATATTTAAGTTGAAAAACTTGTTCTATAATCTTCAATTTGTTGCAAACTTTCTAGATTACTTATTGCCCGCGACTTCGTCTGCGTATATGGCGCGGACGCAGGCAAAGTCGCGGAATAAAAAGGACCCTAAGTTCTTTCTTGGGGTGCAAATTTAGTTTGTACCAAATTTCATCGTAACTGGTTCAGTAGTTTAGTAGTGAAAGTGTAACGGACAAACCGACAGAATTTCTTTTGACAGATTGCCTTTTATTTGTGTGGAAACGAAGAATTTTGTCATCATCATCTGCCTAGCCTTTTCCCAACTATGTTGAGGTCGGCTTCCAGTCCAATCGGATGCAGCTGAATACCAGTATTTTACATGGATCGACTGCCTAAATTTGACCTGGCCACAACCCAGTAACGAAGAATTTTGTAAAATACATAAATAAAACACTTACATAACACAAACAATGCTACTGTATGTAATATATAACAGCGTTATGTATTCAATAATCGGGGTAATCGATATGAGATGACACAGATGTTGTAATGTTACCATATACATAAATGTTGGAATGTGTGTTATTCAATCATTTTGTTTATTGTTTTGACTTCCAATAACAACTAGTGACCTGACATTCGTTCGGCAATTTTGTTTATTTTACTAATAACTTTTTGAAGTCGTTGGTGTATGAGGTCTTGGGTTCGACTCCCAGGTCGGGCAAAGTGTTATTAAGTTTTCCATCAGCAATTTCATAGTGGTAGCCTCGGAGTCTGCATTTGATCCCGGTCCATGGCAATCGGCTCGCCCCCTATCACATGGGACTTAAACACACATGAGACTTAAACATAACTGGCGAAATGTAGGTGTACTACACGGGTACACATCTGCCTAACCCGTCTGGGATTACAGGCGTGATGTTGTGTTATGTTTACTATAAAATGATTAGGTACCACCAGAGGCTTAGACAAAGTAATATCGCTTCGTAGCGAAACGATATCTAAATTCGTCATCGTCTCTGAGTTAACGACAAACATTTCATAGCCAATGTAACACTATGGTCGCGATCACGATCGAGGCAAAGGCGAACTCTGAAAGCGCTGCTTGTCTACGCATTTGTATGGGATAAACACGATAACGATTCGCTACTTTATGGTTTCGTTATGAATTGTCTACCAAATTGCGATAACGATGTCGATTGACCACGTGACTTAACGCGGCTTATGTCAATCCCATACATTTTAGCCTTTACTAACTTCGTTATCGTTTTGAAATTGTTACTTTGTAGCTTACTTAAGCCCCCTGTTTTTTTAATAAATTGTTAAAAACATCAGCCCTGTGCGTGATCTCATTTCGGAAAAGTATAGATGACCTGGTTTTTCTTAGTGATCTCAGGGTTGGTCCCATAGTAAAAGATATTTCGTATTTCGGTACACAAAGAATTTGATTGTATATTTCTATTTTGTGTGTTTTGAAGTAAAACGTTAATGTGTCTGTCGCTGGCACGTCGAAGCATCAAATCAATTGATGGCTTCTTGTCACGCTAGTAACCATTTAAAATTTTAATTAGCGATCGCTTAGTAATTTGCAAATTAGTATGACTGATGTGTTACAAGGTGGCCAGAGAAATTAAAAATTTCGTTAAGTTTTTTTTTTGCAAATTACAGCGCTGTTTTACATTTTCTTTTGTTGTTAATTATAAAAAATAAACAATCAGAATAAAAAAAAAACAGAATTTGTTGATGCTATTTAGTTTTAGTTTTCAACCGACTTCAAAAAGAAGGAGGTTCTCAATTCGACGCGTATGTTTTTTTGTTTTTTTTTTTTTTGTATATTTGTTCTACGATTACTCCGCCAATTATGAATCGATTTGGATGATTCTTGTTTTGTTCGAAAGAGTATAGCTCCGAATAGGTCCCATAGGAATATTGTCATGATCTGATGATGAACTTTGGAGATATGGAACGGAACTCCTTATAAAATCACAGCAGAACCGCCGTAACAAGAAAAATTGCTTTGTTTATACGTGTAGTCGATGACTGACTGAAGAAAGTGGGGGTACGTCAACCCCCCTCCTACCAATTTCCAAAATTAAATATATCGTGTGAGGTATTGTTTGAAAGGTCTTTATGTAAGGATTTCAAACATTAACACACAAGCACTAAAAAGTGAAAAATAAAAAGCTTTTTTACAAAAAAATATGACCGCCTTCAAAAACTACAAAATAAATAATAACTTTAGCTTGGAAGTCGGTGGCAATACCTACATAACAAGAAACAAAACCAAAGCCGCCGACTTTCAAGCTAAAGTTATTATTTATTTTGTAGTTTTTGTTTTAATCTTTGTTGATCAAAATTCACGTGCTAAACTTATGATGATACCTATTTATTAATTATAATAATAAATAAACCACTTATTGATTTTTTTATTGGTTTTGATGATGATCATGATTTATTCTCAGGTTACAAAGACCCATAGATAAATAACTTTACCTTAGTCAAACTTGAATACTTATTAAATTACTAGCTTTAAAATCGGCTTACTTAGTTTACTCCTACATTTCTCTCAAGTTTTTCTATACAAACTTTGGACCACCGTTTCATCCCCTTGGGGGGTGAATTTAAAAAAAAAAACATTTCTTAGCGGACGTTTACTAACTATAAACTCTATAAATTACCTCCCTGCCTTTCATCTTTATACGTCAAGCGGTTTTCAATATTTCATGGTGAATGAGTGTTGTTGAAAAGCGGGCGTTATAAACCGAATCCTAACTTCCTAACTAATATTATAAATGCGAAAGTAAGTTTGTTTGTTTGTTTGTTACCATTTTACGCTTAAGCCACTGAACCGATCATCCTGAAATTTTGCATATACGTTGCCAGGTGTACAGGAACGAACATAGGGTACTTTTAATCCCGAGAAAAAGTACTGTTTCCGAAGGAAATCTCAATAACATTCTTAAGAAGATAGATGGCGCCACATGTCCTTTAAATTATGATCGAATTTTAAATTTAATTTGCGAGCGAAGCCGCGGGCGAAAGCTAGTCAAACCATAATTTTAATAGATAATGATATCATTAAGCAGTTTTAATGCCGTTTTAATTGCAACGTTTTCAGTAATGACAATTTTAGATAGGGAATTCAGCAATTAAGTAAAATTTGATCATAGATATAATAAGTCTTAAATGAAAGCGACGACGAGCTATTGTTGTTTAAACCCTAGGGTTGGCACTTTATTTGTGCAAAGAAATATTTTGTTTTTTTTTTTAAGAAAAGGTTCCTTTTTTGAAACTTATTTCCTCTAGCCATTTACAAAAGAGACGAAAATACATAACATAACATCACGCCTGTAATCCCCGAAGGGTTAGGCAGAGATGTACCCATTAGTACACTTACATTTCGCCAGTTGTGTTTAAGTCCCATGTAATAAACAAGCCTTTTAGATTTAAAAACATAATAATACCCCTAGGGTGGCAACCTTACTAGGCATGTAACTGCATCAGTTTCATGCGCCTGCGCAGTTTGCGCGCTGCACATACCCGAACGCGATGAATGTGTGTGAAACTTAAAATTATCGCGTTTTTGTACAATTTAGTGTTAGTTGAATATTTTTGTCAGTAATTACAAAGTTTAAGTACAAATATACAGGTTGTAATAATTTTGCTACTTAAATATATTTTTAAAAACAAGTTTTAATTTAAAGTTATTATAATATAGAGTATTAGTCATTGACTTGTCATCAGAACTAAAGGTGTATGCAAATTTTCAGCTCAATTGTCGAAAAATGGTTTGTAAATTTTGAAAGGACGAAAGCTAAATAGAGCTAAAAACGAGGCTAAAAAAAGCTTGTTTGCGCTTTAACCACACCTACTGTGGCAATATGGCTAAATACAAACAAGCTAATTAAAAAACAAAAATAAAACAGACATTCCAATCATTTTTTCTAATTCAAAATACTTTTACTTTTTTTACGCATCTAGTTTCCAGGATTTCAAAAACCATAAATTACAAACACAGCATTCTAGAATTTCTAGTCTAGTGTCGAAATCTAGCTGCACCCTGCGGCTTCGTTCGCTTCGGTTTTTTTCACCCGTATTTAGTTACGTTTTTGGTTATTGCTAACTTTGACGCGGAAAAAGTAGTGGGCAGAGGCTAGTATAGTATAGTTTCAATCTGAACGGCTGAAATCAATTGCACAGATTATACAAATAATTATGTAAATCTATGTTAACTTTTAGTTGTGTAACGTTCTAGATGAAATGGCAATTGTGACGATTACAGTTTGGGTAATCGATTGATTAACGAGATTCCTGTTATAATAACATATTATATATATAATATACAGGAAGACTTTTAATTACGTTCCAAATTATTTCTAGACATTAGGTTTGTTTCGAAGACACCATTTTTGAAAAAAAAAACAGAATAAAATACTATTATATCCGGAATACGACATATCTTTCCCATTTGACGGTCCTAAGCCCGTGAAAGTATGACGGAAAAATTTGTAACTTATTTTTTGATTGATAATAAATGGAGGATGGCGCCAGGCGCGCGAGTCGGGTCAGTGTTCGACGCCGCGCATAATGTCCACAACTATGTGTATTATAGTACTGAGTGATACTAAAAAAAAACACGTATTTAAGTATTTTCGATAAACATGATAATATTAAAATTTGAAACCTGATAAAAAAAATATTTATATAGAATGAAGAATGCTGTGTGTGGAGCGTTGATCGATATAAGATTTGCGCTGGCTCATATTATAATATTTAATTGTTGGTTGAAATGTTAAGAATGGTCGTCTACAGTTCCAATATTTGTAAACACGTGAACACTATGTATCTTTGAAAGTATATTTAACAGTTACTTCTTATTTTGTAATCCTTTTTAAACTTGCCTCGTTGTATGCATGAGCATGAGGTCTTAGGTCCGATTCACAGATCCGGCAAAGTGTTATTGGGTTTTTCATCAGGAATTTATCAGTAGCAGCCTTGGAGTCTGGATTTGTGCCTGTTTGATGGCAATAGGCACGCCCACTATTACATTGACTTAAACATAAGGGCGAAATGTGGGATTAAAGAAAGAAAGAAAGAAAAACTATTTATTCCCGCGAAAGTGATTTACATAGCATAGAAAATGTTTTGTTTTACAAAAACAATCTCGAGCCAAAAAGCAAGTACTAAGTCAGGTCTATCCATCGGTTTCTAAGAAAACTTCAATTACATCTGTCGACCCTGCATACCTATCTCTTTTGCTGACTGTACTTTATGGGATAATTAAATTTATACTAAACTTAAATTACCAAGGAATTAAATTTTAATATCCTCATAATATTAAATACTCATTACTTTAATGATTTAATTTCCCTCATCTTACAACGTTGATATGGGCTGTCCGTGATCGAGGCAAGTAGGGTAAACGTAACTGTTCTCGTCCGTCGCGCAGGGTAGCAGCACCAGTTACCGGTGCACGCCGTTATTACATGCGATTGAATGCTCAGCTATCATTCTTATTTGTAGCGGAGATTTTTTTGCTTCAAATCGTTTCGAATTATGTGATTTTGTGAGATATGTACGTTTGTATTAGAGTTTATAGTCGCTTGAAGTTTTCACAATATGTGTAAACCATAAATGAAACATATCAGGACTTCAGGACTATCAGGACTAATAAAGCTAAAATATTTTTTTTGTTTGTTTGCATAACCGCGCTTATCTCTCGAACTGCTAGTCGGATAGAAAAAAATAATATGTAAATGATAGCCAGATTCATGATGATAAGTATAGGCTATAAAACTTCACGCTACGACCTACGGGAGCAGAGCAGTAAACAAAGACGTAACTCAACGTGGGTCAAAAAAGCTACTTGCAATATAATATTTAAAGCTGCACAGTTTGTTTAATTAAACGCTCTAATCTCCGCAACTACTGGTCCGATTCTGAAAATTATTTTACAAAAAGGAAGCTACGTTATCCCTAACTTCTATAAGCTCTATTTTACTTTAAAAAATCAAGCGATCCGTAAGAAAATTTTCACGGATAAAGACGCGGTCAAAAGCTAGTACATTATAATAATTAAAGATCTGGCTCACGCGCATCAGTCTTTGCTCTTTGACGACACTGTTGGCGCAGTGACTGAGCGAGCTCGGAACAAATATTTGTGTAGCCTACAGGTAGTCGTTCCGGGTTTGACAGTTTGTGTATGTAAGTTTATAACGGGTGTGAGAAGACGATTAACGTAACCAAAACTTACATGTTTTTCCCATCATTGCAATCAATTTTGTGTTCTAGACTAGCCTTTTCCAAAGTGGCTAATAACGCCCACTTTGGGAAAGGTTGGGGTGCTGTATGCCTAAAGGGGGGCGGTAAGAGACCCAGAAAAAAAACTGGGGCGTTAGTTAGAGGGGAGCGATTTGTAATTTTATCTACTACTTAGATGTCTCGTTGGTCTAGTGGTCGCAAACGCGACTGCTGTGCATGAGGTCTTGGGTTCGATTCCCAGGTCGGGCAAAGTGTTATTGGGTTTTTCCATCAGGAATTTCTCAGTAGCAGCCTCGGAGTCTGGATTTGTGCCCGGTTGAAGGCAATAGGCTCGCTCCCTTTTACATGGGACTAAAAAAACATAACTGGCGAAATGTGTATGTACTAATGGGTACACCACTGCCTAACCCTTCGGGGATTACAGGCGTGATGTTTTGTTTTTGATGATGTTATGTTCTACTAGATGGTTTTTAAGTAGATGAAAATGGATGATGTAAATGGAGGCGCTAGAAAATAATTTATTCTCAAAGTGCGCAGTGGACAAAATAAATTTGGGAACCCCTGTTCTAGACCATACCTGGGAAACGGAGATATTGTAGGTCAAAGTTCCAACCTCTTGGCACTTTTTTACCATATACCATCACGCCTGTAATCCCCGAAAGGTTAAGCAGAGGTGTGACATTAATACACCCACATTTCACAACGTTATTGTGATTTCCCTCGGAAACAATACTTTTTTCGGGATTACAGGTACCCTATGTTCGTTCCGGTACCCCTGGCAACGTATTTGCAAAATTTCAGGATGATCGGTTCAGTGGCTTAGGCGTAAAATGGTAACAAACAAACTTACTTTCGCATTTATAATATTAGTTAGGGTAGTTAGGATGTAAATATGTAAAACATTAATTCACACTGACATTAATGGAGTACTAAACTTCAAAATCGATAAGTCTAATTACGAATAGAAAGGTGTTTACCTCAGAATAATTAATTATAAGCTCTAAACTGTATCGGGTTGCTTGCGTAAGATAGATTTGTTGAAATTCTGAATTCACTTTCCCGTGTATGCAATATATTATCAGTATGTTTCCAAATAATTTTTACGAAGTAGTTTCTGTCAACATATTTATTGGCTATAAGGAATTGATTAGTTTAGTTAACGTTTCTTTCTCTTATTTACCTTATCTTCAAGTACCTATGTGTGGTGTAACTTTGAACGATAGAGTGAGAAATGAGGTTATACGAGACCGTTGCGGATTAAAAGAGGATATAGTGACAAAGATAGAAAAGGGTATGCTTAGATGGTACGGTCATGTTGAGAGGATGAGTGAAAGACGATTAACAAAAGGTATTTATATGGCAGAGGTGAGTGGCAACGCAGGGAGGGGTCGCCCTAGGAAGACCTACACTGACCTTATTGGTGAGATCCTTCAGAAAGGTCAGGTGCGCAGTACTCGTAACCGACGTGTTTGTAAGACGACATGAAAGAAAAGGAGTACGAAAGGATCGTAGCAGGTGGCGTTCTGCCTACCCCCATGAGGAAAATGGCGTGAGTTTATGTATCTATGCATGTAAGTCTCTTATTTACAGCACATTAGTTTCAAAATTTGTAAATAACAGGTAGAACAACGCACTAAAGTTCAATGGTGTAGGAACGCATAGAAAACAAATATACAACGTATATTTGTACATTTTATTTATTTACACAAAATCGAAAAGTCACTAATCTACTCATTGACAAAACACAAAATCTCGAAAACTATTTGACCTATGAAATTGAAATCTTTAAGCTTCCTATTCTGCTTACCCTCCATAAGTACCGTTGTTAAGTTTACTTAACGCTATGCCTCGACTTTCGGCTCGTTTTTTAAAGGAAATTCGGTCAAGTTATATGCAATTAACATGCCTCACACGTTCGAAATGAAAGTAAATTACAATAAGCCCATAAGACAAGGGTCATTGAGAATAATTTTTGGTAAGTAAGTCGGTACTTGTGTCTCGGTATGTAAATTAAAATGACGCGCCAGTTTGTGAAATGGCGCGCGACTGTCAATTGTTTTTGTGTCGCGCTATAAGGTTGCAATTCCATTTCAGCTAAGGTTATATAATATTCCTCACGCTCTAGGATGGTGCCGGTGACATTTGCCAAACTGTACCTTTTCACTATTGAACGTTACGGCGATTTACAATCATGATTGAATATGTTAACTGCACACTAATATCATAGTCTTAAAATCCGGAATCAGTAACAAGTAAGTAAATTACTAGTAAATAAAATAATGTTAGTGGTGCCGATTCCCTTGTTCACAAACTAGACTAAATTTAGAGAATTGACATCTCTTACTAACATACAGCGAAAGGAAAGGACGGTGACATTCCGTGACATTAAAGAACTAAGTTAGAGATGTCAAATTAGTTTTGCCTTGAACTTCTCCGTATTTATAATCCACACGTTTTAGTTGTCAACTATAATTGTATGGATGTGTCAGATTGACTAAATTAGACAGCTCTTATTTACATTAGTCTCTTTCTTGTTTTATTCGACAGAAAAAGATGGAAATAGTCTAATTTTAGTTTAGTTTGTGACCAAGGGAATCGGCGCCACTGACATGTTCATGCGATTCTGACATCCATAGATGAGTTGCTGACATGTGTCACTCGCATCATCTTAGAACGTATGGAAGAAAATTTAGGAAGTCTCTTGGGCTATCCTAACCACCCTCATGTGTATGTTTACGTTTTTTTTTGTGATTTGGGAGCTTAGACGATTTTAATCCTTTTTAGGATATTCGATTTTGTAGGTTTTCTCTTTTTGTGACGCTTTTTTAAAAAATATTTTTACACTGAAAGTACGGTCTTTGATCTATAAAAACAACTGTCTTTCAAGGATTTGTTAGAACAAATTATGCACACGAAATCGCAAGCAAAATCCAATAACTAATCCTTACTGTGCTCGCTTATGTGCGCTAATCCTTACAGTTTAGTGCAACTTGTTGCATTTTTTTTTTTTTTATATAGCCTGTACTGTCCCACTGCTGGGCAAAGGCCTCCCTCCATTCCTTCCATTTCTCGCGATTTTGCGCTTCGTCTTGCCAATTCTCAAGGAAGCCCACCAAGTCGTCCCGCCATCTCCTTCTTGACTTGACTTGTTGCATGTTGTGTATTAAAATATTTTTGTGCAACACCAATAAAATAAATGCATTAAACATACTAGTTTGCAACATTAATGAAATGTTAATGATATTATTAAGTAATGCACTCTTAGTCAACGGAATAATTAAATGAACTAATAAATTTTGCAAATAGTTTTATCAATAATTCAATGTTGAGATAGAAATGAAGAAATGCTGGACCAATGTGCCAAAAGCCAAATCGGTTCAGCCGTTCTTGAGTTTTGCGGTTAGCAACACGTTTAGCGATACATTTTTATTATAATGATGTTAGACCTTTACTATGTTATATAAATACAATGACAATAATATATAAAATAAAAATAGCTTTTTTACAAAAAAAGACAACCGCCTTCAAAAACTACAAAATAAAAAATAACTGGCTGTTGTCTTTTTTCGTTAAAAAGCTTTTTATTTTTCACTTTTTAATGTTTGAAATACATACAAAAAGCCCTTTCAAACAATACCTCACACGATATATTTAATTTAGGAAACTGGTAGGAGGGGGATTGACGTACCCCCTCTTTCTTCAGTCAGTCATCGACAACACGTATAAACAAAGCAATTTTACTTGTTACGATAGTTCTGCTGTGATCCTATGAGGAAAGACTCATTTGATGATTTTACCACCTAAAAAAAATACCTACAATATTAATACATAACATCACGCCTGTAATCCCCGAAGGGTTAGGCAGAGGTGTACTCATTAGTACACCCATATTTCGCCAGTTATTTTTAAGTCCCATGTAATAGGGGGCGAGCCTATTGCCATCAACCGGGCATCAATCCAGACTCCGAGGCTGCTATTGAGAAATTCCTGATGGAAAAATCCAATAACACTTTGCCCGACCTGGGAATCGAACCCAAGACCTCGTGCTCAGCAGTCGCGCTTTACGACCACTAGACCAACGAGGCAGTCAATATTAATATGATGATAATATTGATAGAAATGTCACCGACCAGTATTTATCCGACTCTCAATGATGTGGGAAGAAACTTATCCTTTTGTTTTCAAACACGGAATGGTAAAGTAATAATCTGTAAACAATAGAAGTGGAAACGCAACGATCGTAATTCTCTATTGTGAAGCGTACGCGCAGCTCGTGTGGTTCATAAGGCCACAGACTAAAAATAATTGTTTTCAGTATGACATGCTGTATTGCGACAATTATATATTTTATTCTAGCTTTATTTTAAAAATGTCGTGATTGCTCATTGGTTGAGACAACCAGGCATGTATGAGGTTGTGTTCTCAACCGGGCACGTACAAAAAGCAATGTATTTTTTTTTCAATACATGTACAGTTAACATAACACTCCTTTTTTTGGGGCAGTCGTGTAAAAAGAGATAGGTCGTGGGATTCAGGGTCGTCAGATATAGTTGAAGCTTTCTTAGAAACCGATGGATGTCTTAACTTTGTTAAATAAACTGTTTATTGTCTACTTTATAAATTAAATTACATTTGAAAACATCCATCGGTTTCTAAGAAAACTTTCAACTATATCTGACGACGCTGCATAACTATCTCTTTCAGTGATCGTACATTAATTCTATAGGTACGCGGAAACCTATAAAATATAGGTACTTACCTTGATATTAAAAATACATTGAGTTCAACCTTTAAGGTAAAGTAATACAATTTAATTCTATGCTATGGTCATCATCAAATTAATATTAAGTTAATAATTATGACATTTCGATGCTCTGTGTGCAAGGTTATCTATTTATGATATGAGTCTTTGAAGTTGGCAATTTAATTCTTCATTATTTTTCGAAATAGTTGATTAATATCAGATCAACACATAGATTGGGTAAAATTACATGTATATGTACAGTCAACAAAGAAAAATCACTAATAGAAGTTGTCCTACCTAATTCATTCTATCTCTGAAACCGATAGATGTTCTGGAGTTTATCCCGGACAAATATCGTGACGTGATAATCGAACCCAGGGGGCTTAGACAAAGTAACATCGCTTCGTCGATTGACCACGTGACTTAACGCGGCTTATGTCAATCCCATACATTTTAGTCTTTCATGTGGTCATCGCTTCGTCAATTGACCACGTGACTTAACGCGGCTTATGTCAATCCCATACATTTTAGTCCTTTCTAACTTCGTTATCCGGGTTCGGTTCGGGTCGGGTCGACTCAGCAGTTGCGTTTGCGACTGCGGTACCAACAGAGCGTAGACTCTACTAAAAAGATGTACTTAAATCTACGTAAATTATAGATCTACAAAAGTGTCACATCACCAACTTCCAACTCTGGGCTACTGGCTTCTGCTACTAAGAAATTTCCTAATGGGAAAACCCGAAAACACTTTGCCCGACCTGGGAATCAACTGTAGGACGTTCAGCAGTCGCGTTGGCGACGAGATCAACAGGGCGTTGACTGAACACAATTCCATTTAATTAAATTCGCAACATTTTGCGTAGACTTTCACTTTCTCCATTTTATTGCTCATTTACATAGTTAAGTAAACAACGCTGGTGTATTCAAATGAAAATGATTATTTGGTAATGACTTGATTCAATCATCTGAGAGGTTACTGACCTTGTGTCATTTCTTTATGTGTTTTTTAAATTCTAGATAAGGTAAGGATCGAATGTGTGTGTTACTTTTCGTGGATGTTTTATTAATCCCCGACTGTAAAAGAAGGGTTTTATAAGTTTAAGAACGTTTACGTCTTACGGAATTCCATATAAATCAAGTCCTTTTTGGAAATAAATGAACCGATTTAAATGAAACTTCCTAACCATAAGCAGGATACATAAGTCTAAAAAGTTAGTTCTGAACATTTTTGACATGTCTTATTTTAAAAAGATCTATCTCTGCTTCTATAGAAAACTTAAATTCGGTTACTGTTGGTGGTTGATGGCAATAGGCTCGCCCCCTATTACATGGAACTAAAAACATAACTGGCGAAATGTGGGTGTACTAATGGGTACCTCTGCCTAACCCTTCGGGGATTACAGGCGTGATGTTATGTTATGTTAAATTCGGTCTAATTTTGCTGTTTTTTTTCGCTTGTTCTCAACCTTTTTTTGCTTTTACCGACCTGATTATTCTAAAGGCTTCATGTCATATCTCAGCCAATTTGTGGTTCTTGCAGGATATTGTGGTTTGACCATCTCCCAACCACATAACTTCGAAAACGATTCTCGTGCGCGTATAATAAATCCTTACGGAAAAATTGATTTAGTAATAGCCTCAGATTTAATTTTATTGGAATGAATATATTATAGACAATAAACAAAATCGATTTTGTATTGATCATAAGTAGTTTATTTCTAGCTAGAGTGGTAGTGGACATGGATTTATAATTAATGTAGGTTTTAAGTCGCCAATGTGCCTTCAGGAAGCGTGG
This sequence comes from Hoplodrina ambigua, assembly GCA_949774945.1. Lineage (NCBI taxonomy): Eukaryota > Metazoa > Arthropoda > Insecta > Lepidoptera > Noctuidae > Hoplodrina > Hoplodrina ambigua. The sequence continues at coordinate 1,348,147 of OX458984.1, forward strand.
TGATCCTTCCCTGTATGAGAAGTGATCTTTGCCCCGCAGTTGGACAAAAAACGGCTGCTATTTTAAATTTATAGTATTTTAATTCTCTATCCGATAATGTCCCATTGCTGGGAAAAGTCCTCTTCCCAAGTCTATCTAGGCACTACTCTATTGCCATCAACCGGGCACAAAAAACTGAAAATTTCTTGGTTGACTGGTAGAGAATGCCTAAGGCATTTAGTCCGCCTTTGTACTTTTTGTTGTATAAAGTTTATATAAATAAAAACCCAATAACAATTTGCCCGACCTGGGAATTGAAACCAAGACCTCATGCTGAGCAGTCGTGACGTTATAATAAATACTAATTTAATGTTATTTTATTAATGAGGTAATTCCAATTGTTTCAGGTGTTCTGGATAGTCGGTGAGGGTGTCACAAAATGCTAATAAATATTGGGCCGAAGGCCCATCGCCTGGTCAAAAAGTGAGTACCTATTTCATATATTTATTTAATTTAAACCGATTTTAACCCTTGGCGTGTCTGCTGGGCAAAGGCTTCATGATATGCCTGGTGAGTCCGACAGACCCTGACAGGCATGTCGAGGGTTAAACTAATTAATATATTATTATTTGACTGCCTCGTTGGTCTAGTGGTCGCAAGCGCGACTGCTGTGCATGAGGTCTTGGGTTCGATTCCCAGGTCGGACAAAGTTTTATTGGGTTTTTCCATCAGGAATTTATCAGTAGCAGCCACGGAGTCTGGATTTGTGCCCGGTTGATGGCAATAGGCTCGCCCCTTATTACATAGGACTAAAAACATTACTGGCGAAATGTGGGTGTACTAATAGGTACACCTCTACCTAACCCTTCGGGGATTACAGGCGTGATGTTATGTTATGTAATATAATTGGTCAACCCGACGGACGTTTAATGTTAAAGTAAAATAAATAAATGAAAAATTCATGATTTCAGGGTTGGTCCCATAGTAAAAGTTGTTTATAATGATGAGTATAATGACCCCTTTTCATGTTTCGGGTAAATTTTCAATGACCCTGTATAGTAATTTAATCTAATGTAATAATTTAATGATTCTACCATGCTTTGTGTACAATTTTCACTAAGTACTATCCTATTAACATTGTATCGCAATATAAAAGCTTTAAGTGTCAAGGTCGAGATATCTTGTATGTATGAATGTTTTTGTGACTTTGTTGTTAAAGTGCCATAATAAATAAATAAATCTAGGTTTAAAAAAGGAGGAAATGCACACATAAGTCGTTTCCTACCTTTCTACTTATATAGGAAACTATAAATAGTCGTGAGGATACGTTTAAACTCTGATAAATACTCTCGATTTTAGTTATTTAATGTTTCCGTTTACTAATTTACTAGGTAATTGAATTGGCATTCTAATTACTTAGAAATCTGCATAAGTTCATTTATTAGAAGGTTATTTATTTAAACTAGCAGAGCCGGCAGACGTCGTTCTGCCCGGATAAAGCATATCAAAAATGTGGGTGACATACCGATAGCAGCGCCATCTACCGGGTCTAATTGTATTTTCAAACTATCCAGAAACTCATTGATGTAGACATAAAATTTTATTCGAATCAGTCCAGCCATTTAGGAGGACTTAGGTTACAAACACAAGTACTGAATTAGAAGCTAAGCGCCTGTGGCTGTATGCTTGGTCCCTCATCACGGCAAAACCGCTGAACCAATCGTGATTAAATTTGACAAGGAAGTATAGCCTGGGATCTTAATTAAGACAGGCTACTTTTTGTCAGTTAAAACCGACATTCAGCAAAATCTAGTAATAAATACGTAACGACTTCGCGTAATTTTTGTATAGGAGATTTTTTTAATAAAATGTAGCATAAAGCACTCAGTGATAACGTAGCTTCCAATTTTTGAAATCGATTCCGTAGATCCAGAGATTACCTCCTACAACCTCATAAACTCGCAAACTTAACCTCTTCATATTATTTAGTATAGATAATTAAATCGATTACCCACTAAAAATGTCAATGAAACGATTTAATTATAATAACTTCTGTCAATTGCTTGCATCGAAAGTGTCGGACTTTGCACCAAATATGTAGATTTTAGCAATAAAAACATTTATTAAAAAGCTTATTTTCGAGAAGTGAAATCATCAAATATCTTTGGTGTATCAGAAATGGCTGCATTTCTTACTACTGACTAATTGGTTAACGTAATCAACAGGTTTTAAGCGGATTAAAATGATATTTATATTTCGATAAATACTAAATGGGTACTATTAATAAGGCTTTTGGCGGCTTTTAAATGGACATACATACATAACATCACGCCTGTAATCCCCGAAGGGTTAGGCAGAGGTAACTGGCGAAATGTGGGTGTACAAACTCCTTTAACTTTATTATATGAGTATGTATAGATGGTTCGGTCATGTTGAGAGGATGAGTGAAAGACGATAAACAAAAGGTATTTATATGGCAGAGGTGAGTGGCAACGCAGGGAGTGATCGCCCTAGGAAGACCTACACTGACCTTATTGGTGAGGTTCTTCAGAAAGGTCAGGTGCGGAGTACTCGTAACCGGGGTGCATTGCATGACGAGATGTATGAACGTAGATGAGGCGAAAAGAGTATGTAAGCAGGTGGCGTTCTGTGGTTTTTGCTTACCCCTATGGGAAAAAGGCGTGAGATTATGTGTGTAGATTGACTTTTAAAATCGGGTTGAATTCATTTTCTATATTTATTCGAGTATATCACCCGCACAGGTCGAGATTGCAAAACTGTTATAAACCTATTTGTTAAAGGTGCTAGCAGACTAGCACAGTTGTGAATCGTTACGTGAAGGTACGAGCCGTGTGAGGTCACATTTATTTATGTACTTAAGTGCCTAATGATGTTTTCGTATGTTTCGTTTTAATTACACAGACAATATTACACATTCTTTATAAATGTTATTGTAACAAATTTCATTACGAACGCTTCAGTGGTTTTGTCGTAATGAGCTAACAAACAAACAGACAAGCGGGCAGAAGGACTTTCGTATTTAGAATATTATAGCTAAACCACTGGATGTCTTCGATTGAAACTAAATTAAAAACTTAACTGACTTACTAACTTACCTAGCTGTTTGTCAAATTTCATTACGTTCGGTTCAGTGGTTTTGCCTTAACAAGGTATCAAATAAACTGACAGACAGAGTTACTTTCGTATTTGTTTGTGTTAATATGAATTTATGTGCATAATATTACTGTGATGAGCCCAACCTGCTATTGTTGGATTCCATATTTTACTGTTATTTTAGGAAATCGTGCAGCTATTACTTTGCAGTACCTATAATAATATCATACATATTATTATAGGTTATTATATGTTATGTGGCTACCTACTGATAATGATATGTCATAATCGTAGGGTAAGCTAGTTACGTAGGTTAAGTTAACGAATGCTGCGTCAGTCCAATAAACGAGCTTGTACGTATCGGTTGTAATTCTTGATACACCTCCCGGTTTGGTTGCGGGACGTCTTAACAGGATACCGCGGCCCCGGAACGTAAAGGCCAACAGAAGGAACAGGGTGGTTTTTTAGTCAGTAAAAGTCTGACAGTCCCTTCCGCCCCACCCAGGGAAGGACTCATTTGATGATATTTACCACCTAAAAAAAAAGCGCCCCTCGGTTATAATAGTATGACATTTATTTAAATATTGTTCCTTTTTTACATTCTAACTGTCACAGATCCCTTAGCTAGCTTCGGCCCGCGTCTAAACCCAAGTCAACGTTGATATATTATCCCACGGGAATCGTACAATTTTTCGGGATAAAAAGTAGCCTATGTGCTATTCTAGACTATAATCTATCACTGTTCCAAATTTCATCCTGATCTGTTTAGCCGTTTTCGCGTGATTGAAAGGCAAAGTCGAAGTCAAATCATTTATTTCAATTAGACCATTAAAAAGCACTTTTGAACGTTATTTACAAGAGAAAACAAAAATTATAATATTGAACTGCACTTTGCATATTACTGGACATTCTAGAAGTCTAGATTCTAGGTATTAGTCAACCATTGTAAAACCTAGGTTACCTAAATAGTGCAAAACCAACTTACCGGTTTCCAACATAAACGATACTAAAATAGCTATTATAGGTGCGCAAAAAGTTATTACGGATCTATCGATCAATCGATCAATCAATCGAAACGAATATAATCGATCATCGTGAATGCAAGGAGCCATGCGATACGATGGAAATAAGGTCTGATGGTTATGCAGCCTTTGTAGTGGAACAGCTGTCTATGAAGGACTTACAGAGATCAAATAGTATTTGTTTGGCTTTCATGTTTATATTTATGGTTTTTGTCTATGATAGTCCCCCGCCCACTGCTGATCGTGGGGTTTTGGGTTCGATTTCAATGTCGGGCAAAAAGTGTTGTTTGATTTTTTCATTAAGAATTTCTCTGTAGCAGTGCCCCCGGAACGCAAAGGGCACAAGAAGGAACATGGATGGGTTTTAGTCAGTAAAAGTCTGACACTCCCTCCCGCCCCGCCCAGGGCGGGGGAAGTCATTTGATGATTTCCCATCGGTAAAAAAAAAAAAAAAAAGCAGTACTCCAGTGTACTTGGCTCAGTTAAGATTTATAAATAGCGCTCTAGATATAATAAATTAAAATAGTCCTTTTTGTAAAGGAGTTATACAACCGAAAATTATTTATTTGTTTTTTTATTTATGATTTTGTTTATGATCTTTGTCTATGGTAGTCAAGCCCTGGCATCAGCAGCCATAGCACAAACGCATTGACGAAAAAGTATTCGCTTTGAGACGATTTTCTAATTACAAAAACGACTATCCTATAATATTTTGTTTCATAAAACTTTTAAGCTACCTATACCTATTTAAATATAATGTGAGAAATAGGTATTCCTAATTAAAAAAACGATAAAATTCACATAACTGTTTCGTCAATACTTAAAATTAATATAGGTATAAAAAAATGACACAAAAAGTCAGTCACAGTGTTTATTTCAAGAAGTACATACATACACACAGATACATTCATACATAAACTCACGCCTTTTTTCCAGGGTGGGCAGAAATTATAAAACGCTACCTGCTACGATCCTTACATAGGTACTCCTTTCGCCTCATCCACGTTCACACATCTCATCATACAAGCACGCCGGTTACGAGTACTGCGCACCTGACCTTTCTGAAGAACCTCATCAATAAGGTCGGTGTAGGCCTTCCTAGGGCTACCCCTCCCTGCGTTGCCACTCACTCATTCCATGTTTAAAACATTAAAATATCTGTATCATTTGCCCTCAGATGGTAACGTGCGAGAACGGCAGCGCGCCTCTCGGCGGTTTCCGCCTGGGCGCGCGCGAGGACGAGCCGAGGCGTGCGCGCGCGCCGTCCGTCTCGTCGCTGTCCTACAAGCACAAGATCGACGCTCTCTTCGACGACAGCCGCTCCCTCACAAGCCATCACTACGCGCCGGTGCAGCAAGATAAGGACCCTAAGGTAACTGTCACCAATTGTTATCTGTCTGTCATCTTTATCATCGGCACAGATTATTGAGCTGTGTGTTTATTTATTTATTTAAGGACTTTGGAAGACTTATAGCTAAATACAATGGTGATAAATAACATCATGATTATTTGACAGCCAATTACAAGTCTTCACGTCTAGAGCTTGTGTGTGTGTATACACACCGCCAAATAAGGCTAAGAAATAAAATAAAAGTAAAATATGAAGGTAGATTATATCATAAAATTCAACTAGAAATTATGATAGGTTGTTAACAATGAGAAACAAAATAATCTATTGAATCTAAGTTTAAAAAAATATTCAATGTTAAACACCTTTTTACCGAGTGGAAAAATATTATTTACCCGATTAATATAATAGATAAAATAATAATTTAAATTGGGGTTAATTCTGCCAAAACGAATAAAACCACGTCAATATTTCTTTTTTTTAGGAAAGTCCTTTGTTTCCGCATCCAATTGTTTTGGATATTCAAATAAAATAAAATTAAAATCAAACTGTAACTGTTGGATTATGGGTCGGCTCGTTGGCTGGGTGGTGGAGGTCAGATAGGCAGTCGCTCCATGTAAAATACTGGTACTCAGCTACACCCGGTTAGACTGGAGGCCGACTCCAACATAGTTGGGAAAAGGCTAGACAAAAGAAGATGATGGAATGGCTCGTTTTTGCAAAACTAAACTGAATTAGTCTGTAAAGAATTAAACTTGCAGAATCTATAATTAAATTGATTGTAAATCCAAGAATTGGTCATTTTTGGTTCATCAGACTTTACAAAATTATGTAACATAAACATAACATCACGCCTGTAATCCCCGAAGGGTTAGGCAGAGGTGTACCCATTTGAACACCCACATTTCGCCAGTTATGTTTTAGTCCCATGTAATAGGGGGCGAGCCTATTGCCATCTACCAAAATTATGTAACAACTTCTAATACGGGACCAAAGCCGATAAAAATCAGCTGATCGCCTACCTATTTATCTACATACATACTTATATTCACGTAATTCGAAAAAATGTATAAATCAACTGAATTATTAATTATTACTATCGATAATTAGTAAAAGTTGTTCATTGATTAACAAACATTCAAATAAACAGACTTTCACATTTACAACACTATATTTAGCGGGATTATTTCAGAAATAAATATAGTAATTCAAGGAAACGTAAGTTTGTTTATAAGAGCTGGTTCACATTAGGTCGACAGTTTTACCGTTGACCGACTGTCGGCTGTTGCTGTTCACACTAAAAGCTGCCGATCAGACCTAATGTGAACACCACCGTCAGTACTGTCGTCACTATGGCGTGACGTGGTCCCGAAATCGCCTCTTGGATCTATGGGGTCTTTTGCAGGGCACAAATATTATTAATTGAAACGATTCATTAGTTTTAAACTATGTATTGAAAATAGACTTTTAACTCTACTGCTCCCTACCGAGCGAATGACCAAACAATTGTCATCATAGAAAATATTTTATTCTAATTCTAAATACGAATGATTTGTCAGAGAGTTTAGTATATAAGTCTTCCAGCCTGCTTGCTTTAGCAAGCAACTTTCACAGTACCTACCGTCGTTTTACCACAGACAACTCACAACTGCTTTGTGACTGCTTTTTGTCGGCTCGTTAAAACTGTCGGTCCGACCAAATGTGAACCAGGCCTTACTGTGCAAAATCAGAAAGCCAATTAAATAGAAACGTTTCAAATTTGACGGGCCTGTTGGTCTAGTGGTTAGCGGCCCTGACTACTAAGCCGGAGGTCGTGGGTTCGATTTCCACCCAGGACAAACTTTGTGTGATGAGCATGATTGTTAGTTCTGTGTCTGGGTGTGATTTATCTATAATATGTATGTATTTATTAATTATATAAGTATGTATATCAGTTGTCTGGTTACCATAACACAAGCTCTGCTTAGCTTGGGATCAGATAGCCGTATGTGAGTTGGCCCAAGATATTTATTATTTAAATTTAGTCGCAATCTCATCTCAGTGACATTAAAAGCCAAAAATGAAATCATACTTTATTTGTAGAATTGGCTTTCTGATAGGTATAATATTATGCTCCGGAGCCACTATTTACAAACATAGTCCTTAGAAACGTAACGACTTGGAATATCATAATGTGTCATGTCACATCAATGACTCAAGTCACAACAGATGCACGTGCTTCATAAATAATTATGTAAACTAGAAATTCTTAGTGACACCTGTTAAGTCTGGGTTGACATTAAGTTTATGAGAAATGCAATCACGCGCAGTCTTCATCAACATATTATTAACTAACGCTCTCAACGCCACTTCGTAAATTATTTGTATGAATACCTTCTTAATTTTTTGATAATAAAATATAGCACTCAGTGATAACGTAGCTCCTAATTCAAAGAAGAAGAAGAATCCATTCTCATTCCATTCCATTCTTTCCAAGAATTTTCGAAATCGGTTCAGTCGATCCATAGATTAACACAACCTCAAAAACTTCTACTTTACCTATTACACTAATATAATAAAACCTTAAGACTATTTTTTGTTTGTTTGTTAACTTTTAAACTCGATAATCTCTGAATGTATCGATTAGATTGAAAATATCTTCTTTTACAAGATAACCAGATTCATGAAGAGTAGAATCCTAACTAATATTATAAATGCGAAGGTAAATTTGTTTGTTTGTTTGTTACCATTTTACGCCTAAGCCACTAACCGATCATCCTGAAATTTTGCATATATGTTGCCAGGTGTACAGGAACGAACATCGGATACCTTTAATCCCGAAAAAAGTACTGTTTCCGAGGGAAATCACAATAACGTTCTTACGATCATAGATGGCGATCAGAATGGAATCATGATTTTAACTAAATAATTGACATGACAGGACATGGGTAATTTTTTTCGCGACTTCGTCTGTGTCCGCGATAACTGAAATTTACGCGGACGAAGTCGCGGGCAAAAGCTAGTAGCCTATAAAACATTACGCTCAAAGGAGTGGAATGGAAACCAAAAACGTAAAATAACCAAAAAAGAAACACTCGGACGCAGTAGTAGACAGATGCTACTATTTAAATTAGTAAAGATTACAATAGGTTTGCAAAGGTATCAGAACAAGACGACCTACAAACTACATACATATGTAAGATATACATGTAACTATTACGAAAAACAAGCCCAATGGCTGATGGTGAAACGTTAATAAAGTAACTAAAACCCTGTAATTAGTGGTACCTAACACAATAGGATATGTACTCATCTTTTTGAGGTGTTGTAATCGACAATCGTACTTAATTAAGGTATGTATGATCTCATCTACGGCTGTCATTACCTAAATTGTCGACCTCGGACCAAAGTCTCCGGATATTTGGGTAAAATTAAGTTTCTTTCATGGACAACCCAGAAAAAAAATTACTATAAAAATGTAATATTAAATCTTAAAATATTTTTTACTAAGATTTGTTTTGTTTTAAAAAGACGATTAGCAAAAGGTATTTATATAAATAAATAAATAATAATTCATAATAAACCTTTATTTCAGGCATCTAAGGCCCATAAAACAGAAATACATAAATAAGTACAATAACTATAAACTAATACATATTTTAACAATAAACTTATAAACTACTGAACACGAAGTGTCGGCGTCGCGTTACGCTGCGAGGTATATGGTATATGGCAAAGGTGAGTGGCAACGCAGGGAGGGGTCGCCCTAGGAAGACTTACACTGACCTTATTGGTGAGGTTCTTCAGAAAGGTCAGGTGCGGAGTACTCGTAACCGGCGTGCTTGTATAACGAGGTGTGTGAATGTTGATAAGGCGAAAGGAGTATGTAAGGATCGTAGCAGGTGGCGTTCTGTGGTTTCTGCCTACCCCCATGGGAAAAAGGCGTGAGTTTAAGTGTGGGTTAAACCCCGACGGATGACAGCCCTAATCTCATCAATAAATCTCGAAATACACCAAAAGGCAGGTAGGGCATCGGTGAGCAGTTTTGGTTCCATGGTAGTTTAAACTTTATCTTTATTAGTAAAAGGCATAGTATCGTTTGAATAAATAGATGAAATAAATAGGGTGGAAATATACAAACTATTGCACAAAACCAGGATGGGATTGTTCATCTCTGAACTGACATGGTTTACATGTAAATTATTGTATTTTAATCGTTTTAAATTGCTATATTCGCCTATATTGTTTTTACAAATAGAAGCAACAAGAATAATGTTATTTCTTGCTCATTTTTCTCCATAGAGGTCTTCTTTCATTTAGGAACAAGCAACTAGCTTTAATTTTCAGACTAATTGTCCGACTCCTTTTAATTGAATTAAATGCATTTCTAGGTGTCGACTAGCGATAGATTTCTATACTCTTCGTTTAATTAATAGTGGCATAATTAATATAAAAGATGCGCTCATCAAACATTACGCTAGGCACGCCAGCACGGTCTACTTATGTGAAGATAATCATTATATACAAAGTCATACACGGATGTACTAGTGTGCTTATTGGATTCATTAAAATAAGCATTAATTTCTATAGAAAATGGCTAAGTTTCCCGGCGAAGAACTAAGTTAAAATGTAAAATAAAACATTTTTTTATATTACAGAAGGCTAATTTTTGTAATTTAAATCGTTCAGAATTTAGGTCGCAATCTCATAAGTCAAACGAAGTCAAAATTTTGTCAAAACAAAAGGTAAAATAGAGGTGTTTTTGACAGATCGAGACTGAGATTCTAGTGCCGTTGACGATAAATAAAATAAAAACGACATACACGTCAATTTATTGACAATTCTTTTCTTGTTCTCAGGTGAACTCGACACACGAAGGCAAAATAACGATCTACGAAGATGACGACGGCTACTGCCAGAGCAAAGTCAGCAATGTCAACAATACAGTGCAGGATCGCATAGAACGAATGTTTGCCGACATGGCGGGCGAGTCCAAGCAGACGGTCGAGAGCATCGGCGTGCACATCTTCAATGTGCACTACCTCGGCTCCACGCCCCTGCACAGCAAGGTCACCAGCCTCTCAGGACTCCAGACACCCTTAAGAGACCTATACTTCACGTATAGGAGAAACTACCGCCATAAGAACGGCCTAAATGGACGATTAGAAATCTCAAAAAGCGGACTCAAAGTGAGATACAAAGGAGACAAAGGCGACTTAGAACAACTCAACCCTTTCCCCACGATAGCAGTCTGGTCAGCCGTAAAATTCGTCGTTCAACCCTCCGAAGAAAACGACCATGATCTATGCTACGCCTTCCTGCCCCTTATCACCGATCCTGATAACATCGACCGACAAGCCCTTTTCAAAACTTTAGAGTCACAAGACAAGAAGTACATCCTCTCCCACAACGAAAACTCGCATTCACCTCTTTTCGCTGTTGTGATGAGGAAGATTGGCGTCGCGAAGCAACTGGAGTGTCATGGGTTTGTATGTCAGACGACAGAGGACGCTATCGTGATAGCGGCCACGCTATACAAATCGCTGATGGCGCACATGAGCCGGCAGGGTCACAATGACAAGAAGAAGCTGAAAAATCGAAACGGAGTCAGCTGTATGAGCGTTGGAAGCAGCATGTCGCCAAACGAAATACCAATCAGGCCGCCGCGCAAGAAGAGGAGCACGTCTTCACATAGTGGCGACAGTGATAGAGCGGATGGGTTCTCTGCCTGCGAATCGTACACAGAAAAACCTAAGCTGGAAAGGATGAAGAAGTTATCTTCAGAGAGCCTGCCGCGCCCTCCCCCACCTCCGTCGATCCCTCCCGCCGATGTGAAAAGAATCACAGTAGAAGAAGTGAAAGCCAAACTGGATTCGATAAAACATAACGACACAAGTGGCAGCGATACGCAGGGCTCGAAGAAGTCCGTCAAAAAGGCTCAGAATCCCGCCCTTCGCCAGATCCAAAATCTAAAACATATACACACGCAAAGCAGTGAATCGTCCGTCAGAAGCAAGGTTTCCGAAAAAATTGAACTGTTTAGAGAGTTGGAACGACGGAAAAGTTTGCAAAGACCACCGACTTTACCACCTCCGATACCAATTAAGCCGCCTACGGAAGCCCCCCCGGAGCCTCCCAAAGAGCCTCTACGGAGAAGTCAAAGTGGAAGAAAGTCTATAAACGAATCCGGTGACATACTGACTAAAGTAGCCATTCCTCGCTCTGGTAGCTTCCTAAACGCGGGTGGACTGACTAGGTACAAGTCGATTGGACATAGGTATGTATTTCTAAATTGTTCTAGTGTATAAATCAAGTGTTGAAGTTTCGTTCTTAGCAATTTCGTTGGTACGCTTGAGCTGTTATTTCCTTTTACCCAATGTACGCTGACATCTTGAGTTTTTCACATGATCAATATGTTCGTTCAAATTGCTGTAACGAGAAGCGAATAGAGCGTGCTTAGTGGAGTGTTGCGCGCACGCGCATGCTCGTAATTGTGGCAGCGCAACCGCGTCCGCTACATTCCTCTGATCGAATACGCCGCCGAGTTATTTTTAACTATCATTACACTTGCAACATCCTTATTGAGAAAGCCAATGTACTCTGCTTTTTTTCTGTTAATATGATTACTTTTTTTTCCATTTTTGATGTCGTTAATTTGATGAGTGACTGGCTAAAACTGCACTGTTGTGCAAACTTTAGTTCAATTATGATTTGTAGCATGCCTCATTTAAGATTAGGAAAATGTAACGAATCATTGTCGCATTAGTCGTTCTAAGAAATGATAAGAGTTGTTTGATACAGTTGAAGATTTTACTTTCAAAAACTATGTACCTACTCTCTCCCACTATTTCATAGTTAATGGTAACTTTATTAATAACATAGAAAATGGCACTCACTAATAGTCTGTCTTGTATTTTTTTGGTTTTGGACCAATAATTTGACCTATTACTTCTTACAAATAAACAAATTCTCTTCTTTATAATATTAGTATAGATTGTATCTGTAAAGATTAATTTTATCTTTAATTTCAGAAACAACGGTAAGAAAGGAGGCGGCTCACCGCTAGGGTTCAATGAACTTTTTAATGAATTCAAAGTTCAAGAGAACTTGCATTCGATGGACGAGATCCTAAACGCCATAATAGATGCTGAAGGCATGTCCTTTAATGATCTGAAGCCGATATACAAAGAATTCCTACTAAAACTAGCTGTAACTTTGACGAAAGACGAAATCTTTCAACACAGCAAAGCAATAATGAAGAAACAAAAGAAAAAGATTTTGAGAAGAAACAGTATGTTTCAGAACAAAAGACGAAAGATACTAAAAGGCGCGAGCGGTCTCCGAATGGTCTTCCGAATGCCGTTCGGCAAAGACGTGAGAAGTAAAGAGAGCAAACTTCCAGGGTCCATGGACTTAGCAAAAGACCCGGTATCCGAAAGCTCAGTATCCACCTCCAGCTACGATTTGCGGCAGTTTCGCCCCAAAGAACCCATGTTACCTCCCCCAAAGCGCCAAGCGTCGAGACAAAGGCATTCGAAACGATCCGACAAAATCGTCCATGTTTCAAAAAGAACTGGAAAACCCAGACCGGGGGAAAGGACTTCGACCTCTGAGGACTCGGATTTTCTTACCCTGAGTAATAGACTAGGGTGCCAAAACCGGAATAGTTCGAGTGGCTACGTGTCTTGTTCTGAATGCGAGTCCGAGAGTTGTGTGGACAGGTGTTACTGCTCCTTGAAGGGTGGAAGTAAATCCAAGTGCTACTGCTCTGCTGTCGAGGCCAAGGATTCCGCGAAGTCCAAGCTTTTGAGTAAAAGCAAGAGCTGTAAAGATTGTTCGAAGTGAGTACCTTTTTTATATCTATGGTGTACGTATTAAAGTCTAAGTTGCTTCATCTTAGACATCACTGAAAGGTGGTGAAAGGAAATTTTATGAGGAAATCTGGACTTCGGATCGTATTTGCTAAATCGCACTGAGCAAGTGTAGGGACTTTTTCAATTCATATGACTGTACTTTTTAATTTTATCATTGACATAACTAACATCGGTGCTCAGAGCGAGGCAGCTCATCTCAGAGGTTAAGCATATTTATTTTTTATAGTTCGAAGATTTGAACTGCTTCTTGAGGTTTGAATGAATGACAAACAACACGATCATGTACAAAATATACTTGTATATTGTTCTTGTTAAAATATCCCTTAAGTAAGTACATAGATTCGCAATATTGCTACATAATATGCTGTATAGATTTATGTGCGAATTCGTTTTTAATTACAACAATTGCAGTTAAAATCCATTACAAATAATTAATGATACAATACTTAAAGAGAAGAGGCAAAAATAAAACACAGTAATAAATTTAAAATATAATACAGCTTAGACACTTACATACTTATCACTTTCATAAATTCCTTTCACAGTACTTGTGACATACCAATAACATTTTCGTCTATTCATCCGTAAACAGATCGTTTTTTTATTTAAATGATGCACATTCTCCATAGAAACTTCCAGATATTAAGACTATCAAGGTTTTATGTACAGTCACCAGCAAATCAGACTTTTTTGTTGTAAAATCGCTCTTATTACAACCGCATAAGATGCCTCAGTGTTAACCTTAAAGTGCTCTCATCCAAACCTCTCAAAATAACAAAATATTAACGAGAATATATCATTAGCACAACAGTTTAGACTTCGTAATATTTCGCAAACTTTGCAGATTAAAATTTATAAGAAGCAAATGATTATTGCTTTTTGAACATCGAAAGTAATTTTAGATATATTTGAGATAATCGATACGATAAAACTAAAATAGTTTTAGCAATTTGCGCAATGGCAGACGTTTACATCATTGACATTTAGCTAAACTTGAGACATAAACTTTATTATAACAGACATTAGGATGAAGTTGCTGGAATATCATTTTACGAGATTTTTAGGAGTTGTTATGAAAGTTATTAGTTTAGTTTAGTTGAGCTGGGCCGTTTCCGCACTTGGCCTCTTGATTGGGCCATTGTACTCCAGCTACACAGGCCATCCCAGGTTAGCAGCCTTTTCAGTCTTCTACAAGCTTCCGGGAGTGTGCTAGGGATTGGAAAATTCGTGCCCGTTGATCTGTCACGCTCCTGCATTCCGTAAGCACGTGCTGTGGCGTTTCTTCTGTCCCTATGGATTCTTCTTCGTCATCCTCTGCATAGCGGGCTGTTTGTCGCACCTTGTTTAGGGGACAAATGTCCGGTTGTAATGCCTATGTGAAAGTATTCTTCCAAATGTTGTTGTATCCTCATTATCAATCTTCAAGTGACAATGGGGAGGGCACATCAGTCTTAAAAAGTCGCTGGATGCGGGCAGTATATAATCGGTAATTATGGATATCTTAAGGGTAGGCGTATGTGCAGCGAGAGTCAAAGAAATTCGTAATGGAAAAACCCAATAACACTTTTATTACTTTTTTAATCCCAACACCTGGGATTTGGACCCAGAACCCCATGCTCAGCAGTCGCGAATCTCTTTGAATACTATGACATTACTATACAAAGTCAAAGTCAAATCATTTATTTCATTTAGACCATCAAAAGGCACTTTTGAACCCTTCTCCAAGAGAACATAGTATTTCTGATATAGCAATGGCCTGTTACAAAGATCGAATGTAACAGATATTAACGAAAAGAGAAAAGGTTTAACGCTTCATACTGACCACTCAGTTACGGTAATAAGGTAAAAAATCATCGCAATTAAAAACCCTACCACAAAAATTAAGAGAACTCGAAACATTACGCTACAAAAATTATTCATAAAAGCAATCCGCGATAATTTAAACTTAGTTGTTTTTAAATGAAAAATTTCTCTACTTTCGACGTCTCGAAGACTACAACCAATAGGAGTCTGCGAGATGGTAATATTAATTATATTAAATATCCTTTCGAACAGTTAAATCTCAACCTTATTGCTTTGTTTTATGGTTGGTTTTAGTGTTAAACTGTTGGTAGTAGAAATGAAATGTGTGGAGGGTTATCAGAGCGTGGAAGACGGCTGGGACGTGTGAGTTACTGAACTGAATTAACGAGTTATTTACAGTTGAATTTAGGAATTAATTTCACCGAATATTTGGCTTGATTAGTGGAATTGTTTGCCGATTTAGCGAAATTATTAGTTAGGCGATGAACACACGGCACCGCGCACAACCGCGGAGGGCAGTGACGGTAAAGCGGATTACACCGCTCGACCGCTCGGTTGGACGGTATACGTGTGTTAGGCATCAAGAGATTTCTTAGAGGCCGATGCGATATGAGATCCACTTCACCGCCAACCGCGGCGGTGCGCGGTGCCTTGTGGTAATCACCTTAGATATGTATATTATTGCCGGTCCAGCTCTGTATGTGTGCAATGTAGATACTTACAATACGTATAAACCTTCGTCTTGAATCACTCTATCTATTGATGAAAATCGCATTAAAATCCGTTGCGTAGTTTAAAAGATCTAAGCGTACAGACGGCGGGAAGCGACTTTGTTTTATACCATGTAGAAATATGATAGATCAAAAGATTTTCGAGGAGTCATACGATCATCAGTTAGAAAATACCCCCACTCTCTTGCGTTAAGGAATAAATTTACAGAAATTCAGCAAAAACTGAATTACTAACTACTCGTATTACATAATAAAATGCAAATATATTCATAACTTCCATTTTTTTTTGTCCTGCGACAAAATCTTTATACAGGCAATTAAATTATACGTTTTTTTTTTGTTTTAATTCATTTCAAGCCGTTTAGTCATTGCACGCAGATAAAGTAGCCAATCAGGGTATTTTTCTCCAACTTTAATTAACATTTTAAAATACTTTATTATGTAAATAAAAATTCTGAGATTTTAACAATTATCTTACGTAATTCCAGGGAATGTTACGACGGCGATTTTAGCTACTGCTCTTGCGACTCAGAAAGCTGTGCGGACAGCAACAAGTGCTACTGCACCGGTCCTCGAAGAGTACAGGCCTCGCACAGCATGGAGTATCTACGCAGCCCCTCCAACACGTACTGCGACAGAATGAGGCCTAACGACGACAAGAGTGGCAGATCTAGGTGAGACATTCTCATTGTTAAGAGTAGATAGTATTATAGCACCAGCGTATCGTAGGCCTCCAACAAGGGACAATGCAGGCCTTACTGCGATAGATGGAGGACAAACGAAAGCAAGAGATGCAGATCTAGGTGAAACAATATCGTTGCTAAGTAGTTAGTGTTTCTGCACCGAAGTTAGAGTGTAGGTCTCCAACAAGAGACAATACAGGCCTCCAGTACGTACTGCGATAAATAGAATAAAAATGATAACAGGAGTAGCAAATATAGGTGAGAAATTATCATTGTTTCTAGTAGCTAGTGTTATTGCATCAATGACAGGGAGAGAGAATAGGCCTCCATCAAGGGAGTGTAGAGTGTAAAGCTACAGCAGGGGGCTTAGACAAAGTAACAATTGCAAAACGATAACGAAGTTAGAAAAGACTAAAATGTATGGGATTGACATAAGCCGCGTTAAGTCACGTGGTCAATCGACGAAGCGATGTTACTTTGTCTAAGCCCCCAGGTACTGCGATAGATGGAGGATAACCGACGATAAGACTGGCAGATATAGGTGAGATTTTAACATTAATTGTTACCAATAGCTAATGACCAATGTAAGGGGTACTGCCACAGATGGAAGACTCCCAAGGGTTGAGGATCATCGACATCTGGTCGAGACTTTGACCGCCTAATTGCAGTAGACACTTCGGCACTCCCTTACCCGTTTTAAATCATAGGAATATACAGCAAAGGTCCGCATGTCAGCTCCGCTTCCCAGTCTGTGTACTAAAAATTTTATCACAACCTTGGAAGTTCTCGTTTTGATAATTTGACTATAGAAGTGAATACGAATATAAAACAAATTGATCTCGATTTCCAGTCGATGGGGCCCCAGTGCGGGTGGGCGACGTCGTTCGGAGCGCGGGCGTCGCGCGCGCAGCTCTGACAGCGTCGCTCTGGACTACGAACTGTTGCTGCAGAACAAACCACGAGCTAGGAATATGCAGCGACTTACTGGTGAGGATACCTGTATATCCTATACCTGATATTAAACTTAATATTTTTTTTAAAATTTTGATTGGAGGAGTACTAAATTAATACATATATTAGGTGATGGGTGTGCTACTTGTGTGTGTATAATCGGAGGACAAAGAGGTTGAATTTTTATTTAGATTGTTGATAAAGTGTGAAAATATACTTCATTCCTATTCGGTCTGTTCGTTAAAGTCCTCTTAACAGGGACGCTCCAGGTCGAGGCCCGTTTAATTGTGGATGCCCTTAACGTGTACGGTGTATTCCATGTAGTTCATGGTGGAAAAGTTTATGCTCTGCCTTGAAGCCTTCTTATTTACTAGCTACTGCCCGTGACTTCATCCTCATGGATGTCAAATATGTCATAAAATATACAACAACACTTGGCAAAAGTCTGTGAAAAAATGTTGTAATCGGATCACTACTTCCAAATATTACCTTTAAAAACAAACCATCAAAAAAAAAAATGGTCTTTCTGAAGATATAGTATAGACAATAGACTAATGTGCAAGATTCCATATTCAAAAAATTCTTCTCCTCAGTCCGCAGCACGGGCGCGGGGTCACAGGAGGCGCTCTCAGTGAAGAAGTCAGCGGAGATGGCGGCGCTGTTCGCGGACGTGCGCCTGTCGCAGCGTACGGACGTGCGGTCGCTGTGCCCCCCGCTGGGCGCCCCCCCCGCCCCCCCCGCGCTGCTGGCGCGCGCGCGCATGCCGGCCGCCGCGCTGTTCGCGCACGCGCCGCTCAGCAGGAACGCTAGTCTGGAGGACACACTTGGCTATTTACCTTAAGACGGATAAAGGGTAACACAGATTAAAGAGACGACTTATTACGTCGAATTTTTAAAAAATAACTTCATTATACAAAAAAAAAATGATATTTTAATGTCCGGCGTAATAAAGCGTGATCTCAAATCTAAAACTAATGTAACAATATCAAATTATGATTGTTTGTAAAATGATTGTACAAGTAATTCAAATGACATGGCGTTGAATGTATTTACAAGATGAAATATTTTTAAAGATGTTTGTGTGTAACGTGGGATACTGGGTCCGATTCCCAGTAGGTTATTGGGTTTTTCCATTAGGAATTTCTCAATAGCAGAACTGAGTTTGGATGGTAGTTGTGTGACATTCCCGTGGCTCGATGCGCACGTGTTGCGTTTGGTCCTACGCCTGATCTCTCTCCGGTCGGGTCGGATTACCGTCCCATCCAACTATGAGAGTGAGAGAAGAGGGAGTGCACCTGTGTTTGTGCACACACTTGTCTAGGTACTATAATCCTCCTGCGTACTTGGCTAGTCTCCATAGACAGTGACCAAATTGCGGTCAGAAAAATTGTATCTTGTAAATGTATCCAAGTTTTGTCAGACATCCTAGTAGCTTATGTATAATATACGATAACTTATATCGATATTATTTACAAAAGCAAGAATACATGGCCATTGTCCAGTCCAGTCCAGAAGAGAATTTCAAAATTTTAACAAAGAGTTAACAATTCTGGATAAATGTTATAATTTTGTTTTTTAAAAATATCGGTTAAAAAATAAACCAAAATATAAAAGAAAAATAATCCAAATGAATGGTATGTGCAATATTTTAAAATAATTACTAGATTTTTAACAAAAATGTGCAATATTTTTTGACGAAATTATTTTATAGTTAAGACAAATTATACGAAATTAAAACTGTCATTTTATTGACGTTTTAAAACATCAGCGGATTTTAATCCGAATATAAAAGTTCCATAGATTGGTCGAAAATACGAAAAATCGTGCCAAAGCTTCGAAAGTTTAATGCTTTTTTGGTTGAAAGCTCCATTTACACGATGTTTTTTTAGTAGCCCCGATATTTAAATGAGTTCAAAGAAGCCTCCACTCCGGGTAAGGCCGAGGGCTGTGTCGAAATCCTACCGATTATCTACCTTAGGCCGGAGCAGAGCATTCTTCCGCATCTCGGCAGGTATTGACCCCATTTGAACGTCATTTACAAGAAAAAGAATTAAATCTAGTTGCCTCATCCAAAAGATAGTTTCGTATGAACAAGAATGGGCAAGAAACTCCATACTTACTCTTCGCTTGCAAAAAAAACCTCGTGTAAATGATATGTAGCCAAATAGATCGACAAACATGCTTTCTTGATTAATTATTTTTAATTAATTAAAACAACTTGTATATTCACATATTTTAACTAAGTTTTGTATCTCATACACGTATACCACCTTATTTTGAAATAAGGCTATAAAGTATATCGAATATTAATGTTAACACTATGTATCTAGTTATTTATTTTTGGAAAATAACCTTTATACATAGAATAATTTAGTGTACAGGGCATATATTTAATTAGGTGAGCTTAAAATTGGTGATTGTAGAATTAATGGAACGAAACTTGATTGGTACTTGTCAGGTATTTTTCCTGTTACGTGGTTTTGGTCCTTCATCATTATCATCATCATTATCAGCTGAATGACGTCCACTGATGGACATAGGCCTCCCCTAAAGATGTCAGATCGTGCGCTGCCCGCATTCAGCAGCTTTCGTCCTTATCCGAAGTAAAGACATCCCCCACACATGAGCGATAGTATCTCCGTGGCGATATAGGTTTTGGAAGGCAACGTAACGAAACTTTTATAATGGATTCAGTACTTGATTCTAGACCCCACTAGACTGGAATTTTCGTTGGTTATTATAAAAATCTACACGGTCAAAAGGACCGAAAACTTTTGATTTTTTTAGGAACCGATGAAAAATGTTGTCGCGCTTTTGGGTTAAAGTGTCCATCACGATGTTCCTTCTATTGGATTTCTGTTTTGCCTGCGACATTTTTGCCGCCGCGATTATATTGCTTGTGTATGGGAATGCCTTAATTAAAGCTTCTATAAAAAAGTCGTACTGTCAAAACTCACCACGTAACGGGAGAAATATTTCTGACAAAAATCGTTAAGAAATAGTCAAGTTGTAGACATCACTATGTTAAAGTCTGCTTTAGTTATAATATACACCCTGTATTTAGTTATAACTAAGTCTGTACTTTACTATCGTGATCTGAACACTGCACTTTTACTGAATTCGAAACTAGAAGTGAATTAAGAACATGGTAACTCGTAACAATTTTTTAAGTCCGAAATCTTGGCAAGTAAATATAGGCTTTCTTTGCAAAAAATCTCTTTCTAAAATGTTTTTTTATCGGAGTGGCGTAGCTTGTCCTAGATGAAGGCCCTGTATCAAAATTTTGTGAAGCCTAACTGAAGGGTAATTAAAATCGCAATTTAAATAAATTTTATTTAAGAATTTGGACTTGAAATATTGTATGATATATCGTGTTGCTACTAAGGTTGAGTCCTAACTGAGCAAAGCGCGAAAGACGTCAAAAGTTAAAAAAAAAGATGGTAATTAGTAAAAAATAACTAATGAGGAAAATGAGCAAATTAAGCCACTCTTCGTTTCGCGCACTCGATTACACGTTTTTCCCTTTTCTTGCTTGAAGTAGAAAAAATCTCGATTCAAAATAATTTTAGTTATTTTTTTAGTCTATTATTATTGTAATGAGACTGGTTTAACACTGTTAATATAAAAGTCGGTATTCTATTCATGATGATTCTCGGTCTGCGCCTGCGCAACTTTATTATCATTTTTCCTTTTATTATAATATATTTACTTTATAAAGTTAGGCGCCTGTCTCACCAATTTTAATGTAAAAATAATAATTTTAAAGATGATATAATATTAAAACTAAGATTTATTTTAGAATTATTTTTAGAAAAAATGTCCATTTCGGTGTAAAACCGAGTTTTTATAGAAAGTCTCGTTATCTAGTTTTTATTATTTATCTGAGAATGTATTAATTAAAAATAAAGGTGAGACAAGTGCTTGAAAGTATTTGTTTTCGTATTAATATCTGTAAAATTACTTAATTAGTGATAATTTGTGTAGAAAATACTTAAGAATTAAATAAAATTAATGGACTCACCCTATATAAGAACAAGTTCATTCATTATGTTTTATCTAAATAAAGTACGGCCGATGAATCTTGACCGTCCTGAAGTTAGCTGTTTGGCTGCGCAATGGATCTTTTAGGAACAAAATTGTCTACTGCGCAGCTAATCGGCTAACTTCAGGACTGCCAAGATACGTCAGGTGTACTGTAATCACGTTTTAAAATCGGGCCTAAAAATTAATAACATTTTTTTAAATATTCTGTTAAATGTTGTTAAGTCTAATAAATTCTTGTATTGTATGTGTGTGTTTATGTTAAGTGTAAACTGTCGATCCTATAACTGGTGCAATATCGTGTTAGATGTAAGTGAGTGCGTCTCGGCGCTTGCCAAGTGCAATATTTTGTAAATACAATGATATAATGATAATATTTTTTTGCTGTTTTATTTATCATTCTCTGCTTAGTTTTTTCCGAACTATTATTGGGTTGGCTGCCAGTTTAACCTGATGCAGCTGAATGCTAGTATTTTACATGGAACGACTGCCTATCTGACCCTCATAACCCGGTAACTGGGTAATATGTTACCCTTGGGAAGACTAGTTGCCACTTTCGGGTTTTTTTACCTCCATTTTTATGCTGGACTTAAACTTGGCTGCCACAACAACAATTCCAGAATCGAGAGTTTTTTTCGATCCAATAGTTCAATCTTTACTAAGCCGATAAGTCATGTGTTCTATTCGTTGTTTCTGACAGATCCTTTACATCTCGATTAACTCATTGACTACGGGAAAACACACACGCTGTGTTTCGACTAAAAAACGCGAGTGCGGCGCACACACACCGTATGTGTTTTTCTATGGTGAACACACAAACATTGCTAGGTAGCCGAACTTGCGTTTGGCACAGCGAATGTTCCGCCCGCAGTCTACGGGTCGATCTGGAGATAAATTCATCAAAACTCTTTTAGAATATTGTTTGGTAATATTTCTAGTCAAATCATAGAATAGCGGAAAGAAGAAAAAAAAATCGAGAAATGTTTAAATTTTTTATTGTTGAAAATCCTTTCATAAAACATGATATATTCATTTACAATCTATATTAACTTACAAATAAATTATAAACATAAATGGTCGTTTCACTGATTTTCAAGAATATTCAGTAAGTTACAAATATTGTTTTTGTTTTTAAATAATTTATTTAAAGGTCAATGTCGCCATAGAAACAGCATCAGTGCACGTCTTGTGTGTGTTATCTTTGTATGGGCTGTGCACAGCCAATCACGGCAAGGCAGTACTGCCAGGCCTACTGCTGGATTCTGGGGGCGATAATTTGTTGATGAGAGATAAATTGATAAAAGTTATATTTTTTCTGTTAGAAGTTAAATATCTTTTTAAATATTTTAACGTACCTACAATTTTTGACGTTAGTGGGTAGGTAATAATGAATAACAGTCCGTCAAAACCCTTCACATGAAATTTACTTAATGTTGAATTGAAATTGAATTATCAAACAGATTTAATTAAAGTTTTCAGTGAAACAATCCAAAAACTAAATTGAAATAAGTATTTTCCGAAAGAAATATAATAAATTTTGAAAAAATTAACCAAAAAGGGAACAGAATAATTGTATTTTAAAATATTTTTCATTTTCTGCAATATCGTAATAATTATTGATATTTCTCTGATAAAAAAATCTAACAATATTGTATAAAAAAATAACAATGTCTTGAATTTGTGTCCTATCTATATAATATAACAAAAGGTACTTCATTTATATTTACAAAAGTAAATTTATATAACCGTGACGTTTATCATACTTATGAGTATTTATAAATACAAAATTTATTTCATAGAGGCACTTATATGATTTATTATTTCTAAAATTAACACACAACTGACAAGCGTTCAAATTTCGAATTGACAGATAAAATTCAAAGAGGTTTTAACTCTCAAACCGCCATTTTTAATAATTCAGAAGTATGTTAATTTAAATTTGTGTCCATTAATATATTTAACGAATAAATCAGGTATTGTTAACAATCGTACAGACTTCCTTCGTCAATCTTCAAATCATGTGGTTTTTGGTTGTAAAGTTTCAATATTCCAAATCTATGAATCTATTATGGCATTCAGTACGGTCGGACTGTACCGAGGCGTCCTCTTGGTATTGGCTCCGCGTAACTATGGCGGAACTTCGTCTGTTGTCTGTCAGCTAGGTCGCGGAAATCTCGGTAGTCTCTGTCGTAGTACCTCTCTCTGTCTCCCTCGGCGTAAGACTGTCGCTGGTCGTCCAACAAGCGGGAGCGGCTGAACGCCCTCTGCCGGTCGTTCCAGTCCCTCCTTCTATCTTCAATCACTGGCTCTATGATCTCATCCTCCTCTATGCGTCTGTCCAGCTCCCTCCTACCCCGTCTCTCGAAGCTGTCGAACTCCTCTCTGTGTGGTTTCGGCTCGATCCTGTTCAAGTACTCCTCCGCGCCGTACTCGTAACGCTTGACGTCGTCACGCTTCCTGCCGATGCGCGGGAGTCTCTCCATCTCCCTGTGCGGCAGTTCCCTCGGCTCGATCTCGCGGATCCTGTCGGTCTCCTTACGCCTCTCGGGCTCGCGGTGGCGCTCCAATTCGCGATGAGAGCGCTCGGGCTCTCTCCGGGAGCTAATGTCTCTGTGTCGGTCCTGACGCTCGTCCCTCCTTTCCTCCTCGGGGGAAGAAGTCGAGCGACTGTTCCGTTCCAGCATGCTCCTCCTCATCGCCATGTGCGCTTCCAGTTCCCTGTTGAACCTCTCCCGTTCCAGATTCATGAACTTTTCTTTAGCTACGTTGAATCTGTCTTTTGGGGACGCTTCGGCCACTTTCAGGCTGCCTTCGCTGGCGCCCCGTTGGAGTTTACCGAACCTCCGGTCTTCGCCCCTGTCGATGCTTCTGTTAGATGGTTTGGTTTCCGGGACATACCGTCTCCTGTAGTTGATTGTATCGTCTTGGAATTTCTCTACTGGTTTCTCTGGTTTGACGCGTTCAAGGGATTCGTGTCGGAACCGTCGTTCAAAGGTCTGGTCGCGGAAGGGGGCGAGTTGGTCGCGGAACTGGTCGGAGAAGTCGTCAGGGTAGGCTCGGTCGTAGTTGCGTGGGGAGAGGGCGCGGCGCGCGGGGGAGGCGCGGCGGGGCGAGGGTGCGCGGCGCGGGGGTGACGCGTCGAATGCTTCGTGCATCATGTACGCTGTGCTCTCTGCCCAGTCCTCCTCTGAAAATAGAGAAAAAGATTGATGAGTTTTGATTGATGGAAATAGCTAAAGAAAAACTTTTACATATACTTTTAACATCACGCCAGTATTAGAAGGCAGAGGTGTACCCATTAGTACACCCACATTTCGCCAGATACTTTTATTATACGCACAAAAATATGGGGGGTCAAAATTAGACGATTCCAGTATCTTAAAGTTAGCTCACATCAATTTTATTTATCCTATAAAATCAGCCGGGTTTGCCTCAGACTCTAGACACATCACTGGTGTGTGTGCAAGTGAAGTAAGAAAACAATTCGCTTCACTTCATCAGTTAGTTCTTAAAGACAAGTTTTGTTTCGCATTATCGCACGAACAAACTGCAGTTACTTGTGCCAAAAACTAAAACCTAAAGTTATATTCATTATAATTCCATCGTCGACTGTGTAGAGGCGATAAAATGATATTTATTGAAGGCTCAGATTTGGATCCGTGTCAAATTCAAGGATGTAATGAAGCTAGTGATTCTGAACCATCCCGGGAATCAAACTTATGACCTCAAACTCAACAGAGCAGTAGATTTAAACCAAAATTTAGCTGTCTTTCTTTTGTCCCACTGCAATGCTAAAGCCTTTTCACATACAGAGAAGGCACGAGCATTGATCACCACGCTTGCTCAAGGCGGATTGGCGATTTCAGACTAAAATTAATTATAAGTCCAGGTTTCCTCACGATGTTTTCCTTCACCAATGTCTGTGATGTCCAACAAAAAATGTAAAAAGGACAGAAGCTTAAGCTACACTCAAATATAAGATTTATACACGACTGTTATGTACAGTTCTTTAACCGACTTAAATAAAGGAGGTTCTGTATTTCATTCTTAGAGAAGCGGCTATCCGGAATGAGTGCGTCTAAAATATTTGCATGGCCTACAGATTGTGTTTAAGCGTGTAACATGATGGCTATGTAACGGCATTACGACCCGAAGCGTCTTCCATCTTACAACAGCCACGAAATACCAGAATTTATTATGTATTTAGTACTATCGACCAAAATATTTCTGAAATACAACTTACTAGCCTACTTTTATAATTATATGCGCATGAGTTGTTCGGAAATTCTCGTAGTGGTCTCACTTTTACGTTTAACGGTATCCCATCTCCGAAACACTTGCCAACATGTTTTTAAATAAAGAATTGACATAGATAAGAACCTGTAGCGGAATCGTGGACAAGCCGTCGTAGGGTTGTCAAAAAAATAATTTTATATTTTATTTGGATAATTTTGAAATCAATGGTCCGATCCATAGATGACATACAGGTCTTAATAACATTATGTCTTGCTGTCGACTGCTGAGCATAAGGTCTTGGGTTCGATTCCCAGGCTGGGCAAAGTGTTACGTGGTTTTTCCATTAGGACTTTGATGGTTGATGGCAATAGGCTCGCCTCCTATTACACGAGACTTAACTGGCGAAATGTGGATGTACTATTGGGTACACCTCTGCCTAACCTTTCGGGGATTACAGGCATGATGTTATGTCATGTTTATAGGTATAGAAAAATTAGTTTTATTTTGAAAATTTTCTAAACTAACTTTTTTGACGTATGTATGTGTAGGAAGCAAGCATTCATTCCGAAATATAAGGACTTGACAGTTTTTAAGATACGCCGTACGGCGCGAACGCTGAAGACAACAAACCTATCGTGTTTCTCTCGCCACGCACCTGTCAAGATCGTATTTTTTAAATAGCGGTTCTTAAAACAGTTAGTCTGTTTTTGATTGAAGCTCGAGGCAGTTCCAACTGTAGTGTTAATAGCTATGATATATGCTGTCTCGCTCATGGAAATTATGAGGACGGTTAATTTTTATAGGCTAAACATATTAACGCCGATGTGGGCCATGTTTTGGACTGCTGATGGATTGATAACTGTCTTGATGCTTCAAGTGATGGATGCGACATTGATGTGTATCTTTAGAATTAACATTATAATTTAGAATGTATAATTTGTGAGTAGTTGCTTTGTTTTTAGGGTTACGTAGGTACACACAGCAAAACAGATAGGTATGCAGGGTCGTCAGATATATTTGAAGTTTGTTTGTTTGCTTTTTGTTGAATTTCTCAGTAGCAGCCTCGGAGTCTGGGTTTGTGCTCGGTTGATGGCAATAGGCTCGCCCCTTTATACGTGGGGCTTAAACATAACTGGCGAAATGTGGGTGCACTAATACACCTCTGCCTAACCCTTTAGAGATTACAGGCGTGATGTTATGTGTTATGTTCTTAGAAATCGATGGATGTTTTCAAATGTAATTTAATTTACAAAATTGATGATAAACGTTTATTAATTGAGTTAAGTTTTAACTGACGACATCCATCGGTTTCTAAGAAAACTTCAATTATATCTGAGAACCCTGCATTCCTATATCTTTTGTTAACTTATCTGAAGGGTGCTAACGGGACTCTTTTACTAAGCCTCCGTCCGTCCGTCTGTCGACTATATCATAAGAATCGTAATAGTTGAAATTTTCACAGAATGTGGAGTTCTATTGCCGCTATACCAATAAATAATATATCTCATGAACCGTACCTATGTTTTACAAATAAATAATCTGAATCTGAATCGTAATAGCTAAAGAGTTGAAATTTTCACAGAATGTGTTTTTCTTTTGCCGCTATACCAACAAATAAAAAAAAAACCCCGTTCTTTTTGCGTTTTCGGCTCGATACTCTAATTGCAATACAAATTATATCTTTCACAATGGTACGGAACCCTTCGTGTGCGAATCTGACTCGCACTTGACCAAAAAGTCACATAAAATACATGGACAATAAATCCATAGATAACATTTTTTAATAATAAAAAAAGAAAAACAGTTTGACAAACAGATGTTCTCACGCCGCCATTTTGTTTTAAAAGCGCGCCAATTAGGTACATGTGATTCGGGTAAAATGCTCAGTTTCGTTTCATTGTTAAAAGTGTATTGTTCTGATTCCCCTGTGCTTTATGGGAAAATATAATGATTTTCAAAGCATTGTGTGTAGGGTTTATAAAACTTTTGTGCTGTGAAATTGTTTAGATTGAGTTTCTTGTATTTTGCAAGCTGTTGGTACTTAAGTAGAGGTGGTAAAAATCATCAAATGAATCGTCCCGCCCTGGGTGGGGCGGAAGGGACTGTCAGACTTTTACTGACTAAAAAACCACTCTGTTCCTTCTGTTGCCCTTTACGTTCCGGGGCCACGGTATCCTGTTAAGACGTCCCGCAACCCCGGCAGGTACTTAAGTATCTACTTACTTTTTGCTTGGCGTTTCTAGTGTATAATGACTTTTGTATTTTAGGTCGGTATTTTACTAGTTTTTTTTTTTAATATATTAGGTTTTGTAGATGACTCAAACTTTTTTTTTATCTTCGTGCCATATTTATAAGTTATGTATTTGTTAAGATTTTTGATTTTTGTGCTAGAGAATTTGGGAATCTTGAATATTAAAGTTAATTTTATTACACACTTTTATAGAAAAGGTGGAATATAACAGAAAATTAATTACTAAAATTACACTGACATGACGTGTATCAGCAGACGCACAATAATATTCAACTCTAGCAACGAGCAACTAGTTTCAACATTTGGACAAACTGACAGACTCCTTTACAACTCAAAAATGCCTGTAAAATCAAATAATCAATAAAAACTACTTGAGTATTTCGTTTCTCTATCTATGATAACCGGAATTCTCTTTACATTAACCTTTGCTAAAAATGTACAATTCTTAAACAAAATTCTATCCAAAAGTTTAACAGATATTTAAAACTGTGACCTCAACAAGAGAACAATAACCTTTCTCATCAAATTACTTTCTCAAAACATTTAATTTACACTTTTACATTAATTTTCTAGTTGTTAAAGTTTTAACCAACTTCTCATAATGCACATTCTTGTGTGAAGTTAAAGGTCGGTAACACTGGAGCGGGACAATTACGCGCCACTAAAGATGAGACTTGACACACCGCACAAACTTATTATTTCGCAATAAATATTATAATATTGTTTAGATAATTAAAAGGTACTTTTGATCTTAATTGACAAGTAAGAAAAATATTACATAACATCACGCCTGTAATCCTCGAAGGTTTAGGCAGAGGTGTATCAAATAAGTACACTCACATTTCGCCAGTTATGTTAGTCCCATGTAAAAGGGGGCGAGCCTATTACTATCAACCGGGTAGACGCGATTTGCGACTACAAGTCCAAGGAGGCAAAAAAAGAAAAATATGAATAATTTTGAATCTAGTTGTCTATTACTCTTCAGACTAAAAACCACCAGTGTTCCCTTTTTACACTCCGATTTCGGGAGCGTACGCGCCTTCTGCGATTCCTGACTAGGTCCATACAAATACATTGATTTTAAAAGAGTACTTTTGGAGTTTCTTTTCCATTCTTCTTCATACATACAACTACCTTTTGAAAGGGGCAACTAGATTCAATATTTTTTTTTGTCTATGACGTTCAATAGTCCGTTATATTGGCCTAATTTTCAATTATTTGACTTTGACTTTGACTGCTACCGTGAGTTATCCACTCCTGTGTACCCTGGCCTTTAGTCGTTACTAATGACATAATGAATGACTCAAGAAATCGGTTGCATATTGCTGATTGCTTGCAAATGTTGAACATTTTGTAATTATTTAAGCATTTAGTGTATGACCTACTGATGTGGATTGGTTTTGTTTGATTATGTTTATGATGCAAATTGTTGATTTTAACGTAAGATTAGATCAGGGTGACCGAAATTATGTAATTAAGGTGTTTCTTAGCCAAAATATTGGATAACACATTGTGAAAATTAAATATTGTTCTGAATTCGAATAACAACGTTTTCATAGATCGCGGATATTTCTTTTTTATAATAAACCAGCCTATTATTGTTTGACTGCAGGCCAAAAGCCTTTTCTCGCCCAATCACCATGCTTGTTCAAGGCGTATTGGCAACTGCAGACTTATTTTAATTTAATTTCCAGGTTTCCTCACGATGTTTTCCTTCACAGATGTCAGCAAGGACCAAGATAAACGTCGATAGTATATTCGCATTGAAAAAGTCACTTTGGTACATGCACGGTATCGAAGCGTTTTTTTTTTTCATATTTTGGGGTAGGTCCCATAACAAAAGTTGTTCATACTCATGAGTATTTTATTAACTTTTATTAAGCCCCTAAAACATCGGCTTAGCCTTATCTCAACTATGTTGGGTTCGGCTTCCAGTCTAATTTTACTCATCATCTAGCCTAGCCTAGTCTTTTTTTCCAATTATGTTGCGGTCGGCTTCCAGTCTAACCGGCTGCAGCTGAGTACCAGTATTTTACATACAGCGACTGCTTATCTGACCTCCACTACCCAGTAACTGGGTAATACGATACCCCTTGGTAATCCAGTCCAGTCCAGTCTAATATTAAATACGAACGAATATTTGAAATTTTATTAAAATTTAACCGTTTCTAACATTCGTTCTTTACGCAAAATCGTTCACTACCCCAACATTACATACTTATTTTAGTATGGTAACATTTTCTTTAAACTGTCAAGTTTGTTTAGTAGGAGTAGATACTACCTATAGTAGGTTTGTTTGTAAACAAAGCCGCCTTTTGCTTGTCAAACACACTATCATTAAAAGTACTAAAAACAAAAGAATCACCACCATGAATAGGAAGGTCATTCATTGTAAATGTTAACAAGACAATCGCCATTTTTTCCCCCTTTGGGAAAACTGTGCGTCCATAATGGAAAACCATCTTGCGTCTCTGTCGCACAGTATTGTTTTTAATGTGTGAGGCGTGGGAGATTGTGAACTGCCTATTTTGCGTTTGCGCATGTGAAATATTTGTGTATTCTTCTCTTTTGAGGTTAGTTAGTTTTTTATGGTGTGTAGGGAATATTGTCTATGAATCTTTGGTAGAAGGTAACCTTGTGGTTTCTGAGTACTAGCTCTATGGTTCTAATAAGGTCTTATACGTATACCTAGGTATACTAGCTTTTGCCTGCGATTTCGTTGGTATTTTCGGGTACGCAGGCGAAGTCGCGGAATAAAAAGTAGCTTATGTTCAAACTTACTTCGTACCAAATTTCATCGAAATCTGTTCAGTGGTTTAGTCGTGAAATCATAACAGACAGACAGACAGAGTTACTTTCACATTTATATGGAAAAAATAAATCATAAAACAATTTTCTAGAGAACATAGCAAAAATTACACGCACAAAGTTTGTTTTTAAAATTGCGTGTCTCAAATAACCGTTAAAATTTTTGAAAGGGAATGCATTGCCTGACTTCGCTACAGCCTTTTCGCACAACACCTCAAAATCGACCTTATCTACATTGTACATACGTTTGATTTTGTACCCTATTTCTTTACTCATAGAGTTTTAATTGACTCGTCAGGTGTAAATCAAGTAGGTTCATTATACAGTGAGGTGTGAATACTTTGGAGGCAAATGTTTCACAAGTCATTAGGTGTCTCAATGCTTTGATACGTTGAAGGTTACGATCTTGGACTATTTGAGAGCAAACGTAAGTACGTTGTTATGGCAATGTTTGAGGTTATAATGTTTTTTTTTTTTATTACATGGGTGTTTGAAAAAACGTGGTGATTTCTATGCTAATATTTCTGCTCAAACTATGTTCTGACCTTTGAAGTGTCTGGTAATAATAAATAATGTTTTTTAACAAATAATATCCTGTAAAACATACCGATAACATAACACAACATCACGCCTGTAATCCCCGAAGGGTTAGGCAGAGGTGTACCCATTAGTACACCCACATTTCGCCAGTTATGTTTTTAGTCCCATGTCATAGGGGGCGAGCCTATTGCCATCAACCGGGCACAAATCCAGACTCTGAGGCTGCTACTGAGAAATTCCTGATGGAAAAACCCAATAACACTTTGCCCGACCTGGGAATCGAACCCAAGACCTCATGCACAGCAGTCGCGCTTGCGACCACTAAACCACCGATATGTCAAAATTTTACGAATCTACAACCTTATATTACTTGAATTTTGGCTTTACTTAACTTTTTTACCAAGACTGATTCTATTCTAAAATAAAATAAAATAAAAAGCCATATTTATACTTCTGGTAGGCACACATAAACATAGTTTTGTTATAACCTAACCTAATTTAAAAGAGTGCCGTGGAGTTTCTTGCTCCTTCTTCTCCATAGACGCCTACCTCCGTTTTGGAACGAGCACCTAGCTTCAACTTTCGGACTAAATGTCCGACTCCTTAACAATTCTAAAGTGCCTGTAAAATATGGTCTAATTGAAATAAATGTTTTGACTATGACATAACATCACGCCTGTAATCCCCGAAGGGTTAGGCAGAGGAGTTATACCCATTAGTACACCCACATTTCGCCAGTTATGTGTGTGTGTGTTTCTGGTGGAGTTCCAAAAAAATCTTTCTTATTAGACCTTGTTCGGAAAATTATAAACAAAACAAAAACGAATCAGCCAGATCAGTCCAGCCGCTCTCGAGTTTTGAGCTAAGCAAGACAATTTACCCGTTATTTTTATTTATATAGAAGATAAATAGACATTATTAATAGACCTTCCGTTCTATTGGAGCAAATTCTCTGAGAATACAATTTACTATTAATAATCTGTTCCCATATTTAATCTACATCACATTTAATAGCTACAATAAAACCTAACATATCATTAATTTCCAATTATCGTATGGGAGACGGTTACTGTAGGAAGTGACGTCATTAGACGGTTATTACTTTAAATAACATGGTATAAGCTATTGTTGTTTTTATTCTTAATTGTTGTGTTGTAAAAAATGGATTGGATCAGAAATCGCTGCATTGGGAGGTGTTATTCTCTGTTAAAGCGATAATAAACTTAAGTATTCACTTCTCATGTGAGTTCAAGCGAAAATTAGGGTCATATTCGGTTAGTAATGTCGTAATGGCCTAGCGGTTAAGGCGCCTCTCATGCATGAGGTTATGGGTTCGAATCCGGGCAAGTACCAATGTGACTTTTTCAATTCATATGTACTTTCTAAAGTTTATCTTAGACATTACTGACATCATTCCGTGCCTCGGAAAGCACGTTAAGCTGTTGGTCCCGGCTGTCATACGTGGATCTTTGACAGTCGTTACGAGTCAGAAGCTTGAAAATCTGACAACCAGTCTTACCTAGGGGTATCGTATTACCCAGTTGCTGGGTTGTGGAGGTCAGATAGGCAGTCGCTCCATGTAAAATACTGGTATTCAGCTGCATCCGGTTAGACTGGAAGCCGACCCCAATATAGTTGGGAAAAGGCTAGGCAGATGATGATTCGGTTAATAATACCGAACCGAATGTGCCAACCCGCTTATGCGTATAGCGACCCTTACATGATTTGAAGGCGGCCGCTGCTGACGAGTCAATAGCAGTTAGGGGTGTGGAATGGATCATGCGTCAAGTGTATGAGGGGTCCCGAATTATTGTAGTATGGGGAACGGTGAATTTTCGATTTTTAGGTCAGGCAGCGTTATTGGGTTTTTCTATCAATTTCTCAGTAGCAGCCTCGGAGTCTGGATTGGTGCCCGGTTGATGGCAATAGGCTCACGCCTTATTACATGGGACTAAAACATAACTGGCGAAAATGGGTGAACTAATGGGCACACCTCTGCCGAACCCTTTAGGGTTTACAAGCGTGATGTTATGTAATGTTGTTATGGTATATTCAAAGTCACATGCAGGCACACGTGAACAATAATAAAACAGCAAGTCCAACCAAAACAAAAAATATTGCGTACGTCAATTAAATATGCTAAACGTTAATATAAACGCTTTAAAGCTCCACATTCGTGAACTATCAATATAGTATGTTAAAGGCATCGTAATTAAAAGTGTTTTGTCAGATATTAACAACATCGATAATTATAATGATATTGATTTGTTTAGGCACTAATTCGCCTTGAGCAAGCAATAAATGGTAGAGAGTACATTCAATACTACCCAAGTTTTCTTCTTTTTTATCGTGTGGGCAGTAAGGTCTTACGATCCCGCACACCCTAGTGTCAGAATTTACTTTAATTCTAAACCGCCCTCAAGGGCCCCTGACATGGTTTGAGTGGGACAGTACAAGACTGGTATAAGTCCAGGTTTCCTCATGATGTTTTCCAACGAGCCTAGTACGCAGGAGATATTACAGTGCACAAGTGTGTGCGCAAACACAGGTGCAGTCCCTCTTCCCTCGCTCTCATAGTTCGATGGGACGGCAACGTAAAGCAAGTTGGTTTCAACCAGCTTGTTATCGTTCCACCGCAGGGCAAAGGTCTCTTCTCATACAGAGAAGGCACGAGCATTGATCACCACGCTTGCTCAAGGGGGATTTGTACTTTTGTTTCTATTGGAAAAACTCAAAAACTACATGACTGTTTTTAAAAATTCTTTTACTTTGAAATAGATAAATTATCAGTGAGTAACAAAGACAAACATAAGACATATTTTATTTTAAAATCTCCTCGCTTTGACTGCCTCGTTGGTCTAGTGGTCGCACAGCGCGACTGGGTTCGATATCCAGATCGGGAAAAGTGTTATTTGGTTTTTCCATCAGGAATTTTTCAGTAGCAGCCTCGGAGTCTGGATTAGTGCCCAGTTAACGTCAATAGACTTGCCCTCTATTACATGGGACTTAAATATAACTGGTGAAATGTAGGGACACCTGCTTCAAGCTTCGGTGATTACAATCGTAATGTTATGTTATGTATTAAAAAAAATCAGTAAGAAAATTCGCGCGGACGAAGTCGCATGTAAACGCGAGTTAATTATTAGTCAAGTTATCCCTGCCTACCTAATAGTATTTCTCCTTTCTTAACAACAGTAGGTACTTCTGTATAATTTTAAATTTTTCAACTTTCTTTCTATACGAAGTGACATTCCTATCACATAACTCAATAAATCTAACTTTTAACTAGGAAACAAGTTAAACTAAACTAAAATAATAAAAAATCTCTAAAGACACTGATATACCAGTGACTGTTGACCAACAATGTCGTAAGCTGCTCACGCGCACACGCTTTTCTTGACGATCGAGTGCAAGCGTATTAGTTTCATGAAAGCAATCGAAATTGGAATGTGTATTGATATATTTTAGACTGTTTGTTTGTAGATTTTAGGCTAATTTATAGATAGGTATGTGGTTTTTGAAAACATTTTTGTAAGTTGACTGCCTCGTTGGTCTAGTGGTCGCAAAGCACGACTGCTGAGCATGAGGTCTTGGATTCGACTCCCAGGTCGGGCAGTGTTATTGAGTTTTTCCATCAGGAATTTCTCAGTAGCAGCCTCGGAGTCTGGATTTGTGCCCGGTTTATGGCAATAAGCTCGCCCCCTGTTACATGGCATTTAAACATAACTGGCGAAATGTAGTTGTAAATGCTGCCTAACCCTTCGGGGATTAGAGGCATGATGTTATGTTAAAGCGATGTTCTAAAGTTAGACCGGTCAGACAAAATGACAAATTCTGACAAAGTGTGCTTTCCAAAAAAATAACTAATACAATGTGGTCACAGTATTTCGTTCGATCTGGGTGGTTCTATTATTTAACACCAAAAAGTAAGCTGTGACATCGTTTATAAATACATAAATCAACAATAATTACATAAATAAACAGTCATACATAACACCACTAATATTATAAGTTAAAACACAGTAATAAATAACAAAACACTGTGCAATGTTTTATAATTTATTCAAAAATCAGTAGCGTTTTCGGTACAAACCGTTTGGTGATGTAAACTGGCTGCAACTGGTCACGATAAATGATCACATCTTGGTAACATAGCATTGTTTTTTAATAACGATAATAACTCCGGTTAATAACGAGTATTATCTCAATGAGGCCTCTTTTCAGAGGAGGCACGATTACTCAACGCATTTTGTCGATTTTAGACCGATGTTAGCTGTACATCTTTGGTTACAGCTCCGCCATTATGGGTCGTAGCGTGATGGTGTATAGCTTATAACCTTCATCAATAAACAGGCTATATAACGCAAAAGGATTTATTCAAATCGAACGAGCAGTTTTCAAGATTAGCGCGTTCAAACAAACACTTAAGCTTCATAGGTAATATAAGTTTAAATAGGTTCTGGTTTCCTCACGATTTATTCAAACGATAGTAGGCATAGAGAAGTAGAAACCTAAAAAACATCGACCAGATCCTCAACTACCAGGATCTGACATCATCAGAAATCAGTGAACCCATTGGTCAATAACATTATCTAAGAACACAGAATTCACAAAAAGTTACATCCTAACCTAGTTAGGTTTTGAAACAGTGTTTCTTAAGCTGTACCTGTAATTTCTAGGTCAAATTGTAAGCTAATGACAAATATTATATAAGTGTCTTGACTTAGGTCACGAGGTCTGAACCGCACTTAGGTTTAAGGGAGTTTAAGAGGTTTAAAACGTTGATTTTAAAAGAGTACGTATGGAGTTTCTTGCCCATTATTCTGGATACAAAACTACCTTTTGGAAGGGGCGGCATTTGTAATGACGTTCAAAAGTGCCTTATAGTGGCCTTATTGAAATAAATGATTTGACTTTGACTTTGACTTTGACTTTGGTCTGCTTTCTAAGTTTGGACCCTGTTCCCGATACTGGTGGAATACTATCCATACTTCCACACTATCCTTACATAGTGCAAAAAAATTCGCTTCCTGCCGTCTGTACGCTTCTTCTTTATCGTGTGGGCAGTAAGGTCTTACAACCCCACACACCCTAGTATCAGAGCTTCCAAACCGCCTCAAGGGCTTCTGACATGGTTTGAGTGGAACAGTAAGTTCAGGAGAGAGTTAGATTTTTTAAACTACGGAACGGATTTTAATGCGGTTTTCATCAATAGATAGTCTGATTCAAGAGGAAGGTTTATGTATCTACATTGTACCGTGCCAGGTGGCGAAACCGGGGTGGGTCGATAGTCCATACCATATATTATTAATGCGAAAGTAACTGTCTGTCTGTCTGTTATGCTCTTTCGACTAAATCACTGAACCGATTTTGATGAAATTGAACCCTAAGAAAGGACATGGCTACTTTCTATTCTGGTATAGATTTATTTTGGATAGATTGAGACTAAATCTAGATTGTGTTCGCACCTAGAAGTTAGTGGAATTGAAATTTGATCTACTATAATTTTAAGAATCATGTTCTGACGCTTAAATAAACAGGTGTACATCATAATGTATTCAATTTTTTTTTTTACCAATCGCTCTCAAGAACTCGGAAATGTTTTTTTTTTCATTCCAACCATCCGTTCATTCTCATCTTGAAATAGTACAAAAAACAACTGACAATCATCCAGATGATGATACACGCAACCGCCTAATCTTGCCATTAAAGTTTTTTGTAATAGCTTTATTCAACATAACACATAACGTCACGCCTGTAATCCCCGAAGCGTTCGGCAGAGGTGTGCTCGTTAGTACACTCACATTTCGCCAGTTATATTTAAGTTCCATGTAATAGGGGGCGAGCCTATTGCCAACCGGGCACTAATCCAGACACCGAGGCTGCTATTGCCCTGCTATATCCCTTAGTCCCGGACTGAACCTTGGCTGTAGCAGTCCGGCACTAAACACATAAATTAGAAGAGCTTTATTTGCAACATTCTATGTCAATTACTGTAAACTCTTTGCGGTCAATTTCTTAGGGTCCACAACTGCTTAGCAACTACAAACAAGTCATAAAAGCTACTCACCACTGGTACTATGATTATCATGCTGCCTGTACTCATTCCTCTCCGGCGAGGGGGCGAGGTCGCTGCCTATTCCGGAACTACCGCCAGAAGACTCGAGCTTGCGCCTCGCATTGACCCCCACGATGTTCTGGTTGAGACAGCGTCTTGTGTCGATGTTGGAGAGGTTCCCTTTCTGGCGGTGGACGGTGTCGTAGTCCCGGGGAGGCAGGAGGATGGGGCTTTTGCCTGTAAATTTGGGGAGTGTGAGTTAGTGGGGGTAATTCGAGTGAGTTATCATTAATGAGCAGTGCTTTTCTGTCAAAATATTCTGCAGTGAGCATGGCATACTTTAAGCTTACTTTACCTAAATTCAAGGAAGTAGATTTTTTTACTGATTGAGACTGTAAAATCGTTGATATTAGTGTTAACTTTATAGTAGTGCCAGTGTTACAAGATGTGAGAGTATGAATAAAAAAATTGAAGGAAAAAATGTCTGGTTTAAAAATTTATCTATTGTAAAAATAAGGACTGTAAGCGTGTAGGATGGCAATTAAATATTTTGCGACTGCAAAGCTTAAATTGGCCAACATACATAAATATAGTAAAAATAATTGCATAGGTAGATACCTAAAAAATGTTAATATTAGCTTTTTTAACTTAAAAAATAATCTCTTCAATAAATTCATTTTACTTCTTTTTTTTTGTACAGAAACCAAAAATGTTCAAATTACAATAAGAAACTTTAGAACAAAAAGGTTCCTATATAGATATGTAGGTATACTATATTCTGGTTTCTTTAAAATAAACATACCACACAAACAAACAAAAACACAACTAAAAACATAACTGGCGAAATGTGGGTGTACTAATGGGTACACCTCTGCCTAACCCTTCGGGGATTACAGGCGCGATGTTATGTGTGTTATGTTTCTTTAAAATAACCAATTGCAAGACTACATAAATCCTTACAGTAAAATTATTTAGCATGTTTGCTAATCACAACATTAAAAAGGCATAGCTATAGATCTCATTTTCTGTAAGTCCGACGAGCGCCCTAACATAAAAGTTTTCAATTCCACGTAAAAGCGGAAAGTCACTCTTTCCCTCATGAAAAACACGGAATACTGAAAACTTCTTGACCATATTTCAGGTTATGGAGATATTTAAAGGTAAGGTTCTAACTGTTTTTAATGTTTTCGAAAAGCTAATCTTTAAATATCCCTGCGACACCTGTAGGCCTGAACTATTAGATGCACCCCTAAGCACAATGTTTGGGTGCTACCAGAAACAGCGATTTAAATACCAAAAATAAAAGTTTTCTAGTAATCATTCTTAGTCAATATTACTCGGGTTGATGGGCAGAAAGTTAAATTTAAGTTAAGATGTGTCTTTTTACACCCTATAGGTAGGAGACGTCAGATAAGAACAGATTTGACTTTGACTTCTGTCCATCACTTAAAAGCTGGTTCTTACTTCTTTATCATGTAGGCAGTAAGGTCTTACGTCCCCACACACCCTAGTGTCAGAGTTTCTAAACCGCCTCAAGAGCCTCTGACATAAAAGCTGGTACTAAATAAATAAAAAGCTCTCAACTACATACCAATACCCAGGCGTGGAAGCAAGGCACTACCTACAGAAAATTATTTAAAACGACTGACCTAATCCTTTTTTACCTGTCGATAACTTTTGTTTCAACTCAGCAGCCAAACTGTCGTATAGGTTAGCCACGCATCTCTCTTCAGTACTCCCGGAATCCGATTCCCTGGACACCTCACTTCCCAGGGAAGAATCTGGCTGCTTCTTCGATGATGGTAAGGCTCCTCTCATTTGTAGTTTGCGTTCGATGTCCGCAAATTTCTTCTGGTTTTCTGGTCGCTCTATTAGTGCTTGGAGGTGTGTGTACAACATTTCGGCTGTGTGGTCTGAGTCGCATCTGTGGACAATTGGAAGGGTGGTGAGACTTGAGGCATTTGTAATAAACAGCACATATTACATATTACATGACACACATATTACATTGACTGCCTCGTTGGTCTAGTGGTCGCAAGCGCGACTGCTGTGCATGAGGTCTTGGATTCGATTCCCAGGTCGGGCAAAGTGTTATTGGGTTTTACCATGGATCATCCAGGAATTTCTCAGTAGCAGCTCCGGAGTCTGGATTTGTGCCCGGTTGATGACAATAGGCTCGCCCCCTATTACATGGGACTAAAAACATAACTGGCGAAATGTGGGTGTACTAATGGGTACACCTCTGCCTAACCCTTCGGGGATTACAGGCGTGATGTTATGTTATGTTATGTTACATATTAGAAACCTTCAAGAAGAAGGGCTATTCTCGTAAGTTTATCAACAAATTGAGACTGAGATTACAATGCGGTCGCATTGGAATCTCAGTTACAATTTGTCAAAAATAAATCTTATTTATTAACATTTTTGACGTTGATGCGACTAGGTTTTGAAAGGTTTTAGGCACGAGAATTGGTCTTTTTGCACTGGGATTAGATTGCGACTCGAAGCATCAGGCAGATTTTGTGTTAGTTTAAAAATAGTATCGTTTTGTTTGCTCCTAGGTATATCAAATTACTGGACTGGGACCCAAGTATTCTCAAGATTAAAGCTAATATTGAGGCGGTTTGTGGAAGTATTCATGGCGGTAGTAATAAAATAAATACCATTGATTTTTAACCGACTTAAAATACGAAAAAGGTTATGTTTGTTATGCTATAAATAGAAAAAATGTACGGATGACTATGTTATTAGCAAGCAACAGTTATATAAACTAAAGTGACTTCACAATCCACAGTCGTGCCTCAAACTAAATACTATTGCACACAAGCTATTGTTTAACAGCAAGATGTCCAATTCTCATGCAAAACGTCAAGATAAATGTTACAATATAAAACCATTTTCAACATCCATCATTACTCGTGTCATTCAAACACGATCGCTTTATGACAAAGTACGCGTTTCACAACTCAAGTCACGCATGCGCATTCCGAGAGCACCCGAATGAGAGCCGACCGCCCCCGAATGCCGAGGGAATGTCAAAGTTGATTCCAATAAGGTGGTGGCCTTATCTGTCATAAGTTGACAGATGGCACAATAACGGGTAAAATGTTTGGGGTATAATAACAAAGATTATTATAAAAGACATAATATTTTTGTAAATATTACGGTTGCTTTCTAAATTAATTCTTTGTAATTTGGTTTTTACATTAAAAGCATTTTGGTTAGTAGAATTGGCCTTTTTATAAATTGCACTGTGATTTTAAGTTCGACTCACGACTGCCCAAGATATACTTAAGAATGACACATATTTATTTAAATTAAACCATTTTTATCATTTGTTCTTTACGCAAAATCGTTCACTACCCCAACATATTAGTTTGAGAATGATAACATTTATTTCTTTGAACTGTCAAGTTACTGAATAGAATTAAAAGTCGAAGTCATCATCATCTACCTAGCCTTTTCCCAATTATGTTGGGGTCGTGTTTTACATGGAACGACTGCCTATATGACCTCCACAACCCAGTAACTGGGTAATAAGATACCCCTAGGTAAGACTGGTTGTCAGATTTTCGGGCTTCTGACGACCCATAACTACTGACGAATTAAAAGTCATTTTCTTGTTTCTCCAATCGTAGTAGAAGACATTGTCATCAAGAATGTTCAACCTCTATTCTAAGCTCTAAAATTCAGAGTTCACAAGTGTCATGGCTAATCTGATTACGGTCGACTACCTCTATCGCAATCTACCGGTATCTACTCACAACGGATATGTTGTAAGAAGGACCACGTATAGGCGGGCCGGCCCTACGATTACCATAAACTATAGAGCATTAGCATAGAGTTATGTCATCGAATAACTGGCTGGTTATACAACTTTGTCTATGTGTGAATGAGAGCAGAGTGACAGATGGTTGCAATGATAGCCTTTGTAATTTAAAGGTCTATAAAAAATTTAACGGTCATTTTTAAAACGTTGAGTGTAGATTTCAGTATTTTTTTTATGGTGCTCAGAAAATTAACTTTGATTTATTTTCTTGCCCGTCCAATGATGAGAACACATTATTTTATTTGTTATTTATATGGCAACATTGATGTGCTAGTATAATTATATTTTAAGCGCGGCAACACTTTGTGTTTACTTATTTTTAATGTTAATTTTCTCTTAATAAGACATAGGTATGTGCTAAGAAAGGATTGTCCAAAAATCGCCCTCTAAGAGTGTGTGTATGGAGAAACGCCTGCACGCGATCGAAGATGCTAGCATAAGCTACCATTGTATAATAATAACTCAGTAACATCTCAAAATATTTCATAACCTGTAAAAAACGACATTCTATCTAAATGCCACACAGCAAGGCAGCAATTTGAATGTATAATATAAATTCATTTAATATTTAAAACTACTGATTAATGCTGTTTGACAACCGGTGGTCTATGCATGAATGTCAACTGTGAACGAGTAGAATCTATTGCCTATTGAACCTGTTTGGTGGGGTAGCGAGCTGTATATTGTTGTGGGCTTGCATTGCGACATTGGTATTCGAAGTGTCATGATGGCCCAGTAGTTAAGGCGCCCACCTCCCATGCTTGAGGTGGTGGGTTCAAATCCGGGCAAGTAACGATGTGGCTTTTTCAATTCATATGTACTTTCTAAAGTTTATCTTTGACATCACTGGCATCGGTGAAGGAACACATTGTGAGGAAACCTGGATTTATACCAGCTTATTACAGTCCCACTCAAACCATGTCAGAGGCCCTTGATGCGGTTTAGAAACTCTGACACTAGGGTGTGTGGGGTCGCATGACCTTACTGCCCACACGATAAAGAAGATCTTGTACTGCCGTTGGTCTTGTAGTTGCAAGCGCAACTGTTGAGGTAATACGATAATACGATACGGGTAATACGATACAGCTTGGTAAGACTGGTTGTCAGATTTTCGGGCTTATGACGACACGTAACGACTCTCAAAGATCCACGTATTACAGCCGGGACCCACGGCTTAGGGTGCTTTCCGAGGCACGGAACAATGTCAGTGATGTCTAAAATAAACTTTACAATGTTAATATGAATTGATAAAGTCACATTAGTACTTGCCCGTATTCGAACCCACAACGAGGTGTGCGCCTCAACAATCATGACACAGAGACCAAAAAATATATGTTTAAAAAAAGTACACTTATGATATCTACTTATATAATCATTTTGCAACACAATATTCTAGATAGATAACTTTAAAAAAGACATTTAAAGGTCAAATTCCACAAGAGTCATCTGATCAGCTGCTGTGTCATTTTAGAAAATTATGTGTAGGTTAAGTGTTAGTAATTAACGAGATAATTGATGGCATGCAACTTAATTGATACGATTGTAGTGGACGCGTCTCACACCGATGCTCGAAAAGTTTTGCGAAACGTTTTGTAGTTTTTATTAGAGTTAATAAATATTTTAGAGACATTGGTAGGTACAGAAGCACAGGTATACTGTATTTGCATTTTTACTATTTGTATATTTAGTTTGTATTTTTTCTTCAAATTCATCATGATTATGTTAAATAATTTCCATCTTAAGTAAATACTTATATTCAATTATTATGATGTAACTTTTAGGAATGCTCACATTCTAATTTCAGTTTCCATCTGTTAAAAAGACAGAAAGGTCCTTCAGAAAGTTCAGGTGCGGAGTACTCGTAACCCGCGTGCTTGTATGACGAGATGTATGAACGTAGATGAGGCGAAAGGAGTACGTTAGGATCGTAGCAGGTGGCGTTCTGTAGTTTCTGCCTACCCCCATGGGAAAAAGGCGTGAGTTTATGTATGTATGTATGTATCTGTTAAAAATGCTTCCAATTTACCTTAATTATTTCGGTTTTCCACAAATCTAAAAGCAGAAGTTCACTCACTAACTCACTCATCACGAAATATAGGAAACCGCTTGAAATTTGGCAGGGAGGCAGTTTATAGTTGGTAAACGAAAGAAGAAAGAAAGAAAGATAAGAAAGGATTTTCCAAAATTCACCCCCTAAGAGTTTGACACGGGGGTCCAACCTTTCCGCGGACGAAAACGCGAGCAAAAGTTAGTTAAATATAAAATTCTGTAGATTAATTAAACATTAAATTGTAATTTAAAAATAAAATAGATTACATGATTGTGACTGGATTTCAAATGTTTTTAATTACGAGAATTGACCTGCCGATCACCCATTATTATTACGACATATCCACTCTTCTAATTTAAATAATTTCTTGATTAAGATGACAAAAATGTTCTCGACTCATGGACCACACAGATCGATCCTCGGTTTAATTAATCTCAGACATCACATCAGATTAACTTCTAATAAAACAATCAAGGTTTTGACATTCTATTAATTTTAGTTATTCAATGATTAATTAATCCTCTTTAACACTTCGGTGTGACAGGCGACGCATCTCATTATTTACGTGCACAAAAACGAAGATACACGAAGTTACACGATTCGATCCGATGTTCGAAACTCGCTCGATGAAGGAATGTTGACATTTTAATGTCAAGGTACCTGTGGCACTTGTATCTTGCCAATATCTCGTTCATTCCTGTTCATTGTCGGTTAAAAAATAAAGAAAAAAAAATGATTGAATTTTTTTGAGAATAATGAAAAAGTTTTGTATAATCTATGACTGCTTAGTCATAGATTAGGTGAAATTACAACTATTTTAAGAAATCATAGCTCTAGGAATTAATTAGTTAATAAGTGCTTTTTAATATGTTCTGCTAACAGCTAGCTATTCTGTATGGTAATCTGTGGATAACGTCTTGAGTAGTGTATTTGTTACTTTTATTGTAAGTTTTATATTGTATGCCTTTTTTTTTTTTTTAGTTGGTAAAAATCATCAAATGACTCCTTCCGCCCTGGGTGGGGCGGAAGGGGCTGTCAGACTTTTACTGACTAAAAAACCACCCTGTTCCTTCTGTTGCCCTTTACGTTCCGGGGCCACGGTATCCTGTTAAGACGTCCCGCAACCCCGGATATTGTATGCCTATGGTGTAATATACTGCTGTTTGTTATTCCGATAAAATAAAATAGATAATTTAAAATTTCTTATGAGTAATGAAATGTCAACTTTGACATAACATTTCGAGGGGTAAAAGGAAAAATGTATCATGCGACAATTTCGTCGCGTTATATATTCAACCTTATTATGTGTATAAAGTAAGGTTGAATATACAACACGCCCAAATTGTCGCATGTCTTCATTTTTCCTTTTACCCCTCGATTTAAAAATAAAATATGGTCAAACGTTAATTTATTGGATAATAAATTAAGGTCAGTTTTCATAACGAAAGGATTAATAAATGAATTAATATTTAGTAAATTAACTTAAAATTATTACAAGGTTTAATTTAATCGAATAAAAAACGTCCTGTAGCACCAACGCGTATTTCAATTTAAAA
Organism: Hoplodrina ambigua; assembly: GCA_949774945.1. Classification (NCBI taxonomy): domain Eukaryota; kingdom Metazoa; phylum Arthropoda; class Insecta; order Lepidoptera; family Noctuidae; genus Hoplodrina; species Hoplodrina ambigua. The sequence continues at coordinate 1,393,000 of OX458984.1, forward strand.
AAAAAGACGGGTTGCACTCCGGGAGTGCCGGCAGAAGTGAAAACTTGATTATTAACGTTGAGCATGTTTGATATTTTGGAATGGTTAGGGAATAATTTTGCACCAATTGCTTTATCAGTATAAAAGTACTATCATTTATGTGGTAGAATACAATATTCATTTATTGCGCTATCGTACACAAACATGACAATTTATATTACATTAAAAATGTAACACTTTAAAACTATTACAATTATTTTACATTAAAAAGTTTATCCCGCGCCGTAGAGAGGGGATAGCTGTCTACTCTCCATCCGTCTTACGCTTTTTCGATCAGGTCACGTGTCCTGACGCGAGTTTAAGATTTTATACCCATTACAGAAAAAGTGCTCAACGCCGCTAAAGAAGTTTTCACTTCAAAAACTTTCGTCGATAATGACAGTAACAAACCAAAGTTTCATAGCTAAACCCACAAAAATATCAAAGTAAAGGTACAGATGAACAAAATGCACATCTCATTACAATATTGTGCTCAATTCTATTGCAACTGCGACCTTTGACGAAAAAGGGTAATTTATCTGTTTATTTTGCTTATACGTTACAAGAATTACAATTGAGCAATGTTTATTCAACGAACGTCGATGCTTTGTAGGCGAGTGATCTCAACAGCATTCCAATTATAGCTAAAATTCTAAGAAATACTTTAATATTTGAGTAGGCTTTAATCTTTGTATAAAATACAATAATAATCCAGCATTGTCCCAATGCAGGGTGAAAACCTCTTCCCGTATATAAAAGGCACGGGCTTCTATAACCATCTAAATACATATATAAAAATAAGAAAGTCGTGTTAGTTACACTATTTATAACTCAAGAACGGCAGAACCGATTTGGCTGAAAATTGGTGGGGAGGTAATTAAGAACCAGGAGAAGGACGTAGGATACTTTTTATCTTTTTTTTTTGTTTTTATCCCTATTCCGTTTTGGGACCTATGGCAGTAGTAGAAATAAGCAATTTTACTCAGACTGGAAAGGTCAACATACTGGGTTTACAAAAAGTACTAGGGTGTCAGAAAAAAGGAGGTAGTTTATAGTTACTAGATGTTCGCCAATAAAGGATTTACCAAAATTCACCCCGTAAGAGGATGAAAAGAGGGTCCAATTTTTATTGGTAAAAAGTTTGGAGAAAAGTAGAATTTAAAGTTAGCGAAGCCGCGGGCACAAACTAGTTAATTATAAGTTCACGGTTTTCTCATCATGTTTTCCTTTACCAATGTCAGTAATATCCAAAATAAACTTAGAAAGTAAACGTGAAATGGTAAAAGTCATGTTGGTACTTGTCCGGTATCAAACCAGCTGCCTCTTCCATGAGAGGCTGGCGTCTTAAACACTGGGCCATCACGACATTACTTATGTAAATACGATAATATATTTAAGTAGGCTTAATACTCTTTGTAGTAGCAATGCCAACTCTTTGGTCATAGTTGGCTTTGGTTAAAGATGTCATAGTTTATGTAATGTTGGCAAACGAACGCTGATGGAAAGCCATATACACGAAAAAATAAAAAAACGTTATGTCAAAGCGGAATACGAAATTTGAAATTGCAGATTAGATTTAGGTACTTTTTTTTTGGGATCGATTTTGATTATTCGACTGCCTCGGTGGTCTAGTGGTCGCAAAGCACGACAGCTGAGAATGAGGTCTTGGGTTCGATTCTCAGGTCGGGCAAAGTGTTATCGGGTTTTTCTATCAGGAATTTCTTTGTAGCAGCCTCGGAGTGCCCGGTTAATGGCAACAAGCTCGCCTCTTATTCCTGGGACTTAAAGTGCACAAAAAGTACAGCTCTGCCTAACCCTTCGGGGATTACAAGCGTAATGTTATGTTACGATTCTAAGACCTAAGCATACTTTTTAATTGTCATTCATTGAATTATTGAGAAATGGTGGGTGGTTTTGTTAAACTAAGTTCGAGTGATCTGAAGGCTATATAGGCTCTGTAGGCGATACTCAATAGCCTGTCAGTGTCTATTCACAATAGACATGTTCAAGGTTTCTATTAGCAAGTGTTACAAACAACCAACACACTTACTTCTTGTATATTGATAATAATGTGTGAATCATTTAAGAATTTATTGAATGAAACGCAGCTGTGATTTTGGTATTGCTTTAAGTCAAAGTCAAAGTCAGAGTCAAAGTCAAAGTAAAAAATTGTTTATTATAATTAGATCATTAAACGGTCAGTTTTTTTTGTTCTTATAAGAGAATTAAAAAATAGCCCTTTTCGTTTTGTAGGTTTGGAGAAGAATGAGCAAAAGCCTTCATGCATAACTATAATTGTGCTCTTTATAGATATTACGAGTAGCTTCTGCCTTCGACTCCGTCCGTGTAAATGTAGAACTCCCATTTCATCCCCTTAGGGGGTGAATTTTAGAAAATCCTTTCTTGGCGCACATCTACCAATTATAATCTACCTCCCTGCCAAATTTCATCTTTATACGTCAAGCGGTTTCCGATATTTCGTGTTAAGTGTATGAATTTTCACTTTTATAATTATATCTAGAAAAATAATCTGAAATCACCAATCAGTCTTGAGCAAACATGGTGATCAATGCTCGTGCCTTCTCTGTATGAGAAGAGGCCTTTGCCCTGCAGTAGAATAGGCTGGTATTATTATTTCAGTAGATAAGTATGCAAATGAGTGTTAGGTCAATTCCTTTTATGGTTGATGGTATGATAATTATATAGTTATCCTGTTTAATATGACCTCAGAACACGGCGCGTCTGATTCATTATGACCCGGCATTCTATTATGAATGTCAAGGTGGAGATGAGTTTGCTAAATAAAATGTGAGTGCTAGGTGTGGTGATAGAACATTTAAAAAATTAGGCAATGGTGCCGATGCCCTTGTTCACAAACTAGACTAAATTTAGAGAATTGACATCTCTTACCGATGACATCTCCGATGACATCTCAACGATGACATTTTAGAATTAAGTTAGATACGTCAAATTAGTTTTGCCTTGAACTTTTCCGTGTTTTAAATCAATGCGTGTCATCTTAAATTGCATGGAAGTTTCAGATTAACTAAAATTGACATGTCTCCTTTATCTAAGTTAAGTTTCGATTTTGGGGATTCTGAATGTAGGTATCGATGATCTAAACAAGATGGTTCGGTCATGTTGAGGGGATGAATGAAAGACGATTAACAAAAGGTAACGTAATATGGCAGAGGTGAGTGGCAACGCAGGGAGAAGTCGCCCTAGGAAGACCTACATTGACCTTATTGATGAGGATATTCAGAAAGGTCAGGTGCGGAGTACTCGTAACCGGCGTGCTTGTATGACGAGATGTATGAACGTGGAAGAGGCGAAAGGATGTGGCGTTCCGTGGTTTCTGCCTACCCCCAATGGGAAAAAGGCGTGAGGTTATGTATGTATTATGTTAGTGTGAAACCTAGCTGGCACGCTATATTAAGCAATAACACTTAAGTTTTCAGTTTTCATTGTATGTAACATTAGGTAACTCTTTTAACATATTACAGCTCAGTTCCGGTAAACTAATATTTGTAACCAAAATGTTTGTCATGATGATATCGTAATGACCTTACGGAAACCAATCATATTTTATAATCTGTGATATAATTTGACATGTTTTCGCGTTGTCATTGTCTGTAATAACTTAAAAAGACTGCTGTAATAATCGAGAGTGTCACAGCAAATCGATTATGTAAATAAAAATGTTGAATATATTTGATAGACTGGTTTATGTCTGAGACTAACCAAGTATGCAGGAGATATTACAGTGCACGAAAGTGTGAAACACAGGCGCACTCCTTCTTCCCTAACTCTCATAGTCCGATGGACGGCAATCCGACACGATCGGAGAGAGATTAGGCGCAGAATCAACGGCTTTACGTGCTTTTCGAGGCACGGGGTGTCAATCCTCCAACGTCCAAACTCCGGGCTACTACTGAGGAATTCGCAATAGTAAAACCCAATAACACTTTTTGTCTGACATGGGAACTGAACCTAGGATTTGGTAAAAATCATCAAATGACATCTTCCGCCCTGGGTGGGGCGAAGGGGACTGTCAGACTTTTACTGACTAAAAAACCACCCTGTTTCTTCTGTTGCCCTTTACGTTCCGGGGCCACGGTATCCTGTTAAGACGTCCCGCAACCCTGGCTAACCTAGGACCCTACGCTCAACATTTGCGTCCATGAAACCAACGAGACAGTAAAAAAAAAATAAAGAAAAAAATGTTGATACAAGGCAGCGACAGCGCCATTACCAAATAAAGAAAAAAATACGTCCGCCATTTTTAATTTTCACTTCACGCAACATTAGTAAAACTATCTTCTATTTATAACACCCAAACGTGTTCCATTGTTGCCGCCAAAACTTATTTGTAACGACGAAATAAGTGAAAGTATTTTTTTTTATTGAAGTCGGCCATTTTGGAACAGCTGTCAAATTCAAAAGTCGCGAGGTGTCAAAACGCGTGAATTACTCGTGTGTACGTGACCATTGGTGCGGTGAAAGGGTATGAAAAAACTTGTTGTATGGACAGCGATCGATGTATATGTTTTTTGATTTGTTTAGTCGTGTGTTTGTATGTCTTTGTCAGAGGTCGCCCTATTCACCTTTGCGCTAGAAATGCTTTTATTTGTATTCATTAGAAAGTCTAAACCATCCTTGATTTTAAAATGGCGTGGTTTCGCCGCACCTTTAGCCGTCCCTAATTAATTTATCATCAATTTTGTATTTTGTATTAAAAACTAGTTTTTGAAACCATTATGGAGGTTAAACGTTAAAGATATCCGCACTATCGTAGGTGTGATTAATCTGTAGAAAAGTTTAGGAAATTCTTTGCAAAATATTGAAACGTTGACTAATTTTAAATTTATTTCAAGCATAAGTTTGGGATCTTTGAACAAGTATTGCTTTAGTAATGTGCGTTTGACATTTTGAATTTATTTGTCGTAATTGCATAATTATTATGATAGAGAGACTAAATTCTGCCCACGACTTCATTCGCGTCACAGTTGATATCACTGGAATCATCCAAAACATCGTGAGAAAACCTGGTCTAATACCAGCCTATTACTGTTCTATTCATACCATGTCAGAAACCCTTGAGGCGGTTTAGAAACTCTGACGCTAGGGTGTGTGGGGTCGTAAGACCTTACTGCCCACACGATAAGGAAAGACTGGAATCGTATCCGGGATAAAAAGTAGCCATGCTACTCCAGACTGATCTATCTCTGTGCCAAATTCTATCCCAATCCGTTAAGCCGTTTTGGCGTTATTGACTAACAAACATCAAGCCATTCAAACTTTCGCATTTAAAGTAGTAAAATTGTGAGGAGAGTCATTTTGATAGTGCCAAGATCAATTGAATAAACCTCATTTCCTGTTTTTCGTAAAAACAAACTCAAGTCTAGAACCAGGTTATAAAATTGCCATAAATGAAGTGTAGGCTGTACTTTTACTGTCCATGTACAAGTTTCATGATTTAAATTCTAATCAAAACAGCTTCTGTTACACAGGGCTTCTAACGCTGGCTCGTTAGAATGATAACTGGTACGTACTGGAGGTTAGGGTTACCAGGATACCGTGGCCCCGGAACGCAAAGGGCAACAGGAGGAACAGGGTGGTTTTTTAGTCAGAAAAAGTCTGACAGTCCCTTCCGCCCCACTCATGGTGGAAGGACTCATTTGATGATTTTTACCAACCCAAAAAAAGGGTTATTCCCTATCAATATCTATACTAGTAAAAAAAATACGTGTCTCTTTGTAATTTCAAAATAACAGCTTTTTACTAAAAGCATATGAAAGCAATTTTTTTAATTTTAGTCTGTTTGTTTATTCCGGCTGAAGAAACGGCTGGAGCGATTTCGACATTACTGTCATTAACAGCAAGTCAGCATTAGGTTTAAATTTGATTAAAGTATGATTCGCGGGCGTAAGAAGTATGTATTTTCAGAATTATAACCATTAAAATCAGTATAATAACCTCATAAGTCGGTATAATCCTAAAATGTCAAGATTTTATGAAATAGTCATTCTTTCGGGTTACCTGGCCCTATGGATTTTTATTGCTGACTCAAATGGTTATAATTCTGAAAATACATACTTCTTACGCCCGCGAATCATACTTTAATCAACATTAAACTTAATACAGACTTGCAAATAGCAAAAAGCGTAAGAAAAACTGAATTTCGCAGGCTACAGTGGAGCTTCCACCTCAAGCACAGCCCTATCGTCATAGGTTATTGCCAGTTACTACCGGTTTTAAAACCTTTTTGCAGCTATTACAGTGAAGCGGCTTTTAATTTACAATCTTAGCTGCCTGTATTCGATATCAAACCGCTTAGATGATTGTCGTAAACAGCGATCGTGGTTGATTAGATTTGCGAATGGAGCAGCCATTTTATATAGGCCTAGAAAGTTCAATGACCTATAGTTGTTGATTTCTTTGATGAAAGCTGTTTTGGTGGTTCGTTCCCAGGTCGGGCAAAGTGTTATTGGGTTTTTCCATCAGGTATTTCTCGGTAGCAGCCTCGGAGTCTGGATTTGTGACCGGTTGATGGCAATAGGCTCGCCCGTATTACATGGGATTTAAACATAACTGGCGAAATGTGGGTGTACTAATGGGTATACCTCTGCCTAACCCTTCGGGGATTACAGGCGTGATGTTATGGTATGTTATAATAATAATAGTCGTTTATTTTACGCATTAGCACTCATATAAGATTGCGATTCAGTTTGCATTTTTTTAATTTTATATTTTATGTAAAAACAACATAAGATTAATTTTTGATTACCTGTAAAATTTCCTAGAAACTTAACATTTGACATTGACCTAAAGCCCCTTACTGTCATTAAAATATCTTTCAACGCGTGACACTAGCATACCTAATTCTAAACCAGCCAATAACCATAAACTATAGAAGTAGGTCTCGTAACGAATTCTCCGCGAGTCTCCGCTAGATGTCGCTGTGACCTCCAGATGCGCAGGCGCACAAACGTGATATGTCAACCGTTGCTACATTGAGATGGAAATCCTAAAGTGGCGAGTTTGTGCGTGTAATGCAAGCGTCATTTTGAAGGATAATTTGAGAATCGATGAATTTTATGTACAGTCGGCAAAAGAGATATTATTATTAAGTAACCAGGGTCGACAATATTTATTTAAAGTTTTTTTTTAAAGAGTAAGTTAAGTATGGAGGATTTTTGCTTGTTTTTCTGCATTTTGAAACTACCTTCGGAAGGGGCAATTATATTCAATTCTTTAATTTTGTTGTAAATAAAGTTTCAAAGTACCCTTTTATGGTTTGTATAAATGGTTTGACTTTGAAATCAAACAAATTGTTGAATATTTTCGATATAAAATATTTTTAACACAACACGCGTTGTAATCCCCGGGTTAGGCAGAGCTGTAAGTACTAGTACACTCACATGTCGCCAGTTATTTTTAAGTCCCATGTAATAGGGGGCGAGCCTATTGGCATCAACCGGGCACAAATCCATACTCCGAGGCTGCTATTGAGAAATTCCTGATGGAAAAACCTAATACCACTTTTCTCGACCTGGGTATCGAACCCAAGACCTCAAGCTTTTTACACCCGTTAAATAATGTACTCTACAGGGTACTATTACACTAAAAAATTTACATCCTCACTTATAGTGTTACATTCTGTCATAGATATTTCACTTTTAAGTCTAATACTTTTACAATAACAATTCATTGTGGACTCTAATACCTATATAATAAAAACCAATTTCCATTAAAATAACAATTATTAATATTTCCCATAATAAACCTTTAAGACATTGTTGTTGCAAACATAAATAATGGACGCTAAGTTTACAGAATTACACAAGGATGCTGCGCGGGAGTTGCGACAGTAAATGTCAAATGTCAGGTGAAGACGCCACCCTTTGTGTGAGCTTTTGTGCTAAATATTTTGTTAAGGTGTGATCACATGGATTGTGTTTAAGTATAAAGTTGACTGTCGCGTTGCTCTAATGGTCGCAAAGCGTGACTGCTGAGCATGAGGTCTTGGGTTAGATTCCCAGGTCGGGCAAAGTGTTATTGGGTTTTTCCATCAGGAATTTGGCAGTAGCAGCCTCGGAGTCTGGATTTGTGCCCGGTTGATGGAAAAAGGCTCGCACCCTTATTACATGGGCCTTAAACATAACTGACGAAATGTGGGTGTACTAATGACTCATACACCTCTGCCTAAATTCATTTCTGACCTCGACTTTGTCTGCGTAAAGTCGGTTATTCGCGATCTAATCTTATTTCTCCATACAAACTTTCAGTGTTTGATATTTATACGAGTACTTTGTCACAAGTTTTAAATAGCGCTTTAATGAGTTATTGAACAAAAGCACATATAGATTAGATATTTTGAGAATTGGACATTTTGTGTATTGAACTTTTTGAGAATTGGACATCTTGTGAACTGGAAATTTTGAGAATTGGTCATTTTGACACCGTGGGACATTTTGAGACTTTGGGACATTTTGAGAATGGGAATTTTTGCCCCTGAACGGACTAAGGAATTTCGTTGCTCTTCATTTGGCTACACTTTTTTTAAACTGTAGGGTAGGGGGGGGGGGAGTTACCGCGGCCCTGGAACGCAAAGGGCACTAGGACCAACACGCATGGGTATTAGTCAGTAAAAGTCTGACACTCTTTTCCGCTCCGCCCAGAGCGGACAGAGTCATTTGATGATTTCCCAAATTCCCATCCTTAAAAAAAAACAGGGTACAGCTCCCGCCATCTTACCTTTCTATATCAATAAATTACCCACCTACTATACTTTACAGCAAGTATTACTGCAGGAGCTATTTACCTAAAAACCTCAATGTATTGTTTCTGTCCTTATCATCTAATCAGGCCAGCCATATCAACAACAATGTACACACAATCCAATTTATTTTACATCAGTCAATACGTAAACGTTTATTCTTATCATCACGCTTGGTTTTCATATGGGGTCAGTAGAACTCTAACGGTTACTGTAAAAGGTTGCTTGTAGATAACGTAGGAGAATATTTAGCATTGTTAAATATCTTACTTATCATAATATTCATTCTACTGCACGTGAACGTTTGTAAGGATGGATGAATGGATGTTTGTTACTCTTTCACGCTTAAACGGCTGAACGGAATTAGCTAAAATTTGGCACGCATAAAAATACTGATTTAGCTTAACACATAGTATATTTTTTTATCCCGTTTTAGCGTTATCGTTAGATAATTTAAGACTATCTGCTAAAGTTGGGGGCTGAAGCTAATAAGAAAAATTGGCTATTTAAAGAGAGCCAAAGCTTTTATTTATAGTCATACGAATACAGCCTGAAATAAAATTGCATTTTTTTGTTAAATAAAAGCTTTTTTTTAATATTTTTTTTATTTATAATTTTATTTCTTATAAGTTATAACAAGTAGGTACGCAATTATTCTATGTCCAAAATTTTAGTCACGCCGAAATTATATTAGTCTAATGACTTTGAGATAATAGTTCACGAGGTAACGACTAATATAGTAAACCCGTCATCACTAAATCTTGCACATTAGCACACCTAGATCCAAAACATAAAACCAGTCTTCGAATACACTCTTGACATTAACGCAATGACCTTAAAAAGTGCTAAAATGTCATTCGTTTCCTACAATTGATTCGGAGATGACTTCTTTGATCTATAAATAGAAAAAGATAAAGTCGCTTTTCGATCATCACTGACATCGGTGAAGGAAAAATGTCGTGAGGAAACCTGGACTTTAAATAAATATACCTAAGTCTGAAATCACCTATTCGCCTTGAGCAAGTGAAGTAATCAATGCTCGTGCTTTCGTTGTATAGAAAGAGGTCTTTTCCCTGCATTGGGATTGGGACAGTAATAGGCTGGTATATGGCTGGTTAGTGTAAACTTTACATATCTCGGAAACCAGGGGTTCCGGACCTTTGGAAGGCGTACGGGCCTCAACCAAGAGACTTAGATAACTTTAGATGAAATGAAATATCAACCGAGGATTATCCCTGTATGCACTATGAAACCACCAAACAACTCCTGATTGGTGCAGGACTAAAGCAGGATATGGAAATATAAATATTGGACTATGGGTTTGGAGTTTCTTGCCAATTCTCCATAAACTACCTTTAAGAATGGGCTACTGATTCCATTATTTTTTTCTATCTTTCGTTATTAAAATTAATGCTTCGAATTTGGATGCTAAAGTCAGACACAGAGGCTGCTGCTGAGGAAACCCTGTTAAAAAACTCAGTAACACTTTACCTGATCTGGGAATCAAATCCAAGACCTTATGCTCAGCACCACTAGACCAAAGAGGCATAAAAAAAAGAAATACTAACCTGTAAGCATGCACATGTACAGGACACCCGGTGAGAGGGTTGTAGAGCAACAGAACGCACGCCACGACATCTGCCTGTACCACAGCGCTGGTGATGCTGCCGTGAGGTATGAAGTGCTTGATCGTCTGCTGCTTACCCTTCGCTGTCACATTCTGGATGATCTTCAGCCCTTTGTGGGACACCTGGGAAAGAGATGATGAGGTTACAATAGCTGATAATGGCAGATCCTGGATTCGTTTTGGGGGGTGATTCTTGACACCGCTGACGGTAGGTTTAAGAAAACATTTAGCATACATACATGAACTCACGCTTTTTTCCCATGGGGGTAGGCAGAAACTACAGAACGCCACCTGCTACGATCCTTACATACTCCTTCCAATCTACGTTCATACATCTCGTCATACAAGCACGCTGGTTACAAGTACTCCGCACCTGACCTTAATATATTTAAGTACCTAATTATGTATTGTTTTGTATTTCTAACGCTAGTCTGTTTTGATTGTTGTCGTCTTTAGTTACTGCTCTGCTCTTGTGTGTCTGAGCGTGATGCTTTAGATAGCCAGCTTCATGAGAAAATAGTATATCACATACATAAATATTTTTTCAATCCGACTGGTAGTTCCAGAGATTTGAGCGTCTAAAGAGACACACAAACAAACAAAAATAACTTTTTAGCTTTATTTTATTAGTATAGATAATCCTCTGTGGCCAAGATCACGCTTGACCAACAAATTGGTCAACCACACACATGTTGGCACAAACCTGTCCTAACTTGACATTTCAACCATTCAACAATACAAACATAATTTCATTCAAACCATACAAAGAATCAATCAACAACTCGGATCTGAGGAAGCTTACAACCATTGCTTACGATCTTACATAACTCTGTAGTATCGTTGATAAGGCACTCCGCAGACGGAGCAACTTTAGTTGATGGAGCTGTCAACTTTAAACAAAGTTATCGTTGACTGTTGCCAGTTGCAGCAACAGTAAGGTATCGTGTAGAGTACCGGAAAAAATATTCTATTACATCACAATAGGGAATTTTCTTGAGATACATCATCATCTGCCTAGCCTTTTCCCAACTATGTTGTGGTCGGCTTCCAGTCTAACCGGATGCAGCTGAATACCAGTATTTTACATGGAGCGACTGCCTATCTAACCTCCACAACCCAGTAACTGGGTAATACGATACCCCTTGGTGAGACTAGTTGTCAGATTTTCGGGCTTCTGACGACCCGTAACGACTGTCAAAGATCCACATATGACAGCCGGGACCAACCGCTTAACGTGCTTTCCGAGGCACGGAGGTGTCTCGGTGTGTAAAGATGGTCACCCATCCACGGACCAACCCCGGCAAGCGTAGCTTAACCTGACGGATCGACCCATGCGGCTGTTATTACTTAGCCACGAGCTCCTCTATTTTCTTGAGATACATATTAGGTCATAATCTTTTACGTTGCAAATTATTTTTCTCTCAACTTTTGCAACTACTTTTCATTTGCCTTTTTGCTAGTTTTGTATAATACTACTGTACGGTTCTCCTAACAGTGGGTCCTAATTTTAATGTAAACTCGACATTTTTTTTCTTTATAAACTTTCTAAATATGTGTTTATAGTCAGTTAGTGTGATTATGAATCTCGGTGAAGAAGCTTTTATTTTAGTTGCTTATCGGGCTGCGGAGTATTATCCATTCTCCTGTGTAATTAGCTATTGTCAGGTACGCAGGAGATATTATAGTGCACAAGTGTGGCCGCAAACACAGGTGCACGTCCTCTTCCCTCACTCTCATGCGGACGGCAATCCGACACGAAACGCGCAACTAAAGGTTCTTATGTCTACACAGTTTTATAAAATCATATGAAAAATGTCATAAGCCGCTAATTGCAAGTTGCCTGCTGCCGCAACTTCGAGAGCAAAGTTGCTTCGTTTTGCGGAGCGCCTGAGAGAACAAATAAATCAATTAGAACTACAGTAAAACTTTCGCTGCCATACCTTATTGGCGGAACGGAAACAAACAGAAGTATGGAATGCGCACTGTTACGAAACAAACACTCGTTGTTTGGAAAATGATTTGTTTTGGACTATGTACTGATGAACTGCGGGAAATGCCTTCATTTTAAACTTAAAAAAATATATATACTATAATCTATCTATACATATAAATTGCTTTATCTTGAATGACTGACTGACTGATCAATGCACAACTTAAACCGCTGATCGTAGAGACCTGAAACTTGGAGGGTGTGTGCTTTGTATGACGTAGGCATCCATTAAAGAAGGATTTTCCAAAATTCACCCCCTAATGGGATAAAAGAGAGGTCCAAAGTTTGAATGGGGAAACCTACTTTGACGCGGACGAGGTCGCGGGCAGGTACCTAAATAAATATCTTTTCGGAAGCGGTTTTGTAATTTTAACGAAAAAACAAACTGGCAATAAACTACAAACAAACAAATGTGGATGCACCTACTAATGGGTACACCTCTGCCTTACCCTTTGGGGATTACAGGCGTGATGTTACTAACTAAACTATTTCTATCCTAAGCTTCGTTATCAAACGTGCAGTGGTGTAGCCTTCTCTTGTTTTTTAATTGCTCTCTGAAATCCATAATGAAGTTGAAATATTTAGCTTTGAGTTCTATGCGTTTAATAGTCGAGTAGAAGTTTTTACCCTAAAACAGTAGACGACCCAAGCCCCCAACTAACTCATACGCTAGCTGACAGATAATGCCTTGTGGCTTTAAGTCCTCCTTTTATTTCCATAAATAGTGGAACATAAACTATTCATAAAAATAAATACACTATTCATAAAAGTAAATAAATAAACGCCAATTGATGACACAATAAGATTTAAAATTATATTTTCTTGGACCCAAAATTATGCGTTTAATAATACCTAATAACAATTAACAGCAGGGTCTTAAAGTGTCAATCGTGAGAAAACTCATTACTTTAATATTACATAAAAAAGCCCAAACAAAAAGATATTAACAGGCTTAATACCGTTGGTATTTGTGTCAACAAGAGTGAGTTTGGGCGCGCCCTCGCTGTTAAAAGTGTTATATTTTTCCTTATTGCTATAGCACTCCCAGGTGTGGCGAAACGCGAAGACATTCGTGAGAATTTCAGAGAAACATGAAAGTCGGGATCTGATAAATCTCTATAAGGCACCTTATTGTTTTTTAATGTTTATTTGCTTTTTTTAGTCAACTATTGCAAAGTCAAAACGAGGATTTATGATTTCAGCATGTATGAGTATAATGTTCATCTGTTTCTGCATATCTCATAATTTGATAAATCGTTCTAATACATGGATTATAGTCCAGTCTTCAAAAAAAATTACCCTGTGTCAAATAAAAGGGCTTAATTTGAGCACATAACATCACGCCTGTAATCTCCGAAGGGATAGGCAGAGGTGTATCTATTAGTACATCCACACTTCGCCAGTTATGTTTAAGTCCCATGAAATAGGGGGCGAGCCTATTGCCATCAACTGAGCACAAATCCAGACTCCGAGGCTGCTACTGAGAAATTCCTGGTGGAAAAACCCAATAACACTTTGCTCGACCTGGGAATCGAACCCAAGACCTCATGCTCAGCAGTTGAGCACTCTTGACTTGACTCTTGACTCATGTTGAGCACATGAGCAAAACAAGTTTTATATAGAAAACCCGACTATGACAATAATCAGATGTATGGGGAGGGATCCGTAAGTAAAATCACGAGAACCAAGTCGTGGGGAGACTGCTAGTCAAAAATAAGCTTTACAACAAAAAGACAGAGACGGATTTAAAATAAAGTTAAAATATAAGTAGGTAGGTACCAACCTGAAGAGTAACCTTAAAAGGTTCTAGATCCCGCGCTCTCTCCTCTAATATCCTGATAGCCGGTAGAGCAAACTCCTCGCCTCGCAGCCCGCGCGACTCCTGCGCACCGAGGAACCACACGTAGTAGGACGCTTTTTTTATATCTTTCTTCAACCGTAGCGCCATCTTGTGGGCTTATGTCATTGTTGGGGTACTGGAACAAGGAAAATAATGGTTAGGTTTTATAATCTATGCTACTATTATAAAACTGAAGAATTTGTTTATTTGAACGCTCTAATCTCAGGAAGTACTGGTATAATTTTGATAAATTCTTTTGCGTTTATCAAGGAAGGTTGTATAACATCACGCTATGGCACATGGGAGCGAAAGTCACCAAAGACCTAACTTAATGCAGAGGAAACCGCGGGTGTTGCTAGTATTTTAGTAAAAAATATTTTTTCATGAAATATTATATTACCGACAAAAAAAAGTGAAATGTGTGGCGAAATGTGGGTGTACTAATGGGTACACCTCTGCCTAACCCTTCGGGGATTACAGGCGTGAAGTTATGTATGTATGTATGTCGTATTAACGACAAAGAATTCTAATAATCGTATTTTCCACAAAAAACTTCAAGAGCTATAAATAAAAAATAAAACAAATCAGCAACTCCATACATTTTGTGTTCACATTAAATCAACAAAATGAATCAAGTAACTGATTTTTTCTTTCATTCATTAAAATTCTCGTTTGCTCAGTAAATGGAGCATTAATTATAAAAAACTAGCTTTTGCCCGCGACTTCGTCCGCGTAAATTTCAGTTATCGCGGACACAGATTTTTTACCCATGTCCTGTCATTTCAATTATTTAGTTAAAATCATGATTCGAAACGACACGTGGCGCCGTCTATGATCATAAGAACGTTATTGTGATTTCCCTTGCAAACAGTACTTTTTTTCGAGATTAAAGGTACCCTATGTTCGTTCCTGTACACCTGGCAACGTATATGCAAAATTTCAGGATGATCGGTTCAGTGGCTTAGGCGTAAAATGGTAACAAATAAACTTACTTTCGCATTTATAATATTAGTTAGGATTACAAACCTATAATTTGCTTGTTGCTGTTAATTATAGTTTCATAACTGTCTGAGATTTTGACACAGATCTATAACGTTAATTAATTACATACTACCGCTGAAGCATCTTTACATTACATAAGAATCTGTAGCCATCATTTTTTAAGACGAATCATTTAACTAGTAAAAAATCTCTTACAAATTTCGTCTGCTTAGAAAGTCAACTTAATTTGAGGGTGTTTTTTTTTTGCTGGGTTCTGACTGTTTGAGGGGTCTGTCAGACTCTAACCAGGATGTTCTCTATGTAACCAGGATTTTGTAAAAACCTAATTTAAAAGAGTGCCGTGGAGTTTCTTGCTCGTTCTTCTCCATAGAGGCCCACCTCCGTTTTGGAACGAGCAACTAGCTTCAACTTTCGGACTAACTGACCGACTCCTTGACAATTCAAAAGTGCCTGTAAATGGTCTAATTGAAATCAATGTTTTGACTTTGACTTTGACTTTGACTTTAACTGACGAAAAACCCCTCCGGTTTTCCCTTCCCTTCGCTTTTATACATTTGATAGGTATTCGTGTATATAATGTTCATGAAACTACCTTAATCATAATGACAAAATAAACTTTTTAAACCTTCATAACTTTTGTCTACGACGGTCTATCTGTACAAGCCCATAAAATTCTGAAGTACAAGCCCATTTAATTCTTTACCCAGATCCCAAGCTTCCTCTTTGTCAAATTTCATTACGATCGGTGCAGTGGTTTAGCTGTGATGAAGCAACAAACAAACAGACAGTGACTTTCGCATTTATAATTTTAGTAAGGTTGGAATGTCCTGTTTATAATTCTGCACAAGTTTTAAGAGTTGACTTAGAAATACAGTGCTCGTAAATGATCCGTTAGGTACAAACTTATGTAAGAATTTAAAGTTACGTAGGTACTGGAATACTAAAATGGTTTTAGGTTGTACTTAAATTATTCTGAATGTTTTTCAGGGGACATTCATAAGAGAAACGATTGGAAAAATAAAATAGGCTACTTAATTTTTTTAGATCAACTAGCATCAAAAACTTACTCAGAATTAGATACTAACACGAGGTTAAATTACAAAATGCAATACATAATGATGTCGTATGACAAACACATCTACTTAAACTAATATCATACAGAGAAGAGATTTGTAGGTATTTTTGTTCGTATTAGAAAAAAAAAACTACTAACTCGACTTTACTGCTACATACATACAGACTATATAACATTAACATCACGCTTCGACATCAAAGACAACCTAGAACGGGTATTGCTAGTTTTACATACATACATAAACTCACGCCTTTTTATTTTACCGTAGGTGTAGGCAGAAACCACAGAACGCCACCTGCTACGATCCTAGTTTTTTAATAAATAAATAGAAACGACGACTTGCAGACAAAAAATTTAACCTAATAGTACGCATAATAGGCAACTAACTAACCCCAGCAGCGCGCAAGTGGGTCTTTTAGATCTAATCGTACAAAAAACACTGCAACAAACAAAATCGCATCAAAATTCCAACCACGCAAATTCCATAATGCCCAGTTAAAACAATCGCAGCAAATTTTGGCATTCACCACATGTGGTTATTAGCATTCGTTGATCGAATACAAAATTGTACAGTTTGCAGATTCAACGATGATATTCTGTAAACGCAACATGTTACTTAATAAGCCTGTTTTTGGAGTTTTAACCTTAATGTAATGGTGCTAAATTGTAGTATTTAGTGGCTTTAAAATGTTAATTGATCGGAAGGTTAGACCCTTATACACAATCGATCGAATCAATGAAAAGTCAAAGTCAAAACATTTATTTCAATTAGACCATTTACAGGCACTTTTAAATAGTCAAGAAGGCCGTCAATTAGTCAGAAAGATGAAGCTAATTGCTCGTTTCTAGACGTAGGCCTCTATGGAGAAGAGCGAGCATGAAACTGTACGGACACTCTTTTCAAATAGGCTTTTACAAAATTCTAGTTACAATACTCTTGTTGCTTCTATATGTGAAAACAATAAAGGTGAATTTAAAACTATTAAAAATATAATAATAAAGTAGTTAGGAGACGAAAAATTCCAACTGCCAGCGCTCGTTCGCGAACATGACGTGTGAATCAGCAGTAATTAGCTCATCTTGAAGGGGACAGAATGATCGCGCGCGCCAGTTTCTTGAACGAATAATTAATGTGATGAATATCAGTTTATGTCACTGAATTATTATCAACGACCAATCATAGCTTCTTACGCGCGATTGACAATTTGTCACATTAATTTTTCATATTTCGAACGAAAAATTAATTTGACAAACTGTGATAAATATCAGTTTATGTCACTGAATTATTATCAACGACCAATCATAGCTTCTTACGCGCGATTGACAATTTGTCACATTAATTTTTCATATTTCGAACGAAAAATTAATTTGACAAACTGTCTAATTAACCCGGCTTTATTATGGTTCAGAGGCCCTTGAGGCGGTTTAGAAACTCAGACAATAGGGTGTGTAGGGTCGTAAGACCTTACTGCCCACACGATAAAGAAGAATATTATGGCTCGAAAGTGACAGTGACAAGCATTTGAAATTTAATCTTCTAGAACGTATCTCGTTACGTTATAAATTAATTTAAAATTTTTACCCACAAGAAGGGTCATAATGACCCTAATTACCACTTCTCTTTCATTACAAACAGCCTTAATTTCGTTGTAAAACAAAGATGTGCTATTTACCACCTTAATAACACACAACAAAACTAATATTTAAAAAGCGATAACACGAAACGAACGGTGAAAATCTAAATAAAAAATATCACACGCGTGGTTGCGGCAACCGGCCTTGGGTTCATTATAATTGGTTGCAAACAACCAACACGCTTGTAATGACATTAAGTGAATTGGGCAACCTGTAATTGTCTTTTTCATAAGAATGTTGGGTTGCTCATGGTTTAAGATGCCCATGGGTTTTTGGGACGCAGAATTTGTAGGGTTATTTTCTAATCATCACTTTGTTACTTGGACGAGAAATCATAGACAGTTAAATCATTTCTCCGGGACTCATAGAGAATCATTTTCTCGGTGCTTTTCCACAGTTGATTCTGGCTTTCAGGAGTTGCTGTTAACTTATGATTTGTGCATAGTAAACTTAGAAAAAAATATCATATTAAAGAATAATATATTAATTCAGAGTAATCTAATTCATGCCTTGACTGCCTCGTTGGTCTAGTGGTCGCAAGCGCGACTGTTGTGCATGAGGTCTCGGGTTCGATTCCCAGGTCGGGCATAGTGTTATTAGGTTTTTCCATTAGGAATTTCTCAATAGCAGCATCTGAGTCTGGATTTGTGCCCGGTTGATGGCAATAGGCTCGCCCCCTATTACATGGGACTAAAAACATAACTGGCGAAATGTGGGTGTACGAATGGGCACACCTCTGCCTAACCCTTCGGGGATTACAGGCGTGATGTTATGCTATCAGGCCAGAACGGTTCTGGATAAAATGTGGTATAAATATAGATTATAGTCTGGAATAGCACTTAAGCTAATACTGTTTATCCCGAAAACATTTACGGTTCCCGTGGGATAATATATCAACTTTGCTTCAAAGCTAGAAATTTAATAGCTTTCAATCTTCCCAAATTCTAAACGAAAAGTTTTGCGTCCAATCGACCAGAAACCGCAATGGAGCTTCACAAAAACAAAATCAAATGTACAATACAGTTGTATTGTGTTAGCGGAGCTCCGGTTGGGACACCGTTATGTGGTGCATCCATTTGAGCACAGCGTCTGACAGACTTTTAAAAAGCTTACTAAAGTAATGTGGTCATGTTTTATTTAATTTAAAACAAAAACAATTATTTAAACATCTTATGCGAGGTTTTAAAATAAATGCCTTTTCCCAACCATGTTCAGGTCGGCTGCCAGCCTGAAGATGCAACTGAATACTAGTATTTTACATGAAGCGACCACCTATCTGACCTCCACAACCCAGTCCTGGGTAATACGATACCCCTTGGTAAGACTGGTTGTCAGACTTTCAGGCTTTTGACGATCCGTAACGACTGTCAAAGATCGTCGATTATGACAGCCGGGACCAACGGCTTGACGTAATTTCCGTTGCACGAAGCGATGTTAGTGATATCTAAGATAAACATAGAAAGTACATATGCATTGAAAAAGTCACAATGGTTGGCTCGGATTCGAACCCACAACCTCATGCATGAGAGGTGGGGGCCTCAACCACTAAATATTTTTTTGGCTTTCTTTTGAACTAAAGAAACAGGATTGCCATACAATGTGGCAATGTAGTATAGCAATGCTAATTAAAAAAAATTATGTCACTTTAGCTTGTCGGTGATGTCGTTACATAATAAGTATACCTACGCCGCGATGCCATAATTTTTGCTCTTATAAAAAAAAATCACTTTGTAATACTCTATCCTAAAATGACATAGATCTAGCGACTGTGGGCTCTTAGACTATTCTAATACATCAATCATCTGTCTACACATTTACCGCTAAAACACACAGCGTATTAAAAGTAACACCGGCCATCATATACCGTAATAATAGAAATAATTTCAACAAATTACTGACGTCTAATAATATTACTGTATTGAGCGATGGACCGTTGAAATTCAGGTTAATAGAGCCAGTTTTTTTTTAAAGATTACGTTCGTAATCCGCGCATTCTCTTTGAGATTGTGGTGATTGTAAAATTGAAGGGCCAGAACCACTTTTGATGAAGAATGAAGCATTCAAAGTCAAATCATTTATTTCAATTAGGCTATTATAAGACACTTTTGAACGTCAAATACTTATAAAAAAAAGGAATGGTTTTAGTATTGAAGCATTAATTATTAAGTTGAATCTCTGTGTAATTATTTTAATAATTTTCTACTACGTTTTCGTTTGCCTCGTTGGTTTAGTGGTCGAGGTCTTAGGTTCTATTCGAAGGTCGGGCGAAGTGTTTTTGAATTTTTCAATAAGGATTTTCTAATAGCAGCCTCAGTCTGAATTTGTAGAAATAATAAAAAAAATATAAGAATAATAATACCAGCTTATTACTGTCCCACTGCATGGCAGAGGCCTCTTCTCATACAAAGAAGGCACGAGCATTGATCACCACGCTTGCTCAAGGCGGATTGGCGATTCCACACTTATATTAATTACAAGTTCAGGTTTCCTCACGATGTTTTCCATCACCGATGTCAGTGATGTCCAAGATAAATTTTAGAAAATACTAGCTATTAACATAATGACAGTAAAAGCTATTTCCAACGTATTTGTGAGGGTTTCAGTAAGCTATTATTGCTCAGAGGCCAATTACCGAATCCGTGTAGGTTGAAATGACACAAATAGTGTATGATAATAACAGTTCGTCGTTATAACGCCAACGCAACGCTTTAATAAGCCATTAACGTAAACACGTTATAATTAACATTAAATTTTGTGAACACATATTGTATACTAGCTTTTGCCCGTGACTTCGTCCGAGTTTACTTACTTTATTTAGGAAGAAAAATAAAAAGTTTAAAAAAATTCGTTACACCAAAATGGATGACACATGACAGCTATGACGGTAAAGTATTTACAGCGCCCTCTTGTATCAGTAATAAGGAGGTAATTTAGCTTACCATAGGCAAAAGATTATTTTAAATCAGTTAAAAAGTTTTTGAATTTATCCATTACAAACCAATACGAATAAATCTTTTCTCCTTATGATATTAATTTAGACATACTAGCTGGCAGCTACAGAGAAACATCGAACAAAATAACCTCAAAGAAGTTTCTAACAAAAATGCATCAATCATTGCGGCAATAGAAACGACAATCGAATTAAAATAAGTCAAACAAGAAAACAGCTAATTAACTTTTTCACTAAAAACAACACTAAAAACTTCACTAATTCATACCTCCTTTTGTTTTCGTAACTATTGGTCGCCATCTTGGCAATATTACGTCACAGCCCTGTATTATGTAATTAACTGATTAAAGAAGAAAAAGTTTTGATACTTTCTCACAATCGTGATCGGAAACGCCTTGAGGGCATCACGTCGCATGGACATTATCTTGCTTAATTTATGTTACATATTACATTGGCAATGCCCCTGCGGGTACAAGGTTGTGCATTCAAGTATCAAATTGTGTTAATCAAAGTATAATGACAAAGTTTCAAACCTTCATAATTTAGTACAACTGTGTTTTTTTATTCATGTTATTTTTTAATTCCATCTATTACTTACTTTTAAAATTTGTATTGTCTTCACAATAGTAGCAACAAGAAAAATGTAACCAGGATTTTGTAAAAACTTAATTGACGAAGGAATTTCGTGTTTCCTACTCGTTGTCAACACGAATCAATAATCTACACTAATTAATAATTAGTGTAGATTATTGATTCGTTCGTTCGTTCGTTCCTTTTTAAAAAAAGAGAAAAAAAAAGGATTTTTGTTTGTTTATTTGTAATGGATAAACTCAAAAACTACTGGACCGATTTTAAAAATTCTTTCACCATTATTAAGCTACATTATCTTCGAGTAACAAAGGCTATATTATATTTTATTATTGCGCGGACGAAGTAGCGGGAAAAAGCTAGTAAAATATATGGATTTTAATTTTAGTCGTTGATTTTAGAATTCGAACTAGTCATCTTGCCGCTTGATTGATCAATCCACACGCCCACAACGGGGTGATTCTGTTCTTAGAAAGAAGTGTATTCTGAAAAACCATCAAACAAAAACAACAAATAAATTAAGTTTTTATTCATTATTGTCCAGGTGTCCAACCTCCTGAAAGAAGATGATGGAAGACTACACCTTTTACTAAAATAGGTCCATATTATCATCTACTATCTAAACAATCTCGACTGCCTCGTTGGTCTAGTGGTCGCAAGCGCAACTGCTGTGCATGAGGTCTTGGGTTCGATTCCCAGGTCGGGCAAAGTGTTATTGGGGTTTTCCATCAGGAATTTCTCAGTAGCAGCCTCGGAGTCTGGATTTGTGCCCGGTTGACGACAATAGGCTCGCCCCCTATTACATGGGACTAAAAACATAACTGGTGAAATGTGGGTGTACCAATGGGTGTACACCTCAGTCTAACCCTTCGGGGATTACAGGCGTGATGTTATGTTATGTTATGTTATCTAAACAATATCACACAATTTGTGCTACCTATGTTATGCAATAGGAAACACTCGTGATATTAACTAACACGCGGCGCTAACCGCAAACTGTGTGCTGCAAAAACTCTCACTTTGACTGGCATGAAATTCACTTTGGTTAAATTGTTTATTATTAAAAATAGGAGTAAATTGTTATTGCCGAATAGTAATATAACACAATGGCGATTCCCCTGTTCACAAACTAAACTAAAATTAGATTATTTCTATCTTTTTCTGTCCAATAAAACAAGAAAGGGGCGGAATTTAATTAAACCGGTCAATTCATCATTCATCTCTAACTTAGTTCTGAAATGTCACCGTCCTTTTCTTTCGCTGTATGTTAGTAAGAGATGCCAATTCTTTAATTTTATTGTAGTTTGTGAACAAGGGAATCGGCACCAATACCACACATACTGCTCCCAGTGACTTTGCCAGTGACTGCTCCGCCCCCTTGAGTATTAGCGTGATGTCATAAAGCCTGTACTGTTCCTTAACATTCTGGCTATCATATACAAAAACAGTTTTACCAATCGTTACCCACATTTCGCCAGTTATGTTTAAGTCTCATGTAATAGAGAGCGAGCCTATTGTCATAAACCGGGCACAAATCCGAGTCCGAAGCTGCTACTGAGAAATTCCTGATGGAAAAACCCAATAACACTTTGCCCTGGGAATCGAATCCAAGACGTCATGCTCAGCAGTCGCGCTTTGCCACACTAGACCAACGAGGCAGTCAAACGAGGATTTAAAGAATAGATGATGAAAAGAGTAAGTATGGAGTTTCTTGCCCGTTCTTCTCCATACGAAACTACATTTTGGAATGGGCAACTAGATTCAATATTATAATATTTCTTTTCCCTCGTAAATGACGTTCAAAAGTGCCTTTTAATGGTCTAATTGAAATAAATAATTTGGCTTTGATGCAGGTTGCTCAAGACCAGGACAATTCGTGCTTTTTGGGGGAGACCTACATTCAGCAGTGGACGGCTATAGGCTGTATGACGAAGCTCATTTATAAAGCACATGACTCCTAATCACCTCTCCACGTTTTCACCGGATAATTAAGACATATAAAACATTACTGACAGTGAGAACGTTGTGACCGAGTTGGCTTGTTCATCTGCATTGTTCTACCTCATTGTGTGTTGAGCTTTGAACGTGAATGTTGCTTGGCTAGACGTATTGGTGTCATAGATTTATGGAATTTAAAAGTATTGTTGTCGCTTTCTAACAGGTGACGGAAGAAAGAGATGGGGAGTTCTGGAGGTCTGATTAACCGCGCGTTAAAGACAGTTATAATATTTCTTCCATCTGACTAACCGCGCATCAATGTCGGTTATATTTCATCAAGTTTTCAAAGCTTTGTCTAGCATTTTGACTTTGACTTTAACCTTAAGCTACTAATGACAGCTGTTAGTACAGGGACGGAGCCCCAACAAGGTCAAACGCCTGTCGGGGTCTCGGAATGTCTTAACAGGATACCGTGGCCCCAGAACGTAAAGGGCAACAGAAGGAACAGGGTGGTTTTTTAGTCAGTAAAAGTCTGACAGTCCCTACCGCCCCACCCATCTGATTGAATCATCTGATGTTTATAACCACCTTAAAAAACAAAAAAAATACTAGGAATGACGTCACAACTTGTGTTTAATCTGTATACCATCCCTGAATAATAATATAGATATAATACCAGCATTTTATATAATTTTCTTTTTCTACCTTTTCAAATTTTTGTGTTATTGTAACCAAGAAAAAGTCATTTTAGAGTCTAATAATCATTTTATTGTTAATTTAAGATCGACATTAAAATTAATGTAGCCTAAAATTTTAAATTTTATTGTTGATATCTATACCCTGCGTTGAGTAACGTCTTTGGTTACTGCTTCCGTGGGTCTTACTGTGATGTTATATAGCTTATAGCCTTCCTCGATAAATGGGCTATAAAACGCAAAAAGGTTCATTCAAATCGGACCAGCAGTTCTCGAGATTAGCACGATCTAAGAAAACAAACAAACTCTTCAGCTTTCTAATATTATTAGTATCTATAGATATAAGATCAACTATCAACAATTTTTTAGACTGTAAAGCTTGCTTCCTTTTTTTTACACGTGATGGGCTAGATATACGTAAAGGTCGTATAGCGCTCTTGGCGTAGTATAATAATGCGTTTAGGATACTGGTGAGGCTGCTCCGTTACTGCTGTTCGTCAGGGATGTTCGCAAATGCGCGTGTAGATTGCTTTTACGCGACAAAGTGTAAAAGATGCGCTTCCCTGTTGCGCAGGTTGTGGGACAGTGTCTTAAACATAGTTGCGAGTCGGCCAGACTGGGTATACAGTGGGTCACTGATGAGTCGTCTCTCATAGGGTGTTGCAACAGTCACCAAATGTTTTGCTAACAATCTGGTGTTTCAAGATCAGTCTTGGTTACTCGAATAAAGAAAGTTCTATTCTTTTCTTACTGTAAAACAACACTAATAAGAGTTTCATGCCTCAAAAGGGAAATACGGAACCCTTATAGGATCACTTAGTTGTCCGTCCGTCCGTCTGTCTGTCTGTCAAGTTTTTATGATAAAAAGAAACACAAAGATTCCAAACCTCAACAACCACAAAATTCCTAAGGTTGCTCTTCAACAACCAACCGGTAAATGTATAAAACCAATTACCAACGTGACTGTACTAAATGCCGGTACCGTTTAGACTCCCTACAATTATCCGACATATAACTACTTTTTCTTTCTTTCCGACACGAGCGTGTAACTCAACGATGTCAACGGTTACACGTAACTAAAGTTTGTAAAGACCATCTCTCACGGTACCAGAATCACCGATTTGATTGAAAAATTAATCGCTTTATTTTACGTGAAAGGAAAGTGGGATGACTTTTATTTTAGGTACCTACATCGTTTTCACATTCTTATAATTATTGAGTTATTGTACAGTTTAATGTTTATTGAAAATATATGTTTTTTTTAAAAGAGAATGTATGAAGTATCCTTCCCATAGTTCTCCATACGATACTATATTTTAGAATGGGCAACTACATTCAATATTATTTTTTAATTTGTTTTTTTAATGATAATTAGACTTAAACATCGGAGGCTTTTGTCCAGGAAGCACATAACATGGCTTTTAAGCCGTTAAAAGGTTATTGCAGTTAGACATCTTTTATCTTTGAACTCAGTAATATAATCAATAACTAAACGGTGATTATGATAATTTATGTTAATTGTTGACACCGCAAGTTTATCTAATTTGAAATTTTAAATAATATTGTGTGCATTCTGCTGTAATCTATTCATATATGTTAAAGCTATTTGACCTATGAAGTTGAAATTTGGCAGGTAGGTAAGAGACGTCAGCTAAGAACTGATTTGACTTTAACTTCCACTCAGATTAAATTATTGAAAAAAGCTACTCAACAAGCAGAAAGTTGTATAGTATTAGAATTATACAACTAACAGTCATGTAAAGGTTTTATAATAGTTTTGTAGCAGTTAACAGTTTTATAGTAGTGTTCAGTTCGACGCATTAGTAATGGTGTATTAAACTCCCAAGCATTTTTGATCACAGCGACGCATCTTCAAACGGTGATACAGGTGTCGTGTGAGCGCATCTTTACTCGTCAACTAATAATGTTAAAATTGCCGCGCGTGCGCCGTTACTTCTTACAGTTACCGGTAACGGTGACGTAAGGTGGCGGTCAACTTATTACTTAATTGTAAGACAATTAGTGCTATTATTATTTTGCTGTTTGCTTTTATAAATGGGGATAATTTTATTTTAATTATTAGGTTTGTGGTGATTAATTATAAAGACATTTTAGAATTGCGTGCAGTGGCTGTGGGATTGGATGGAGCAGTGTCCCATGATTCCCATACGGATCAAATATTTTTTTTGGCTTACTGGGAGTTGTTCTGGGTCTGGCTGTTTATGTGTATGTGAGTTTATATGTTTGTAAATGCAAAAGTGAAGTTATGTTAGATAGTTGAAAATAAAACTACAAAATCTCATGCATTTCCATTTTGCAACTAGTCATGGGTTCACTGAATAGTTTCAATGACATTTCGGTCACCTATTGTCACCTAAAACTTCTCAATATAAAGTTATTAAATAACTTTTCAATTTAGATGACTAAATCTTTAACTTCGACACGTAATATTTCGTCATTCCGCAGCGGAACGGACGGACACGCACAATGAGAGTTTTTTTTGCTTCTTTTTCTTTGGCTCGTGTTTATTGTGTCACAAGTCGTGGCCAGGGCAGTGCGTTACCCCTTCTATTTTGAAACTAATTGGGGCAAAAATTATCACCTACAATTTTTTTGGTTTAGGATTTTGGTCTAGTGGCCGCAAAGCGCGACTGATGAGCATGAGGTCTTGGGTTCTATTCTCAGGTCAGGCAAAGTGTTATTGAGGCTGCTACTGAGAAAGTCCATCAGGAATTTCTCAGTAGCAGCCTCAGAGTCTGGATTTGATGGCAATAGGCTCGCCCACTATTACATGGGACTTAAACATAAATAGCGAAATGTGGATGTACTAAAGGGTACAAATCTGCCTAACCCTTCGGGGATTACAGATGTGATTTTCGCATTGTTGAGTATTGAGTCCGTGAACCTACCTATGTTTAAAAAAAAAATCAAATTAATCCTACTATTATAAACGCGAAAGATTGGGAGGATAGATGGATGTTTGGCCAAATTCTAAATTGCTATCTCTGTCACTTTAAGGTGTGTTGTGGCAACAGAGATATATTAAAGGACGTCTTAAAGTTAAGTTTCGTTTGAGAATTCGTTGTTAAAATTTAGATTATTAATCTAGCTTAACACAAATAATTGTGATTAGTCAAAGTCAAAATATGACTTTATATATTCTTTCGTTTCTAAATTTTTTTTTAAATTCTGAATTCTACTACTTCTTCTATTATTCTGAATTCACAAACGAAGTCGTGGTTAAAAGCCTGAAGCTAGTAACGTAACTTACATGCTTTGTATATGAACTTTTATTTAAGAACAGACTTTCATTTGTTTTTAAAAGCTTTGCCACTTCAAACTACGTGAACTCTGAAATAAAGAGAAATATTTAGCAATACGAAACCTGTTGAGGCTCGCATTTTGTATAATCTAACTAAAACAAACCATTTCTATTCGAAGTCACGTACGAATACACTGGCGAGCACAACATTAGGTCGCACCCACACCGTGTTAAAACCGCGACTAACGAATAACAATAGGTTATTAAGCTTCGGCGGAAGACAGCTATACTTTTACTTATAAGCTGGCTAAGCTTGCGCAGTAATAACAGAAATGCCGGTTTTAAGTATGACTATGATATACCGTGGCCCCGGAATGCAAAAGGCAACAGAAGGAACAGGGTGGTTTTTTAGTCAGTAAAAGTCTGACAGTCCGACCCGCCCGGGCGGAAGGACTCATTTGGTGATTTTAACCACCTTATAAAAAAAGTATGGCTATGTTTTTGTGGCCTATAGTGCACGGCTAATTTACAATTGTGCTTAGGCGATTAACACACGGCACCGCGCACCGCCGCGGTTGGCGGTGAAGTGGATCTCATGTCGCATTGGCCTCTAAGAAATCCGTTGATGACACACGTATACCGCACAACCGCGCGGTCGAGCGGTGCAATCCGCTTTACCGCCACCGCCCTCCGCGGCGGAGCGCGGTGCCGTGCGTTAATCGCCATAACTTACTTCTTAAATGTCATTTAAGCTCTCATGATTGGTTGAAACTGGGAAGAGTTTAGGCACGGGATCAACAGCTTAACGTGCTTTTCAAGGATGTTTCCACCGTCACTATCTTTTAAACGTTGGCATAAATCCAGACTCCGATAGTGCAACCGAGAAATTCCTGATGAAAGAACCCAATAACCCTTTTCCCGACCTGGGAATTAAACCCAAGACCTCATGCTCACCAGCTACGCTAGACCAACGCAGCAGGCATATATGTAAATCCTGTTTTTTTTAATTCAGCTTAGATATACTTTTCTCGGAATTAAAATGGAATTCATCTCATGTATACAAAGAAAGTAACAGTTTGTACAAAAAAAGTAATTCATTTGAATAATTATACAACTTCATTTAACAATAAAAGTCAATCAGAAATAAAATAAAATGGAGTGTGTATTATGATGCTAATGAACTACTAAACAATGCCACAGTATAAGAATGTGCAGTAATTCAATTCGAAATTTTGTTCTATTTATTGTGATCGGCTTTTGTTTGGAAGAGATTAAGCTTTTGAATTTAAACTAAGGTACTGAGGGGTAATTGAACTATCTTTTAGTAACTGTTGCAATCTAATCTTAATCTCAAAAATCGCAAAAATACCTCTAATTTACCTGCATATTTTGACATTGATTGTAGCTTATATGAGGTTGCGACTAGATTTTAATTGTTTGTAGTAATTAGTAGATTTGGCCTTTTGGTTTTATTGTAATTTAGATTTTTGTAATTAAAATCATTTTTTATAGTCTGTCTGTCTATTACGTTTTCATGGCTAAATCACTGAATCCACTTTGATGAAATTTAGTACGGGGTAAGTTTCAGCCCCAAGAAAAGACATAAACTACTTTTTATTCGTGAGTTTGTCTGCGTCCTCAATAAGCGATATTCACGCGGTCGGAGTCGCGGGTCAAAGCTAGCTTTTATGTAATTTTAAAAATATTCTGAAAAACATAAGTATTTTAAAACCAACCATGCTGATATGGCGTACATGACATATGTCTAGTGAGAGTGACTCTAGAATATCGGTATTTCTGGAATTTTCTTTTATCACTTCTTTTTACTGCTTCATAAGTTGCCGATAGCTCTTATCATCAAAATCAGCTGAAGACCGATAGGATCAAACAGAATCGACCTAGTTAACCCTAATCATATCAAAGATTAAGTAAACAAATAAACACTTTGATCCAGCAAACAATTTTATCCAGATTATCATGATAATTATGGTCTGGTCAGTAAACTGTAGAACTAAATAATTTGAAACAATGAAGATAATAACTCTAGAGATCAATTCAAATACAAAAATCTAGATAAAAATCCCAACTAGATATGTGTCAAATTTTAGCTAATTTTGTTTAGCCTTTAAGTGTAATAAAATTAAAAAACACCCATCCATCCGCATATGTAAAAACTTAATTAAAAACCCTGAAATATCTTTCACGTTCTTTTCCATAGATACTTACAAGTTACTAGTTTCAACATTCTGACTAACACTGCCTCCTTGACAATTCAAAAGTGCCTGTAATTTGAAATAAATCCTTTTTCTTTGATTTTGAACAGCAAAATCAATGACATTTCCAACCTAACCTACTGCATCTTTACTGTGTACCTCAAGGCGCCTGCTCATTAGTTTTTCAACCATTTAACGCTAAATGAAAGTCGGAAACTACGCACGATCAATTAAATCCAACATGCTCTAACTACTAAAGTTTTTGTTATAAACATTCTTGATTGAAACGTGTAACTACTTTCTGCAGAATATTAAACTCCATTTTATATTTCATGCTTCAATTATTGGCGTGTTTAAGTGGATAATGATTGGGATTTTTTTGTTGTTTTGATGCTGACACGGCAGCGTACAGATTAGGAGCAGGACAAACAGGGACACGTGCTTTTCGAGGCACTGGGGTGTGACACCACCAACTTGTTCGATGTGCCTTGGGCTAGGACGAACCTACTTAAGTTTGCCCTTTGTCGAGAGCCGCAAGGATGATTAAATACGCCATCTTTAGATATTTTTAATAGCCTGCCGAAAGCATTTTTTTTTAAATTTTATGTTAATGTACATTTCATGATATTGTTTAATTTATGTGTTTAGCATTGTCTTGGAGTAGTCTTGCTACTGAGAAATTCCAGATGGAAAAACCCAATAACACTTAGCGTAGTACTACATGTTAAAAGGCGCCAATGATATTCACCTAATGATAATGAGAAATTGATGGCTTCGTTAGTAAGTACAATAGTACTCATTAGCCTGCTTACCTCGATACAGTTAACTAGGAACTGTCAGAAATGAAGCATTTTATCTAACAATGCTTAGGAAGTGAATTATTGCTTGGTTTAGTAAGGAAATGTACCTACTGTTGTGAAACTATAAGATTCTGTGCAGATGGAGAGATAAACAAGTGCATTGAGAACTACATTTTTGATTGGAAGAAACATCATCACCTGCCTAGCCTTTTCCCAACTATTTTGGGGTCGGTTTCCAGTCCAACCGTATGCAGCTGAATACCAGTATTTTACATGGAGCGACTGCCTATCTGACCTCCACAACACAGTAACTGGGTAACACGATAACCTTTAGTAAGACTGGTTGTCAGATTTTCGGGCTTCTGAGGACCCGTAACGACTGAAAAAGATCCATGTATGATAGCCGGGACCAACGGCTTAACATGCTTTCCGAGGCACGAAACGATGTCAGTGATGTCTAGGAAAAACTTTAGATAGTACATAAGTACTTCAAGTCTCCGATCCCTCGGACATCAGCCGCTATTAACACTCTCCTGAACTCTAACAAAGAACTTGATATGTTTGCGGATGAATGGAAGATGATACTGTCAGAATGTTTGAATGATGAGAAGAATGCATGACTGTGTTTAAAAAAATAATTTATGTTTTATGTTGTTATGTTATATGTATGTATGTTTAAATAGTGTAATTGGCCACGGCCGTTCTGTTTAAAATAAATAAATAAGGATTGACAAAGTCACATTTGTACATTACCGGATTCGAACCGACATCTCATGAGTGGCGGATGCCTCAACCACTGGGTCATCACGACATTTTTTTTCCCCCCCCCCTCCCCCTCATTATTTCCTACTTTACATAATCAAACAAAAATACATTCGAAACAAATCATGACTGCCTCGTCATCGCGCCTATCGATACTTTTCAAGCATGTCACGATCATCTTTCAAAAGAACTAAGTTTTATTAATAACTTAAATATAGTTATTACATAATCTAATAGTTAACCTATAGCTCATAATAGACAGCTGTCATGGCTCAACTTCCGGTGACGGAAGTATGATGTCACTACAGTGGAGCTTTCGTTTTAAAAGCTTTAGTTTATTCGAGACCACTGCTTTCGTTGTGTTAAGAAACTATATTATTTCTTTTAGTGTGGGAGACTAGTGTCGATACTTTTACGCCATCCCATTTTCCTAGTCCAGCATCCTGTGCTGGCGCTGCTTTTTTGTTTTTATGGTGGTAATAATCATCAAATGTCTCCTTCCGCCCTGGGTGGGACTGGAAGGGACTGTCAGACTTTTACTGACTAAAAAAACACCCTGTTCCTTCTGTTGCCCTTTGTGTTCCGGGGCCACGGTATCCTGTTAAGACGTCCCGCGACCCCGCGGCTGCAGAAAACCTCAAACGGTAAAAGTATAGTTTACTACTGTTAGCTTTATTTTCGAACCGTTTGGGGTAGAAACCCTTGGGTCGTGGGGTCCGTGAGCCCATGACCTTTTTAAAGAGTTGTCCAAACGGTTGGTTGACACTTTCCGTGACCCAAGGACTAGCTGTATTGCCTTGGCTAGAGGCTAAGTATTGCCATCGACGGAGCAATTCCGCCAGTCTTATATGCACATTTTCAGTTGACGGCGATGCGGAAGAATTTTTTGATGCCTTTATATATTTATTAAAACCTTATACATCAAAAAAGTACAAAGGCGGACTTAATGCCAAAAGCATTCTCTACCAGTCAACCAAAGGTGGTGAAGAGATAACATGGCAGGCGCAAAAAATTGTTCATGATTGTGTCTTTTAGTTTTAACTGGATGGTAATGAAGACTTTTGATATATTGAATTCGTTTGGACTCATTTTTACAGAACCATGCTTAATTCTATATATCATAACAGTTCTTGCTCATTTCGTGGTCGCGATTTGAGACCGTAATCCTTGTTGTAGGCATAGACCCTCATGCAAGAAACCTACCTAAATAAATATTTACTTATTTTAATATTTACCTTTCAATATATAATATGGGATGTCTTATTCGCAGATCTGAAACAAGAAGAAAAGAAATCATTAGTGTTATTGTTTGCTTTTTCTTTTTAATTAACGTTGCGTTGAAATGTCGAGTGCGCAGTACTCGTAACCGGCGTGCTTGTGTGACGAGATGTATGAACGTGGATGAAGCGTAAGGAGTATGTGAGGATCGTAGCAGATGGCGTTCTGTGGTTACTGCCTACCCCCATGGGAAAAAGGCGTGAATTTATGTTTATGTACAGAACGTTGCCCTACTCTAGGCATTGCTCCTATAACGTTTATGTGTTTACAACAATATAAACTCACATACACAAGCAGCCAGACCCGGACTATCTGTAGGTCATACAAATATTTGTTCCGTGTAAGAATCGAACTCTTGACACGCCAGCGCGGCAGCCAATCGCTCAGCCACTGCGCCAACCGTGTCGTTAATATGGGTGCCGATTCCCTTGTTAGCAAACTAAATTAAAATTAGACTATTTCCATCTTTTTCTGTCCAATAAAACAAGAAAGAGACTAATGGAAATAAGAGCTGTCAGTTTCAGTCAATCTGTCAATGTGCCAGATTGACTGAATTTGACAGCTCTTATTTCCATACGTTTTAAGAAGTCAACTGTAATTGTGTGGTTGTCCACACAATTACAGTTGTTAAAAATACGGAAAAGTTCAACGCAAAACTAATTTGACATCTCTAACTTAGTTCTTAAATGTTACCGTCCTTTACTTTTGCTGAATGTTAGTAAGAGATGTCAATTCTCTAAATTTAGTCTAGTTTGTGAACTAGCGAATCGACATCAATATTTGTTTGTTTAAACTAAATGCATGTACTTTATTCAAAAGTGAAGCATTTACTGTTTAAGTATAGTCATAAAGTTTAATTGTCTGTAGATAATTTTATGGTAAATTCTTGTAAAACTCGTTTGTACCTCTTATTTTTGTATTTACACGTTCTCAACCTGTGTTTACTGTTTGTTTATGTTATCTTGAAAACTGCTAGGTAGGTACAGTTGCCAACATTTTATACTATATCTGCTTTTGCCCGCGGCTTCGCTGGCTTTAAATTCGATTTTAGTGTACTTCTACGTTTCTCCTACTTTTTTTCCATACAAACTTTGAAACCCCGTTTCATACCTTTAGAGGGTGAGTTTAAAAAATATCCTTTCATAACGAGGGTCTACTAAGTATAAACCACCTTTCTGCCAAATTGTATCCTTATACGTCAAGCGGTTTACGATACATCGTGATGAGTGAGTGACCTTTCGCTTTTATATGTATATTCAGATTACATTATAATATCCTTTCTAACCTATGTTAGGAAGAAAATAAATTAAGTAATTCAATTATATTAAATTTTAATCTAAATAGTCTAAAGCCTATCTATTTCGATTAAAATTCAATTTAATACGACATTAGACTACTGCCTACTAAGTGGTTCGCTTATCGCGAGGTTGACGACCGGAGATAACAAACTATTAGCATATGATTATACTTAGGGACATAATCAAGGACTAAGCAGAAAACCCACTGACGAATAAAATTGTTGAGCAGTCAGTAATTTATTCATAATAGCAGGGCCGGATTAGTCATGTCGGGGCCCCTAAATATGCACGGGGCACCTGTACCCATTAAAATCTTGGGCCCCTACCCTTTGTGGAGGGAAAGCTTTTGACCGCAACTTTAAATTCCTGAAAATCGTATTACCTATTGACTGGATATTGTGATTATTATTAGGGGAGGCCTATGTCCAGCAGTGTACGCCCGGCTAATATGATGATGATAATGATGATTACCAATTATCATTGAATCTGTGCTATTAACAGCCCTTTGCTGCCAACCTTTTAGAATGGGCAACTAGATTTAATATTTTTTTCCTCCTATAAATGACGTTCGAAAGTGCTTTTTAATGGTTTAATCATAATCAATATTTGACTTTCATTTTTTACTTTGACTTTTGACTTTGACTTTGACTTTGACTTTGACTTTTGACTTTACCACTTACATTGTATTTGTTATTTTCTTTATAAACTGTGAGCACATAGCTATGAATCATTCTTTACACGTTTTCTTGCGGTTGAGGGTCGACCACCCGGTATCCGCAACCACGAAGAAGTGCTTTAAATAGAATACAATAAACGATTGTGGATTTTATATCTTTTGTTTTTTTTAACACACATTTTTAGATTTCGAAGCCGTGCCTCGGAAAGCACGTTAAGCTGTTGGTCCCGGCTGTCATACGTGAATCTTTGACAATCGTTACGAGTCGTCAGGAGCTTGAAAGTCTGACAACCAGTCTTACTTTGGGGTATCGTATTACCCAGTTACTGTGTTGTGGAGGTCAGATAGGCAGTCGCTCCATGTAAAATACTGGTACTCAGCTGCATCCGGTTAGACTGGAAGCCGACCCCAATATAATTGGGAAAAGGCTAGGCAGATGATGATGATTTTTAGATTTCGAAGTTTTGTAATATTTTGAAGTTTTGTAATGAAAGGTCAAGGTGATTTCAATCATAGCATCGGTTTTCAAAACATTGCCAAATTTTAGCTAATTTCGTGTGTTACTAATTAATCTAATTCAATGTCGAGTTAAGTAATCTATTCTTTGATAACAATAAAATAAAATAGATGGTTTGGTCATGTTGAGAGGATGAGTGAAAGACGATTGACAAAAGGTATTTATATGGCAGAGGTGAGTGGCAACGCAGGGAGGGGTCGCCCTAGGAAGACCTACACTGACCTTATTGGTGAGGTTCTTCAGAAAGGGCAGGTGCGCAGTACTCGTAACCGGCGTGCTTGTATGAACGTGGATAAGGCGAAAGGAGTAGGTACGTAAGAATCGTAGCAGGTGGCGTTCTGTGGTTTCTGCCTACCCCCATGAGAAAAAGGCGTGATTTTATGTATGCATGTACATTATTACTTGCCCGGGTGTTTGTCACTCAATCACGCTGAAACGGCTAACCTTATTTGGATACAATTTGACACAGAGATACATTATAGTTTAGAATAGCACATAATCTCATACTTATATTTTTTTATTTCCGGAAAAATGAATTGTTATCGTGGGATAATATATCAACTTTAACACAGACGAAGACGCGGACAGAAGCTAGTAAGATATAAAAAAAAATGCATAATAATCCTTACTCATAATTATCTACAATAACAAATCATAAATTTACAAATTAGAGCACAAAGATTAAAAAGATAATCTCTTCAATCGATTTAGTCGATTAACCATATAATCTTCTTATCATAATCGACTAAGCCCCTAATTACACATCACTACTGCCGAAGGCGCTGAAAAGCTTGTCTATGGACGCAGAGGTCGATGCCCCGAGCATAGACCATTGATCTTCACACACAGTCATTATTTTGGTATGTAATTAATTTGTGATAGCGGCTATTCCTTCAGGGTGATGAATATGGATAGTCAAAGTACAGAAAGCGACATAAGTCGATTGAGTAGAAAAAAAAAGAAAGAAAAAATTTTTGACTGCTTCGTTAGTCTAGTGGTCGCAAGCGCGACTGCTGTGCATGAGGTCTTATGGGTTCGATTCCCAGGTCGGGCAAAGTCTTATTGGGTTTTTCCATCAGGAATTTCCCAGTAGCAGCCTCGGAGTCTGGATTTGTGCCCGGTTGATGGCAATAGGCTCGCCCCTATTACATGGGACTAAAAACATGACTGGCAAAATGTGGGTGTACTAATGGGTACACCTCTGCCTAAACTTCGGGGATTACAGGCGTGATGTTATGTTATGTTATAAACTGTTTATTAACGCGAAGGTGACGCATATAACAAAAAAAATGTTTACAAGACTAAAAAAAATACAAGTAGGTATTAAATATGAAAAAATATGACAATAACAATACTTCTTTTACACAATAATATTATGTTAATGTCTTGGCTAAGAGTTTATTTAATCTTGATTTTGTCATCATTTGCACATGTCTTATAATAATTGCTCAACTTACTGTTCAAAAATCTGAAGTGTTAAATGACTTTTGTCGCTGACCGTACCTATCTACTTTATTTTTTTATCAGTCAAGCGGTAAGTTTATCACGTATTTTCCGTATTCAATTCGAATAATAAACGCAATTACACCTCTGCCTAACCCTTCAGGGATTACAGGCGTGACGTAAGTGTTACGTAATAAACGAAATAATTGTTGAAACGTGTTGGCAATTCACCTATCTTGCTGTTGTTTTAATGCAAGTGCAAGCACTTGCACAAATTTTAACTTAGTCAAAGTCAAAGTCAAAGTCAAAGTCAAAACATTTATTTCAATTAGACCATCTACAGGCACTTTTGAATTGTCAAGGAGTCGGTCAGTTAGTCCGAAAGTTGAAGCTAGGCCTCTATGGAGAAGAACGAGCAAGAAACTCCACGGCACTCTTTTAAATTAGGTTTTTCCAAAATCCTGGTTACATAATTCTTGTTGATTCTACATGTGATCACAATGAAGATGAATATAAAACCGTTGTAAAAAATAACAAAAATAAAGATGTAAGCCATAGCAGTTAAGAGATGACCAATCCCAAGTGACAGCACCCGTTCACGAGCATGGCATGATTACTTGTACAAGTATATCTCAACGTGTTTGGGTTGCATTATAACAAGTATCTGAGTTATTAACTTTGTGGGAAAAACGGACGAAAAGTTAAACTTGTGCAAGTCTACTTGCGCAAGTAAATAGTAAATTATGGTTGCCGTAACCGACAAATAGGTGAATGAGAAAGTAGGTAGAACAACTAACTAACAATATTGAAAATAAATTATAGAAAAACAAACCATGAAACCGTCTACATAAAAATCAAAATCAAAATGATTACATAAAAAAACTGACACGGTTACAAAAATCTGTGAAAGCACAGCCCTACCACGACGCCACCACACGACAGATACAAATTTTCACCATCCAATGCTCGCTCATAGCCGCACATGTAGCTTTTGAAGCTAACAAAACTAGACATGGATGGTGAATTAAGCGAAGAATTCGTTGAGGTTGAAGAAGCGAAAGTTTCATCGAGTCGTCGTTTTTGTTCGTCACTGAAATACGTTTATGGATATTCGGGTCATAGAATCTGATATTGATAACAGGTATTTTTACTGGGAAAGCTATCTAGAGTATAACAACAGGTATTTATTTCAGTTTTTTTATCTGACATTATTACAATGGTAAGTTATTTGTTTGTTAAAGGTTTTTATTGAATCGGATTAGAAATATCACTTTACCGTGGGTGCAATTACAGACATGCGTACTTACACAAAAATCTTGACCCGGAACAAAGTTACCTGTAGGCTTACTCTTGAACAAAATCGAGAATAAGATTGAAATTGAGTGCATGTTTGACTACAGCGATTGACATGAGGTTGCCATACAAATGAAAACGTAAATTACCAAATTTTAAAATATTAAATAACTCGTTAATTCTATAAATAAATGTCTTCTTATATTTATTGGAATTGAAACTGGATCGGATGTACATGTAATGTCGATTCCAATCTCATTCTCGATTTTGTTCAAGAGTAAGCCTACTGTTCGGAGACACGCAGAGCTGCTACTGACTGTATATTTACGAAATACTTGAAAAGGGGTCATTGTACTCAACTATGATAAACAACAACTACTAACATAACATAATAAACAACTTTTACTATAGGACCAACCCCGAAGTCATCATTATCTGCCTAGCCTTTTCCCAACTCGGCTTCCAGTGAAACCGAATGCAGCTGAGTACCAGTATTTTACATGGAGCGACTGCCTATCTGACCTCCACAACCCAGTAATTGGGTAATACGAGAACCCTTGGTAAGACTGGTTGTCAGACTTGCAAGCTTCTGAAGACTCGTAACGACTGTCAAAGATCCACGCATGACAGCCAGGACCAACAGCTTAACGTGCTAACGTGTTAACCAACCCCGAAGTCATACATACATAATTGAACTCACGCCTTTACCCAGGCAGAAACCACAGAACGCCACCTGTTACCATCCTTACATACTCTTTTTGCCTCATCCACGTTCATACAAGCACGCCGGTTACGAGTACTCCGCACCTGACCTTCTTGAAGAACCTCACCAATAAGTTCAGTGTAGGTCTTCCTAGGGCGACCCCTCCCGGCGTTGCCACTCACCTCTGCCATATAAATTTGTTACCTTGTTGTTGATTAACCTTTTGTTAATCGACTATCACTCATCCTCTCAACATGATTGAACCATCTATTTTATTTTATTACTTGCCCGCGACTTCGTCCGCGCAAATTCAAAACAATATATAACCTATGTTACTCGCAGATAATATAGCTTTCTAATGGTGAAAGAATTTTTAAAATCGGTCCAGTAGTTTTTGAGTTTATCCATTACAAACAAACAAAAATAAAAATTCTTTATAATACTAGTGTAGATTATCGAAGAATAGATTACTTAACTCGACATTGAATTAGATTAATTAGTAACACACGAATTTAGCTAAAACTAGGCGATATTTTGAAAACCGATGCTGTAATTGAAATGACCTTGACCTTTCATTACAAAACTTTCAAATATTACAACACTCCGTAATCTAAAAATAATGTTTAAAAATTTGTCAATTCACTGTCTGCACGCACGTACTAGGAATTATTTTACCGAATTTTACGTAAACCTGTATAAATGCACGACAAAACCTTTTCTACTTCAAGGTTAACCGTAGTACTTCCTTGTAAGTAGATAACTACTAAAGTTTTTTGAATATGAAACGATTAATTGGATTAATGCCTTGAACTAAAAAGATTTTTAAGATCTACTGCTTCACAGGTTTTCGTATGATTACAAAAAACAAGAGATTGGTGGACCTGATTATATCGTTTTAATTTTAACTCGATACCTCTACCTCCGTTCGCGAGATAAAGGGTCTTGACAGACAGACAGACGGACTGACGGACAACAAAGTGATCCTTCATCCCAAGTAAAAGGGATCGATTTTTTCCTTTTGAGGTACGGAACAATAAAAATCCACACGATTACCCAAAACATTCGTATGATTACTAAAAATCCGTATGATATACAAAAAGATCCATAAGATTTCAAAAACATCCTTATGATTATCAAAACAATCAACAGTTGGCTTGAGAATTGAGGACCTACCGTAGTTAAAACAGTCTGTGTACTTCCTATTCAATCTTAAATCTTTCTAAAAACACTGCACAGACCTCTAAACAAAACCTAGAAACCTAACCGTCCTTATCTTCACGATGTACCTCATCTCCCATTAAGGAAATAGGCGTAAATATAAATAAATAAATAAATAAATAAATATCTTGGGACAACTCACACACGGCTATCTGATCCCAAGCTAAGCAGAGCTTGTGTTATGGTAACCAGACAACTGATATACATACTTATATAATTTATAAATACATACATATTATAGATAAATCACACCCAGACACAGAACTAACAATCATGCTCATCACACAAAGTTTGTCCTGGGTGGGAATCGAACCCACGACCTCCGGCTTAGCAGTCAGGGCCACTAACCAATATAACTGTCATTTGTCCGGCACTAGCTGTACCTAGGCAGCTAGGCATAAACAACTCAGCCTAGGACAGGAAAGGTAACGGTGCTTAGAACTTAGTGCATGCGGCCACAGGCTATAATACTGTCTAGTTGTATGTGTTAATGGCTGAATTCTAGATGCAGATATTCTTTTTAGATCACATAACAAATCGCCTTTAATCCCCAAAAAGGAGGTGTACCATTAGTACACCCACATTTCGCCAGTTATGTTTAAGTCCTTGTAATAGGGGGCACCAATCTAGACTCCGAGGCTGCTACTGAGAAATTCCTAATGGAAAAACCACACTTAACCCAACCTGGGGATCGAACCCCAAGATCTCATGCTCGGGAGTTGCGCTTTGCGACCGCTAGACCACCGAGGCAGCATGCAGTTGAAAATAAAATGTCATCCAAAAAAATCTGAATACTATTTTAATTAAACTTACGTTAATTAGCTGTTATAGATAATCTATAATGGAATTCAACTTCCCGTTTCCGTTTTGCTTCTGCTCTGAAATAAGTATCGTAATCATAAAATAATAAGGTGCAAAATCGGGTAACATACCAGAAGGTGCTGTTAGTATGCTTTTTTTTTTTTTTTTTGGGACAAGCCCGCCACACTTTTCCCACCCACTGCAACTCCTGAAAGCCAGAATCAACAGTGGAGGCCACCAGAAAAGCGTCGAGGCAATGAAGCTCGACGAGTCCCAGAGAAACGTATAACTGTCTTGGGTCCCGCAACGAAATTAATCAGAAAATAATAGCGGAGGAGTAAGAAAAAAAAATAGTTTCCACTTCCCTCCATACAAGCAGGAGACAGAACAGAACTAGGCCAATAGGCACAAAGGGACGTTTGCAACTGGGAAAAGCCCAGATTGCCAAGCACCACGGATTGCAATTATTACAAAATTAATGGGTCCTAATGTGAGCTGTTACTTTTGATTCCAGTAATAGGTATGGCAAAAACGCTTGAACGCACGGAAATTAGTTCTAGTTTCTACAAGGTCCGCATAATAAACAACACCGGATGTAGCCTGTACACTATCTAGCATAATATTGCGTTCATTCTGCCAAAGAATACACTCCCATAAGATGTGATGAGCAGATTGTTCATATTCACAGTCAGATGTAGAACATTGACACAAAGGAGTAGCAACAAGCTTGAAAGAAAATAATTTACTCTTAAAGTTGCCATGACCTGTGAGAAATTGGGCAACACAGTGGTCCACCTCCAGCCATGTTCTGGCCAGCCGCTCACGAACGGATGGAAAGAACTGATACAGGTGCCGGCCCTTGATAGAATTATCCCACCTACATTGCCATTCGGTTAAAAGTTCCTCCCAGACGTCAGCCTGCGGTTTAAATAATCTAGAGATCTTAGCACGGTCACGTTGTGTCAGAAAGTTTGTGTCCATGGTCTCTCGTGCGGAATAGTACATTGCAGCACGTCGCTGCACCTCAAGATCGACTGGAAGTACACCTGCAAGTACTGGTAGGCCTTCAGTACTAACGGTCCTATACGCTTTACATAAAAATATTAAAGCTAACCGTTGACTTTGAAGCAATTTACGTCGTACCGCCCCTATGGTGGCCCTATCGGCCCAAACAGGTGCACCGTAGCACATACAACCTAGATAAGTAGCCCCATAAATAGTTTTTAGAGTTAAGAAAGATAGGCCCCAGGTAGCTTTAGAAATTCTCGTTAAGGCATAAAAGTTCTTCTTGGCTTTTTCTCCTACTGTTTTAATGTGGTCAATAAATGAAAAGTTCTTTTCTAAGACCAGACCAAGGTAGCACACGGATTGTTTACGTTTAACTGAAACGTTATTAAATTTAATACTAGGACATGATTTAAGATTACCTTTTAGAATAAGCTGATAGGTTTTTTGCGGTGCAAAGGTCAAACGGTTTCGAACACCCCACTGAGATATTAAACGTAGGCATGTGTCAGCCAAATTCTCAAGCCCAGCCCGAGTACTTGCCTGAATGAGCAGAAGGCCGTCGTCCGCGTAACCGGTTAGTGAACAGCCGCATGGAAGTGGAATCGCGAGAAAATCATCAAAACCTAAATTCCATAAATAAGGACCGAGAACCGAACCCTGAGGACATCCCATGGTTAGTGACTTCGACGCGGAATGATGTCCAAGTTTGAGCTTCGCGGAGCCATTTATAAAGTAAGAGCAAACAAGATGATAGATGTTTCTGTAGCAGCCGCGAGTTTTCATTTTAAGTAGTAGCATAGGCCACCATGCGTTATCAAAAGCTCCAGAAATATCGAGGAAAATCCCAATCACGTATTTATGTTCTGACAAATTTACAGTTTGCCGGACAGAAAGCACCGCGTCGACGGTGGATTTTCCTATTGTGAAACCGAATTGATTGTTATGAAATTTCGGTCCATCTGGAAGCAAACGTGGTACGATAAGGCGC
Source organism: Hoplodrina ambigua (assembly GCA_949774945.1). Taxonomy (NCBI): domain Eukaryota; kingdom Metazoa; phylum Arthropoda; class Insecta; order Lepidoptera; family Noctuidae; genus Hoplodrina; species Hoplodrina ambigua. The sequence continues at coordinate 1,435,397 of OX458984.1, forward strand.
TCCAAAAGTTTACCCAAAGATGGTAGTAGGGTTATAGGTCGATACGACTTTGGATCGTCCGGGGGCTTATCGCCGCTTTTCGGAATTATTCTTATAAAACCACGTCGCCATATACGAGGAAAAATGCCTTCTGCAATGCATCGATTATAAACAGTTAAGATCGCGTCACCCGCTGTTTTACACGCTTCTATAATCATTCTATTTGAAATTTTATCTTCACCCGATGATTTGTTTAGTGGTAGTCTCCTGATAACATTTATGAACTCGTCAGTGGATGGTAGATCTGACGCTGGTGATTCAGGAGGCACAGCAGCCCACGCTCTGATCTGCTGGTGGTAATCGTTGTCGTTGAACGCTGAATCATCGGGTATAAGAGTATTAAGTAGAACTTCCGTTGTTTCTTCGATACCGGTGGTATGTTTATTATTTACTTTAATGTTTTCAATATACGCAAGATCGACCGATCTATTGGCTTTAAACTCATGATATAAAGGAGACCATGGACCTTCTTTATCTAGTTTTTCTACAATTTTACGCAATAAATTACCCTTAGATTTTTCCACCGATGCTCTGTAGCGTGACTTGGCAACTCTAAACGTATTTAAAGCAGAAGTAAACAAGTCTCCGGTAACCTTACGTTTTTTAAGCTTGTTAAGCTGTCTACGCGCTCTACGGTAACACTTACGCTGTTCAACTAAGTAATCACTCCACCAATCACATCTATGAATATTGGTCATAGATCCGCGACCAATGGCGATGTCAGCACAGTATGTAAAAGTGTCTGACATAATTTCAGCACTTTCTTCAGCTGATAATCCGTCGTGAGTGAAGTCTTTGGCGTGACAAGCAAAAAGCGAGCTAAAAAATTCCCAGTTCGCGCCTTTACACTTATATCTAAAATTACCTGTAATATGGGACGGACCTTGAGTAAACATAGGAACAAATTCGTACACGATCAGGCGATGATCACTACAAGACGCGTCCGGTAGGACACGCCACCTAACCAAGCGAACGTCAACACTAGAAAGTGTGACGTCAATACAAGATTCGCCCATTTGGCTGCAAAAAGTAGGTGGTGCGTCAGGGGTGTTATGGATCGATAGATTCATTTCAGCAATGAAGTCCTCAACAGCGCGGCGTCGTTCGGAATCCGTGGCCCGAACCTTGCCATACCACAGGGACGATGACGCGTTGACATCCGCGCCAACGATGACTTTGCAGCCCGCGAGCGACCGCAAGACGTGACGGAGGTTATGTATGTGAGGAGCAACAGGATCTGAATATTGAAAGTAACAGCTCACAACGTAAACTTTGAAAGAAGCTGATGAAACTTCCGCAACGGCACAGTGAGGCGTCATGAGGTTACGCAAAGACGTTACTGTAAAGTTAGCAGAACGCGCTACATAAATTCCGGCTCGTGCTTTGGAATCCAGCTGTACTACCTTGTGACGTAAGCACGCGTTTTGATATTGCTCTTGCACAAGTACTATATCTAAACTGTTATCGATGATTAATTTATCTAACTCGGAAGTCGCAACCCTATCGTTGTGAAGATTTAATTGTCCTATTTTTAAACTATCCATTTTAAATTAGTAATTAGTGTTCAGGATAAGTTGCTCAAGTTTAAGTTTATAGGTGGAACAATCTTCAGACCCGCAACGATGGTCAGACGGTTTTTTAAAACGTTTACACGCCACGCAAGTCGGTTTGTAATTTAAATTGTCCTTATGGGGGCAATCATTTGTTTCATGTGCCTCCGAACAGTTAGCACAAGCAGGTGTTTTATTAGTGCAGTGTTTCTTGACGTGACCGAACTGTTGACAATATAAGCACCGAACTACCTCGATATCATCAATAAAACGGCACGTAGCCCAGTCAATGAATAACTTGTCCTTGGTAGACACTAGGTGTTTTCGTACCGCAGATTCAATTTCAATGCCTATCCATTTCCGACCATTTTCAGTAGTGCGCCTACGAATGATTTTTGTTGATTTTATAAAATCATCCTCTTTGATGGCTAATTCATTATTAATATTTTGCCGGTATAACGCGACCAAAAAAGCGCTGTCTTCCATTGAAGATGGGATGTCTTTAACAAGGATGCGGGGCCTACGGCCTTTTGGTTTCTCCAAACGTAATCCAGCGGACCTTATGGCATCGACCGATTCTAACTTTTTTAATTGATTTTCGTTAGCGACACGCAGTACAACGCCAGACTTTGCGGTTTTTTTAACTCCTACAATTTGAAAACCGTCATCGCTAGGTTTAATCGCCTTCATTAGGGCTTGTTTAGTTGCCGACGATGACGCGTAATCAGCTGAGCGCTCGGCGGTGGGGTATGCGACGACACACGGCAACGGCGTACGCGTCTCCATCACTGGAGCTACTTTAGGCAAGCGAAGTTTTAAAGAATCCGCATATGATATTTTTTTGTTATCATTACTCGTATTCGCAACATTGACACCGGGATTTAATTTAATTTTATCTAATTCACGTTCCGTTAGTATGCTTAGCACTTTTTGACCGCAATTTTAAATTTCTGTAAATTGTATTACCTATTGACTGGATATTGTGGTTATTATTAGGAGAGGCCTATGTCCAGCAGTGTACGCCCGGCTAATATGATGATGATGATGATGATTACCAATTGTCATTGAATCTGTGCTATTAACAGCCCTTTGCTGCCAACCTTTTAGAATGGGCAACTAGATTTAATATTTTTTCCTCCTATAAATGACGTTCGAAAGTGCCCTTTAATGGTTTAATCATAATAAATATTTGACTTTCATTTTTGACTTTGACCTTTGACTTTGATTTTTGACTTTGACTTTTGACTTTACCACTTACATTGTATTTGTTATTTTCTTTATAAACTGTGAGCACATAGCTATGAATCATTCTTTACACGTTTGCTTGCGGTTGAGGGTCGACCACCCGGTATCCGCAACCACGAAGAAGTGCTTTAAATAGAAGACAATAAACGATTGTGGATTTTATATCTTTTGATTTTTTTTAAACAAATTTTTTAACATTATTTTTAGATTACAAATTTTTGTAATGAAAGGTCAAGGTGATTTTAATGACAGCATCGGTTTTCAAAATATCGCCTAGTTTTGCTAAATTCGTGTGTTACTAAATAATCTAATTCAATGTCTGTAATGTAGAATTAACATTTCTTACTAACATACAGCGAAAGAAAAGGACGGCGACATTCCGTGACATTAAAGAACTAAGTTAGAGATGTCAAATTAGTTTTGCCTTGAACTTTTCCGTATTTTAAATCCTGGATACGTTTTAAGATGTATATATCCATACAAATATATAACTATAATTGTATGGATGTGTCAGATTGACTAAATTTGACAGCTCTTATTTACATTAGTCTCTTTCTTGTTTTATTGGACAGAAAAAGATGGAAATAGTCTAATTTTTTTTTAGTTTGTGACCAAGAGAATCGGCACCGTTATGTATTCTTATACTTTTTATCCTCTGTAAATGTACGGTTCCTGTGTAACAATATATCGACTTTGACACAGACGAAGACGCGGGCAAAAGCTAGTAAGAAAAAATTAAATGATGCATATTTTAGCATTACTATATCTTCAATAACAAATCATAAATTTACAAATTAGAGCACAAAGATTAAAAAGATAATCTCTTCAATCGATTTAGTCGATTAACCATATTATTATAATCTTATCATAATCGACTAAGCCCCTAATTACACATCACTACTGCCGAAGGCGCTGAAAAGCTTGTCTATGGACGCAGAGGTCGATGCCCCGAGCATAGACCATTGATCTTCACACACAGTCATTATTTTGGTATGTAATTAATTTGTGATAGCGGCTATTCCTTCAGGGTGATGAATATGGATAGTCAAAGTACAGACAGTGACATAAGTCGATTGAATAGAAAAAAAAAGAAAGAAAAATTTTTGACTACTTCGTTAGTCTAGTGGTCGCAAGCGCGACTGCAGTGCTGGTCTTGGGTTCGATTCCCAGGTCGGGCAAAGTGTTATTGGGTTTTTCCATCAGGAATTTCTCAGTAGCAGCCTCGGAGTCTGGATTTTTGCCCGGTTGATGGCAATAGGCTCGCCCCTATTACATGGGACTAAAAACATGACTGGCGAAATGTGGGTGTACTAATGGTGCCTAAACTTCGGGGATTACAGGCGTGATGTTATGTTATGTTATAAACTGTTTATTAACGCGAAGGTGACGCATATAACAAAAAAAATGTTTACAAGACTAAAAAAAATACAAGTAGGTATTAAATATGAAAAAATATGACAATAACAATACTTCTTTTACACAATAATATTATGTTAATGTCTTGGCTAAGAGTTTATTTAATCTTGATTTTGTCATCATTTGCACATCTCTCATAATAATTGCTCAACTTACTGTTTAAAAATTTTAAGTGTTAAATGACTTTTGTCGCTGACCGTACCTATCTACTTTATTTTTTTATCAGTCAAGCGGTAAGTTTATCACGTATTTTTCGTATTCAATTCGAATAATAAACGCGATTACACCTCTGCCTAACCCTTCGGGGATAACAGGCGTGACGTAAGTGTTACGTAATAAATGAAATAATTGTTGAAACGTGTTGGCAATTCACCTATTTTGCTGTTGTTTTAATGCAAGTGCAAGTAAACTTGCACAAATTTTAACTTACTTGCACAAGTATGTATCAACGTGTTTGGGTTGCCTTATAACAAGTATCTGAGTTATTAACTTTGTGGGAAAAACGGACGAAAAGTTAAACTTGTGCAAGTCTACTTGCGCAAGTAAATCATAAAGTATGGTTGCCGTAACAGACAAATAGGTGGATGAGAAAGTAGGTAGAACAAGTAACTAACAATATTGAAAATGAATTATAGAAAAACAAACCATGAAACCGTCTACATAAAAATCAAAATCAAAATGATTACATAAAAAAACTGACTTGGTTACAAAAATCTGTGAAAGCACAGCCCTACCACAAAACGCTAGCACACGAAAACTAAAAATTTTCACCATCCAATGCTCGCCCATAACCGCACATGTAGCTTTTAAAGTTAACAAAACTAGACATGGATGGTGAATTAAGCGAAGAATTCGTTGAGGTTGAAGAAGCGAAAGTTTCATCGACTCGTCGTTTTTGTTCGTCACTGAAATACGTTTATGGATATTCGGGTCATAGTATCTGATTTTGATAACAGGTATTTTTACTGGGAAAGCTATCTAGAGTATAACAACAGGTATTTATTTCAGTTATTTTATCTGACATTATTACAATGGTAAGTTATTTGTTTGTTAAAGGTTTTTATTGAATCGGATTAGAAATATCACTTTATCGTGGGTGCAATTACAGACATGCGTACTTACACAAAAATCTTGACCCGGAACAAAGTTACCTGTAGGCTTACTCTTGAACAAAATCGAGAATAAGATTGAAATTGAGTGCATGTTTGACTACAGCGATTGACATGAGGTTGCCATACAAATGAAAACGTAAATTACCAAATTTTAAAATATTAAATAACTCGTTAATTCTATAAATAAATGTCTTCTTATATTTATTGGAATTGAAACTGGATCGGATGTACATGTATTATCGATTCCAATCTCATTCTCGATTTTGTTCAAGAGTAAGCCTACTGTTCGGAGACACGCAGAGCTGCTACTGACTGTATATTTACGAAATACTTAAAAAGGGGTCATTGTACTCAACTATGATAAACAACAACTACTAACATAACATAATAAACAACTTTCACTATAAGACCAACCCCGAAGTCATACATACATAATTAAACTCACGCCTTTTCCTATGGGGGTAGGCAGAAACTACAGAACGCCACTTGTTACGATCCTTACATACTCTTTTCGCCTCATCTACGTTCATACAAGCACGCCGGTTACGAGTACTCCGCACCTGACCTTTCTGAAGGACCTCACCAATAAGGTCAGTGTAGGTCTTCCTAGGGCGACCCCTCCCGGCGTTGCCATTCATCGACAGTCACTCCTCTCAACATGACCGAACCATCTATTTTATTTTATTACTTGCCCGCGACTTTGTCCGCGCAAAATTAAAATAAAATGCCAATGTCTATGTTATTTGCAGATAAAATAGCTTTATAATGGTGAAAGAATTTTTAAAATCGGTCCAGTAGTTTTTGAGTTTATCCATTACAAACAAACAAAAATAAAAATTCTTTATAATACTAGTGTAGATTATCGAAGAATAGATTACTTAACTCGACATTGAATTAGATTAATTAGTAACACACGAATTTAGCAAAACTAGGCGATATTTTGAAAACCGATGCTGTAATTGAAATGACCTTGACCTTTCATTACAAAACTTTCAAACATTACAACACTCCGTAATCTAAAAATAATGTTTAAAAATGTGTCAATTCACCGTCTGCACGCACGTACTAGGAATTATTTTACCGAATTTTACGTAAATCTGTATAAATGCACGACAAAACCTTTTCTACTTCAAGGTTAACCTTAGTACTTCCTTGTAAGTAGATAACTACTAAAGTTTTTTTAATATGAAACGATTAATTGGATTAACGTATATAACTAAAAAGACTTTAAAGATCTACTGCTTCACAGGTTTTCGTATGATTGCAAAAACAGGAGACTATGGACCTGATTATATCGTTTCAATTTCAACTCGATACCTCTACCTCCGTTCGCGAGATAAAGGGTCTTGACAGACAGACAGACGGACTGACGGACAACAAAGTGATCCTTCATCCCAAGTAAAAGGGATCGATTTTTTCCTTTTGAGGTACGGAACAATAAAAATCCACACGATTACCCAAAACATCCGTATGATTACTGAAAATCCGTATGATATACAAAAAGATCCATAAGATTTCAAAAACATCCTTATGATTATCAAAACAATCAACAGTTGGCTTGAGATTTGAGGACCTACCGTAGTTAAAACAGTCTGTGTACTTCCTATTAAATCTTAAATCTTTCTAAAAACACGGCACAGACCTCTAAACAAAACCTAGAAACCTAACCGTCCCTATCTTCACGATGTACCTCATCTCCCATTAAGGAAATAGGCGTAAATATAACTGTCATTTGTCCGGCACTAGCTGTACCTAGGCAGCTAGGCAGCTAGGCATAAACAACTCAGCCTAGGACAGGAAAGGTAACGGTGCTTAGAACTTAGTGCATGCGGCCACAGGCTATAATACTGTCTAGTTGTATGTGTTAATGGCTGAATTCTAGATGCAGATATTCTTTTTAGATTACATTACAAATCGCCTTTAATCCCCAAAAAGGAGGTGTACCATTAGTACACCCACATTTAGCCAGTTATGTTTAAGTCCTATGTAATAGGGGGCACCAATCTAGACTCCGAGGCTGCTACTGAGAAATTCCTGATGGGAAAACCACACTTAACCCGACTTGGGGATCGAACCCCAAGATCTCATGCTCAGCAGTCGCGCTTTACGACCGCTAGACCGCCGAGGCAGCATGCAGTTGAAAATAATATGTCATCCAAAAAAATCTGAATACTATTTTAATGAAAATTACGCTAATTAGTAGTTTTAAATAATTTATACTGAAATTCAACTTCCCGTTTCCGTTTTGCTTCAGTTCTGAAATAAGCATGTATTAAGTGTCGTAATCATAAAAGAATAAGGTGCAAAATTGGGTATCATACCAGAAAGTGCTGTTAGTATGCTTAGCACTTCATAGTAGGTATATTCACCTTGCAAGAAATCAAAATACTAAGAACTAACGAAGTGTATGCAAAAAAATAAACGCTAATGGATTTACATAGACCCCAAATGAACAGTCATTACACTCTTTAAGATCTGCAGATAGAGCAAGAAGTGATAATGGTGCCAATTCCCTTGTTCACAAACTAAACTAAAATTAGACTATTTCTATCTTTTTCCGTCCAATAAAACAAGAAAGAGACTAATGTAAATAAGAGATGTCATCTTAAAACGTATTGAGAAATATAGGCACCCTGTATGAACGAAAAAGTTCAAGGCAAAACTAATTTGACATTACTAACTTAGTTCTAAAATGTCACCGTCCTCTTCTTTCGCTGTAAGTTAGTATGAGATGTTAATTTTCTAAGTTTAGCCTAGTTTGTGAACAAGGGAATCGGCACGATTATAAATGGTGGAAAAATTTACGGTTCCCGTGGGCTGATTAATTTAACTTTGTCGCGGCCGAAGTCGAGAGCAGAGGCTAGTAATTACATAAATAAAACTCCCAAAGTACTATCTACCTCCAAACAACTGCCTACCTACTCAGTAAGTACTTAACTTAGTTCACTCAGTTACCTAACAAACACGGCTTTGTTGTTGAAGGTTGCTAAATAAAAAGGCAAGCAGCACGCGGCGCGCCTGCGCTGTCAACGACCGGCGCTTGCGCAGAGGCCTGCGCCCTAGATTTTGTGCTATACTATAGCGAGTGGCTAATAAATGAGGCTTAAAAAGCAGCCTATTATTGACCCACTGCAGGGCATTGATCGCCATACTTGCTCAATACGGGTTGGCGATTTCAGGCTTATATTTATCACGTTTTATTCAAATGTTTTCCTTTACCGATGTCAGTGATGTCCAAGATGACCTAAGAAAGTACATATGAAATAGAAAATGTCATATTGGTACTTGCCTGTGCCCGGTTGTGAACCCATAACCTATTGAATGAAGCAGCCCTAACCACTGAGCTGTAACGACTTCTACAAATATCCTGAACATGTGCATAAAGAAATCATTTTTGTTTAAAAAGCGACAGATGACAGATCATACATATATGTACTTTGAAATCATCGTTATATGTAAAGTGACATCACATAACATCACGCCTGTAATCCCCGAAAGGTTAGGCAGAGATGTATCCATATTTACCCATATTTCGCCTGTAATATTTTCTTCTTCTTTATCGTGTGGGCAGTAAGGTCTTACGACCCCACACACCCTAGTATCACAGTTTCTAAACTGTTTAAAGGGCCTCTGACATGGTTTGAGTGGGACAGTAATAGACTAGTGTAAGTCCAGGTTTCCTCGTGATGTCTACGATAATCTGTGGAAAGTACATAAGAATTTATAAAGTCACATTGATACTTGCCCAGATTTGAACCCACAACCTCAAGCACGAGAGGCGGGCGCCTCAACCACTGGGCCATCACGACATACATCCATCATACATACATGATGAAATCGTCGTTACATGAAAGTGACATACGACAGATTAACAATTTATCACTTTCAAATACTATCAGTATTGGGTAACCGATTTTTTCACATATTTCGAAATATCTGAGTAAAAGATAAAGATGGAATTTAAGGAATTTCTTTAAGATTTGTGACAGGAAATGTCTTTGAAAGATAAGATAGGTACCTACCGTGGTTAAGTGTCGATAATATTGTTTATTTTTACTACATAAACATAACATAACATCACGCCTGTAATCCCCGAAGGGTTAGGCAGAGGTGTACAAATCAGTACACCCACATTTCGCCAGTTATGTTTTTAGTCCCATGTAATAGGGGGCGAGCCTATTGCCATCAACCGGGCACAAATCCAGACTCCGAGGCTGCTACTGAGAAATTCCTGATGGAAAAACCCAATAACACTTTGCCCGACCTGGGAATCGAACCCAAGACCTCATGCACAGCAGTCGCGCTTGCGACCACTAGACCAACGAGGCAGTCAGTCAGTTATTTTTACTAACCGACTTAAAAAAAGGAGGTTCTCAGTTTGACCCGTATGTTTGTATGTTTGTCCGTGATTATCTCGCGTTTGGCTGAACCGATTTTTGTGAGGATTTTAAATATTAACGACAAATAATATTGCACTAAAAAGTGAGAACTAAAACTTTTTCAAAAACTACAAAATAATTTTATTTATTTATTTATATATTTTTTTTTAACTTCATTTTTGGAAGTCGCTGTCGGTGGCAGTACTTAACAAGAAACAAAACTAAAGCCGCCGACTTCCAAAACTAACGTTATTTTTTGATTTTGTAGTTTTTGAAGGCGGTTTTCTATTTTTGTAAAAAAAGATTTTTCCATTAAAAATCATAAAATATGAAACTGTGGAATTTAAAACAATAATAAGAAACCTAACTATCTAAAAAAAAAACTAACTAAAAATCTCAGGGTACAGCTTATCTAATAAATAAAGGAACACATTATCAACAATTATAACGCATTCTTCAAACAAAGAAAACAAAGAATCAGGAATTAATAATAAAATATGGAATTAGAATTTATTAAAATGTTGTCGACCTCGGCGCCGGCGCAGCATATAACGATCACTGACGTGTGCATCGGAGAAATATTATTTCTATATCAATAACTAGCTTCTGCCCGCGTCTTTGTGCACGTGGAAGTTTAGTATGTATAGTTTTATGTATAAGTAAGACTCTATACTTACTTATACATAAAGCTATCATACTTTTTAACGCCTCCCCCTTTGAAACGTCATAAAATAAATGAAAATAAATTACAAGTACAAATAAACCCTTTATTCTTCTTCTTCTTTTCGAGTCGATGATAATGGACAATCCCCTTTTTTTTTGATTTTCAATTCATTGTTTAGTTTTTTAGCCTTTATTAATAAGACTAGTTTAATCGCACGCACTTTTCCAAATATGCCTACATAGGTACTTATTGTATTAATGAGTTTTTTCCTATTAAGTATTAGTTTTACTAAGCTTTATTACCCCCATAGAAAAACTAGTTCACCCCTACAGGGTTAATACCTACAGGTTCGGAATATATGGTAGAGTATAGATCACTTTATACACCTTATAAATACAATAAAAATAATCAATATACAGGTTTACATTACAATACAATTCTGGCTTCAAATTCAAAATTCGTTCCGATGGAACCATCGGAGCGCGAACGTAACGGGTCAATCAATCAATCGACGATTCAAATAATTGATTGATTGATTGATTCAACGTATCGCTTGAGAGCGACATTGGTATTTTGAAGATGGAAGTTACAGAAAGATTTTATGAACGAAGTATTTTTGATATTCCATGAAATAACATTTTTTATTAGATAGTAATACAGGTTACTTTATAGAGATAAACTACTATAACTTGACGCTCCCCTCCATATTACCATTTCAATGTGTGTGAGTGGTCGTCTTCAGTAGCAGGCTAGGATATTTGTTTGTCTACTAATCATAAATAGCCGACCGCGCAAGACGACGCACCTGTCCTTTTCATAGAGAATGTCAGTGCAGCCCAATACTAATAATAATGAGTAATTTTTGACGCCGCTAGTCGAGCAACAAATAGCTGATTTGTTTTTGTTTTCGAGAGCCGTCTCAATACGCACACATGCGTTGTGAGTCTTTTTAATACAAACACTTTCAAATGTTTTGAATTGTGGAAGGGCGCGTCATGTTACTGTAGTTTATTTCTAACCTAGCTAGGACGCCAGGGCCTTTCATGAATTTGTTTTTTTTTTTTAACTATTTGTTGTAACTGAAACAGACTACGACACTTTTGAAATAAATAGATTATTAATTAGTTAATTTTTACTTGTTTTCCCTATTTATAATTCGTTCGCGTCACAGATGATATATTTATCTTACACAATAGGCCAGAAATACATGGCCATGAATAATTTATTAATTTTTTTTTTGCCATATTTTATTTATACGATTTACAAAAATATTGACAAACCTATTCTATCTTCCAGAAGGATAAAAACAGATACTTTTGAAGACAACAAGACATTCAGCACTGAAATCAAGAAATCTGAAAAGTTTTTACTATTGCGTTTATCGATTTAATAATAATTTAATACATAAATAATAATCGATTCGTTTCATCTCGTTATGGACATATTGAAATGTGTTTATTGGACAATAAAAATCAAGGAAAAACGTTACTGCACACGTTGTTCCTAACTAGCCTTTCGCTGTGACTTCGCATGCATTTTTATAATAGAAGGTGAAGTGTATATGAAATGAAAAAAAAAAAAGAATCGATAAAGAACATTTTTATTGAGAGACGTAAAACTATAAGTACTAACTACACAATATAACTCAGATTATTTTTTATAGGTATCGTAGAAGTGTAAAAAAGAAAATTATAACTAAATAGAAATAATAAATTGTAAATAACGAAGCTGAAAGTTATATATTCTTCTTATAATTGCGATAATGTCTTTGTTCCAGACCAGGGGTCGGCAACTTTTTGAGAAATTATATTTTTTCTTACTCCTTCGCTATTCTTTTCTGATTAATTTCGTTACGGGACCCAAGACAGTCAATCGTTTCTCTGGGACTCGTCGAGCTTCATTGCCTCGGCGCTTTTCTGGTGGCCTCCACTGTTGATTCTGGCTTTCAGGAGTTGCAGTGGGTGGGAACAGTGTGGCGGGCTTGTCCCAAAAAACCCAATAGCGCTTTGCCCGACTTGGGAATCGAAGCCAAGACTCATGCTCAGCAGTCGTGCTTTGCGACCAGTAGACCAACGAGCCACCGTCTATTAATTTAAATAGTTTTTATCAATAAACCTATACAAACAAGCCTTTAACATTCCTACGACTCCAACATGTCTCTAAAGATTGAAATCTATGATTGATATGCCAAACTAATTAACAATCAACAGTGATTGCTAGCCCTACCCACATTAGCAGCAATGCGTCACCCGCGACCTCTAGCGGGACGTGAGAGAAAACTGCGTGTTGCCATTATCTTGCACTCAATGTTACGGTATATTGAATATGTGTATTGGTATTGACATTGTTAGAGGTAGTGTATTGAGCTATACCTTTGTAAGATGGTGTGAATTGAACATATTGTTTAGCTCATAACTATCTATAAAAGCGAAAGGTCACTTACTCATTACGAAATATCGAAAACCGCTTGACGTTTAAAGATGATATTTGGTAGGGAGGTGGTTTATAGTCAGTAGATGTGCGCTAAGAAAGTTATTTTTTTAATTCACCCCTAAGAAAGGGGGTCCAAAAATTATATGGAAAAACATAGGAGTAAGTTACGCGAATTTAATGTAAGGGAGGCCGCGGCAAAAGCTAATATAATTTAAGCATTTTTTTAGCCATTTTTGATTATTGGTTTTTCTATACTAATATAATAAAGCTAAAGAAACTTTTTGTTTAAACGCACTAATCTCTGGAAATAACTGTCGGATTAGAAAAAATATTTTTGTGTATGATAGCTAGTTTATGAGGAATAGTATAAGCTATATAAAATCACGATACGACGATGCATTTAGTAAAGACCTGCTATTCTAATATTACAAACAGACACTTCAATATTTATTTATTTGTAAAGAAATAAAACTTCATTTATCAACACAAAACAGCTTAAAAATAACGCGCAATTTATGAAAAGTTACAACACACCTACTCGTGACAACGCAGTTCCAATAAGTACCTAATATTTATGATATTTTAGCATAAAGATGCGAAACAGCCAGTCACTTATACTTAGTAACTCAACGCTAAAATATTTCGAAGTGTTTTCACTAATGATGAAAAAAAATACAAGAGAATAATTTGTCAAAATTGTTTATCAGTCTTGTTAGGGGTACTGGAGTACCTAAGGAATTTGTTTATATCTTCAGATAACTTTTGACAGACAAACAAATATGGCGGTTTGACAGCTTTTGTAAAGATAATATGTCAAATTGACATAATTATTTCTTTTCAGATAAAAAACCAGCTTTTATTTCGGTTTTCATCTCAATTTTAGCCATGGAAGTGTTGTTAGTAACAAGACGATGTTAATTCTGTGAAAAAAAAAATGCCTTTAATCACATGAAGAAAATTGATTCTCTTGAAGGTAGACTCGGGCACTTTTCAATTTTCAAGGAATTTCAGTGGTCAGTTAGTCTGCAAGTTGAAGCTAGATTTCCGTTTCAAGACGTAGGCAGGTCTCTATTGAGAAGAACGACTAAGAATAAATTTGGGACAAGCCCGCCACACTTTTCCCACCCACTGTAACTCCTGAAAGCCAGAATCAACAGTGGAGGCCACCAGTTTTTATCCTACCTGTGGACATTCTTAGTCCACAGGTAGGATAAAAACTAACTATCTATATGCTAAATATCTGCTTAGTACCACAAGCTCGCTTGCTTATCTAGACAAATGTACGGTTACCTAAATCATTGTTTCCACTTTGATTAAATCTATCAATAAATTCACAAATGTTCAATTTACCTAACTCAAAACTCGACAAACAACGACTGATTGTGCTTAATTCACGACCATGAAGCTGTGCTCACTTCAATGGAGTGATGCAACTGATGACGTAACTAGCGCTGAATTAACACCTTCACCGAGTTGAGTACAGGTCAGTCTTGGACTGTATTTTGTATGGCTTGGTGTGAAGACCCGCAGAAGTCTTTAGGCGCTGTGGCTGAGTGATCGGCCGCTATGTTGCGTGTCTAGGGTACAATGCTGGGTGAATAAAAAAATTGTGAAGCCTACAGGTACTTGTTCCGGGTTTGGTTGTTTGTGTGTGTGAGTTTGTATGTGTGTAAAAGCAAATACGACATAAGAGACGTTCTGAAAGTAAGAAGCATATGATAAAAAATAACTTGCAAAAAAAACTTTTATTACTTTTATATTTAGTACGGACAGCGACAAAAACCGATTAACACTTCAGATTTTGAAATTGAATAAAAATAAAATAAATTAATGTTTTTATTAATTTTAGTTAAATTAAAATTGATTTAACTGAAATACTAATTATTAGATTGTAATATTGTTTCGAGTTTATAAAGTCATGTTCCTAAAAAAAAAATACACGATGGTTCAATTTATTTGTCCGGAAGTGTACCGTCTATAGATCCAAAACTCTTGATATTTTATAATGTAAGTACTAAATTGGCACAGCTGTTCGACCCACAATAACGTATTTTTTCTTACTATTTTTTTTTTGCTTTTTTGTTATTATTATTGCTGTGTGCGTAACTGCATACCTATTTGTTCTCTCCCCAAATTATTGACAAATCAAAAGGTACCTCTTAATATCCATCTTAGATACATTCTTTTCTCATTCAGTAAAACCGTCCGCCATAACCTTACCCTTGCGTACAATAATACTAGCTTAAAATACAAGTTTACAAGCAACAACCTGTGTAATCGACTGAGCTAGTCTCCACCAACATTGTCCACTAGTCGCCCTCCAACCAAGGCTAGTTCGACCGGTCACATTCCTTTTGAATCGCGCATTTTGTTTTTTACACAGCCTACATGCTTACGGTACTTGGGGTTAGCAGTGCTACTGCTTGCACTGATTAGGTTAGCCTGTGTCCTGGTGCGAATGAGGTTTTATATGGAGAAATTAGTTATCCGATTTTTTTTTAAGTTTCCTGTAATTTAAAACGTTCGAATTGTAATCTTATCTCAACGATGGAAAATGTCAAAACTTGACAAAAAAAATGGTAAATTATTTACTTAAGACTTTTTTGGCTGGCAGATTGAGGCTGAGATTAAAACAAGAACGTTATTAAAATCCAAACCTCACACTAACTCCAATTTCAAGACAAACCGTTTTTTATTTATCAATCTCTTTTCTAGGCCCAAATACACAAATCTTATATACAAGTAGTAAACAAATAACTAGTCTTAAACGCAAGCTTATAAACGCACCTGAGCTTGAACATAAACATAGACCAGCTAACATATCAATAGTTGTGACCTTGCCAGCTTTCGCCACCAGAGGTCAGCACTGGCGAAAGGCAGCAAATTGCTAGTTTAGAACTTTATGCATTTCTCTAGGTTGTTGATTGTGCCTATGTAGATTTACATAGAAAAAGGTTAATTTATGGTAGTTGAGTAGTACTTAAGTATTAGATTAATAAAAGCTTAAGATGTATTTATGTATCTATCTAAACGTACACTTGCACTGCAAATGACTACATACATTTGCGCTAAACTAATTTAAAACATCGTTCCATTTCAGTCAGTCGTTTGATGTTGATAGAGACAGAATGATGTTTTAAACGTGTTTAGTGCTAAATGTATTTTGTGATTTTTGGTGCAAGTGGTACCTAATTTATTAATTCTGTTATTTACCTATTTTTTATGATTATTTCTTTAATTACCTAGAATTAGGTTTATTATTTAACTTGTAAATTATAGATTACTAGTGGGTACACCTCTGCCTAACCCTTCGGGGATTACAGGCGTGATGTTATGTATCTGTTGTAAATTATTTACCTAATTTGAAAATAAGCACCTACTTATATATTTAACCCCAAATTTTGAAAAGAAAAAAGAAAATATGATATTGCCTTGTAAATCTACTCTACCTACTGTTTCAATATCTCAGTGAGTTTAGATAAAGTGAGCTTTTAGGTGAGCTGTCAATCCCTATCATCAATGGCATGATAGCTAAACTGACGTGAAGAAATACCAGACTTACAAAACATTACATTCAATTTGTTGGAAAAGTAACTTTTTAATATGGACTTGCTTAAATTACCAAGAAAACAAAAAACAAAAGGCGTTTATCAATAATTCAGCTTGCATTTTATTCCTCAACAACAATTGCAACAATGAGCAAGGTAATCAGTACAGTCAAGGACACAAAAATAACACGGACTTCACTCAAAATCGTTGCAACCCGAATCGCACTTGATACAGATTACGCAACCGCTTATATCGATTTTCCGGAAGAATCGATTCTCTGTAATTGGCGACTCGATACCGTAAGTCGGCCAAGTGCTTGACAAATCGGGCGATGAGACCGTTCTGTTTGGTTACTGAGCATTTTGAAGCGGACGAAGAATTTTGCAGAAGAATTTTAAGAATCTACAAAGTACCAACTCAGATATATACAGGTTGTCTTTTAGTTTACTAGGCAACTTTCTGGGGGTTAAAGTACACATGAATACGAGCAACTTTTAGTATGAGACCAACCCTGAAATATGAAAAGAAACAGCTGTTCCGTACAGTTTTAAATCAGCCTGTTTGATGTCTTTGAATAAATTTGATGTTTTGTTTTTGCTTCAAAACTTTTTAAAGATTATACTAATAAAGTGATTATGAAGTTTAAAATGTTGTTGGGTTGTTATTAGTACAACAACAACAAGTTACAACTGTCTGTGTGCAATATATTGTCTTCTATCTAAATATGTATATAAAAGGCGCACTCACTCATCATAAAATATCGTAAACTACTTGACGCATAAAGATATTTGGCAGGGAGGTAGTTTATAGTTAGTAGACGTCCGCTAAGTAAAGATTTTCCAAGACTCACCCCCTAAAGGAATAAAATAGCTGTTCGACATTTACGCGGAGGAATTTGCGGGGAAAAGCTTGTAATGCATATAAGATATTATTCTATACAAAAAATTGATAGGAAAATTCTATCCTTACGTGCACTTTACATTGTATACAAATATACTCGTAGCTATAGGTACCTACATACATACTCTCTCATGTTCAAATCTGCATACAATTTGAAACAGGTAAAAGGAAGATCGTGTACAATGACGTCACGATGAGCTCATGGCAATCAAGTTGATAGTCTGACACTAGCAAGCAAACATAGCATTTAAATAAAGAACTACTTTTTTATCTGTGGTCTTTGATCGTTTTTCTAGCGGTCATAAGACATAGGTATTATTAGTACATACTACCTCCTTGTTATAAAATGGTTTGAATACAAAAATTCTTACCACAATTGTTTTTTTCTACTATTTGCGACTTGCGATTTTTCCACTCGTCTCACGTTACGTTTTTGATTCCTGCTGTGCTTAAATGAGTTATAGCGTTATGTTACTTAGCCTATACTATTCCTTATGAATCTGGTTTTCATACATAAAAAGATTTTTCCAATCCGACTAGTAGTTTTAGAGATTAGCGCTTTTAAACAAAGTAAAAAAATATCTTCATATTTATTATATTAGTATACGTTATAGCCGTATCATAGAAACAAGAAAAAAGTCAGTAGCATGGGACATGGTGAGGCAGACTGGGGCACTTGCCCCACCCTGACTGGCTCATGGGTGATTTGTTGCTGCTTTCAAAAGGTAGTTTCATGTAGAATCAAAGGCAAGAAAATGTATTTAAAATGTATATAATTACACTGTTTTACAATCCAGAAATTATACCATAGTTTTGTACATTTAAATACGTTATATTACTATTATTAACTTGTATATGTCAGTTTCGCCTCACCCAAAATCAAAACTTGGCTACGCTGATGGTCAGTAGTTAGTCAAATGCAACATAAACAGTACGATTAAATTGTAACACAATACTATTAATAAAAGTTTAAAGTAAACTCTTAATTAACAGAGTCGCACGTATATACTAGTAATGTAATTAACTAGGTGCATAATGATATATATTCTCACGCCTCTTGACTTCTAACTGTGCAAAAAGTGGATTGTTTACTATCTTCTATGGATTTATGAGTTAACATTTTAAAGTAAACTATGTTGGAAAAAGTACAGAGATTTTTTTACAGGATGTTTTTTAATAGATTGTAAAACACATGGTACCTGCTGTAGTAATATAGTATAATAGTAGTTGTAGACTATTTTTTAAATTAGGTTCGACTTTATATTCATATAAAATAAATAAAAATAGTTTATTTACACAAAATACCTTTGTTTACATTGTTATACATGTTTACGTTTATAATTATTAAGTTGATGTATATTAAATTGTAATTAGCTTGTTTAATGTTATTTACAACCGAACTATTGTATAAATAAATAATAAATAATAATAATAAAATCTTTATTTCAGACCATGTCCATAAAAAGAGAAAGGTTATAAAATTTGTGCACGTATAAATGATTTCAGGATATTTGAGTCCTGTTTATCTGCAATGACCTGTAGGATGCTGTTAGTGCTACCCCGAATTCTACTTAACAGGGAAGCGAGCCGCTTACGCATGATGGAATGAAAGCCGTCTACCCCGGCCTCCGCAAACATACCAGACGCACTGCAAAACCGTGGCAACCCTAACAACATCCTAAATCCATTGTTATATTGGACACGTAGGGCACTGAGCGGCCTCTGCGTATACTTGAACCACAGGCTGCACGTGTAGAAAGTCTGACAGTAGGCTCTAAATAGTGTGACCTTAACTTGATCACTACAACGAACAAACCTGAGGGCCAGCATATTGCTTCTGACCGCCAATGCCCTACGTTCCCTTTCTATGTCAACTCCAAGACCAAATGTAAGTTTTTCTAAAATTATTAAAATAAAATAAATAAAGTAAATGTACAAAACTATTGCAAAACACACCGATCTATTTTGATTTTGTTTGAAAAGAGTAAGTATGGAGTTTGTTGCCCATAGCAGTTTATACGGAACTATAGCTTTTGAAAAGGGCAACTAGATTCAATTGCTTAGCCCAGCAGTGACAGTGCGACAGAGTAGAATATAGAAAAAAATATATATAGAGTAATATACGATATAAAGTGTTATTTAATGGTGTGTGAAATAAATGATTTGACTTCAACTTTGAGTACGCTGCAGTAAATTTAATTTGGCAAAATGGGCTATTATAGACCCTTCAGACACCCAGTGCGACTGCGGGGCTCCTGTTCAGACTATTTCCCATATTATGAAGTGTCCCAATTGTCCGTTCACTTGCACCCTTAACGACCTGTGAACTGACGCGGCAGTAAACGTAGCGATGTACTGGGCCCAAATAGTTTTATTATTATGGATGTATCATCAATACGAAAAGAAGAAGAAGAACTTTAAATATACACCGTGTATAAAAAAACCGCCCAAAAATATAACTTCAATAATCTTCAATGCACAACAACAAAATACAAAACATTATGAATAGTGACATCAACCATGACCCGAAACAGGTTTAAATAATCCATTTTGAGCTTAAATTCCGACACCCGATCTTCAAAATATTCAAACCAAAAAACCAGTAACAAAAAATGAACAAGTATTAAAATTCCTCGAGGCGGCACGCGATCGGGGATCGAACCTGTACCATTATTGCGCCGGACAAGAGCACGCCCACTTGTCGTAAAAAGGTGACCCAAAAAGTATGAGTGAGTGAGAAGTTTTGTTATTAGGTACGCAGGTTCAATTTTTCTTATGACGAGCTGTCTTTTGCCGGTGACTTTGTCTGAGTGAATCTCGGTTATCGCGGATTAAAAATAGCCTTTCTTGGGGTTCAGTTCAGCTTAGTCTGTACCAAAGTTCATCAAAATCGGTTCAGTAGTTTAGCTGTAAGCGTCGTAATCAAATAAGTTAGTAAAAAGACACAATCACTTTTGTTTTTTATTAAGTATGAAGTTTTGTGTGGGCGAATAATAAAATTTTACCTTGAAGATTACAAAGGGTCAGGGCCTAGAGATCAAGTTACATACATAACATCACGCCTGTAATCCCCGAAGGGTTAGGCAGAGGTGTACCCATTAGTACACCCACATTTCGCCAGTTATGTTTTTAGTCCCATGTAATAGAGGGCGAGCCTATTGCCATCAACCGGGCACAAATCCAGACTTCGAGGTTGCTACTGAGAAATTCCTGATGGAAAAACCCAATAACACTTTGCCCGACCTGGGAATCGAACCCAAGACCTCATGCACAGCAGTCGCGCTTGCGACCACTAGACCAACGAGGCAGTCAAGTTTAAGTTTCCATCAAGTTTTCATTTTTTATTACGGATTTTTTAGTTTAAAAAGGGAGTGTTATTTTATCATTCCACGGCGAGTGAAAACGTATTACTAAGCCTCTCTGTCCGTCCGTCTGTCAGCGGGCTGTGTATTATAAACAGTAATAGGTAAATTATCACAGATTGTGTGTTTCTATGGCCGGTATAACACCAACAAATAATTAAAAATAAAGGTTATCCATACGAAAAACTTGTGTGGAGAAGCTTGTACTTTTAAAATTGTGCGGTGGTAAGGAACCTTTCGTATGTGATCTGACTCATTTGACCAGATTTTTTGAACAACTCTCTCAATATGAATATGATAGAACAACATGCAATGACACACAAACAGTAAAACCTTCAATATTATGTAGAACAACCACGTAATACATAAGTTTATGTAATTGTATATGTACTAGTTTTTTGGTTTGAAAAATACTTGAAATCTTGGTCTAAGTTATGCAGGTCGGATGCGGAAGAATCGGGTAGTATGAAATATCGGAGAAGGCTGTAGCTAGATGGAGGCATCTTACAGTTTTGGTCTAGTAATTAGGAAGAAAGAAAGAAAAACGCGAAAGTGGTGCTCATAATTAAAAAAAAAATATTGTAAGACAAGTTGGAATTGAATCTGACAAAGTAAGAACAATTAAATACCGTCGTAGACGGAAATATGTGCCACAACCGTGCGAAACGGCTGACGCTGAGCATAATGTCGTGGCCTGTGCAAGGAAACACGGCGCTGGTTTTCAGTGTAAGCAGGCGGCGTGTCGCTGTCTTGAATTATTAGTAAAACATAATTCATTTTTAATTAGGAATTCTTGTAATTAATAAGAAAGCTGACAGTCATATATCATGAAAGTTGTGTCATCCGTCCGGGATTTCCTGGATTTGACTAAGTTTAGAGGACGTCCGGAGGTCGTCCGGTTTAAAGTGTCCGTTGATACTTTTTGTCTCAGGGAATTTTTTATTAATTGAAAGGTTAAGCAATAACAAATATTAAGATTTATTTTTATACCGCTTTAAAATCTATTGCGTAGTATAAACGATCTAAGCGTACACATGGCGGGAAGCGACTTTATTTTATACTATGGAAAGATAGTAAAGATGGTATCAAATACTCAATTTGTTCCCTATTCTACCGCATGTCAAACTATACTAGTGACTGCTTAATTGAGGCCTGGATTGCTAACACTGCTCTTGTACCACTGTGACGTCACATATTGTTAGCATTTTCTGGTGCAAATTTCGCCACTTGTGTATCACGCTACGAGCGCCCACCGCCCGCACTTCCCCGCGCCCCTGTACCCGCAGGCGAGCACTTAATTAAGCGATTTAGCTTAAGATCTAATATATCGTTACGGTGGTATCCTTATAGGGCAAGTAGTATTCAAACGGTATCAAGACCCACGCCATAGAGTAAAGTACCGGTGTGTTTGTCTGCAAGGTCAGAAGGCAGTTGGTCGCGTGAAATATTGATGTGTATCTGTGGTCGCTGTCTATGGCTAGATTGGAAGGTTGATTAAGGGTCTCAGCACACATATGGGATCGGAAAGGGATCGTAACCGTAACGCCTTTTGCCTCGCTGTCAACCAGGCGTCAACCTACCGTATGCACGTAACGAAAGCGTATCAGCAGCGCCTGTACGTCAACTCGGCTACGGCTAGGCGACACCACGCTTACGCCTCGCCGCCCCCTGGCTGACCTGGTTGGCACCAGATCAGTTTTAATCCAAACGTTAAGTGTAGCGCACGGTTATGTCTTGGTTTACAATACGTGAGTTGGCTATCATAGCCATAGCACTTGATGAAGAGGAAAAAGAAAATAGCAAGAAAAAAAGAAAAAGATATTGGGTACACAGTTGAGAGATGTGAGCTCGGGTCCGGAGAGACGTAAGCGCGGGGACGGGGAAACGTAAGCGCGGGGACGATGAGCCGTAAGCGCGGGAATTCAAGTTCGGAGCCTGTTCCGAGGCGAGGCGATTACGTTATTATTCCGATTAGTGTGCGTTGCAGTAGGGAGTTTAATACAAACCATTCTGAACGGCTCGAGGCGATACGGTGACGATCCCTTTCCGATCCCATATGTGTGCTGAGACCTTAATCCTTCTTGGGTTAGGATGATCATAGTGTATGGGTCACAGTGGCCCATCTCAATGGAGACCAGTATGAATTTGTGCCCGGTTGATGGCAATAGGCTCGCCCCCTATTACACAGGACTTAAATATAACTGGCGAAATGTCGGTGTACTAATGGGTACATCGCTGTCTAACCCTTCGGGGATTACAAGCGTCATGTTGTGTTATAACACTCGACCTAGGAATCAAACCCAGAAATCCACGCTTAGCAATCGAGACTAACGAAGCTTTCTTTTTAAGAACTTTCAAAACAATAAAGTGTGATTAAAACAGTCATAACTTGCATTTTCTTACCAGAGACAAGTGAAATTCGCAAACCAAAGACAATTTCATACAAAACAGGATTCGTGGCGAGGTCAAGAATGCAATGAAACGTTTCTTAGAAAGTACATACATAATACATGGAGCAATTGTTTTCACTCCATCGAGCGCATGTTAATGTTTTTAGTAAAAGTGATTTTAGATTGGTAGCCTCGAGTTGTGTGTGGTGGATATGTTCCCGTTTTTATCCTTATGGGTGCTTATCTATACTAATATTCTAGTATTTTAATACTAACATTAACTCATTGGTCTAGTGGTCGCAAAGCGCGACTGCTGAGCATGAGGTCTTAGGTTCGATTCCCGAGTCGGGCAAAGTGTTATTGGGTTTTTCCATTCGGAATTTCTCAATAGCAGCCTCGGAGTCTGGATTTGTGCCCGGTTGATGGCAATAGGCTCGCCCCCTATTACGTGGGACTAAAAACATAACTGGCGAAATGTGGGTGTACTGATGGGTACACCTCTGCCTAACCCTTCGGGGATTACAGGCGTGATGATATGTTATGTTATGTTAATTAAAATCAGAACACTAACACAATCCTTAAAAAAAAACACTATAACACACACGCCATCTCACAAATACAAACATCATACAAAACAAATGACGACAAGTGATTATTATTTTTAATTACCGGCAAAGGCCACGATGACATACAGCCACAACAGATTATAACGAATAGATTAATGCTACGTATCAAGATAAGCAAAGAGGTTAGTTCCAACGACGTACATTTATCTAGATTTGCACGGTTTACTTCATGTTATTATTAGTACTAAATAACTGCTTATCTCTTCCTGGCGTTCATAAAATATACGATTTTAATATTATTATGTAGTCAGATTGTTATTTTAATATAGTTGTCACATTTTGACATAGATCTTTGTGTGGTTTTGAAATGGTTTTATCAAGTTTGTGAATTATATTAATGTACTTATGTTTGTAATTTAAAAAATAACAGGTTTTTACAAAATTATGTTGTATAAATTTTAAACGGTACTTACAATCCTAATATATATATAAATTACGCGTCACGTTGTTTGTCCGGGATGGACTCATAAACCACTTAACCGATTTTAATGAAAATTGCACCGTGTGCAGTTTGATCCAACTTGAAAGATAGGATAGTTTTTATCTCAATTATTGGTCTTAATATTTTTTTATTGCAACGCGTGGGCCGGTCAGGTAGTAAATATATTTTTAAATTTTTGTTTGTAAGTCTGTCCGTTTGTTCCGGTTTATATTCAAAACAGCTGGCCCGATTCTGACCGAACTATACGGTGAAATTTTAAATTATATTTTTCTGTCTCCTCCGCTATTCTTTTCTGATTAATTTCGTTGCGGGGTCCAAGACAGTTGAATCGTTTCTCCGGGAGTCGTCGAACTTCATTACCTCGGCGTTTTACTAGTGGTCGCAACAGTTAATTCTGGCTTTCAGGAGTTGCAGTAGCGAGGAAAAATGTGAGATAATGTCGTGCTTTTTCAATTAAAATAAAATACGTATATAAAGACAAAATATACCTTATTTTCATAACATTAAGCAACAAATAATTTTATACAATATTCACATCACGACGTTCTGATTCTATTC
Source organism: Hoplodrina ambigua (assembly GCA_949774945.1). Lineage (NCBI taxonomy): Eukaryota > Metazoa > Arthropoda > Insecta > Lepidoptera > Noctuidae > Hoplodrina > Hoplodrina ambigua. Next base: position 1,460,062 of record OX458984.1, read on the forward strand.
ATGTCTCAATCTAGCTGACTCGCATACCAAACAATTTTACACTCTAACAGAATTAAAATAGAATGTTTTATCAATTCAATTAATATTTATGGAAGGAAATTATATCTTCAGGAAGAAAGAGTTTATTCAAATCTAATCACTTTCATGAATAAAAGGAAATGTTTAATGAAAATTTAAGAACGTTACTTCCTAATTATGTACATATGCCTATGTAAAGTGTACTTTAATGAGTATTATGTGATAGAAGAAAATAGGAAAGAGTAATAATAATAAAATATTTGTATTCTGTTAGAATAATACGTTCTTTCTTCTTTATCGTGTGGGCAATAAGGTCTTACGACCCCACACACCCTAGTGTCAGAGTTTCTAAACCGCCTCAAGGGTCTCTGACATGGTTTGAGTGGAACAGTAAGTCCCAGGTTTCCTCACGATGTTTTCCATCACCGATGCCAATGATGTCACAACCTCATGCATGAGAGGCGGGCGCCTTAACCACTGAGCAATCACGACAGTAATAATATTAAGTTTGAATACGGGTTGTCTTATAGTTTAACAGAGCGCTTTGCTACAACTAGACCAACGAGTGTCTCGTTGGTCTAGTTGTAGCAAAGCGCGACTGCTGTGTACGAGGTTTTGGGTTTGATTCTCAAGTTTTCCAGAGTTCTCAAAATGTCATATTTAGAAAAAGATAATTGAAAATCTGTTTTTATGGAAAACATAAAATCGGCCGAATTTTGCTGTAACACGATTTTTCAAAAATATATACTAAAAACTTTTTAGACCTAAGTATCCTGCTTGTATAGAAAGTTTCATAAAAATGGGTTCATTAATTTCTAAAAATAAGGACTCGAAAGTATGTATGAATTGCCGTACGGCGTAAACGCTTAGGAATAAAATACAAAATCATTGTGTAAATTATCCTAAACTATTATGAAAATGACATGACAGCTGATGACATAACGTCAAAAAATAAATGTATGAAAGTTTTTTTAGTACAAAGAGGTCACATATAATGTTGACACATGAATTTCACGAATCATAAACAAGTTTCATTGTATTTTTAATGCCGTTTATAGCCTTTTTAGAAACGTCATCGTAAAGGAAGAAAACGTATTAACTGATTTTTATTATAAAAAAACTTCATTTCGTATTTCTTCTTTGTATCAAGATAATTGTTCATTTATTTTAATTCAGATCTAAAATTTAATACAATACAAATCTTAGAAATTATTAAAAATTATTATAACATATCTTATAAGCCCTCCTTTTTATATTTATGTAAAATAATATGATTATAATAAGTAAAACCTCTATTAGCGCGTCTTAACAGTAAAACCGATTCGAATATACGTTCATCTCGCCATACAAGCACGCCGGTTACGAGTACTCCGCACCTGACCTTTCTGAAGAACCTCACCAATAAGGTCAGTGTTGGTCTTCCTAGGGCGACCCCTCCCTGCGTTGCCACTCACCTCTGCCATATAAATACCTTTTGTTAATAAATTGTCTTTAACTTATCCTCTATATCAATTGTTAGTTTTCTTAAAAAACTGAAGGTCATAGGTTTTTCAAGGTGCATGAAAGTATTTAGATACCGGAAAATTACGGACATTTTGTAGGTAATAACAGTTTGTATAGACATAAAACAGCGCTAATCGCTTTAGATAAAGAAATCTGTTTACATATTGTTATCAGCTGATTCATTAACTTTGTACCATGAATTTTAATCTTCACAAGGTAATGTTTGATCTTCACAGTAATTAAAGTCAAAGTCAATTCATTTATTTTACAATACAATACAATAAGAATCCTTGTACAAATATCCCCCTGTCCTTTTAATAATCTAATTTTATTCGTGTTTTTTTTAATTCAAGGAATTCATTTTTTAACTAACTAAATATGTGGCTAAAACGTACAATTTTTTTTTTACAATTGTATCAGACAAGGAGGTTAGACATGACGACTACAAAAAAGACAATAGATACACAAAAAAAAGTGAAAATAAAATAACCGTGTTTTTTTTGTATTTTTTTTTATGTAGCGTTAAATATTAAAAAAAAAAACTCATTATATATTTGTAAATATTATACGGTAATACGGAACCCTTCTAATGCGAGTCCGACTCGCACTTGTTCCGTTTATTATCACCATTCTCAGTAACAGGTGTGCGGTTAACTTTGATAGTAAATCGCAGTTTATTTGTAAGATTGTATGTTGCGAATTTAGGTTAAGTTTTAACTTGGGTTTATTTCGTAAGAACAGTTATAGATTTGTATTTTGATAAGAGTTAGTGTTTGCAAAATGGACCTTACTGTACCTAGATTGACGATATAATCTTGTGCTTTCTTAAGGAGATACTAGTAATCTAACACCTACTATATACAAAATACTAATATCAAAGTCGAAATTAAAAAAAATAAATACGATTATTAAAAGGTACATTTAAAAGTCACTTACAAAAAAAAAAAAAATACTAATCTTGTTTCCCCTTCCAAAAAGTAGTTTCGTTTGGAGAAGAATGGGCGAATGAGCTAATTTCTAGAATATAAAATGAAGGAATATTGATTTTATTTTAGAAGATATTAAATAATAGAATGGAATAAATATTTATTTGCTCAGAAGGTCATAAAATGAGTTGTTACAATATGTATATGAATACTTGTACAAATGACCTCCCTCTCCATGTGTTAGGTAATATAATTTTCTTAGTTTAAAAGTGACAAAGAATACAATTTTGTCTAAATAAATAATTAAAACTTTAATTATAATTTATAACTATTGTATTAGATAAGCAGGTTAAACAAAAAAAAATACAAGACATCGTAATAAATTAAAACGCAAATGTCTTTTTCTTTTAATACTTATTTATATTTTTCAACGTAATTAAACGTATCACCAAGATTGAAAACCGTAAAAAAAAAACAACTAACAATAAAACATTTCATTTGAACGCGACATAAAGAACTTTAATTTGACAGCTGTCAAATAGCGCGCCAAAACACGCGTCGTCAGGAAATGAAAGTAGAGTTTTGCGTGTAAAAACTATTTGCTTGATACTCTTTGGCCGGTCAGCTTTCACGAATTTATGTTTCACACGTTTTCGAACGTTGGTAACTGTGTATTTGTAATACGTTGTGATATAATAATAAATCGTGTGGGAACTGTTTGGTTGTTAGACCTTTTTTTTGTTCAATTACATATTATTGTCAACATGTGTGCTTCAAGAAATATTTTTATACTTTGCTCTCCATTTTTTAAGGCTTGTAATTTTCCAAAGTTTTACCCGCGTTACGTCTTTCATTACTGCCCTGCTCTCGTAGGTCGTAGCGTGATGTTATACGGCGCAACCCTTTATCGATAAACGAGCTGTATAACACCAAAAGTTTTATTCAAATTGGACAAGTCTTTCTAAAGTTTTGCGCTTAGCAACACTGGCTAAATAGCCGCATATTTGCTAGATTATTGTTTAGGTACTTAGAACAGTTTCTGTAATTTTAATTTTCTTATTACGGGAACGTAGCAGTAGTCAAAAATGTAACTTAACGCGGATAAACTCACGGGGTATTGTTAGTTTATCTTTATTACAAAGTTTTATTTAGCTTGCACTGTTCGTATGTAAGTCATTTCAAAATTTGCAAATCATTATTAGACTATTTGCTGGTATCCAATTGAGCTGAAATTTTGCATAAACCTTAAGTTCTGATGACAATACAATGTCCAAAACCCAATATAATAATTTTAAATTAAAGCTTTATCATCCGTTTCCCAACTATATTGGGGTCGGCTTCCGGATACCGGTATTTAACATGGAACGACTGCCTATCTGACCTTCACAACCCAGTAACTGGGTAATACGATACCCCTTCGTAAGACTGGTTGTCAGACTTTCGAGCTTCTGACCCGTAACGACTGTCAAAGATCCACGTATGACAGCTGGGACTAACAGCTTCCCGTGCTTTCCAAGGCACGGAAAAATGTCAAATTTAAATTAAAGCTTGTTTTTAAAAATATTTTTTTAATTACTTTACATTCTCAATATGTCAGCAACTCTAAAATGACGCAGATCTTGATTCTGACATAATATATTAATTCAATAGGCTTTCTATTTCAAAATGCATAACTTAAAAATAATAAAAAAAAATCGTAAACTTGTAGATATACAAAGAGAAAAGTCGCACCCTCATACGTAAGAGATGAAAGCCTATGAAGCTAAATGAATCATGTTCAATCTTGATGCTTGCATGTTGTTCAGTCAACAGCAAAAACAAGTATACACTAACCAAAATTCAAAAGCGATTTTCTTGTGAAATAATGGTTGTAACTTTAATATAAGACGTATTTCATAGTAGTATTGAATTCAAAATACTATATTCCTAAAAGTATTAAATTTCAATTAATATATTCGAAGAAATTTGCTTCGTAATAATGCTAAGTGCATATTTCTTTTTGCTCGTGACTCAAGACTACGTAATTATTACAGGGTGTTTGGTGCATCGTTGGCTAAATCGAATTGTCCGATACGAGAGATCATTAGCTATCATTTCCCGCCCAATAAATCATTCTTTGTCACACTGGTTTTCTTATTACGAAAACTTTACAAGTTATTAAAAAATTATTCAGTAGCGACCTCGGTGTCTGGATTAGTGCCCGGTTAATGGCAATAGGCTTCCCCCTTATTATATGGGACTGAAACATAACTGGCGAAATGTGGGTGTATTAATAAGTACACCTCTGCCTAACCCTTCGGGATTACAGGCGTGATATTTATGTTAAGAAAAGGTGACAGCTCGCGGGCGGTGCGCTTGCAGTTTCCAGTGGAATTTTTGAAGGCAATTCCGACTAGGCTGTTACTAAGTCGAAGTCATGCTGTCATTATAAACGATGACCATATTGACCACTACCCGCCTTCATACAACAAATAATTGTCTGCGTCACCAGTATAGCACTAATTAAATAGACAAATAAGTATTTATATTAGGCACAATGTCAATATTTGTGCCAATGTGGCTTATTCAATTATTTTCCAAGTATATCCTAGACGTCACTGACATGTGTGAAGGAAAACATCGTGAGGAAACTTGGACTTAAATATAAATAAATAAATAAATAAATATCTTGGGACAACTCACACACGGCTATCTGATCCCAAGCTAAGCAGAGCTTGTGTTATGGTTACCAGACAACTGATATACATACTTATATACTTATATAACTTATAACTTTTGCCTCGTTGGTCTAGTGACTGCCTCGTTGGTCTAGTGGTCGCAAGCGCGACTGCTGTGCATGAGGTCTTGGGTTCGATTCCCAGGTCGGGCAAAGTGTTATTGGGTTTTTCCATCAGGAATTTCTCAGTAGCAGCCTCGGAGTCTGGATTTGCGCCCGGTTGATGGCAATAGGCTCGCCCCCTATTACATGGGACTAAAAACATAACTGGCGAAATGTGGATGTACTAATGGGTACACTTCTGCCTAACCCTTCGGGGATTACAGGCGTGATGTTATGTTATGTTATAACTTATAAATACATACATATTATTAATAAATCACACCCAGACACAGAACTCACAATCATGCTCATCACACAAAGTTTGTCCTGGGTGGGAATCGAAACCTAACTCCGGCTTAGCAGTCAGGGCCGCTAACCACTAGACCAACAGGCCCGTCACTTGTAATTGATATAAGTCTGAAATCGCCAATCCGCTTTGAGCAAGCGTGGTGTTCAATGTTCGAACCTTCTCTGTATGAGAAGAGGCCTTTACCCTGCAGTGGGTATTATAAGTTGGTATTATTATTATTCTACTAGCTTCTGCTCGCGACTTCGTCCGTATCAAAGTTGATTTCTTTATACGAACTTTGGACCCCCTTTTCATACCCTTAGGGAGTGAATTTTGGGAAATACTTTCTCAAGCAGATGTCGACTAACTATAAACTATCTCTCTGCCAAATTTCATCTTTATCCGTCAAGCGGTTTTCGATATTTCATGATGAGTGAGTAAAACACATGGGACTAAAAACATAACTGGCGAAATGTGGGTGTACTAATGGGTACACCTCTGCCTAACCCTTCGGGGATTACAGGCGTGATGTTATGTTATGTATGTATGTGAGTGAATGACCTTTCGCTTTTACATATTAAGAATATGAGATAAAGAATATTTAAGTCGATGTCTACAGTAGTTAGCATTCGATACATCCGCGTTCAGACGTGTTACATGTCCCTCGAGGCATGTTGTTGATGCTATCACCATAGTCGGGGCATTCAACTTGAGCACTTAGTACAAGGAGCTTAAAGCATTTATTGTAATTGAAAGTCAAAGTCAAATTATTTAAACTTCATGCAACAAAAGGTTCAAAGCCTTACACATTCTATATCAGTCGAAAGGTGGTGAAAAGTAAACTTGCAGGTGCAAATTATGGTAAACCAAACAAGAAATTCTTAAAAAAATACGATAAATATCTATATCGATTTATTTCTCTCTACTTTATATATTTTGTTGTATGTATGTATATATGTATTTATATATTTTATTCTCGAAAATTTTCTATATCTGTGCACCTACTATGTTTTGTCTCTGCATCAACCTAAGGTAGACTGGTAGAAAATGCCCAAGGCATTAAGTCCGCCTTTGTACAGTGTTTTTTTTACATGTGCATAAAGTTTAAATAAATAAATAAAATAATTACATAAATAAGGTGTTACATATTAGTAGATATACATAATATATGTATGTATGCATTATGTATCTTTAAATCATAATATCTACTCTTTTGAACGTCATATTGTTACTTTACATAAAATACTTACAAAGTTAAACAGGAAAAAAGCCCCAGAACTGAAAAAAAGCAGAAAGAAATTATTATTGGATGTCATAATATTCTAATTTAGAAGATCAGGAACTTTTCTGAATAGGTGTTTAAAAATCATGTAAACAAATCCTAAGTTTATGTACAGTCAACAAAGTAGATAGGTATGCAGGGTCGTCAGATATAGTTGAGGTTTTCTTAGAAACCGATGGATGTCTTCCATTGTAACTTAACTTAATTAATGAACTGTTTATTATTTACTTTTTAAATTAAATTACATTTGTTAATATCCATCGGTAGCTAGTCCATACACAATTTTTGCGGATAACTTTATATGGATGGCGGAACCTCCACCATTGCCCCAAAAAAAAACTTGTTTTCTAACATGTCATTCAATTATAAAATAACTTCTCATTTTACAAAACTTAACTGCGTAATTTAATTTACAAATTTTCAAAGCATGTGTAAAGATTTTTATCTATCTCCATACATTTATGTAAATTAGATAAAGTTCTGACTTCATATGTCCATGCATTCATAAACAAATCTGATAAAAACTTTATTTCATTCTTATTAAAACTATGCTAATTTTTTTTACAGACTACGTTTACCGGCTGTTTATGACCTTGACACGTCTGGCATTTTAATTTTGAATACTTTTAGTTTTAAAATACTTAACAATTTAGTATTTCTTGAAGGATAACATCTTGAGGAAACCTGGACTTGTTTACATCTCTACATAGCATAAAACAAAGTCGCTTTCCGCTGTCTGTACGCTTAGATCTTTTAAACTACGCAACGGATTTGAATGCGGTTTTTATTTATTAATAAAAACCGCATTCAAATCCGTACAATCCGTCTCTCTCTATATTTAGAGAGAGATGGAAGAGGAAGGTTTATGTATCTACATTGCAACCGTGCAATGCCGGGGCGGGACACTAGTCTACTTAATATAATAAAACTGAAGAGTGAATTTGTATGTTTATTCGAACGCTTATCTCAGGAACTAGCAGTCAGATTGGAAAATCTATATCTTTATATGATAGTCAGATTCATGATTAATAGTATAGGCTATAAAACATTACGCTGCGGCCCACGGGAGTAGAGCAGTAACCAAAGACATAACGCGAGTGAAACTGAGTAATTAACATGAGTCTGAAACCGCCAATCTGCCTGGAACAATGCTCGCGCCTTCTGTGTATGACACAGTAATCAGAGTGGCAATTTTTTTTTTTTTTGGTGGTAAAAGTCATTAAATCACTCCTTCCGCCCTGGGTGGGGCGGAAGGGACTGTCAGACTTTTACTGACTAAAAAACCACCCTGTTCCTTCTGTTGCCCTTTACGTTCCGGGGCCACGGTATCCTGTTAAGACGTCCCGCAACCCCGGCATGAATCAGAGTGGCTAACATGAAATTTCATTAGCTTCTATCGTTCCACAGTTAAGCAAAGGCCTACCTTAAACCTTTCCAATAATCTCTAACATATATTTTTTACATACATACATAAACTCACGCCTTTTTCCCATATATTTTTTAACCTCATTAAATCTAAGTTAACTGCTTCTTTGGTCTAGTGGTCGCAAAGCGCGACTGCTGAGCATGAGGTCTCAGCTCGGGCAAAGTGTTATTGGTTTTTTTTCACCAGAATTTTCTCAGTAGCAGCCTCGGAGTCTGTATTTTAGCCTGGCTGATGGCAATAGGCTCGCCTCCTATTACATAAAACTTAAATATAACTGGCGAAATGTGGGTGTACTAATGTGTACACCTCTGCCTAACCCTTCGGGGATTATAAACGCGATGTTGTGTTAATTCCTTTAACACATTTTTTTAACCTCATTTTAACAAGTAAGTCAAAGTTATAACTGGGTCTAACTGTCAGTTATTTCTGTAAAGGGTAAGCAAGCGTGTCTCGGTTAAAGTAGCCCAACAGGTTAGCCCATGTCACGTAACATTATAAATGCAACACACAAACACAAATATCATTTCTATAATGAATGACACATTGTCATCGAAACAGGCACAATACATACTTAACCCTAAACGTACAGATATGCTCGTATGTACGGTTTTGTCGAATTAAAAAACAGGGTGACTAACGATACCCAAATATTCTAGTATAGTCCCCGTCTCGAGAAGCTATAAATTATGTAAATAAAGAACTTCCACTAAGTTACGTAGCGACAATACAATCGACAAGAAATAATCAAAAAATTCAATCAACTCAAAGCAACTTAATTATGTGTAATATCGAGAGAGTATTTGATGTAAGGCTCCCGCGTTTGTGTATTTACTTATAACTTCTCGTGCCGGGAACGACAGTAGCTATAGAGGTCTCACAGAGCGCGCCTCACAGAGCTGTCAGCACAGGGACGGGGCCCCCAACGGGGCCAACGCCTGCCGGGGTTGCGGGACGTCTTAACAGGATACCGTGGCCCCGGAACGTAAAGGGCAACAGAAGGAAAAGGGTGGTTTTTTAGTCAGTAAAAGTCTGACAGTCCCTTCAGCACCCAGGGCGGAAGGAGTCGTTTGATGATTTTTACCAAATAAAAAAAAAAAAAAAATTTGCTGTAGAGGTCTTTGTGAAGAATAAAAGCAAATATTATAGGAATTAAACTCACTCTCTCTCTAACTCTGACCCTAGGGTGTGTGCCCACACTATAAAGAAGATATGAATAAAAACCACTGCAATAACTTAGGTTAGTGAAAATGAGCTCCAACTAAAGTAATATAATGTATTGAAAGAGGCAACTCATCGGCGCACGCGCAGGTGAAAGCGGTCGCCTTTTACGTCCATCTGTGTATTGCCTTAGGCTTTAAAAGTACGTTTGGAGTCGGTGTTGTGTTATGTACTTGAGTTGGCTTGGTAGGTAGCAAAAAAAAGTAGTTAAAGTAACACAAAAAAAAAGTAAATTCTTGCCCATTCTTCTCCATAGGAAACTACCTTTTAGAAAGGGCAATCTAGATAAAATTTAATGTGCTTTTATTGTTCTATCAAAATAAATATTTTGACTTTGACTTTGACAGACCAAAATGTAGGTCCTCGATGTGGTAAAAGCTACTGGGTTGTGGAGGTCAGATAGGCAGTCGCTCCATGTAAAATACTGGTACTCAGCTGCATCCGGTTAGACTGGAAGCCAACCCCAACATAGTTGGGAAAAGGCTAGACAGATTGATTGATTTCAAGATTTTTTCAAATTTATGTTTAACGCCGTTTACGTTAATTTTTAAATTAACAATCAACGAATCAAGGTTTATTGCTCTCGTTTGTGTATTTACCACAAAGTTGATAACCCTGTTTAGATTTTTATAACCATGGTTAATTTAAAATTACCCAGCTGGCATTGTAGTAAATGTCCGGAAACGGATTTATTTTTTTAAATATCGTACGGTTACCCTAAATTTAGAGTTACCCTCTCTTCTCGTTGCGGGACGTCTTAAGTTGCGGGACGTCTTAACAGGATACCGGGCCCCGGAACGTAAAGGGCAACAGAAGGAACAGGGTGGTTTTTTAGTCAGTAAAAGTCTGACAGTCCCTTCCGCCCCGCCCAGGGCGGAAAGAGTCATTTGATGATTTTTACCACCTCAAAAAAAAACCTTCTCTTCTCGCGTTATCCTTAACATTTTATACTAAAGGTTTAGTTCTACTACCTCGTTGGTCTGGTTGCAAAGCGTGACTGCTGAGCATGAGGTCTTGGGTTCGATTCCCAGGTCGGGCAAAGTGTTTTTGGGTTTTTCCATGAGGAATTTCTCAGTAGCAGCCTCGGAGTCTGGATTTGTGCCCGGTTGATAGCAATAGTCTCACCCCCTATTACATGGGACTAAAAACATTACTAGCGAAATGTGGGTGTACTAATCGGTACACCTCTGCCTAACCCTTCGCGGATTACAGGCGTAATTTCTGTTTTTTTTTGTTTATAAGTGTACAGGTTGGATCGCTTTTTTCACAATTAAGCGTGCTTATTAAATGAATTTAAATACCAACTACACACAACAGTTTAAAGCATTACACTATCGATGTGGAATGCTGTCGGTAAGGCCGCGACGGATATATATGTATTATATATACATATATATATAAATGTATAAACACGAAACTTGTTTCACGAGCTACTTTATGACTATACTTAATCTCGAGTCATTTCGAATAGTGCGAAGTATTTCAGCTTTCATCTGTAAATCACTTTTATAATGATCAATGATTAATAGTTAATTATGAGTTTATTTTAATATCTCTAGCTTTAAAGGACAAGTCAAGTTACTTTCCCTACAAACACGCTCCATACGAAAACATTTATTTATATTTAGTTTGGGGGGATCCTCATGTGGGAGTACTACCTCTGCCTAACCCTTCGGGGATTACAGGCGTGATGTTATGTTATAATATGATCTAGCTTAACACATAGGATAACTTTATTTAGATAAAGATACATACATATATAAACTCACGCCTTTTTCCCAATGGGGGTAGGCAGAAAACACAGAACGCCACCTGCTACGATCCTAACATACTCCTTCCTTAATATTCTACTTATATTCGATAAAGATAACATAACATAACATAACATCACGCCTGTAATCCCCGAAGGGTTAGGCAGAGGTGTACCCATTAGTACACCCACATTTCGCAGTTATGTTTTTAGTCCCATGTAATAGGGGGCGAGCCTATTGCCATCAACCGGGCACAAATCCAGACTCCGAGGCTGCTACTGAGAAATTCCTGATGGAAAAACCCAATAACACTGCCCGACCTGAGAATCTAACCCAAGATCTCATGCACAGCAGTCGTGCTTGCCACCACTAGACCAACGAGGCAGTCACTAAAGATAAAGTTAAGTTAATAAAGTTTGTTATACAAAAATGGGCTCTATGGTTTAAACCTCCTTTAAACAAAGACTTTGTTCTATAAGCCTCTTGAGTTGAGTTCGACGTGATACTCCAATTACCTCTCAACCATGTAAACTGAGCACAAAATGAGCATAAACGACAGTTAACCAGCTCCTAGATGTCTCAGTCTAAATAACAAGAAAATTCGAATTAAATTGTGACCGCCATCTTTAAAATGTAGGTTCCATTCCTCCAGTGAGGCTGGTGACAAATTACTGGTGTAATCTCTTAGTTTACTGCGCTTATCTTGGTAAGAGGAAAGCGGTGAGATGGGTCAAGATCCGATATCGGGCAAGTACAGTCACGAGCATAAATATGTAGATCGCACAGTCTGGTCAGTAAACAATCGATCTATTCGCATGCTTAATATTAAGGTGACTGAAAACTGTTTTTTGAGTTAGGTCAGTCTATTATTAAGCATGCGTTTTGTCTTTTTAAGTTGGCGACCCCTGGCATAGATGGACAAGTTCGAATCGAATAGATTCGTAGATGTACCTTTTTACACGCTTGTAATATGTTATGTGTAAGTGATTCTTGGTGTTTTTCTCTGAAAACCGGTTTTTGTTTTGTTGTGGCTGTGTTTTTTTTTTCTTTGGGACTGGTTGATGGTTGGATGAGATATTCTATTGATGTTTAAGAATTGTGAGAAAATTGGTATATCTGGTGTAATAAGACGCTTAACGACATGTTCTTCTACATACATACATACTCACATAAACTCACGCCTTATTGGCCACTGACCTTCTTGGTGAGGTCTTTCAGAAATGTCAGGTGCGGAGTACTCGTAACCGGCGTGCTTGTATGATGAGATGTATGAACGTAGATGAGGCGAAAGGAGTATGTAAGGATCGTAGCAGGTGGCGTTCTGTAGTTTCTGCCTACCCCCATGGGAAAAAGGCGTGAGTTTATGTGTGTATGTATGAAATACAAATTTTAAGATGATAATTATTATTTTTACAAATAACTTATATCAGTGTAAGCATATCAACTGGAATCGACTCGACTATAATAGCGGCGATCGTTAGGTTGGCCACCCCTGGTCTATACATAGTAACGTAACAATTTGATCACAAAGACTTTGAAAGTGTTGCGTAACGCGACCGAATGTCCGTGTGGAGTTACTTTCCAATAACTAGGTATGTTGGATTGCACGTGTTCTAGCCAGCTGGTCGGAAACTATGTAGATTGGTTTTATTGGCTTTTGCCCGCGACTCTGCTCGCATGAATTTGATTCGAGTTCCCTTGGTAATAAAATTGGCAATAGGCTCGCCCCCTATTACATGGGACTTAAACATAACTGGCGAAATGTGGGTGTACTGATGGGTACACCTCTGTCTAACCTTTCGGGGATTACAGGTGTGATGTTATGATATAAAATAACAGGTATTTTGTTTGTTTGTGTGTTTGTTAAACGCTTATCTTTGGAACTGCCAAAAAAAAACTTTTCATAGATATACGATAGCCAGATATTAGAGTAAAGGCTATTATTATGTATAACATCACGCGGACGAAGTCGCGGGCAGAAACTAGTGATAACATATAGCCTTTCACACTCAAAGATTGCGTAGCTTCTTATTTGTAAAAGTATTTTATTTTTAGCGCGTTCAACCAAACAAACCAGCATCAGCTTTATATATTAAGTAGGTATACAATAAAAAATGTGATCTTTAATTAACGACAAACAAAGTCGCGAAAAAAACTTAGTCAAAAAAATAAAGCCTTGAATTAAAAAAATGTAGAAAGTGTGCTTTTCAATTTTATGTCTCCCAAATTATCTTGAAGCTTATCTGTTTACATTTGGCGGCATTTTTCTGAAGATTCAATTAACCTGAATGCGATGCCAACCTTCTTATGTATATTAACCTGAATATTATGTAGTATATTATACTGGAGTTTCGAATTTCGGTGTGTCAATGGTTGTCCATATAAAGAGATTTAGTTTTAATTGCGTAGCTATATTGCAGGGCAATCCTACTAAGTTTTAGGAACGATCACAATCTAATCTTAGTCTTAGGGATGATTCTCATTAGAGCGGGCCGTGCCCGGGCCGGGGCGTGGACGAGCCGACGTGGTATTGAAGTGCGTCGAGAGGGCCCGGACGGGACACGGATAATGCACTGTGTAATATAAATTGATTCATACAAAATATATGTAACAGATTTAAAACCGTGCCCCGTCCGGGCCCCGCCCCGGGCACGGCACGCTCTAATGAGAATCATCCCTTAATCTGTCAAAAATGTCTCTAATATACCTACCTACCTACTTACTTTTTTCTTAGACTTTTATTGTCGCTCTGAGATGAGATTGTGACTATATTTTTAACGTTTTTAATTTGTAGAATTAGTCTTCTTGTATAAAATCCATATGTTTTGACATACTTAAAAGAAGAAACAGTACCACAGTTTTTCAATCAAAATTTCTATTGGGGTAACAATAAAAAAAAAAAAGGGGTAAAATTTAGTATACATAACATACATAGCATCACGCCTGTTATCCCCGAAGGGTTAGTAGGGGGTGTACCCATTAGCACACCCACATTTCGCCAGTTATGTTTTAGTCTCATGTAATAGGGGCCGAGCCTATCGCCATCAACCGGGCACATATCCAGACTCCGAGGCTGCTACTGAGAAATTCCTGATGGAATAACCCAATAACACTTTGCCCGACCTGTGAATTAAACCCAAGACCTCATGCACAGCAGTCGCGCTTGCGACCACTAGACCAACGAGGCAGTCTTAAGATTTAGAAATATGTTGTAATTTAGTTTTAGGACATTGTGAGTAGATTTTGAAGGTTTTAAATAGATACTAAAATAATGGCATTTGGTAACTTCTATTTTGCGTCATTAAATCTCTATACCCCAAGATTATTAAAAAGCTATGTCATTTTAATTAAATTACGATTTCAATTAACAAATTCGTAGAAAGTATTATAATTTCCAACAAGCAAATTGAGCGTGTTATTAATGGACTTAGTAAACGTCAATTCGGTGTCGTTTTAAAACATTAGCATGGCGTGTGACGGTAAGCGATCGTGTGCTCTTGCGCATATTACATACTTGTGCTGTTAAGTTTACATGTTACACGGATTCTTTCGTTTTTTTGTAATTAGAAAGACTTAATATCACCTCATTAGTGATATAGGTGGCTTCCACTGGCTGTTCTCGTGAGTTCTGGGTTTGATTACCAGGCCGGAAAAAGTGTCTTGGGTATTCCATTACGATATTTTTATTTTGACAGGCCAATGGCGGTCCAATACTAGTCGAGGGCGCTGTCATTGGTCATGGTAGCAGAAGGAATTATGGAATTAATATCCCCACTCAAAAGAAGGGGCAGATAAAGAGTTATTGTGTTTTGTAATTGGATTTATATTTTTCTTATTTTCTGTTTAATTTCGTTACGCGATCCAAGACAGTAAAATCGTTTTTCAGGGACTCGTCGAGCTTCATTGTTTCGGCGGTTTTCTGGCTGTCTCCACTGTTGATTCTGGGTTTCAGGATTCGCAGTGGATGGGAATAGTGTGGTATTCTATAACTACATATTCCTCTATGGTTGACTGCCTCGTTGGTCTAGTGGTCGCAAGCGCGACTGCTGTGCATGAGGTCTTGGGTTCGATTCCCAGGTCAGGCAAAGTGTTATTGGGTTTTTCCATTAGGAAGTTCTCAGTAGCAGCCTCGGAGTCTGGATTTGTGCCCGGTTGTTGGCAATAGGCTAGCCCCCTATTACATGGGACTAAAAAACATAACTGGCGAAATGTGGGTGTACTATTGGGTACACCTCTGCCTAACCCTTCGGGGATTACAAGCGTGATGTTATGTTATATTCCTCTATTTAGTCTCAAAATGGTGCCGATTCCTTTGTTCGCAAACTAGACTAAATTTAGAGAATTGACATCTCTTACTAACATACAGCAAACGGAAAGGATTGTCACCGACATTAAAGAACTAAGTTAGCGATGTCAAATTAGTTTTTTTAGATGTCAACTATAATTCTGTGCCTCCGGTGAAAACTGATATAACTCAAGTTGTATCAAATTGGAGTTTTAAAATGCACTTGTATCAGAAAAAAATTCTCTACATTTCTGTCTAATCGACATTTTGATACAAGTCATATTTCCAGAGATAGTGTGATACAAGTAGGCCTAAAAAATTATGTTTTAATAGTTAATGACGTGTAAAACAATTTAACTCTACATAAATCGTTAAATATTTTGAAATATTAGATAGTGCTCCGTGTAAAAAAATATGTCTTAAGTTATATTCCAATACATTTGTATACTTTATCTTTTATAAATGTGATTAATGATATAAACTCAGTTATATTTTTTTACACGAAGACATTGTGCGTAATTTAGGCGTACAACTTCAGACATATCAGTTAACACAAAGTCAAAAGTAAAAAATTGTTTGTGTCTAATGATATATGTGAAATTATATTATTATACACATTAATAGTACTCAAAATAGGGCATAAAAATGTGTATTATAGTGATACTTCATCTATCGCGGGGGATTGCGCGGGCACAGGGGGCGGCATTACGGCGTATATGCGAGCCGTACGGGGTCAGTGGCGATAAAGTTTTTAGACGAAGAGCATGCACGCGCCTACGCAGCTGATCGCTATGGCTCACAACAGATTTTCAGAGCGTACAAACCGCATAGCCCTCAATCACCATTTCATGCTGATAATAATGAGGAAGTATGTATATTCTATATTTTTTTTTAATCAAGCTCTCACTAGATATCCCGGTATTATAAAAAATATCCTTTACTCTGGCACTTGCGCTGGGCAGAATAAAAACTCCATGGTGGCTACAATGATGCTACTTGCTGTTCCTGTGTCCTGCCTTATATTACATTCATAGAGCACAAATTCTTGATACCGGGCCATACAAGAATGGAAGTAGACGTGACCATTCTGCAATCGAAAGAGCTAAAAAACGAACGACTACATCCAAGATATTGGGCGCATTAATTCGAACATGAGGTAAACCTGGAATATTTACCGTAGTTGAGATGACAGATTCTATTTTTTACGATTATAATTAACTAGCGACCCGCCCGGCTTCGCACGGGTGCAATGCTGTGCTGATACTTAATATTCTATAAAATTTCTTTATATACAACTTTCACAGCTTTTTTATCATTAGACAATAAGGCTGATGTCAGAAATATTGATCCCGATTTATATTCCAGGGAGGACGACTGAAAATTATCTGTATCCTACTTTTTTATAAACTTTTATTATAATTATTATACTTACTTCTTATATAATATATACCATATCATAAAACATGTCAGTTTCATTAGAACCTATATGTAACAATATGAATATACATCTATATATAAAAGAAAGTCGTGTTAGTTACACTATTTACAACTCAAAAACGGCTGAACCGATTTGGCTGAAAATTGTTGGGGAGGTAGTTAAGAACCAGGAGAAGGACATAGGATACTTTTTATCCCGTTCCGTTCGTGGGACGTGACATAAAACGTTTATATGTAAGTTCCTACAAACTTATGGAGCCTGGTATTTTATTTAAAGGAATGATGACATTATAGCTAACATAACATGTCAAGTAAGCTCCAAGTAAGCTCCTACACAGTCATGAGTAGTCATGACAGCCTGGTACTTTAGTCCTAGGTAGAGGTAGGGTAAGGGTAGGGTACGGTAGGGTAGGGGTAGTGTAGGGTTTGGGTAGGGTAGGCGTAGTGTAGGGTTTAAGTAGGGTAGGGGTAGAGTAGGGTATGGATAGGGTATCGGTAGTGTAGAGGTGGAGGTATCGGTAGAATAGGGGTAGGGGTATCGGTTGGCTAGGGGAAGGATGCTACGCGAACGAAGTCGGCTTTGGGCCATTAATTTAATACTATTGTGCTAATTAAGAAATAAACATTAAAGATGTTTTTTTATTTAAATTTAAGGTTTTTTACTTTTTGTTTGTTCAGTCAATTTATTCAGATAATTGTATTTTGTATCTTATATAAGTGTGTTTTATTTTTAATACAAATTTGAGAATTGATTTGTGATTGTTTTGTTTTAGCTTTAAATAAAATTGGTTACAAATATCACTTTACACGAACATGTTCAATTATAATATTAAACATCTTCGTGTAAAGTGATATTTGTAAGTTTACTTGTAGCATTATACACAAAAAATAACATCGTGATAAGTGATATATCTCAATAAATATTAAATTAGGTAAACTTTAAAGTTCTAGACTGATTTCTAACATAAACTTATATTAGATTTGTTCAACAACATTTTTCTTGCATCAATATTATCAGTGTATATACTAAAACATATTTCATGATATCAGTCTTCACGAGAACTGCATGTGTGGTGTAAGTTGATATTACTTAACATACATCAGTTTACACAGACGTAATGTCGGTGCACATTGATATAGTTGACAGTTTTTCCTCAATATTTTCCGAATTTTCTAATGAAATGTTACAAAATCCTGTAATTTTAAAGAAAAACGATGCAACTTCTATTTAACATTAAGTGTTCTGTAAAATTATTGATAATAATCTTTTTAAATAAAATATAAAATAAATAAAACTTTAAATCGCTCTACTGAAAAGTAGTCATTTTGAAGTTATATCAGTTTTCACCGGAGGCACAGAATTGTATGGATGTGTCAGATTGACTAAATTTGACAGTTCTTATTTACATTAGACTCTTTCTCGTTTTATTGGACAGAAAAAGATGGAAATAGTCAAATTTTAGTTTAGTTTGTGACCAAGAGAATCGGCACCATTGTCAGCCATGACGTATTTCTCGCAACTCGTGGATCTCATTCCATTAGTTCGGTAGTTGTGCAACAAAACAGTGATTTGTAAAATAGTTGTTTTCTGCTACAATTTGTTTATTTTTCATCATGAATTGTGGTCTCATTAAATATGAAATTCCTTAAGTTGTACACACAATATGTACCAATTTGATTCGACCTCTGTATTGTCATTTTCGTAAGTATCATTACTATGTCATTACTCGTACGTAGCCACTTAATAATAATAACATTCATGAACGACCACAACAGGCCAATCTTAAGAAACACTAGCTAACTACGCACGAGATATTATAGTGCACAAGTGTGTGCGCAAATACAGGCGCACTCTCATAGTCTAATGTGACGGCAATCTGACAGGGGAGAGATCAGACGCAGGACCCATAATATAGCTTTACCTGCTTTACGGGCACGGGGATATTACTCCACCAACATTTAAACCCCGAGGTGAGAAACCCTTTTAAGAAATTCCTGATGGAAAAACCCAATAACATTTTCGACTCTCAAAACTTCAACTATTCTAAATGACATAGGTTTGACGGCTCTAGGATCTTAGACTATAATAATATAATTTTGTTTTTTATAACATTAATATTTGATTTAAGTGAAAGATGTTAAAAGTTTCTATAAACATATCTTCTGGCTTCACTTTGTTTCTTTCCCTCTGTCAATGTTGACTTAGCAAATAACCAAACAACTCTTCTAAATGGTTTATGGTTTATTTGGTTCTTATCTTACTTGAATAACCATTTTTGAGGGTCTAACAGTCTTGATACTTTTACATTTTTTAAGGGATTATTTGTTATTGAATTTATTTTTTTGTTTGTTTACATTTTAATTGATTTTATTGAAAAAATAAAAGTAATAAATACAAACTAATTTTATTTTCGATTTTTCAACGCAAAAATATGAAAATGCTTTTACGTAGGGAGAAACTGATCTTTTTTAGCCTCTGAACATGGATGCCAGTGAATTAAAAGTTAGTCTATACAAAAAACACTCTTTGGTAATCCCAGCTTCGATTTCCAGACAATACAACTTTACTTAATGTAAACTAGCGTAAGCAGAAATACAGACAAACACAAACACAAGCAAAGTTCTTATAACTGGAATAATTTAACTACATATTACTAACTGCTTATTGTCTAGGAAAACTTCAAGTACAACAAAGAAAACTAAACCTAACAGTTCAACAAATAAGGTCTCAAATCCAAAGCCAACAACAAAATAAAAACAAAAGTTCTTCTTCATATTTTATGCTCATGATAATTTTCCAGTCGGTTCACAATTGAGAATTAAAAAACAATTTGTAGTCTTACTCAGTTGTGATAGGGTTTATTATTGTCTGCAGTTATTTGAAACTAGTTAAGCTTCATACAGATTCGAATGAACATTTTTATGTGGCTCTGGGGTGGTCGAAATATCAATTACAGTATATTTATTAGTGGTCGTTGCCTAGCAACGAAGGATTTGAAAGAAATGTTGTTTTGTAAGAAAAAAAATGTCGAAGACGTCAGTAGTTGAAGCTTGAAATAATGAAGAAAGAATTATAACTTTTGTGTACGAAAGGTAATAAGAATATTGTTTTAAAACTACATAAACGGGATACGCTAGTTCTTCCGTAATATTTACGATGGCCTGTTGGCAATTTCAGACTTAAATTAATTATGAGTCTTAAAAGCCAATTCTACTAATTAAAAGCGTTAAAAATCTTACAGCAATCTCAACACATCGAGAATTAATGTCAAAAAATTGTACCGGTTTTAAGCTTTTTTGACAGATTAATACTAAGATTAGTTTACGTTCATTCCTAAAAGACTACTATCTTTTAGGAATGAACTCTAGCCACTGCCCCGCAGGTATCCTCATATTTTTTTCTTTTACCAATGTTAGTGATGTCCAACATAAACCTTAAGGTAGACTGGTAGAAAATGCACAAGGCATTACGTCCGCATTTGAAGTACAGTTTGTTTTTTTTTATATGTGCATAAAGTTTTAATAAATAAATAAATCTAAAAAATACATGACTTTTCTTATGTAACATTGTCACTTGCTTGCACATAAAGGGCGGGCCCCAACTGCAGAGCTAGCGCAGCTTAACTTTGACTTCATATACAAAATCACACGCACAAATATTTTACATGATGTCCAAGTAAAGCCATATCGTGCGAAAGAAAGTGGCATCTACAGCGAGTGGGCGTCATGTTGCATGTTCTACAAACTTTCAACACTAAACTGATCGTCAGATTAAGACTCGCGAAATTATGATAGACTTTATGGCTTTAGAAAAGTCTAGGAATGTTATAGTTTTAGGAAAGTTATGCTATCTTTAAGATCAAAATGGTGTCTAGTTTATGCTTTCATCTCACTTATTTACACACGTTTTTGTATTTATTTTAAGTTTTCTTTTACGTGAAAAGGATCAAGAATTTCGTAAATAATTCAAGCACAAATCGTTACGTTTACTTACCTTTGCGTTACGTAAATATTACATATATTTAAAAAAATCTGCGCAAACTCAAAATCTAGTTTTTATTTCAATATAACAAATAAGGGGCACTTTTGAATACAATGACAGGGATTTGGTTCGTTAGTCTATTACGAAAATAGGCTGCAGAAAAAGTTAAATTCATAATAAAAGTTTAAGCACAACCATTTATCAGGCAGAGTGGTGGATACTTCACAATCATCATCATCATGTCAGCACATAGCCGTCCACTGCCGAACAAAGGCCACCCCAAAAGCGCAAAACACATGACTCAAAAAAATTATCACTTTAAAACTTAAAATTTTCACAAAAGGATTTTATGAAGTATCTCCTACACGTGTCTTCGTCCGAGTGAAAATACCGTGTCAAACATACCATAGAAGATTTACTACTACAAGGCTTTTTTGTAACCGGACCAGCACTTCTAAAGATTAACTCTCTTACTAACAAAAAGACAAACAAACTTTTCATCTTTCTAACATTAGCATAGTATTATAGATTTTCACTTTAAACACGCAAAAAAAAGAACATTAAAATATAGCAAGTATCAAGAAGGTTCGCGTCCAACTATAATCTTCAAGAATGTTAACACCCTGTACAATAAACACGGCAGTTCGTGCCCTTCCTGTCACGCGTGGCACGTTCCCTATGCATTATAGAGCCTCGGCCTGTAACTAACACTTAATTATAAATAATTATAATGTTGAAGAAATAATTATTGTTGTATGTTATTTTGCTTTACTCGATGGTAGTTTTATTTAGGGTAGGGTATTTATTATATTCATAATCTACATAACATAACATTACGCCTGTAATCCCCGAAGGGTTAGGCAGAGGTGTACCCATTAGTACACCCACATTTCGCCAGTTACGTTTAAGTCCCATGTAATAGGGGGCGAGCCTATTGCCATCAACTGGACACAAATCCAGACTCCGAGGCTCCTACTGAGAAATTCCTGATGGAAAAACCCAATAACACTTGGCCCGACCTGGGA
Organism: Hoplodrina ambigua; assembly: GCA_949774945.1. Taxonomy (NCBI): domain Eukaryota; kingdom Metazoa; phylum Arthropoda; class Insecta; order Lepidoptera; family Noctuidae; genus Hoplodrina; species Hoplodrina ambigua. The sequence goes on from OX458984.1 coordinate 1,482,022, forward strand.
GTCGAACCCAAGACCTCATGCTCAGCAGTCGCGCTTTGCGACCACTAGACCAACGAGGCATAATCGATCGATCGATTCATAATCTACTAGCGACTTAGTCCGCGTCAAAGTAGATTTCTCCATTAAAAACTTGGAACTTCGTTTTATCCATTCCCTAAAGCCGGGTACTCATTAGCGAGCTGTAACCGTAACTTATGTGATACAGTAACGAGATTCTAGTTTAGTAGAGATACTATTCGCGAATGAGTACGTTGTAAACGTCGGGTCGCTGCAAGCCGCACGCGTACCGCTCGCAGCAGGTTTGCGAACCACGTACACACTATGTTTTTTGGTTACAGTACATGCAACGGTTACAGTTACAGCTCGCTAATGAGTACCCAGCTTTAGAGGATGAATTTTGAAAAATCCTTTCATAGCAGACGTATACTACTGTAAATCTACCTCCCTATCTTTCGTGATGTGCTTGCGCGTTTGGCACAGCTGTGAGGCACACAATAATGTTTTTTTTTTAATATTCTTTATTGAACAGCTTTTTTATTATTATTTTTGTGTGTATATAATTATGGTCTGTGTTAATAAACATTTTCTTTCTCAGTATAATATTATAAATTAATTTACATTCGCGTTGATGTCTTTTGTTCCGTAAAACTGAAATTACTGGCAACGTTCGTCCATTTATCTAATTATTTTTGTTTTTATAGCTAAAATAACAAATAAAATATAGATACTTGTTTTGCGTTATCGTATAATGAACAACTGTACCTAACTAACTAACTTTTACAGTTATCAATATAGGCCACGGTGCTTGAATAATGAGTTTCCTGTTACGACTATTGGAACAAGTTTAAAGCTATTTATTTATTTGGGTGTTTAAAAAATAAATTTAAAAAAAAAGAAAGGCGAATGGCGTGATTTGATGTATGTATATGTTTAAAAAACATGAGATTATTTTTATATATGTAGCAGCCTCGGAGTCTGGATTTGTGCCCGGTTGATGGCAATAGGCTCGCCCGCTATTACATGGGACTAAAAACATAACTGGCGAAATGTGGGTGTACTAATTGGTACACCTCTGCCTAACCCTTCGGGGATTACAGGCGTAATGTTATGTTATGTTTATTATTTTTATATAATTATTAAAATTTGTGCTGAGTACTTGGCGTTAGTTTGGTATTTTATCGTTATTGATATTATCACGCCAGAACGGTTGAACAGATTTGGATGAAACTTGGCTCAGAGATAGATTATAGAGTCTGGAATAGCACATAATGCTTCTATTTAACCCGAGAAAACTACGATTGCCGTGGGATAATATGTATATCAACTTCGACGCGTACGAAGTCGCTGGCAGAAGCTAGTTATTAAAAGATATTAAAATTAATTTCAATATAGCAACGCAAGTGACAAAACTGACAGTATAATATTAAATAATGAAATCCATATTTAACATTTGCAATTTGAAGAACGCAGGTATCTTAGACATTACTGATATCATTCCGTGCCTCGGAAAGCACGTTAAGCTGTTGCTCCCGGGTGTCATACGTGGACCTTTGACAGTCGTTTCGAGTCGTCAGAAGCTTGAAAGTCTGATAACCAGTCTTACCTAGGGGTATCGTATTATCCAGTTACTAGGTTGTGGAGGTCAGATTAAGCTACGCTTGCCGGGGTTGGTCCGTGGATGGGTGACTATCTTTACACACCTGGACTCCTCCGTGCCTCGGAAAGCACGTTAAGCCGTTAGTCCCGGCTGTCATACGTGGATTTTTGACAGTCATTACGGGTCGAAAGTCTGACAACCAGTCTTACCTAGGGGTATCGTATTACCCAGTTACTGGGTTGCGGAGGTCAGATAGGCAGTCGCTCCATGTAAAATACTGGTACTCAGCTGCATCCTGTTAGACTGGAAGCCGACCCCAACATAGTTGGGAAACGGCTAGGCAGATGATGAATTTGAAGAACACACGTTAGGTACGCAACAATGTCCTAATAACATTGACACTTTCAATCAATCAACATCACTGATTGATTCGCCTTTATAAACAAACAAACAAGTCAACAAACAGCATTCCTGTGATTGTTATGATTTACATGTTGTTTGAAGGTACCAATCAATCGTGGCCTTTTGTATTGAGATTAACAATATTATGAAACTGAAAAGTTTGTTTGTTTGAACCCGCTAATCATAGGAACTGCTGGTCCAATTTTGGAAATAGCTGGAATACTAGCTTTCTATCAGTCTTCTGTATCGTGTGGGCAATAGGGTCTTACGACCCCACACATCCTAGCGTCAGAGTTTCTAAACAGCCTCAAGGGCCTCTGACATGGTTTGAGTAGACCAGTAAGTCCAGGTGTCCTTACGATGTTTTCCTTCACCGATGCCAGTGATGTCTAAGATAAACTTCAAAAAGTACATATGAATTGAAAAAATCTCATTGGTGCTTGCCCGGATTTGAACCCACAACCTCATGCATAAGAGAGGGGCGCCTTAACCACTGGGCCATCACGACACATCAGATAAAATTTAAAAAATGAAACAAAAATCTTTAACTATTAATAATACTATCTTTTGCCCGCGACTTCGTCCGCATAAATGTCGGTTGTCGCGGACGCAGACGAAGTCGCAGAATAAAAAGCATTTTATGACCTTTTTTGAGGTTCAACTTACCCCATACCAAATTTCATTAAAATCCGGTTAGTGGTTTAGACGTAGCAGACAGACTGACAGAATATGTTTTTTATCCAACATTTATGTGAAAGCTAGTTAAATTATAAAGAGTCAAAAACTTTAACCTTTTAAAGCCGTTGCCAAATAAACTGAACTTCTGTAACAATAGTTTAGTATAAAGTTCATCAGCCAGGATTTAAACCCACAACCTTTTGATCACCTGCTGACATTCTAACTGAGCTAGATGTACTTGAACTCAAAAATATTTTTAACTGTCTCTTTACGGCTTTGAGTTCAAGATCAACTGCTTAACTGAACTTAATTTAATACGAAATGGATATAAAGTATACTTAATTAAAATTGGAGCAGAAAATTATAACTTAATTTTCAAATCGTTATAATTATTTAACTGATAAGGCATTTCATATTTACAGGTTATTGCTAGAAATAACTTATGTAATATTTTTTAACAATATTATAATAATACCAGCCTATTATTGTCCCAATGCAGGACAAAGGCCTCTTCTCATACAGAGAAGGCACGAGCATTGATCACCACGCTTGCTCAAAGCGGATTGGTGATCTCAGACTTATATAAACTATAAGTCCAGATTTCCTCATAACGTTTTGCCTTCACCAATATCAGTGATGTCAAAGATAAACTTAGAAAGTACATTAATGTATTGAAAAGTCACATTGTTACTTGCCCGGAATTGAACAACTATTTGTATGACAGGCGGATGCTTTAACCACTGAGCTATCACGACATTTTAAGGTGCTCCCTCACCGGGAGTATGCACGTGTATTGTAACATTATAGATTCAACTTTGAGCATTACTTTACAATAATACCTCCCTGACTAACGAGCATTTGCGTGTAATGTAACATGTAGATTCGACTTTGAGCATTACATTGGAAGTGGAGCGCATTGATGTTACAAGTTGTATCAAGATATTACACATTGTATCATTACAAGGTGCTCGGTTCTCCTCCTTCACTGATGTAATGCTCAAATCTGTAACGTTACATTACACGCGAATGCTCCCGGTGAGGGAGCACCTTTAACAACATAAACAAATAGTAACCCGTTTTACCGTGTCTTAAGTGTCAAATAACCGAAACAAAAGTCTTACCGCCAGCTTGACCCCACGGCCTTGCTATCACCAGTCAATGCCTCAGCCGATTGATCAACGCAATGTACTTACAACGTTACGTAGTAATGTACAAACAAACTGTCGAACCAATCCATAAAGAGGCGTGAACGATCAGTTAATAACACAAACAAACTGCAACACTAATGGAGTTACACAGTTTAAATTATTGCTGCTTAAATTGACTGCGTCGTGTTTACTTTGTATGCTTGTAGATTACTCGGAATTACAGCGTAAATTACTCTTTTAAAACACACATACATCATCTTCTACTTAGCATTTTCCCAACTATGTTGAGGTCGGCTTCCAGTCTAACTGGATGCAACTGAATACCAGTATTTTACATGGAGCGACTACCTATCTGACCTCCACTACCCAGGAACTGGGTAGCATGATACCTCTTAGTAAGAATGGTTGTCAGACTTTCGGGCTTCTGACGACCCGTAACTACTGTCAAAGATCCACGTATGACAGCCGGGACTAACGGCTTAACGTGCTTTCCGAGGCATGGAGGAGTCCCGGTGTATAAAGATAGTCACCCATCCACGGACCAACCCCGGCAAGCTCAGCTTAACCTGATGGATCGACCGGTGTGGCTGTTATTACTTAGGCGCGGGCTCCTCGTTAAACACACATAGTTACATACGGATTGTAAAAAGACACATCACATACTTACCTGTTAAGTACGTATCCATCAAACTAAGTATTTTTGAGCAAAAGACGCGATTTTTTTGTGTAAAAATACTTGTAAATTGCCGTGCAATGTAACACACTCAAATTATAGTGCTTATGAGCGCATACAACACAGTGGTCGAAGGGGTATTCAAAGTTAAGTTAGACTATTCAAAACTTGTTACATTTTTATGGTCTAATATTTTATTCATTTTAAAACAATATACAATAGTTAACCTAAAAATTAAACCTAAGATCTTAAAATTATAATATATGTATTTATAAAAAAAGACAAACAAGGACCTTTATAGGGTATCATAAAATTCGTCCGCGTCGCTGTCAATGAGGCAAGTGCCCAAAAGGCTGACAGCACTGCCACGTTGTATGGCAATGCTGATTCTTTGGCCTAACAAAAGGCCAGCCCTCTGGTCACGTAAAGAGTCGACCAGTTGCTTGGCGATGTCCAGTTAGCGTTAAATATCTCAATTCAATACAATTACTTCGATAATTGGGATATGTTTTAAAGTGTTTGTTCGTTCATTTCTAAAGCCAATTGAGTACAGATTGATGAAGAAATATGTGAAGACACTTCAGAAAATTCCTTCCATTTACTTCTATTCAAAGATTTTTCTGGGTTTATCTTACAAGGTATATCAGTGTGAAAGTTATGGCACATAGATAGATGATAGTCTAGTTTTTATACTTGAAAAGTGTACGGCTCACGTGGGATTATTAACCTTTTACTTATATACTAACGCAGACGAAGTCGCACGCGGAATCTAGTAATCCTAACTAATATTATAAATGCGAAAGTAAGTTTGTTTGTTTGTTTGTTTGTTACCATTTTACGCCTAAGCCACTGAACCGATCATCCTGAAATTTTGCATATACGTTGCCAGGAACAAACATAGGGTACCTTTAATCCCGAAAAAAAAACGACTGTTTCCGAGGAAAATCACAATAACGTTCTTATGATCATAGATGGCGCCACATGTCGTTTCGAATCATGATTTTATAACTAAATAATTGAAATGACAGGACATGGGTAATTTTTTCCGCGACTTTATCTGTGTCCGCGATAACCGAAATTTACGCGGACGAAGTCGCGGGCAACAGCTAGTATATAATAATAATGCAATTTTTCACTCAAACGTCAAAATAAAACGTAGAAAACACTAGATCAATCAAAATGCAACTTTCACTATTGAAATCCTTCAACAAAATCGTATTAATGATAAGTTATCACGCTATGACTGACTCGGCCACATATAATGTATAATGTTATGTATAACCATATGGTAAGCTCGATAGAGAAAGTCCAACATACATACATACATAAACTCACGCCTTTTTCCCATGGGGGTAGGCAGAAACTACAGAACGCAACCTGCTACGATCCTTACATACTCCTTTCGCCTCATCTACGTTCATACATCTCGTCATACATACACGCCGGTTACGAGTACTCCGCACCTGACCTTTCTGAAGAACCTCACCAATAAGGTTAGTGTAGGTCTTCCTAGGGTGACTCCTCCCTGCGTTGCCACTCACCTCTGCCATATAAGTGCACATTTATAGGAAAGTGAAAAAGAATACATAACATCACGCCTGTAATCCCCGAAGGGTTAAGCAGAGCTGTACCCATTAGCACACCATATTTCGCAGTTATGTTTAAGTCCCATGTAACAGGGCGCGAGCCTATTGCCATCAACCGGACACAAATGTAGACTCCGAGGCTGCTACTGAGAAATTCCTGATGGAAAAACTCAATAACACTTTGCCCGACCTGGGATTTGACTCCAAGACATCATGCTCAGCTGTCGCGCCTTGCGACCATTACACCAACGAGACAGTGAGAACACGAAAAGAAAGATGGAAAGATTTTTTAGAAAGATAGATACATAATAATACAATACGTTTTTTTTTTAAATTCACAAGACACTCCATTACAATAAAATACGGAATGTTCAGAAACATGTAGTATGTCTAAATTTTTCTGCAAAAATTTCATCAAAATTGGTTCAATAGTTTACACATACAAACAACAAGACACACAGACTCACTTTCATACATTTTATACGAACATTTTAATGAGAGTTTACGCACTAGTGAATCCATAGACACTTCAAACGTATTTTAGCAATTAAAAATAGTACTAATGATTTATGGTAGTATACCTACCGACTTACAATAAGACGTATATGTAAGAGGCGTTAATTACTTAATTATCGCTCATTAAGATTCACTTATGCAGTAGACGGAAATAATGTAATATCTCGGATGGTTATTTAAAAGGAGGTAGGTAGTGGTGTTGTTTTTTTGGCACAAAAGTAAAGCATATAGTATATATTTATGTATAGTCAGCATTGCCATACAACGTGGCAATGCTGTGAGCCTTTTGGGCACTTGCCCAATTGACAGCGACGCGGACGAAATTTTTGATGCCTTATGAGGTTTCTCCTTCCTGCATTTTTTTATTGTACATATTTTACATTTACTTTAAGGTTTTATGTATAATGTAATGTTTTAAATTTGTATACTCATGTGTTGTTTAAGCTTTGATCTATCTAAGCGTTATCCTAAGGTCATTCTCGTAAATAAAACGCCCAAAATCTAGACGCATCTCATCGCAAAGTCAAAGTCAGAAAAGTATTTCAATAAAACCATTTACTGTCACTTTTGAATTGTCAAGGAGTCGGTCAGTTAGTCCGAAAGTTGAAGCTAGTTGCTCGTTCCGAAACGTAGGTAGGTCTCTATGGAGAAGAACGTTTCATTGTTAAAATCTTGTCAAAAATGTGAGCAATCTAGAGGCATTTTTAAAAAATTTAGACATACTAAACAGCGAATGTTCTTTAAAGTTACTAGAATCGACTCCCTGAACTTTTATATAAATTAGAAATCACCAATCAGTCTTGAGCAAGCATGGTGATCAATGCTCGTGCCTTCTCTGTATGAGAAGAAACTTTTGCCCTGCAATGGGACACTCACAGACTGGTATTACTACTAGTTAAATCACCTACAGGGTAAATACTTTTAAAAAATCCATCCAGGTGAATTTTTTTGGTCATACAAATATTTATTCCGTTTGGGCTTTTAACCTGCGACAAGTAGCGCAGCAGCAAATTGCTGAAAGGTTGCTCAGCAACCACAAACAAAAATCAACACTAGCAAGTCTAGCAACCAATGTCTCGATCATAGTCACACACCAACCCCGAACGGTTGATTCGTTCACCTCAACCAGTTTGTACACGAGTATGCTAATCCTATCAGGTACGGTTATTGTAACTATTTCCTATGTTAGCTATTGGTTGAAAGGAAACCTTTACACTTCCGTATTTTATGAGAATTCACTTAAGAATATAAAGCTCTGTTCACATGGTTCCAGTCTTTAGGAAGGCAGGAATTTAGTGACGTGATATAAAAAGATTAGTACCTATAGTAGCTATTTACACGAGTTAAAGATTTAGTGGAATAAATCTAAAATCATGCCTCGAAAGGCGTATTCTAAATTTTTGAAGCTTGTTTTTTTTCTCAGCTTTTTTTTTCATAAACTCACGGCATTAGAAAATGACATGAATTTATAGGTACGTATATGTAGGTATGTATGTACGTTTTTTTCTAACTTACACTGTCCTAATGCTGGGCAAATACCTGTATCAAATTAAAGTATAAAATTCCAACGGCCTATGTCAAAACATCTAGATAATTGAAATAACTCTCTGCTAGCTTTGTCAAAGAGAGATCGTGAAATCTACTTTAATAAAAAATCTTTGTGAATTTTGTAAGTTTCACTTAAATACCAAAATGAACGCTTACTTTGAAACTATTTCGAACTATGTATAATAATTATGTAGACTAGCAATACTTCTTCTAGTCGTAATATTCATTTTAACCCTAAAATTCCACTATAGTCGAAAACTTAGTGTAGTACGACCAACAAATCTTAATCCTCAATTTCAAAAACAAGCCCGTCCAATAGGAAATCACCTCACTTTACCATACAACACCTAAACGGCCCCAAAACTCGTATTGACATTCGCAAACGACAATTTCTTCACTTTTACTCGTGTGAAAGTTAAATTTCTGGCTTCAATTAAAACTTGGCCCAGTTTCCGTACATTATCCTTGAGAAAACGTAGATTTCGAGTCTGTGAATTAACTTTACTTTCCGAGTTTTAAGTCGTAAAGACAATAAGGTTACAATCATTACAGTAATAGGGTTAATAACCTTCGTCAAAGAACCATCTTTGAGAACTGTTTTTTGTAATGTTATTTCATTCATCGACCTTCAAGTTTTAACTTAAAACACAATTCTCCTCAGAGAAAATGGCTTTACAACACTTTACACACACACATTCAAATACTTAAGTTCCGTCTAAGTTAACTGTACTAAGTTACTAAGTTCACGGCACAGCTTAACTAAGAACTGAAAACAACAAAAACCTTAACGAATCAATAAGATTAAAACGTTTTTGTAACTAACCTTTTCAATCCACAATAGCAATCCCGGAATCGAACAGAAATTTTTACCAAAAAAATCACTTGAAGTATTCTTACGAATCTGTTGTAACACTGTCCTTGAAAACGAGACTTTTCTACACAAAACTTACCGAAAAGTTTGAATTTGTAACAATTGAATGTGTTTAAAAATGTTTTAATGAACAAACACAGTTAGCGACACCAATTAATGAATTAGTAAAGTATTTCGTTAAGAACCGTTAAGAACGTGCGTGCGTCTCGCGCGGCGGCTCGCGGTTAACTGAAGGAAGAGAAGTGAGAAGACACGTCACTCGCTGCGTCTGAGCACCTCACCTTTACTTATTTTTAGACCAACCTAACGATTTTGATACTTTGATTAAGATCACGACAATTTGTGCAAGACAGTGGTTTGGTACCCAATTGTATTTTTTAATGCAAATGTTAATTACAATTACATATATTTTCATTTAAATTCTATTACATTTCTGTTTAATGAAAAAAGGCTCTAATTACATTAATAATTAGAATGGTTTTCAACAACATCATTAACTAAAATAATATCGTTACCGAAAACGTGTTAAACGTTTGAAATTATCGCTTTAAAACAATAGCCATAATTAATTACTATTAGGAAGCATACATTACCGGCTTGTTGCATAAACAAATTAATTAAGGAAATTCACGCTTATAGACAAGTTCAGGGAGGAATATAAATAAAACAAAGAGTTTTGTATATTTATTTCACCTTGAACTTGTCTACTGAGGCTTCTGTAATGCTTAAAACAATAATTATATTAAGAATACGTACAAGTTTGTCAGTAGGTATTTAATTTAAGTAGTACTTAAAAATTGTTGGTTCCTATGATTCTTTTGCTAATGCACGCCGCATTAGCAAAAGAATCATAGGAACCAACAATTTTTAAGTACAAAGGCATAATTTTACTATTTTTACACGACTCCAAAAAAAGGAGTGTTATGTATTCAGGGTTTTTTTTAGTTTGTAAAAATCATCAAATGACTCCTTCCGCCCTGGGTGGGGCAGAAGGGACTGTCAGACTATTACTGAATAAAAAAACACCCTGTTCCTTCTATAGCCCTTTGCGTTCCGGGGCCACGGTATCCTGTTAAGACGTCCCGCCACCCCGGCAGTCGTTTGGCACCATTGGGGCCCCGTCCCTGTGCTGATAGCTCTTTGAGGCTTAATGTTTGTATTTATGTATTTATTCTAAATCATCGTCATGAGTATTACAAATAAAGACCAGTGTGGCAAGTGTGAGTTTTTTCGACTCACGTTCGATTTAGTATCATCTCGTTTTGCCTTTAAATCGTAACTTAATTTATGATTGTTGCAAATATTTTGATGTAATTACAGTTATTAGAGTGTTAAAACTTGGATTTTTAACGTTATGACTTACGTGTGTTCATTTCATGCTTCAGCGCTTCAACCGAATTACCGAGTGCTATTATTGCAAATGAAATATCATGTATCGGTAAAATTTTAATGAACTTTTTCAATAGCAGTATCTACTAGAAGTTACTTGTTTTGCATTAACCAATACAAGCTTTTTACCCGTATTTTCCTATTAGTTTTATTCTTTTATTTCACGTATTATTCTTATGGTTCGATAAAAGCTGAAGCCACTGACATATTGCTAAATTATTGATAAAAAACCACAGCGTTTACTATCGAAAAAAAGGACTATTTCAGTTAATACGATATAAAAAGCAGGTAATATGTAAAAAAAAAAATAAGGCGTGAGTTTATGTATGTATGTTTGTAAAAAAAATGAAAGTGCCACTTACTTACCTGGGTTTTCTTAACTTGTTTATAACGATTTCAGGAATGGTCTTATAGTAAAATATTCTCAAAAAAAAATTAGTCATCCATTTTCAGGTTTCTGATAAACAAAAATAAATTAATAAAAAGGTGCTTTTTGTCATCAATTAAAGGTAAAAATAATCAAACCCTCAACATACACCAATAACAAAACAATGTCCAATAACCAACAAACAGCATCTTGCCCAAGTATCAAGCCCAGTCGATCCAACTACATAACATCTCGCGTCCTCGTTATTCGTAGTCGCACAGAACACCTCTCTACGCTCCACCTAGCTATTCCACATTCATGCGTGCCAAGCGTTTGGCAAACGTTAACACACCGAAATGTATAGCTTACGTGCATAGTAAATTGGTGTCGGCAGAGATGTAAGGGTCTCTATACATATAATCGGTTCGGCATGTATTCGGTTCGGAAGGTATTCGGTTCGGCATTTTAGGTTTAGAGGTGGTTTTGATAATGTTGAACCGAATAGACACTTTATCTTGTCGTTTGTCTAAATTAATTAGCTCAAGTTTAGTGAAGTTAGTTTAATATTATACTAGCTTTCGCCCACGGCTTCGCTCGCAAATTAAGTTTAAAATTTGATCATAATTCGAAAGACATGTGGCGCTATCTATCATCATGAGAACATGTTTTTTTTTTGTTTTGTATTTTTTTATGACCTATAGTATAAAAATACCCATAGTAGAAATAAATGTGACTTCTTAAAATTACCATTTAAAGAAGTAGAAATGATTACAAAAATACAACGTGTCTTTAAAAAAAACTAGTCAAAAATACCTATATAAAAATAGTGTTCCTAACTTTTAGGTTACCTAGGATGTAAATACTAACCTGTATTTTTTATTTACACACACCTGCAAATTCGACCTATTGAAGTGTTGCTAGTAAAATACTAGAATCGGCCTCTAAAAAACAGGTTTAAAAATACCACGAATACTTTAGTCCTAAACATCAATTTTCGAATACAAAACTATTTTTATGGTGTCAATTAGAGGTTTCTCTATCTCTGATTTGGTTGGGACTGTGATTTTTACTGTCTATGGTATTTAGTGAGGATACTATAAAAAAACTGGTGTGGTATTTATGGTTTTCTAATTGGTAAGAGGAATTAAATCAAAGATATAGAGTAGTGATGATTGAATGCTGTGAAAGGCAAAGTTGTTTACAGTTCGAATGATGCTGTTCTACAAGTGATAGATATAACCCTAGTATTTAGAAGCGAGTCAAGAGCAAGTCAGACTCGCGCGCTTTGGGTTCCGTACCACGAAAACGATTAAAGTATTTGATGCTCTATGAATAACTATGACAAAGATGTGATGGCTCACGGTTAAGGCGCCCGCTTCTAATGCATTAAGTTGTGGGTTTGAATCCGGGCAAGTGCTTGTGGCTTTTGTGACATTTTCAATTCATGTATACGTTCTAAAGTTTATCATAGACATCACTAACATCGTTCCGTGCCTCAGAAAGTACGTTAAACCGTTGGTCCCGGCTGTCATACATAAATTTGACAGTCGTTACGGGTCGTCGGAATCCTGAAAGTCTGACAGCCAGTCTTATCAAGGGGTTATCGTATTACCCAGTTACTAGGTTGTGGGTGTCGCTCCTTGTAAAATGCTCGACATCATGACAAGGACTTAATAAAAAGGTCTCACACGTTTTATCACGGAACCCTTAAAAAAAAACTAAAGTTTGTATATTTTGTAACTGTGGAAGCTTACGAAACTTGTCTAGAATTTCTGCAACATTTTTTCGATTAAATTCATCCAATCAGGTCACACGAGTTCCACATTAATTACGACCAATATTCTATACAACTAAACCAAACGGTAAACAACTATAAAACATAATTTAAAACTAATTTATGTAATAACGCTTACAACAGTTATAATATAAGTTTGCTCGCGGTTAATGATTAGCATTTTATTAAGTAATTGTTTTACAGTTTGTTCTGCACATAACATCGCGCCTGTTATCCCCGAAAGGTTAGGCAGAGGTGTACCCATTAGTACACCCTCATTTCGCCAGTTATGTTTAAGTCCCATGTAATAGGGAACGAGCCTATTGTCATCAACCGGGCACAAATGTAGACTCCGAGGCTGCTACTGAGAAATTCTTGATGGAAAAACCCAATAACACTTTGCCCGACCTGGAAATCGAACCCAAGACCTCATGCACAGCAGTCGCGCTTGCGACCACTAGACCAAAGAGGCAGTCAAATCGTAGTCAGTCAGTCGCAGTCAGTCGTGGCAGTCTTATGGATTTTCTAATAATAATATAAAGCCTATAGCACTCAGTAATAACTTAGCTTGGAAGCTACGTTATTACTGAGTGCTAATTAATGTTAATAATAATTAGTGCTAATTGCGAAAAAATAATTCAAAAACAATCAATTTTTTAAATTAAATTACATTTGAAAACATCTACCGATTTCTAAGACAATTCAACTATATCTGACGACGCACCTATCTCCTTTGTTAACTGCGCCTTCCACCTGTTACAAATTCCTCTTCACGCCCGTCGACCCAAGTCTTTAAGATCACATTTCAAGATAAAAAACCATTACATCATAAAGGCGGTATCAATCAATAACTTGACACACACTATATAATAAATAATATTATGTTACCATCCTCAAACTTTTATATAACTTGTAAACAAGCAATCGAGTACTAATTGCACCATAGCTAGGAATGCAGCGACAATTACTTAACTATTACGTAGACGTTGAAGTTGCTAAACGATAATAATTACACATACATACATAAACTCAGGCCTTTTTCCCAAGGTGGTAGGCAGAAACTACAGAACGCCACCTGCTACGATCCTTACATACTCTCGCCTCATCTACGTTCATACATCTCGTCATACAAGCACGCCGGTTACGTAATGAGAAAAAAAAACGAAAAATGAATGAAAAAAAAATGAATGAATGGATGAATGATAATTAGTATATACTAACTATATCCCGCGGTTACACTGCCTTCGATTCCCAAGGCGGGCAGTGTTATTGGGTTTTTATCAGGAATGTCTTAGTAGCAGCCTAGGAGTTTATATTCGTGCTCGGTTGATGGCAATAGGCTAGTCCCCTATTGCGTGGGGCTTAAACATAACTGGCGAAATGTTGATGTACTAATGGGTATACCTCTGCCTAACCCTTCCTTCCCTTATGTTTTATTACTGTTTGTTCCGTGAAAACGGTTTTATGGCACTTCTTAAGATGTTTTATTTGTTTTTTCATACATTATTAAATAAATATAATTATAATAAGGAATCACCATAATTATAATCAGTAGGTCTGTCACCAGTGTGGGCCGAATTTTGTGAACCAAAGAAAGTTTGTATGTATGTCACAACCTGCCCGGACCGGTCCGGTCCGTCTTAAGAGCCGGCACGACTGATATGGTCAAATTATAGGTTGCTGACACACTATCCGATGGATGCTAATCGATTTGGATATCTTATCTTTTACTGTTTATTTTGTGAACAATTTTGATGGGTTTTTAAAAGAATTTTGATTTAATCTGTGTGATAAAATGATAATATTCGGCCACACAGTTGATGGAAAGTGATAACCATCTGTACTTCACTTATTTAGCTATATCTCACGGCTTTACCCGTGTTTAGTCGCGTCTTTTGTAACTGCTCCGCTCTTGTAGGTGGTAGTGTAATGTTATAGTCTATGCTATTTCTCATGAATTTGGCTATCATATATAAAAATATTAAATAGCATAACATCACGCCTGTAATCCCCTAAGGGTTAGGCAGAGGTGTACCCATTAGCAGACCCACATTTCGCCAGTTATGTTTAAGTTCTATGTAACAGGGGGCGAGTCTATTGCCATCAACTGGGCACAAATCCACACTTCGAGGCTGAGGAACTCCTGATGGAAAAGTAAAGTTGTCATATTTATAAGTAGGTAATTTTTAGTAACGTAAAGTTAAGTTTATTACTGAAACTATCTACTAACAGCTATGGGCGTACCCACGGTGAGGCAGACAGGGGCGCTTGCCCCACCCTGACGATTGGGTGATTTATCAAAACCAATATTCTAAACAAAATAAATTACACTTTAAAAGAAAATGTCTTACAATCCAGAAATTATACCATTCTGTTTTGTACATTTGAATACAATAAAGGTAAGGCTTAATATTTGTCAGTATTGCCCCAATCAAAACTTGGCTACGCTGATGCTAACAGCCCAGCGCACAGTGTGCTTAATAACATAAATGTGTGGCTACAAGATGACGACGAATTCCAAAGTATGAGCAATATTAGTTAGATTGTGTTGTTTCAATGTTTTATTGTTTTTGCATTCACGTGTGTCTACAAAGACATTCCATTTAAAATATGCATTTCTAACTAGAGTGAATTGTTGTTGATTTACTAATGTGAAGCACTATCTTCTGCCCACGATTTTGTTTGATTTGGTTTTTGTTTGACGATGATAGGCAATGTTTAAAGTTTTGATAGTATAAACTATGAAACATTGCCTATGACACATGTCAATATCTGTCTGTTTGATTTAAATCTGTGAAAATTTTTTTGTAATCGAAAAGAAAGAAAATTTGTTTATTCATGCGAAAATGACGCTGTCACAAAAAATAAAGAAAAAATATACATAAAAGCAAAGTAGAAACAAGTTTGTTTAAATACTTATAAAAAATAAATAAATACAAAAAGAAATAATCGAAACGAAGGGAATAATCGGACTGGTAGGTACCTATTTCTAAAGATTACCTTTTATAAACAACAAATGTAAACAAAATTTTACCTTTTTAAAAACTAGCGACCCGCCCTGAATTCGCGCATGTATAAAAATAAATAAAGATAAATCAGTATATTTTTTGCAGATTCGTGATGTATTTTATCACTAGAAAAATTCTGAATAAAGATTTATATATTTATTATTTTGTTTATTTTAGTTTATCCATTATATAAATATAAATACAAATCTTTTCTTTTTATAGTACGTATAAGGTTAGGCAAATCAGCTGCTCCATGGAAAAGTGCAACGACAAAATATCCTACAAGGTCAAAATATATTGAACAGTTGACATTTTTTTTAAAGCGATGAATGTTTTCACCTATTTGGGATTCACACACACGTACTGAATCCATGGTTATGGTAACAGGGTCAATAGACTACGCACCCAAGTAAGTCGCTGCAAACATAACCTAGCAAAATGGGAATTATAGATCCCACCAATACTCAGTGCGAGTGTGGTGCTCCTGATCAAACGATGGCCCACTTACTGCATTGCCCAAAGTGTCCCTACACCTGTACCCTAGAGGACGTTAACAATGCTACTGATGCTGCGATAAACATGGCCACCTACTGGGCACTAAAACTATAAATAGAAAACAAAAAAAAAAGGATTATCCATAACCATCGACTCGAAAAGAAGAAGAATGGTAACAGGTACTAATAGTTTGCGTGCCGTTGTCCCTAATCTTCAACCGTGTATTTTGAATGTAATATGTCTTATCAGGCAAGGTTTTCTAATCTGGCAACCTCATTAGCTATACCGCTGTGTTGACCGTCGGATCAACACGTAGACAGTAAATTATATGCCGCAGTCTCTCACAGAAATACCGACGTTATTATAGTGCTGTTCCTACATATTTGTGTCGATAGTAAGTGGTGTTAGTACAGGGATCCCGAAGTTTCGGGATACTGGGATCCTTTTGGGATCTCGTTCGTAGACTATGCAGGATACGAAGCGTGATCGCAGGATTATGAAGAGAAGCGAAATTTAAGCATATCTCTACGCTGAGAGTCAAAAATCTAAGTGAGCACGATGAAAAAATCCCTAGTGCGTTAAAAAAGATCCCGGACAAACAATAAAAAACATTTTTTATTGAAGAACTTCGTATTTAGTTTCTACTTTCCTACTTAAAAAAACTACTAGCTTTACGATTTATCAGCAAAGTCTTGTAGTGCGCCTTGCGGAATACCTGGATTTCGCAGGATTTGAGAATAAAATAACAATAATAAAAATGGATAAGAAAAGTATAAGTGAAAGTGGGTTTTTCCATCAAGAATTTCTCAGTAGCAGCCTCGGAGTCTGGATTTGTGCCCGGTTGATGGCAATAGGCTCGCCCCCTATTACATGGGACTTAAACATAACTGGCGAAATGCGGGTGTACTAATGGGTACACCTCTGCCTAACCCTTCGGGGATTACAGGCGTGATGTAATGATGGTATGTGGATAAGAAAAGTATGTAAGTTAAATGGATTTAAATAATCTTGCAGGATTGCATTCCTTTGTGGCACTGCACTAGCAGAGATTAAGTTTATTATGTAAAATTATTTCAATACTTATCTGTGCACTAAGATTTTGTTCGAAGTTATAGGTACCTATGTAAGATCGTTGTAAATTATGTTAAGAAGTAGGTTATTTTTGCTTTAAAGTTATGTTTTCGCTAATTATGTTAAATAACTGTTTGGTACATACCATAACCGGAACATGATTAATTTACTTACTATTAATTTTATCTTCCCAGCATCTCGCTCATTCTTCTCGACTGTAGGTACTCACCCAAAAATAAAACCCGAAACATTTAAATTACAACAGACACGGTTGTTAAACGACAGTTCACCCACTTAAGACGTTATTGTCAGTTAATTTCATCCATGATTTTCAAACCTGTTACCACTCGTACGACGAACAGTTATCGGTAGCTCACCAGTCACCGACAAGTAGTTTACCGTTGTCGCAAAAAATGTTCACTTGACAAATGACTGTAGATATTAGGTAAGTACTTACTTTGCACACAATGGAAGTTAAAGTAAATGTGGGTAGTTAGGTGTTTTTTTCTTATTATTTGACGAGCTTTTGCCGGCGACTTTGTCTGCAATTTTTTCTGTGCTCTAAAAGAAACCTGATTTCTCACCAATTAAAATATTTGCCAGTAAAATGTCCATCTTTCTAATCAGATGTTTTTCATAATTTCAAGGGTTTGACTTTTTTGTGCGGATGCCTTATTTTATTTTTTTAATAAAAGTAGCCTATGTTACTCTTAATAACATCAGCTATCTGCCAGTGAAAGTTCCGTAAAAATCGATACAGTAGTTTCGGAAGCTAGCCGGAACAAATAGATGGACATTCAATTTTTTTTTGTAATGGTTCTTTGGTATAATTATGCACCTAGCGTGTAAACATTAATATGCATTTAGTACACAGTGTATTGAGTGAACATACATTTAAACTTTATAACATAACTTCACGCCTGTAATCCCCAAAGGGTTAGGCAGACATGTACCCATTAGTACACCCACATTTCGCCAGTTTTGTTTTTTTTTTAGTCCCATGTAATAGGGGGCGAGACTAAACTTAAACTCTAAACTAACTGTAACTCTTAAGTCTAATCTTTATTTATTTGAAATTTACACAGATAAACAAAGCAAAAAGAATAGCAGTTAGCCGCTATTTTTTTAGCGTTACAACAAAAGACACATTTTACCCAGTTGTCTGTCCGTCTTTTAGAAACTAGACGGTCAGACAACTGGGTAAAATGTGTCTTTTGTCAGAGGGTTATATCGGATTCTTACCGACTTCATGGATCCTCCTTCTACTCAGGATCAGCCCAGCCCCGGTATTCGCTAGACACATGACCCGCGCCCCGAACGTAGGTATATTGGACTATTTGAAATTTTATTTCGCCTACGACATTATCACCCGTTGTGTAAAATGTACCACTGATCCGATTGCACAAATGGGGTGTCAATCGATTCGTCTCAGAGACGCGCGTGAGCTATTATATATGTTAATGTTGTTTTCAAGTAACTTACATTCGTTTGTGGTTGCATTGTGTATGGAAATTGGTTTATTTGCCTATCCCTGAAGTTATTTCTGGAGGTCTTTGATACTTTACGCTTTGGTTCAAGGGTGGATAATGCGGTTCATTCCAGAAATCCCCACCGACCAGGTGTTGTTGTTGTTTTAAATTATTAAACAAAATATGCGTTAATCAGTTACAATACAATTAAGTACAATAATTTACAATACACACCACTAAAAAGAAGGAGAAAAGCCCCAATGTTCCCTAACCGAAAAACTTCCCCCAGAACAGCCCCCCTCATCCCCCATCATCCCAGGAACGAACGTGCCTTCCGCGACCGCGGGCTTCCTCAGGTCAGTGGGGAGTGAGGTATTTAACTTCCCCACGAAGTTAAAAAACGATTTGACACTGGCTCAAGTTCAAAATCGAGCTTAACAGTTATCTATGTGTTGGTAACTGGTTTCCACAGACTCAAAAGAACAGATTGATATACTTTTTATGAGCTGACAAAACTAGATTTCCCTCCTTAGACTTTGCATAGTAAAAGGAACTGTGACGTCATTTATTTTCCAACTCAATTGATTAACTATTTATTGATTTCAGTGCAACTAAAAATTTAATATTACTGATTAAAAATTAAACGACTTTTATAGGCATAAAATGACGTGTTTTTAATAGAAGTTGTGTCTTGGATTATTCCGTAATGGCGTCAACTACATAATATCAACTTAATGTCATAATGGCTATCTACCATAGATAAAGGCTGAAGTGTCAGTTATTATTTACGAATACGATCTCTAGAAAACCAAACTAGATAAGCAGGTTCATTACGGAGTGATGGAACTGTTGCTTTCTGTCTGATTGTAGCTTTAATAGCTGCGTAGGCGTCGTTAAGCAGAGCGAGTGTCAATAATAAAACTAATTAATTTGGTACTTCAAATTAATATATTACTACCAATAAATTGCAGTTAAACTAACAATTTAAAATGTTACCTAAAATAGATTTAAAATTCATTAGAATTACTTCGAAAATTGGGATATATTTTTTTAGGGTTCTTCAATAGGAAAAAAAAACGGAACCCTTATAAAACCTATAAGGGTCCTAAAAAATAATTTTGTGTAATAGTAACTTTGCGTAGGTACTTGGTTCGTTTTAACTGAACTAACCCAAATTATGATTACCTGCACTGCTGGTACATTGGCAGAACTAGTTTTACTAGTTTTGTTTATATACTATGTAGAGCATTTTTAGTATAAGTAAGTACCCATTCATATTATGTGATAACGGTTATTTTCTAATTTTAAATGTATGGAATTGACGTTACGTTTACTGGGAACGTGAGTCCCAGGGCGTATCTAGTATTGAGCAAGTAGGGCACGAGCCCCGGGCACCTATCGAAGCGTTGCGCAAAATTTTCATAAAATTTCAGCAGTATTTTATTTAATGTATCACATAATATCATGCCTGTAATCTCCGAAGGGTTAGGCAGAGGTGAACCCATTACTTCACCCACATTTCGCTAGATAGGGGGGAGGGGGTTAGGTTAGTATATCAGTTTCTTATATTAAAATAATTTACGAAACTATAATGCGTGTTCTAGGCGCCATTTTGTATTGGTACACCCCTGCTTGTGCTCTCCGAATGGCAGAGGTAGACAAATGAAAGTGACAAGGTTCCATGAAGCAACTGATTAGAATCACAGCAATCATTAATACATTTCACTTACAACTCAATTAAGAGTGACGTATTAATGTGGTCTCTCTGCATTTCACCTGTCTTGAAAGTTAATGGTAGGGTGCGATGGCTTCAGGCGATGTAATTTGTTATAGTTTTAAGTTGATCTTTCCTTGTAATTCTTGTTTAAGATTGATTGATGGACCGGTTGTCGTATAAAAACTTGATTTTTCAATATACGGTGTAGTAAATAGACACTTTCATAGCCGTTTACACATCAAACTAAGTAATTTTGAGCAATAATTATTGCTGGAAAACGACTAATATTTTCGATGTGGACATATACATATGTATTACTAGCTGTGCCCGCAGCTTCGCTCACGTGGACTTTAGTGTACCTAACTTAAGGAATTAAGTATTAAAGCCATGCCATCATAATGCTCCAAGCGGATCTAATGGTTGCAAAGATGGCTTCTAAGGCCCGGAGCCCACTATCGGTGGGCATCGGTGCTGCTCTGTACAGCTCGGGCTTCTTACAGCGGCTTTGGGTGCCTGAGGGCTGCTTTGGGCGGCTTCGGGCTGCCTTGGCAGTCGTAAGCATACCTAAGGACGCCGAGGCTGTCTTCGGGTAGCTCAGGTAGCATTTTCGTGGCAGACTCGTCGCAGAAGTCTTAGATTAGCGTGTTCAACGGGCAGACAAACAGAAAAGAAATAAAAAAAACATTGTTTTGGGTTCTATTACGTTCATAAATGACCCCAACAAAAGTTTTTCTCATAAATCGCGTTTTTCACTTTGTGTTCAGTGGTTTTTATAAGTTTATTGTTAAAATATGTATTAATTTATAGTTATTGTACTTATTTATGTATTTGTGTTATATGGGCCTTAGTTGCCTGAAATAAAGGTTTATTATTATTATAAATCTCCCATGTACAGACAACGACTATTTACAGATTAATTATATGTACAGATACAAAGAAATCTTTTATTTATAAGAATACTCCCAATTGTAGAAAATGTGCTATTTTGATAATTAACCATTTAGAGAATTGGGCCCCCTCTAGAGGATTTGCCAGTTTGAAAACTATAGTCCTTTTGCGACTTTTGTGAATTAGGCCCTAAGCGCCAAAACCGTTAAATATTGTGCTGTGGGATAGAACCCTTCCTATGCGAGTCCGACTTGCACTTGATCTATCAAAATCAATCAGGGTCTTGAAATAAAAGACAGCATACAATATAAACAGATGATATAATTATTTTGACACTGTCAACTTATAAATATTACATTATACATTAGGTACCAATGTCTTTACAACATTATACATCACTACGTGATAACTTTTAGTAAATGAATTTAGTCAGTTTGAATAGGCAATGATATCAAACTAAAGTGTCTGTGTTCCCCATAACCCGTTGGAAATGTGTTTTGAATTTAAATAAAGAGATATTCTTGGCCAAAATTGTATTTTTGATTTAAATTATTAAATAGTAAACTTAAAAAAACGAAACGCTATAATAGATAAAAAAAAATTACACAAAATTTTGTATTTCGAATAGAAAAAAAAAAACAATACAACTGTCAACGCAATTCCCGCCAAAAATGTCTCTTTAATCACAGTAGTCAACCCCTAAAATCTAGTACCCAGCAGCACTGTGACTAGAATAAAAAAAAAATAAGAAAAAAAAAGACAGCTTAAAATTAGGGAATGATCATCTAAATCTACACTCGCGGACATAAAAACTTGCCCACTTGATACAGATAACAAATAGCACAATATTTTTTATTTATTTATAAATAACCGTTAAAAACTACTAAGAAACTGCTATAATGTATAATTTATAGACGTGATTATTGTGATGAGCTGTAAGCACTTCACATCATAGTTAAATATTGCGTCGTTATTATGTTTGGGAAATGGCAAGAATATTTGAAATTATCAGTCTGTTACCACTATTTTGTTAACTACATAGAAAAACTATCGGTTCGACTGAGAAAGGGACTTATCGGTAATCTGAATTTGTATATCAACGTTGTGATTAAAAAGCAGTACTTAAATATAGAAAAACGAAATATATTAGAAAAATTCAAACATTGAATGTCGTAAAAAATAAATCAAAATCGATTGACGCAAGAATTATTAAAATCAACCCAATACAAAAAAAAACATAAAGACTCTTTAAACGCAAAAAACTTACATTTAACGTAAATCATATTGACGAATTACCAAGTTGATTGAAAAAGTCCATTTATCAGTCGAATGCTTCCCCAAACATAATATCGACGCACGAAATAGGAAGAGTACCCTATTTGTGTAAATCCGAAAAAGTCCTTAACCATTACGCTATCTTCTGGTCTATTACTTCTAAAAATGTTGTCTATTCCTGTCAAACTTCAACTGGTTCACTAGTCTAGGCATTTCTAAAATTTTCTCAAATGTATTTTCAAAAACGTGTCTTATTGTCGATGTGCTAGAATTTGTATAACCTAGTGAAATAAATACGTTGGCGGTTTTCGAGTAAGCAATAGGGAGACGAATGCATAGACAATATGGCTCATATTTCTTTCCATTTTCACTTTTATTCTGGATTTATGATGGTATTTCAGCACCATTAAAACTTATTACCGATGGCAGTTTTTTAAAGTAGCATTTTGTAAGCACCAGAGAAATTCCAGTTTCATTTATATTTTCCCCCTACTTTCTCCTACTCTTGCTACTCGAAAACAACGCCAAAACTATGAAAGATTTAGGCTATTTTTATTTGGTAACTTAATACTTTTAGTATGAAAGGAATAAAACTAATATTAATATCAATCATGTCAATACGTTATAAATATATTTAGGCCAAGAGTGAATAAATACTGATGGTCTACCAATAAAAAAAATAAAGATTAAAAAATCGAAAAGTAACAGTTAATCACTCCTTTGGCCAGTGGTGCACGATGAAAAGTGTATATATATTTGGCCAAAAGTGTACGATTAAGCGAATACAAAATGTCCATAGCCTACATATCGAGACCAAGGGATATGTTATGTTTGGCCTTAATTTAAATCAACATTCATGGCACTCACTCTTACACGAACAAGATGTTTAGAAAAGTTACCATTTAAAAATGGTACATAATTAACAATGAGAATATTTCTTTGGAAACTGTATTTCTGTCGTAGACGGACACGTTTTGAATACTGTTTGAGTATGTTTATGATGTACTCACAAGTAAAATGTACAGACGACAGCGCTTTTAGATAAACACTGCGGCATCTAATGCGGTTGTAATAAGAGCGATATTACAACAAAAATGTATAATTTGATGAGCATCTACAACAGAATTACAGTTCCGCAAATATAATGGAAGAACATTCGCTGCGATATCACATACAAAGTTATAGTATACTTCATACACACAGTTTAAAGTCAAGTTAAACACAATAATAGTCGCTCTTCTATGAGAGAAACATTCATGTGTTAATATTTACGAAACTGATATTAATTAAATCGTGAATGGGATTTTGCTGTTTCTTTTTCGAGTTTTGCAGCTATTATTGAAAAATATTTTAACTCGACGCGTATTTATTTCGATTTTAATTTATTTTCAGTTTCGTAAACCAGTCATATCATACGAGATTACATTCCGGGCCATTTATTTATGGAAAAAGTTGTTCTATGTATCTTTGTATGAACTACATGTGAAGCTTGAATGTAAAAAATACTTGATATTACATCTTATCAAGGTTAAATGCGCCGGTACCTATAATTTTGGTGGGATAATTATCATTACAAATTGCGAACAATAAGTAAAGAAAAACTCCACCTACAACACTCGAGACACAATTCACGCCACATGTAGCACTAACAAAAAATCGCCAAAAAATGTTGGTCATTTTTTCTGTCCCGAAGTGTAATCTCTTTGCACAAAAAATACAAAAAAAGTTCACGTTTCCATACATTTATAGAGTCATAGGAAATTGACAAGAATACAATAAGTATTGAAGAATAAGGCGCTAACACACATTACAATCTTACGACTGTACTTATAATAATCTAGAATATTCATATAATTTTAATGTTGCTACGCAAAAGGCGAGTTTTGTTGGATATCGCATTAGACTTACTCACTGACCAGATTTTAGTAATTTTGACTGATTGACTCACTGACTGACCAGACTATAGTAATTTTATTGAAAGACATCGTCTTTATATGTGATTTCGCCGCGACTTCGACTGCGTAAAAGTTAATATATTATGTGACGGCAACCGTCCATATTTCCTTAAATTTCATTAATATCTGTTCAGCCGTTATGACGTGATTGAATAACAAACACTGAAACAAACTTTATCATTTCTACGTCTCGGAAAGGATAACTAAATTCAATTATTTGTAAATGACGTAGAACTATTCAAATTCGTTTGCGCCGTCTGTACGCTTGGATCTTTTAAATTACGCAACGGATTTTAATGCAGTTTTCATCAATGATTGAAGATTAAGACTTGTGTCTACAGTGTACCCGTACGAAGCCGGGACGTTTCGCTAGTATTATTATAAGACAAGAAACCTAATGCGATACCCAACACAAAATATTCAATAAGGAAATAAATAAAAATCACAGTGATGTACAAATTGGTTTTCGCAAACCCAATGATAATACCCCTAATAAGGCATTAAGAAATGCTAAGAAAAATGTCTTTTACCCTAAAATTGCCGTATCGCAGAGTATAAAGATAAAAGCAGCTAATAGTTAACATCGAACAACACTAGAACATATTTATAATTCTAAATCTGAAGGATAAATCCCGTAATTTAAAAACACTCAAAATCCAGTCGCCATCTCACCTCAGTGACAGCTAATGTCAAAAACTTGATAGAGAAACTTTGACAGATTGAGATTTGAGGTTGGAATTCGAATGTTTTTAAATTACGGGAGTTCTCCTCTGATAGGTTAATATCATCCAATTCTTAAAATACTGATTTGTTTAAATATTGCTATCGCTTACTAAGCAACAGTGGAAAGAGACAGAAGATATTTCGAACTGTCAAACTTCGACAAAACTGAAAATGGCATTTTTTTTTCTCTCCTTTTCCTATTTTATGTGCCAGTAAGAGACAGCAATACTTTAAATTGAGTTTAAATAAAACAAACACGGCTTTGTAGTTTTAACTAATTCCTTTACCGACCGGGAGCTAGTTTGCCTTAAATTATGTACAGTCAACAAATAAATAGGTATCCAGGGTCGTCAGATATAATTGAAGTTTTCTTAGAAACCGATGGAAGTCTTCAAATGAAAATTAACTTAATTAACGACCTGTTTATTATAAACATAACATCACGTCTGCAATCCCCGAAGGGTTAGGCAGAGGTGTACCTATTAGTACACCCACATTTCGCGACTGTTTACTGTTTAGTAAGTATCTACATTTTGAATTAAATTACATTTGAAAACATTCTAAGAAAAATCCAACTATATCTGACGACCCTGCATTCCTATCTTTTTTGTTGACTGTACATAGTTTTAAAACTCTAAGAAAACTAGTGTCCTTTCTCATTAAAATTGGATGTCATTCCCCTTATGATCAAGATGTCTCAACCACAGTCCTAGCATTAACTTCAGTACATGCATTATACACTTGTACATCTCACCGTCATTCAAGTTATTATTCTCGTCCCAATACAATTTCCTACTATTACAAGAAACAATTTTAACGAACAACTTACTTAAAACACTCCGTACGAAGTATTTTCCCTCACCCTCATTACATATTCGACAATCACAATTTCTACTTATTTCTACATTATTGGAAGTTTTTGATATTTTGGCAACACTGTCTGTATCAGCGCGGGATATGATTATAGTGGGCACGGTGACGTTTGAGTCAGTGTTGCCAGGTAATGAGATGTTTCTTTTTAATTTTACGAAGTTTGAGTTGCGGTCAATGTAGCTGCCTTTTATAAGACTTTTTGTAGATTGGGCTAGTTCTGGAAGTCCTCGATTTTTGTCGAGGGTTTCGTTGTTTAACTCTTGTTTCATAAGAACTTTCCTTCTCAAATCTGTCATCATATCTTGGACACCAGACTTCCTTTGCCTCACTTTGCTTGCCTCCCCTTGGTTCCACTCTACAGATATGCTCCTATAAAATGGTTTCTGTACTTCATAATCTTGGTCCTCGTCATCAGACACGTTTGTTTCAACATTTTCAGTAGAACTCCGGAAGAAGTTCCTGAAGCTGTTGATTCCTGGTGAAACTGGACAGCTGGTGCTATTCCTCCTATTTGGGATCTCCAGTCGAAGTTTGGGCCTCACTTTCTGGGCCAAATTTTCTACTGAACTGCCCTTAATACTGTCGATATTCCCGGCAAATGTGAAACATCTTTGCAGTTTCCTTATCTGCGGGGACACACTGCCGCTTGTGACACCCAGACCTTTATAGCTTTCGTTCAACACCGCCAACGCTAGATCTCGCTCTGAGAACGTTTCCACACCAAAAGATGCACGCCTGCTTCTCGCTTTGTACGGAGAAGCGGGAATATCTTCGAAACTCCTGTACCTATCAAACACACTATCTCTGTCTTCAGATTCTACTGTCCACATGGAACCAACGCTGCTCGAGGTTTCAGAACCTATATTCTGCAAGTGATTGAAGATATCAATACCTCTATCGAGGGAGATAGACCGCTGCAAGGGAATATCGTGCTCAAATCTGTCGTCATAAGGTTCATTTTCATATTCTTCATTCTCTTCGAATTTATCACCGAGCCAGCTGTCAAACTCTTGCGTCCCGAGGTTCACGTTGAGAAGTTCTTGTCTTAAGTCTAGTTTGGTGACCGGAGGGTTCCTGATGTCGGAGTGTCGTCGATGTTTGCGTGCTTGTGTGTGTGTCGGGGGGATGGAGTGCCTACGCGAAGGCGGAGGGGGTACCTGCGGGGTGCGGGGAGTGCGCGGGGGGAGGGGCAGGGGCGGGAGCGCCGCGACCCAGCGAGGATAGGGAACGCCGCTGGAACCCGCCCACGGCGAGATCAGACTCAACAAAGAGTTTGCGAAAACTGTGGAAACATAAATAATTGTATTTTAATAGTGGTCAATTTCAATAAAGGTCTGTTGTATCATAATATTCATTTAAATTTTTAAATGTTAGATTCCTGAAAGTGAAAATAATCACACCAGAGAACAGTGAAAAATCCCTGAACTTTAAAGAAAAACATAGCAACATGTAAGCATGTTAACAATGTCTTAAAAATTGTAACAAAAATACAGTTTTAGTCTTAGAAAATCGCCGTTGACAGGCAAGGTTATCATTTCCTGGGTAAATATTTCCTAATTCTCCAAATAAATTCCTTATCAAATTAATTAAATATAAATATGTATGTGTATCTACCTACTGCATTGTGTGAATGTGAAAGCTGTGTAATAAACATAATATGCAGTCAAATAAAACTGTCTCATCGAATTAGGGGACGCTTTGGAATAAAAGTGCTTACGATTCCATTTGAAAAATAACTCACTACTAAAATATTTAACGCTAGCTTTTACCAGCGACTTCGTCTTGAAGTCAATATTAAAAAACATATCCTATGACATTCGGCAAAAATCAAACTATAGGTAACTTTTTATCATTTTAATAATGAAATAACTTTAACCCCTTGTACGGTAGGCAAGCTGATTCAATTCGCTGTCAAAATATGCCTATGCGTTAATCCGCTTATTGTCAGTGTGACAGATGTCAAAAACGTCACATTTTCTAACGTCAGATGACCTCCTAATAAAGATTCGATTTTCATCAAGTGTCACATCACCTTAATATAACACAGCCGAAGTATCTTGGCGGCCCTGAAGTTAGCCGATTGCTGCGCAGTAAACAATTTCGTTTCTATAAGACCCATTGCGCAGCCAAACAGCTATCTTCAGACCGCCAACATACGTTGGTCGCTGTGTAACATTATAACCAATGGAATTTAGACTGTTATTTACCTTTCATCCGTTTTATTGCCATCACACAGCAACAACCTTGACCATACAAATACACTCCAACAGTTCCCCAAGATTCCCGAATGTCATACACAAGTCCCCAATCGTTAGCACCCCTCAAAGCGTCCTCCAATTCCCCCAAACGTACCGCAGACGCAACACATCTTCAATACCAAGGGCCGAAAGAGATTCTCGGAGGCGGCGAGCGGCGACCCTCGCTGCGGGACGAGAGCGCCAGGCGGAACCTACCGCGGCGGAGGAACAAACAAACGTCAACAAAAAATAGGGGGAAAATAAAAAAAAAGGAAGGGGAAAAAATAAAATCGGTCAGTTTTTTTTATATTCATTGATTGATGAAAATTCTTACACTGTATTAAAAAAAAAAAAAAAACACTACGTTCAATCACTAAAAAAATATTATTTCAGTTAGGTTCGTTCACAATATATTACTTGTGGCAACCCTGTCTAGATCTTGAATAAGCAATATTGATATCAATAAAATCTTAGAATAGATATTTGATAATTTTCTACCTAACTATTAAAAAAGTTATAAGGTTAGAAAAATCTTAGTTGTTATATTTTTTAATTATAACATTATTAGCATTGATCTACAGCACATTCAGAGAGTACTGGAAAAAATATTAAAAACATTTTTATTTAGAAAAGTATGAAAAAAAAAATGTGCATAATGATCTTGCTGACCGTACGTTTATTAGCAAGAATAAATGAAAATAACAAAAAAAATAAATGAAAAAGTGCTGGACATATAATGGTGAGTGGGTTAAACAAAAAAAAGGGGGTAGGATTGGGTAAAGTGATTAAGCGTGAAGCATTCATGACAATGTGTTGTGTCGTAAGTCATTTTACATGCAACACAGTGCAGCAAAGTTTGTCGTATCGTGCCCCATCTCTTTCGGCCCTGGTTGCATTTTCCATATTTTATTTAACTACACAAAAAACACCTAAAAACAAAGAAATTTTGAATAAAACAACCAAAGAGATTCTTAGGACTATAACTTCATGCTTTCTTAAAAAAAATATATAGGGGAAAAATGTACCAGAACCAAATGTAAGCTGGAGTGCAGGGTTAGGAGTTGGATGTTACAATACGGACAGTTTTCCCATAGTTAGGCTGGGCTCACACTGAGACAAATTCCATGGGATGCATCATTCAACTGAAGGCCAAATCTACTAATTAAAAACGTTCAAAATCTAGTCGTAATCTAATCTCGACAACAATCTATTTAAATAAAATGGCCGTCACGGGACACCCGGTAGATGAGAAACATCTTAATGAATATTATAATCCCTTATTAATAAAAACAAACAAAAGCGTCATGCCATTTGACGTCACGACTAACTGTACTACGTAACTTTACTGTCAAAGTGCGTCACATCAAAATTGTTTTTTTTTTAAGTTTTTCAATATTTATTTAAATAATTTGTTTATTGAAATAATTGATTGATTCACAAAATATTTAAAAATTAGGGCATTAAAAACTGAAAATAACATTAGGATTCTACCTGAACTAGGAATAAACCTGTATCTCAGGTAATACACACTCTAAAATGTTAGTAAATTAGAGGCAATTTTGACAGATCGAAACTGAGATTGGATTGCGATCGTTCCTAATAGTTAGTAGAATTAAACCAGCTCTACAGAATTTACGCCCCGCTCCGGAATCTGCCTCAGTCTAAAAGCAGCATAATAAGAGTCGGTTCACATCTGACGGAAGATACGTCACACGTATCGTCTTTAGTATGGTCGACGCACTAACGCATCATCGGTCAAGTGTGTACGGTTGGATATTTTTTTATCTATTTGACTGTTTCTGCGTTACGCGACTGACGGTAAGCAGCGTATCTTCCGTCAGATATGTACCGACCCTAAAGTATACGTCAGATAGAAAGACGAGACCGCAAGAGGATTTTTTATCTAGCTTCTAAGTGACGTGTGAGAATAATGATACCAATGAAAAGTTAATAGAAATGAAATTAGAAGTATTTATGATGTGTTAGTTAAAATATTATAATGTGGAATCGATCGTCGCGCAATCATACATGGGTTCAGTACAATAGGTCTTGATACTTGACACACTTTCAGCCTTAGATGTCTAGGATCAAGTACAGTCACGAGCAAAAACAAGTATACACTTGCAAAAGAGATTTTCTTGTGAAAAAATGGTTGTAACGTTGATGTAATATCTATTTCATAGTAGTATTGAATTCAAAATACTATATTCCTAAAAACATGACATTTCAATAAATCGTAATGTTGCTAAGTGTATACTTGTTTTTGCTCGTGACTGTTACTGGTAATATGTTGCGCATCGATGTCCATTCCACGATGTAAAATATCACCACAACGAAGGACATTAACCAAATACAGACACAACGACAAACAACAACACAAGCTTAATTTAGTGCTTCAGTCATACAGTGCAAGAGGCAACCCAATTATCATTCAATAGAGTTTATTTTTGCATATCAAGTTTGACAATTCAACAAATGATTGGAGATATAATCCGATTTGACGTATTTCTTAAATCATGATTTGCATTTTGCTTTGCTATTATTTTTTATAGCATTCATTTTCGCTATAGTAAATACAGGTTATTGAATTGTCAATACTTGACACCCATTACCAATTTGCGCTTACGGACTTTTAAACCGAGCCACATGCATATTATTTTACGGATATCTAATTTCCTAACCATCTTACTCATGAATATGAAAAACTTTTATTATGCAAGTCTGAAATATGAAAACCAGTTGTTCGCTACAAAAATGTACTACAACAAATGCATGAATTGCTTGATGCTATTTTTCTTTTTCATATTTCGGGTTTGGCTTTTTTAGTAAAATTTTTCATATTTATCCGGTTGGTAATTCCAGAAGACGGCCAGTAAATTACCAGTCAGGCCGAAAAAAGTCGTGAATTCGAATTTGGAATAATAATGTCAGGAATATAATGGCCAGTATATCGGCATCAAAACTATTTTTTACAAGCTTTTTAAACTAGTCAAAAGACGGCTCGATTTACGAGTCCAGGAGTACAGCTTTTTTGATTTTTTAGTTGGTAAAATCATCAAAGGACTCCTTCCGCCCTGGGTGGGGCAGAAGGGACTATCAGACTTTTACTGACTAAAAAAACACCCTGTTCCTTCTGTTGCCCTTTACGTTCCGGGGCCACGGTATCCTGTTAAGACGTCCCGCAGCCCCGGCCCGGGAGTACAGATGGAAAATTTATAGTCATTTAGGAAACCACTAAAATTCATGCATATTTTTCTAGCAACCTTACTTCTGTTAGTCTTACTATTAAATCTTAAATGATATAGTTACATTTACATGTCAAGAAGAACAATAAAAAAAAAAAAAATATTTTAATAATTACTACATAAAATTTTACTGTACACACAAAGCTTCCCAGACCTCGCAAACACAAAATAACAGTGTACTCACAACTTCCTGATTCCACTGTTCCTCTTCCACGGAGCGTCGTCAGGCTCGGCCGGTAACGGACCCTGGACCGGAGCCTCTTCTTCTTCAGGGTGTGCAGTGCTCACTGATGGAGATGTGTCTGATCCACTGGAACGAAGAGTTATAAGGTGAGAGGATCTGAACATAATAGGCACACTTCTCAAACTTTTAACCCTATATCAGGCAGCTCTTTCAAATTTATATATATATGTCACCGGAAAATAACAAGATCCGTAAGTTTATCAATTTACTAGGAAGTTTATAAACTTTCGTAAGATTCTAAACGGGAGATAAATTGTAATATTTTACGTCCACATTTTCGTAAATTGATAGTTTTTGTAAGTTTATCAATTTACGAAAATGTGGACGTAAAATATTACAATTTATCTCCCGTTTAGAATCTTACGAAAGTTTATAAACTTCCTAGTAAATTGATAAACTTACGGATCTTGTTATTTTCCGGTGACATATATATCTTTTTTAATACGTGGCCATCTTGCACATCTCGAAATATTCGAAAAGTACAACGTAAATTATCCACAATGCCAAGAACAGGGTTAAATCGAGCCAGCTTGAATGTTACGTTTACAACTTTTTAAAAGGTGGTGAATTTAAATTTGGAGCAACAAATGAAAATAAAACGATGGCCAGTATGTCGGTTTTAAACTGCATAAAAACTTTTTTATAACTCGTCAAGTTCAAGCATAGCTGTCAAATCATTTATACAATTTTTTTTAATCCTATTATTTGTTTTCTTTTTTTTTAGTTATCCTACTAACGCCATTTTTGTAAAAATCTGTGGACGTAATGTGTTTGAAATAAAGCGACATTATTATTGTTAACACCAAGGCCGACTATTCTCGAGTGAGACTGTTATGACAACAGTAATTTTCCAATAGGCTCATGTACAGACTCCTGCGCATACCTGTCATGCTGCTGGTCGGTCTGCAGCGCATGCAGCTGCTCCTCAGCGCGGCTGAGCTTCAGTTTGAGCTCGTTGCGCTCGTGCAGGATGGCGCGGAGCTCTCGCACGCTGAAGGTCGGCTTCGAGGACTGGTCGTCGTCATCAGCGCCTTCGGGGGTCGCCACGCCGCATGTTGGGCACTTCTGGCGATGGAATACATTCTTAACTATTTGAAGATATTATTGATAGTGAACAAGCATGTAGAAAGAAACTTAACGAAGCGGAAAGTCACATGTTCTTCCTACCATTGCGATCATTTTTTTGTCCTGGACTATACAAAACCTTCTAGTTTCGGAGATGCACGGAAAGAAAATCCGCCTATTTGTTTTTAGAAAACAATATTTAAATGCAATAACTAAACTTTAAGAGATCTACAACTCCTCTACTGTTGCATACATCCACAAACAGTGTTTGGCGTGCGTTACAGAGCACGCAAAAAATAGTTTCCCATCAATTATACCTTTAGTTAATGTTACTTTACGAATATATGATTATGTCTTTTCAAACCTAAAAATACAAATTGTATGCCTTTTACATGCATACACACATAACATAACCTCACGCCTGTAATCCCCGAAGGGTTAGGCAGAGGTGTACCCATTAGTACTCCCACACATGCATGAAACTAATTAGTAACATTTCGCCAGTTATGTATAAACATACATCACATAACATCACGCCTGTAAACGCCCGCCCGCGCACGCCTTTTATGTATAAGTCCCATGTAATAAGGGGCGAGCCTATTGCCATCAACCTGTACACCTCTGCCCAACCCTTCCGGGGTTTTTCTGGCTTAGAAGGGAAGCTGAGAATACTGACAAAAGACACATACCTTGTTCTGTGCGCTGTCGTGCTGTAGCGCGGCGATGTCCCTCTGTTGTGACTGTACTATGGCTGTTAGCTCCGAGCGCTCCTCGCATACCAAGCGCATCTGGAAAAAGAGGACAAATGCGCATATTAATAAGACTTATAATTGTCTGGACATGTAATTTTGTAATACCAAAGGTGCAACCAGACTGCGTTCGACCTTTCGATGCAAAAGTTACTTTATCGCGTCAAGGTCTGATCGTAAAATTTGACCAAGATGCAACATGGGATTTGGATATAGTATACATAGACTAGGTATTTTTAACCCTATTCTTGGCACGGTAGATAATTAAAAAAAATACTTTTCGAAAATTTAAAGATATGCACGATGGACACGTTATAAGTAAAATAATTTTTGCTTTAATTTTTTTGTTTATGTTTCTTAGTATTAGTTTGTAGTATATAAGTCTAGATTTATTTATTGTTTTTGGAAACACTCTATTGTTTTGGGTTCCACCTGTAAAATAGTGTGTGTCAAGTTAAATAAATAAATAATATTATCAAAATTTGTAAAAAAAAAAAAAAAATATGCCTAGTAGGTATAGGGTTAATGTTGGTGCATGACAACCGACAATAACGTGGAACAAGTCGCGGGTAAACGTAGTTGTGAAGACTTTAAGACGAAGTTGAGACGACCGACGTCTGTGAATAGACTTCAGGCTTGGCTTTGTCGTCAAATTTCATAGACATAAGACACTAAAATTCGACAAGCCTGCCAGTGTAATTAACGTGTAGGGTAGCCGAATTCGTTCCCTATTTTAGCTACATCGATTGGGCGCAGTTTTTACAAGCTTAGTTTTTGTCTACCATAATAAATAAATAAATATAATAAATATCTTGGGACAACTCACACACGGCTATCTGATCCCAAGCTAAGCAGAGCTTGTGTTATGGTAACCAGACAACTGATATACATACTTATATAATTTATAAATACATACATATTATAGATAAATCACACCCAGACACAGAACAAACAATCATGCTCATAACACAAAGTTTGTCCTGGGTGGGTATCGAACCCACGACATCCGGCTTAGCAGTCAGGGGCGCTAACCACTAGACCAACAGGCCCGTCAAATAATCCTGATAAGGAGTCATTGTACTTATCATTATGAACCACTTTTACTTTAGGATATTCTTTTGACTTCTGTCAGTGTGGCATTAATCGATATAGTAGCTAATTCCAAATGTGTGTCGAATGAAGGTACCCAGGTACCCAGTTATCGACTAGCACTAAGTGGATTAGTTCACTTGTGTTCAATTTAGTTTGTTTATAAGTTATGCTACTTACTTTTACATCCCGAATATTAGTAAGTTGAGTTTTGCTTGTATATCTAAGGATTTACTATCATCAGTTGGTAAATGTTAGGTTTGATTTAAAATAATTTAAGAAAATAAGACGATTGGATTTGGACATTTCCGAGGTCGGTTTTACCAATAACGATTAGCTATTAAACGTTATTAAACTAATAAATGTTTTATAACAAAAATGCTGATAATGAGGCTGAACTTCTAATTACTACTATTTTTCAACATTTAAACTGTTTTTATCCATAAGGAAACGAATTTTCACATAACAGTTCATACTTATACCATTAGGATTTCTCAATAGTAAATAGTAAAGTAAGAGTAAATCTTAAGATTTACCAGAAAGTCTCAGGATTTACCGTACTTCGATCTTTTACGAAAAAATAATATTTATATACTACACACCTAAGAAAACAACTTGAGTTAATGCGACGCAAACACCGCCCAGTCTTGACAAAAGGTGGGTGGGTGTACCAAGTGCTCCGGACAGGTGTATTTGTGCGTAGTTCAGAAGAAAAAGTGTACCGCGAGGGGTAAAACTTATCTTTTATTTGTTTGCGGTAATGAAAGGGTTAAGACAGAAACGAAGAAGACAAAAACACAGTTGAAACTTAATTTATAGATACAGGTGGAACGTGGACGTATGACCTGTTACCATGTATTCAGTACTTACATGATTATAAACATATGGGATATAAAATGACATCAAACTAAGTAATATTAAGCAAAATTTTTGCGAGGAAACGACTTCTATCTTTCCTTTGCAACATCAATATTTATAGAAATGTGCAATGTTAAAAAAACTCATTGAAAAGAAAGAAAATGTAGCTTTCAGCTTCATTAAATGTTTTAAAGACCCATTTTTTTTTTATTTACTAAGATAGCGACGAAGAATTTTGTACTGAATCCATGGCAAAGTTTGCGTGTCGATATCCATTCCGCCATTTATTATAATGATGCTAATCCAGTGTCCACAGATCCACAGAAAAAAGCACTTTCAAATTATGTTTATAATATGATAAACCACATTGCCATATCAGAGGCCCTTGAGACGGTTTAAACTCTGACACTAGGGTGTGTGGGGTCGTAAGACCTTACTGCCCACACGATAAAGAGGAAGAAGAACATTGCCAAGGAACGAATTTAATTGTACTGCTTTGAGACTGCGCAACAGTATGACCTAAACCAAATTTTAAACACATAGATAATGTAATATCTCATGTAGGCACACAAGCAAGACAAATCATGCTCAAAGAGAAAAAAAAGAAACGTCAATTTGACATTTACCATCTATGACGTAAGTCGTCAAATGTCAAACTCCTGCCAAAATTGATCACAGCGTTTTTTCAAACAAAATTTGTCCTTCAATGCACCAAAATATTAATAATAAGATCATACCTGATTCTGTATCTGCTTATGCTTCCGCCGTAGGTCCCGGCTGACTTGCGCCAACTTCTCCACTTGATTTGACAACTGCAAAGTGTCCAAAATTGCCATTTTTAGTCACACAGTTTTTTTTTTAATACAATGTCTTTCGAAACACGTGATGGTACTATGTAATATGTACTTATAGTAAATCGTGTAGTCGTTTTTTATCTTCTGACACTGATGCAGTGATAAAAATGTTTGGGCGTTAAAGTAATTGATTTCAGTTCGATGATAAGATAGTGTCATTGTTACAGATTCGGGGGGTTTATGTTGTTGACAAGCCTATTTTTAGATAGGAAGAAAAACAAGCTCTCCTTTCATTAAGTCGTTGATACACTGAATGTGTGATTTTTACACACATTCGTATTTCGTGGCATTAGAAATTAGATTTGGGTAAAAATTATTAAGCTCAAAAACCGTTAACACACCGCAACGTATATTAATTTCCTCTGTGGTATTATTATTATGTCAGATCAGCACAACTAAGTTTAATTCGAAAATAGCCGGCATCGCCACAAAAATATGCCTTTAACTGCTAATGTTTAAAGAAAGTAACTGTAAGAATGTGGCAGATCCAACATTAAGAGGATCTGTTGGCGATTGAAATAAGGTTCATATTCGTATCAAACGCGATTGGCGGCCATTTTATGTCCCAAGATGGCATTATACTCATTTTTATTTCAGCTTGATATAAACTAGATTCTGCCCACGACTTCGTCCTCATAGACATCAACTATACATACATATGACTCGACATTAGTGTAGCTTTCCAACAGTAAAGGAATCAGACCAGTACATTTAAAGACAAAAAAAAAAACAACCAATTTCAACTCATTAGTGTAATGATTCAGAAAATGTATCTGTCTTCAAATAAAGACGTTTTCCAATCTACCAGCCCACCTACAGTCAAGCCCACAAATAAAGCTCATCATAAACACATTTTCCCTTGAGAATAAAGGGAAGTATCTTATTGATTCGTTTCAAATTGTTTCGTCACTCCATTGAATATAGATTGTTTGCTCAGTGGGCGGTCACTATAAAGGCCGACACCCACGGAGCAAATTACTGAGATAACCTTTAAAGGGTCCGTGTTCTAGTTTGCCTGCTACATTTATAGAGAACTAAGCTATTGTCCGCGACTTCGTCCGCGACAAAATTGATTTCTCCATAAAACCTTTGGATCCCAGCTGTTTCTACCCCTGAAGGGGTGAATTTTAGAAAATCCTTTCTTAGCGAAAGTCTACTATGTATAAACTACCTCCCTGTTAAATTTTATCTTTATACGTCAAGCGGTTTTCGATATTTCGTGATTAGTGACTTAGCTTTTCTATAGTTATAAAATAGATAAAATATTTGTAGAGATTTTAGTTTTGTCAAAACTTATTTATGTACTTTATTACTTTTTGTTAAAATAGTACCTACTGTTTTAATATAATAGCATTTTTTAAAAAAACAAGTGTATAATAGTCTACCAATTCGAAAATTAAAAAGAATCATTCAAATTAGGAATAAATCGAATCTCGATTCAATTGTTTAAAAGCAAAACGATGTCCCTGTTGCCATAAATATCGGATCGGAATAAAATAGTCTGGTTTAACTTAATTATTTCGGCGGAGACAGCCAAATTACCGTCGGCCGTTCTAGCCAAGTTAGCTGTAGAGATATAGCTTCAGTGAGACCTACCGGTTAGCGCAGACCAAGCAGTTAAATGCTCCAGTTTTCAATAATTAATTCATCGATACTAATATAATAAAACCAAAGTGTTTTTTTTATTTAAACGCGAACTACCAGTCGGATTGGGAACGTGCTTTTTGCATTATGATGTCTAGATTTATGAGAAATAGTATAGGCTATATAGAATCACGTTACCCATGGGAACAGAGCAGTATACAAAGACTTTAATGAACTGAGAATTTCATGTAGGTGAAAAAACACGCAGGTGAAGTCGATGATTCCATGATAAAGTAGATGATCGGTTTATAATAATTAAGGGCTGATTTTTCAAAAGTCAGACAAGTTTTATCAAAGGAATAAATATGACAGCTTGACATATTTTCTATACAAAAGCAAAACTGACAATTGAAAAAATTGGCCCTAAGCTAAATACAAAAGGAAGAAGCTAATAGGGAATCAAACCTTTTTACAGTTAATTGAAAATACTCGAGTTTACTCGGCTAAAATAAAATATTGAAAATATTTGGATTTTTATGGCTAAAATTAAGTATTTCTTTACAAAAGTTGTCTTGGAATTATTATTGCGAGTAAGATCTAGCACACAATTTTCAACCCTATTTAAAACGTATTATTAAGAAATAAATGAGAAATGCTCGAGCATGCTGATGTTTGCGCGGACCCTTACATGGGTACAGATTCGGGCACCGAGGAAGTCTCTCGGGAGCTGTGATTGGTTTCCCGTATAACAGAATTACGTATTTGCTTTGGTTATTTTTGGAGAAATTGAAAATTCTATCAAGATTTTCACTTAACCGAAACATCTGTTAACAGGAAATAAACAGAAAAAATAGGAAAGGCAAAGCAGGAATTCTGTAATTCAGTATAATTATAATGATGATTAATACTACAAAAATGTATATAATGATGGCCACTATATTCTTCTGGCGTTGCAAAAAACTATCCCTTGATCTACAATAAACTTGTAGAATGTTGGAAAAAAGAAAAAGAAAGAGGTGCCCCATTTAACCCATAAGTTATTAATTTTATTTTCTATATTTGTTATCTCAGACTTAAACTAATTAGAAAAACTTTTTTTTTTATTGAAATAGTATAGAAACCGTATCAAATCCATCGACTGCCGAAACTTAAGTTATTTTTCATTCTAATACCGATTAAAATTTCTCCCCTTTTAGGCGATTAAAACACGGCACCGAAGCGGTTGGTCGTGAAGCGGATTTCATGTCGCATTGTCCACCGCCCGACCGCGTGATTGGGCGGTGTAGGTACGTATGAAAGGCAACGACAGATTTCATAGAGGCCAATGCGACATGAGATCCGTTTCACCGCCTATCGCGCCAGTGCGCGGTGCCGCGTGTTAATCGCCTTAAAAGAAAAAAAACCATGTCAGAGTTTCTTGAGGCGGTTTAAAAACTCTGACACTAGGGTGTGTGGGGTCGTAAAACCTTACTGCCCACACGATAAAGAAGAAAAAAGAAAAAAGAAGAAGAAAATAAACATTTCTACTACAAAATCTTGTATCTACATCTACTGGTACGAAAAATTCAGTATCACGCGAATTTCTTCTAGACGTTGAAGCCGACCGTTCTGCCGGCCACGTCATGGTCAGCCGTCGGTCGTTACGGACAGACATCGTTTTCCAGTGAATGCTTGAGCGAAAACTAATACACGTTGTACACTGGTACCGTACTGTACGGAACATTTGCTCGTATTGAAATGGAAGGACGAATTTTTGCTGTGCCCAGAAGTTTTTTGGAAATATCGCTGTTGTGTCTAGAAGTTGGGTTGAAATATTTTGAATTGGTTTTATTTTGCTTTGGTAGCTTTTCTTTACCGAATAGGTTTCAAACATGCGAATCCTTTTTTTTTATTTAACATAACATAACATCACGCCTGTAATCCCCGAAGGGTTAGGCAGAGGTGTACCCATTAGTACACCCACATTTCGCCAGTTATGTTTTTAGTCCCATGTAATAGGGGGCGAGCCTATTGCCATCAACCGGGCACAAATCCAGACTCCGAGGCTGCTACTGAGAAATTCCTGATGGAAAAGCGCAATAACACTTGCCCGACCTGGGAATCGAACCCAAGACCTCATGCACAGCAGTCGCGCTTGCGACCACTAGTCCAACGAGGCAGGCAACGAGTTTTTTATTTAAGTAATCACTACGATCACTATAATTATTGGAAATCAGTAGGGGAGGCCTATGTTCAGCAGTGGACATCCTACGGCTGATATGATGATGATGATGACTATGATCACAAACCGGTGGGGGGCTCGAAGCCATTATAATAGTATGTATGTATATTACAGACTCAGTCAATATATTATAAGTTACTATGTGTGATAAAAACACTAATTAAATTAAGCTTTTTGTATTGTATTGAAATGATTCATGTTCGTCAGCGCAACACAAAAGGGCCTACTTTATAAAGCCAATCGCCTATTCTTCGAATTTAAAGCCCTTCTGGATATACGTAGGAGGTTTCGGTGGATAAAACTGAAAAAAAAAAAAATTTGCATAATTAAATCCTCAAATTCAAACCGTAACGCCTAAATTCCTGTAGTACCTAATCCAAGTCGACTCATTCCTTCAGTATGGATTTATGCTAATGTTTCCATGTCTCCCCCTTGTTAGCATGACTCACAGACGTTACAGCTATCTAAGAATGCCTATGTTCGATCGCAAGGGGACTTAGCAAGGAGCCGTCGAATATCTGACTCAAGTATTTACTCGCAAGATGGAGAAGATGAGCAATTTTCGAACATATTGCCGCAAATATGAGATATCTTCTTAGTTTAGTAACACTACTACGATAGTTTAATTAGGTACAGCAGCGGTCATAAGTGGAGTAGCAATCTCACAAAGCAATAGATTGACACTTCTTAACTTACGACCTTTCGACGCCGTGTACGAATTCTGAGGTGTTCGTAGGGACTTTGTTAATACATAATCACTTTACACATAAATGTGGGTACGGTATATACCGCGTGTTCAAAGGAATTCAAGTATGTTACTTAGTATTATACTGCACTTATGACCGCTTACTGTACATAGGTAAAATGAATTGTGTATAATACAAGATCATATCTACTGTTACAAAAAAATATGGAGGTACACTGTATAACATAATGAGGTGTACAAAGCATGTGATTACTAACCGCAATAATTTTACTACTATTAAGTATAAATGCGAAAGTTTGAATGGATGTTTCTTACTTAATCACACGAAGACAACTGGACGGAACTGGATGAAAGGCACAGAGATAGATTATAGACTGAAATAGCTACTTTTTTATCCCTGAAAAATGTACGGTTTTCGTGGGATGATAAATGAATTATGACGCAGATGAATTCGCAAACAGAAGCTAGATTTCAGGTAAAAAATACTGTCTCATGCAAGGTAAAATTCGCGCCATGAAAGATGAGACCTGACACACCACACAAATTTTATTATTTTGTAATAAATATTATTATATTGTTAAGAATTTAAATCTAAATGTCATCGAAATATCCCTGAAAAGATACACAAATTATGGATAACTATTTCGTACATCCATACCTGAGCAAGCTCCCCATTACTGACGCTTGTCAAGTCTCATCTTTCATGGCACGTATTATACGAGTAAAAATTACTAGAAACATGCTTACTGCTTGGCCTTTTCATTCCGCGAGAGTACG
Source organism: Hoplodrina ambigua (assembly GCA_949774945.1). NCBI lineage: Eukaryota > Metazoa > Arthropoda > Insecta > Lepidoptera > Noctuidae > Hoplodrina > Hoplodrina ambigua. The sequence continues at coordinate 1,523,674 of OX458984.1, forward strand.
CCCAAATCATGCCACGCCTACACTTGTCTTCAAGATTCGAGTAAAGTAATTGATTAAATAAAATAGATGAAGCCTAAAGTGAGTTTTAATGGAAATAAATTACCGGCCATAGAAAGCGTAAGATTTCTAAAGGTTAATTTGTCTTGAGATGATGAAGATAAATATTTTGTCGGGATTTTCGCCTTGCGGTTGTTGTCGTTAGAGTTTTAATGGCAGTAATATTAAACAGGCCAGATGGTTTTAAGACATCTAATTCTTTTTGTTAAACTTTGAGTTAGGTAGGTACTGATACCCACCTCAGTAAAGTTTCGCCACTCAAGATGCTACTGAACGACGAAATAGGTTTCTCTATTCCGCACATAGCGGTTTCTTGTTCTTTTTTAACAAAAACTTTTGTTAGCTTGTTGACGCTGTTTAACGGTTTACATTTCGCAGCAATATGTGGCTGAAATTAAAACATGTTCCTAGGAATGTTTTAATCGAATGAACCGGCTCGATCATACTTAAAATCTTTTGAAAATACTCAGAATTCTTTTCAGTGTAGACCAGACACACACGTGCGGCAACACTTTTTTTATGGCAAGCACGCACCATATTTTTCGGCGCTCCTGCACGGGCTATATTTTCCTAGCAATGTGTGGCTGCATTGCCAGCAATAGCTTAAGTATTGCCAGCCAACTTATAAAATGTTGCAGCTATATTGCAGTAGTACATAATATTCTCCAAACCTTAAATTTAAATCACGGCGGCCTATCTCAATGGAGACTAGAACGCAAGAGATATTACAGTGCACGAGTTTGTGCGCAAACACAGGTCCACTTCCCTCACTCTTATAATTCGATGGAACGGCAACCTAATACAACTGGACAGAAATCAGGCGCAGGGGCAAAGGCTTTCTGAGGCACAGGATCAAGGACCAAGCCTGGGTCAACGGCGCGTTCTGTTCGCGCGCGCCTCAAAGAGCTGTCAGCACAGGGACGGGGCCCCCAACGGGGCCAACGCCTGCCGGGGTTGCGGGACGCCAACAGGATACCGTGACCCCGGAACGTAAAGGGCAAAAGAAGGAACAGTGTGGTTTTTTAGTCAGTAAAAGTCTGACAGTCCCTTCCACCCCACCCAGGGCGGAATCATTCATTTGATGATTTTTACAACCATAAAAACGGGGTGTCACACCACCAACTTCTAAACTCCAGGATACTGAGAAATTGCTAATGGAAAAGCCCAGAAATACTGCCTAACCCAACGCTCGCGACCTTAAGATAGGTATAGCAACCCAGAACCTTCTCACAATATTACACCTTACCCAAACATATAGAATTTATAGCATTCCATCAAGATACACGATCACACATAGGTACTAAATTCGGTTCGCACCACACCTGGCCCAGATTTACAGCCTACTAGATAGTGATTGCTTACGTGAGACTAATAAAGGTTTACGAGTTTGTACCAGACACGTTAAGCGTATTGAAGTAAATATTATTTTAAGTGAATTAAAAGAGAGAGGGGTCATACACAGTTTAAATATCAGACTATTAGAAGTCTTTTGAAATTTTTATACGATTGAATTTCAAATGGTCATGATTTTTCCTGATCTCATTTTTATTTTAAACATAACCTATGACACTCGGCAAACGTGTAGCTTTCTACCAGTGAATAATTTTTGCAATCGGTCATTTCAGAGATTTCCTTTTACAAACAATAAAATAAAAACCTTAGCTCTTTATAATATAAGCCTATACATAACATTTAATTCAAGGTATTTATATGAAGTAAAGCCTAGTCGTTTCAGAACTGCAGAAGGCTCAGCTAATGATGAAAAAAAAAAAACTTAAAAAACAAATTAATAAGGACAAGTGGATTAGACAAGTGGAGGACAAGTGGATAATACAGGAATTAATTGTAGATAAAGTAATGCAAGGAGTTAAAAAAAAGATAAAACAAAATGGAAAAGCCTTTTTGACTATAAAACCGGCAAACATTTAAAACAATCATGACGTCACTATGCAGGCCCACTCTGCACTGTAAGAAAACGTACCCCTCTCCCAAACTTTCCTCAAATGACACCGTATTATTTATCGTTATTCGAGTATGATCAAGTTGTTTGCCGGTATTCCATCAAAATGTCAGTGGCAATATTACTTCTAGGTACGTTTAAGATACAAAATTCAACCGCTACTCAGTCTGAAAGCTGACCAGAAGCTTGAGCGAGTCTCTCATTTATGCAACGAATGCAACCCGCCGACTCAATGCAAAACAAGTACTACATTAACCCATTTCGCCCTCTTGACCCTAAAAACTGGTGCGGGATCAAAACTTATAATTATTGTTAAGCTGAAATGAACCTTAGCAGGGTAAATTTATAGTTCAGTTTTTAGAAAATCGCGATCTAAGCTGATCCTGAGACTTGCATTATTAATTTTTGATATACTGAAATAAACCTTAGAGCTGTGAGCTTTCAGTTCGGTTTAGGTTATGAAAAATCGACGATCGAAGCTGATAAGTGCGTATTAAGCGTTTCTTTAGGATGTAATAATGAATGTATGTATGTATGTGATGTATGTTAATGAATCCTAAAGTTTAATGTTTTTCCCAGAACTGATCTGATCTGAGAACCTTCTTCTTACGTTTTCAATTCACTTAATCTTTCTAAAGTTTATCTTAGACATCACAGACATCGGTAAAGGAAACATACATATAAGTCTGGAATCGCAATAAATCCGCCTTGAGCAAGCATGGTGGTCAATGCTCTTGCCTTCTTTGTATGAGAAGAGGCCTTTACCCTGCATTGTGACGGATATAGACTTTTTTTTTTATTATTTATCCCGGATAAGTAAGATTTTCAAAAACCCCATCCACCTACGAAATGTCTATTTCTATGTGTGTTTATAATTCAAACACGTCGTGATTATAAGACGAACATTTTATATAATATGAGAGAGATCCTTTTAAACCTGGAAAATAATAACTTTTTACGCAGGCAGATACATTAACATTTATTAAGCGCGACGCGTAAAGTGCTTTCATAATGAGGCCTTCATTGTACATGAAGGGAGAATCATTTTATATGTAGGGAGAAGAATTTTTGAAACGGAGTTTCTTAACGAAGAAGAAGAACGCCTCGTCGCAATCGCGCTTTGCGACCAATAGACCAATAGGCCATTCGTTTGTCTAGTGGTCGCAAAGCGCGACTGCTAAGCATGAGGTCTTGGACTCAATTCCTAGATCGGACGAAATGTTATTGGGTTCTTCCATCAGGAATTTCACAGTAGCAGCCTCAGAGTATAGATTTGTGCCCGGTTGATGGCAGGCTCGCCCTCTATTACATGGGACTTAGGTAAACATAACCGGCAAAATGTGGGTGTACTAATGGTTACACCTCTGTTTAACACTTCGGGGATTACAGGCGTGATGTTATGTACAAAACTAATAGAGTGCAAAGTTGTTCACATGATTATGATGATGCCGCGCGGCATGTATTTTATCTTGAACGCAAATTTTCAATATTAGTTTTAATGGTAATTTGGTGCGGTGACTGCAGAATTTCATTGGTCACCTGCTCAGTGATGTCCTTAGTTAAAATCTTCAGTACCGAATCTGTCTCGATTTTTTCCTCAAATTCTTCCCTATAGCAAATCATATATTATAATATTACGCAACCGGCGCTTAGCCAGGTTCAATATAAATCTGACCTAAATTGATAGCAATACAACATCAATCAAGTGTCGACTTAATTTTATCAGAGATAGTGATGCATTTGTTTTGCACAATTTCGGCAAAATCATTGTACTGTCGTATCTTATGCAATCTGTGAGAATTAAATGGTAAGTCTTTATATCAAGATTTATTTGCGGGTGTTAAGATAGCGGTTGAAAAACATAATTTAGTTAATGGTTTACCATAAAAATCAAGTACAAGTACTTTCGTAGATATAATGTGTTTAAACTGGCAATTAACCACCGTATTTTTACATACCATCACGCTTGTAGTCCCCGAAGGGTTAGGCAGAGGTGTACCCATTAGTACACCCACAGTTATGTTTACATTCCCATGTAATAGGGGTCGAGCCTATTACCATCAACCGAGCACAAATCCAGACGCCGAAGCTGCTACGCGCTTTGCGACCACTAGACCAACGAGGAAGAGGTTATTAAAATTAATAAGTCATAATCATCAAAATTATGACTTATTAATTTTAATAACCGAAAGGGGAACAGGGTGGGAAGTTCCCCATCCTCCATTAAAAAGGAAGGATCCTCCGACCAGACGAGTGTTGTGTCTGGTGGGCCCGACTGAAATGGGGTGGAAGATGCGATCGATGTCGCTACACCAATTTGGCAAGCGATTTCATTGCAGTTAACTGTTATTGGCATCGTAGCCTCTCCTAGCCTCCTACCTAATATTCTAACATAATCCCTTCAGCTCAATTCACACCACCGCGGAATAAAAGCCTTGTTACGCGCTTTCAATTTGTAGGATTTGACTCTCCGGAACCCGCGAGGACCGAGGATTCGTCAAAAGACGAGTGATAAGTTTTGTGCATTTGAGCGTTCTTTCTTCTTAATCGTGTGGGCAGTAAGGTCTTACGACCCCACACACCCTAGTGTCAGAGTTTCTAAACCGCCTCATGGGCGTCTGACATGGTTTTGAGTGGAACAGTAAGTTCAGGTTTCCTCACGATGTTTTCCTTCACCGATGCCAGTGATGTCCAAGATAAACTTTAGAAAGTACATATTAATTGAAAAATTCACATTGGTACTTGCCCGGATTTGAACCCACAACCTCTTGCATGAGAGGCGGGCGCCTTAACCACTGGGCCATCACGGCATTTGAGCGTTAAACAATATACATAATGTTCATTATGCAATGTGCAACAAATGTAAGTTTAGTCTACGCCATTAAAAACCCAATGTTTAAGTGTTAGGGACTATTGCATAGACTAACAAAACACATAAATCCCTGTTACTTCTTGTATTGTGACACGTGTTTAAAAGCTTGCGTGCGGTAACAATTGAACACGCGAAAAAAGCATCAATTATAGTTGACGGAAATTCGGAAGGAGGTTTTCTTTGAGGATATCACCACGAAACAAAAAAGGTAAAAGCTAGCTGTACCTAATATAAAGTTTTGCGTAGGAACCAAGCCTAGCCAAGTATTGGCTTGGGTTTCCTACTCAATGGAGTATGCGAAGGTTTTCAACTTTTAACACCATGATTAATTCATTTATGGAAAACCACAACAAGAAATTGACCGAGCAATCCTTTAAATATGTATACAATTTTATCGAATTTAATTACTTATTGACCCAAACATGTCAAAGTCAAAGTCAAAACATTTATTTCAATTAGACCAACAGGCACTTTTGAATTGTCAGGGAGTCGGTCAGTTAGTCCGTAAGTTGAAGCTAGTTGCTCGTTACAAAACGGAGGTAGGCCTCTATGGAGAAGTACGAGCTAGAAACTCCACGGCACTCCTTTAAATTAGGTTTTTATAAAATCCTGGTTACATTATTCTTGTAGATTCTACATGTGAAAACAATGAATACGTTTTGTAGACTCTAATAAGGATCCTGTTTGAAAAATCTTCTTATTGTATGATTAACGTGGTATGAAAAGTCCAATGGTAATATACCTAACGAATACTAAAACATTGATTACTTTTTTTTTACTACCCCTATAATAGTTACCAAAGCAAAAAAAAACTGGTATATTATAAAAAAAAAGAAAAACCAACGTTCTTTTTTTTAGTCGTTCCTATTTCAAATATGAACCTCATCATACATCTCATCAAGTTACAAAGTAGACCCGAGCGTAATAATTCAAGGTGTAAATAAGTAAGGAGGTCACGTAACAAGATTTTCATAATGTTATATTAAATTTTTCATTACGACTGGCTGTATAAATTGTGACCTTTGCGTCCTGACCTTTAGGGGTGGGTAAGTGAGCGCCATTTTGTTTAGAAGGGCAGAATTTGGTTGGACTGAACTGATGGAAACTTGTCAGTGTTCAAGTTAGTTACTATCTCTAGTTTCTAAAGGGTTATCAAGATCAATCAACAGCCACTCTTATGTGGGTCAGTAGATATCGTTTGTGGTAGTTAGACCTACAGTTAAGGCGCCCGCCTCTCGTACATTAAGATGTGACTTATTCCATTCACATGTTCTTTCTAAGTTTGTCTAGGAGATCACTGACATCGGTAAAGAAAAATATGGTGAGGAAACCTGGACTTATAACAAATACAAATCCGAAATGAGCTAGCGTGTTCATCAATGCCCGTGCCCTCTCTGTATGAAACGAGGCCTTTGCCCTGCAGTACGATAAGAATAGGCTGGTATTAAATATCTAAAATTAAAAGATGGAAGGTATTACGGACATGATAATCTTTCGAAGCACATATTTAAAGCTGAAGCGTCATTTATTTCATCTCATTAGATAACAGTATGAAATAATTATACAACTTGTCTTAGTATAGTAAATTATGCAATAGTAATAAAAAAAAAAGCCTATTATTGTCCCACGCTAGAGCAAAGACCTCATACAAAGAAGACATGAGCATTGTTCAGCACTAAATTCTTTTGCCTTGTAAATGACGTTCACTAGTGCCTCTTAATGGTCTAATTGAAATAACTGATTTGAATTTGACAGCGCTTGCTCAAAGAGGAATAGCCGATATTAGTGTATTAAAAAAAAACCTTGAAATTAATTGAAAAGAAAAAGTCACATTGATACTTGCCCGTACCTGGTTCCATCCATCCTCAAGGATGCACATGCCTACACAACCTGGTGCATGGGAGAAAGGCGTCTTAACCACTAGGCTATCACGACATTAGCCTAGCATAATTAGCCTTTAATATTCCTACTGGTAGGACAAACGTCTTCTCTCTGCGAGGACTGGATCGTTTAATGATCTCCGGCCACCGTAAGTAATGGTCTGCGACTGGCGAACTTGAGGCAGTTCGTCGCTCGACCAGACACAGCCCTGTGTTGGCGGGACGCAGTATTCGCCTTTAGGCGAATGTGCGGTCGAAGGACAAGCCACACATTATGAAGGGGCCCGCCAATGGCGTTCCAATACCAGTCGGGGGCGCGGATCTTGGGTTATGCGAACACCGGGCTCCTGACTTATTGTAGCAGGAGGAACTGTGGGGTTTTACTCGTTATAAGTCCAACATACCCTCCGCTATCCCCAGACGGAGTGCATCCATGAGGACTTCCTCATAAAAAATATAAAAGGCCTGGCCTAGGCCTGAACAAGTCTCAATATCGGTGTCGATCTAATCATCTTGACAAAAATCAGCGCGCGATAATAGAACACATTCTCTATTATCATCGAACAACGCCAGATAAGTTCAAACAAGCCGGTCCCACCACGACAGAACACAAGGTTAACGATATGTCAACAACTGATAACGTAAGTGGACTCCCTGGGTGCTAGCCTTGGTGGCACCCGCGTAGCCTTCTACATGAAGTTGTGTGTGTGTAAACACCGGAATACAACATGGCCTTATGTAAGTGATAAGGTGATTTGTGTTCGAATGTTTCTAGAAAGCTTTCGTTTGCGTTTCAACAAAGGTGATATTGGTAAAGCCAAAACCTCAAAGAGAACTCGGTGGCAAATATATCAACTTATAACTGTCAAAAATGCCCTTAATTTACCAAATTGTTTTGACATTGTCTCAAAGATGAGGCTGCCACGTCTGCTATTGATTACGTATACAAACTCCGAAGCTGCCACAGAGAAATTTCTGATGGAAAATCCCAATAACACTTTGCCTCACAAGACCTTGCATGCTTAGCAGTCGCGCTTTGCGACCATTAGACCAACGAGGCAGTCACCTCTAGACCAACGAGCTCAACCAACCAGACCACTCCTGGATAAGATACACATATTTTACTGGGAGTAAGTGGCCTCGATGTCGCCGATCTAAAGCTCTACAAAAACTGCTTAGCTCAGTAATCAGAAGTGGTACCCAAGAGACCCGGATGATATAACTATGCTATTCTATAATATACTTTCAGACCAGCATTAATAATGCAGTTCCGTAGGCCATCCGCTGCGTTACCGGCCGGCACCTTACACAACCGGTTTGGTTTTCATTCGATTAACAATTATGACGAATAAACTTCCCATTAGGACCACTCTTCATGTAATGTGATTATCTGGTGAATTATTCGAATGAATGAAGTGTTGTTTTTTTTTTTTGGAAATATCCTTCAGTTTTAAATTGTCAGGCAGTCGGTCAAGCTAGCTACCCGTTATAAATATGGAGACTTCTAGAAGGCAGAACGGGCAGATTTTACTAAGTAACCTCAAAATTTCAACCATGCAAATAAGACGCAGGTCTAGTGACTCTGTGATTTGGGAACATCAAGACACAGTTTTTTTTAATTTATTTTTTCCTCAAATCATAAATCAAGCTATATATTAGTAACTGAGGCCGAAGTTTCATAACCATAAAATCGTTCTAAAATCGGTTTCCACACCAATATTTGCAAAAGAAAACACAATCTAATCTAGAGAAAAATTGAGTCAAGACAAAATGAAGAAAACACTTCACAGCGCAGGAAAATATTCCAAAGATTTTAATAAACGAGAGACATTTCAATAAAATGGAAAGGATGTGCGCAGCCATGCGGCGACTGGAGGGGCTTATTGAACCAATCTATCACTAACAGCCGGACGCCATCGGCGGGAGATGCTGCTTGCGAATTGAGTATTTATTATTAGAAATGGTTGTTCACGACTTCGACCGCGTGAATACGGGTTCCCATTTTTTAAATAGTGAAATTATTGACTGCGGTGGTCTAGTAAGCATGAGGTCTTGGGTTAGATTCCCAGATCGGGCAGTGTTATTGAGTTTTTCCATCAGGAATTTCTCAGTAGCGGCCTCCTCGGAATGTGGATTTGTGCCTGGTTGATGGCAATAGGCTCGCCCGCTATTACATGGGACTTGAACATGACTGGCGAAATGTGGGTGTACTAATGGGTACGCCTCTGTCTAACCCTTCGGGAATTACAAGCGAGAGCCTATTGCTATCCACCAGGCAAAAATCCAGACTCCGAAGCTGCTACTGAGAAAATTTTTAATGGAAAAATCCAACAAAAATTGAACCCAAAACCTCATGCTCAGAAGTCGCGCTTTGTGACCACTAGACCAATGAGGCAGTGAATTCTCATTTCACATATAATTTGCATTTGATAGCTTTTATTCATATCGATTGTTGGTAATTGTACTTTTTTAAACGTACATTGTACTAAGCCTACTGATGCAGTTACGTAATTCGAATTCCTAGTAAATGATGTCTCCACAATACAACTTGTCTTACGTATTATTACGTCTCCATTGTACCTGCCACTCGGAGAATGGTGGAATAGTCTCATGTGAATATAAGTTTATCAAACTCACAAAAATGAACGTTTCGCTTTCCAACCGCCGGAAATTTGAAAATGTCTATTACGTATTAAAAAAAAAGTTGGAAATTTTGTTTAAACGAATATTACAAAACTAAAGAGTTATTAAGTTTTGAAAGCGCTAATCTCAAGAATTACTAGTCTGATTAGAAAAAATCCTTTTGCGTTATATAATTCGTAAATATATATAAAATTATTTTTATTTATTTGTATGTAATAGATTTAAGTAATATTTGCGTTATCTTTCTACATACAGAAAAACACAAACTAAAAATTTAAAAATTACGGCGGCCATCTTAGACCGAATTTCGTCAAACATAGCTAAGAACAATCCCGACTAATTCACCTTTCAAACAAAACATAATCAAAATCGGTTCATCCGTTCTGCAGCTACGATGCCACAGACAGAAACACATACAGCCACGTCGAACTTATAACATGCCTTCGTTTTTGCGTCGGGGGTAAAGGGATTGACCAATCATGTCTGGTATACCTGGTTCCGAGTCGATCACTTCCAAATGAACGCCTACTGCACTAATCTAAGCCTCAAACTACACGACGCCATAGACTTTTTGTTATAAAACCCATTAAAGTCATGTCTTTACTGCCTAGTTTCACTTTACTGCGACATTCAACCTTATCTGTATACACATACAGACTACATTGTTAACTGGAGATAATGTTTACAGTACCTCGTTTGAGTTTTATGGAAGACTGCGCGATTTATAGCTGTGCTAAAGTAAGGCTTGGATTCTGATGAAAAGGTTTCATGTTAGACTTGGCAATAGATTGAAGATGTCTAAAGGTCACAGAGCGGAATATGCTTGTGTTGTCTTTATTTATTAATTGACTAGTTCTTGCCCGCGACTGCGTTCACTTGAATCACGGTGTGTTACTTTTTATGCTCGGAATAGTTTTTCTATAATAAAAGCCTAAGCTACTCCTTATAACATCAGCTCGATCTGCTCAATAAGCTCAGTTCAGATCAGCTCAATCGGTCCAGTCGTTTAATATTAGCCGAAACAAACAGACAGACAAAAAAAAAATGGTTTTTAGATAAACGTACTGTTCAAACATTCATATGCATTTAGTAATATGATGTTATTTTGATATAACAAGAGACACGTAAATTTTATTTATTTGTATCATTAGATAATGAACTAAAACTCATTACAAATAAGGTTAAAAATTGTGTGCAACATAAATAAATATGAAGGCGTGATGCAAATGGAGTGCCGAAAAAAAATACAAACTCTGCAAATAATCAACAATCACGCAGACAAAGTCGCGAGCATAAACTAGTAAATAAATAAACGAATTGATAAAAATATGACCAAAAACTTTTAAACAAAATGAAACAACGAATTTTCTACTCTATCATCAAGGTACAAAGTTTAAATAGCCTTACAAGTCTTGAAGGATTTACAGCACCTTTCACGACATTTTGTTACTTCAAACTATAATACAAAGTTCTCCTAATATTGTTCAGAACAAATTCGTTGCGGGTCAAAAGACACTTTCGTCTCCTTAGGGGGAGTTGTCAAAGGCTTATTATACTTCATGTTTCAAGTATAAAGCTCTCTTGAGTGCCGTTGCAGACAATTTAGAAGATTACATCAAATTGGTGAGGGCTTGTATCTAAATGGTATCAGATATTTAAGGGTTGATACGATTATGACGCGTTCTAGCTATCTTAACTCAGATATGAGATATCGTCTTAAAGAAATTGGTGGTCTTTTCCCTAAAGAAACGCACTCGCCCGTTTTCTTTCAGACTTTAATACAAAGATTTTTTTTCATAACATCACGCCTGTAATCCCCGAAGGGTATAACAGAAGTGTACCCATCATAAGTACACCCATATTTCGGCAATTATGTTTAAGCCCCAAGTAATGGGAGGCGATTATTTTTTACAGTGAAGTAAATATCAACTATTCGTATTTTTCCCTTTTTGTTATGAGCACTGGAGTACAGGAAATGCCCAAAATTGCCTATTTATACAACTGTTCATTGGGTTTAGTATCTTATTGACTAAAACCTGACCAGACTACGATTGTATGGAACGCACAGCAGCACACTGTCGAGAATATCCTTAACATACATAACATTTTACTTGGCTATGATATTGGTCGTGGTCACAAAAAAACAATTGCTACCGGATGACGTGTCAGTACGTGATTGAAATTTCAACTATAACGTAATCGAGTTAAGGTATATCGCGTTCACACCAAATTAGCAGTCAGCGACTGACAATGGCGCCGATTCCCTTGTTCACAAATTAGACTAAATTTAGAGAATTGTCATCTTTTACTAACATACAGCGAAAAGAAAGGACGGTGACAATGGTGCCGATTCTCTTGGTCACAAACTAAACTAAAATTAGACTATTTCTATCTTTTTCTGTCCAATAAAATAAGAAAGAGACTAATGTAAACAAGAGCTGTCAAATTTAGTCAATCTGACGCATCCATACAGTTATAGTTGACATCTTAAAACGTATGGATTAAAAATACGGAAAAGTTCAAGGCATAACTAATTTGACATCGCTAACTTAGTTCTTTAATGTCACGGAATATCACCGTCCTTTCCTTTCGCTGTATGTTAATAAGAGATGTCAATTCTCTAAATTTAGTCTAGTTTGTTTGTGTTTGTATTTAATAAGTTCTCAACAAAAAACATTTGTATGCCAATGAAGCAAAACATAGAGCTACTATTATTTTTTGTTTAATACCATCTATGTAAAACCTATGTTTACAAATGAATAAATGATTATGATTATGATTATGATTATGATTATGATTTGTGAACATGGGAATCGGCACCATTAATGAATTAAGTTAGCGATGACAAATTAGTTTTGCCTTGAACTTTTCCGTATTTTTAATCCATACGTTTTAAGATGTCAACTATAATTGTATGAATGTGTCAGGTTGACTAAATTTGACAGCTCTTATCTACATTATTCTCTTTCTTGTTTTATTGGGCAGAAAAAGATGGAAATAGTCTAATTTTAGTTTAGTTTGTGACCAAGAGAATCGGCACCAATGATTGTTTATACATTTCGAACAGTACGCTCGACGACTTTTTGTTGTGATTGAGGCCTTAAAATCCCCTGCTGTGTCTCATAGCCGGTGGGCGTGAGGCCTTATTTAAGAATACGCTTGAAAAAACACGAACCAAGAGATTGCAAACAAAATGAAATCTGTCAATGGCCTGAAAAACTTTATGATAGAGAAGACTAGGCTATTACTGACATGCCCGCTATAAACGAAGCTTTTAACGTTATGAATTCTAAGGAGATGGATTTTTAGTGACTGTTATTACGTGACGCTGCGTGGAAATACTGCTTAGTAGGAGATATAAGCTTTGTTCTGGAACAATGAGCCTAAAAAAAATAATTGAATACGTGAAACTAACTCAATATATTAAATGTATTACATTACATAACAACACGCCTGTAATCCCCGAAGGGTTATGCAGAGGTGTACCCATTAGTACACCCACATTTCGCCAGTTATGTTTTTAGTCCCATGTAATAGGGGGCGAGCCTATTGCCATCAACCGGGCACAAATCCAGACTCCGAGGCTGCTACTGAGAAATTCCTGATGGAAAAACCCAATAATACTTTGCCCGACCTGGGAATCGAACCCAAGACCTCATGCACAGCAGTCGCGCTTGTGATCACTAGACCAACGAGGCAGTCAGACCAACGAGGCAGTAGCTAGTAGTGTAATTTCACATTTATGTTTTTGATGGGATTTAAAAAAGTTAAATTAGCTTACACACTCACATAAAATTACTATCTAGCAACAACCTTCATCCAACACTTAGGAATGATTCAAAATGAACCAGCTTCATAAAAAATTCATTAGGTACAGTTACTTCGAAAAATGGTAAAAATTTTATTTCTTGACCTGTCACAACCGAATCTAGTTTTTCTCTTTCACCGAGCATTTTTCTGGTTCACAGCTCCGTTTGACATTTATTATCATCGGCAATCGGTCAGTCGGACAGAGTGCTATCTGCTTTTTATAGAACCTTTTTCTATGATTGAATTACGATCCATTTTCGTCACTGGCAAACATGCCATCAATATCTGTGGTCTCATGTCGGTAATACGTTTCTTTAGGTATACGCTGTGCTTTGTTAGCACGTCAATGAAATATTTTATAGGATATGAGAACATTTTTACTAGGTATAAAGCTGCGTGGTTTGGATCGCTTGAGCAAATATCAATTAACAAGTAGGGTTTATATATTTTTTATGTTTTCTTTTTGTTTAGGAGGTTTCATCCATAGTTAATATTAGAAATGCAAAAGTAACTCTGTCTGTAACGCTTTCACGACTAAACCACTAAATCGAATTTGATGAAAAGTACAGAGTAAGTTTGAATCCCAACAAAGGACATAAGCTACTTTTTATTCGACTTCGTCAGCGACCGCGATATCAGGCATTTACGCGGACGAAATCGAGGGCAAAAGCCAGTCCAGAATAAGGATATTTAACCAAAATGCCATAGGGTAGACGTATCCCGAATTCGAGAATCTTCTCAAAACAAATATTTTTGCGTCACCGATTACCAATCCTCAAAGCCGTGCATTTTTTCCGTCAACCACGACTGACGTTAATAGCTTATCTAGATTAAACAAGCATTAAACTACAACTCACATTGTCAATCAGCTGCTGCTTCTCCTGAAGCTGCAGCTCCTGATGGCGTAACGTAGCACGTTGCTTCTCCGCTGTGCTGCTGAGCCGGGATAGCACCTCCTGGTCGTGTTCCCGAGCTGGTGATGGGGGCGCACTTGAGCCTGTGGGATAATGAACCTTTAGTTTGGAGAATAAAATACAAGTTTATCTGCCTAGCGTTTTCCCGACTATGTTGAGGTCGGCTTCCATTCTAACCGGATGATAATACCAGCGTTTTTTACATGGAGCTATTGCCTATCTGACCTCTACTAACCGGTAACTGGGTAATACGATTCCACTGTGTAAGAGATTTGTTCTTCGACCCGTAACGACTGTCAAAGATTCACGTATGACAGCCGGAACCAACGGTTTAACATGCTTTCCGAGGCATGGAAATTATATACAAGTTACGGGTGAAAAACATACCTACTCTCACCGAAGACGAGAGTTACATGTTCTTTTCTTCGCCACATTACGATATATGTTTTATTTTGGACCATACCTAAATTCCTACCATATCTTTTAGTTACAGAGATATTAAAAATTCTAACTAATTTTTTACGCTTCTTTAAAATAAACTAGATTTATCTGTTCTAACTAAACTTTTAAATACTACCACGATGATTTTTTTTCAATCTTAATCGAAAAGAGTGTCCTTGAAGTCTCTTGCTCGTTCTTCTCCATAGAGACCTACCAATGTTCTGGAACGAGCAACTAGTTTTAACTTTAATACTAACTGACCGACTCCTTGACAATTTAAAAGTGCGTGTAAATGGTTTGATTGATGTAAATGCTTTCGCTTTGATGAGCAGTATGCTTAGTTAAATGGTATGTGATATGTCTTGTTACACCCTCGAATATGAATAAAATACGAATATTTCTCTAAGGCGATAAAACGAATGAATCATAGGTACATATTCATAATAAAACATTGAATGAATAAGTCTTTCCATGATGTCATTTGCACAAATGCAGAGATGAGTAGTGTGACGGTAACTACGTAAGAGTTGCAAAAAAAGAACTGTGTTTTAACTTAGGTAAAGATTATAATCTTTAGGTTAAAACACAGTATTTTTTTATATATAATATTATATGTAGATACAAATGCCATTATGTAATTATGTGGTGTACTTAGTAGGCTATGAACTGCTCGACCCGACCCAGGATAAATTATCCTGGCGCCTCAAAATTAGGAGAGAAAGAGAGAAGAAGAAAAAGAAAATAGGTTGTGATTTTTTTTTTATTCTTCCTCGTGACCTACTTATCTTAGTCAAGGGACTAAAAATTAGTTGAATTAGCTGCTCATGTTCACATTAACGCGTCAATTGAGCTAACAGTTAAGCTAATCAGGCGTTAGACGTAACTAAGCTAATGGTTCGCTAACATAACTCGTGAGGCGAAATGACATGATGCCACATACGGAACTCAAACAAAATGGCACGGCTTGATGTAAGACCGCCATTGTTACTGTTACTTAACAAACGATAACATCATGGTTTGAAACGAAATCATCTTTAGAGTTTTGGAAATCAGATAGACCCTTATTTTACATACATACATAAACTCACACCTTTTTCCCATGGGGGTAGGCAGAAACTACAGAACGCCACCTGATACGATCCTTACATACTCCTTTCGCCTCTTCTAGGGGTCGCCCTAGGAAGACCTACACTGACCTTATAGGTGAGGTTCTTCAAGGTCAGGTGCGGAGTACTCGTAACCGGCGTGCTTGTATGACGAGATGTATGAACCCTTATTTTATTTCTTTGAAAACCGTTCTTGCTTTGCACTAGTACGTTCGAGATTTTTCTTTCTTTACATTATGATAATACCGGTCTATTATTATCCCACTGCAGGGCAAAGGCCTCTTCTCATACAGAGAAGGGGAAAGATCACCACGCTTGCTCAAGGCGGTTTGGCGATTTTAGACTCATCTTACTCTCTCTCGTTTTTTTTTCTTTTTATAAAGGTATAAAAAGCAGAGATTTTACAACGGAAGCAAATATAATAAATAAATTATATAAACAAAATATATAAATTCAAAACGTCAGCCATAAAAATAAAAAATGAATTAAAGTTTAATAACAGCTATTTAAAGTTCTAAATAGAAAATCTCTCATAATAATCCTCTCGCTTCTAAGCAATTTTATCTCTAGATAAAAGCACCAAAGTACTATCTTCACAAATGTCAGACAGAAATTTCTCTAAAATAAAATGTTTGAAGCAAGAACATAAGAATTTGAGCACACATTCTTCAGAAACTCAAGAAAATATTCCATTTCACTCGTTTGCCTTTAACATACAAATTCCGGAGAGAATCGAGCCATCTAGAATACTTGCAAACATTCTTAGTTTTATCTAGAAGAATAAAATGTTTAACGCGCATGCAAAATGTTTCAGGAATGGAGAAAATAATATACATAACTCATGAATTGTGAGTGAAAATAAAGTGAGAAATACGAGAAATAATAATATACATATCACCTTGCCATTGACTATGTGTACTGCCGATCAAACTAAGTAAGCAAGGGAGCAAAAGATTTATCTGGGAAACGGCTTTTATCTTTGGTTTAAAAAAAAACGCACGCAAAACGTTAGCGTTGTGCTGGTGCACGCAACCGTACAGGAGTCTTAAAGTTTCAAGTTAAGTTACATTTTACAAAAAATTGACAAAAAAGTTAGAACTTTGCCTTTTAATATCTCCATAGTTATATGTATAGTTCTGAGCAAAAAAAATCTATTAATTCGAAGTTTAAACTTCTAAAGGATAATAATATTGTAAATAATAATAAATGGTGTATTTAAGCTTGATTCACACATATCCGTGAAGTCACAGTTCTGGCACAGCACCTTATCAGTGATAAATTATTCTTTCATACATTCTCTATGAACGCATTCACACCTATCAGTGTCAGTGACGACACAGTGCTCTCTTCAGTGTCGGCGCGTTCATAGAGAATGTATGATAGAATAATTTGTCACTGATACGGGACGGTGCCGGAACTGTGCCGGACACTGATGTGTGTGAATCAAGCTTTAATCACGTAATTATTTCCAAGATTTCGATTTGCAGCTTGCAGTGTAATCGGCCTTAATTATTCATAGAAACTAAACACAAACACTATCATAACTTAACAATATATAGCACTACCACCCCCCGCGCTACCCCTACGTTTATCGTCCGCACGAGTCAATCATTCTAAGATCGCCAGCCTCTTGGGAGCCATTAGGTCCAAACCCGGCCGAAACTAATCAAAAACTATGTGGGCGCGGGAAATATGGTCACTTTTCCTCTATATATAGAACTAGTATATGCTTGCTACTTCGTCCGCGTTACGTCTTTAGTTACTAGCTGCCATGGGTAATGAATCTGGTTATCGTATACAAAAAGATTTTTCCAATCTTTCCGACAGTTGCAGTAATTAGCTCATTAAACAAAAAACTTTCAGGTACATATATTACATTAGCAGCAGTCGAATTGAAAAAGGGTGCCGACTAAAGACGTAACTAAACGCGGATGAAACTGCGGGATTAAGCTAGTAGGAACTATGATATAAGATGCCACAGACAAACAACACTTCTAACTTCAAACAACCAACCTCTACTTTTATATCCTGAATAAAAACCACTCAAAACCCTCAAAGTAAAAACCCTTACCGTCTGCAGGCGCATTGATAGTCCTCCGTAGACGTTTGTTCTCGTCCTGTAACCGCGCCACCGCCGTCACCAGCTCTGCTGACTCCGTCCGCCATTGTTCTTCGATTGCTTCTATTTCCTGCAAAACAAACAATTACGTCAATCATTTTATACAAAGGTAGGTACTATGTTACTTCCTACTACTATTATAAACGAGAAAGTTTGTAAGGATTAATGTTTGTCACTCTTTCATGCTTAAACGGCCGAATGGAATAAGATAAAATTTGACAAACATAGATATTGATATTGAATTTCTCAGTAGCAGCCTCGGAGTCTGGATTTGTGCCCGGTTGATGGCAATAGGCTCGCCCCCTATTACATGGGACTGTAAACATAACTGGCGAAATGTGGGTGTACTAATGGGTACACCTCTGCCTAACCCTTCGGGGATTGCAGACGTGATGTGTACATAGATATTGATCTAGATTAACATATAGAATATTTTTTCCGCTTTTGTGTTACCGTTTGAAAATTTTGGACTTAGCTTAATTTTGAATGTTGCAGGCAGAAGCTATCTTACGACTATTATAAATGCGAAAGCTTGGATGGATGTTTGTTACTCAATCACGCCAGAACGGCTGAACGGATCTGGATTAAATTTGGCTCAGAGATAGGGTATAGTCTGAAATAGGACATTTCCCGTGGGATAATACATCAACTTTGACGCGAACGAAATCGCGGGCATAGTATAAAACAAAGTCGCTTCCCGCGAAGTGGATCATTATAAATTCAGGACCAATCATAGCAGACTACGTGCGGTTGACAATTTGACTCATTACTTTTGCATACACGTCTCATCGGATTATTTTTTGCGGACCCAATTAATTAATTCCTATCGGTCAAAAATTCGTTATTTTTACTACAAGATTTAAATATTCATAACTGCCTAACTAAATCATCGATCATATAAACACATTGTTTTTAATTGATTGTCTTTTTTTTCGTTTTAAAAACAGAACATCAATCATATCATACTTACGCCCCTAAATACACAAGTCCCTAATTTTAGACCACCCTAAAATTAAGTCTCTAGTAGCCCTTTGTAGGTAATAAAGCCGAGTTTTTAATCAAAGCGTCCCACGCGATCGTACTGGCCGGTAAACCAACAAAATCATGGCTAACTGGATTGCTTGTTAAAAAATAAACCCCTATTCGGTTGTGTTTATTTTAAGCAAACACCATGTGAAACGTTGCAATTTCATTAAGCATTTATTTGATTTAAAAAACTGGGTTAAACTGACACAAAGTCAAAGTGAAATCATTTATTTCAATTAGAAAAAGCATTCCTGAACGACATATACCACGAAAAAAAGATTAAATTATATCAAATTAAATTTCAAAAGGTATGAATATAAGAATAAGCACGAAACTTCATCTTACTCTTTTAAAATAAATGTTTTGCAATATTTTGTGTACGGGATATTATAATATTAGCTCCAGCCCCAGCTTCACATTGAGGAAATGTACATATATAAACCTTCCTCTTGAATCACTCTATCCATTAATGAAAACCGCATCAAAATCCGTTGCCCAGTTTAAAAGATTTAAGCGTACAGACAGCGGGAAGCGACTTTGTTTTATACAGTTCTGCTGCAGATGATTATAAGTAAAATAATAAAAAAAATACGAACTGTATCGAAGTATAACTTTAAAACAAATAGCAGAATCAGCTAACCCTCATAATCACTAGTTGAACACAAATTAATCATTTTTTTACTCAGTAGTTTCTTAGAAAAACACAACAAAATATGCATTCGTGACAGATGCCCAGTTTCACTGACGAAGTGCATAAGACGAAACAATACTATACAGTTAATTAGTCATGGCCCAACAGAGCGTGTTGATTGATGAATGAATGCATAATTAAATACATAACAGTTTGCTTACAACTGCTGAACGTAGGCTGTCCCATAGACAGTTAATTAACAATCCGGCTTGTTTGAATAGTTATCTGTGGCGCAACAAACATGGCGGCTTGGACTGTCATAGACAATGTAGGGTTGTAACGTAACTTCGCCTTTGCTTCCGTAAGTGCGGAACTTCCGCAAGGAATCGTACTTCCGCATCTATATCCTTTACATTTTTGCGGAGTTGTAACAGAAGCATTTACGTTGACATAAAACGCATGAGGAGGTTTCACTCAACTATGTTGCAAATGAAATGGTCAAAATGTTTCTCCCATAGTTTGCACTTAGGTACTTATCGGAGTAAAATATAATTTGCCTCTTCTTAATTTTGATTACCAGTACCTAATGTATGAGTATAAGAATGTGTACCTATTTGAAATAAACACTTTTTGACTTTCTATCTCTTTGATAAAACATGAATTACTGTTTTTTTTTATACTTGCACTCCGCATCCGCGTCTGCCTGCGCTAATAAGGCTTCAGTTACAACCCTACCGTAAAACGGGGTGAATAGAGAGGCCGGGTTGAATCAGGACGAAACTTTAAAAGGGATAAACTCACGCCTTTTCCCCATGAGGGTAGGCAGAAACCACAGATCGCCACCTGTTACGATCCTTACATACTCCTTTCGCCTCAACCACGTTTTGATTTTGAAGGAACGATTTTAATGTTGAAATAATAATATAGTTTCTTATATTACTTTAACGTTAAAATCCATATTCACCCACTTTTACCCCCAATACTTGTCAATGTCAAATCCAAACTATCCCCAGAAGTCATAAAATATGAACTAAATGCCAGTTCTAAAACGGTTGGAGTTTAAATCTGTGTTTAGAAATTGGGAGCTATGCTGTTGCAGATAAGCCCGAATTTCCCTCGAGACTAATAAATCTAAATGACGTCACTTCTCATTAGTTGCATGTCCAAGATTGGAGCAGCTATAAAATATTCGGTTAGCTTAATTTTTGGAAGTACTGGGACAAATTCATAAAAGAAAATATTAAATATGTTGTGCAACTTATGTTCAAACCTTTTTCTGGGTTGGTAAACAGAAATGGGTTCATTGGTTTGTTTGAAAAGGACTATGTTCTACAATGAACGTTTGAAGTAGAAAAATACTGGCCAGTTACATTTTATCCTTTTTTTTCTTCTCTCCTATTTTGAATATGAATAAAACGGTTTATCAAGACCTCTCGGTTAATATTCTAGAATTATTTTAATTTATTTACATTGACCACGTAAATATCGGTTATAGCGGATGCAGATGAAGTCGCGGATTATAAAGTAGCCTTTTTTCTTGGGATTCAATCTTAGACTGTACCAAATGTCATAAAAAGCGGTTCAGTAGTTTAGAGGTGAAAGCGTCACAAACATTTTCATTTATAATCTAATATCTAAAATTCTCGTGTCGCAGTGTTGTTACCCAACTCCTCCGTAACTGTTGGACCGATTTTTAATTTTGTAGGTCTGAGAGTCCGCCAATATCTATTTTTCATACCAAAAAAAAAATGGGGCGTTACGAAGGTTGCTGAGTCAGCTCGTATAAATATAGAACGGAATTATGCATTTGGAGTTGTACCGTCCTCATCCATCAACTCATTAAACTTTAAAATGTTGACCACAATGTCCACACAGTTATAACAATCATAATCCGCAGACATCGGTCCTCCGACCCCAACAGACGTAACCGCTGAACAATATGATTACGAAGTTAAGATTCCCCTGTCCATCTTCATATAATCGTTTAGTGGAGTCTAAAGACACGTTCGGGATGTACGAGCTCTATTCATAGCCGACCACACTGAGGGATCGACCTGAATAAATCAGCATAGTAACTGGCGACGTATGGGATAGTCAGGCGATGCTTTTGTCCTATAATCGTTTGAAAATCCATAGTCAAAGCCGATTAAGGCCTTCGTGAATATGTGAGGTCATGTGCGGAATTTTCGCTAACAATTTTTACATCTCTCTCTTGAAACTCTTTTTTAAGGAATCGTTGTTCATTTTCACACTAAATCGACTGACAACTATGCTAATATTTATGGTATGTAAACAAAAGGCGGGGATTAAGAATGTAACAACAAAACATGGCACAATAGCTTTAGGAAATTATACAGCCTAAGGAAATGCTAGATGGATGACAAAACGGCCCTTAGCCTGTTTGTTGCTGGTGCTGACCATGAGTCCCTGGTTTTGATTCCGAAGTCGGGCAAAGTGTTAATGGGTTTTTACATCAGAAATATCTCAGTAGCAGCCCGAAAGTTTAGATGTTGGTAGCCGCACCCCTGTGCCTCGAAAAGAGCATAAAGCCGTTGGTCCTGCGCCTGATCCTGCGTCCTCTCCAGTCGTTTTGGATTTTCGTCCCATCGAACTTTAAGAGTAAGGGAAGTGGGAATGCAACTGAGTTTTCGTGCACACTTATGCATTATAATATGTCCTGCGCACTCGACTAGTCTCCATTGAGATGGGCTACCTTGACTGAAAATCGGTCTGGCAAATATTACCTACCATGTTATTTCTTCACCACCTTTGGTTGACTGTTAGAGAATATCGTAAATCATTAAGTACGCCTTTATACTTTCGGTTGCATAAAGTTTAAATAAATAAAATATTATGAGCTGGTAGTTTATTCTAACGTCTTCTATTTCTCCATCTAAGTAATTAGTTTAACGATATTCTTGACTAACGTCTCCAAACCCTGACATTTTATTTCCAAGTCTTGTCTAATACTAGCTTTCAATATCACTCCGGTCAAGGTCGCTACTGTTGGAGTATTTCCTTTACAAACAATGGTTGCACTAACAGCATTTACCGGTTAAAGTGTTTATTTAGATTTTTAACTTGATATTACATAAATAAAACAACATTAATTTGGACATAACATAGCCTGTAATACTCCAAGGGTTAGGCAGAGATGTTCCCATTAGTGCTCCCGCATTTCGCCAGTTATGTTAAGTCCCATGTAATAGGGGGCGAGCGTATTGTCCTCAACCGGGCAGAAATTCAGACTTCGAGGCTGATCCTGAGAAATTCTTGATGAAATAACCCAATAACGCTTTGGACGGCCTGGGATTTGAACCCATGACCTCATGCTCAGCAGTCGCACATGAATATGGAATTGTTATTGAATTCCAATATTTATGATTTCAAGGACTGAGATAGTTGTTTCGTATAGGCTGGGCAAAACGTGTCTCGACCCACAGATTTTAAATTGAATTAGTTAGCATCTAGGTTATAAGCTAATTAGCAAACAAGTAATTTACTACTAGTGCTAGAAATATAAAAGATAATAACTTAGCATTAGAAACGACATACGGTTTCCAGCAAACATTTATCACAATTACCGGTCATTTCACATATTGACTACTCAATTATAGTTTTTTCACAAACGTTTGTGGTTACAGCTCTGCTCCCATTAGTAGCGTGAAATTGCATATAGCCTATACTTTTTCTAATAGATCTGGCTACCATATATACTTACAAATGACTTTTTTTAATTGATTCATTTCAATCCGACTGAAAATGGATTTTTAATTGATTCATAGTCAGTTTTTTCTTTGTTAGTCTAAAAAAATACTCTTCGGCTTTATTATACGAAAATAACTTGGAATTAGTATGGATCGATTGATAATAACATACCATTAGAAAAGCCACACGACTTCCAGCCAACGATTATCACAATGACCGGTCATTTCACATATCGACTAGCTAATTATAGCACTAACCGAGCATTTAAAGTAAAACTACCTATTATTTTCTCACTTAAACAGGCAAGTAGCCATTTATAACTTTAACACAGCTCTTAAAAATTACCGCAAAGTGATTGCAATCGGTCATTACGTAAAATACGTGGAATGTAGTAACAGCTTTGTCAAGTATGTGTAACAGCTATAACCCGCGGTTTCACTCGCGTTTATTTTATTATTAATGCTTTGGTCCGGTGGATCGTAGCGTAATGTCATATAGGTTTTGCGGTTTCGCGTAGGTATAGACCTATAATCTTACTATTATTATAAATGCAAAAGTTTGGATGGATGGATGTCGGTCACGCCAAAACGGATCTGGATGTTTGGCGAAGAAGAGATATATGCACATACTCAGGCTATTTATCCCGAAAAATTGTACCGTTCCGGTGAGATAATAACTTTGAAGCGGATGAAGGCACGGACGGAAGTTAGTACCTACTAGTATAGATTATATTTGCATACTAAACTGTCGTAGTATCGCAACGATTTGCTCTCATTTACAAATACGTGTGTACCGTGTACGACATAATTTCTTCGACAGTTATTGTGTTGCTATGTGAAGCTTGACCTTCTCTTTTTAATTTACGAATTTCGCCGAGAACCGAGGTCGTATACCGAAAGGGATAAGACATTCTTATTCAGCCTATAAATATAGGAGCCGGTTCGAGATGGGTAGAACGTTAAACCTTTTTGAGTTGAAAATCGCACTTCCGCATGATTCTTTAATCAATACAAAAAATAAAATTGAAGAGTCTGTTTGTAATGTCAAAATAACAGCTATTTACAAAATAAATATGTCTGTCTGTTAATCTCTGAATCGGCTGAACCAATTTTGAAGGGACTTTCTCTTACTGATAGCTGATGTTACAAGAAGTAAGGATGTTTTATTTACCGCACAAAAAACATAGCAAAAAAACCCCGCAGATAACGAACAATCATGGAAGACGAAGTCTCGGGCATAAACTAGTGTGAAATATTCGAATATTAGTAAAATAAAAGATGTTAAAGTCAAATCATTTATTTTAACTAGACTATTAAAGGTGCTTTTGAACGTGGTATGGTATGATGGTTTCCTCTTTCACTAAAGCAGATGGATTTTACAGCATCGTCAATCACAAGACTTTCTGCATCAACATAAGCTACCTAAAGCTTGGGACATAAGCCTCCACTCTGTGAAGGGGAGTGGGCCATCATTCACCATTTGGGCCCATTGTGGCTTTGTATCTTTACGTAGTAGCCCAAATTCGGCTAAGCTTAAAACACAGAATATTTTTCGCTCTTTTCAAAAGTGAAAATGTGCCTTTTTTTTTGTATACGAGTCAGAGTCGCACTAGGCATGGTTTTTTTAAGATAATTAATCTTTATACCTTCTCAATTTTCCAATAAGATTTTCTTCGTAAGCAAATACGGCAGTAGATAGGCGCCGAGACGATCAATTTTAATCGCATTACAGTTGGGCACATCAATCATTGGACGGAGCCGGCAGGCGAACCAATAGATTGAACTCTGATATCCGCTTCATTTATTGATTCGGTGGGATCAGACTGCTTTTATTATAGACTAGCTTCCGCCCGCCATCTCTCCCTTAATTAATTTGATATTTTATCCCACGGGTATTTTATTAAAATGATTTTTATTATTTTTAATTTTATATAATTAGCGTGTTTTAATGAGAATGTAGGGACAGATTTAAGAGGTATGCTTAGATGGAGAAGTATGATAGAATATACCCACTTATTTGTTATCATTATATTTGATTTGATATAATTAGCGAGTTTAATGAGAATGTAGGAACAGATTTAAGAAGTATACTTAGATGAAGTATGATACCAGCCTATTTTTGTCCCACTGCAGGACAAAGGCTTCTTTTCATACCGAGAAGGTACGAGCTTTGATCACCACACTTGCTTGGCTGATTGGAGATTTCAGATATAAGTTCAGGTTCCCTTGTTTTCTCCAATCCATTTAACACAAGATTTACCAGTATTCCAGTCAGAAATAAACCTGTCCAGTATCCTTCTCTTGGGTATAGATCGAAAGTAGGCCAGTAGTTAGGTACCTAGTTATGTAGGGACCAATTAGGGCACGAGCGCTCTCCATCAAATTGGATTAGCTCAAAATTAGTTATGAAGTAATCACATCTAGCTGGAACCTCTACACCAGCCATTCCCAAAGTGGGCGATACCGCCCCCTTGTGGGCGCTGCAGGCCTAAAGGGGTAAGAGACCCAGAAAAAAAATCGGGGCGTTGTGTTGAAGCTTGGGGAGCGATTTTTAATTTCATCTACTAGGTGGTTTTTAAGTAGGTGAATAAATGGAGGCGCTAGAAAATAAGATATTCTCAAAGTGTGCAGTTGACAAAATATGTTTGGGAAACCCTGCTCTGCATCATACTATAATGTTGGTTATTTGACTACCCCGTTGGTCTGGAGGTGGTAAGCGAGAGTGCTGAGCGTGGTTTCTTGGGTTGGACAAAGTGTTATTGGGTTTAAATTTCTTAGAAGTTGGTGATGTGACACCCCCGTGCCTCAGAAAGCTGTTGATCGAGAAACTGATCCCTCCCCGGCTGTGTCTAATTGCAGTCCCATCGAACTTTGTGTGCGGGAAGTAAGTGCACCTGTGTTTGACTTTTGTGCACTACAATATTTTCTGCGTACTTGGCTAGTATCCATCGAGATTAGCCATACATACTTAAAATACAGAATGAGAACCATTGAAAATATGTACGAATACCTACATTTCATTTCAGCAAATGTTCGTGATTAGAATTTTATCAATGATAGGTACTGGAGATAAAATTTGAAAACAATCCGGCAAATCACTGATATTGGTCTACATGAAAATGCAAAATAAACATTTACCAGATAAAATACAATACATTATCAGTCCAGAAACATCCTTGACTCAAAATGGCCGACCTCATAATTATGGCCATCCCACTTTTGACGGGCCTGTTGGTCTAGTGGTTAGTGGCCCTGACTGCTAACCCGGAGGTCGTGGTTTCGATTCCCACCCAGGACGAACTTTGTGTGATGAGCATGATTGTTAGTTCTGTGTCTGGGTGTGATTTATCTATAATATGTATGTATTTATAAATTATATAAGTATGTATATCAGTTGTCTGGTTACCATAACACAAGCTCTGCTTAGCCTGGGATCAGATAGCCGTGTGTGAGTTGTCCCAAGATATTTATTATTTATTTATAATTACCAAAACATAACTGAAAAGAGTGCGGTGGAGTAGAGGCCAGCCTCCGTTTTGGAACGAGCAACTAGCTTCAGCTTTCTGACTAACTGACCGACTCCTTGACAATTCAGTGCCTGTAAATGTTCTAATTGAAATAAATGTTTTGACTTTGTCCAACGAATATTTTTGTAATCCTACAAGCATATGTATAACCGCGACCTCCTCTACAATTAAGCCACGTCCTAAATTATCCCACGGGAACATAAAGGGGATAAAAATTATCCTGTGTTAAGCTAGATTAATATCTATTTTAGCTAATACAGCCGTTCAGGCGGGAAAGAGTAACATCCATCCATTCTCACAAGCTTTCACGTATATAATAGTAGTAGGAAGTCGGATATTTTTTTCTTGTATTATGACGTTCAAAGTATTAGTACCTTTTAATGGTCTAATTTAAATAAATGATTTGACTTCGAAGCTTCTAACTACTTATATTATTAAGACTACTCGTTTATAACAGGTAATCTCAGGAAGATTCGATCTCACCCAAAAAAATGTCTTTATACTTTATTACTATTGACAAATTCCAAAGGATATATTTTGTGGTATAGTTTACTTACTAGTACTATACTTTCACGTCGAAGAAGTCGGGAGCAAAAGCTAATCTTTATGGTAACAACTGCAGCCTTTTTGTATATTCAAATGACTACGGGCGGTGTATGGTGAAGATAATTTTTTTTTTTTTTAATACGACCGCCTTCGGAATCTACAAAATAAAAAAATAACTTTAGTTTTGTTTGTTGTTATGTAGTGGGTAGGTACGGCCACAGAAAAGAGAACCTCCTCCTTTTTGAAGTCGGTTGAAAAAGCATTTTTCTTTTTTACTAATTATACGTAAAGCGAAAATTTCTATAAAATTATCCATTCAAGTTGTTTATCTTTTTGAGGTGTATTATAAAGAGCACTGCAAAGCCCCAAATCTGATAAATGCTATTCATAAAATGCTCGCTTTATTAATACCTCGTTATCATTTATGACAACAACATGAATTATTTTTATACTAGCTTCTTCCCGCGACCCTGACCGCCTGTTTTTTTTAACATAACTTAACATAACATCACACCTGTAATCCCCGAAGGGTTAGGCAGAGGTGTACCCATTAGTACACCCACATTTCGCCAGTTATGTTTTTTTTAATAGGGCGAGCCTATTGCCATCAACCGGGCACCGGGTGCCCGGGTTCGGGTTTGTATTTAACCAGAGTTAAATTACGTTTTTGATTACTGCTCCGCTCTCAAAAGTCGTAGCGTGATGTTATATAGCCTATACTATTCCTCATGAATCTGGCTCTGAAAAATAAGAAAATTTTCAATCAAACTGGTAGTTTTAGAGTTTGCGTTTAAACAAACACACTAACTAAAAAACAACTCTTTGGCTTTTTTTATAAGATAAATAGATTCCTGAGAAATAGTAAAGGCTATATAACATCACGCTACGACCTACAAGAGCGGAGCAGTAACAAAAAACCAAACTTTACATAAGTTAAAAAAAAAAACAAGCGTATAAACTCGTAGGGAGTTGCTAGTCTATAATCACTAAAATAAATTTAACGAAACACACCCGTTAAGTAAATACTTGTATTCGTATGTGGCAAAAGAAATAAATAAATTTTATAAAAAAAAAAAAATACTGAAATGTAAAATTCTAGCCATGCTTAAATGACGTATGCAGGTCTGGCAACATTGATAATTCCAACATGGAAGACTTACACGAGGCACTTAAATCTTGATGCTTATTCTGTCTCGGCCCTTAAGCACACAACTATAAAACTTAATTAACCACATCAGTTTAACGCCTAGTCAAAGTGCCTGTTAGCAAAGGGCCAGTAACCAACACGTTATTACGTATGTACATTAATGTAACCGTTACTCCAAAATTACTGTTACACATTAAACCAGTAGCCAGTTACCATATCGAAGGCCAACATTTTACTTTTCATTTCATTATAGTAAGTACAATAAAGTGTTTAAGCAATTTTTTACATAATGTTTCGTTACGCCTGGCAACACCGAAGGTAGGTAAACGTGCTGACGTAGCTGATGACAAGACACCGAATGGCAAGAATAATTTTGAACACACACACAAATATCTCTTCTGTTAATTCAAGTGAGTTTGAGGTGAGCTAAAAATCTCAAGCATCAAAGTCAAAACATTTATTTCAATCAGATCATTTAATGGCACTTTTTTTAAGGATGGGAAATTCACGAATGACTGTCCCCTCTGGGCGGAGCGGAAGGGAGTGTCAGACTTTTACTGACTAAAACCTATCCGTGTTCCTGTAGTTTGAATTCCAGGGCCGAGGCAACTCTTTCAAACAAATTCCACAACTGCACTGGCACTTGAATTTCCAATAAGTCCATCAGTTAAAAAGATGAAGCTAGTTGCTCATTCCAAATCGAAGGTAGGCCTATGAAGAAGAACGAGCAAGAAACTACACGAAACCTCTTTTCCATCAGATTTTGGTGGTCACTAGGCAAACCCTATTACCCATACAAAATTCTAACTCGCTCGCAATCAAAAGTGAGTGAAAAATCTCACGCTTAGCACTCAGGTCCAACTTCACCTAAACGAGGAAGACTTCAACAGAATAGACCGAGATCCGAGAATGTTTCTGAATGAATAAAACATTACAGATAAACTTATAACGAAATTACGTGACAAAAGAATAATTTTATGTGCTAAGCTGGCGTTAAATGAGAAACTGAATATGTAACACGGCGCTTATCTCAAAATCTCTTCAACCGCAAACCGCATCTGTCTATGCGATTTTGTCTCAATGTGGTTTTTTAGTTTTTGAACAATACCCTTTCATTCATCTTTGGGCATGTTTTGCTTGTTGCTGGGTGCGTAAAATTATGCGCCTTATACGGCCTTATCTTTAGATTGCGTTGATTTAGAAGTTGTTACCACAACAACGATATACCCACCTTGTTCCTAAATAAAGAGTTTATAAACGTTCAACCCGTATTACCAAGTGTAACAGGCTTTTCCAAATGTGGGCCAAAATAAGAACAAGCTATACCAACCATCATAAGTTGATAAATGAGTAACTTTAACATGTGGTAGATCTCAACATTAAAGGCTAATAGGCTTTAACTACACTATGAGTTGCCTAAGTACTTGTAAAAATAAAAAAACAACCCTCAATGGCATATAAAAATTCTTCCGCATCAACTAGAAATGTGCTCTAAAATACTGGCCGCATAGCCACGTTGCATGGCAATGCTTAGCCTCTGGTCAAGGTAATAGCCAGCCCTTGGGTCACGGGAAGTGTCAACCAACCGTTTGGACAACTCCTTAAAAAGGCCATGGACACACGGACCCCACGACCCGAGGGTTTCCACCCCAAACAGCTCGAAAATATAGTTACGAATAAGGTTACTATACTTTCGCCAAAATTTTTCTGAAATTCAATCTGTAAAAAATTTAGGTCATATTATTGACTAGAACATAAATTATAAATCTTTTTAAAGTACTTTTATAATATACCTAGTGCATACTTATACGATACAAAGGAAAAGCGCCCTTCCTAAATGCTACTCTAGAGCCAATTTATGGTAGACCTAACCCAGACAAGAATTATTTATGCTCGATAAAATCGTCATCTTCAACCTATAGTACAATATAGAATGCAATAAGCGACCACTCATGCATGCAGGCCGGAAACTAGGTAGGTAATTATTCAATTCAACACAATAGTTCACCTGGTTAATAAATTCTTGTTGCATTTGTTAAGTTATTTACGTTACTACTGTCTAATGGAATTGTTTTAATACATGATTGTACTCTTGATAACAAACAACATTCCTATACAAACATTTTTTTTTATTTGCAAGGCGCATAACCTCGTTTACTTTAAGGTGCTCCCTCGCCGGGAGCATTCGCGTGTAATGTAACGTTACAGATTTGAGCATTACATCAGTGAAGGAGGAGAACCGAGCATTACAATGCGCACCTTGTAATGATACAATGTGTAATATCTTGATACAACTTGTAACATCAATGCGCTCCACTTCCAATGTAATGCTCAAAGTCGAAACTATATGTTACATTACACGCAAATGCTCGTTAGTCAGGGAGGTATTATTGTAATGTAATGCTCAAAGTTGAATCTATAATGTTACAATACACGTGAATGCTCCCGGTGAGGGAGCACCTTAAGAATATTGAGTAAAAAAATAGCACACAATCAGCTGTAATTATTTTAGTTACTTATCCCTTTTTACATTGGATTTAATGCCCGAAGGGTGCTAACGGGCCCCTTTTACTACGACTCCGCTGTCCGTCCGTCTGTTAACGGGCTCTATCTAATGAACATTAATACCTAGCTAGAGTTGAAATTTTCACAAAATGTATATTTTCTATTGCCGCTATAGATAAAACTGCCAACGATAGATACGGTTCAGATTATGATCAAACAAAGGCGTCGATATCGATCAATTCTTAAACAGTTCAGTAGTTTGAATTGTGTGTGTGAAGCGATAGTCATTCTACGTTTGGTGATTACTATGGCCCATACATTCGTTGTCTCTTGAAATGTTAAGAGTGGTGCCGATTCCCTTGTTCACAAACTAGACTAAATTTAGAGAATTGACATCTCTTACTAACATACAGCGAAAGGAAAGGACGGTGACATTCCGTGACATTAAAGAACTAAGTTAGAGATGTCAAATTAGTTTTACCTTGAACTTCTCCGTATTTTTAATCCACACGTTTTAAGATGTCAACTATAACTGTATGGATGTGTCAGATAGACTAAATTTGACAGCTCTTATTTACATTAGTCTCTTTCTTATTTTATTGGACAGAATAAGATAAAAAAAAAGTCTAGTAAATAGTCTAATTTTAGTTTAGTTTGTGACCAAGGGAATCGGCGCCATTGTCTGTCTACCTACATCACAATATTGTAAACATGTGACTCGCTGTGATTACAATATTGTGTTCGCAGACGATCATGTTGCTCCACATGATGCGAGCACAATGTATTACAATTAATTTAGTTCTTATTACTTCAATTGTATCACTTGGTGTACCTATAATATTGTAGTACTTTAAATGATTTTTATATTAGGTAAATCATATTTTATATTAGGTATACCTAATTTTCAATAATTACGTATACAAATGTAAAAATGATTTACCTAAAATAAAAACCATTTAAAGTACTACAATATTATAGGTGACAAGTTATTGTAAAACATATCCTACTTATGGATGAATGGTTGCTAGTGGTTTGTTTGGATGTTTGTTTGTTTGTGTTGTGTTTGGTTTTCTCACGCAAAAACTACATACTATACGATAACATCACGCCTGTAATCCCCGAAGGGTTAGGCAGAGGTGTACCCATTAGTACACCCACATTTCGCCAGTTATGTTTTTAGTCCCATGTAATAGGGGGCCAGCCTATTGCCATCAACCGGGCACAAATCCAGACTCCGAGGCTGCTACTGAGAAAATCCTGATGGAAAAACCCAATAACACTTTGCCCGACTTGGAAATCGAACCCAAGACTTCATGCACAGTAGTCGTGCTTGCGACCACTAGACCAACGAGGCAGTCAAAAAAACAAAACGGATTTTGATAAAACGACTTGCACTTGTCGGGATTTTTTTTTTATTAAGTCATTTAATCGCATACCGACGTAAACAGTTATTTTAATAAGTTCCTTGACTCATTCATTCAAAGATGTAAAAAAAAGGTTCAATTAACATATTTTGTGCATGATGAATGTATTTTTTTAACATGCAACTCTAAAAAGGTTGACTACTGAAGTATTGTTTTTTTTCCCGTTAATCAAGTTAGTTAATCAATAGCATCCAGTTTTAACCTTCGATACCAAATCATGTACTATACATCATCTGCCTAGCCTTTTCCCGACTATGTTGGGGTCGGCTTCCAGTCTAATAACCGGGTGCAGCTGAATACCAGTATTTTATATGGAACGACTGCCTATCTGATCTTCACACCGAGTGACTGAGTAATACGATACTCCTCGGAAAGACTGGTTGTCAGACTTTTGGGCTTCAGACGACCCGTAACCACTGACAAAGATCCACGTATGACAGCCGGGACCACCGGCTGAACGTGCTTTCCAAAGCACAAAACGATGTCAGTAATGTCTAAGATAAACTTTAGAATGTTACATGACATACATTGAAAAGTCAGATTGGTACTTGCCCGGATTCGAATCCACAACCTCACGCATGAGGCAGACGCCTCAACCACGGGGCCGTCACGACGTCGCCTATCATTTCACGTCCTAATTAATTTTCTATCGCAACAAACGCCCATATTTAGTAGTTTTCTCATGGTCATATGCTGATAGTGAAGAGAGATGCGCAGAGCACGCAGTACAATGAAGGTATGGAAGCATGTCGTGTATGTAATCTATGTAATTTGTTCAAGGATTCATTACGTGTGTTTATTTATTACAGTAACGTTAATTGTTTAATTCATCTTTGTTTAGTAATCATTTGTGATTTCATGATTATCAAAAAGTTGCAATTGAGTAGATTGTACCTTTTTGGTAATCATTATTTATTCAATCAATCTACGTTATCTATTCTCTATGCTTTGTAAGAGGTAATCTCTGAAAGTAGTAATGCAATTACATAAAATCTTTCATTGTTTGAAATCCACACTTTCGTTTTAACAGGATACCGTGGCCCCGAAACGTAAAGGCAACAGAAGGAACAGGGTGGTTTTTTAGTCAATAACTCTGACAGTTCCTTCCGCGCCACCCAGGGCGGAAGGACTCATTTGATGATTTTTACGACCTTAAAAAAAAACCACTCAGAAGTAGTCGCCCGTTCAAGTTAGTATCAACAAAAAAACATCTACTGCTAAACATTAACTGTCCCGAACGAATTTCGGACACGATGGCCAAACTTGATGAAAACTACCCAAGTAAGTACACAGAATATTCTACTGCATAAGTGTATGCGCACACACAGGTGCACACCCTCTTCTCTTACTCTCCTAGTCTTTTATTTGACAGCAATTTAATTCACACCATCGACATCCAAAGTCCAGACTACTACCAAGAAATTCTTAATGGAAAATCCCAAATACCACTTTGTCCCACCCGATAAGCGAACCCAAGACCTCTAGTTCAATAGCTGCGCTAGCGACCACGAGACCAACGGGGCAGTTTACGAGTAAAATACTTAGATAGTATCAACAACTCAACTTCGAATAACTTGAATACAAAGAATACCGGAGATTGTTTAAATTCCAACTTCATTCGCCGTAACGTCACGAATTGATCTGAACACGAAACGCTTGCCGAAATTTTGTAGCAACGTTGTTAATTTTGTTTATAATGGACTTTAGTACTATCATATTAGAATTTAATCTTTATTAACATTGATTATAATTACGTGTTTTATTGGGGATTAACATTTTTTTTATCTTTATTTTGATATGCAAAAAATATGAACCTTAAAACCTCTTAAATATGAATTGTTTCACACATTTTAATGTTTCTTATTGAAATAAATTTGACTTTGCGATTTATATTTTTTTGTACATTCTTCCAAAATTGGGCAATGGGCTCGCCCCCTATTACATGGGACTTAAACATAACTGGCGAAATGTGGGTGTAATAATAGGTACACCTTTGCCTAACCCTTCGGGGATTACAGGCATGATGTTAAGTTAAAACTATGTTCATAATTTTTTTATCAGTTTTTAATAAATATAGGAACATAGGGTGTATAGGAATATTTACATAATTGTGCTAAACATACCATAAAGTAGTACCATAGTGTGGACAAGGCTTTAAGAGAGAAGCTTACAAAATACTTTTACTTCATACTCACCTGCCATCCAAGCTTTCACTAGTTCAAGCTTAACTTAACTTTCACTTATTTTATAACTATAATGATTTGAGACAGTTATCTATTAACTCATCCAGTTACACCTTACATAATGTTGTTGTTCATGATTATTTTTTTGACTGGATACTTTATAATAATCTTTCTAAATATAATAAAAAGCAAAAGATCACTCACTCATCCCAAAAATCTTAACCACTAGACATATAAAGATAAAATTTAGCAGGATTGGACAGTATATTACAGTTAGTAGACGTCCGCTAAGGATTTTTAAAATACTCCCCTTAAGGAAATGAAAGGGTTTAAAGTTTGTATGGAAAACCTTAGGAGAAACATAGGAAAAAACGAAGTTACCTGAATTTAACTCGAGCGAAGCCGCAGGCAAAAGTTAGTTATACATAATAGAACTCCAGGTTTCCCTAGGATATTTTCCTTTACCAATATGAGCATTTGCTCACAAGCATTGATCACTATATTTATAGTGATCAATGCTTGTGTCTTCTCGGTACGCAAAACAGGTTTTTGCTATGGGACGATATTAGACTGGTAGTATCATTGTTCTTTTACATTTAGGACCTTTCCATAACTCAGGACCCAAGGGTTCCCAGACATTTTAATGGTATACGAGGGGCCGAAGCCAACTCACAGGGGCCCTTAGACGTCTATAAGATGAAATAAAAAACCATTATTGGTCTTAATATTATATACCTATATATTTTTTTAATTAAACTTTCTGATTGGTGGCCGGAAGTAGGTACCTAGTCATGTTTTGTTTTAGTTAAATTATTCTATTATGATTTTTTTATAAGTTTAATTTATGTAACTAGTCTTCGTTTAATGATCTGTTATTTTATAGTAGGTATCTAATATTTATATATATTTCATAACATTATCTGTTTGTTTGTTCTTAAAATTTTACAAAGTATTATTACATCTGATTATGAAAGATACCTTTGTTGCCTGTTAAATTGTGATTAATTAGGAAAATACTTTAATATTCTTTGCGTACAGAAATTTATGCGCAAACATAGATGCACTCTCTCTTCTCATGATTTTATGGGACAGTATTACAACTGACTTTCAATTGATCCGTTAAAAAACCCGATGTTAATCACGGATCACATTACTACATAAAATCAACATGATTATTATATTAAACTGCGACTGGTCTTGCACCAAAAATACCACATGGCTCTTTATGAGCTATTAGACGCAACAGTATCAAACTAAATATGCCACTGACGGACATTAAGACAATAATACAAAATACATTTGACGTGAGACACATAAGACCGCCTATTATCATGATTTAAGTCATTCGGAATTTGAATTCGTAAAGCAAAGAGGAAAGATAATAATCTCATAGTAATAATTAACATTAAAGTTGTAAATACTTTACATAATAAAGGCATTAATGATGGTTCCGAATAGAGAGAAGGTATTGCATCACCGTAATCATCACAAGATTCCGTTTAGTGGCTCGATTAAAATAAGTTTCAACCACTGAACCAACAAAAAAGATGCATAACAACTTTTTAAAACAATTAAAAAAAAAGAAAACAACACTGGCCACTTTGAAGCCATTCAAATGTCAAATGAAGTTCTAAATATGAAAAGAAATTTAAAAACAGTGTTACTTACAAAAAATGGGTATAATAGAGGCCAATTATCATTTGGACGTGAACGGCGGCGTCGTAGTGGACACAGTCGCGCAATACCATCGCCCGAACTGTTCTGTTGCAATGCAGCCGATGCATTCACAGTTGACGAAACACCCAATGTTTCGTGTATTCGGTGCACAACACGCACTAAAGCAACTAATAACACTTATTTGCCTAACAATGACCTCTACCACCTACCTTCTCGAAACGCTGCCTGTATTCAGCCTTCTCTATCTTGTCGTTTTCCAACTGTGAAATCTTCGCTGTCAACTCTTGCAGCGCTTGATTCTCCTTCTCGTTCCTGACCGCTAGATTCTCCAGCAGCTCTAGCGCGTTAATCACCTTCGGCAGGAGCGCTGTAACGGCGTCAGGGCCGTATTTTTCAATAATTATCTCGCATTCTTTGCCAATGTCCGATGCCAGGTCGTAAACATCGACGACGGTAACTTCGTCGTCGAAATCTGGCATCTTGGCGGAGAAGCGCCTGCGGTACGGCATTAAAATCACTTGGTTTTCACTTCACGGCACTACATAAAAATAAAAGTTACTGTAAACTAAACACCTTTCGCAAGTGCGCCATCATAACTGAAAAAGTGAAATGTCAAATTTACTAGTGTAGGAAGCGAATGACAGGTATAACGGTTTTAGTATCAGTCTCAATAACGATAACGTTGTGAAAATAACGAGTATTTAATTGATATTATTATAAACATCTTTTAAAAATGAAATCCTATACTTAAAACGTAAAACAATGAAGTGTGCCCGTTTTGCAATATAATATTATTTAATTATAAATAAGGATTGAATTCATTCCAAGGTCGAAACTGTTTTGATATTGGAATTGTTTTTTTAATCATAGTATTTTCAAAGAGAAACAGTATGTTTGCCAAATATAAGTAAATCTTCTATGTAGCCATATTTAGTTACCAATTAAAAATCTACTTCGTAACGAGAAATATAGAATTTTATTTGATATTGAAAAAAAAATTAAAACGAAATCGTTTAAAAATCAAATTTAAACGTTTTAGTTATTGTAATCGTTATTGAGTTCGTTTCAATATCGAGTGCGTTTCACTACTGTCATAGAGAGAAAGAGACCGAGTTATATACACGTCTCTGTCTACATTCGGATACATTGACCGGTGAATAAAACCAATCAAATAGTTTTGATTGTGCACTGATTGTACTTTCTATTTTATGAGTTCCTCTTACAACATAGCACGTAATCTGCTTTTATTGATAGATCTTAAAGCGCTTGGATTTATTGACAGCAATAACAAGATTACAAAATACTTCTTACCTTTCAATGTTGTATCACTATTTCATGTGTGCACTCGCCTTTATATTGACGTCATATCCGATTCAAATTTCAAATTTCAAATGTCCCGAAAAGTATTTTTGTTGTGATTATTAACTTTTAAGCTTCTATTACATGAGAAATGTATTTCAGTAGTTTTATAAATAATAAATCCATGTTCGGAAACACGGGAAGTATTAAATAGTATATGTTTCCGAAATTCTAGTCAAAAACTCGTAAAAACTAATATTTTTTAATCTCCGCTCCTAAGCCATAATCTCACAGCATGTGAGCATTAATTATGTATATTACATGGTCATGTTTATCACACTGATAAAAAGGATGTCGCTGTTCGCAACATATTGTTAGTTTTCAAGAGCGTTGTTAAAATATCGATTATTATGAGCCGCCACGCGCGAACCAAAGCAACAGTTGAACGGAATCAACAGGCGCGAACGCGCGGTGCCACTTTCCCGCGCTCCCGAATATTTTTTAAATATTTTTTTTTTATTATTGTTTTTTAAATTGTGCAATGAATTTTCAAAGTAAAGCGAATAAGTATGTGTGTCCGAATGATAGACAGCTGTCATTGAGAGCCAAGTGAGTATTAAAAAACTTTTGTTTCATCACAGCTGTGGTGTTTTGTTTATATTTTGGACTTTAGGCGTCCGTTTGATGTTAATTACAGTTGGGATTCGCTTTATGAATTTAATTTATTATTTGTGACAATTTTATTCGTGGTTGTTAAAAATAGTTTGTATACCTCCATAATTTGTTTTGCCTTGACGTTAAAAATGTAGGTATTTTCCTTGATCAAAAGTTTGGGTGTTTGATAACTTTAAATTGACAATAAAATTTTGGGTGTCGAGTTAAAAATAACTTTACCCATTGATTCAAGGACTTTTGAACTAACGTGGAAAAATACGTGATGAAAGGGACAGCGTAAAAAAACTTTTACAATGGATGTTTACATGATTCTAGACCCCACAGCGTTGACAATCTTTCTTCATACATTTAAAATACATTTTGACCGACTAATGTGTTGACTTTTGTATAGAACAGCTGATTTATTAACAGCTGACGCGGCTTGCGGCAACTAGTTGTCTAGTAGAATCGTCACGTAAGGAAAAAACGTTAAGCCAGGAGACCTTCCCTCTCTTTCTCTTTCTATTAAATACAGGTGTCAGGAAGCGCGATTATGACGAGAGTCACCATGGCCTTTGGCCAGTTACGCCTCTACTTCCACTCGCGAGTATGTGCATCTACAAAACACCTATAGGTACCTAACCACTTAAAACAAATACTGCAAAGTAAAGGACGTCTTATCAAGATACCGTGGCCCCGGAACGCAAAGGGACGGAACGGAAGGAACAGGGTGGATTATTTTTTAGTCAGTAAAAGTCTGACAGTCCATTCCGCTCCACCCAGGGCGGAAGGAATCGTTTGATGATTGTTACCAGCCCAAAAAAAAAGTTAAATTCATAGGTCAACCAAGGTTGAGCCCTTTTTAACTATTATTAAAAATTCTCTCAGCGTAATCGGTATTCCTCTATGGTACAAAGTCAAAATTCTAAGGATTTATAATTTCTGAGAACCTTAATCTTAAGTACTTTTGTTTGTTCAACTGTTTTTCATTTAATTCTCGTGAAAAGCTGGATAACTTTTTTATTGAATGTCTTGCTAATATTTTATTAAATGAGAATAGGTTTGTATGTCATAAATAATATAATCTACCCCGACGGTTGGTCTCGTGGTCGCAAAAGTCACTGCTGAGCGTAATAAGTACTCTAGGTTCGATATTCACATAGTGCATGAAGTCAGGCCCCGTTGGACTGACAGATTATTTCCATTGAATACCATT
Source organism: Hoplodrina ambigua (assembly GCA_949774945.1). Classification (NCBI taxonomy): domain Eukaryota; kingdom Metazoa; phylum Arthropoda; class Insecta; order Lepidoptera; family Noctuidae; genus Hoplodrina; species Hoplodrina ambigua. The sequence continues at coordinate 1,563,018 of OX458984.1, forward strand.
CCATTCCAATAATTGTCTTAATTAATATCAATATTAAGATCATTATTAAATTCCGATATCATTCGGTATTTATTTCTAATAGAAATTAAAAAATGAGAATAATATAATGTAAGAAAAGGAAAACCAGCAAAGTTTAAAATTAATTGAGGTCATTTTTAGCTTTATTTGACTGTTATCGTGTGTTGTAATAGCGGAAAAACGAACAGACAACTGAGTCTTAGTAAAAGCGTTCTATTTGTCACTATTTGCGTACGAAACCCTAAAAAATAAAGAAAGAAAGTAGGAAATGAGACAGAAAGTAATCCCGTAGCGTTCAAAAGTCCTAAATCACCTACTTAGGTACTAGGTATGTATACCTAAGTTTGTACTCTTGATGGCTTTTGCGATGTTCGACTAATTTATGACGAAAGATTGCTACATACAGTGACGTCATCAGCGGACAGCGGGATAAGAGATAACAGATAGGTAACACACTGATTAAGCTTTTTGATACATGCTTGTCATGATTAGGTATGTACATACTTATGTTCATGTATTGTTCATGTTTGCCTTCCCCGTTGTTCTTGAAGTCGCAAGCGACTGTGGGGTCTTGGATTCGATTCGCAGGTCGTACAAAAAGGATTATAAGAGTTTTCCGTTAGGAATTTCTCAGTAGCGAATTAATTTTTCATTTCATATGTACTTTCTAAAAGTTTATCTTGGACATCACTGGCATCGGTGAAGGAAAACATCGTGAGGAAACCTGGACTTTAATGTTCCACTCAAACCATGTCAGAGGGCCTTGAGGCGGTTTAGAAACTCTGGCACTAGGGTGCGTGGGGTCGTAAGACCTTACTGCCCACACGATAAAGAAAGAAGTAGGGGATTTCTTAGTAGCAGCGCGGAGTTTAGACGTTGGTGGTGTCACCCCCATGCTCCGAAAAGCACGTAAAGCCGTAGGTGCTGCGCCTCACGAATTGCCGACTGAGAGTGATGGAAGATGGAGTGCACCTGTGTTTGCGCACACACTTGTGCACTATTAGATATAATATATCTCTTACGTTATTAGCTGCCCCTTGCTGGCCCTTGAGTCGGTTTAGAAACTCTGACACTAGGGTGTTTGGGGTCATAAGACCATACTATCATTAGACCTTACTAGACATTACTATAAGACCAAAATCGGTTTAGAGAATATTTTTTAAATTAAGTTTTGATGTAGAAAAAATAATAAAATGGACCACTAGAATTGAGGCTAACTGAATTCTTATCCAGTGCGGCGAAAAGAGTAGCCGGCTTTTCCCTAACAAATGGTCGAAAAATGGTTTGTAATTTTTTAAAGGACAACTTACTTACCTACATACTTATGAACAGTGCAAGCGAAATAAACGCAGTAAGAGTGACAAGTAATAAAAAGACTGTCTGGCATCTTTACAAAACGCTCTCTTTTCAACCGACTTCAAAAAGGAGGAGGTTCTCAATTCGACGCGTATGTTTTTTTTTTGTGTGTTCGTTCTACGATTACTCCGCCAATTATGAATCGATTTGGATGATTCTTTTTTTGTTTGAAAGAGTATAGTTCCGAATAGGTCCCATAGGAATATTGTCATGATCTGATGATGAACTTTGGAGATATGGAACGGAACTCCTTATAAAATCACAGCAGAACCGCCGTAACAAGACAAATTGCTTTGTTTATACGTGTAGTCGATGAATGACTGAAGGAAGTGGGGAGGGGGTACGTCAACCCCCCTCCTACCACTTTCCAAAATATACCGTGTGAGGTATTGTTTGAAAGGGCTTTATGTAAGGATTTCAAACATTAACACACAAGCACTAAAAAGTGAAAAATAAAAAGCTTTTTACAAAAAAATATGACCGCCTTCAAAAACTACAAAATAAAAAAAATAACTTTAGCTTGGAAGTCGGTGGCAATACCTACCTAACTAGAAACAAAACCAAAGCCGCCGACTTTCAAGCTAAAGTTATTTTTTTTATTTTGTAGTTTTTGAAGGCGGTCATATTTTTTTGTAAAAAAGCTTTTTTATTTGTTTGTAATAGTTTAACTCAATAACTACTGAACCGTTATAAAAAAAGCATCTATGGAAAGCTACACTATCAGCAGCAAGTAACATTAGCTATATTTAATTACTCAAGTTAAAAAAACATCTATGGAAAGCTACATTATCAGCAAGTAACATTATTTAGCTAGGTATATTTAATTAGTCAAGTCCCACGTAAAGAGACACAATTGATTTTCTATTGTTCTGACTTACCGGTAAGTCAGCTGGGGCTTGACCGGTAATTACCAAGAAAATTGAAACAGAAAAAAAAAATACCGCGGTCAAAGTTTCGGGAACAATCTAGTCATATAAACACAGCATAGTTTGACGTTATACAGGCTGATGTTAAAACTTGTGCAGGTATATCAAAAAGAATTAAACTTGTCTCAAAGTCGCGCGTTTTAATTGAGTAACTTGGCTTTGCTTGGCGAACCGAACTCATTGCTAACTTGACGTCGGACCGTAATGAGCCAAGTTTCTTAATCAATGTCTATAAATTAGATATTAGTTTGAAATTGCGTTTCTTGATTTATCTTGTCCTAGGTGAGGTGATGATGATCTAGAATTTATATTATCATTAGCTGACCCGGCCACGCGTTTTTGTTGCAATAAAAAATATTAAGACCAATATTTGAGATAAAAACTATCCTATCTTTCAAGTTGGATCATACTGCACACGGTGTGCAAATTCGATTAAAATCGGTTAAGTAGTTTAGGTGTCCATCCCGGACAAACAATGTGACTCGTAAATTATATAGGTATTAAGATTATTAACAGATTCAACTCACAATTGTTAGGTAGGGGTTGAAAGTAAAATAGAAAAGAAATATTTAAAAGAAAATAACTATATTTATTCATAAATAATAATCAACCTATATTTACAGTTTGCATCACACGTAAATACGAATAAAATAAAATAAAATATTTTAGATAAAAATCCTTACAAAATTTAACCATACCTACTTCTACTATAAATACTTTTTTGTATTGGAAATCCACCAAGAGAGTGTCGGTTGGTGTTATTAATCAAAAATCCTATTAGAATAAATTTAAATTAATTGTGTTTTTATTATTTAACTTCCTAACATCGCAAATCTCATCAAAACTTTACTTTTTTTATTCATCAACTGGCTTCCCATTAATTAGCTTTTCGTTAGCAAATATTATGTCAACATGCCGCTGACAGTTCACAGAAACGTTCGATATTTGAATAGCAGACAGCCAACGTTCGTGGAAATTCAAATTGCGAACTGTGATTCCGGAGCCACGAGTAAATTTGACACATGGAAATAAAAACTCCTTACTTTGACCTAGCTGTCAAAAAAGATAAAACAACGTGACCTTGTCTGTGTAATAATTTTATTTTGAAAGTCAGTAGATATATATTTTTCTGAAATTTTTCATTACATTACAATATTTTTATTTCAAAGAGAGTACCTATCTATGACATGCTAAATATAATCAGAAAATTCTGAGAACCAGATTCAAAAGTACCGCTTTAGATTTATTAATTTAAAAACATTTGAATTAAGAATCTTTTTATTCTTTTTAATGTCTATGAAGAGTTGAGTAAAGAAAATAGAACGCTATACGTATTTAAATGCTAATGAAATGATGATTAGAATGTATTCTAAATTAAAACCTTTTTTAGAGTGTGGGTGGATTCCATGCAAATATAATTGGCCTCCCACTCTTGAGTCTTGACCCGTGGGTGTATGAAAGGTGAAGGATTTCTGTGGACTCATCAATTCTCTACTTAATAGAATGTTAATGTAACTGGATGAATGAAATACAAAACAAACATTCTACCGTGTGGGTTTAATATTGAATACAGGTGATTTTTTGTGTAGATAATAATATAACAACAGAAAAGAACTACGTTTATTAAAGCTGTAAACTAACAATCTCTCAATAATAAAAATAATTACAGCAAAGTAATAAATTATAAGTACTTTAGGTTCATTAACATCCAGTAAAAACAGTTCAATGTAAATCCCAAAGTTATTGTGAGCATAGATTTAAATTAATAAGCGTTAAATATGTAAAATATACATTAATTATAATTATTAAAAATAAAATGGAAAGCCTTTTACTTTGATGTAGCCTCTATTATAAAATAATACTTTTCACATTTCGCAAAGCCATTAAAAAAAACAACATTCGAAAAAAAAATCTGACAGTTGACAGATGTCAAAAATTGGCGGGAAATCTTTTTTCTCATTGACGTTTACTTTCTCACTATGCACCTCATAGGTAGGTATGTATGTAACTACGCGTTCAGTTTGTACCAAAGATGACAGCATACATAATCAATTCATGGCGATGTCCTTGCTACGCTATCGCTCGTCATATCCGCTTCCTCTTCGGCACAAACTAATTTATTTATAGATTCCTTTGTTTACCTACATTTGATTACACCTATCTGTACAGTTAATGAAAACGCATGTCAATTTAATTTTGGTTTTGTCTTTGTCTATATTGACTTGAAACGTTTTGATGTTTGGTAATTTATACTCAACGCTTGTTTGGGGTGAATACATAATATACAACATCACGCCTGCAATCCCCGAAGGGTTAGGCAGAGGTGTATTTGTACACCCACATTTCGCCAATTATGTTTAAGTCCCATGTAATACCGGGCACACATCCAGACTCCAAGGCTGCTACTGAAAATTCCCTATGGAAAAACCCAACAACACTTTGCCCGACTTGGCAATCGAGCCCAAGACCTCACGCTCAGCAGTCGCGCTTTGTGACCACTAGACTTGCGAAGAAGTCACTCAGTCAGCAGCAGTTAGTTATTAATACCTTTATATTTAAAAACCAAAGGTCAGGTGCGCAGTACTCGTAACCGGTGTGCTTGTATGAGGATATGTATGAACGTAGATGAGGCGAAAGGAGTAAGTAAGGATCGTAGCAGGTGGCTTTTTGTGGTTTCTGCCTGTATGTGTGTGTTATACCTATTTCGAAATGTTATTAAAATGAATATAAATAAATATAAAAGGATACATAAATACACATGTGTGGTGTATATAAAATGGTTTTCAAATAGATTTGGGATTACATACGGGCTACAAACAATTCCAATAATCATCATCATAACATCACGCCTGTAATCCCCGAAGGGTTAGGCAGAGGTGTACCCATTGGTACACCCACATTTCGCCAGTTATGTTTTTAGTCCCATGTAATAGGGGGCGAGCCTATTGCCATCAACCGGGCGCAAATCCAGACTCCGAGGCTGCTACTGAGAAATTCCTGATGGAAAAACCCAATAACACTTTGCCCGACCTGGGAATCGAAAACAAGACCTCATGCACAGCAGTCGCGCTTACGCCCACTAGACCAACGAGGCAGTCCCAATAACTTAATAGCAATTAATATTTATAGTGGTAGGTATTTTCAAACATTCGCTTTTACCAATTTAAGCAGCTATTTGAAGCACGCTCACACTAAAATCGACAATTACTTGTGTACGCGTTATATTTCATCGAGAATCACATTTAATTACAATTTAATGAACAACAGTATTATTATCAAACTAATAGAGCCTTACCTTAATTTCAGAATAGTTTGATTAATTTGTAAAATTGTAAATTACAGCCACTGGAGCGTAATATCTGTAACAGAAACTATTCTGGCCGCGGCTTCGCTCTAGTTAAAGGTAACTTTCTGTAAATCAAGTTGAACTACTATCCCAAGGGAACACATTACCGGGATAAAAAGTATCCTATGTGTTAATCCAGCAAATGGTCTATCTATGTGCCAATTTTCATCCAAATATGTTCAACGGTTTATGCGTGATTGAGTAACAAACATCTAAACGTCTAAATATCTTCACAATCTTTTCTATGTAAGTACGTGACGTCACAGTTCGATATTCATCATCTTCTTGCCCTTGTCCCATGTTACTTGGGGTCGGCGCAACACGTCACAGTTCGATATTGCCATACAAAATCTATGGGAGAATCGAGTTTTGTCAGGTCATAAAACGTACATCAATTGATTGGTTGTGTCAATTCACATGAGATTATTAAAAAAAAACCATTTGACAACATCACCATAAGAATTTGATCACATTACGCTCAATTCATGTTTATCATAAATGCGACTATTCAATAAAAATTCTTCACAATATCTTTCAAGTGCCGTGTAATATATTTTCCTCAATAAATCGTTTCTCTTTCATATCAAATGTCTGTAACGGTACACTTCGTTGGCAGTACTTGTTAATAATAAGGTGTATTACAGACGATGCGTAATTCGGTGAACCAAACATACTATCACGCCTGTAATCCGCGAAGGGTTAGGCAGAGGTGTTACACCCACATTTCGACAGTTATGTTTAAGTCCGCATTATGGGGGCGAGCCTATTGCCATCAACCGGGCACAAATCCAGCCTCCGAAGCTACTACTAAGAAAATTCATAATGGAAAAACCCAATAACACTTTGCTCGTCCTAGGAATCGCACACAATACCTTGCTCAGCAGTCGCACTTAGCGAACACTCGACCAACGAGGCAGTCACTCATTGTGTAGTATTCACGTCTAATTATGTAATCCTGTATATAAAATATTGTAATGGATTACAGGCGTGATGTTATGTTATGTGCTTACATAGGTAAGTACCTAGCGCAAAAAATCTACATTAGAATATAAAATAGGTATAAAGTATAACAAATTAAGAAATGACTACTAAATCCACTCTACATCTTAAACGTATGGATTAAAAATACGGAGAAGTTCATAGCAAAACAAATTTGACATCTCTAACTTAGTTCTTTAATGGTGCCGATTCCCTTGTTCACAAACTAGACTAAATTTAGAGAATTGACATCTCTTACTAACATACAGCGAACGGAAAGGACGGTGACATTCCATGACATTAAAGAACTAAGTTAGCGATGTCAAATTAGTTTTACCTTGAACTTTTCCGTATTTTTAATCCACACGTTTTAAGATGTCAACTATAATTGTATGGATGTGTCAGATTGACTAAATTTGACAGCTCTTATTTACATTAGTCTCTTTCTTGTTTTATTGGACAGAAAAAGATGGAAATAGTCTAATTTTAGTTTAGTTTGAGACCAAGGGAATCGGCACCAATGTCACGGAATGTCACCGTCCTTTTCTTTTGCTGTATGTTAGTAAGAGATGTCAATTCTCTAAATTTATTCTAGTATGTGAACAAGAGAATCGGCACCATTGTTTACATATTTACAAAATATTGAAACTTCAGACGCAATAAATATTCATTCTATCATTGTGATAGGTATTTTGTTTTTGTTCTGCTTGTCCTTTCTATTGTTTTGTTCTTTTGGTTGTTATTGGTGGAATATTTCCATATATTCAAGGTCAAAGTACCAACGTTTTTTTTAAGAAAATATCTTTCATTCAATAAACCCTAAACGAATCAAATTGGTTATCACTTTCCGTCAGTGTGGGTTCACGATTTTATTCATGTTCCTAACGATACTTTAATGTCCTAAGGCCCGTATGTACCAGACTGAGTTAACTCCGAGTTAAATGTTAACAGGCTCATATAATTAGTTTAACTTTTTATAAAAAAGAAAATTGTATGAACGTGTGGAGAGGAAGAGGCAGGTCAAAGAAAAGATGGATGAATTGTTTGAAGAATGATATGAAACAAAAGGGAGTCAGTGATAGCATGACGGCTGACAGGAATGGAAGAAGGAAATGTGTTGCGCCGACCCCAAGTAACATGGGACAAGGGCAGGAAGATGACGATGATATATAGATAAGATATCATAGTAGCATGATACCAGATGATGATAATGGTGTGGTTGATGTTGTACCTATAAGTCAACCAACCAATCAAACAACACTTCAGCATTTTTTCCAACCAATTGTTTACACTGTAAATAGTTCAAGTCATTTGCCTAGCCTTTTCCCAATCATGTTAGGGTCGGCTTCTAGTCTAACCGGATGCAGGAATACCAGTATTTTACATGGAGCGACTGCCTATCTGAACTCCACAACCCAGTAACTGGGTTATACGATACCCCTTGGTAAGACTATTTGTCACATATTCAAGCTTCTGACGACTCGTAACGACTGTCAAAGATCCACGTACGACAGCAGGGACCAACAGCTTAACGTGCTTCCCGAGGCACGGACTGTAAATTTACTAGTGTAAGTAATAGTTAATAATATTAGTATAGATTTTAAACTCATGTTAGCCACTAATTCTGAGTTAAGTTTATGGTGCAAATGGGCTTAAAGTGTTTTACGAAATAAATCCAAAATCATTTTCATCGTATCGAATGGGATGGCGTTAGATTATCCTCAATGGTATCCTGTTACGATATTGTCGATACGTCACACATATAATGGCGGACACACGACTCCCTTTTAAGAGGAAACGTGGGCGGAGAGATTTAAAAAACGGTCAAGTGCGAGTCGGACTCGCACGCAAATGGAGTACTGTGATTACTTCAGAGTGACCGAGGTACCTAATTTACCTTTGAAATTACTTGCAGGACTCTAATTATACATTAAGTGACACAAACAAACGAACTTATACTTGTTTTGAAAATCTTTTGATTCTATTGCTCACAGCTGAGCGGTCGACCAAACTATTATCATTTTATAAAGAACCAGTTGGTATTTTTTTTTTCCTTAATTCAAAATCCAAAAATAATGACTTGTCAGAGAGTTTAGAATAAAAACCTTTCAGGCAGCTTGCCTTAGCAAGCAACCTTCACATTACCCAGTACCCTTCGGGAATTACAAGCGTAATTGGTGCCGATTCTCTTGGTCACAAACTAAACTAAAATTAAACTATTTCTATCTTTTTCTGTCCAATAAAACAAGAAAGAGACTAATGTAAATAAGAGCTGTCAAATTTAGTCAATCTGACACACCCATACAATTTATAGTTGAAATCTTAAAAAGTATGGATTAAAAATACGGAAAAGTTCAAGGCAAAACTAATTTGACATCGCTAACTTAGTTCTTTAATGTCACCGTCCTTTCCTTTCGCTGTATGTTAGTAAGAGATGTCAACTCTCTAAATTTAGTCTAGTTTGTGAACAAGAGAATCGGCACTGTTATGTATGTATGTAAAATCATTGCTTTAAAGTCATAAACCAGAAAGAAAACAGGCGAGAGCGTGTCTATGGAGAAAGAAAAACTTGCGTTTTCTCTTAACCCTTCTCCCGTCGCTGGCTTAGATTGAAATATGGAACTGCCTTGTATTATAATGAATAAACTTTTGTTTATTGTTATAACGATACAAATAAATAAATAATAATAAATAAATAAAATGTTTATTGACACAGAAAAACACATTTAACAAATATCTTAAGGTAAATAAATCTTCTTGAAATGTATAAAAAATCATTGTGTTTATATTGGAATATTGTAGAGTTATTTGTTTAGATGAATCAGTAAAAGATATGGATATATAAAGGTATAATCGAATAAAGAATTTGGTATGCAGGAACAAATATCTACCTTATCGTCATCATCTACATCATCTGCCTAGCCTTTCCCCAACTATGTTAGGGTTGGCAGCCCAACCGTAAATAGCCGAATACCTGTGTTTTACATGGAGCGACTGCTTAAGTTTAACATTTCTAATATAAAAACTCATAACGTTTTTTGGCCGACTTAAAAATCGAACCCGAAACGAAACGAACGGGGTACCACACTACACTGCGAAAATAAATTTTTATTGTGTGCGAAATAAATTAGCTCCTTAATAAACTAAAAATAAACAAGCTTTAATTTATAGTTATCACAATATTGAGTATTGGACATTGGTGCCGATTCCCTTGTTCACAAACTAGACTAAATTTAGAGAACTGACATCTCTTACTAACATACAGCGAAAGGAAAAGACGGTGACATTTCGTGACATTAAAGAACTAAGTTAGAGATGTCAAATTAGTTTTGCCTTGAACTTCTCCGTATTTTTAATCCACACGTTTTAAGATGTCAACTATAACTGTATGGATGCGTCAGATGGACTAAATTTGACAGCTCTTATTTACATTAGTCTCTTTCTTATTTTATTGGACAGAAAAAGATGGAAATAATCTAATTTTAGTTTAATTTGTGACCAAAGGAATCGGCACCATTGTATTGTCATCACAACTAAAGATGTGTATGCAAAATTTCAGCTCAATCAGATACCAACAAATGTTTGCTTTTGAAAGGACAACTTACTTACATACATCAAAAAGCTTGTAATAATATAATAGTCACGTAAAAGACTTTATTATTCAGCAAACAACATGGTATAATAATAGGGGTCGTTAGCCTGTATACAAATCTCTTTTGACACGTGTACTTACACCCACACTTCGTCGATGAAAAGGTTAAGAATGTTAAGCTCCCACGAGGCTATGGTACGGGGGCTGTAGGGTGACAAGATGGCCGGGAAATCCGTGATAGTCCTGGAAACTTCCGTAGTCTACCCATGACCAGTAATTACACTTAAATGTCTCGGAATTACTGAATACTTGTTTTTATTTGTAGGTAATTCTTAAGAATGCTTTATTTTATTTATACTTTTTTTCTTTTAGAAATTATAAACCTACGACCTAGATTACTTTTCGGTCGGCTCGGGCTATTTAAAAAAAAATCTCTGCCCTACACTAGGAATTTCTCCTGTATTGTGGGTGCATTAAAAAACATATTTACAAAATCACATACACAAAGTCAAACAGCCTCTAACATCGCTCGTAATCTGAGAATGTCCCAGAAAATGCTTGATGATCTGGTAACCCTAGCCACCACCATTTGTGATCTAAAGGACCAATATTTGAAATAACAATGTTTCGAGACACATTCTTGTTCATTATGTTTATAGGTAGTTTGATTCTTGAGCTCGTTATGCAAAGGAATCTAAAAATAAAACAAATAATTCCAATTTGCTGCGACAAAAGTTTCGATGGTGTTCTTTTTCAGGTTAGAAAGTCATTTCTCCCGTCACTCTACCAAATTACATCTCCATCAGTTTAATAACTTTTCCGTAAAAACATAGCAAACGAGTTTTTATTCTTATTTTGTGTAAAGTATAATAAAGATATACAGAGTGGAAAAAGTGAAAAAAGTTTTAGCTACAAGCGGCGGGACATCGTAAGCAAAACTTTTACCATGGATATGAGGGGGCATAGACAAAGTAACAATTTCAAAACGATAACGAAGTTAGAAAAGACTCAAATGTATGGGATTGACATAAGCCGCGTTAAGTCACGTGGTCAATCGACGAAGCGATGACCACATGAAAGACTAAAATGTATGGGATTGACATTTAAGCCGCGTTAAGTCACGTGGTCAATCGACGAAGCGATGTTACTTTGTCTTTGATATCACAAATATCGATGAAATTTCATGGGGACGCAGTTAATAGTTTGATGCGGACGCAGTCGCGGGCAGAAGCTAGTTTTATTAATATTTATTAGATTTATGTTTTACAATAAGAATAAATATCTACATGTATGTAAATTAATTGACTTCCGCGTTGGTCTAGTGGTCGCAAGCGCGACTGCTGTGCATGAGGTCTTGGGTTCGATACCCAGGTCGGACAAGCTACAAAGTGTTATTGGGTTTTTCCATCAGGAATTTCTCAGTAGCAGCCTTGGAGTCTGGATTTGTGCCCGGTTGATGGCAATAGGCTCGCCCCCTATTACATGGGACTAAAAACATAACTGGCGAAATATGGGTGTACTAATGGGTACACATCCGCCTAACCCTTAGGGTATTACAGGCGTGATGTTAGTTCAACTGGGCCTACGGGCTTACTATACTGCTTAGCTACTATACGGCTTACTTACTGGGCTTACTATATAAAGTTCGTGTTACCATTTCCATAATACCACCACACATTAACAGCTAAGCGTGCACCGCTCCGCTCAACCCTCGCATTGTGTCGGAAAATGCAATATGAATACAATACAAGAATAGAAGTATACAGGTATACACGGTAACGTATACAGGTTGATGGTTATCCGATGTGTTCCTTGAAAGGGAATAAAGTAGGATTTGCAGCAATTTTCATTCGAAAATCTTGGAGTAGGGTGGCATTGTAAACCTTTTGTGCATATTGACCTAGTTCTGTACTGTCTCCTACTTGATATGGAGGGCAGTGGATATTATGTTTCTTTTCTTTCCTTTGTTTTCTTTCTTGATGCATTTTGTTGCGGGATTCAAAGAAGTTTATTTATTTATTCAATATGGAAAAGAAATCAGTCACATGCTAAGTTATACATATAGTTGACGGGCCTGTTGGTCTAGTGGTTAGTGGCCCTGACTGCTAAGCCGGAGGTCGTGGGTTCGATTCCCAACCAGGACAAACTTTGTGTGATGAGCATGATTGTTAGTTCTGTGTCTGGGTGTGATTTATCTATAATATGTATGTATTTATAAATTATATAAGTATGTATATCAGTTGTCTGGTTACCATAACGCAAGCTCTGCTTAGCTTGGGATCAGATAGCCGTGTGTGAGTTGTCCCAAGATATTTAGATATTTAGATTTTAGATACAATAAATCCTTATATTAAAAATTATAAACATTGTATCGTTTCTCCGAGGCTGGTCGAGAACGTTGAGTTTTGGCGCTTTTCTACTGGTCGCCACAGGCTTATACACCTCCAACGCAAAAAGAGGGGTGTTATAAGTTTGACGTGCCTGTCAGTGTATCTGTCTGTGGCATCGTAGCTCCTAATTTTTTTTTTAGGAGTTGCAGTGGTTGAAAATAATGTAACTAGTATGAAGGGTTAATTCCAAAGCTATGCATTGTTTTTTAATTAAATGGTTTTCAAAATGACTGCCTCGTTGGTCTAGTGGTAGCAAGCGCGACTGCTGTGCATGAGGTCTTGGGTTCGATTCCCAGGTCGGGCAAAGTGTTATTGGGTTTTTCTATCAGGAATTTCTCAGTAGCAGCCTCGGAGTTTGGATTTGTGCCCGGTTGATGTCAATAGGCTCGCCCCCTATTACATGGGACTAAAAACATAACTGGCGAAATGTGGGTGTACTAATTTACCTCTGCCTAACCCTTCGGGGATTACAGGCGTGATGATGATGTTATGTATGGTTTTCAAAATAATCATTCGTTCATGAGCTAACAGAAAAGGAAATGATTTACGTTGGCTTGCATTGTCTTATTTTAATTATTACAATAAGCAGTTTTTACTTAAAAAACGAAAAAAGAGTTAAATAGTGCTGTAAATGAAAATTTCCGGTTTCAAAACCCCTAGTAAAAATTGTTACAAATTATTTATTTATTTCTATTTAATGCACAAAGTCTACATTACAAAGGCAGACGTAATACTTTGGACAGTTCTTATCAAACAATCAAGACTGATGAAGAGATAGCATGACAAGTGCATTGTCAAAACGTAAAAAAAAGAGAAGCTTTATTTTTACTTTTTTGAGGAAAACGTTGAGTAACTAACCACCCTGTATAAAGTACGGCTAAGAACAGGTAACCTAGTTTCCTTAACTGCTGTAATTCGCGTAAAGACTTAAAGTCATGTTTTATGATTATTCATTTTAATATAACTTCTTAAATCTGTCTACGAATATTTTTTCCGCCTTAAAACCTAAGTAGGTCAGAGAAGACAGCACGAGCGCTTGATCGTTTTAAGAATTCCATACCCAAAGGGTACTAGCGGCTAAATTTCATCAAAATCGGTTCAGTGGTTTAGTCGTGAAAGTGTTACAGACAGTCAGAGTTACTTTCGCATTTATAATATTGATAAAGATTGATAAATTGACACGAACCTAATACTTTTACGTAAGAGCGGTCGTGTTAGGCCTAAAGTTCAATCTTTACCTTGGACTAAGGCTATTTATAGACAAGTAAACCTCTGCCCAAACAAGGATAAACCTATATCTTGAAGGACAATGTTCAACAGATACAAAATCAAAATCAATTAAATCTGATGCAAGGAAGAAAGTCTTTAAAAAATATTAATAATCGTCTAGCTTTTAAATCACAAAAAATCGTAGAACATACATGGGGTTGGATTTGATAACCCAACTAGAGAGGGTTCCAAAATTGTCTTTTAGACGTCCATATCTGGTCCAGCCTGTATAATAGAAAGCTATACTATCGCCTAATGCAATAGCTTATGTTTGATTGTATACTTAAGGCGATTAACACAAGGCACCTCGTACCGCCGCGGAGGGCGAGCGTTAGTGCGTGTGTTAGGCATCAACGTATTTCTTAGAGGGCAATGCGACATGAGATCCGCTTCACCGCCAACCGCGACGATGCGCAGTGCCGTGTGTAAGGCACTTTGCACAAGCAACTTAAGTTAAGGCAACTGGCAACTCTTTAAAAGTTTCCTGTAAAAGTTGATAGTTGCTATAACGCTGGTTGCCGCAACTTTTTGGCAATTCGTGAGCAACTCTGGTTAAGGAAACCGGCAACTTTACAACGGTACAATATTTAAAAGTTGCTAGTTGTCGTAACTAGCAACTAACTTAGTCATCGATTGCAGCAACTGAAAATTTTTGACGATTGCCGCAACTCGAAACTAGAGTTGCTCTGTGTGCGCAGTCCAATTGAAATGTATGTAAACAGCTAGATGCCAGCTAGTTGTCAGTTGCCAGTTGCTGCAATAGTTGCTCTGCGTGCAAAGCGCTTTAATCGCCTCAATTTAACATGAACGTAGTCGCGGGCAGTAACTAGTACATAATGCGGAGGTAAATTAAATCAATAATTCGAAGGCTGGCCATTTAGCTGATCTACTGTGTAACCAATATTTTAATTGCTAACCAATTACATTTCGGCAGTTTTGTATAGGGGTAATTATAATCTGCGCCACTTAGGACCAAACTCTGTCGGTTCGACGAAAATTTCAATATAACAAATTGATTATAGGTAATATAACTTTAGGTTGGTATGTATACTAAGCTGAAGAGTTTTTTTGTTTAAACGCCCTAATCTCTGGAACTATCAGTCAGATTGGAAATAATATTTTTGTGTATGTTACTCTTGACCTAGACT
Organism: Hoplodrina ambigua; assembly: GCA_949774945.1. Classification (NCBI taxonomy): domain Eukaryota; kingdom Metazoa; phylum Arthropoda; class Insecta; order Lepidoptera; family Noctuidae; genus Hoplodrina; species Hoplodrina ambigua. The sequence continues at coordinate 1,578,041 of OX458984.1, forward strand.
AGAGCTAACCTAATTTATATTTTAAAAATATATGTTAGCTAGATTCTTAAGGAATATTATAGGGTCATCACGCTGCGACACACTGGAGTGGAGCAGTACTCTAGCTCTTTTCATACAGAAGGCACAAGTATTGCGCACCACGCTTGCTCAAGGCGAATTAATAATTTCAGGCTTAGTTATAATTATTTTCAGATATCTTTTACGGGTTTTCATTACCGATGTCAGTAACGTCCAAGATAAACATAGAAAGTACATATGCATTGAAAAAGCCACAGTGGCCTGAGTATCGAACTCACGACCTCATGTATCAGTGGCGGGAGTCTTAAGAATTGGGCCATCACGACAAAAACAAAATAACTTAAATATTCAATTTACAACAGCTGTCAATCAATGTCAAAACAACTTTTACTCGTCAATCAATCAGCCTATCCTTTTCCGATTATGTTTAGGTCGTTTTCCAGTCTAACTGAAGGCACCAGTATTTTACATGGAGCGACTGCCTATCTGACCTCCACAGCCAAGTAACTGAGCAATACGAAAACCGCCGTTAAAAGAGTGCCGTGGAGTTTCTTGCTCGTTCTTCTCCATAGAGACCTACCTCCGCTTTGGAACGAGCAACTAGCTTCAACTTTCGGACTAACTGACCGACTCTTTGACAATTCAAAAGTGCCTGTAAATGGTCTAATTGAAATAAATGTTTTGACTTTGACTTTGACCGCATAAAGTTTGTCCATCTGTACGTCAATCAAGTTCCCTCACTGTTGATAGATTTATAGACATTCTTGTTTCAATATTGAATTATTATCTACATCCTAAACAAATTCGTCTTCTGAGCGTCAAATTCAATCAACCATGAGGTACATACAGATTGATTGGGTTACAAAAACAAACAATCTGATTGATTCGCATTTATCTATACAGGATGTAAAATATCAACGGACCCTGAATTTGTAGAAAGAAACAAAACTGCATTCAATGATTTCTCGACAGACTTACCTGAACCGGAAATCGAATCAGCTGAAGCTGATGCTTTTATTATGTATTTAGTTTTTTATATTAAGTACCAACTTGTCTTGTTTCGGGCTGTTGAAAAAAAAATATTTTGTATTGTGCGTCACTTTGGCGTGAATAAAAAGCTTTTCTTTCTTTCTTTCTAAAAGTTAAACAGTAGGTAACTTAAAAGTAAGTTAGTTTGTTTTGATAGTACTAACTCTATTTAATGTTAATTACATATCTACCAAAAAATCACTTTAATCAACCTTTAAAACTGTTGTTAGTACAGTCTACAAAAGAGATAAGTATCCATGGCCAATGTAAGGTTTCAAATGTAATTTAATTTAAAAAGTAGATAATAAGCTGTTCATTAATTAAGTTGCAATCGAAGACATCCATCGGTTTCCAAGAAACTTCAACTATCAGGTACAGTCAACAAAAGCGATAGGTATCAGGGGTTGTCAGATATAGTTGAAATTTTCATAGAAACCGATGGACCCAAGATAGTTAATCGTTTCTCTGGGACTCGTCGAGCTTCATTGCCTCGGCGCTTTTCTGGTGGCCTCCACTGTTGATTCCGGCTTTCAGGAGTTGCAGTGGGTGGGAACAGTGTGGCGGGCTTATCTCATAAAAAAAAAGGAAAAACCGATGGATGTCTTTGATTGTAACTTAACTTAATTAGTGAACTGTTTATTATCCAATCGCAAGCGCGACTGCTGTGCATGAGGTCTTGGGTTCGATTCCCAGGTCGGGCAAAGTGTTATTGGGTTTTTCCATCAGGAATTTCTCAGTAGCAGCCTCGGAGTCTGGATTTGTGCCCGGTTGATAGCGATAGGCTCGCCCCCTATTACATGGGACTAAAAACATAACTGGCGAATTGTGGGTGTAGGTACTAATGGGTACACCTCTGCCTAACCCTTCGGGGATTACAGGCGTGATGTTATGTATGTATGTTATTATCCAATTTTTAAATTAATTCAAAAATTCTGCATACCTATCACTTTTGTTGGCTGTACATTTAAAGCCGGCGCGCCTGATGGGCTTTTACCTTTCAAGGTTTTACATTGAAAGGCTTACAGTAGCTTCTACTGAAAACGTTTACATTTTTATTCGATAGAAAAAATTGCTTTTTAAAAGGAGGCTTGCATTTTAGTCTTTTTTTAGTTTTGTTACAAAACATGAATGGTTATCGATTATGTGATCCTTCCAACGTATTATTTGTTCCTTGGATAATCTGTGCAAGCTAGGGGAGTGATTCTTGTAACCTAAAGGAATGATCACAGTTTGATCTCAGTCTCAATATTACATTTAAAAAAATGATTTTTGAAGTGAAAACTTCTTTAGCGGCGTTGAGCACTTTTTCTGTAATGGGTATAAAATCTTAAACTCGCGTCAAGACACGTGACCTGATCGAAAAAGCGTAAGACGGATGGAGAGTAGACAGCTATCCCCTCTCTACGGCGCGGCGAAAATGTATGCCTGGGCCTACTGTTTCGTTTAGGCAGCGCAGGGCGCTTGCGCGAATGTTCGTGTATAACTTTTTAATGTAAAATAATTGTAATAGTTTTAAAGTGTTAAATTTTTAATGTAATATAAATTGTCATGTTTGTGTACGATAGCGCAATAAATGAATATTGTATTCTACCACATAAATGATAGTACTTTTATACTGATAAAGCAATTGGTGCAAAATTATTTCCTAACCATTCCAAAATATCAAACATGCTCAACGTTAATAATCAAGTTTTCACTTCTGCCGGCACTCCCGGAGTGCAACCCGTCTTTTTTTTAATAAGAGTTTGTACTTATCATTATGAACAACTTTTACTATGGGACCAAACCTGAAATCATGAAAAAAAAACAGCTGATCTTATTATGTAGCATTTTTGTAGGGAACAGCTGATTTTTTTTTTCATGATTTCAGGATTGGTCCCATAGTAAAAGTTGTTCATAATGATGAGTACAATGACCCCAATTAAGGTTTCGGGTATATTTTCTATTACCCTGTATATAGATTGCGATGTAACCAACTCAAATGAAATCGTAGTTCAAAGCATTTAAACCAGTGCATATTTGAGCTGTATAATTAAAGCGAACTGAAGTCGAACTATGTAAATAAACTGAACACACTTGCCAGTTGATCTGGCAAATAGAGCGCAACGATACATACTAAATAGTTTGTGAAACATTCGATTTATAATGAACTAGCTTTCGCCCGCGACTTCGTCCGCGTAAATTTCGGTTATCGCGGATACAGACGAAGTCGCGGAAAAATTACTCATGCCCTATAATTTCAATTATTAAGTTGAAATCATGATTCGAAGCGACACGTGGCGCCATCTATGATCATAAGAACGTTATTGTGATTTTCCTCGGAAACAGTACTTTTTTTCGGGATTAAAGGTACCCTATGTTAGTTCCTGTACATCTGGCAAAGTATTTGCAAAATTTCAGGATGATCGGTTCAGTGGCTTAGGCGTAAAATAGTAACAAACAAACAAACAAACTTACTTTCGCATTTATAATATTAGTTAGGATAATGCTTTAACACATATCACGCCTGTAATCCCCGGAGAATTAGGCAGAGGTGTACCCATTAGTACATCTACATTTCTCCAGTTATGTTTAAGTCCCATGTAGAATGAAAGGGGAGTCAGTGAATGCATGACGGCTGACAGGACAGAGTGGAAGAAGAACACGTGTTGCGCCGACCCCAAGTAACTTGGGACAAGGGCAGGAAGATGATGTAATAGGGGGCGAGCCTATTGCCATCGACCGGGCATAAATTCAGACTCCGAGGCTGCTACTGAGAAATTCCTGATGGAAAAACCCAATAACACTTAGCCCGACCTGGGAATTAAACACACGACCTCACGCTCAGCAGTCGTGTTTTGCGACCACTAGAGCAACTTTGCAGTACATTGAGTTTAATTACACAAAATATGACTAGAATACTTTCGTATGAAGCGCCAGTCCAGCGCCAGTCTTACATAAGGATATCATATTACACAGTTACTGGGTTGTGGAGGTCAGATAGGCAGTCGCTCCATGTAAAATACTGATATTCAGCTGCATGCTGAAAAGGCTAGGATAATGACTTTCGTATTAAGCGTGGTAGTTACATGAAGTCCCCTTAAGGCTTTATAAGCTCATTTGTAACAAAATCGAGTTCACATCGAAATTCCCATGAAAAAATCCTCTAATTAATCTTAAACAAGATGTCATACATAGTAAGTGCTTCATCTTCTAACTGAATAGACATAACACATGTGAGAATCAACAGTAATATGTCGCAGACGTGCCCTTGAGTGAGCAGACGTCGGGCGAAAGTTTCCAACAGTAATACTAAAACACAAGTAAGGTACGGGGTTGCGGGACGTCTTAACAGGATACCGTGGCCCCGGAACGTAAAGGGCAACAGAAGGAACAGGGTGGTTTTTTAGTCAGTAAAAGTCTGACAGTCCCTTCCGCCCCACCCAGGGCGGGAGGAGTCATTTGATGATTTTTACCACCTTTTATACGTAAAGTCTGAAAAATAGTTCCAATATTGAAACTAACCAGTACACACACCTTATTTACTACACACATAACATAACATCACGCCTGTAATCCCCGAAGGGTTAAGCAGAGATGCACCTATTGGTGCACCCACATTTCGCCAGTTATGTTTAAGTCCCATGTAATGTCGACGTCGAGCGAAAGTTTCTAGCCGTCATACTTAAACACTAGGTTTTTCCCGCGAATTAGTCTGCGCAAAAATAAAATATAGCCTATGTTACTCGCAGATAATGTTGCTTTTTAATGATGAAATAATTTTTAAAATCGGTCCAGTTGTTTTTGAGTTTATCCATTAGTAACAAACAAACAAAAATAATTTTTTTTCCTCTTTATAATATAATATATTAATATTAATATATTATACAGAGTGATAGTGTAAACACCGTTATCCTTGAAACCAGTGGTTTGGTTTCACTAATAGAACGTAAATTCAATGAAAAAAATATCTTTTTTTTTAAGTAAAATCTCCATTTTTCCTCAAAATTATTTCACCCTATATTACAATGATGTAATTAGTTAAAACTTATGTAGGTAGTTATAACGGACGGCCAGTGCAGCAGGTCAACGCCCTTTGCGGTGATTACGTAACTCGGGCGCATAGTATCCATGAATTTACGGACGGTGTCGGACAGATTTTTTTTTAGTTTTTGAAAAAAAACTTTGTTTATTTATATTTAAATTCAGATAAACATTTTTTTATAATAAATCAAGTACCTATGGTTTTAGTGACAACGGTGTTTACACTAACAGTCTGTATAATGTAGATGTAGACAAGTAAGATAGGTACCTTTTATACGTAAAGTCTGAAAAAAGCCCCAATATTTGAAACTAACAAGTACACACACCTTCTACTCGTATATTACACATTCCTCGATGTACCTATCCACAAAACTTTGGTCGTGATACAATGGCAATACAGTTCAATACCGGGCAAGCACCGATGTAACTTTTTTAATTCAGATGTATTTTCCAAAGTTTATCTTAAACAATATGACGGGCCTGTTGGTCTAGTGGTTAGCGGCCCTGACTGCTAAGCCGGAGGTCGTGGGTTCGATTCCCACCCAGGACAAACTTTGTGTGATGAGCATGATTGTTAGTTCTGTGTCTGGGTGTGATTTATCTATAAAATGTATGTATTTTTAAATTATATATAAGTATGTATATCAGTTGTCTGGTTACCATAACACAAGTTCTGCTTAGCTTGGGATCAGATAGCCGTGTGTGAGTTGTCCCAAGATATTAAAAAAATTAAAAAAAAAATGACATCGTTCCGTGTCTTGGAAAGCACGTTAAGCCGTTGGTCCCGGCTGTCATGCATGAATCTCTGACAGTCGTTACGGATCGTTAGCCCAAAAGTCTGACAACCAGTCTTTAAGGGTTATCGTGTTACCCGTTAATGGGTTGTGGAGGTCAGATAGGCAGTCGCTCCATGTGGAAAAATACTGGTATTCAGCTGCATTCGGTTGGACTGGAAGCCGACCCTAACATAGTTGGGAAATTGCTAGGCAGATGATGATTATGCACTTTGTAAGTTTAACTTGGACATCACTGACATGACATCAATGAAGGAAACCATCTTGAGGAAAGGAACTAAACGTATAAACCTTCCTCTTGAATCACTCTATCTATTGATGAAAACGCATTTTGCGCATTATAAAAGATCTTTAGAAATTCTAAATTTGTGCCTTTTAATTATTATGATTGATTAGTTTTTTTTATAGAGTACATACATTGCTTTCACGTGCCATGTCTTGTATGATTCTGTAAACAAATGTTGTAAACATTGATTTTAAAAGAGTACGTATGGAGTTTCTTGCCCATTCTTCTCCATACAAAACTACCTTTTGTATTTTGGAAGGGGCAACTAGATTCAATCCTATTTTGTTTTTGTGTATGACGTTCAAAAGTGCCTTATTGGCCTAATTGAAATATATGATTTGACTTTGACTTTGATCTAAGCGTACATGATGCATGAGCGTACAGAGATGGCAGGTAGAGACTTTGTTTTATAGGTAAGTTTCAAATCGCCAATCCGCCTTGAGCAAGCGTGGTGATCAATGCTCGAGCCTTCTCTGTATGAAGTCATAGTCAAAGTCAAATCATTTATTTAATTAGACCATGAAAAGGGACTTTTGAACATCATTTATAAGAGAAAATATTTGTTTAATATTATTGAATCTAGTTGCCCATTCGAAAAGATAGCTTCGTATTCCCATGTAATAGGGGGCGAGCCTATTGCCATCTACCGGGCACAAATCCAGACTCCGAGGCTGCTACTGAGAAATTCCTGATGGAAAAACCCAATAACACTTTGCCCGACCTGGGAATCGAACCCAAGACCTCATGCACAGCAGTCGCGCTTGCGATCACTAGACCAACGAGGCAGTTAGTCAGTGGGAGAAGACGCCTTTACCCTGCAGTGGGACAACAACAGACCAGTAACACAATGACGTAGATCTGTAGACTCTGGGATCTCAGTCTACAATCACTGGGATTACCAGCAAACATAAAAATGTCGCGTGTTCTTCATTTAGCAAAGAGTTACGACCCACTACAGTGTTCATCGCAATTGCCTCTCACGATAAAACGATGAGATGACGGGCCTTTCAATCAATCAATCTACATGTTTTTCTTTTACTATCCCATTTCGTCGGCCAAAAAACTTGAGTTACAGTTACTTGGGACCTTTTATTATCTACTAGCTTAAGCCCGCTACTTCGTCTGCGTAAATATCGGTAATCTGCGAAGTTATTTTTTTCTGAGTGGAATCTAAATTCTTTTTCTAAAATAATAGTTGTCTAAGTTACCCCTTATTACATTAGTTATCTGCCAGTTAATGTCAAAATCGATCCAGCCGTTACAGTTAGCCGGAACAAACAGACAGAAAAAAAATTAAAAAATGTTGTTTTGGTATGTAGTATGTGTACCGAATGTGTGTAGTAAAAAGACGTTATTTTAATATTACAAATAAACTGTTTATACCTACTAACTTAATTAATGTACTGTTTATTAGAACATCACGCGCGTAATCCATGAAAGGTTAGGCAGAGGTGTACCCGTTAGTACACCCACATTTCGCCAGTTATGTACTGTTTACCATCTATTTTTTAAAATGACATAACATAACATAACATCACGCCTGTAATCCCCGAAGGGTTAGGCAGAGGTGTACCCATTAGTACACCCACATTTCGCCAGTTATGTTTTTAGTCCCATGTAAATTAAATTATATTTAAAAACTTCCATTGATTTCTAAAAAAATCTTCGACTGTATCTGACGACCCTGCATACCTATCTCTTTTGCGTACTGTACCTACTACTTTACAACTTCGAATTCAAGAACATATCCTTTGTTGTAAACTACACAAATTCAAATATGAACTTGACATAGGTAATAGCTGACATTTGCCTTTGCCATGTGACGTCACAAAGAACTTAGTTATTCAGCTACATTTTGTGATAAGGGTACGGAACCTGATTGTTAGAAAGTGGTTTAAGTAACTTGCCTGCTGAAATTGGGGTCGTGGGTTCAATGCTCAGGTCGGGCAAAGTGTTATTGGGTTTTTCAATTAGAAATTTCTCAGTAATAACTTGGAGTTTGGAAGTAGGTGGTGTGAAGCTTCCGTGCCTCGTAAAGCCGTTGGTCCTGCGTCTGATCTCTCCCTGGTCGTGTCGGATTCCCGTCGCATCGGACTATGAGAGCGAAATAAGAACGAGCGCACCTGTGATTACGAACATAAAATATTCCCTACACATAAGTTCAATTTCAGTGACTTTTTAAATTCATATGCAGTTACTTCCTAAGTTACTTAGACATCACTGATTTTGGTAGAGGAAAAAATTGCTAGGTGACCTGTACTTACAATTAATATGAGTCTGAAATCGCGAATTATTACTTTTATTTTCTCTATATAGTATAAAACAAAGTCGCTTACCACCAGGGCCCGATCTAGCTATTTAGCCGCTCCGGGCAAAATAATCTTCGCCGCCATTTAGGTACATTTACACCATAATAAAATATATATCCTAACTAATATTATAAATGCGAAAGTAAGTTTGTTTGTTTGTTTGTTACCATTTTACACCTAAGCCACTGAACCGATCATCCTGAAATTTTGCATATACGTTGCCAGGTGTACAGGAACGAACATAGGGTACCTTTAATCCCGAAAAAAAGCACTGTTTCCGAGGGAAATTACAATAACGTTCTTATGATCATAGATGGCGCCACGTGTCGTTTCGAATCGGGTAATTTTTTCCGCGAGTTCGTCTGTGTCCGCGATAACCGAAATTTACGCGGACGAAGTCGCGGGCAAAAGCTAGTATATATATATATATATATATATATATAAATATCTTGGGACAACTCACACACGGCTATCTGATCCCAAGCTAAGCAGAGCTTGTGTTATGGTAACCAGACAACTGATATACATACTTATATAATTTATAAATACAAACATATTATAGATAAATCATACCCAGACACCGAACAAACAATCATGCTCATCACACAAAGTTTGTCCTGGGTGGGAATCGAACGCACGACCTCCGAAATAAGTCATAAGATTACCATTCCAAATATGGGATGACACATAAATATGTGGTATTGTTTTAACATGAAAATTTTAACGTTTATTATTTAAATACGTCAATCTACTACGGTTTCTGAACAAGTTTACAAAAATTCATGGGAGTATGTTGAACGATGTGCAACCGCCCGGCACCCTCAATTTTGTCGCCCTTCATTTTTGCCACCATCTGCACACTTAGATCTTTTAAACTACGCAACGGATTTTAATGCGGTTTTCAACAATAGATAGAGTGATTCGAGAGGAAGGTTTATGTCACACATTACACCCGTGCGAAGCCAGGGTAGGTCACTAGTTATTTTATACATAACATCACGCCTGTAATCCCCGAAGGGTTAGGCAGAGGTGTACCCATTAGTACACCCACATTTGGCCAGTTATGTTGACACCCACATTTGTCATTCGTGTCGAATTTTAATATGATTTACTTACAAATTGGCCAAATTGACTGCCTCGTTGATCTGGTGGTCGCAAAACACGACTGCTGAGGTCGGGCAAAGTGTTATTAGGTATTCCATCAGGAATTTCTCAGTAGCAGCCTCAGAGTCTGGATTTGACCCGGTTTATAGCAATAGGCTAGCCCCCTATTACATGGGACTTAAACATTTGGCGAAATGTGGGTTTATTAAGTACACCTCTGCCTAACCCTTCGGGGTTACAGGCGTGTTGTTATGATAATATCAATTGATTTCAAATCAACTAAATATGTGATACATTTCGAATATAAGCAAATTTTCTTCTTGTTTTTTTTCGTGTAAATAGACCAATTCAAGTTTTTTCCAACCATTGACAGTCGATGATAAGGTACCTACATGATTCCAATAACGGTGGAAAGTAGATAGCTAAACTTTCCCTCTACATTCCCCCAAGCAATTTCACATTCATTCTCACCATATCAAAATGTACTTACTCAATGTCAACCCTGCCACTTCCGAGCTTGTTGAGTCTGTGAGTGACGTCACGACTTGATCGCCAATAACAGGCGCCCTTGAACGCGTCACTTACTGCCTCGGTTACTTGCACAATGTGTGTTCATGATGTTGGAGAAATGGGTCGAATGTACCCCGTCTTTACCGAGGAATGTTTATTCGCAACGGTGGGGGGGTTATGTGGAGTCGGAATTGGCAGTCGTCGCAATATTATTCGAACGATTTCTTTTTTGGATATTGATAGTACTATGATAGTAGTACGTTTATCTCTGGAATCAGTCGAATTGGAAAAAATCTTTGCGTATAATAATTTACCTTGTGTGTGTTTTTTTATTTGTAAACTGCCTCACACGAGTTCTTGGGTTCCAATCCCAGGTCGGGCAAAGTGTTATTGGATTTTTCCAACAATCTCAGTAGCAGCCTCTAAGTCAGGATTTGTGCCCGACTAATAGCAATAGGCTCGCCCCCATTACATGGGACTTAAACATAACTGGCGAAATGTGAGTATGATGATAGGTACACCTCTGCCTAACCCTTCGGTGATTACAGGCGTGATGTTATGTCATGTTATAATTATTATGATAGCCAGATTTATTAGCATTAGTGTAGGCATCACATCATGCCACGACACACGAGAGTAGCTGGGAGATAGCTAGAAGAGGTCAATGTTCGAATAAAACATATCTACAATTTCACTCATTTCAGTTAATTACAAATGTTTCTCTCTCGTGTTTGAAGTATTTCAAATTAACCATTCAGAAATGTATGAGATTCATGTTCAAAAGAATTTCTGAGTAATATCGTTTTGACTTGTAAAGAATATTAAATTTGGGCAATTTTAGGAAGTACCTACCATTTTATTTACAAGCTTTTATTTAGCTTGCACTGTTCGTATGTAAGTATGTATGTAAGTTGTCCTTTGAAAAATTGCAAAATTTAATTGTAATTATTACAATATTGAGTATTGGACATTGTATTGTCATCAGAACTAAAGGTGTATGCAAAATTTCAGCTCAATCGGATACCAACAAATGGTCGAAAAATGGTTTGCAATTTTTTAAAGGACAACTTACATACGAACAGTGCAAGCTAAATAAAAGCTTGTAAAAAGCAGACTATAATCTATCTCTGTGCCAAATTTCACCAAGATCCGTTCAGCCATTCTAGCATGATTAAGTAACAAACTTCCATCTAAACTTTCGCAATTATAAGATAAGATAGACCAGCTGACCAGGCTTGCAGAAAATGGAGGTTACTCAAAGATAATAAAAAACATAGATCGATAACCTTGTAAACATACGTGCAAAATAAACAGCCCACAAAATACACGTAACTGACATGACCGTGTGCTCCCCTCGCTATTTATGTCATAATATTGATCACAAGATACACTAATCCGTGGGCCGATAACTTGCACTGGCGTGTACTGACTCATGTAACATGCTCGATGGTATAAAAGGCCTTGCACGAACGTGCGGAGAAAACATAACGTAATTTATTTATTTTTACTTCTTGTCTGTTTTATTTATTTTCTAATCAATAATATGTACAATATTTACAGACTTAAACAAGACGAATCATACGAGCCCAAACTCGGTGGGGCCGTATCGTTTTATTACCGAGTTCCTATCCAGCTCCATCATTAGATCAGCTCCATGTCATAATAATATTAAATTGTTCCACGAGGACGACATGCATGCAAAATTTCAGCTTAATCGGAACTCGGGATGTGGATAAAACTTAACTTGCAATTTTTGATGACAAACACACAAAGTGAAAGTAAAAACAAAAAAGCTTTGAAAAAAAAACTAAGATTATATGGCATCAGAATTTTAAATTGGCAAAAAATATTGTTTAGTTTAAAGACTTCTTTTGTATCAATAGCTAAAAATAACATGGAATAATAATAATAAGGCCAGCCCTAGCTTGCAGGTTACAGGCCTTTTCTCATACAGAGAAAGCACAAGAATACTTGTGTCTTCTTAACGCCTAATCTTAGAAAGTACATAATTATGACTTGAAAAAGTTACATTGGTAGGTACCTACTTGTTCGGTACTGTACGCGATAAGTGGCGGGCTCCTTTACATCTGGGCTATCACGATCTTTTTTGTTACAGAATAGTCGTATTTCCAATCGGAAAATCGATTTTTTCATGTCAGAGCGCTCGTACTAGGCTTCTAAATATGAAGTAGAATGATAAAATAATACAATACGCTTTACGAAAGATGATACTTGACACACCAAACAAACTTTATTATTTCGCAATAAATATTATAATATTGTTAAGAATTTAAATCTAAATGTCATCGAAATATATCTGAATTGATACACAAATTATGCATAACTATTTCGTACATTCATACCTACGCAAGCTCCCCATTATTGACGATTGACAAGTATCATCTTTCGTGGCACTTATTGTAATCGGTTTTTAGTTGGTTTTGTACCAACGATTATGGACTATAAAACTAGAGGTCACCAACCTAGAGCAGCGGTGAAGGAACTTTAGCTCTTATCTCTTTAATCATATGTGTCATTTTCGTAATAACTGGTATAGATATTCTTATCAGAAAATTGATACATATTTTTGTAGCATGTTTACATTGCAGTATGTTAACATTTGTCCCTACATTTTGCTTATGTATTACATTTTTCCTCGTACATATTTTTTCATGGAATTAAGCAATACTTTTGCTAGATTGTGTATGAAGAGTAATCTAAAATGATGAGTTATAGAAAAAACTAGCTTTTTACGAAGTCGGACTTCGTACGCACGAATTCAACATGTTTTTTTATAATAAAATACAGCCTATGAAATTATGAATATGTAAATATAGCCTCAGGTAATTCGAACCTTTTTTAGCGAAACAATTTTTAAAATCGGACCCGGAGTTCTGGAGCTAGCACGTTATAACCAAAAACAAACAAACTTTTCAGCTTTATGATATCTATATTTTCAGAAAACTTTTTCCTATAGATTACCCTTTTAACGTTATAGACAATTTTATTCTTTGTGTAATGACATCATGTCCGCGTATTTTTTGTCACACCATGTAAATCGTTGGTATACAGCAGTTGCAGTTGTAGCAGTTGGTATATGCATACGGTCAGGGTCGATATACGCAGAAGCGGGTCGGCACATTCGGTTCGGCATTTTCAATGCAAAATAATTATGTATTGAAAATACCGAATGGAATAAGCCGACTCGGTTTATTGAATAGCGACTTTTAGATTGGAAGATGAATCTAACATAGTTAGGAAAAGCCAGATGTTGATTATGTGGCTTCTGACCCTCAGGTTACGGACGGGATGGAGTGCAGCCCGCAGCGAGCCCCCCCTCACGACGAGCGAGAGGGAGGCAATAGCAGCCGTCGTCAAGCGAGCTGAGAAGATAGACGAGGTGGAGGCAAAGAGGGTTGGCAGACTGGTGGCTAGACTTGAAGGTAAGAGAGATTTAGAGCTTTTTCAAGGTCAAAGTCAGGGTCAAAGTTAAAGTGAATCACAGCCAAAGTCAGAGTCAAAGTCAAAATCGAAGTCAATGTTAATTTTTAATATTTCTATTAATGGCTTTAACAGAAATAATTAGATCGCAAAATTTAATCATGGCATCGTTTTATGCTACCGAAATTAAATATTAAGTTATTTTTTAAAGTAAATGCATCAAATTTATCAATTTGTTGAGAACATACCACAATACAAAGCGTGCTACGCCGTAGCTCTGAGCGTAGCATAGCGTAGCGTGCTACGAGTTTCCTCACGATGTTTTTCTTCACCGATGTCACTATTAGTATCCAAGATAAACTTAGAAAGTAAATAATGTATTGAAAAAGTCACATTGGTTAATTTGAACCTACATCATGTATAAGACGCGGGCGCCTTAACCACTGGGCCAACAGAACATAAAAACGTTTTCTATCAAACTCGATGCTAACTCCAGACATTTTATTTAAGTCTGTAAAGACGACTCAAAGGACCAGCTCTCAATTAGACTCAACGACTCAAACCATTAAGGATAAAATGGCTAATTAATCATACCGACGCTTTTATTATTCAGTTGGTTCATTAATCATAAGGTTTCGCAGAAAAGTGACTTAAAAGAGAATGTTTTATGAATTATTTATACAATTAATTATAACTGGATGATCCAATTCAGGGGTCACCAAATGGTGGACCGCGGTCCGTATATTGTGACGACGCATATTGTGCGGACCTTAAGAAAACACTAAAGTTCATATCTAAAACTAGTATTTAAATATGTCAAAATATATGTGAAACACAAAATATATTTTTTTCTGTCATTGTAGCCCAGTCTTCCTATGTATTAAAATAGGAAAAAGGTAAATAGTTAAAAATTACAATAAAAAACTGACCTTCGGTTTTGTCCAGGCATGCGTCGCTCAGCGCAGGGCCCTGCCCCGCGGACCTGCCTGCTCTGCGGTGAGACATCTCGGCTCCTAGCACCACTCAGAACTTGCTCCATCTGCAGACACACAGCCTGCTCCAAATGTGTCATAGAAAACCTTCCACATAGGTAAGTCTGAGCCATTGTCTGCCTATAGCTAAACTGCTGAATTGAGTTCTATTATAGTGAGTAGAATCTACATCAAAAAGGGCGTAAAAAGACACATCATAATTATAACCGTTCACTGTAGCCCAATAAAATAAGTAGCCTTGAGTAACAAAATTCTGGGAAGCGACTTTTATTTTTATTGTTACATATAGGTAATCACCGACTGACTCGACTGACTGCCTCGTTGGTCTAGTGGTCGCAAGCGCGACTGCTGTGCATGAGGTCTTGGGTTCGATTCCCAGGTCGGGCCAAAAATTAATGGGTTTTTCCATTAGGAATTTCTCAGTAGCAGCCTCGGAGTGTGGATTTGTGCCCGGTTGATGGCAATAGGCTCGACCCCTATTACATGGGACTTAACAAAACTGGCGAAATTTGGGTGTACTAATGGGTACACCTCTGCCTAACCCTTTGGGGATTACAGGCGTGATGTTATGTTATGTTATAGGTAATCACGGAATAGGGTAGTAGCGCGCAATGTAACACACGCAGTAACAATGTGCGAACGTGTGCATGTAACAGTAAACATTTAAAACTTAATCATCATCTTTCAGCCGTTGTGCCTTGTACATAATACCAGCTTGTTTTTATTTTGCTTAAGTGTTTCATTTTTCTTTTATGTTATCTGCGTCGTTTTCGCGTGAATAAATAGTTTTTTTTTTCTTTCTTTTCTTCGTCCCGTCTTAATTAAAACATAACATTTAAAACTTGTTTTAGTAAAATAATTTATGTAACTTTGACCTTAAACATCTCTGTAAACAAAACGTCCAGCACAAAAAATAAAACACAATGACTTAAAAAGCACATTTAACATCCAGTTTTGTGTCTTTTTACATCCCTTAAACCCTTCGTTCACAACACAAACAAGCACAAATAGAAATTTCATTTGGAGAAAGCGAACACGAGTTCTCTTAACACAAAGGTAACCGCATCGTATTGAACTTAGTCGATGTTACTTTACTCTTGAACAATACATATTAAAGTTCTTGGTAAATACTGAAACAAATGATGGCCGCCCTTATAACTTTTTTGTGAAATTAAAGAATGGAGACTTGAGGCAGAGGTTTAGAGATACAAACAAACAAACAAATATCTTTGGACAACTCACACACGGCTATCTGATCCCAAGCTAAGCAGAGCTTGTGTTATGGTAACCAGACAACTGATATACATACTTATTAATTTATAAATACACACATATTATAGATAAATCACACCCAGACACAGAACTAACAATCATGCTCATCACACAAAGTTTGTCCTGGGTGGGAATCGAACCCACAACCTCCGGCTTAGCAGTCAGGGCCGCTAACCACTAGACCAACAGGCCCGTCAAACTATTATAACATGGCGCGCCCTTTCACAAATTCAAAACGTTTGACAGTATTTGTGAACGTGATTACGCGTACTCACAACGTAGTATGCGTGTGCTGAGACGGCTCTATGAAAATGCTTCGCTGATGTCAATGATGTCTAAAATAAACTTAAAAAGTTGATATTGAATTTAAAAAAAAAATTTTACATTGGGACTTGTCCGAAATCGGAATTAACCACTGAGCAATCTCAACGATTGACATATCAAATCTCTTTTCCCTGCACAGGTCTCCCCTCTACTCCAGAGAAGCTTACATGTGCAACCTGTGTGCGGAGACCAGAGAGATGTGGAAGAAGTCAGGCGCCTGGTTCTTCAAGTCCTTACCGAAGTACATCCTGCCGGACAGAAGGACCACTGGGAGGTATCTGGATTCGGAACTCGCGAGGTCATTGCAGGTAAGATTTTTCAGACTGATTTTATTTGAGACTAGCTTCAACTTTCTGACTGACTCCTTGACAATTTAAGTGTCTGTAAATGGTCAAATTGAAATTAGTTTAGTTACGCCTTTGTTTACTGCTCCGCTACCGTGTATGATAGCGTGATGTTATAGCTATTCCTCATTAATCTGGCTATCACGTACAAGAAGTTTTTTTTCCAAACCGACTCGAGTTCCAAGGATAGCGCGTTGAAAACAAACTACAAACGAAAAATCTCTTCAGCTTCATTATTAAATATAGATTTCACCACAAAATACAAATAACGACATATCATCACGCCTGTAATCCGCGAAGGGTTAGGCAGAGGTGTGCCCATTAGCACACCTACATTTCACCAGTTATGTTTAAGTCCCGTGTATGCCCGTGTGCCCCCTATGGGCAAGCCTATTGCCATCAACTAGGCACAAATCCAGATTCCGAGGCGGCTACTGAGAAATTCCTTATGGAAAAACCCAATAACATTTTTAACCGTACTGTGTAGTCGATCCTAAGGCCTCATGCTCAACAGTCACGGTTTACGCCACTAGACCAACTAAAGAAATAAGGACATAAAAAAGACCAACTTCATAATATAATTTTTAAATTACTCATTTTCCGCAAATCTACATCCATTTAACATTCAATAATCCATTCAAAGGATTTATAACTGAAACAAATTGTAATCTATATCAATGAGGTTCATAATCCGATCCAGTACAATATTACATTCAGTTAAAGCCCAGATCGGATTAAGAGCTAACTAGCCGTGTAATGGTTTCAATTCTATTTTATCTCGCAGTGCTTTTGTTGTTCGTTCAGTAACATCCGTTTTCCGGCTAAACCTTGATCAAACCACTGATCAGTTAATCTGGCGTTATATTTGTGTCAGTTGACAGAAATAGCATTATATTGTTCGTGGAAACTTCTGTTTATGTATTTTCTATTTATACATAACATAACATCACGCCTGTAATCCCCGAAGGGTTAGGCAGAGGTGTACCCATTAGTCCTATTTCCAAATTACTTTCATCTACGGAAAGCTACATTATCAGTGTGTAACATAGGTTTTTTTTAATTGTTAATCTGTAAATTCTTAGACTCCTTGTCGAAAATTAATTGAAAGCAATTGTTGAAATGTAAAGCCGGGTTTCCTTTTCACAATAGCCTTGAGATGAGTCGACTCGCCCCGAGGACTCTCTTGTTTCAAGTATGCCTCGAATTGCGGTAGCATTTTCACTTTGACGCCACGGATGCCTCTAATGAAGTCTAAGTAATATCATCCTATTATTGTCCCACTGCAGGGCAAAGGGTCTCTTCTCATACAGAGAAGGCACGAGTGTTGAGTTAGGCAAATTAGCAATTTCAGGTTTATGTCAACTATGTAAAAGTCCCATTTACCTCACTATGTTTTCCTTCACCAATCAATGATATCCAAGATAAACCTAGGAAGTACATATGAATTTAATAAGTCATATTGGTACTTGCCCAGTATCCAACCTGCAGCTTCATGCTTGAGTGTCGGGCGCCTTAACCACTGAGTCATCACAAGGTCCCGGCTTTATAGGCATATCAAATTTTTGCTATGTGGTATTTTATTCCTTCAATATGTTTTGGGAACTAATTTATTATACATTAGCCTAGTCAGGTAAATTCTACAGCGTTATTTAATAATAATTATGTAAAAGTACCTATGGCTTACTTGGACCTTGATCACAAAATAATTCAAACAGTCAAATATAATTTGACATTTCACTGTGGCGCCACTTGCAAAGGCAAACGAGAACAGATGTGTCAAATTCAGTATAATTACGTAACATAACATCACGCCTGTTATCCCCGAAGGGTTAGGCAGAGGTGTACCCATTAGTACACCCACATTTCGCCAGTTATGTTTAAGTCCCATGTAATAGGGGGCGAGCCTATTGCCATCAACCGGGCACAAATCCAGACTCCGAGGCTGCTACTGAGAAATTCCTGATGGAAAAACCCAATAACACTTTGCCCGACCTGGGAATCGAACCCAAGACCTCGTGCTCAGCAGTCGCGCTTTACGACCACTAGACCAACGAGGCAGTATAATTACGTTTAGTTCCAATTTTCACCGTAACCAAGATATACTGGTCCTAGGGTACGTCTACGCGGATCAAAGGCACATGATTATGGTAATCAGAAGTCCAGCCTCAAAGCTCTGTTGCATCACAAGTGGAGTTAATTTACATACATAATTATATAAATTATGGTCCGTCGCTATAAATGAGATCCTTGTTTCCCAGACACGTTGTGGACGCGTGGTTAAGGGGGACCTTTCATTGTATTTTTTAGAGAAAATGGTAAGTTATATGGTGGTCATCCCACCTATACACACAAATCATTTTTAGACTACAATTAATAGTAACTTTATCCTAATTTTATGAGATATTTCCTCTCTTTCTCTTTTCTTTGGTCTCTTTTTATTATATACGAGATGCATTTTAATAGTTTATTTATTTTATTTAATGTTTATGCAACAAAAAGCACTAAGGCAGCTGTAATGCCTTAGGCATTCTCTTACAATAGTCTCATTGAAATAAATGATTTGATTTTGACTTTGATGTAGTGATAATTTAATTAGGCTCTGGGAATCGATACTTGGAAAATACAAGTAACATTTTTTTCGTGGAAAAAAATATAATTTCGTCAATATTGTGTAGGTACCTAGAATTTGACCTTCGAACTACGAATTCCTTTGTCCCGCTTGATTAGCTTCAGTCTCAGCTCAGCCCTAAAACAATTGCGAGCAACTGCTATTGTTCTACCTACAACAATTGTTTTGGAGCATACCTGAAAACCTTCTGGTAATCGAGAAATTGAAGAGCAAAGGTTCAATTAATTATTTAACGGTTTTTTTTATGAAAGCAGGTTTTGTAATTCATCGTCATCATCAATCATTATATCAGCCGAACGACGTCAACTGCTATATGCCTATAGGCATCCCCTTCTTCTTATCGTGTGGGCAGTAAGGTCTTGCGACGCCACACACCCTAGTGTAACAGTTTCTAAACCGCCTTAAGGGCCTCTGACATGGTTTCCTCCTATAGTTATTCCCTTAAAGATAGCTACAATTAAGCTGTAAGCTGTACAATATAATTAACAAGGATCTGCAAATTACTGGACTAACTAAAAATAAAATTAAACCTCTAGTGGCGGATTGGCTTCTGCAACTGGACTACCACAAAACTGAAGATCTGTTAATATACAACACGTAAACTTTTTCAGACACGCATAAAACTACAGATGTATACTCACATACTAAACACACAGTACGTAGTGGAAATGAAACCGATCCCAAGATTTATTTCGCAGGGCTGCGTACACCCACACACAAGAACACTCACCCATACACACGGACACTCACCCACACATTCTGACACTCACCCATCCATATACACTCACCCACAATTACTGATAAATACATACATACACAGATACATGCACACACTTCACACGCGATACCTACCGTAATATATAATAATATAATGATTAGGAAGAATTATTTTGTAACCATATGCACCGTGCAGCGACAAATCTCCCTCAATATTTCACCTTTGTCCTCAAACATCAATTAATGTATATTGTATGTCATCACTATGACTGAACATTGTTTCCCAAAATACAAGCTCTAGCTTAGTTTGGGAATCAATATCAGCATATATTGTACTATACATTTCAAATGTTACCCGCTTTAGCCTGCAAAGTTGTGAATGTATCTGGTATCAATAAACAATTTTTATTTATTTTATTTATTTATTTTAATGACCGGTCCTGCGCTGCCCGCATCCAGCTGTTTTCCGCAACCTTTACCAGATAAGCCACCTCATGCTTTTCCACACTGCTAAAAACATTTTCCACTTGATTGTGATTACTAAACTTTAAATTCCCCTATATTGTTGCACGCACTTGTATGTATAGTGTCTTGCGCGCTATCATAACCAGTGAATTTTAACACCAGATATAAAAGTTGTTTCCCAGCCAGGGTGTCGTGATTGCCCAGTGGTTGAGGCACCCGCCTCTCATGCATCAGGTTGCGGGTTTGAATCCGTACAAGTACCAATGTGACATTTCCAATTCATATGTACTTTCTAAAGTTTATTTCAGACAACATTGACATTATTCCGTGCCTCTGAAAGCATGTTAAGCCATTGATCCCGGCTGTCATACGTGTATCTTTGACAGTCGTAACTAGGCAGACTACCTCTGACCTGCTAGGGCGCGCACCGCTGTGCACGGTGGTGGTGGTACATTCTACACAGTACGTGGTCCTTGTGAATTCACCCAAATTCACAAGGACCACGTACTGTGTAGAATGTTAGTTACAGTTAAGTATATTTTTTAAGTTACTTTGCCGCATTAGATTTAATCTGTAATGGCAGAGAAAACGTTTGTGAAATAAATAGGTTATTGATACCCAGCAACAATTTTTTACTCTACTTTGTTTGATAAGCAGTATGCCTAGTTAACGGCTAAGTGAAATGTCATTTTACTCTCCGTATTCAAACCTTTATGGTACGACAATAAACATGTTTCGTGAAACAAAGAACTCAACATTAAAATTAAATCAGAAATGAACAAAGGGACTTATCGCTTTGGGCAATTTCTGGAAGTCAACCTACGTCACAATTCTTAGCCTTTTTCAACAAACTCAGCTTTTAGATCTCTTTTTACGCAATTCTTCTGATGGCTGATACGTTTTATTTTCTGTAGCAATAATATTTGCAGACTATCACAAAATATTATAAAACAAATTCCTCCGCCGGGTGTCTGTCTGTTCACGATAAACTCAAAAATGAACGGATTTTCATGCGGTTTTCCTCAATAGATAGAGTGATTTATGAGAAAGATTTAAATATTTAATTTCGCAAGATTTTGTGTAAATTGGCAATAGGCTCGCCTCCTATTACATGGGACTAAAATCATAACTGATGAAATGTGGGTGTACTAATACTAATAATGTGTGGGTACACCTCTGCCTAACCCTTCGGGGATTACAGGCGTGATGTTATGTTATGTATGTTTGTGTAAATTGGTTGAAACATAATCATAATTGTTGGGAGAGTCTCAAGCCACCGAGCGCTTTCATCGACGATTGCACCCAATTAAAAAAAACTAAAGATGCGATGGCGCACTTTAAGAATATAAACTTAGCTATTTCGGTAACATTGTGCCCTTGGTTAGTTTCATTTATATCAACCAAATACAAATTATTTACTGCTGACAACAAAGCCAAGATGTAGTTGTACTAATGGGTACACCTCTGCCTCACACTTCGGGGTGTACAGGCGTGATGTTATGTTAAAATTTTCATAGAGCTTGTATTACTATTAGCTGCTTCGATAAAGAATAATCTATACTAATACTATAAAGAGGTAAAGTTCGTGAGTTTGTGAGGTTGCTCTGGATCTACTGAACTGATTTTGAAAAATTCTCTCGCAAATCGGAAGCTACGGTATCACTGAATGCTATAGGCTATACTTTATTGTAAAAAAATAGGGATCCGTAAGAAAACTCACGCCAACGAAATCGCGAGAAGAATGCTAGTAAAAATGAAAGTACAGTCAGCAACAAAAGTCGATTAACAATGTTACTTTTTTACAAACACATAATGTTCTGGCGTTCAGAATTTCAGGCAATAGCTAAGGATTTATTTTATCTTAATTCAGTATTTATTGCGTTTTCTTTTTAATATTGTACTCCACAATTAGGATTTACAAATCATAAATGTTAATCGACTTTTGTTGCTGACTGTACCATACCTTACCATACCAATACCAAACTAGAAACCACTTGTTTTCGGTGCTTTTAACTAGATATTAATATTATACGGAACACGTCACGTGTGTATCCGTCTCGCGCTTGTTTATAGAAGCATTGGACCGTCCGACTTTAATCGTAAGTAGTATTCGACCCTCATCGCGCCGCGACGGATATTAGTTCGTTGGCAGGATGTTTGACTATGTGATTTGTATTGGCACCTATACAAGGATTTCTAATTATAGCTCTTTGTGGGCCTTTATTGATTACATTTGAGGTATAGTTTCGTTTAATAAGCTCCAACAAAGTTGAGTTATTTTTGTAGAACCCTTTGAGTATCATTCCATGCTACGCCGTAGCTTAGTGCTACGCCGTAGCTTAGTGCTACGCCGTAGCTCAACGTAGCTCAACACTTTATGTTATTCAGACAATGGCTACGTTGAGCGTACGTATGCTATGCTACGTATTATTCCACTTTTATAATCAATTTGAGAAACCCGGAAATTCAGATTTGAACTAGTTTTTGGCAGCAAATGCGTTAATCTAAAATCATCCATTGTGCCAACAGGAAGCAGGCAACAGCAGTAATGAAGGCAAGACGGACTCGGAGCCAGGATCTCCTCTCAGCATCCACGCGCCCCCGTTCTCACGACAAGCCAGTAACACTGAAAGCAGGAAGTCCATCACATCTCCTCATGTAAGTACGGAACAGAATTTTTTTGGTCCTTTGAGACGGCTACAGTTTTTGATAGTCGAGAGCTGGGAGACGGATAAATATTTTTTTTACAGTAATGAATGATTGAAGTATTTTTTCTAAGTACTAAATTATTTGCTTTTCAACCCACATGAACATTTCTTTCGTTTGTCGAGAGAATTTTAATGATTTTACAGTTGTATAAGTTTAAATGTATTCTAAGCGTAAGTTTCAGTGTTCATTGAACTGTTTTTGCTGGATAGTTGTTTAACACAATTGCCATATTGAATTAGTTAACGTAGTTGCCATATTGACGTAATTAACTTAATTATTGAGAGTTTGGGGGTTCGCTCGGCGGGTAGGTAAAACTAAGCTCAATATGAGTCGTGTCTCAATAATCCATACTTCCATACATCTACATCTACACTATTATAAAGAGGAAAAAATTGTATTTTTGTTTGTTTGTTATGGATAAACTCAAAAGTTACTGGACCGAATTTAAAAATTCTTTCACCATTAGAAAGCTACGTTATCTGCGAGTAACATAGGCTATGTTTTATTTTATTTCGTCGCGGGATAAAGCTAGTTTATTAGTTATTATTTCTGTTACGCTTTCACGATTAAACCGCTGAATTGATTTTGATGACTTTACGGGGATACTTTGAACCCCAAGAAAAGACATAGACTACTTTTTATTCAGCGACTAGGCGGGTTAAAACTAGTTAGTTATAAACTGTTAAAATGGAATCATCTATCACCCAATTACCAATAAATTAATAGCCCAACAGGTCACAGCTAACGCCAGTAAACAAGCTTTACATGAAAGTTTAACATAAGTACAGAGCATCTTGTACTTACCCCTTCAAGATTTGCCAGCGTAATGTTACGTATATTATATTCTAATTGTATATTCTGTACATGTCTTCGTCGACTAATACACATTATACTGAACACACACGATTATAATAACCAAATATTAATTCCAAAATCTAAGTACTATACAATATGTATAATTTTATTCGTATATTGTAACATAATGGTGCCGATTCTCTTGTTCATAAACTAGACTAAATTTAGAGAATTGACATCTCTTACTAACATACAGCGAAAGGAAAGGACGGTGACATTAAAGAACTAAGTTAGCGATGTCAAATTAGTTTTGCCTTGAACTTTTCCGTATTTTTAATCCATACGTTTTAACATAACAACTATAACTTTATGGATGTGTCAGATTGACTAAATTTGACAGCTCTTATTTACATTAGTCTCTTTCTTGTTTTAGTGGACAGAAAAAGATGGAAATAGTCTAATTTTAGTTTAGTTTGTGACCAAGGGAATCGGCACCAATATGTATAATTTTATTCGTATATTGTAACATAATGGCGCTCCTAAAGCAGGCTATATTTTCCCAGTAACATGTGGCTGCACTATAATGAATCTGCCTAGCCTTTTCCCAACTATGTTGCCGGGTCATGCTTTAGCCATTACTGGCAATGTATTGCAGTCACACGAGGACTTCGTAGCTAAGTAATGATAGCCGCACGGGTCGATCCATCAGCTTAAGCTACACTTGCCGGGGTTGGTCCGTGGATGGGTGAGCATCTTTACACACCGAGACACCTCCGTACCTCGAAAAGCACGTTAAGCCGTTGTTCCCGGTTGTCATACGTGGATCTTTGACAGTCGTTACAGGTCGTCAGAAGCCCGAAATCTTTGAACCTTTGACAGCCAGTGTTACCAAGCGGTATCGTATTACCCAGTTACTGAATTGTAGAGGTCAGATAAGCAGTTGTAAAGTACTGTTATTCAGCTGCATTCAATTAGACTAAAAGCCGTCCCCAATATAGTAGGGAAAAGGCTTGGTAGACACCAGACTCGAAGTACCTATAACGTGCGACACCTCGCAGCGTAACACGACGCCGTCACTTCGTGTGCAGTAGTTTTATAAATTTATTGTTTAAAATATGTACTACATAACATCACGCTTGTAATCCCCGAAGGGCTAGGCAGAGGTGTACCCAATAGTATACCCACATTTCGCCAGTTATGTTTTTAGTCCCATGTAATAGGGGGCGAGCCTATTGCCATCAACCGGGCACAAATCCAGACTCCGAGGCTGCTATTGAGAAATTCCTGATGGAAAAACCCAATAACACTTTGCCCGACCTGGGAATCCAACACAAGACCTCATGCACAGCGGTCGCGCTTGCGACCACTAGACCAACGAGGCAGTCAAACATGGCAGCACGAGTAAAATATGTATTAGTTTATAATAATTATTGTTATTTAAGTATTGTGTTTTATGGGCCATATTTTTCTAAAATAAAGGTTTATTATTATTATTAATATATATCCCGTTTGAGACTGCCTTTACTCAATCACTGTTACTTTGTGTCCTTATATCAAGGTATCCGTAATCTACGGATGACGTCATCACGTGCCAATATTGCTCCAAGGCTTTTTCTTTGTTTATTTTTTTTGCATGGATTGCCTTTGACGTTTGTGTATACGATTTTTGCGCAGTAAAGGGAAAAAGTACTTTATTACCTTTTTCGTGAAAGCCTTTTTGCTGTGAAGGTAACCAATATTGACAGGCGCGTCTTTTGTACAAAATGTATGGAGATGGTGATCAAACGTTTTCCGAATAATTGAAGAAAATGTCGCCCATTTATTAAAAATGTATTTTAGACTTATTTTTGTGTTATACAAGTAGAAGGACAATGCTACGCACGATAATTAAAAATGTTTTTAAAAGCTAGTCCCAATCTCATCGCGACTGCCAATATGAAAAGCCGGCCAAGTGCGAGTCGGCCTCGCACATAGAGGGTTTGTACCACCAAACAATATTTAAGACAACTTCAAAAAATATATATTTATAGTCGCACAAAAGTAATAATTAGTACAAATTAACAGTTTTCTGATTTATTCCTTTACTTTTGCTATATAGCATTCACAGTTCTAGGTCAACGGAAATTACCCTATTTTATGTTTTTGTTTTAATATGTTTTATAATAAGTATATTATATATTACATCACGCCTGTAATCCCCGAAGATTTAGGCAGAGGTGTTCCCATTTGTACACCCACATTTCGCACGTTATGTTTTTTTTTTTTAGTCCCATGTAATAGGGGGCGAGCCTATTGCCATCAACCGGAGGTATAATTAAATGGTTATAATTCTGAAAATACATTATTCTTACGCCCGCGAATCATACTTTAATCAACATAAAAACGTAAGAACATTTGAATTTCGCGGGCTACCGTGGAGGTTTCACCTTAATCTCCTCAACTCAAAAAACAAGTTCTACCACGTTCTAGAAAACTCTGCACACTATATGAGACGTTTAGTTGCTGACGCACGACCGTTAACAAAGCTTAAAGGCTTAGTAACACGATCGCGGCAAGCGCCACTTAATATAATGTTGTTAGGTAACATTGTCGCTTAAGTAATGGGTTATTTATATCTTAGAGTAGATTAATTTAATTTCTATTAAATAGAGTTTGGTGCCGATTCCCTTGGTCACAATAAAACTTAAATTAGACTATTTCCATCTTTTTCTGTCCAATAAAATAAGAAAGAGACTAATGTAAATAAGAGCTGTCAAATTTAGTCAATCTGACACATCCATACAGTTATAGTTGACATCTTAAAATGTATGGATTAAAAATACGGAGAAGTTCAAGGCAAAACTAATTTGATATCGCCAACTTAGTTCTCTAATGTCTCGGAATGTCACCGTCCTTTCCTTTCGCTATATGTTAGTAAGAGATGTCAATTCTCTTAATTTAGTTTAGTTGGTGAACAAGGGAATCGGCACCATTGTTGGTTTAATTAAGTTAAGTATAAGCTTGCTTTTGGTTTATTTATCTAGCGGAGGTTTATGGAAAAGATTTGAGTACTCCTTGATCTTATTGTGAAAATATTACCCGAGTTTTTCAGTCGGTTTAAAGATAATCAAGTAATTAGTACTAGTATGATAACCATTAATCTTCAAATTAATATTATAGTATTTAATTTAACAGTCCTCTAAAGTCTTGCTTCAAATACTTAATTCAGACTTAATTATTTAATTACATACATAACATCACGCCTGTAATCCCCGAAGGGTTAGGCAGAGGTGTACCCATTATTACACCCACTTTTCGCCAGTTATGTTTAAGTCCCATGTAATTGTATTATTAAATTACATACTTAATATTCATATACAACTGACTGCCGAGACGCTACTGTCGAGCGTGCGGTTCTGGATTAGATTCCAAGGTCGAGCAAAAACTGTTATTGAGATTTTGCACTGTCCTCTGTAATACAGTTTAATACTAGCTCAGGGGTCAGAGATTTCAAATAACATGTCTTTGTGTAAATTGGCAAAAAATATTATATCCTTTCTTTCTTTCTTTCATAAAAAAATATCCTTTCATTAAAACTTAAAAACAGTTTACTGAGAAACCCATTTCGTATGGATCAGATGATTTTAAGGTTAGGCGTATTCACGATTTCAAGGTTGGTCCCATAGTAAAAGTTGTTCATTTTAATGAGTACAAGCCTTAAAGTATGTACATCATTAAATCTGTATAATGAGCTATCAG
This sequence comes from Hoplodrina ambigua, assembly GCA_949774945.1. NCBI lineage: Eukaryota > Metazoa > Arthropoda > Insecta > Lepidoptera > Noctuidae > Hoplodrina > Hoplodrina ambigua. The sequence goes on from OX458984.1 coordinate 1,605,540, forward strand.
CAACTAACCCGAAATTAAAGATAACCCTGGCACACACAAAATCTCGAGGTGTTTTCGTAGACGTGCTACGCATGTGCTACGTCACTGGCTACGGCGTAGCAAACTATTGTGCTGAGCAGCTTGTCTACATTAATTAACGTTACAAAGAGAAAATATTTGTAATATTGTTTGTAACGGATAAACCCTAAAATTACTAAACCGATTTTGAAAATTATTTCACTTATAGAAAGCTACATTATTAGCGAGTAACAAAGACAATATTTTATTTTCATAAAAATAAGGAGTTTGTAAAAAATTCCACCCGGACGAAGTCGCGGTCAAAAGCAAGTTCGTTTATAAGCGGTCACTTTGAACTTTAAATTTTATTTTTTCATGAAAGTACGAAGAATAATTGTGTAAATAGCACGTCATTTTCAGGCAATGTGTACAATAGGACGGAATGACAGCTTAATTAAAATACTAATTAAAATTATTTTGCAGCTGGACAAACAATTTGAAAATACTACATGACTTCACAACTATAATATAACATAACTTCACGCCTGTAATCCCCGAAGGGTTAGGCAGACGTGTACCCATTAGTACACCCACATTTCGCCAGTTGTGTTTAAGTCCCATGTAATAGGGGGCGAGCCTATCGCCATCAACCGGGTACAAATCCAGACTCCGAGGCTGCTACTGAGAAATTCCTGATGGAAAAACCAAATAACAAGGCAGTCACAACTATAATAAATACTAAACTTGACTACATACAAACATAAACATCTAAATATATAAAAGTGAAAGGTCACTCACTCACTCACTCACTTACTCACTCACTCACTCATCACAGAATTTCGAAAACAGCTTGACGTATAAAGATGAAAGACAGAGAGGTAGTTTATAGTTAGTAGACGTCTGCAAAGGAAGGATTTTCCAAAATTCACGTGTAGAGAAACAAGAATAGATCGCTAATAACCGACATTTACCCGGACGAAGTCGCGATCAGAAACTAGTACAAAATATTATGACATAAAATGTCCCACTGGACACATTGGTCTATTTGACTGCCTCGTTGGTCTAGTGGTCGCAAGCGCGACTGCTAAACATGAGGTCTTGGGTTCGATTCCCAGGTCGGGCAAAGTGTTATTCGGTTTTTCCATCAGGAATCTCAGTAGCAGCCTCGGAGTCTGGATTTGTGCCCGGTTGATGGTAATAGGCTTGCCCCCTATTACATGGAACTAAAAAACATAACTGGCGAAATGTAGGTGTACTAATGGGTACACCTCTGCCTAACCCTTCGGGGATTACAGGCGTGATGTTATGTAAAATGTTTCACTATTAAGGTTAGACCTCTTCTATTCGTCAATTCTGAGAATATACAACCAACTGTTTAATCTTGTAACTAGTTAAAAGTAAAGCAAGAAAGAAAGAAAAACCCTTTTGTAAAGTTTCATAAAGCTCTTGTAGTAACTAAAATAATTCCCAATCGTAGAAATTCTCTGTAAAATTGCTTTATAAAAATACCTTTTTAGTTGTGTTTGAGGCACAAAGAGTAACCCGAGGCAATTTCTGGTTGTAATATTTTTTTTTTAAGGGTGCAGACACAGTGTGGCTTGTGGAATTAATGAGCAATTTGAAATTAAAAAAAATATATTTTATTCTTTTTTAATAACTACTACACTATACTATAACATTTAGTAATTGTCTCGGCTCTTTAAAATCGGTTTAGCCGTTACAGATTAGTCAGAACAAACAAACTGGTTTTTTTTTTAACTGTACCTTGTAAACCTCCGTATTAATTATATAAGACTATTACTTTCTTTAGACTTTATTTGACTGCCTCGTTGGTCTAGTGGTCGCAAGCGCAAGTGCTATGCATGAGGTCTTGGGTTCGATTCCCAGGTCGGGCAAAGTGTTATTCGGTTTTTCCATCAGGAATTTCTCAGTAGCAGTTTCGGAATCTGGATTTGTACCCGGTTGGTGGCAATAGGCTCGCCCCCTATTACATGGGACTAAAAACATAACTGGCGAAATGTGGGTGTACTAATGGGTACACCTCTGCCTAACCCTTCGGGGATTACAGGCGTGATGTTATGTTATTACAAACGGACCCCCTCCCCTCGCCCCCTATTACATGGGACTATACATAACTGAAGGACTACAGGTTTACTAATGAGTACACCTCTGTCTAACCCTTCGGGGATTACAGGCGTAATGTTATATAACACAGATACATCAATATTATTTCTATAAAAAAAAAACCTCAATGATATTTATTCTACCGATTAAATATGTCCTATGCAATTTCTTTTTCTCATCATTAAAGAAAAAGCTTATGGTTGAATAAAAATGAAAGAAAGTCTCAAAAATCAACCTTATTTTAACTTACTTTATTCTTTGACCTTATTTTAATGGGTTCTTCCGGACCCTTAAAAAAATGCGGAAAATGATGGCTGTAGAAAAATGATATTTTTTGACATTACGTGAAAATATTTACATGGGACTTAAAAATATAATTGGCGAAATGTGGATGTACAGTGGCGGTCGTAAGTGGAGTAGCAATCCACAAAGCAATAGATTGACACTTTGGTTAAACTTACGACCTTTCGACGTTGTGTGCGAATTTTGAAGTGTACATACTGGGTTTTTTCGTACAAAAGTGCCTTATGATGGCCTAAATAAATAAATTATTTAACTTTGAATTTATAATTTTTCATTTTAATAATGCATTCTACAATAAATAACCTAAACCTAAAGCGTAAATGCTATATAAATACGTAACCTTAAAGTAAATGTAAAATATGTACAATTTATAAAAAAGAAAGGCCGAAAGGAGAAACCTCATAGGGCATCAAAAAATTCGTCCGCGTCGCTGTCAATGAGGCAAGTGCCCAAAAGGCTGACAGCATTGCCACGTTGTATGGCAATGCTGATTCTTTGGCCTAAGAAAAGGCCAGACTTTGAATAAATACTGATACACACATATGTAGGTACAGCCTGTACCCCGTGTTCACAGCAATTCAAACCTTAGCATGCTACTGCTCTAATGACCGCTACTGTATATATGTATGGAATATAAATATAATATATTTTTGTTGACCCCTTTATTCTTTGGCAATGTTCTCCGTCAAATGGAATAAAACTATACTAAGCGTACTTAGCAATCAAATACGGAATGTACTTTACTATACCTACATACTTAACCACATTTAAACGAAAGCTCCGTCGAATGCTTATAAGTAAGTGCTAAGTAAAGGTCAATGCTACATGTTCATTAAGCTATACTTAAGAAGTATATTGTAACATGTACAGTGGTGCCGATTCCCTTGGTCGCAAACTAAACTAAAACTAGACTATTTCCATCTTTCTCTGTCCAATTAAAAACAAAAAGAGACTAATGTAAATAAGAGCTGTCAAATTTAGTCTATCTGACACTTCCATACAGTTATAGTTGACATCTTAAAACGTATGGATTAAAAATACGGAGAAGTTCAAGGCAAAACTAATTCGACATCGCTAACTTAGTTCTTTAATGTCACCGTCCTTTCCTTTCGCTGTATGTTAGTAAGAGATGTCAATTCTCTAATTTTAGTCTAAAATTCTTTCGCAAATTTAAAGCTAAATTATCACAGGAGTGTATCTACGACTTAACGCCGACAGACTGAACACCGACAAGACTTTACTTCGGCCTGACCCTTCGCCGTCAGGGCTCATAGCAGATGTGTATACTTGTTTCTTTATAATCTTGTCGTTTTTGTGGGGCCTACGGGGTCACTGTTTTAACCTAAACTTTTTTTTTATTATTTAACCTTTATTTACATCTACTATGAGTCCTGTCGGCGACGAGTCCCGTCGAAATAAAGTCTTGTCGGTGTTCAGTCTGTCGGCGTACATGGTATATATTTTTTTTTATTATCAAAAAATTACGGACCCGTAAGAAAAATCACGTGAACAAAGTCGCTAGGAGAGTGCTAGTTAACAATAAAATTCATTTAAAATGTATTTTTTGCGCTCTTTCCTTGTTAACTGAGGAAGTACGAGACACGAGTTAGAGGTACACAGAGTCACAGAAAAGTTAAATAAATTATACAAAAAGGGCCGCGGGCACAGCTTCGATTAAAAATATAAGAAAAGGCACACAGATGTTCTAAAACATTTTATGGAAAATCATATTGTAGTCTTTAAACGAATCTTGTTTTTTTTTATAGACGTTCGTTCTGTTCTAGTGGTCGCAAAGCACGACTGTTGAGCATGAAGTCTTAAGTTCGATTCCAGGTCGGACAAGGGTACTGGGGTTTTTCCATCAGGAATTTATCAGTAGCAGCATCGGAGTCCGGATTTGTGCCCGCTTGATGGCAAGGGTCGCCCCTTATTACATAGGACTCAAACATAACTAGCAAAACGTGGTGCACTAATGGGTACACCTCTGCCAAACCCTTCGGAGATTACAAGCATGATGTGTAATGTAAGATACATATAAAATCCCTTGACATACAATAGGGTCCATAACTGTACTATAGCTTTAAGCATTATGTAACATCTTTTTATACATATTATGGTATGCAATAAATGAATATGAATATGAATACAAGGCACACGTTAAACTTTTAACACTCCTTTGTTTTTGTCAACGGTTTAAAAATACCCTCTTGTAATTTTATTCGTATATCTTTTAGGACGTCGCCTACGCATAGCATTCTTCCAAACCCGTGGGTGTGACAGACGATCGAGAGATAATCTTTGTGTAAATCAGCACCTTCAGACACTGCTTACAAATTCCTTAGACACGTATAATAAAACGATCGTCTGTAAAGCCTTTATTTGTAACGTCTTTTTATGCCTATGTTTAGTAGTTTATTATCCTCTTATTTGACTCCTGGACTGCCTCGTTGGTATAGTGGTCGTAAAGCGCGACTGCTGAGCATGAGGTCTTGTGTTCGATTTCTAGGTCGGGCAAAGTGTTATTGGGTTTTCCATTAGGAATTTCTCAGTAGCAGTCTCGGAGTCTGGATTTGTGCCCGGTTGATGGCAATAGGCTCGTCCGATTACATGGAACTTAAACCTAACTGGCGGAATGGGGGTGTACTAATGGGTTGGGTGTTCTGCCCAACCCTATAGGGATTTCAGGCGTGATATTATGTAACTAAACTTTAAATACATCCCTGTACTGTTGTAGGTACCCGTAAACACAATGTTAAAGTAAAACAAAAATCTTGGTACTGGCCTGCTAAAATTTTGCATCAATTTAATACAGCAAAAAGGTACAGACTAAAGAGATTATCTTTTAACGCTGTTGGAAAAATAAAACAACATGGCTGAGGGTAATAATGTTTAAGCGTCATGACCAGGTTTTTACAAAAAACTCAGTTGAAAAACTGGTTTTTCGGACCGAATTTCCGAAGAATCACAGCTATCACATTAACGAGTAAACATGCAAATACATTACTAAATCAAATAATACTTCTTGTCCTTTTTCTTTTCGTGTCAATTGACCCAAAGTCTGATCAATATTGACCGACCCGTATAGCTCCTAATTGGCCTTAATAAGAAAAAGAATATAAAATGCTTAAAAAAATATGATTGGTATTCTATTAATAGTTGCTAAAAACATATATGTAAAGTAAATATAACATTTGTTAACTAAACGTGATTAAATTTAACAAAACATTTTATATGTATTTATCTTAAAAAATCACTAAATGCGACCAATATAAAAATCCGCTTACAAACAAAAGAGTTATTAAATTAATTTTGTCGATGGTGCATGCCAACCACATTCAAAATTTAAATATCGAACAGACCGCTAACAGGCAAACGTTGACATTTGAGAGAAAAAAAAGCGGCAACTGAACTGCCACAGATAATTAAATTACTTGCAATAAAAGAAATAAAATATGAAAGGAGTTTTTCATTCAAAGGAGGTTGTAGAGTGCGTAAGCCGCTTATCTTTCAAGTTGTCAGACGTAGCTGAGGACTGTAGGAGCGGCATTATGTTGTTCAGGAGTTGCCGACAGTAATTTCTTAGAAAATTTGATGTCTTGGGAACTTATATTAGGTTGTACTCATGAAACGATTGGCAGAAAATGACAATTTAATATCAGAGGGTCAGCACAAACGCGTTTTAATTGAAATAGGTATTTACCCATTTTGCACGTAATATTTGTTTGGTTTGAAGGCTTCATTCATTAAAATCGTGCTTGTTGTATAAAATTAAGGCAAACTGCTATAGGAGATTATAATAATGATGTAATGTCCCGACCGAGTTTGGCTAATCTCGGACACTAGCCAAGTACGAGCAAGAGATGTTATAGTGGACTTAAGAGACGGCAATCCGATACAACCGGGGGCCAACATCCAAACTCCGGGTTGCTGCTGAGAATTTCCTAATAGAAAAACCAAAATACACTTCGCCCTATAGAATAGAATAGAATAGAATAGAATATCATTTATTTGCAAATATGGGTTATACATAAGTAGGTAGTAGTAGGTTTTCATCAGAGTTCTGCCATATTTCACCATTCGGCATGCAAACATTACCATTATAAAAATTTGTTAAAATTTAAATTCTTATTGGAACATTAATTAAATTAGTTATGTATGTCATTCTCATTAAATAAAATTTAAAAATAAAAATTGTCAGTAACAGTCAGTCAGTTGTCAGTCTATCTGGGAATTGAACCCAAAACTACACGCTCAGCAGTCGCGCATGCGACCACGAGACCAACTAAAAACAAGTTCAGCCAAGAGGGGCTACAGGATAGTCGTATTTTTAATTCAAATATTGAATACTTTAACATATTATTATTTATTTTTATTTTCTCTTTTTGTGTTATGTGCGTCAAATTTGCTAAATAATTTTCATATTTATCCGAACAACAGCAACTATACAAAAGTAGCTCATACCACAATAAAAATAAAACCTATTTTTAGAAAAAATGAGGCAAAATTATCCCAGCCGCCTTGCCCCATAAAACTCGGAACATTCCTTTAGTATTAACGAGCGCGCCATCACTTATCGGCCCTCATTACGCGAAGGTGTCAAGGAAACAGTAAACATCTGACTGAAGCTCTAATTAATTCAAATCGCATCGCTACTCGTGTTGCCCAAAATAGATTTAAACGTAGGTGGGTTTAAGGAATTGTTGTTTGTTCGCATTTTTTTTTGTGGCGGGCAAAATCTGGGATCTATTGGTAAAAATTGCCTATTTTAAGGTGAAATCTCCACGGTAGCCCGTGAAATTCAAATTTTAATACGTTTTTTGCAATTTGCAAGTCAGAATTAGGTTATAATGTTAATTAAAGTAAGATTCGAGGGCGTAAGAATTGTGTATTTTCAGAATTATAACCATTTAAGTCAACAATAAAACTCCATAGGGCCAGGTAACCCGAAAGAATAACTATTTCATGAAATCTTGACATTTTATAATTGAACCGACTTATGGAGTTATTATACTGATTTTTCCCGGATGATTGTGCCCGGTTGATGGCAATAGGCTCGCCCCTATTACATTGGACTAAAGACATAACTGGCGAAATGTGGGTGTACTAATGGGTACACCTCTGCCTAACCCTTCGGGGATTACAGGCGTGATGTTATGTATGTATGTATGTATACTGATTTTTATGGTTATAGTTCTGAAAAAAATACATAATTCTTACGCCTGCGAATCATACTTTAATCAACATATAACCTAATACTGACTTGCAAATTGCAAAAAACATAAGAAAAATTGAATTTCGCAGGCTACCGTGGAGGTTCCACCTTAATAAAAGAACGACTGCCTCGGTAGTCTAATGGTCGCATGAGGTCTTGAGTTCCCAGGTCGGGCAAAATGTTATTGGATTTTTCCATCTGGAATATATCAATAGCAGCTTCGGAGTCTGGATTTGTGCCCGGTTGATGGCAATAGGCTCGGCGAATGTGGGTGTACACCTTTGCCTAATCCTTCGGGGATTACAGGCGTCATGTTATATTATGTAGATAAAAATACATAGATGGAGAAATACAACAAATTAATTGTGGGATGAGTCTGCCAACTATATAGGTAGGCTTACTAGCTGTTCTTCCATTTATAGAAAGGTTTTTTTTGCATATTCTACCAATTTTTTATTTATTTTCTTACATCAAAATCCATGCAAAACACTGGTATTCAGCTGCATTCGGTGAGACTGGAAGCCGACCCCAACATAGTTGGGAAAAAGCTAGGCAGATGATGATAATGACACACAAACGCAAAACAAATATGAACAACTCGAAAATATTTCTGCTGTGTCGCCTGGCCGTACGCTGTAATCAGCCAAGGTTGTATAAATCGATGAAAGCTATAGGAAATGAGTCTGCAATCTGCGTACAATTACGGCCCCGACGGTGGTCCTCAAAGGGATTAGCAGACACAGTGACCTACTTACAAGGGTCGTACTGGCCCCTAAGCGATGGACAAGTGGGTAGATTGATATTTTATTGTAAACTAGCAATTTGATAGCTACTTTGCCCGCGTTGATTTTGGATACTCTCATATAAATATTTATGGAGTACAATAGATATTTTTTTATATTTATAATACCAGTAAAATATATATTAATTATTACTCCTACTAATTAGACACGGAGCGTATTGTTAGGAGAATCCTTTCTCAGGAGCCCTGACCACCGGTAGCTTGGACCCTGTTCCCGATGCCGGTGGGCTGATATTTTTTTGTATTTTTAACAGTTTTTATATTGATATTTCAAAATGTAATTAATGTGTATAGAAAATAAATAAATGGAATAATAGCAGTCTACTTTTGTCACACTACAGGGTAGAGGCCTGGCAATTTTTACGAATTTTTCAAAGCGGAAGAGATGTTTGTTTGTGTGGTTGTTTAAAAAAAACGAGCTTATCTCTGGAACCATCAGGTGGATTGTAAAAATATAATAAAAGTATAAGTTATATAACATCACGCTAAACCTAACAGAAGCAGAGCAGTAACCTAAGACGCAACTTTACTCGTGTGAAAAAAAAACAGTAAATATATAAAAAAGAAGTTATCCTCTTTAGGGGTATTATTTGCGAAAATCTAGTTACACGTGTTTCATATTACTTACATTATACAGTAATCCCAGATTTTCACTGCTGAATATTATACAAACTGTCATCCTTTATCCCCCTCGGCCCACTTCCGACAATCAGGGTTATCTTTCAACTCCAAGATAGTTGCTAACACGGGCCCATTTTGTATTTTAATTCCACATTGTAATTTTTAACCTCGTGTTAGTAACCAAGTGGGTGTTAGGGGTAGATTATCCAGGGTTGCGGATTAGTTAGAAAAAGTTACTGTGGCAATGAAACATAAAGGGCATTAGAAGGAACACGGATGGGTTTTAGTCAGTAAGAGACTGACACTCCCTTCCGCTCCGCCCAGAGCAGAAGAAGTCATTTGATGATTTCCTATAGGTACTTAAAAAAATAAAAAGTGGTAGAATATGCAAAAAATCCTTTCTATAAATGGAAGAAAATAAAAATTAACAATAAAAAAAACGTTTATATAGAAAATTTGTTTGTTATCATGAGAACAATCATGTGTATAAGTACACACATACATAAACTCACGCCTTTTTCCTTTCGCATTTTTTATCGCCTTTTTCATGTGTATAAGCATCGGACATCAATAACCATACGATATACACCACAATATTCAACCTAATAAAGATATCTAGTAGTTAATAATCAATCAAACATTAATTAATGGCCTATTGGGAATCAGTTAATTAGGCGGAGATGTCTTGTGACGTCATGAGACGTCTCAACGGACGACGGACTGGCTAGCTAATTATTAAATACCACATGATAGATAATAATTAGCAATGATTCGAAGTAACATACAACCATAAACTAACGCCTTTTCTCCATGATAGGTAGGGTAGGCAGAAACCACAGAACGCTACCTGCTACGATGCTTATATACTCCTTTCGCCTCATCTACGTTCATACATCTTGTCATATAAGCACGCCGCTTTCAAGAAGAAGTAACAGTTAAATTATGTTCATATATTATCCGATTACGGTCAGGGCTTCCAATCTCTAAGGAAACAAGCTAAGTCTTGTACAAGAGATATTACTTATTTATTATATGACACAGGTATACTCCCTCTTCTCTCACTCTCATAGTGCGATGTGATGGCAATCCGACACGACTGGAGAGATCAGGCGCAGGAAATGAAAGTATTTTTTTTTCGATAACACCATTACGAGGCTCTTTTGAACAACTTTGCCAGAAAAAGAACTAAAAGTTATCCCTTCCAAAAGATATTTTCGTTTGGAGAAGAATGCGAAAGAAACTCCAAACATACTCTTTGAAAAAAAAATGTTTTAAAATAGCTTGTTCAGGTACCTACATTAATTCATTTATTCAAACGTGAAGATGATTCGATGAAGACTGCCTCGTTGGTCTATGTGAAGACGATTCTATTTTATTATTACTCTATGGCGAACACAAATAAGTACTTATAAACAAAAATAACGTTAGAGAATACATTGTTCCACCAGAATGTCGTGGCGAAATTAGCGAAAGTTTCTGACCCACGACCCCTCGGGGTGCGACCCTGGACCTGATTTTGACAGTTTATAAAGTTATCATAATGGCTTAATAAAGATTAAAGTGAATATGATATCAAACAAAGGTCAAAATTGACTGGTAAGAGTCTTTGATCACGTGATTGTCAGTGGTGCCGATTCCCTTGTCCACAAACTAAACCAAAATTAGACTATTTCTATCTTTTACTGTACAATAAAACTAAAAAGAGACGAATGTAAATAAGGGCTGTCAAATTTAGTCAATCTGACACATCCATACAATGACATAATTGACATCTTAAAACGTACATAACATAACGTCACGCCAGCAATACCCATTAGTACACCATCATTTCGCCAGTTGTATTTAATTTCCATGTATCAGGGGGCGAGCCAGCTTCATCGGGCACAAATCCAGACTCCGAGGCTGCTAACGAGAAATTTCTGATGGAAAAACTCAATAACCCTTTGCCTTGGAAATCAAACCCAAGACCTCATGCTCAGCAGTCGCGCTTTGCGGTTACTAGACCAACGAGGCAGTGAAAATTGAAATCTTATACAGCAAATACCATAAATAAGAAATAAAGTATCGACGATGTACCTATACTGAATATAATATTACTTGTTATATAAATAGAGCGCGTCAGATACAGGCCACGGCTGCCCGCGGGAGACCGCCATTACTGGAGGCATTATACTTCACTTTATATACCTCGGTATGTAGCGATAGAAAGCGATAACAGACTATTGTTATTTACGTATCGGTATAAGTAGCTTTTTACCGATTCCTATATCTTACTGCCCGTTTAGGCTCAAGTCAAAATAAAATCATTTATTTTGATTAGATCTGCCTCGTTGGTCAAGTGGTTCTGCCTCGTTGGTCTAGTGGTCGCAAGCGCGACTGCTGTGCATGAGGTCTTGGGTTCAATTCCCAGGTCGGGCAAAGTGTTATTGGGTTTTTCCATCAAGAATTTCTCAGTAGCAGCCTCGGAGTCTGGATTTGTGCCCGGTTGATAGCAATAGGCTCGCCCCCTATTACATGGGACTAAAAACATAACTGGCGAAATGTGGGTGTACTAATGGGTACACCTCTGCCTAACCCTTCGGGGATTAGATACAATAAAACTGAAGTGTTTTTTTTGTTTGTTTGTGTGTTTGTTTAAACGCGCTAATCATCGGAACTAAAAGTCGGATTAGAAAAAATATTTTTGTATAAGATAGTCAGATTTATGAGAAATAGTTTAAGCTATATAACATCGCGCTAATACAAACGATTGCTGAGCAGTAACGAAAGACGTAACTTAAATCGGTTGAAAAACGCCGAAGCTACGAAATAGGATAATCAGTAGCAAGATGAGATCTGAATATACTTAGGTATAAACCACTCAACTCAATAAACATAATTAATTGGAAATAGCAAACGCCCACTCATACTAAATCGTATTAACTTAGTAATATCCCGTAGCCCTTAATAGTATTCATGGAAAGGCCTAAATCTGTCATCACCACCCCCCTTCCCCCAATAGCTAAGAACTTGAATAGTAACCCTACTTTAATACAATTTTTTTTTTTTAAGCCAGGTTTAATGTACTCAGTCACGCTTGAATGGCTACGAACGTCTAACGAATTTAGATGAAATTTGGCACAAAGATAGATTAAGTATAGTCAAAGGCTAGTTTTTATCCCGGAAAAATGCAGTGTCTTCGTCGATACGAACTATGACGCGGACGAAGTCACGGGCAGAAGGTAGCTATTTTTTTAAATGTGGATTAACACAGATGTCTGTCTTCCAAGAAAAAATGTCTTCCAAGTCGTCAAGGGGAAATAATAAAGTGATCTCCATTGCAGTAATTATAATTGAGTCAGAGCGCCCGCCGTCGCGTCTCTACGTCATTCCAACATCAAATTATCTCAAATAAGAGTTGCTATGGACAAGTATCCTATTTTACAAGCCCGTGGTAAAGATTTTCAGCTGTAGGCATTGCACAATGATATAAATAAACTCACATACACAACTTGCTTGTGTGTGTGAGTTTATAAAGTCTGTAGCAATCACGACACAGGAGAAATTCTAAGGCGCTTTGCACACGGAGCAACTTAAGTTGAGGCAACTGGCAACTCTTTAAAAGTTTCCTGTAAAAGTTGATAGTTGCTGTAACGTTGCCGTTTGCCGCAACTTTTTGGCAATTTGTAAGCAACTTTCATAGCCGAGTTGCCATATGCCGTTGCCGTAGCGACACTGGCATTGCCGGGCACACGGAGAGGGAGGGAGGGTGTGAAATCGTCCGTAGCGTTGCGATTGACGATTGAGGAAACCGGCAGCATTAAAAACCGGTACAATATTTAAAAGTTGCTAGTTGCGGCAACTAGCAACTAACTTAGTCATCGATTGCAGCAACTGAAAACTGTTGACAATTGCCGCAACTCGAAACTCGAGTTGCTCTGTGTGCGCAGTCCAATTGGATTGTATGTAAACAGTTAGTTGCCAGTTGCTGCAATAGTTGCTCCGTGTGCAAAGCGCTTTAGTGTGTCAAAGTAGGTATACCATAAAAAAAGTAACAACTCAAAAAGAACTTAATTTTTCAGTCGGTTAAACGGACGCGAATTTATTTACACCATGATTCGGATCTGCTAAGTTACATCCCCTACTCCATCTTTTTATTACACTAAAAAAAAAAAAACATACACATCAAGCAAGAAATCTTCAAAAACACATAACTTCCCATTCTCTGACGCATAATGCGTCACTTCTGCGTCATGAATGTACCAGAGGGGGGATGGCCGAACAATCCTCCTCTTTTTATTGATTCATTGTTGATTGAGGTCGACTCAATTTGTCGGAGACTGACAATAATGCCGACTTGATTGATTCGAGATAAATGGGTTTATAACGATTAGAATTAATTGTTTTGTCTAATAGATGTTTGAGATGGTATAAGTTCGTTCAGGAATAGGAAAATGATTAAGGCTTTAGTGCTAATGGTCTGTACTTACTTAGTTTTAATTAATTGCTGTCTGTGATAGAAATGCAAATAATTATAATTAAATAAACAAATAATTATTTGTTTTTATTTTAATTTTGCGTACAATTTTTTTTTTAATGTTATGTGCATCTTGTTCGCGTGAAAAAAAAACAGATGTTCTTTTTTTCAAAACTCTTACCATGTATTCGGTAAAGGGTACACCTCTGCCTAACCCTTCGAGGATGACAGGTGTGCTGTTATGTGACTAAGATTAAAGCTGTATGGTTATAATAATATTTCTAGTAGATATAGCTTGGTTACCAAGTAGAAACCGACAAAGAGCGAGACGATAATAACTGGTTGTCATGACAACGCGTGAGACGCGACAAACTGTCAATATTAATAATTCACAGACTGTTGTCGCTTGTTATTTGATCTTATTTGATCCATATTTTAGAATATTATACTCACTTTGCTTGCGACATTCGTCTACGTAGATTTCGGGCCAAAAATAACCCCTTTCGACCCCTTTATGAATATGTTTTTTCTAACTAAAAATGTTTTGTACTACCTTGATTTAATTCTATGTTTATCATTTTGAAAGTAATTAAGTACTTACTTGTACTTTAATTCAATTTTTCATTTCACCCCTTTTTTCACCCCCATAAGGACAATGTTTTGGAAAATGCTTAAACACGTATGTAATTATTTTTAACCAAAAGACTAAATATAATTTTATTTATTTTTGACAAAAGCCTCTTTTTTTCATACAAATGAAAATCGGTTAAAGGGGAAAAGAGGGGGGTGTAAAGGGGGATGAAAGTACAAATTTTTATCCCCTTTTACACCTCTGCCTAACTCTTCGGGAATTAAGTACAGGCTTGATGTTATAATGTTATGTTAGGTATATAAACCTTGTTCATTACATAATTATAAACACAGTAACGTTTCCCAAATATAACAATCGTCTAAAACCTTACATATCCAATGCTTCATATGTTATGCTTCACTTTGTTTTCTTTTCAATTGTACCCACAAAAGAAACACAAGTACTCGTACGAATAAGAAACATTTAAATCAGAGACGTACCTTCCCCTAGATGGGCCCTGTATCAAAATTTGTTGGGGGCCCTTCTACCTAACTGCGGCGAACCTTTAAATAAGATTTATTTCTTATGTTTACTGCCTTTTCTGGGGCCAAATAATCAGCAAATGGTGCTTTTTAAGCACTTGCCCCATTGATAACGATGCGGACGAATTTTTTGATGCCCTATAAAGTTTCTCCTTTCTCCTTTCTTTAATATAAATTGTAAATCTTTATAATTTTATTTTTATTCATAAGTTTTGTGTTTAGGTTAATAATTATAATTATGTTAATTTGATAAAAAATAGATAAAATACATAATTGTGTTTATTTTTTTCCAGACAGTTAAGCGTACGGGTAAAATTTTAGTGAGATAGTACATAATATTTAACGAATTTTTGCTTACACGGGTTCGGGGCCCATATATATGGCGGTAGCTACGCCCCTGTATTAAATTCTACCGAAAATACGATCTACGGAAATATAATAAAAGAAAAATACACGCTTTATTATTTCAAATATAACATTGTAGGTTTCCTGTTTAGGCGTCGCTCTCGAATTTTCCTGAATCCTAATACCTTCACCTATAAAATAAAACTAATAGGTACACAATTTGTATTTATTGAAGTGAGTGGTTACTGCTCCGCTCCCGTGGGTCGTAAGCGTGATGTTATATAGCCTAAACTATTCCTCATGAATCTGGCTGTCACACAAAACTTAACATCACGCCTGTAAACTCTGAAAGGTTAGGCAGAGGTGTACCCATTAGTTCACCTACATTTCACCAGTTATGTTTAAGCCCCATGTAATACGGGGCGAGCCTATTGCCATCAACCGGGCACAAATCCAGACTCCGAGGCTGCTACTAAGAAATTTTTAAAGGAAAATCCCAATAACACTTTGCCCGGCCTGGGAATCGAACCCAAGACATCATACTCAGCCGTTGCGTTTTGCGACCACTAGACCAACGAGGCAGTAATCTTTATACAATAGAAACGATCATTCGATTCTCACCGAATGCTCCGCAGTAGAAACCGGACAATAACAAATTAATTTTATACCCTCTCTTCGACAATATAAGGTTAATTCTACCCTGTCCTTAATTGACTTACAGCCAACCATTTACTGATGCAATAAAATTGATGCTCTACCATCTACATCAAGCCACAATGTGTAAGAACCCAAGGTCGCTTCTCCTACGCCATTTAGTATGGCTGAGAAGGAGTTATCGTTAAGAAAGTACGTGTATTTGCCCCGTTTGTCTCGTGATCGCAACGCACGACTGCTAAGCATGAGGTTTTGGGTTTGATTTCAAGGTCGGGCAAAGTGTTAATGGGTTTTCCATCAGTAATTTCTCAGTAGTAGCCTCGGAGTCTAGATTTATGCCTAGTTGATGGCAACAGGCTCGCTCCATTTTTTTCTATCTTCAAAATTTTACCCATGCTTAGATGACGTGGGTCGGACGACTCTGGTACCTTGGACCACTTGTTAAAGAGCCCGCTGTTTGATACCACTCATAAAATAGTAGACCGCTTTTGAATCGTCCATTAATGGGAGGACTGCACCACATAATTTTAATGGAGACGGTTAAGTGTCCATCAGTGCAATGTTATTTGTCCGGTGAGAAGTCTTGCAAACATCAAATAAAGAGCTTCAGGAGTAGGGAGGCTATCTGGCCGGGATATTCCGGACTTCTCTTAGTGAGAAGATATGCAGGGACGTCCGGAAGGGATTTTGAAATAGTGTCCGGGTTTTATGGAGGGTCTTTTAGTGTCAGGTCTGTTCCCATCGTCGCGTGCCAAGCCAGTTGATGCCAAAACTGCTGGCAGTTACGGCAGAGCACGACTGATGATACCATTAATGCTCGAGTGCCGTACTATACGACATCATCATCATCTGCCTAGCCATTTCTCAGTTATGTTGGGGTCGGCTTCCAGTCTAACCGGATGCAGCTGAATTTTTACATGGAGCGACTGCCTATCTGACCTCCACAACCCAGAAACTGGGTAACACGATACCCCTTGGTAAGACTGGTTGTCAGAATTTCGGGCTTTTGATAACCTGTAACGACCATGCTATACGATGTACAGTCTGGAATCGCCAATCTACATCTACCTTTAGCAAGCGTGGTGATTAATGCTCGTGCATTCTCTGTATGTGATCTGTGATGTGTGAAATGTTCGTGTTGAAGATTTTATCCGGACCGCGTCGGCAATTTAAGTGATGGCCACCTTATTACTGACGGCAATATTCTGCACGTAGCTACCATTTTTATTGTGCACTTAAAGCTTTCTCTTAACGAGCTGTCTTCTTATTGTCTGAGGCCCAAGCACGAGCGCGCTGACATAAAAATATTAGATTCGAGTCGAGACTTTAAGAGATGTTAAGAGTGGTCGTCTGTAGTTCCAATATTTGTAAACACGTGAAAACTATGTATATTTTAACATATTTTAACTTTTAAATTCTTAATTTGTGCCTCATAATTATTATGATTAATTAGTTTTTTTTATAGGGTACATACATTGCTTTCACGTGCCATGTCGTGCATGATTCTGTAAACAAATGTTGTAAACATTGATTTTAAAAGAGTACGTATGGAGTTTCTTGCCCATTCCTCTCCATACAAAACTACCTTTTGGAAGGGGCAACTAGATTCAATTCTATTTTGTTTTTGTGTATGACGTTCAAAAGTGCCTTATTGGCCTAATTGAAATAAATGATTTGACTTTGACTTTGACTTCCGAATTGGAAATACGAATATCTTGTAGCATTTTCGTGTCATTTTATACAGCACGACAGCATAATTTAATTTCACGCAGTGGTATGAATAACATCTTTAAAATTACGAGTAATACCTAAATTATTTGCAGAACAGAAATTTACAATTGATCAAATTTCTCTTCTGCTTATTTTTCAATTTTTTTCATAAAGCATTGACTTTACTTTCAGATATACTGATTTTGTAAAGTCTATAATATTCTTCCGGCCGAATTTCGGTCACGGAGACTAGCCTAGTACGCAGGAGATAAAATATTGGTAATACACAAGTGTGTGCGCTAACACAGGTGCACTCCCTCTTCCCTCATGCTCATAGTCACAAAGTTATTCAATATTCCAGCTATCGAGAGAAAATCAATATTACCAACCGGTACTAAAACACATGTTATTTACGATCATTCATATCACATTACCCCCCTATAAGTTATCGGAGGAATATGCAAAACAAGCGCTTTCAGCGCTTAACCTAGTAGTGAAGCGGCTGTAAAGTATCTCGGTACATTTTATATGCAAATCAGATAATGCAGCCAAGCGGAATTGTATCGAGGCGCTCATTCAGCTTTATTTGAAGGAGTTTTTAATATTCATGGAGTTGAAAGACCCTTAGATTGTTATTTTATTGCTAGATTTGCGGAAGAAAAGTTTGCTAACCGTAAGACGATTCTCCGTGCTTTGCGTTAAGCCGTTGATCTCGGCTGTCATACTTGGATCTTTGACAGTCATTACGGGTCGTCAAAAGCCCGAAAGTCTGAGAACCAGTCTTACTTAGTAACTGCATGGGTAATGAGCCAGTTAGTTAGGTTGTGGAGGTCAGATAATATGCAGTCGCTCCATGTAAAATACTGGTATTCAATTGCATCCGGTTAAACTGGAATCCAACACCCACATAACGTTAAGCAGATTGATTGATTGGACTTGAAAGATTGTGAAAGAGACCCCCACTCTAATCTTCGCTGCAATCTTTATTGTTTTAATGTTGATGAATCAAGTTCCTCATACACACATTTACCGATTTTCTCTCCATTCCAGGACGCCCACTACGAATGGAGCGAAACAGACATCCTATCCCACGGGTTCAGTGGCCTAAGTCTTCACCGCCAAGACAGCCTCACCCAGCGCCCCCTAGCCGCCCTCAAGCGAACCGGCAGCAAAGGCAGTGCCTACAGCCTTCGCAGCATGAGGAAAGACATGCCGAAGCCCACCACACAAGTTGAAAGACCTCCCACGATACCTGACGCAGGATTTGGCACGCTAGAGATAAAACTAGCTTATGAGAATGCCACCTCGTCTCTGGCAGTGACAGTGTTGAGAGCAAGAGGGCTAATTGGCATGGATATGACTGGGCTGTCAGATCCGTTCTGTAGATTAGAAGTTATGCCTAAAGGTGAGTTGTAGTTTATTTCTTTTTAAGTCCGAATAGCAAAGAATCCTGTGGACCCACTGATCAGTGGTCACCTGCCTAAAGATATCTGCAATACCAGAGGCTTCGCAGACGCGATGCCGACCCAGGCATAAGCCCCCCCCCCCCCTTTATGACCCCCCGGTCTCAAGTGTCTTTAGTTATACAGACGCTTACACCGTTTACATGTCAGTTTACGAAACCTAACAATCATGCTGATGACAACTGGATCAGAACAGAATATAATTTATGATTATTACAACGATTTTTAACTAAATTGAAAACGTTAACCAGTTTTTGCAACTTGGCGTTTCATGTTCTTTTAATTTTAACTTGATCCTGACTTCAAAAACCTTGTTAGTTATAAACAATCCCCTTTCCATTACATTCCAGAAGGATCCTACTCTAACAGACTTCGAACGAAAACGGTGCACAAGACTAAGAACCCGGAGTTCAACGAGACGCTCCACTTCTTCGGCATCACAGAGTCAGACCTCGCCGTCAAGTCCTTGGAGATTGTGCTCTTTGATGATGACAGGTAATCTCATGTACTTTTGGGAAGCTAGATCAGTGTAATGGGGCGTGATATAAAAAGTATTAACAAAGTAACGCTTCATTAAGACCCAAATCCTATTCTCATAGTACTTGAACACGAATAGGATTTGGAAATGAGATTTATTTCAACCAGATTCTCATTTGGTCGACAAAGTTTTCATTCAAAACAACTTGTAATTAATTTTCCGGAATTTTTCATTATGAGAGAACCGAAATACAGCGATGTATGCTCGTCTGGCCCCAACTGAAGTAACAACTGATTTTTAATGTCGCATTCTACAATTATGCAAATATTGTAAACATTGATTTTAAAAGAGTACGTATGGAGTTTCTTGGCCATTCTTCTCCATACAAAACTACCTTTTGAAAGGGGCAACTAGATTCAATTCCTTTTTCTTCTGCATATGACGTTCAAAAGTGCCTTGTAATGGCCTAATTGAAACAAATGATTTGACTTTGACTTTGATTATCTTCAAATATCCACTACACATCTTGGTTTAGAATACGATAACAACTTATAGAACAGCTGTTTTATTCACAATTCAGATAAATTGATAACAATCATGATCAATATTGTTTGTTTCCATAAGTATTTTCACCTCTAGAAACATGCGTAATAAATAAAAAGTCACCTTTATATATAAACACAAGTGGCCAGACTTACCTACAAAGAACGAAGACAAAGTGTGGGTAGTAGCTATCAATTTAACTCTTGTGTACAAGTAACTTGAACTTGACAACTTTGGGTCACAAGTTACTAGAACGTGTCTCGCATTTCACGTGTCTAAACGAGCGGTGCTATTCTGTATTAAATAGACCAGGAGGGAGTCACCAGTTAGTTTCGCTCGGGCAGTGGCCTAGATTGGCGGGGCCACGATTTTTAAAATTGGAAACTAAAAAATACTCTAAATCGCGCCTCAAAGTAATATAATAAATAAATAAATAAATATCTTGGGACAACTCACACACGGCTATCTGATCCCAAGCTAAGCAGAGCTTGTGTTATGGTAACCAGACAACTGATATACATACTTATTAATTTATAAATACATACATATTATAGATAAATCACACCCAGACACAGAACTAACAATCATGCTCATCACACAAAGGTTGTCCTGGGTGGGAATCGAACCCACGACCTCGGGCTTAGCAGTCAGGGCCGCTAATCACTAGACCAACAGGCCCGTCAAATATAAACATGGTACCGCTTTAAGAGATGGCGGTGGCCCCCGATTTCTTCCCATAGATGTGTGTTTTTTTTATCTTGAGTTTCAATAAGTTACATGATGAACATTAGGTCCGTTGAATAGAATATTTAAACTAATAATTACAGTGGGGGGGGGCTCGGGGTCCGTTTTAAGAAATGAAATGACCATAGAGGTCCGCACAACATTTTATAGAAAAAAAAATTAACATATGTAATTTCGGAAATAACAAAGATATTTTTTTTTTTTCATATCAATGAGAAACAATGCCACTCCGCGACGATCCGGGGGATACATTTTATTATATTACGTACCCTGTAGTGCAAGTTCCTGTGTGCTCGCGGTCCGCACAAAATGGGTCGGTGGTCCGTCATTTGCTGACTCCTGAAATAGACGATGTTTCATAGTTATACTCCGGCACAAGAATTAATAGTTCACCTATTATAAAACTATACAAAAAGGAACGGGTCCATGCATCCGATATGGTGCTTATTGTAAGGCGATTGCCTCTCCACAAACGACTAGCCCAATACGTCAAAAAGTATGTCAAACAGTACATTAAACTCCACTCCGGGTACCTTGAACACGCGTTCAGAAAAAGTCAAATAAGTATTTTAATCAAAATAATAATTGTTTCCGGTAATATTAATTTATTTTGTTTACATTTATTAAATTGATGGTTTTCAATGATCTATAAAGTAAAAATACAATAATGGGCGCCGACATTTTCCATTTACAAGCTTCGTTAAATTGCCAATTATGTACTCAAAGATAATAATTACAACATTTTCTCCATAGAACAAACAATACAAAACAAATATTTTCTTTATACAAAGTAAAACATTATAGTAGAAAACATGAAACGTAATTTAATATCTTATTTCAAAGTCAATATCAAATCTTTTATTTTAAATAGACCATTTTAGAGGCACTAAATAACTTCATAATTATTAAATTTAGTTCAAGTTATACCAGAGTCAACAGACCATCGTCTTTTTCGAATCGTCATTCACTCATGACGACTTCTCTGTCTTTCTCTCTCTCTCTCTCTCGGCTGGCGACTGACTATTACACCTCAGTCCAGTCCGGTGTATTATATAGTGAATGACAAAAAAAAACGATTAATTGCTTTTTAATCCTGTTTATTATCAGATACGGCTGCGACGAGATGGGCTCCGCGACAGTTGCGTTACGAGAATGTACAAAGTCCCCTGCACAACTGCGGCTCGCCCTGTCCGGTTCCTCTGGCTCTGAACCCACCGGGCCCAGGGTGCTCCTGGCTTTGTGCTACAGTACGAGAAGACGGGCGCTAGTCGTGACCATTTGCAGAGGGGCTGATTTGCCGCCACAAGATAGTAACGGTTACTCGGATCCGTTTGTTAAATTGTAAGTATAAAATTATCACAGATATGTTAAAATAAGGTATACCTCAATGGATTTTTATTAGGAAAAAGTTATTGTTCTTCTTGATGGTCGGGTTAAAACCTCAATCAAAAAAAAAAACAACCTACATACTTCAAAATATCTACCTACCATTTTTCGAAGTAATTGGAATGAATTAACATTTACCAAAGTTATAACCATTTTAAGATTTACCTTTTCTTTCTTTCAGACATTTGGACCCAGACCCTTACCACAAGAAGCACAAAACATCAATAAAATGGCGAAATTTAAACCCAGTGTGGAACGAGGAATTTCTTTTTGAAACCCGCCCAACCGAACTTTCCCGCCAAAATTTGACATTGACAGTTTGGGATAAGGATTATGGCAAACCCAACGACTTTTTAGGCAGCCTAGTTTTGGGGGCAAGTTCCAAAGGGAGGAGATTGAAACATTGGATGGATTGTATAAAGTTTCCTGACCATCGACACGAGTCATGGCATTCGTTAACTGATACGCAACATATTTAATTCTAAGAATACCTACCTATTATTTTGTATATTATTTTTTGTTTATTTAAACGTAAATATGACGTTCTCTACATGCAATATCAGCTTGTTTTTCTGCTTATTGCTTTTTAAGTTTATTTAATAAGCTTTAAAAATATGCATATATATTATGTACGACAATCAATCTTTAAAAATATATTTTGTGTTTTTGAAGCTGAGTTAACATACAGATTAGCGTAAACTAAGTTTTATTGTAAAAAAAAGCCCCAAAATATTTTAAAAATATTATATTTGAAAAGCATTGTTTAGATAAAATTTAATGAATAGAGCTTCAAAGCAAAAGGGCAAAGGGTACCCGTTAAATAAATAATAAAATATTTTAAATAATATTTTGATCTAATCACAATCGTTCATTGTCAAAAAACTTCAACGTTCAATGAATTTAATTTTGACAATAAGCGCTCTTTTGCTTCTAAACCTGTTAAAAAAATGTTAAAGTAGTATCTAAATTATATTTATATACATAAAAAGATAAATGATTGTATTTACCTACCTACTAATTAAATTACAAAGTTATTTATCGAAATAAATATAGTATAACATGGCTCCTGTTAAAAAAAAAATGGTGATTCAAACTAAACTATTGTAGACAAAATGAATTCATAAAAGTTTTAATGTTATGTAGAGATAAATGAATGTTAAAACAATATAAATTAACGATACTGTGTGTATTCATTGGTTAGTTAAGTTTGATTCCATGTTAGAGTTAGAGTTGAAAGTTGTTGAAAGTAATTTCTGTGTATTTTTGTACTTTGCTGTTCCAATATGCATGTGCCAAATGTATCTTTGAAGTTTAGTAAATAAGCTGACGACTGCCTTTATAATTATCATGTACCTACCTAATACTGTGAAATAAACATTTTTCGAAAAGACTTGTCGTGTGTTTGTAAAAACCTATAAACGATGGGGATATAAAAAATTGATGTAGTAAACTAACAAAAGAGTTAAAGAGAAAAACCAAATGTGCACTGCGAGGGTTTATTAGAAAGAAGCGCAAGAAATTAATAGCCGGAAAAGTTTCAGGCGAAGTAATTTCCAAATAGTGGGTCAGTAAAAACTAATAAAAAATATTTCTTTTTCTTTCATAAAACCGAGAATACTTTCACAAGTATGATTGACCCAACATATTATTATGACACTGTCCTATTGTTATGACTTTCAATAAAAAATAAACTTTAAGACAGTATACAAATATTCATAATTATTAATCATTAAAATTAATGAAATTAATATTATGTTTACCATAATAATTATAAAACATTTTAAAAATTAAATCGCAACATTATAGGTTTGCGAAAAACGAAACGTACAACCCGAACGCAGTAACGAAACGTATAAAAAAAGTTGTTTTGTGAACTTTTTTGACATGTAGGAAATCGTGAGAAAATCGTATTTTATTCAAAGTAGTGACTATAACTTGTTTAATTTAACCTAATTTTGTTAGTTATGTGTTAATTTAAGTTTATTACATTATGGCGTTTCTGTGTCCAGTTAGAATTAGAAGGGGGAAGAAGAAGAAATGTAAGTGTCGAGCTTTCATTGGGAACTTTTCAAGTCAATGACCTCAGACTTTCTATATAATTATAAATATATAAAACTAGTAATTTCATCCTGTTTCACCTGACAACCTGTATGCCCAATACCCTTGACCGTGAGAACCTCAATTTAGGTACCTATTGTAAATCACTGGCTGAATAAAAAAACTTGATGGACCATAGATGCAAAAAGTTTTTTGTATGTGTGATTCAGACTTTCAAGATTAGAACTTTTTGAATGAAAACCTACATACAAGTTAATTTTTAACATTAATTATAATCTAGATTTAGATTTCACAGCTTAATTTTATTTATATTTCAAGAACATTTCTTTGTTACTAGTTATTAAGACAAAACTTAAATCTTAGAATTCAATGAAACCAATCAAGAACATGTAATTGATTTACCAGACACGCTAGATTGATTACACTGAATAGATGTTTTATGACTCACAGACAGCCCACTCAATTTTTTTTGCAATTTTATGAATATTGTTCATTGTCTATTTAGTTCACCAAACATTTACTTTTGAAGAACCATTATTTAAAATCAAGCATTTTATCAAACACACATACCTATGTTTCTTGAACATTTAAATATACAATAATCAAACTGATTTCCATAATTAGATTTAAAAATAAAACTGGAAAAATTAAATTAGAAACTTGTTTTACTACAATTTATTTCTTACTTCTATGAATTCCTTATAATATCATTAATTAATGAACCAATATCTTTTTAGCAAGCAGCGGTGATTCAGACAAAGACTTATCACGTCCCGGCTCTGGGCTAAGTCCTGGCATGGGACGTATCACGGGCTCGGCCAGCATAGAGACCCTTGTGAGGGTCGGTATTGAGAAGGAGCATGGCCTCAGTCCTGACTCTAAGATGGTGGTGCTACATGACTTCGCTCCTTGCGTTGATGATGAGTTAGAGGTTAGATATTTTTTTTTGTATAACATAACATCACGCCTGTAATCCCCGAAGGGTTAGGCAGAGGTGTACCCATTAGTACACCCACATTTCGCCAGTTATGTTTTTAGTCCCATGTAATAGGGGGCGAGCCTATTGCCATCAACCAGGCACAAATCCAGATTCCGAGGCTGCTACTGAGAAATTCCTGATGGAAAAACCCAATAACACTTTGCCCGACCTGGGAATCGAACCCAAGACCTCATGCACAGCAGTCGCGCTTGCGACCACTAGACAGACGAGGCAGTCATTTTTTTTGTATGTAACTTGAAAAGGCTGTGTTGCTGCAATTGCTGTATGAAGTGTGTCCCCCCCAATCTCTGGTCAATAGTCTAAACCTGTGTTAAAACAGTGCTTCGTAAACCAATCTCAATCATTTCACCTACTGAAAATCGCCTACCTGATCATAGTCACCTTGGCTAGCCCCGTAATCAGACTCTAGACTAGAGACAGCTTAGTTGCAGCAAGAAAAACCTGCTCAGGTGAATTTTTCAGGCTAAAATGCGTCTGTTATTGTGTCCTATGTGCCAGGGCACATAGGAGTACTAAGAGTAATATACATAGGAGTAATAAGAGTACCTCAGGCATCAGGATGCCTGAGGCACTCTTAAGGAATTGATAAATGAGGACTTAGATTATCGTGGACTATTTTAATTAAAATATATAAGTTTGAAATCGCTAATCCACTTGAGCAAGCGTGGTCAGTATTTGTGCCTTCTCTGTATGAAAAGTGGTCTTTGCCCTGCAATGGGACAGTAATATGCTGACATTATTACTAGTATTGTACTGATACCACCGATTTTGTAACTTAGTTAGTTACACTTACTTAAAATACTTTCAATTTTCCAGGTAAAACGCGGCCAAATAGTAAACGTATTATATCGTGAGAATGATTGGGTGTACGTGATCGTGGCGGAGTCCCGGCGGGAAGGCTTCATACCGCACTCGTACTGCGCGCCCTGCGAGCATCACGACCTCAAGAAAAAGCTGCCGCGGAGTCGATCTCCTACCGACTTGGCGCATCGGGACGTTTCACAGTAAGTATAGAACTATAATCAGGGCCAGAACTAGCTATTTAGCCGCTCCGGGCGAAAATAATATTCGCCGCCTTTCACACTAACACCATATAAGTCATGAGCATGCTATTCCAAAGATAGGATAATATAATGTGCTATTGTTTTAATTGTTTAATATTCAAATACATTAGTAGTCTACTACGAGTTCTGAACAAGTTACAAAAATTCATGAGACTGTGCGACGGCCGGCACCCTCAATTTTGCGGCTTTGGGTATATGCCTCGATTGCACCCCCTTAGGCAGGGCCCTGACCATAATCCTCCTATTTATTCTTTATTAGAAATTATCAGGATCAACGGGCACGGACTCTTCAATCACCGGTATCGCTCCCCGAAGCCTGCAACAGTCTGGAAAGACTGCTGGCATTCTGGGTGGGCCTGGGATTGTTGGAGTGACTCCTCGAGGATATTTTTCACACGTACAATGGCCCAATAAAGGGGCTAAGTGCGGAAACAGCCCAGTTTAACTAACTAACTAACTATTAGAAATTATGATGTATTTTATATTATGTATCAGGAAAAGGTCAAAAAATTCTGTCAGATTTCGTTTTTTAAAAAAAGACCAATGCTACAAACAAATTCACCAATATTCTTTGCCTTCACAGATTATCCGTATCAGACGGGGTAACAAACGACGGGCACTCCGAGCTAGGTAGCGAGGGAGAGGCGTGTCCGTTCAGCAAGGATCCCTCCGGACGATACGTGGTGCTGTACACGTTCACCGCAAGAGATGAGAATGATGTGGACGTGGAGCGCGGGGAGTTTGTCACTGGTGAGTATTAATAACATGTTCAATGAGGCTTGATATGTCCTCGTAATTTTCTCAAAGATCCTTTTTTTTAAACTATCACTAGCTTCTACCAGCTACTTCGTCCGCGTAAATGTCAGTTATTGGCGATCTAATCTTGTTTCTCCATTTAATCTTTGGATCCCTATCCTCTTAGGGAGAGGAGTCAATTTTTAAAAATCCTTTCTTATCATTCAAAGAACACACCCTCCAAATTTTAGGTCTCTACGATCAGTGGTTTAGGCTGTGCATTGATCCTTCAGTCAGTTATTCAAGACAAAGCATTTTATATGTATAGATTATATACCACAAACAGATAACGTAGGCATAGTTTCCTATTAACAGAATCGGATCAGTAGTTCCGTAGATTAGCGCGTTCACACAGATTTATATGTATTATTACAAATAAAAAAAGCCATTACAATTTAGAAGAAATCCTTACACCAATAATCAGTGTATCAACTTGTGTGTTTCAGTTCTAAACAGAGAAGACCCCGACTGGTACTGGATCGTGCGCAGCGACGGACAAGAGGGGTTCATACCCTCAGGCTTCGTGTACCCCGCTGTTGTTCAAGGTAGGAGAGTCCTTTAAAAAAGATTGGGTACCTAGTTGACGGCATTACCCAATAATTGCAAGGCACAAGTTCATAAAAAAAAACGTAATTATCCAATTAGTTTTCAACAATTGCGCTTAATTTTTTTATTCTCAAAATTTTAGTCATGCTTACATATAGGTCTGGCAACTCTGGGATCTTTGACCTCTATAACGTTTTTCAGGGACATCGTAAAGAAATTTTTCAAAGTAGATTCAATACTAAACTGCAGCACCTACAGTCATACACAGTCAAAATGTATGGTACAACTGTTTTTTTTTAATAACAGGCGAAAATTTTTAACTTTGCCTTGGTCTACAATCATGTACTGAATCTATGGCAAACGCCCACCCGATACTGTTTACAATTAAAGAAAAGATTTAAATTTTAAAATACCATGTTGTTCCAGCAACACAACAAGACAACACGCAGCCTATCCTGTCGCCGCCGCCCACGAATCCCAACAACTCGTTGATGAACAACAACAAGCTCAACAACGCGCAGCCGCAGGACACCGACGGACGATACCACGGCACCGAACTAGTCATGCTTTACGATTATAAGGTAACTTGCTTTTGCCAGCAACCTCTGTCTGTGTGAAATTCAAAGACTTAATTCGGTCCTGCTGCAAAATCCGTTCTAAATAAAAAGCAAATTCTTCCAATTAAAAATGGTTTAAAATGTAGTCGCAATTGCGTCTCGGCCTTCCGTCTTTCCCAACTATGTTGGGGTCAGCTTCCAGTCTAACCGGATGCAGATAAAATTAGTATTTTACATGAAGTGACCCTGACGGATAGCGTAGCCCCCTGTTATCAAGAATTTCAGAATCGGACCAGTAATTCTAATCATTAATTACACAAACTCTTCAGTTTTACGACATTAGTATAGATTAGCAACAACATATCATAACGCCTTTTAGTGTGGGCCTTTTTTTAATGAAAAAAAAGTTATAATGTAAGTTTTCCCTCCAGGCGCAAGCCCCGGACGACCTGTCGGTGAAGCGCGGCGAGTGGGTGTACGCCGACCTCACGCAGCAGACGGTGGAGGGCTGGCTGTGGGCGCACGCGCCCAAGTGCCGCCGCTCCGGGTTCATCCCCACCGCCTACGCGCGCGCCCCCCACACCACCTCGCTCTGAGCACCCGGCGGCCGGGGACCACTGACAGTGCTATTACAACAGTGCCAATTAAGTCATGAAGTTTTCTGTTGTCTGCTAAAATTAACCACGAATTGATAAGTATACCAATCAATTGACTTGATAGGTCAACCAAAACGCGTTTCGCCCCATAGATTCTGTATGTAAAGGACAACATCACTTTTGCCAACTTAATTATTAAAATATTAAACCGTATCCTAAAAAACAAATTAATTTCTTAACACAAAAAGAAACTGAACAGAAAACTGTATGACGATTCCTAATGACGTAATGATTATAATACAGGCAGGTACTTCAAATTATAAATCTAGGTTTACTCTGATCTAAGACAAGCATCTTAGATATGACTTCGTCTGGGAAGCCCCAGACGGAGCAACTTTAGTTGATTCAACTGTCACTTATCAAAAGTTCTTATTATCAGTTACTAGTTGCTGCAACTGCTGCGTCTGCGCAGTTTCTTAACACGTCCAGTACCAGTGCCTTCCTAGCTGGTCCTAGGAGAAGTGTAGTGGACTCAAATATGTATTTTTTTTTATAAAAATTGTCATAAACAGATACATATTATCTTCAATGAAATAAAATACGAAAGTAGCAAAACTGAAAGACATTGTCCTAGCTTAATTTCCACCTACCTGGTCTAATTGTGAATCTATACCATCCAAGCCATACAAACACACAAAAAATTTCATTAATATCGGTGCAGCCGTTTAGGAGTTCAGTGACATTCACACAATTCATTCTTTTGCCTGTATTATCGTCTATCGCCTGAATCTTAGAGTAAAGCCGAAAGTAAAGCCGAAAGTAAAATCTTAAAGTAATGTAAATTATAGGAAATAAGTTTCGTCTTCCCTAATATTAAGTATTCCATTCCATTATTTTAATATTAAAACGCTATATATACTCAAAATGTTCAATGTTTATGTAAAATATACTCCGTCCAAATTCGACTGATTTTGACAATACGCTTTATACTTTTATTATGATTATTTTTTAATTATAAGTTTTGTATGTAATTCGTACTTATGAATAAAATGGTTTTAAACTATACATTGTATTTGTTTTGTTACTGATTTCATCAATATAATTATTTTGTTTAAAATAATCCGATTGTGGACGCAAATTTATTTATTTACAAGAGCCAGTACCAGGCTGTCATAACTTTATAGGAGCTTAACAATTGCGGGTAGCAAGCTAATGCCGTTTGCAGGTAGTTACAATAATAGTGTTGACACGCATCAATGTGCCAGGCTGACGAAGTAGTCACCTGAATAATGTCAGTTCAACAAGAGCCAGTACCAGGCTGTCATAACTTAATAGGAGCTTAACAATTGCGGGTAGCAAGCTAATGCCGTTTGCGGGTAGTTACAATAATAGTGTTGACACGCATCAATGTGCCAGGCTGACGAAGTAGTCACCTGAATAATGTCAGTTCAACAAGAGCCAGTACCAGGCTGTCATAACTACATAGGAGCTAACTTTTAGGGGTGGCAAGTAAATGCCGTTTGCGGGTAGTTATAAAATACCAGCTTGTGCCCGCGACTTCATCCGCGTAAATTTCTGTTATTGCGGACACAGACGAAGTTGCGGAAAAAATTACCCATGTCCTGTCATTTCAATTCGAAGCGACAGGTGGCGCCATCTATGATCATACGAACGTTATTGTTATTTCCCTCGGAAACAGTACTTTTTCTCGGGATTAAAAGTACCCTATGCTCGTCCCTGTACACCTAGCAACGTATATCCAAAATTTTAGGATGATCGGTTCAGTGGCTTAGGCGTAAAATGGTAACAAACAAACAAACAAACTTACTTTCGCATTTATAATATTAGTTAGACATAGGTTACTATCCGTCAGAAAAAAGGAGGTAGTTCTCAAGTCTACGCGTGTATTTACACTCATTCAACGTTTCGGGAAAAAACGCGGTTATTTTAAACAAAAATAAACTTTCCACTAACTATATTAATAATTACAATAATCAATTCAAATCCAACACAATATTTTTCTTCTTTTTCTTCTCTTGTTGTTTAATATCATCCTTTATCTTCCATTCATTGTAGTGTTCCTCCACTTTCTTTATATCTTGTTCAGTTACAGTGATCGGAAGCTTCAGTTCAATCTGTTCACTTCGTATTAACTTCAAAGCATCTAATTTTTGCTGTAAGTACGGTCCTTGTTGGCTTTCAAGCAGATTTCTGTAGTCGGATAGCTTTTTGTTGCGAATATCATCACAGTGCATCTCTGTGAGTTTGCGGAGGGATTCCATGCGGGACAGCTTGTGGAATGTTCTGAAAATTGTTTTTATTAGTTTATTTGTTGCAATGAGGTGGTGAGAAAAGGTATTGCCGAGTTGTTTTTTGTCTTTGGTCTTTAAAAAAAATGGTGTTCATCAAGGAGCAATCTCAGCTCAATGTCAGAAAATTTGGCAAATTGAAACAGGGATTAGAATGCAATAATTGTTGTTGAAGTTATTGGAATTGCACAAAAATAAAACTAGAGGTAGTTTTAGGGTGGAATGTTTGGAATTATTATTTGTTTTCTACTGGACTATCGTTTTGCCATTGCCTCTTACATAAATTAAAAAGATGGGATATCAAAAACAAAATCATTCAAATTGTTGTCATAATGTGATTAGAGAAGAACAGGTTTTCAATTTTACCCATTGCAAACTAAGGTCCATTATTGCATGTTGAAGAATACTGTTCACTTACTCTGGATGTCCTTTATATTCAATGTTGAGTTTCTCTAGTAGCCATTCAAACTTCTTGTAGTCATATTGTCTTAAAAACTTCATTAGCTTCTTCCTTTTGTCTATACGTTCCTGAACGAGTTGCTGAAAATAAATATATCATTAGTTTTATTTTAGACTAGCTTTTGCTTGAGGCTACATCCATGTGATTTTAACCAAAAAAAAAATACAGAATTGTACCTGTAGTTCTGAAGAATGGAATTGTCAAATAAACAAACTTTTTTGTTTTATAATTATGTAGAAATTTACAATTTACACATTTTATTGTTATCATTGGTGGATTTTGGATTGACAGTCTGAATGAGAAAATGTAATACACTTAAAATACTCTTTACCTTCATTTTCTTATTTCTAGGAAACTTGTCCATGGTGTCTTGAAGATACCGTATTTGTCCTGTGAGGAGTGCAACTGTAAACAAAGAATAATAAGAATAACTTTTTGACTTTCTTAATAATTTGATTCCCAGGTTGGACAGTGTTATTGGATTATTCCATCAAAAATTTCTGAGTAGCAGCCTCTTAGTCTGGATTTGGGTATGTCTGGTTGATGGCAATAGACCACCCCCATTACATGGGACTTAGAACATAACTGGCAAAATGTGGGTAGAACTAATAGGTACACCGCTGCCTAACACCCTTAAAACATAGTGATCTATACTTTAACTCTATTTAAAACCTGTTGTATCTATATTTTACAAATAAAACTATAACTTTCAGGCTTCTAGGTGATGTTTCTTTACACCAAAACAGATGCCTTATCTCACAAAGGCAGATGCGTTTTTATTGTGTGTGTATGATGCCTAATCACAATGTTACTATTTGTGCAAGTTCTAAAAAGCTCAGTATTTTACAAGGTAATGTGATCACACAGTTATATTGTGTACATGCACCCACAATTCTACACACACTTTTATTTTAAGGCCAACCAGCCTTCATAAGAAAGCATATCTATAAATAATAATTTTAAAAATTATTATACTTTTAGTTTCAGCAGTGCTGTAGTCATACTGATGTCTCCGCACTCTATCTATCAACTCCTGCTTGACTAGCCGGTTGTACTCCTTGCGGCCAAGGTGGCCCACTGAGAATATCCTCTTTACTGATTCTGAGGCACTGAAAGTTGAAAAATAAAAAATAAAGTAATAAGAACCTAACAGATAAAGAATATAATAAAACATTTAGCTGTGAACTTTACACTATACAAATTAATTGTAAGGCTGTTTTATGGGCAGAGCAATGATGTAATCCAGGTATGCAGATGTCTTAACAGGATACCGGGGCCCCGGAACGTAAAGAGCTACAGAAGAAACAGGGTGGTTTTCCAGTCAGTAAAAGTCTGACAGTCCTTTCCGCTCCTCAGGGCAGAAGGACTCATCTGATGATTTGATCATTTTACCACCTCAAAAAAAAATGGTATGCACTAAACAATCCTCAATTAAAGGCTTTTATGGAAGATACCCATAGAGCAGACGGCCTTTGGAGTCGTACGTAATGCTCTCGAGTGGCGACCACGTACCAGAAGGCGCAGTGGGAAGGCCTCTCACGAGGTAGACTAACGACCTCGTAAAAGACGCGGAAAACCGCTTGTCTAGCAGTGGAAGTAGTTCAACTGATATGATGCGAAAGCTAGGTACCACAAATTTTGCCAATAAATTGATAGCAGTTAAATAGGTAATAACAATTTTTTTTATTCCAACATTCGTGCTAAAAAAAAATTTAACTTACTCTTTAATTTCTTCAGATAAAGCATATTCTTTTCCAATAGCGGTCTCAGGAATGGGCGGCAGGCCCTCCAAGTCCCCAGATTTCTCTGGTTTGTATGCAGGCATGTACTCTGGCCTCACCCATTTTACATTGACTGTGTGTTTGATACCACGAGATTGAACTATTGTAGAAGCTAGTCGCCGCAACATTGCGACTGTAATAATAAAGTATTTTGCTGATAAATTAAAACTTTAACTTTATTTTTACAGCAACTAACCTCAAATTTAATTGACATTGACAATTTAAATTTGACAGTTTGTTTTTTTTTTATTGCGTTCAAGATCATCAATTTTAATATTTTTTGCATGATTCTTTGTGATACATAACATAAAACATAACATCACGCCTGTAATCCCCGAAGGGTTAGGCAGAGGTGTACCCAATAATACACCCACATTTCGCCAGTTATGTTTTTTTTTGGTCGCAAGCGCGACTGCTGTGCATGAGGTCTTGGGTTCGATTCCCAGGTCGGGCAAAGTGTTATTGGGTTTTTCCATCAGGAATTTCTCAGTAGCAGCCTCGGAGTCTGAATTTGTGCCCGGCTGATGGCAATAGGCTCGCCCCCTGTTACATGGGACTAAAAACATAACTTTGTGATACATTTGTTTTTTTTTTCCTTTATAATGCATGGCAAATGTTTAACGTTTTAACACGGTGCTACAAAAAGAATACAAGTAATCCTAATCCTAACTAATAATAAAAATGCGAAAGTAAGTTTGTCTGTTTGTTTGTTACCATTTTACGCCTAAGCCACTGAACCGATCATCCTGAAATTTTGCGTATACGTTGCCAGGTGTACAGGAACGAACATAGGGTACCTTTAATCCCGAGAAAAAGTACTGTTTCCGAGGGAAATCTCAATAACATTCTTAAGAAGATAGATGGCGCCACATGTCCTTTAAATTATGATCGAATTTTAAATTTAATTTGCGAGCGAAGCCGCGGGCGAAAGCTAGTAATTCATAAAGCTCAAGCCACACGACGAAATAAGCTAACTTTTTATAGCTACGTTTCTCACTTTGGTTCACATCGCTACCAAGTTTACTTATTTGAATATGTGCTATTTCCCACGATGATTCCGGCTGAACTTGTATGGTCTCACAAATTCTAGCCCAAGGTAGCAGCTACTGCTTGACTGTATTTTTATTAATGACAATATACTCACCACGCTTTCCCCGAATCCTGCAAGTTACAATCAAACTAACAAAAACGCGGGAAAGCTAATTGAGATCATAAAACAGTCGAGAATTTACTGCAGATAGCAAGAGGTAAAAGGTATCAAAATAAAACACAGCATTTCGTGAACATTCATTTATTGCTTTGTGAGTATGAAACCTCAAACTTACAAAAAAAAAATAAGCAATATTTTGTACTAATGTACCACTCCACATGACTGTACAAACTACGATAATATACGAATACATTCTCTTTATATACACTTTTAGGACAAAAAAAAACATTATTACAATAAAACAATCCTGTTTCAATCACTGATTAATAAAATAACAAATATTTTTTGTAACATTGCAACATTTTTGTAACTATGGCAGTGATTTGTATCACTAAGGAGGTTTTAATTGAATTTAATTTCCAAGATATATTTGAATAAATATTTTGTTTTAACTTTACACTTTTAAAATCGGCCCTGCAAGCCTACCCTGTTTACAGCCAATATTTTGAAATATTTTAGACAGCCAGGAAGTTCACAAAATTACATTTTGTTTGTTAAAAAGAACTAGAATAATGTGGAATGTAGCATAAAGTATATGTAGCGACATCTATTACACTATAAGTAAACTACAACTGACAATTACTACGTCGCGCAATCAAAGTTCACAGTGTAGAGATATGAGAAATAGGGTGTAAAGATTCTCGGCTTCCATTGAAAAGAGAGGATCCTCCGACCAGACGGGTGTTGTCGGGATTTTGTACATAATATGATAATGTCGCGGCAAACTTTGATTGCGCGATGTACAAATTGTCAGATGTAGTTCGAATGCTGCGCGACAGATGTCGCTACACATACTTTAACAGAATGTAGATTTAAATAAACTATTAAATTATGAACAATTTAAATGAATGTCACTAGTTTAATTTTAGGTTCAAATTCTGCTAAAACTAATTTTTAATCATCACTACAACAAACATTTTTGCTAGTCGCCTCAAACTATGAAAGCGCAATAAGTGACTTTTGCTAGCTTCATTGACAAAGGTTTAAATTGACATGATGTTATTTACTTAGATTATTACATAAATAAATACTCTGTATTTGGCACCATTGTTTGTTACATTACGTAGCGAAATAGAATGCATACAAGGTCTAGTTTT
Source organism: Hoplodrina ambigua (assembly GCA_949774945.1). Lineage (NCBI taxonomy): Eukaryota > Metazoa > Arthropoda > Insecta > Lepidoptera > Noctuidae > Hoplodrina > Hoplodrina ambigua. The sequence continues at coordinate 1,640,964 of OX458984.1, forward strand.
GCACGCTCGTCAAATTCAAGGAGGGAAATATTCTTATACGGGCGAAAAGCTATGTGCATTAAGCGACAATTTGATCGTGTTATATTTTCAACCTTATAAGGTGTGTATACAAACACCTAATAAAGCCTATTTTGCCTTTTACCAGTCGATATACTAGTGCTAGTGATTCTCAACACGAATCAATAATAAAATAAATTGGATATTTTCAAGTAAGCATTTTCGATATAAAATTAGCCATCTTGCCGCTAAGTTTAGGTAGACGATGAATGCGCACGCACACAGTGATGTAGTCTCGCGACACTGCCTACAATATACGTAATGGGGCGATTCCGTTCTTTGAAAGAGGTGTATTCTAAAATACTGTCAAATAAAAACAAGTATTTAAACAGGTATTCTATACAATACCCAATATTATGTCAAGAGCTTGCTATTCCGAAGATGGGATGATATATAGGTATGTGATATAGTTTTAATTGTATAATATTCACATACGTTAATCGACTACTGCTTCTGAACAAGTATACAAAAATTCATGAGAGTAAGTTGGACTTAGTGCAACCGCCCGGCACCCTCAATTATGCGCCCTTTATTTTTGCGGGCCCTGCCGTAATGTCCTAATTGTATTTGATTATTTATGTATTTTAATACAAGATCCTGTAATTTGACGAGAGCGCAAAACAGCACTTTAAATTTTGCCTATTTTAATTCATCGTTATCCATCCATAATGAAAAGATTTTATGAAACTTGTGCGTCTATGAATGAGCTGTATTTCTTGGCTGTTGGTCGCTTATCGTATAGGGGGCAAAATGGTAATGGACTAATGGTTTTAGTAAAAAAATATGTCTAGACTCTAGAACAATGTGCAAAAAAACTTGAAACGCTAATGTAAACACTAGAACCACAGCGTGAATTAATAAAACCTATGAAATTAATCATTTAATTTCTAAAAAACTTAGCAGAATTTGAGACCTACATTTACCTAATCCACAAAACTACAGATAGTATAGACAATAGATAGAACTGCACGCTGCTATTTTTAATTCATAAAATTACTCACAATTTTCATTTGAAAGTTTGAAATGCTAATTATTGAGAAAATGACACGAAAAGAAAAAATGAATGATGATATGAAAAAAATGTCTTTAATGTCTTTTGTATGAGGAGAAAGGAGTATGTAAAGATCGTAGCAGGTCGCGTTCTGTGGTTTCTGCCTACCCCCATGGGGAAAAGGCGTGAGTTTATATATCATGTCTTTAAACAATGCTCATTTTTGATGGTTATAAAGAAAGAGTAGTTAAGACTCTTAACTACTTTTTCAGTAGTTCCCAAAGTTGTCTGGACCGGGACTCATCTAACAAAATGTACCAAATTAAGGACTCATATCTTCGTTTTTATAAAGAAAAAGGGACATTACTATATAAATGAAGGACTGTTTAGAGCAGCCTTTCCCAAACTCGGCGATAACGCCCCCTTGTGGGCGCTGCAGGTCTAAAGGGGGGCACTAAGAGACCCAGAAACAAACTTGGGGCGTTATGTAGACGCTTGGTTTAGAACCACCCAATATTTGCTTACGACCCGATACTTTGGGAGCCTCATAGGTATATCTGTTTTTACACATAACATCATAACAAAACATCACGCCTGCAATCCCCGAAGGGTTAAGCAGTGGTGTACCCTAGTACACCCACATTTCGCCAATTATGTTTAAGTCCCATGTAATAGTGGGCGAGCCTATTGCCATCAACCAGGCACAAATGCAGACTCCGAGGCTGCTACTGAGCTATTAATTTCCATTAAAAAATTATGTATACCCACATAAATAAGAAAGAGGAAGCACGAAAAGAAGATCAGAGTTTTAAGAACAGGGGCCTACCGCCATATCTTAAAGCAATCTTATTCGCACAGTTTGAATATCAACGCTCGGCTCAGCGCCGAGAGTCGAAAATCGAACAACAAAAATCACAAAGTAACATTAAAATAAAATTCTTTTAAGAGACAACGGCCCCCAGAATCAGTTAAAAAAAAGCATCTCCAATAACTAACATTTCACAAACCCAAACATCAACTATAACCATTTAAAATTCAAAACATTTATATCAAACTGTAATTTTAAAACTGTCTACATATAAGGAATGCGACACAATCATGACAACTTACACAATGAATTCATTCCTATTATAATTAAAAAATCCTTAATTTTAATACTGGACATCATTTATCTACTTATCATTAATCATTTTTTTATTAACACGAGATACAAAAATGTCTTTCTTCCGTTAATAGGTACTTAAAATTAATTGGGGCCAAGTTAACTTGACATAGTGATGAAAAAGGAGGTTTTGTTATAAATTAATGACTTTTCATTCAATTATACAGGCAGTAAGTGTAAACACCGTTGTCACTAAAACCATAGGTACTTGATTTATTATAAAAAATGTTTATCTGAATTTAAATATACATAAACAATTTTTTATTACAAAAATTAAAAAAAAAAACTGTCCGACACCGTCCGTAAATTCATGGATACTATGCGCCCGAGTTACGTAATCACCGCAAAGGGCGTTGACCTGCTGCACTGGCCGTCCGTCATAACTACCTACATAAGTTTTAACTAATTACATCATTGTAATGTAGGGTGAAATAATTTTGAGGAAAAAACGAGATTTTACTCTAAAAAAAAAGAGATTCTTTTTCATTGAATTTATATTCTATTAGTGAAACCAAACCACTGGTTTCAAGGATAACGGTGTTTACACTAACACTCTGTACATTATTTGCCTTGACATTTTATTACGGTGTAACATATTTATTTATTTATTATTAATTGACTGTTGATATACTATCACACGGGAATAGTACAGCCAACAAAACAGATAGGTATCCAGGGTCGTAGGATATAGTTGAAGTTTTTTTAGAAACCGATGGATATTTTCAAATCAAACAATGGATAATTTAGTTTAAAAATTTGACAATAGCATAACATAACATCACGCCTGTAATCTCCGAAGGGTTAGGCAGAGGTGTACCCATTAGTACACCCACATTTCGCCAGTTATGTTTTAGTACCATGTAATAAGGGGCGAGCTTATTGCCATCAACCGGGCACAAATCCAGACTCCGAGGCTGTTATTGAGAAATTCCTGATGGAAAAACCCAATAACACTTTGCCTGACCTGGGAATCACACCCAAGACCTCATGCACAGCAGTCGCGCTTGCGACCACTAGACCAACGAGACAGAAATTTGAAAATAAACAGTGCACTAATTAAGTTACATTTCATTCCCGTTTTCATTTCTAAGAAAACTTCAACTATATCTGACGACCCTGCATACCTATCTGTTTTATTGAGTGTACATTTTTCCGGGATAAAAAGCCTATGTGCTATTCCAGACTTTACTATATCTGTGCCAAATTTCATTCAGACCTGTACAACCGTTCTGGCGTAATTCACTTTCGAATCTAGAATAGTATTTAAGGCTTATATTGAAGTATTAATTTATAGCAAAATCTGTTTTTTCAAGTCACAAATAACAAAAATATCAAGCTAACCCCGCCATTGCGTAAATACAAAGCAATATACGATAAATTGTATGTGAAAAATAAATATTAAAAATATAACACAACATCTACCATGGACTAGGCGAAAACCTTATTCAAAATAATGGGAAACATCAAATCAAATTAGGAACAGCACCAAAGGTAATTTTTTGGAATCGATATAATCACATGTAATAATAAATAACATACATTTTGGTATTATTTTTTATCTTTTTTTTTTTTGTTAAACCTGTGGTAACAAAGACTTTTTTTGTTGACTGTTCTATTAAAAAAAAGTTTTTCTCATCATAGAAAATCATTAAAAAAAAATTGTCAAATCGAAATTAAATGTTAATTAAATTAATTTGAACTTGGCAATTTGGCTTAGACTTCGCCATTTTAATTGCCAAGTTTTTAAAATATTTTGTATTGCCATACAATATTGTTTACAGCTATGGAAGATGACGATTGTAAATTAATATTACAATAACTTTGTATTACTTTACAAAGAATCTAAATTGTATAATGGGTTTAAGACATTTTAATCGTAAACCCTACAATATTAAGGGCTATAATTGAGCACCTAAGCTAATCCTACTCACTCGCTTACCTAACTTCCGAACACCCAAACGTAACTTAATTTCAAGTCATCGCTAAGTCTCATACTGTCTCTGTCACTAAGACGTGTGTTGTAGCGACAGAAACACTTTCTAGAACTTCTGTTCAAGTATCGTAGGGTATAATAGCCAGCAAACAATTTGAGCGTGCATGGTGTCATTTTAGGATCGTATGTGGTGCGCGGGCGCGTTTCATATAAATCAGAGGCAGGGCCGGATTATCCATTAGACAGAGTAGGCCCCGCATCGGGTGGGGGGGTACCCCAGTCCGTGAAAAAAAACTGATAATTTTTCTTCAATTAAAATTTAATTCGAAGATTTGTATGTATCCCTTATCGGAAAAAAAAAACGATTTGGAAAATACACATAGTTATTATATATTTTATTTAGTTCTTTTAAATTAAATAAGGTGTTGAATTAAGTAATATACCGTAATCTATCTTCTTTATAAATTAAAATGAATAGCTAAATCTGTTGCTAAGCGCAAAACCCGATAACTGCTGTTTGCCAAGTTATTTTTTGCTGTCGTATTTCACAGACAAGGTTTATGTAAAAAAATACTTTTGGAAAATGAACCGATAAAGTCGGAAATTAGGTAGCACCCGTGCAAAGCTGGGGCGGATAGCTAATTGTAAAGTGGTCCGGATACGTGCATAGCCTATGGGCCCCAACATGGTGAATCCGGCCCTGGTTAAAGTACTAACCTGCACAGTAGACGTCACGATCGTTCAATATGTTTGCCAGCTATTTTAACACAGTGCGATCTTGTTATATATTTTAGCTAGTTATTACATACTAACTACTTATGTACATTATTGTTGTAAAGGCAAGAGCTATTGGTCGGGCTATAGCTGTTTATATACTTATCAATGTAAGAAACATGGGCGTAGCCAGGATATTATGGTAGGGCAAAAGTATAGCTTCCTTTTAGTACATTATTTTAAAAATCGAATGTGTATACTTCCAGAGATAACAAACTTTACATACTGGCTAGTAAAACAAAAGAAATTACCTTTTTCGTATCGTGATGGCCTATGGTTAAGGCTAGTGCCTCTCATGCATAAGATTGCGGTTCAATACCGGACAAGTACAAATGTAACTTTTTCAATTCGTATAACATAGCATCACGCCTAGTAATCCGCGAAGGATTAGGCAGAGGTGTACCCATTAGTACACCCACATTTCGCCAGTCATGTGCATGTTTTTCAATTCATATGTACTTTCTACGTTTATCTTGGACATCACTGACATCGGTGAAGGAAAACATCGTGAGGAAACCTGGACTTGTAATGAATATAAGTCTGAAATTGCCAGTCCGCCTTGAGTAAGTGTGGTGATCAATGCTCGTGCCTTCTCTGTATGAGAAGAGGCCTTTGCCCTGTGAGACGATAATAGGCTGGTATTATTATTATTTTTATGAATGGAAAGTTATGTTCTTAGAATACTTGTCCAAATAACTGCCCAACTATATAAACTTTTGTGCCCATCCAAGGTTTCCAAAATTCCTATTATAACTATTTTGCCTGACCATTTATGTATTTATTAATAACACTAAAAACCTGCCCATACATCTGCTAATAATATTAGAAATTGTTTAAACTACACTTGTATGCAAAAAAACTTGGCCACTTGGCAAAATTCAACAGCAATTTTTTCGTAGACTATTGAAAGTATGCCTTTGATATATTGCGCATGCGCTTGTCTTTATACTTCAAACTCAACGAGGAAACCGCTATCGAATTGTGGTGACTGACTCGATTTTTTTGCACGCAAGTGGATTGCTATGAGTCAAAACGTTGATACCGAACTATTACACAGAGTCAAATTGTATTGAATTTTGAGAGAAAAACATTGAAAGTACATTTTTATATTTTTGTAGCATATTATGTACAGCAAAATTATAAATCCACCGTCCTTTTGAAAATGGCGACGCTCTTTGGTAAGGCTCGAAACCTCCTTGAAGAATTAAAAAAAAAATTGTCTATGGTTTAATTACGGAGTTCTTTTTTATGCTTTGTAGATGGAAGCGTTATTAATGGATATTCCACAAAATGCCCAGCCATTTTGTGTAATACTCAAAGCTCTTTTTTTTTTTAAATTATGTACAATATAACATTATATTCTGTTACATAACAACGTTAGATAAAGATATTTTAATGCACGCCATTAGAACGGCAGGTAGATATTGGTAAGGTGTAACACGGTGCGCAACGTACAACGTGCAACGTGTAGCATGTTACTAGTATCACGTAGTGTAACATGCGCGAGGGGGTCGCTACTACCGGCGCCGGCGCACGCGCTCCCATGTCTGCCGCCGCGCTGGAACACCACAATGACAATTTATATTTAGGAGAAATTACTGCAAAAAACATACATCAATTTCATCCATTCATTCATTTATCCACACAAACTTTCGCGTTTATAATAGTAGTAGGCTAGTTTAGGATAAAACAACAACAAAACCAACATACCGATAGCTATTAACGCGTCGCCCGGCGCTCGCAGACCCTATTCACGTTTCTTCCCCTTCTTCTTACCGACGCGCTTGCTATAGTTCTGCGCAAGAGCATTCACTATCGACACCACGAAGTATACCACCATTGCTAGCACGAATTTCTCTAATAGACCGGATAGGACCGAGCCTTGGTTCTCGGTTGGTGTGGCTGAATCGTTTTTGTGCAAACGAGCCTTCTGGTTCCGTAGGAATTCTAGTAGAGGAGCTTCTAGTTTCGGCCCGATGTAGGGTATCCTTTCTACCCAGGAAAGGACTTGGCTGGAAGAAAATATGGGGAAGTTTTAGTAGGGTACACTGTAGGACTAATAAATCGAGCCAGCTTCCATTTTTTGTTTAAAAAACTTAAAAATTTTAACGGTCGTGATTTCAAATTTAGAATAATGACAACAACAAAATAAAAGCCAGTAGAATTCAAATTTGGAACAACGATGACACCGATATAATGGTCGGTAAGTCAGCTGTTATTCGTTTTTGTCAATTTCTCTTAAATTATTGTAATGATTTAGGTTTTCGCCCTATCAATGGACGCATGGCTCGATTGAAGAGACCAGCTGTTTAAATCGAAAATAAAAATATGTGGTTTTTTAATTTATACAGGGAGGTAGAGACATCGACGCGTAGCCTATACTTAACCATAGATTCAGTACTAAAGTAACTTATTAAAAAAATCTATGGTTAAACACCAAAATTGCAATAATTACATACAAGGTCAAAATATATAGAACAGCTACTTTTAACAACTTTTATATCCATGATAAAAATTGTGACTCCTTCCATGTATGAATTTTTAGGTCAAGCCGGGGCTCACTTACTAGTAGGTCAGAACAATAGAAAATCAATTGTGTCTCATTATATGGAACTTGAGTAATTAAACATCCAACTCACCCAACCAATGTCTCATTAAACGCGATGATAACAAACATCTTTTGTATGTGCATCTTGATGACAGCCTTGCCGATGACGGTGGCTCCGAAGAAGGTCCAGAAAGGCACCAGGAAGTGTCCGCACGTCAGGCCGGCGAGGTCGAACAGCGGGTTGGGTACTGACGCGCACGCTAGGATGCCTGCGAAGCCTACTTTCTGGACGAGCTTCTGAACCATATATTTCGCTCTGAAAACAAAAAAAAAATATTCAAATGTGGGTGTACAGTACGATTCAAACTTAATGGCGGCTCGGAACATCGTACGTTCCGATGCGCAGAACACAATAATAGGTAATTAGAGACTAAACTATTATTGACTTGAGAAAGAGTAAATAAGAGCTGTCAAATTTAGTCAATCTGACACATCCATACAATTATAGTTGACATCTTAAAACATATCCGGATATTAAAAAGACAGATATTAAGAATTAGATCCGGATATTAAGAAGATATTAAAAATACGGAGAAGTTCAAGGCAAAACTAATTTGACATCGCTAACTTAGTTCTTTAATGTCACCGTCCTTTCCTTTCGCTGTATGTTAGTAAGAGATGTCAGTTCACTAAATTTAGTCTAGTTTGTGAACAAGGGAATCGGCGCCATTATTCATCAAAAATACTGTAACTGTTATTTTTTAGTTTAAAAATAGACCATTTTGGTCAACATACATCATAGCTTGAAGCAATGAAAACTACTTATTAATTATGACATTACAAATGAATGTTCAAGAACGTTAAAATCAGCCATTCCCAAAGTGGGCAATAACGCCCCCTTGTGGGCACTGCAAGCCTAAAGCGGGGACGTAAGAGACCCAGAAAAAAATCGGGGCGTTATGTAGAGGCTTGGGGAGCGATTTGTAATTTCACCTATATTTCGATATACTTTTAATTCTATTCAGTAACTTGACAGTTCAAAGAAAAATAATGTTACCATACTACAACTAATGTTGGAGTAGTGAACGATTTTGCGTAAAGAATGAATGATAAAAATGGTTTAATTTAAATAAAACTTTAAATATGTATATAAGAATAATTAATAATTGTTAATAAAAATTATATCCTTATTTTATTTTCTAAAATAATAGGAAAACACAGGCACAGATAAAAGCAAAATACAATAAATATTTTAAGATGATAGAATTTAAAACATTATTTGATAAAGGACTTGTAATGAAACCCCTTCGTAATGAAGTATTTGCGTATCTCAGTTATTACATTTAAAATAAAAAGTTAGCATATAGGTTCATTATTTAAGTTCATTCAATTTCATTCATTCTTACACCACCTCACTATCTTTTTGTTGTTAAAACTTGGTAACCCTTTAATTGTCAAGTTACTGATAGAATTAAAAGTCGAAATATACTAGATGGTTTTTAAGTAGGCGAAAAAATGGGGGCGCTAGAAAATAATTTATTCTCAAAGTGGGCAGTAGACAAAATAAGTTTGGGAACCTCTGGTTTAAATAGTTATGGAACGGTAAAAAAACGATAGCAAAAAATAATAAGCACGTATAATAGTCAACAAGTTCTATATCTACTTCTAACGTATTTTTTTTTTTAAAGTTCAAAGACCGAATTGTACTTATACTACAACTTTTTGTATGAGTTATAGAATTTATCTTTTAAAACGATCGGGAGTCTTTACGACTAGCTTCTGCCTGCGACTTCGTCCGCGTTATGTAGGTAATAATTAAACCATATAATTGTAGCCTTTTTCTAAATTATTTCTCAGTTTTATAACTGCCAATTATAAGTTTATTTACCTACCACCAACGCTTAATTCTTTTTTTCATAATTACAAAAAAAAAACAAATTAAAGAATTTTAATACCTATTTTTTAATGTTTCTAATCGTTTTTTTTTTTAATTTGTGCTTTGTTAAATACAAATCTTCAAATTTAATTTTCATTTGAAGAACCCTGTTTAATTATTTTTTTTCTTGGACTGTGGGCCTCTTGCCCGATGCGGGGCCACTATGCAATTGCCTATAATCCGGCCCTGGTTAAAGTAGCTGTTATTCCTTATTTACGAAGGCAAGCTTATTGTATGGAGTTCTCGCTATTGTCACATAGTCCCAACAACAGCTCACCTGCCAGTCCTGGAGTCATCGCTCCCCGCGAGCTCGGCGACCCCCCCGCCGGAGAGCCGTGCGGCGCGCGCCATGAAGTAGGGGGGCAGCTCGCCCAGCGCGGTGCCGATGCCCCACATCATGGACTCGATGCGGACCTTCGACATTATGTTCCATATCGTCACCACGTTGTTCGGGTCGATCTCGGCTGGACATATTATGCTGGAATTTTATAAAAAAACAGGACTTTTTAGGGAACCGTACCAATTAGATCCTATCACTAAACCTCCGCTGTCTGTCCGTCCGTCTGTCACAGGGCTTTACATAAATAATCATTCAAAAAATTAAAGTAATGTTGCAATACTTAATTTTTCCAATAAATGTTATAGGGATGTCATACTCAACTTTGGTCAATGTCCTAAGAATATCACACTCAATTTTATTTTATTGAATATAATATTACAAAGTTATTCTTATTTCAATGTTAGCGTATAATAAGCTCAGTTATTTGATGATATATGTATATAAAGCAATGTAGTCAAATAGCATTTAAAAAAAAAACAATAACTGCCATTAATAGATAAGTCAATGTTAAAGCGATATAATAATTAATAATAACAATTTGTTTATTACCACGAACGTCAAGTACATTGTACTGTATAGATAAGTACAATAGATTCGACCTAGTCACCTAAACTAGGCTAGGCCTGTATTATAGGGGGTAGTGCCCGGCTATAAGCATAACACCGCGCCTGTAATCCCCGAAGGGTTAGGCAGAGGTGTACCCATTAGTACACCCACATTTCGCCAGTTATGTTTTTAGTCCCATGTAATAGTGGGCGAGCCTATTACCATCAACCGGGCACAAATCCAGACTCCGAGACTGCTACTGAGAAACTCCTGATGGAAAAACCCAATAACACTTTGCCCAAACTGGGAATCGAACCCAAAACCTCATGCACAGCAGTTGCGCTTGCGACCACTAGACCAACGAGGCAATCCGGCTATATGGTATAGGGTATATACGTATAATGCTCAATTTAAGTGAATATTGTCAAAATATAATCTACAACTTTATTGAATGTTAAGAGAGACGCAAAAGTCAACTTTACAGGGACCACATAGTACTCAATTTTAGTCAAAAAAAACTTACTCGTTAGGATACGGCGGCTCAGGGAAGTTGAGCGCCCCGCACTCGTAGGCCGCGAGCGTGACGCGCGCGATATGCGGGCCCAGGTATAGGAGGAATGTGTGCAGCCCCGTCCCCAGCCCCACCGAGCTGCACACGCCCAGCACTACCCACCAGCCCCACCACGCTAAGCTGGCTATCACTACCTGGACACAAATTACACGGCAATTACCTATAACGGAATTCTAACCAAGCGACGCCATTTCTACAAGCTCTATGTATGAATGTTTGTTCGGGTCAAATCTTGCAACTGAATTTTAAAGCAGTTCTCCTCAATCGATTGAGCTGAAATTTTGCATGCGCGTTAAGTTTGGATGACAATGCATGGTGAGTTAAGTGACGTCATTCTAAATCCAATATGGCGGACTAGTTACTTTGTGTACTTTAATGATATGGATAAAATGAAAGTCCGTTAATCATCCGTGATCTCCGACTTGCCTCTCCATGAGAGAGGGGGAGGGGTAGTAAGGTGATTCACTCCCATGCGATGTTAAAGATGATACCCTAGTGGTTCCTCCCTACCCACATGGGGTGCCCTTAGCCCTGACTGGAGGAGGCCTTAATTTTTAAGGTAGGTACCACAGGAAAGCCCGGTTAAGCAGCCGACAACCTTCTAAGTTGACTTGCGAGAGTAATAAATAATAATTTACCTGTACATAAGGCTGGTGTGGACCACTGACGTAGTATGATACAACTGTGCCTATTGTTGCTACAAATATCGTAAGCGCCAACAATTTGTACGCTAGTAACCTGAAACAAAATCAAAGTCAAATCGTTTATTTCAATTAGACCAGGGCTGTCCAAACCAAATACCATCTGCGGCCAATTGCCGCAAGGAGAGTCGCAAAAAGAAAAACTTGAAATTAAAAAAAAACTGTGGCGTATGCATCACAGATTTTTTTGCTCACAACTAATACACAGTTCGGGAATTCCCCAAATAATAGTGACAGACAACATAACATAAGACCACGCCTGTAATCCTCGAAGGGTTAGGTAGAGTTGTACCCATTAGTATACACACTTCGCCAGTTATGTTTAAGAGCCATTACGCACTGTCGACTGGTCGCCGGCGACTCGGTCGACAGCGACTGTAACTTTCATTGGTTCAAATAGGTATTAACGCACTTGGTCGCAGTGGCGACGCACAAGCGACTGCTAGTCGCTGGCGACAAGGCAACAGTGCGTAATGGCTCTCAGTATCATGTAATAGGGGGCAAGCCTATTGCCATCAACCGGGGTCAAATCCAGACTCCGAGCCTTCTACTGAAAAAATCCTGATGGAAAAACCCAATAAAACTTTGCCTGAACTCAGCATGCTTTGAAACCACTAGACAGAAAGAAATAATATTCAAAAATATTACCTCTGTACTCCTGTGGAGATCAATATGACCAGCTCTTTGAAGAAGTATTCCAGAGTGGTGAGGGGCCGCCTCCACAGCACCAGGCTGTCACTGTCCATTGTTGTGGTTTTGCCCCTGCTGAAAAAAAAACATGAAATTAAATACAATTTTGTAAAAAAAAAATCTACACCTAATATTTTTAAGCTGACATTTTTTTTGTCTGAACAAGCTTTATCTCCGGAAGTGCCGGTCGGATTTGAAAAAATATTTGTATATGATAGCCAGAATAATAAGGAGTAGTAATGTAGTAGGTATAGACAATAAAACATCGCGCTACAGACCACGGGAGTAGAGCAGTAACCAAAGACCGGGTAGTAACATAACGGGTAAAAAACTGGTCTACTATAGATTTTGCTCACTTCATCCGCGTGAATATCGGTTATCGCAGACGTAGACGAAGTCGCGGAATAAAAAATAGCCTGTCTTTTCTCGGGGTTGAAAAATTCACGGTACGAAAAACTTAGAAAGTAGGTACAGTAGCGGCTCATAAGTGGAGTAGCAATCTCACAAAGCAATAGATTGTCATTTATTAACTTAGGATCTTTCGTGTCTGTGTTATTACATAATCACTTATACACACAAATGTAGGTACGGCCAGTACCGCGTGTTTACTGCAAGTCAAACCTTAGCATGCTACTGCACTTATGGCCGCTTAATGTACATAATATGAAATTGAAAAAGACACACTAGCACTTGCTCGGTACCGAGCCTAACAACCTCTTATACAATAAGAGGCAGCCGGACAACTAACTTGAAACTAGTTTCAGAATGCAGCCTTCGAGACTCTTAGATTTCTAATACACGACGCACAGTACTAACTTGCCTAGTTACCAATAGCATTAGTGATTATAATATAGTAGTGAAAGTTCTATGCAGTTTTTGAGATTAGAGGTGGATAGTTGTGACTAGCTACTGGCCACTGCTGGCCCATCTTCATGCTTTCTCTAAGAATTAGCGTGTACAGCGGCGCATGACATTTGATTGACTAGCGACGGCTTTGCTAGCCTCTATGTAAAGATGGTTTCACAACGGCGAGGCGAGAAATGGATTGGAAGAGCGAGAATAAAAAATTGTATCTGTATGCATGGGTGTTTGTTACTCAATCACGCTACAATGGCTGTACGGATCTGGATAAAATTTGGCAAAGAGACGGATTTTAGTTTGGAATAGGACATAAGCTATTTTTTTTCAGTGGGATAATTTATCAACTTTGACGCGGACGAAGTCGAGGGCAGTAGCTTGTCTATCACCAGCGCAAAACGACTTATGCATACGAGGTGGAAGGGATGTCATAACGAAGACTTTTATCTTTTCAAAATGATACGTCACTAAAATACGAGATTTAAAAATCACAATCATTTTGACCAAAATATCTAATTTAAAATTGGATTACTATTTTATAAAGCACGCTGTCGCTTTTCTTTTAATTAAGGTGGTTAAAATAATTAAATGAGCCCTTCCGCCTTGGGTGGGGCGGAAGGGACTGTCAGATTTTTACTGACTAAAAAACCATCCTGTTTCCTAACTGTAGCCCTTTGCGTTCAGGGGCCACGGTATCCTGTTAAGACGTCCCGCGACCCCGGGCTGTCGGGTACCCTTAGAGTCGCTATACTCATAAACGGGTCGACGCGTTCAGTTTGGCATTATCAATACAAGGTTATATTGAGAATGCCGAACCGAATAAGTCAACCCGAGTAAGTGTATAGCGACCTTTAAGCTTTGTTTCGCATAGCCAAAGAACAATAACTATTCCTACACAGCCTTGAACTAGTAGTATCGTATTTTTATAACGTAAGAACAATATATTTATTTATTTCGGATAACAAAGACCCATAACATATATACCCCGTATATGATGGGTACCACTGTTTATAGGTTCAGAGTTCAGTGCCAAGAATCTTTCCATTATAATCAACAACTTGTATTCAAGCGAACAGGGACGTAGCCACCGCCGTATTTTACGGGCCCCTTAGCTACTGGGGCCCCGAACCCGAGTAAGCAAAAATATTATCTGCTAAGAGGAAACGGCATACTTTATCAAAGGCTTTGAGAAAGGCGAACCGAATACGCTAACCTGTTTAAATTTATAGCGACCCACAGACGTGTCACGTGACCTTTAATGAAGAAAGTGAAGAGCCTTACTCCCATAAATAAACGACCCATTTTCAATTCGTAGAACAAAACAAACTATATCAACAAAAAGCAATCTTGTAATGCCTTTTTTAATGTCCTTTCTTATTGTTCTAGAAACTTCTAATTTATTAGAGTACGTTAACGAAGGGTATTTATTGATGCAACTAATTTCGAATAGTGGTATGTCTAAAAATAGTATCACACCCTCGGTTGTGAGGTCATGCTTGGTCGAAGAACCGTTATATCAAAATAATAGCATAGTATTAGACAAAAACCAGACAATTGATATAAGTATTAGGAGCTGTCAAAAGTATATTCTCTATAGATTTTATATGACAGTAAGTAATTTCTGACGTCACTTATTTGCCAGCTCAATTAAATAACTATTTATTGATATCAAAGCTTTACTGTTCATTGTAATCAGGTTATCAAAGCTATAATAAACTGTTTTTTTAGAGTAGTTGTGTCCTGGAATATATTTTTGATGGTGTCTGACTAATACTATTACCAATATGTGACGTCACAAATTGCTATTGCCATACAAAATCTATGGGGGCATAACGTTTAACAACTCGTAAAAAGTATGTCAATTAATTGGTGGCGGGGTGATTATCGAGCGGAAAAGTGTCAATCACTTGACAGTACAGAAGGACACTTCTCGTAATTAAAAATGTTCATCAATGTCACAATCTTGTGTAAAATACACCTAAAAATCCGCTTCAAAATCGGTCCATTCGTTTAGAAGCTACGACGCTACAGACACGTCAAACTTATAATAACACCCCTCTTTTTGCATCGGGGGTTAAAAATAGAGATATTTTTGACAGATTGAGACTGCGATTAGAATCCGAACGTTTCAAAAGGTTACTAGTTTCAAATGCTTTACCTTATCTCCTTAGGATGTGGGTGGTGTAGTCCGTTGCGCGGGCGCTGCTCGGTGTCCGCCTGCACCGCGGCCGCCAGTTTGTAGTACCCGAGACGGGCTAGCTGAACGACAATTGAACAATACATTAATCATTGCAGTTGATTGAACACTATGATGAAAACAGTAATTATTGGGGCATCGAATTGCGAACGCGCAACACTTCATCTGGGCAGTTCAATACTGGTTCATTGGATTATTTGTTGAAGCTGAAGTTTGTTTGGTTGTTTTTCCGGAGCAGAATTTGAATTTTTAAAAATTGATTTAGAAGTTGCGATTTGCCTTCAATAGTACTATATGTATAAAGATAAAGTAAAAAAAAAAACTTGAAAGCAATAGGCTCGCCCCCTATTACTTGACACTTAAACGCAACTGGCGAAATGTAGCTGTACTAATAAAACACCTCTGCCTAACCCTTCGGGGATTACAGGCGTGATGTTATAATGATGTTATGTGAAAAACTTGAAAAAAAAAACACATTATTGAAATATTCCTTGTTTCGAGGTCACACTTGAGTTTTGCTTATACAAGTGTTAATCTGCCATTTTGGATTGTTATAAAAAAAACTGTTATAAATTAATTTTACTACCAAGACAAAATCATTAGGTACGCTGCGGAAGAACAACCATGAAAACTAAGTCACCGCAATGAATCTAATTGAACTGACAAAATGCATTTGAGAAGACGAGTTGTGTAATATTAGGCAGAAAATATGGCGTGGTTTTGAAAAAAAAAAAACATACATATTTAAAAATGGAAAAACAGAAACGGTAACACGCGGTGAGAAGTGTAGTTTCGAAATTCAAAAAGCTGTGATTTGGCGGGTGTCTCTAAAGCTGGGTACTCATTAGCGAGCTGTAACTGTAACCGTTGCATGTACTGTAACCAAAAAACATAGTGTGTACGTGGTTCGCAAACCTGCTGCGAGCGGTACGCGTGCGGCTTGCAGCGACCCGACGTTTACAACGTACTCATTCGCGTACACACTAGAACCTCGTTACTGTATCACATAAGTTACGGTTACAGCTCGCTAATGAGTACCCGGCTTTAGGATCTTAGATCTTGGGTTTAGGGAATTCGGTAAAGTCTTCAAAGTAATTTTACGAGGTCAATACCAGTAATTTAAAAAGTTCAATATCTAGTCACAAATCTGTGCAACTACAAGTGGGATTGGAAAAAATATTTTGTATAATAATAGCTTGATTCATGAGCAATAATATAATATCACGCTATGACCTACAGGAGCGGAGTTGTAACTAAAGACGACGCGGGCAAATCACGCGCACGCTAGAAGTTAGTGTTTAAATATAATTAATGGTTAATCTTGGCACAATGAAGCCAGATTGAGTTCTTATCCACATTGTACTCGTTATCTTCGTCATGCCATGACATAATGAGCAACGGAAACCGGTTTATTACATACCCGTGGTTGCTATGCGCGTGAGCATATAATCTGCATTGTATTAAATCGGAGTTAAACAAGGTGACACTGTTTCTGGGGGTCTTTGAAACAGAGTTTATCGATCGGTCGATAAGTTGATGCATCGCGTTTTTTCTAAATAGGTATTTTGATTAAATGACAGATATTCATCTTGAGAGTTTTTATGTATCTTTTTTCATGAAATTATCATGACAATGCGATATGCGTTTTTTATATTAAGTACCAATTTTTCTTGTTTCGGGCTGCTGGAAAAAAATATTTTGTATTGTGCTTCACTTTCACGTGAGTAAAAAGCTTTTCTTTTTTTTTCTTCTTCTTCTTTCTATATAATCATGTCACAAAGCAGATCTGATGATGGAGCCGGAAAGTGACCATATAAACATAATCAAATCTTACAAGTTAAAAATGAGCCAGTTCCCGAACGTCTTAAAGATTTACAATGTTTCATCATTATTATGAATCATTGAAAGACGCAAATTAATCTGTCAAGTCATCATGAGTATTTGAAGGCAGATTATAGCTCTATGATAATTTTTAGGAAGCCAGATCAAAATGTAGCGAGAGTTTACACGATGTAGGTAGGAACATTCGCAATCTCCATAAAATCAAACGGGCACATATCCAGACTCAGAGGCTGCTACTGAGAAATTCCTGACGGAAGATCCCGATAAAACTTTGCACGACTTGGGAATTGAAGACCTCATGCCCAAAAGCCGCGCTTTGGGACCAGTAGACCAACGAGACAGTTCTATGACGCCGACATGACCAATCGACAACGTGGAAAAGTCGACACCCGCAATAGAATTTCTAGTGTAACTGCGCCTAAAATAATTGGGTATTTGACACCAATCAATTGATATACTTTTTATGAGCTGTCAAAACGCGATTCTCTTATAGATTTGGCATGGCAAAATGCAACTGTCTCGTTGGTCTAGTGGTCGCAAGCGCGACTGTTGTGCATGAGGTCTTGGGTTTGATTCCCAGGTCGGGCAAAGTGTTATCGGGTTTTTCCATCAAGAATTTCTCAGTAGCAGCCTCGGAGTCTGGATTTGTGCCCGGTTGATGGTAATAGGCTCGCCCCCTATTACATGGGACTAAAATCATAACTGGCGAAATGTGGGTGTACTAATGGGTACACCTCTGCCTAACCCTTCGGGGATTACAGGCGCGATGTTATGTTATGTAAAATGCAATTGTGACGTCACTTACTAGCTAACTCAATTGAATAACTAATTATTGATTTCTGAGCAACTAAAAAACGAATTTTACTGTTCATCAAACATGTATTGGCTTTCAAGGGCTAAATTTACGTGTTTTTTTAAGAAGTTGTGTCTTGGAATTATTGGTTTTTGATATCAAATACCCAACTGTATTGTGTTGTTGTGTCCATGCTTAGGTATTGGATTACATTTCTTTCACATTAGAAGGAAATGTCACACTCGCGTATCTATCCTGGCATTTATTATTTCCGAGTTTTTGGACCATCATTGATTTCTATCTAATATCCATTAGCAAAGACTGTCTATTTACTGTCTTATTTATGGTTGTTTTCGTGAGACTTTGGTGTTAGACGATCTATGTTCTGTACTTTTTTAATAAAACTATACCAATCTCAGCGACTAATGTTCCGATTTCAAAAAATCTTTTTGAGTTATACTGGCTGGATTTTTAATTCGTTGTAAATCGAAATCAAGGGATGAAAGTTCATATGAAAATGAATAACTACCAACTGCCTCGTTGGTCTAGTGATCGCAAGCGCGACTGCTGTGCATGAGGTCTTGGGTTCGATTCCCAGGTCGGGCAAAGTGTTATTGGGTTTTTCCATCAGGAATTTCTCAGTAGCAGTCTCGGAGTCTGGATTTGTATCCGGTTGATGGCAATAGGCATGCTCCCTATTACATGGGACTAAAAACATAACTGGCGAAATGTGGGTGTACTACTTAATGGGTACACCTCTGCCTAACCCTTCGGATTACAGGCGTGATGTTATGTTGTTATGTATTCGTACTATGTTCCGTAATAAAATGTGTTCATATTTATGAGTACTTTCACCTCTTCAAAGATTGACAACGAATTAAAAGTTCCTTGTTCCTCATCCTCGTTTATCGAGGAAAGTTATAGGTTAGACATGAAGCTAGAACCACCAGGAGCAGTAATCAAAGATAGGTAGGTAACTTAACGCGGGTGAAAAAAAAAACGCGGACGAAGTCGCAAACAGAAGCCAGTCTATTTATAAATAAATTCATGACTGTCCCCACAAAGGGAACTGTCCCTCGTCGAGGCGGCCATGTATGAAATTGAAGTTGTCAGTTAAACGTTATTCTTGCGTTAACGAGACAGTTTTAATTTTAACTAGGTCGATGATGATGAGGTGGATCTCCGAGAAGGGGCATAAGGTACTTTTAAATCCGCGTCTTCGTCTGCATCCGCGTTAACTAGGGTAATAATGTGTACTACTTTATTTTTCTCCATCATACTTTATACTTTAGAATAAAAAAAAGCATCGAAAATACTTTATTTTTACTTAAACATACTAGGTAAATAGAATGGCATACTTGTTATGAGATTTCAGAACTAATATCGCTTGAAAGGATCTAGATGGAAAGCAAGTGCGAAACATTTAAATAAATAAATTTTCTGATACTTTATTTTGTTTGCAAATACTTTTTTTTAATATTCGTCAGAGATGAATATTCGTTATTTTTCTTTAGAAAAGTTAGTGATAACCGATATACACGCGGACGAAGTCGCGGGCAAAAGTTAGTTCGATATACTTTGAGTACTATGTAGTCTGCCTCGTTGGTCTAGTGGTCGCAAGCGCGACTGCTGTGCACGAGGTTTTGGGTTCGATTCCCAGGTCGGGCAAAGTGTTATTGGGTTTTTCCATCAGGAATTTCTCAGTAGCAGCCTTAGTCTGGATTTGTGCCCGTTTGATGGCAATAGGCTCGCCCCCTATTACATGGGACTAAAAACATAACTGGCGAAATGGGGGTGTGCTAATGGGTACACCTCTGCCTAACCCTTCGGGGATTACAGGCGTGTTGTTATGTTATGTATGTTGTTGTACTATGTAGTGTTCATGGGTTACGTCAACCACATTACAATAACGTAAAGTTTGATTGAATGTCGGCGGGGAATTCGTAAACAATGGCATTTTAGATTTTAAGATGTAGGTTAACGATATAAGAGGAATAATTGACTTATTTGTTTGTTTGCTACACATTAACCAGGGGCGTAGTTACCGCCGGCCGGGCCCCTCAACTACAGGGGCCCCGTGTTAGCAAAAATTCGTAAAAAAAAAGGAAAATCTTTCTCTTCCCGAGGAAGTTTTGTTGCTTTTGTGAAAATCTTTACTCTTCATTTGGGCCTTACCGCAGCTTGGTATGGGCCCCCAGTAAATTTTGAAACACTGACATCAACTGTCATCATTCCCTTCTACCTAACTGCGGGGAAACTCAAATGGAGGGTAAAGATTTTTTACAAAAGAAATAATTTGTTTATTTTTTTCCGGAAAGTTTTTTTTTTTCATCAGATTACAAGTGTTAGAGTGAGCTAAAGGGTCATGGTATGATACGATATAGATGACAGATTATTTTATTGTAAAATAAGGATTGATGAAGGTCTTCTAGTGCAGAAAGCATGCAAAGCTGAATGATGCAAAATAAAACAGAAATCATAAAAAAAAAAACAAATAACAATATAACATAAAAAAAAATTACACTCACACGATAAGAAAATCGAACGACAGCTCGTAATTAATTCGTAGGTACCAAATTAATGTCTTGATACTTTCATGATTCTAAAAGTCAAAACCATTCACGAAATAATTTATTAGCTAGACCTAGGTAGTATATTATTCTGAAATATTAGTACCAAAATGTCACCTTTGTATTAACTATGCCCTAATTAATTATTCGAATAGATCTGAAGGCCAACTTCTACTAATTTAAAACGTTTAAAATCGAGTAGCAATCTCATCTTAATCAAAATCAATAACTCAATATTTTCGATTTTTTTTATATTGAGACAGAAAGATCAAGAGGCTAAATACGAGTACTAATTATAACTAAAACGTTTAACATCTAGTCGCAATCTCATCTCAGTAGGAAGACTGAGATTAGAATGTGAACGTTTCAAGTTACTAGAATTACCCCCCTTTTTACGATCAATCTCTTAGTACAACTACACCAATAGCCTTATAGTTGCTACTAATGTGTCTACGCCCTAACTACCTACTCCAATTATACGAATGCAATAAGGAGAGGAATTCCAATTTGCAATGCTACATCACAGTGTCCAATCACACGGAACAACGGTATATGTAGCCAATAGTAGCCATATACAGAGTCATTGAAAGTTTACCCGAAACCTGAAAAGGGGTCATTGTACTCATCATTATGAACAACTTTTACTATGGGTCCAACGTTGAAATCATGAAAAAAAAATCAGCTGTTCCATACATTACGATCGTGTTGTGCAGCATTTTTGTACAATGACCCCTTTTCAGGTTTCGGGTAAATTTTCAATGAACATGTATAGCCTACCTTCAAGTATTTCGAGTTTATCGGGATTTTGTTAAAGTATTGTTTTTTTACCACGACGCCAGACACAACCAATTCTTTGAAGCATCAGTTTTCGGAATAGTTCTACGCTCGCCTATGAACTGTGAATGTTACTAATATTATAAACTAGCGACCCGCCCCAGCTTCGCACGAGTGCAATGCTAATACTAAACATACTAAATATAATATAGCCTATGTCACCCCGGGATAGTGTAGATTTCCAACAGTGAAAGCATTTTTTAAATTGGTTCAGTAGTTTCGGAGCCTATTCAATGCAAACAAACAAACAATCAAATCTTTCCTCTTTATAATATTATATTATTATTAGTAAATATAAATTGACACACTGTATACAATATTGTTCAATCTTAACCCTTACAATTTAATCCAGTTCTTGTATTCCCGTAGGATAATTTAGGACTTTAATTTCATTCTGAAGTCTACGCAGACCAAGTGGCGGGCAAATCTAGTATTGTAATAAACTCGAGTTGATTAATTAGCTCTATCGCTGTTTGTTTATGAGACAAAACACTGATTTTGGCACAGATTAGCTTGTTGTTAGGTATGTCCGATGCCAAATTATCAGAGAAGATAATTGGAAATTCTCGTAACTTAATTTGAGTTTTGATTAAAATTTTTGCTCACATTTTTTTTTAATTTCAAGGTTATAAAAGCTGCCTGATGGTGGTAGCGCATGACCGGTCATTGGTCTATCTTTAGGGGAGGCCTATGTCCAGCAGTCGACGTCGTTCTGCTGATATAATGACAATGAGAAGCTGCTAACATAAAAAGGGTTCATGACGATATATTTCGAGCAATATTCTTACGAGTTCAAAGTTTATAATTAAATATAGCTTTCTTTAACCAAAAGTATTTTCTGAATCGGATCAGTCGTTTCTGAGATCAGCGTAAACAAACAACAACAAAAAATTCAAACAATCTTTTCAGCTTAAAAATATTAGAATCTGAAAAAAAAACTAACAGATATACTAAAAGGGAATAAAAATTACCATTTCTTTACTTACAAACAATTTTCAACCTTATTTTAGTTCGTGTTTTAGTTTGTTATTAACTAATCAATGAAAGCTGATCAATATAAATACAATAATGCCCAAAATGCCTTAGCAGTGGGCAAAAACGTATCATCATTGTTCTAAGAACATTACCAACTGTTTTCTTTGACCATGAATGGCTCATTAGGCAGTAATGATAAAGCAAACAGTGGATGATTAGCTTCTGCCTGATTACCATTTTCCCTGAACACCTTGAACTGTCGCACGATTATTCGCAAACATACTACATACTAATAAAAAGTTTGTGAGGACGGATGGATTGAAGTTTGTTTGTCACTTTTTCACGCTTAAACAGCTAAATGGAATTCGCTGAAATTTTACATGAAAGTAGATATTGATCTAGCTCACCACGTACATACGGAATACCGTTTACCGTTGGTGCTAACCGTCCCGATTCACCCCTGGATTCCAATAGGAATGCAGGGATGAATCGGGACGAAACTTTAAAAGGGATTTTAATGTAGAAATAATTTAGATTATTCCTCTCTTCTTGGGGTATCCAAACCACCCCCATGTATGTTATGTTGTATATTTTTTGCGGTTTAGGAGCTAGACGACATTTTAATATTTAAAGAAGAATATCACAAAACATTTTGAGCTAAAAAAATGTCTTATGGACATGGACAACACTGGCTACGGTTCAGAAGTGTTAATTGGACACTTTCACCAACCATATACAGCTTGGTAGGTACTTAGACCGTTTTTGTATAAGCACAAATAATTTGAGAAGATTTTTTCATGTATACCAATATTATAAAGCTGAAGAATTTGCTTGTTTGTTCGAACGCGCTCATCTTCGGAACTACTAGTCCCATTCTGTTTTTTTTTTCTTGAAATGTATAACTTAAAAACTCCATAACCGATGCTAAAAAATATTTCACCTATGGAAAACTATTATTGTGAACGAGTAATACAGGGTGTATTTGACACGCGGACAAAATCGCTGACAAAAGTATTAGCATTACAAAACAACAAAAAAAAAATGGTTCAGTTACAAGTCAGTTGCTTGTGGTTATACCTACATAATAGTTTCGGTACTTATAAACACATCAGATTTTATAAAAATACACGGTATTTCCCTCTTTTCAAAACGTTGAGAATAAATAGGAAATTGGGAATTTCTTTGTGTACGTTAGTCAGACGGGGAAAAGATACAAAATAATGTTGTTCCTTGAAATAAGCACGTCACACGCTTGTCATTCTGCGTAAATTGAACTCTCAAATAAATAACACAGCAGACAAGCTTCTTCTCGCGACTTTGTCTGTGTGAAAGTCACGGGACGTCCTTGATTCGGCCCTGTCCCAACGTCTTCTAAAGTTACTACTATTATAATATGAGAATGTTAAGATGAATGGATCTTTGTGACTCAATCAAGCTATAACGGCTGAACGGAAATGGATGTGGCACAGAGATAGATGGAAAAATGTACGGTTCTCGAGGGAAAACACTTACTTTGCGTCAGACGAAATCGCGAGCAAAAGCTAGTTGTATTTATGTTTTCCTAAAATATCATAGCATACAAAATTTATAGTTTATTTATTTATCTTGACTGACATCTCCTACCTATAAACTACCTGTCAAAATTCAGCTAAATAGTTCCAGTAGTTTTCGAGATTATTTCTAAACAAACTCTCTCTCTCAAATCTTTTCACCGTCTGTTCTTGGTATCAAAGTCTGTAGCAAACCAGCAATCACTATCACTAGGTCAACGAAGCAGCTCTGTAGGTACTTCGGTACAGATAAGTGATATTATGATAAGCTACACACAGAGTATTACAAATATTTTATCTACATTCTAAGTACGCATACAAATATTTTATCTACATTCTAAGTACGCATAAACATAACCTAATTAATATTTATCATTGACTTTGTATTTACGGACATGACTTAACTACCCTCCCGGTTTGAGATACAAAATTTCGAATTTCCTTCGAATGGTGTAAGCTTTGATGTTTCACACGAATGTAAACCTTATTACGATGTATTACTGAACGTGGAAGAGGTAGAAGAATATGTAAGGATCGTAGCAGGTGGCGTTCTATGGTTTCTGTTTACCCCCATGGGAAAAAGACGTAAGCTTATGTGTGTACTGATATTCAAAATGGCGGTCAAGGCACGTTCTGACAGATATTTTCTTCATTTATTTAGAAATTAAGTGCATGTCCATAGATATATCCCATGATATTTATTGATAATAATATTTCGGGTAGAAAATAGTGAGTATTTGCTCTCGATTTTTTTCTGACTGTCTTTCTGAGACTCATACTGGTGACTAATATATCAAAAACTTTACCAGTCGTATAAAAACTACAAAAGACACTAGAACAAAATTCATTTTTTAATTATGTGAATGCCGTGATTAATCTTAAACAATAATCAAGATATGAGCTATGTTTACAACATCAGCTGCGTGTGCGCAATCGATACAAAGCATCAAATCAAGTTGACTCGGTCTACTTCTTGGTAATCGAATTAGTGACGTAGGTAAACACATTTGTTGAATGCGCTTACGCATACAATATACGTGGCGCTACTTTGCTTTACACCATGAGTACTGAACGCTATTTTTTTAAATTCTGTTTGGAGCTTAGGTTCAGACTTTAATTGATACTAGTAGATGGTATGGCTTTTCTTGATATTTGTCAGAGAAAATTCATCATTCGCATTAATTGTCGTGCAATCATTATACTATTATATTAGCTAATAAATTAATAATAATAACTAAGATCTTTCGAGTTTCTTTTAATTAACATACATAACATACATACATAACATCACGCCTGTAATCCCCGAAGGGTTAGGCAGAGGTGTACCCATTAGTACTCCCACATTTCGCCAGTTATGTTTTTTTTAGTCCCATGTAATAGGGGGCGAGCCTATTGCCATCAACCGGGCACAAATCCAGACTCCGAGGCTGCTACTGAGAAATTCCTGATGGAAAAACCCAATAACACTTTGCCCGACCTGGGAATCGAACCCAAGACCTCATGCACAGCAGTCGCGCTTGCGACCACTAGACCAACGAGGCAGTCAAAAGAGGTTTTAATTAAATATGAATAAAAAATAAATTCATGGAGTAATTTTAATGTCTGTTAGCTTACACACAAATAATTATATATTTTTAAGAAAGGCGACACAAAAATAATTAATATAATGTAAAGGTAGTCGCAGTATAAAAAGATTGGAAACCTTTTTTAGAACCTTTTCAATTTTCCCAGTTGTCTATGGATTATATCATCATGAACTAAGGTCACAGTAACATTCGACCTTGTGCCGCGACAATAGAGACAATTTTCCTGTTAGATTCAAATAAATCGTTTGATCACTGGTCTTTATCACAATTTAAGATAACAATGTTTTAATTTTATATTTATTTTTGTCTGTCCGTCTGGTATCGATAATCCCACGCAAAATGTGCGTAGGTAGAAGAAATGAGTAGTATTTAAAAATTAAACGTGGTTTGCGAGTGTTATAGACTTTACGAAGCCTTGTGAACCCTTAAAAGGCAACCTGCATAGTCGTATGCGGAATGGAATGCTGGCTGGATGAGTCAAAATTCTTTTTTTAAATTGTCACAAAAAAATTGTGGAGGTCAGCCAGTCTTTTTGATTTACTTAAAGAAACTTAGGCAGATTAAAACAGTATGGATTGAAATTGGCGCCTCTTTTTAAAATTCGAACTTCAATTGGTTCCCACTTCGCATGAAAAAGTTTTATTGACTTCGAATTGACTACGATATAAATAAAATTTATTTAATTTAAATGTAGAACGATAACGGACATAGATAATATTATTATAACTTTCATCGAGTTCTTAACTGAGTTTACGAGCATTGTGTTGGCGGGTATACACGGAAACAGTGCGCCCTTCGAGTCAATCATAATGATAAAGCGTTTTTCATCATTCGCTTTTATCTAACAGTAGAACAGATAACATATGTAACAATATTTAAACATTAAATCTTAACACAAATACTCACCGATTTAATTGTCTTTGTAATTCAAAATTAGAACAACGCACACAGGAGCATAACTACCATAAACTTTTTTTTTATCACAAACGTCCTATAATAAAATATAAAAAATCGTCAGTTATTTTAATATGTATTGTATAACTGTGCAGTTAACTGGTTTATTACGGCGTTGTGAGTGAAATGTCTGACATCACGCCACCGCCAAAACGAATTTCACTTTCAACGAACACTCTCTCTTTCATTTCACTATCGTTTGTAACAGTTTCATTAAATCACGGTAGAAAAGAACAGTAAAAAAGTAAAAAGTAATTTAAATTTAGAACGCGCAAATAACACTTAAATACCATGTACTATTTACTAGTTTAAAAATAAATAAATAAATCAAAAAGAAAATATACACTGTATAATATTTTTCCCACCAAGAGATTTTAAATTACGAACGGAATAACTTTTTTATTATCGCCGGAAGACGGTGCGATCGTTGTGCCAGCACCAAGGAGACTGATTGAAACAATGGATTTTAATCTCTGTTATAAATAATTTAATGTTTTATTTATATGCAAAGCAATAATAAATTTTAGTGCTGATTAAAAAATTAAAACTATGAATTAAAATAATATTATAAGGGGGTTTACAGGGTAAGCATGAAAAGCTGTACCTACTTTTTATTCTATAAAATTTAAATTCAGTTTAAAAAGTAATTATTATTAACAGTCTGGCCGCTACGTTTCCAATGACTGTCTTTATGCTCTCATGGCTGTCCTCCAAGAAATAACAGCCAACGAATATTCTACTTTAACCCAACGACATAAGTAGCACGTTCAATTAAAAATCAGAAAATTGACTTTTAGTTCTAACAAAGAACGAAGACTTTACATTAAAATATAGTACGCAATATGTATCATTGATATTGAACCCTATACCCTTGAAATTAGAGTTAAAATTAAGTGCGTTAATTAGTTTCCGGAAATAAACGAGCGGTGGCGTGATCATCGCGTGCGTTTGCGCAGGTCCACTGACCCGTATTCGTTGTATCGTTGTTTTGTTATTGATTGCATTGTATTCATTAGGCAATGAGAGTGCAGTTTTCTTGTGTCGCGGAATTTGGATAAATCTTAGGCTAACTTTGTAATAAATTATCTTAGCGTGGTTAGAAGCTGTTCCTTTTCTTTCAACGTCTTTGAAGATGACTGTCAACGGTAACTTACATAGATCTGACAGTTAAGTTAATAATGTAACGCAAACAGCGAGATAATCAAGACAGTCTGCTTAATTTAATGAGAGTGAAAACATCTTTAGTCGCTGTGAGCGATTTTTGGAGGGGCCAATTGAAACGCGTCACCGACATGCTAATGTGACGTTAAGTTTTTACTTCTGTTGGCAGTTCCATGACTGCCATTTTTTTTCTGTTTTTTTAATGTTTCGCTGGTTATTAGCAAGATGAGCAATTGTGTAGTAAGAAATCTCACTAAGTCAAAATACCTAGAGGTATTTTATTAAAGATACTCAGAGCAGATAATAAAACTTTTACCAAGAGTATATACTATAGAGTATATAGGTACGTGTTTTCGCAGAAACGAAAAAAAAAAACAACAAATGATTGTACTGTGCTGTAAAAGCAGCAACCTCTGCAAAAGTGTAAAAAATCTAATAATTTGCTTACTGTATTGACCGATTTCTTAATATCAAACTAACTAACTACATATTTATTTAATTTGCAATGTCAGATAAATACAGTCGGACAAACTATTTGCTAGAGAAGCAACTTTCAATTACTTCAAACAATATTGTGAGTGTGCTGACTAGCCAATTCATGTTCGTCACAGTTATAAAGCTAAATAAAAATATATACGCAGACAAAAATTTTATTACCTGTATAGTAGAAACATGAATATTCTATTTTCGCCTATAAGTTTATCTTGGACATCACTGAAGAAAAACATCTTGAGGAAACCTGGACTTATTAGATACATAAACTTTCCTCTTGAATCAATCTATTGATAAAAACGCATTAAAAATCGTTGCGTTGATTCAAAGATCTAAGCGTACAGACGGCGGGAAGCTGTCGGGAGGAAGTCAAAAATCGCTAAACCGCTTTGAGCAAGCGTGGTGCTGGTGATCAATGCACGTGCCTTCTTTGGACAAGGAGAGTCTTTTGCCCTACAGCGGGACCATAATAAGATGGTATTATTATTTATTAATTATAAAGGTATTGAAGTAATGACAGCTTGTTTTACTGATTGTGTTTTATTTTTGCTGACTTAGTAACACCGTTGTGCCGACTTCATTTTTGTTTAATTTTGTTTCAGCGAATGTTAAAGAAAAACCACGCAGATTAGTATCAGTTATTTTAAATTATTTTTATAATCTCGCTATAAAGTTTAAATATAACTTAAAGCAAAATTACTTAATTAACATACATAACACACTGTATAGTTCTAGAGAGTTTTAATTGTTTTATGCTTAGATACTTAAGTATTTTGGCCAAAGTACATTACCAAAGTAAAGTCCAAGTATGACCATTTATGTAATAGCTTTTGCCGGTTTTTTTTTTAAAGTAGCCTAATATCCTTCCTTGAGGTTCAAACTTCAAAATTACCTCGTACTTAAATACATGTAAATCGGTTTAGTGATTTAGTCGTGAAAGCGTAACAGACGAACAGACAGAGTTACTTTCGCATTTATAATATAAGATAGTATCGATAGTACAGACTACAACTGAATAAATAAAATACGTTCTAGTATACGTTTCATCAATTTGCTTTATGTATTGTTTCCGTCTTCAATTTAACCGCCAATTGAATAACCAAAGCTTAGGCTTCGTTCAGACGAGTTACACGCGCGTTGCTATGCGAGATTACGTTGTTTTGTTATGTTATGGCGGCGTAATAAGATACGGTAATAGCATTACCTACATGAGAATGAAACATTAAATCTATACTAATATTAACCACTGAACCGATTTTGATGAACCTTGGTACGAAGTTTGAACCCCAGGAAACGACATAGGCTAATATTTTTCTACGACTTTATCTACGTCTGCGAATACTGACATTTACGCGGACGCTACGACACACAGGAGCGAAACAAAGACATAACATAACGTAGATGAAATCGCGGGCAGAAGTTAGTTCATGCTAATATAGTTTACGATAATATTATGACGTTCCAGTGATTCCAGGCGAATAAATTATAAACTGTATAAAATATCGAGCTTTGAAACTGGAGCAGCTGATGTAAGCAGAATAAAAAAGTTTGAATTAAGAACCGTTTATTTTTTTTTATGTCTGTTAAAAAGCGCGCGAATCTTAAGTTTACTAAAAAGTTTGGTTCCCGTGAAGGTTAAATCTAATAGTTACTCCATTTTAATATGACATAACGTTAGAACGCTATGGTTATTTTTTATGTTAGCGTATAATAAACTCCGTTATTTTACGGTAAGTATAAAGCAACGTTAACTATTAGCCCTATATAAAAAAATACCACCTAAACGCAGTCTTTTAATAATTATCGTTATTTGGCCGTTATATTTCTAATGCTATAAAAAATGGAGGCCATTTTTTTTTCAGGGCTAAAAGCTAAGATTTGTTCCAAAAGAAAAAAAAGCAAGAATTCCTACGCAGTCGTTTTAATTAAATTCTTGGATTATTAATGAAAGATTCAATGTTAATGAGTTTTAATAACTATTTGTAGCTAATAGCTGTAGTCTTATTAGATTTAAAAGTCTTTTAACATCAATTTCTTAGTAATTAGTTTTGTCTATAAATAGTTCAAAGTGGTAGGTAATGGAAATGTATTATCTTGGCAGCGGAGACGGATATCTGTTACCAATCTCTCGCAAGTTTACGCGGGAGAATTTACGTACTATAACATCAAACAATTTATTTTGGTGTTGGTAATCGATCGCTATAAATTCTAAGTGGTATTTGAATTGAGAATATACGATACTTATCATCTATGGGTAAACACGCCATTATTTATCCATTCTGTTTAGTTTCTTTTTTTTTTAATGACAACGTGGAACTATTAGTTAATCTGTGACAGAGTCAAGCCATAAAATACTTCAGTGACGTTTACTTTTTTTTAATCGGACTTCGGTTTTGTTTCCCGCGCTTTTTTTATTTTCGGCCAGACCGTCAAGGCTCTTGTTTATTCTCGTTTTACAAAATGAGCAAAAACCTACTTTAAATGCAAACAGAAACCTCATTTTGTTGTATAAATTCTTGCGTAAGATCAGTAAATGGCAGACTCGACTAGTGTTTATCTTGAGTACCTACAGAACTAAAATTGACATCTATAGCTACGTATAGTAGGTAAGAAGATTAATTATTTTAATTATCAGAAATATTAACATAAATAACATTGTTGATTGTTTTACGTGCCAAGAGTTCAGGAGTCTAGCCAAACTGACAGCTGTTCAGTTGTTGTTCATTGTGCTGATAATAAAATATAGTAATTAATAGATTAAGGTAGATGACCACCAATCAATTGACGTACTTTTTATGACCTGTCAAAACGCGATTCTCCCATAGATTTTGTTTGACAAAAGACAATCGTGACGTCACTTTTGTGCCGATTCAATTGACTATTTTATCAAAATTTTACCTTGATACGAGCTTTAGTAGCTTTTAGCTTTTTTTTGTAGATTTAGTAGCTTTTGTTAAATCTTCTTCTTTATCGTCTTACGCCCCCACACACCCTAGTGTCAGAATAGTGTCGTAGTGTAGTGTAACTGTATAGGTACCTATGTACAGCCAACAAAAGAAATGGGTATGCAGGGCCGTCAGATGTACTTTAAGTTTTCTTAGAAACCGATGACTGTTTTCAAATGTAATTTTAATAAACAAAGGAAAAAGTATACTATTGAACTGAACTAGTAGGTATTTAATAGTTACATAATCGTATCTGACAAAATCCGGGGGAGATTCCCGAGCGAATAACCGCCAAGGACTAAGTATTTATATGGCAAAATTTTCCTGTTCAGTATTATTCGTTCTTTTTACATACGCTAGACAGAATAGTACACGATTACCGGAACTACGGATTATTAGATGTGGCGCCCGCGCCGACCGGATGGCACAGTTCTCGTGTTATAATGTCATCGCCCTTAGCGACAATGACAGAAAATAGGTCGTGTTTAAATTGTCTTTCTCTTATTTATGACACATTGTTTTTATTATTATTATGGAATGCAATAAACTCTTTGGTGTTGGAACATTTTGTTCTGAACACACAAACATACAAACTTAATTATCGATAAATAATAATTTTAAGATAAAAAACGAATGAATGTGCCTACCTACAAAAATAAGTCACAAGAAAAATTATAAAAATCTAGCAATTAAAAAAAGTGCAACAAAAATTAAATAAGTAACAAAAAAAACTGCAAAACAACATAAATGATGCAACAATTAAAAATTGTTACTAATTTATTATCATACTTATATTTACAACTATCATAAATAATTAGTGCAATAACAAAGAGATATAGGAAATAAAATTTTAGAGCAAAACATTGATCACATCACTATTAATCTACTAAAATTAAAAAAATTTAAGCATCACATTACAACCGGCAAAAAAAAAAACAAAATGAAGCACAGACACAAACGCAAACAGCTTTATACCAGCTCATTTTTGTTGCCCGTAGCCCGCTGCCCCCGTTTTCTGCATTCGGCCCGAAGCTGTTCCTTATTCATAGCTGCTAATGCCTCAGGACTAAGGTTCTGACGGGTCCTTCCATTGTCAGACACAGAGTTCTGACGGGGTATGACCACTGAATTGGCGTTATTACGAGCACGCCGCGTACCCGCCATATTTGTTTATATTTTTTAGTACTCCTGTTTAATTTTATAGTGTGTTGTGTCTTCTACACATTAATGTTATCCCTTGTCTTCTTGCCTTGCAGAATTGTGGAGAAATTGTTGATGTAATAAATACATGTGGTATTGTAAATAATTATATAAAATATTTAAAATAAATCACTCATAATATTATTACTATATTATAACACTGTTTAAAAAATGGAAGTTCATAATAAATATTTAAAAGACTACTATTAGTTGCCTACTAACGTAAAGTAAATATCGAAAAACACAATGAAATATGGGGGTTTAAAGAGAATTAAATGAAAAAAATATATATTGAAGAAAGAAAATGTTATAACAGATACATGAAAGTAAATACATAGTGCTGACTTTGAACTTTGACATGAACGGTCCCAATAAATATTTCGAATTACAATAATGAATATGTATAATGAAAAAAAAAAGATAAAATATTCCATACTGTTACATATGACTATCAATAAAATTGATACTGACAAGTGTTTATAAATATTATAATAAAACAAAAAGTATAAGTAAATATGATTTGATGGTGAAAACGCACTGAGTAGTTAATTAAAATCAAATTAATGATAAGATTGCACGTAAATATTTGCATGAAACGGCGAAAATTACCCTCGTCACAATATTATTGATTATTTATGTTCACCCGAGCGTAACATAATCGTATGTTGAGAAACATTGATTCCATACATGGAGGGCATTTTCTAGCATAATTTTAAAAATAAAAAAGCCATTATCAGCCCCTAATAAATTAAGCGTAATTTTAAAATATCGGAATAATGTTTAGGGACAGTCAGCGAAAAATAAAGGTAACACTAACCTAACATAACATTAAAAAAATAGAATTCAAAGTATACTCACATTCGCAGTAAATCAAGAACAGTTTCGTTAACAATTCTCAGTCCTTAATTCATTCAATTTATATTTATTTTACTAAAAACCGTATTTTTCTCACACAATACCCTTCCGTGAAAAGCAAATTGTTGAAGTTTGGATAATTGTTGCCAATACTAAAGAAAAACTCCCAGCTCCCACATTTGATTTGTGTATTGTGTGGTGATTGTGACCCACTAAAAAACCTCTAGCTTTGAACAATCATATATATTATTATTATAAACGAGTGATACTTTTTTAAATTGTATAAAATGATGAACTTGTTGTTGTGTAAAGCACATATACGCATCTGTTGCGTTACTTGCTTTCATTGTTCATTTTGTGAAATATACATTTCCCGCATCATTTACCGAGTTTGAGATAAAAATATTTCGTATGGTAATACTAAACTTAAGCACTGACGTGTGTTTTCATAGACAATATTTAGTGCAAATCCAGTGAACATTACGCATTTATTCGATTAATATATTTCTAGAAAATGATAGAAGTGACTAAACGTAAGTTCATAAATATCGTATTATTGAATGGGTAGGTAGACAGAGATGTTTAGTGTTCTGAAAGGAAAATCTTCTTGAAAATTCCAAGAACACTGCCTCCATTAATCAATTCACGTTAAAAAGCAAGTACTTGTAATAAAACTAATAATCGCTTTTGAAATCCATTTCTACTTACTGTATTATTTTGACAAATAATTCATTGCTTCGCAAAATGTGTTTACAAGCAAATAAAATATCTAGGAAATACGTGTTTATGCCTAGAACACATATAAATGAACTAAATCAAAGATTGGAACACAGGTACAACCCTATTGGACTCTGAAATAAGTGACACTGACGTCAGACGTTTGACAGTGACAGTAAATGTTTGCATACATAGAGTAAATAAATAAAAACACAACGTTCACGAGACAACTCCATTTATTTATATTTTGTGATTTGCGAACCAAACAATTGTTTATTACGATTTAATTTTTACACTGAAATGGAAGATGAATGGTGATGATATTAACGATTATATTCCCTCTTTATTGAACCCAAGGGTTGTAAGGAAAGGTGATGGTGATTTTTCTCTTACTCAGGTAGGAAATTCAACCTTTATCAACGTTGTTTCTTAAATAATAAGTCAGTTCTGGCTGAAAAAAAGAGTCTTTATCATAATTTTATTGGGATAAGAGTCAAGATTGTAAATTTCTTTCATTTTCGGCGAGATTTTGAGTTACGATAAGACCTTGACTTACGAATCATTATGATTACGACACTTGTGAAAAGGCCCCTAATGAGGTGGACCGACGACCTGGTGAAGGTCGCAGGCGGGAAGCGCAGTACCTGTCATTGTGGTTATCTTTAGGGTAGGCCTATGTCGAGCAGAAGACGTCGGTCGGCTGAGATGATGATGATAAAGGTCAAATTTTGTCAAGTCTCATAACTATTATTTAACAGCAAACTAAACTACCATGGGTAAATTTAACATGACTTCTTTCCATGTCTTGGTTCCTTAGCAGTAACAAGTACCTTATTTTTCTGTGTGGTGCTATGAGATGGCCAATAAAAGTCTTACTGTCCTACAACTATAAGGCCCCCAGGAATGCATTTAATTAAGAGCTTTTACGCCATACTGCATAATATATAAACTTTCAAGCTGTTATTTTTTGAAATGTATGAACTAGTTTTAATGAACACATAAGCTAGATACATAGAACTTTAAAATTTGTTGAGAACTTAAAAAAAAAAATATGTTACAGCTAAAGTTAAAAGATTTTAAATTTTCCTTAACCCGATGACTGCGGGCGAACATTCGCTACGCCAAACGCCAGTGCGGCTAGCTACCAATGTTCGTGTGTTCGTGTGTGTGCGCCGCACTTGCGTTTTGTAGTCGAAATACAACGTGTGTGTTTTCCCGCAGTCAATGAGTTAAAAACAGAGACTTTTAATACGACATTTTGAAAATGTTCTCAACTAAATTTGTAGACGTACCTATGTATATATCCTGCTGATCTGTAGAAAAATACGGACTCAATAGTTTGTATGGATTGCCATATACTGTCAACACTTAACTTTGATCTTAAAAGACAGACAAACATGTGATTTTTTAAAATAATATTTATCGTCATAACAAGGCTGTAACCAAGCTGACCTTTATCCCAACATCTTGAAATGAAGCAATTACCAAAGATAACAAAGCACCTGCTTTGTTATCTCTTCACCACCTTTGGTTGACTGTTAGAGAATGCCTGAGGCATTAAGTCCGCCTTTGTAGTTTTGTTGCCTAAAGTTTAAATAAATAAATACCTAGAATTATATCACAAACAAGTTCAAAGATTCTCTTTATTCTTAACAGAACTCTTTTGTGAGCCGATCCTCCTTGTCATTGAGAAGAAGCAATGGATTAAAGCGAAAGCCAAAACATCGGGTAAGTGTATCTTTAAAATTTACTTATACTTAAACTCACGCCCTTTTTTCATGAGGGTAGGCAGAAACCACAGAACGCCATCTGCTACGATCCTTACATACTCCTTTCACCTCATCCATATTCATATAGGTATACAAATACCATTTTTCAATCATCAGATAATCTTTAAATTGATAAATAAATATGGCGGTTTTACAGCTTTTGTATAGAACATGTGTCAATCTGTCATATTAATAGTTTACATAGCTATATGCTATAGTTTCACACACATTATATTACGTCTTTTATTTCCACTCTTTGCCCTTACTTGGTAAATGGACAATCACCCTCAAATTATACTTATCCCATTGGCTTAAAATTATACGCAACCAAATTACAGAGATAGTTTAAGACTTAAAAGTTACTTACAATTGAATAGGGTTTGAGAATTTGGCCATATACAATCCAAAAGGATTTTCATAAATCGAACCAGTCATTCCTAAAATTAGAGTGTTCAAACAAACAAACTCCTTAGCTTTATAATATATTAGTAAAGGTGAAAAATCCTTTTTTTTTTTGTTTTTTAGGTGGTAAAAATCATCGAATGACTCCTTCCGCCCTGGGTGGGGCGGAAGGGACTGTCAGAGTTTTACTGACTAAAAAACCACCCTGTTCCTTCTGTTGCCCTTTACGTTCCGGGGCCGCGGTAACCTGTTAAGACGTCCTGCAAATGGTTAAAAAATTGGTCCCAACTTGTAAAAAACAAACTAACTTTTCTATTTGTTAAGTCAAGTTTTTTATTAAATAAATAAATTTTAAAATAAGATTTATTTAAAGATGAAAATGGCCATCTCTTACCTATTGTTCATATTATAAACCGAAAAATAAATAAATTAAACCCTGAACAAGCTTACCAAACTATGCCTATTGTTATACTCACTGCTTGTTGTATTATTAGGTACTAGATGAGAACTTTGCACAACCTAGATTTATATTTTCTAAACCAGTCGCTATTGAGGCTAACAAAACAAAAAAGAAATTATTTAAATCGGTCGAGCGAGCCATTTTCGAGATTCAATTGTTTACTCATTTACCCAAATCAGAGTTTATCGCAACACGCAAAATTTACATCGACACAGCAGAAAAGTTAATCAAAATTTAAAATCGTTTATATAGTGTAAACTTTATTTCAGATTCACCCAATAAACAAGGAAAATTCACAAAATATACAAAACTTAATTTCTCAATGCACTTTTGCCAAAAAATCACCAAAAATAAAACCAGCTGTCGACAAAGATAGTCTAGGCTTCTCAGCTATTGAAGATCTTCAAAGCGAAGGTAACCTGTTTGATTGTCTCAGTGTGGTTGATGCTGTACCACCAAAAACTAAACTTTCTAAT
Source organism: Hoplodrina ambigua (assembly GCA_949774945.1). Classification (NCBI taxonomy): domain Eukaryota; kingdom Metazoa; phylum Arthropoda; class Insecta; order Lepidoptera; family Noctuidae; genus Hoplodrina; species Hoplodrina ambigua. The sequence goes on from OX458984.1 coordinate 1,677,849, forward strand.
AGGCCCACACCTTTGGTATCCGTGTCTTCGCACACAGAATTAGACCATAATGTGGACTCGAGAAGTGAAACCACAATTATACATAACGGTACCGACAGAGCGACAATCTCAGTGTCCTTCGGCATCGACAAATGCCAAAGCGTAGATATTAATTCCAAAAAAAGTGCCATTAAGAGGGTATTATTCTCACAAAGCCACGGCAAAACGTTGGTCGACTGCGAAATCTACGAAGGCTCTAAAGCAAGCACAGAAGAGAGCGATCTCGACGAAAACATGAACGAACTTCTTTCTCCCAGCTCACTAAAGAGGTCCGCCGTCACTGTCAACTTGGAAATTAAAAAGAAAAAACCGTCATCCCCAGAGACAGCAGAAGACAAAGTTCTAATTTTAAACACAAGTGCCATCGAGAAGATATCCCATGTCATCGTTCAACCACCAAATTATAAATTAGTGAAAGGGAAAATTTTGGACAAGAGTAAATTCAAAAGCGATAGTAAGAGAAACTCAGTGGTAGGTTTAAAAGTTAGTAATGGAATTGTGCGCGATAGCCTGAGGCAGAAATCTATTGACAGTTTTTTCCCTAAACGTACGAATGTTTTAAACCTCAAAGTTTCCGAAGGAAGGAGTTTGGCTGACCCTGTGTCTGACGTGAAGGCTCGAGTGAATGGAGATGGTGACGAGGGAGTCATGAGTAGGAATTCGGGTGTTGCTGACGTTAATAGAAGCGATAGAACTCGTAGGATTTCTCAGAAAGGGTCTCTTCGGGTTGATAATGAATCTTCAACGAGATCGCCTAAGGTTCATAGTCCGAGGAAGGAAGCGAGTCCAGGTCCGGAGGGTAAGACTTCGTGCTCGTCGCCCCGTGGCAAGTCGGACAGTCCAAGCTGCCACACGCCCAGGAAGACGGTGGAGTCTATACACTTCGGGTTGGCGCCTAAGTCTGTGTCCACGAAGAGGTCTATCTCTGCCAGAAATGTGCCCCATCATAAGATCGTCGCAGGTATGTCTTATATTTTGTCACTAACTTTTTCTCGCGACTTTTTCCGTTTGTATTTTCATACGGATCTCGATTTTTTTTTATAATCAGGCGCGTATCCAACCCTCAAAAAAGTATGTGGTCACGATTACTTGAAATAGACTAAGTGCGAGTTAGACTCAGCCACGCATATCACATTATCACATCTAGACTCTAAACTACTGAACGAATTTTAATGAAAATTTTACAGCTTGAAAGCACGTCCGATTTGACTAAAATCTGGTATACATTTTGCATGCTGCATACTGAATATTTGTATTTAGGTGTTAACTTAAAATAACAAATTCAAAGCAAAACTTTTTTTCGCGTTTTTGTTGGATTGCGCTTGACTCGCAGGAACTAATTGAAAAGAGTGTCCGTGGAGTTTCTTGCTCGTTCTTCTCCATAGAGTTAGTTAGTTCTCCATAGAGACCTACGTTTTGGAAAGAGCGACTAGCTTTAACCTTCTGACTAACTGACGGACTCCTTGACAATTCAAAAGTGCCTGTAATTGATCTAATTGAAATAAATGTTTTGTGGTTGACTCCTGCAGGCACTCACTTCGCAGTCGACGCGTTCTCGTACGGGGAGATTCCGAATGTGAAACATTACTTCCTCACACATTTCCATTCGGACCACTATTCGGGATTGAAGAAGGGCTTCAATAAATTGTTATTTTGTTCGAAAATTACAGGTAAGCTATTTTTTTACAAGCTTTTATTTAACTTGCACTGTTCGTATGTATGTAAGTAAGTTGTCCTTTCATTTGCAAACCATTTTTCGACCATTTGTTGGTATACGATTGAGATGAAATTTTGCATACACCTTTAGTTCTGATGACAATATAATGTTCAATACTCAATATTGTAATAATTTTAATTTAAAGCTTGTTTTTTTAAAATATTTATTTTAAAATTAGGTATAGATTTTAGCCACAGCATCGTGTAGCCAGGTCAGCTAGTTAAGTTAATAAGTCTAGGTTTCCCCCAACATCTTTCTGACTCGACCATTTCGTATTGACACATAATGTTATGTTGCAGCGGACCTGTGTATATCGCGGTTAGGTGTTACTCCTAAGTGCATCCATATAATTAAGATAGACGAGACCATTCGAATAGACGGTGTGGAGGTCACTGCGGTGGAAGCTAACCAGTAAGTGTCACTTAATTTATTGGTGTGCAGTAGAAATCCTCTTTAACTTCTGCCATCGTGGGGGTAGCGGAGGGGAATGCTGGACTTTTAGGCGCTTTGCACACCGAGCAACTTAAGTTGAGGCAACTATCAACTCTTAAAAAGGTTCCTGTTAAAGTTGATAGTTGCTATAACGTTTACGGTTGCCGCAACTTTATGGCAATCTGTGAGCAACTTTCATAGCCGAGTTGTTCATTCTACGCAGCGATCAGTGTTAACGGTATAATATAACAGTTGCTAGTTGCGGCAATTAGGAACTAACTTAGTCATCGATTGCAGCAACTGAAAACTGTTAACGATTGCCGCAGTCAAATTGAAATATAAAATATGTGAACAGCTAGTTGCCAGCTAGTTGCCAGTTGCTGCAAAAGTTGCTCTGTGTGCAAAGCGCCTTACCGGCTAAAACAACAGCGGTGTTCCACCTCTGCCTATGGCCGGGGGTGCAAGAAATACCTGTAGCTTACCGGTCCGAGCAGGCAGACCAGTTGTAATTGATTATCAGACTAATGGAATATTACATAAGGTGCAGTTTTGCTTGCATCCTCGTCTTTCAGAAGGTTATCTTATAGACATCAATAATCAAACAAATTACTTTTAAAATTAATTCTATTGATGTGTCTATTGATGTGTGTGGAGTCTGGATTTGTGCCCGGTTGATGGCAATAGGCTCGCCCCCTATTACATGGGACTAAAAAAAAAAAAACATAACTGGCGAAATGTGGGTGTACTATTGGATACACCTCTGCTTAACCCTTCGGGGATTACAGGCGTGATGTTATGTTTATGTTATGTTATGTTTATGATTTAATATTTGATGATTAATCAAGTAGTTGGACCGTCATAATGCATTTGACATCTGTCAAAACTTCTCACAAAATAACCGCCATATTGAATTTGTAGCTGCCCCGGCGCCATTATGTTAGTGTTCACGTTGACCAACGGCAAGACGTTACTGCACACGGGTGACTTCAGAGCCTCGCCCGTCATGGAGTCCTACCCCATATTCTGGAATAAGGACATACACACCATTTACTTGGATACCACGTGAGTTGACTACCATTTGTTTGGTGTTTGGACACAAGGCTTTTAAGAATTGCCAAGTAATTAACAACTAGATTCAATATTATAATTTTCCTCTTGCAAATGATGTTCAGCTTTTCCCAAAATGGGCTAAGCCCCCTTGTGGGCGCTGCAGGCCTAAAGGGGGGCAATAAGATACACAGAAAAAATATCGGGGCGTTGTGTAGAAACTTGAGGAGCGATTTGTAATTTCATCAACTGGTGGTTTTTAATATGGTGAAAAAATGTGGCAACTATAAAAAAAAATCTCAAAGCGGGCAGTAGACAAAATAAGTTTGGAAACTCCTAGTATAATTGAAGTAAATGATTTGACTTTGAATTAAAATGACATTTTTTTTGTATACTGAAAAAAATGACAGATGTAACATCCACTTGATTTCCTATTTTTGACTTTCTATACTTTTTATTTGGACATAAAAAAATATGCCTTTTCTCTTATTTATATAGCACTAGCTTTTGCCCGCATCTACGTCCGTGTGGAACTTGTTTATATCGTACTTACATAAAAACTTCCACCCCCCTTTCCACCGCCTTAGGGGGTTATTTCCGGGATAAAAACTATACTGTGTTTTTCCCAGGGTCTTAAACTATCTCCATGCAAAATTTCATCAAAATCGATTCAGTGGTTTAAGCGTGAAGAGGTAATAGACAGACAGACACACTTTCGCATTTATAATAATTATGTTAGTATGGATTTAAAGTAATCAACTCTTTTTCCCCAGATATTGCAACCCGCGCTATGATTTCCCGACTCAAGAACAAAGTCTAGAGATGGCACTATACATTCTGAGACAGAAAAAAATTGCTCTAGAGAAGGTCGGAAAGAAGTTCTCGTCAGTTCTCATTGTATGCGGCACTTATACTATTGGTGAGTTTGTTTTATCTATATACAATGTTTTTATGAAATAATCCAAAACCTCGGACACCCCAACCGATATTTATTTTAATAAAGTGATATGACGTATAATCTTTTATTGACTGCCTCGTTGGTCTAGTGGTCGCAAGCGCGACTGCTGTGCATGAGGTCTTGGGTTCGATTCCCAGGTCGGGCAAAGTGTTATTGGGTTTTTCCATCAGGAATTTCTCAGTAGCAGCCTCGGAGTCTGGATTTGTGCCCGGTTGATGGCAATAGGCTCGCCCCCTATTACATGGGACTAAAAACATAACTGGCGAAATGTGGGTATACTGATGGGTACACCTCTGCCTAACCCTTCGGGGATTACAGGCGTGATTTTATGTTATGTTATGATATTTGTAAATATCGTTGTCGCGCTACTTCTTACAGATTTGTAGTTCATCGCCGCGCCGCTATCAAACGTTCGTTGACACGGCGTCATGGGGCAGTAGTGTACAGCGTCGTTAAAAAGTATTAGATACGGTCAAATAATTATTTTTTGGACCAAAACTACCTTTTGGAAGGGGCGACTAGATTTAATTCCATTTTTTTTTTCTTGTAATGACGTTCAGAAGTGCCTTATAATGGCCTAATTGAAATAAATGTTCTGACTTTTGACTTTGACTTCCCCTCAGGCAAGGAGAAGTTCTTCCTGGGCATGTCGCGGCGCGTAGGCTGCACGGTGTGGGCGTGTCCGGAGAAGGACCGCGTGCTGCAGGCGGTGGAGGGGCGCAGCTTCGGCCACGCGCCCCCCCACTCGTGCCAGCTGCACGTCGTGCCCATGCGGGACCTCACGTATGACGTAAGTACCATGTAACGGGGTCAATAGGGATGCAGGGGTCAATCAGGATGAAACTTTAAAAGGGATTTTAATATTGAAAATTAAGTTGCAGTTTAGTATTCTCGTAAAATTTCAGGAGTTTGTCTTGAAAGACATAAATAATTAAATAAAATTACAACACCTGTAGGCTTACTCTTGAACAAAATCGAGAATGAGATTGGAATCGACTGCATGTTTGATTACAGCGATTGACATGAGGTTGCCATACAAATGAAAACGTAAATTACCAAATTTTAAAATATTAAATAACTCGTTAATTCTATAAATAAATGTCTTCTTATATTTGTTGGAATTGAAACTGGATCGGATGTACATGTAATGTCGATTCCAATCTCATTCTCGATTTTGTTCAAGAGTAAGCCTACTGGTCAATTATAATTATTATTACTTGTTTTTTTTTTTGTGGTTTTGGTTTGACAAGTTTACAACTATTTGACATTTCTAACTTAGTTCTAAAACGTCCCGTCTTTTTCTTTTGCTGTATGTTAGTAAGAGATACCAATTTTCTAAATTTAGTCTAGTTTTTAAACAAGGGAATCGGCACCAGTATTTCATAATATACCTCTCGCAAACAGAACCGCCCCGTTTCGTATGCGGTAGGCAGTGTCGTGCGACTCCATGTAACTAACCTAACCTATTCTAAACCCAAGATGGCTAGTTCGAATGTAAAAATAACCAACTAAAATAATAAATACCATTATAATATTATCACTGACTGCCTCGTTGATCTAGTGGTCGCAAGCGCGACTGCTGTGCATGAGGTCTTGGGTTCGATTCCCAGGTCGGGCAAAATGTTATTGGGTTTTTCCATCAGGAATTTCTCAGAGTTTTGCCTCGGAGTCTGGATTTGTGCCCGGTTGATGGCAATAGGCTCGCCCCCTATTACATGGGACTAACAAAACATAACTGGCGAAATGTGGGTGTACTAATGGGTACACTTCTGCCTAACCCTTCGGGGATTACAGGCGTGATGTTATGTTATGTTATAATATTATCATTGATTCATAAAACAAGTACTATCATATTGTTTAGTTTGTTGCCAACAAACACACTGAATTGAAAATAGTAATTCAGTAAGAATAGACTCCTTATTCTTCTTTCATCACCGTTACCATACAATAATGAATAGTATTACAATCTAAATAATAATACCAACTTGTAATTGTCCCGCTGCAGGACAAAGGCCTCTTCTCACAGAGAAGGCACGAGCATTGATCACCACGCTTGCTCAAGGCGGATTGGCGATTTCAGACTTATATTTGTTACAAGTCCAGGTTTCCTCACGATGTCCAAGATAGACTTAGAAAGTAAATATAAACCACTGGGCCATCACGGGTGCAATCTATATATTATATAATATAATAATGGTGCCGATTCTCTTGGTCACAAACTAAACTAAAGTAAGACTATTTCTATCTTTTTCTGTCCAATAAAACAAGAAGAGACTAATGTAACTAAGAGCTGTCAAATTTAGTCAAATGACACACCCATACTATTATAGTTGACATCTTAAAACGTACAGATTACAAATACGGAAAAGCTCAAGGCTAAACTAATTTGACATCTCTAACTTAGTTCATAAATGTCGCCGTCCTTTTCTTTCGCTGTATGTTAGTAAGAGACGTTAATTCTCTGAATTTTGTCTAGTTTGTGAACAAAGGAATCGGTACCAATGTCTAACTATCTATATTTTATATAATACAATGAATGGCTAAATGTATTGCAAAGCGCAAAACTCGAGAACGCCTTGACCAATATGACTGATTGTTTTTTTGTCGTGTGCTTCATTTCCCGGACGTTTTAATGAAAGATTTTTTTTTGCACCCGTGCGAAGCCGGGGCGGTTCGCTAGTTCTAAATAAGTATCTTTTGTTTGGCAGAAACTTCGCAGCTACCTGGAAAGTCTAAAAGGCGCGTTCTCAGAGATCGTTGCGTTCAAGCCGAGCGGTTGGGAGAACGGCAAGTCCTCTAGCGTGGAGAAAGACATGGTCACCATACACGGTAATATTCATTATAAATTATTACTATCTTTTGCCCGCGACTTTTTCCACGTTAACTTCGGGCCTCCGTTTCCTTCCCTATTTTTTAACGAAACTTACGTTGGGTGCTATCATAAAAGAATCTTTACTCACTTCACTTTACTTCTGGTAAAGTTGAATTGTCTTATGTGATGACTTCTGGCAAAGTTAAAATACCTATCAAGATAATTTGAGGCAAAGTTGAAACGCCTCATGTGATAATTTTTGTCAAAATTTAAATGCCTTATGTATGTGATTTTTGAATAAGTTAAAATGCAAAATTAATGTGATGACTTCTGGCAAATTCAAAAAGCCTCTTGTAAAGATTTTTGGATAAGTTACAAGGGCTTCATTTTTTACTTCTGGCAATGTTGGAATTGCTCGTGTGATGATTTCTGGCAAAGTTGAAGTGCCTCATGTGATGACTTATTGTAATACTCTAAATCGTTTGCAGGCATACCTTACAGCGAACACTCGAGTTTCTCGGAGTTGATCCGGTTCGTGAAGTACTTGAAGCCGAAACAAGTGGTGCCCACAGTCGACATCTGCGGGGGAGTGCGGGCAGTACAGGTGACGTTATACTTATTTACTAGCTCACGCTCGTGACTTCGTCCGGGTAAATGTTGGTTATATTTGCTTTGCTCGGAACCCTAATTCTTTTTCTAATATAAAAGGCTAAGTTGAAAACCGGCCTATTCGTTTCGCAAATTAGCCGGATTAAACGAACAGGCAGACAGACAAACAAACATATTTTTTGTATATTTATCTTCTAAACATTCACATGCATTTAGTGAAAAATTAAATTTTATTAATTTGTGTTTGTATGTTTTGTTGTATGTTACAGAAATTCTTTCCATGTCCGCTGGTCCACAAGGAGGAGATCCAGTGCCAGAGTAAAGTGACGGACTTCTTCAGTATACAGAACCAACAGCAAGTTTCGGCCGTCACCTGAACCTGAGGTGAGCACTAGGGAGCCACGAATTCATACAACTACCACACCACGACACACCCACACCACCACCACTATCTACAGATTTTCCTTAAAGAATTCGGAACGAAAGTTACCCTGTCGTCATTAAAAAATCAAGAAATATTGCGTAGTAAACAAGACATGCTCGCGAGCGGCACTTGCGCGCGAATCAGCTGTAAACGAAGCGTCACGGAAATTGCCGAATACCCCCGAAGTCGGCTTGGCCAACTATTGAGCTGGTCCCATAGTAAAAGTTGTTCATAATGATGAGTACAATGGACCCCTTTTAAGGTTTCGAGTATATTTTCAATTACCCTGTATATACTACGTCAACTTTGCCGGAACGAGTAAAACGTTGTCCCACACTCACATACACATGCAACTCAGTAGCCAATCCCTCAGCTACTAGGGCAAACATGTCAGGCAACACAATAAGTTGTATAGTTCGCCAACTTTGCCGTACCAACTTAAATTAAAAAAACGGAAAAGGCAATAGTAGCCTGGAGTTCAGAAATTGATCGTGTAATACCCCTGCGACTTGGACATTACGTAAAGCTGTTGGTCCTGAGCAGTGGCGTGTCTAGACGTCATAGCTAGAGCAAGCCCGACAGATTTTCAGGAAAAAAACCATTTCAATTTTTCACGATCACACAGTTACACATAAATAATACAAGAGCCATCTATTAACATTATCGGCGCCACTAAGCTCGTAGAGTTCGATCGCAGGTAGTAAAATCACAGACCAATAGATGTCGCAGAAATAATTGATTGGTGTCTTTATGCAAGCCGGGCTTTTCGGCTTCTATGGAAGGCACGGCTCTGGTCCTGATCTCTCTCCAGTCGGATTGCCGTCTCGGACTATGAGAGTGAGAGAAGAGGGAGTGTAGCTCTGTTTGCGCACACACTTGTGCACTAAAATATCTCCTGCACACTTGGCTAGTCTCCTTTGAGATTGGCCAATGAGTGATTAGTTTCCAAAGCTAATATTTTGTTTTTTTTTTTCAGATGTGTTCTGAATGATATTACAGTAAGCTGCCATTTACTTCACCAGTCTGTGATTTTTGATAATAATATATTATTGTATACTAGGTTACTATTTATAAAAAGTTGATTGATTTATATTAAAAAATTATTGAAATATGTTTTCTTTTTTTATTAATTACTCAAGTCCCACTTAATGAGACAATTGATTTTCTATTGTTCTGACTTACCAAACCAAAAAACAAAAAACCAAATTCAGCTCTATGGCTATTAATGTTTATGAGATACAGCCAGACAGATGGACGGGCAGCAGAGGCTTAATAATAGGGACCCGTTAGAGCACTCTTCGGGTACGGAACCCTATATAAAAAAAACAACTTATTTAGGAAAATCCTATTTTGAAGTAGGTTATAAAGAAATAAAACTTCAACGACGTAATATGTTGTTGATCATCAGTGCTTTATTAATTTAGATAGAGGTTGCCCTACAAAAAAAATGCCTAATTCAACTACATATTTCATATAAGATTTATAGCCTACTCGTGCGCATGTAACAAAAAATTTAATGGGACTACATACAATATTACATAACAATATTTTATTTTAAATTACAAAAATAAATAACGGTGCGTCTTAAGCTTTATTCACACATATCAGTGAAGTCTCAGTTCCGGCACCGACCCGTATCAGTGATAAATCTTCTTTCTATATAATAAAAATGAATGGCTAAATGTTTTGCCAAGCGCAAAACTCAAGAACGGCGGGACCGATTTGGTTGATTATTTTTTGTTGTGTTCGTAATTTTCTAGACATGATTCTTTTTTTTTTAAATTCTTTGTAAAATCTACCGGAATAGTTAGAAAGCACCCGTGCGAAGCCCCCGTGGTTGGCTAGTACCTACATAATAAAATTATTCGTTCATAAATTCTTGTAAGTTAAATGCGTTCACAATTGTCAGTGCCAGTGACGACACAAAACTCTGTATCAGTTCCAGCGCGTTCATAGAGAATGTATGAAAGAATAATTTATTACTGACTAGCTTTTGCCCGCGACTTCGTCCGCGTAAATTTCGGTTATAGCGTACACTGACGAAGTCGCGGAAAAAATTACCCTTGACCTGTCATTTCAATTCGAAGCGACACGTGGCGCCATCTATGATCATAAGAACGTTATTGTGATTTCCCTCGGAAACAGTACTTTTTTTCGGGATTAAAGGTACCCTATGTTCGTTCCTGTACACCTGGCAACGTATTTGCAAAATTTCAGGATGATCGGTTCAGTGGCTTAGGCGTTCAAATGGTAACAAACAAACTTACTTTCGCATTTATAATATTAGTTAGGATACGGGACGGTGCCGGAACTGTGACTTCACTGATATGTGTGAATCAGTCTTAAATGATTCATGCTTGGTAGTCTATAATTATTTATATGTAATTAAATATGTATTTTGCGTTTAAATTACGAGCAACTGCGAGAAGCAAAACGACACACCGAGATTTTTCATATTTTTTTGTTATTGCTGATGTAAAAGACACTTACAAAGCAACTGATACATGGTTTTCCGGTGATCATTTTATTCTAAACTATATCTGGAAACACTTAGGTACGTGCAAAAAAATGGAGACACAGCAACACAATATAACATAACATCACGCCTGTAATCCCCGAAGGGTTAAGCAGAGGTGTACCCATTAAGTAGTACACCCACATTTCGCCAGTTATGTTTTTAGTCCCATGTAATAGGGGGCGAGCCTATTGCCACACACAAAGCAACAATCAACAGCAATTTCCTCGTAGACTATTAATTCAAATAATTTAAAGTATACTTTTGAAGATTTACTGCGCATCCGCATGTCTTTTTACGTAAACTTTAAATATCGAACTCAACGAGGAAATTACTATCTATTGAAGTTTGCCGAGTTGTACAATTTCCAACGTTTTTTTACGAAAACAAGTTTCAAATGTTGAAACTAAATTTTAAATATACTCGCGTGAAATGACCTGGTCATTTCGGGAAACTGAGGACCGGTCATCATGGCTGTCTTTAGGGGAGGCCTATGTCTGGCAGTAGACGTCGTTTGGCTGATAGGATAATGAGCTTTAACATTCTGACTTAATCCTTGACATTTCAAAAGTGCCTATGGATTAATAGAAATAAATGTTTTGACTTTGAAGATGAAGCACAAAGTCAAAGTCACAAAGTGTTGCGAGCGTTACATTGGCTTTTCCCAGCAATAATTCGTGTTCAAGGTTTCTTTGATGGGCAGTATGTAGAGTGTCTTTTTACACCCCGCAGATGAAATAAATTGCTTCCAATACATTTTTTTGGGTGAGTTGTTTTTCCATGTTTATATTAAAATAGCATCTCTAATAATTTCTACGACTCAAACATCATGTTGAGAGGATGGTTGCAGCTGCTTGCGCCCGCGCAGGCACGCATGCGCGAGAGTAGGAAGTTGTACCAGTTTTTGACAGCTGGCAACACCATGTCCACTGCGTTAGTTAGCTCGTACGGGTCGCGGGCTAAGTTGTACATCTCTATGAAGTTCTGGAAGGAAAATATAATAAAATAATTTAAATAACATTACACTACACTAATATTATAAATAGGATTTTTTTTTTTGTGTGTTTGATATGGATAAACTCAAAAACTACTGGACCGATTTTAAAAATTCTTTCACCATTGGAAAGATACATTATCTGCGAGTAACATAGGCTAATTTTATCTTATTTTTGCTAGTGTAAAAACTAGTTTATAATAAAGGACTCCTGGAGTCTCGCATCATTATGTCCTCTAGGTCTAAACTTTAATAATCTGTGTTACTTATACAGCCTATACTATGTATAATCTGTATTTTGTGTTGTGTTCCTTTTATAAATAAATAAATAGCAATAGCCGAGCTGGAGATAAACTGCAATAACTCGGCGCGCCCTCCCACAATCCAAAACGTTTGAAAGTATTTACAAGACTTACAACGCATGCGTGCGTACTGACATGGCTCTCGAAACAAAAACAAATCAGCGATTTGTTGCTAGACTAGTGGCGTCATGACCGGGTTATAGGTGAACGTAGTCAATTAAGAAAAAAGTAACATAACATAACATAACATCACGCCTGTAATCCCCTAAGGGTTAGGCAGAAGTGTACCCATTAGTACACCCACATTTCGCTGATTATGTTTTTAGTCCCATGTAATAGGGGGCGAGCCTATTGCCATCAACCGGGCACAAATCCAGACTCCGAGGCTGCTACTGAGAAATTTCTGATAGAAAAACCCAATAACACTTTGCCCGACCTGGGAATCGAACCCAAGACCTCATGCACAGCAGTCGCGCTTGCGACCACTAGACCAACGAGGCAGCCAAAAAGCACAAAAAGCACAAAAAAAGTAAGGTAGGTACCTCTTTATCGGAAAACTCGCAATATTTCATGTTAACGTTGCGCGCGAAGTACCGCAGACAACCGTACGTATTGTTGCGAGCGTCCTGACACTTGCAGTCGTACTGAGGGTAACACTCCTGGAATTACAAGATTAATTAATTAATTAACTAGTTACTTAGGCTAAAATCGTCTTTATGTAGTTGACATTGGTGCCGATTCTCTTGGTCACAAACTAAACTAAAACTAGACTATTTCCATCTTTTTCTGTCCAATAAAACAAGAAAGAGATTAATGTAAATAAGAGCTGTCAAATTTAGTCAATCTGACACATCCATACAATTATAGTTGATAAGTTAAAACGTATGGATTAAAAATACGGAAAAGTTCAAGGCAAAAATAATTTGACATCGCTAACTTAGTTCTTTAATGTCACCGTCCTTTCCGTTCGCTGTATGTTAGTAAGAGATGTCAATTCTTTAAATCAAGTCTAGTTTGTGAACAAGAGAATCGGCACCATTATTAACCAAAAATGTCAAGACTTAACTTCTTTAAAAAAAAGTTGTAATTGACACCTATTAAATTGACATACTTTTTATGAGCTGGATTCCCCTATAGATTTGGCAACAGCAAACTGTGTCGTTACTTACTACTAGCCAACTCAATTGACTAACTACATAACATCACGCCTGTAATCCTCAAAGGATTAGGCAGAGGTAAACTCATTATTAAACCCTCATTTCGTTATGTTTAAGTCTCATGTAATAGGGGGCCAGCCTATTGCCATCAACAGGACACCAATCCAGACTCCGAGGCTGCTATTGAGAAATTGAATAACTATTTATTTATTGGTTAAAGCAACTTAAAAATGTTATTTAACAATGGTGCCGATTCCCTTGTTCACAAACTAGACTATATTTAGAGAATTGACATCTCTTACCAACATACAGCGAAAGGAAAGGACGGTGTCATACCGTGACATTAAAGGACTAAGTTAGAGATGTAAAATTAGTTTTGCCTTGAACTTCTCCGTATTTTTTATCCACACGTTTTAAGATGTCAACTATAACTGTATGGATGTGTCAGATGGACTAAATTTGTCAGTTCTTATTTACATTAGTCTCTTTCTTATTTTATTGGACAGAAAAAGATGGAAATAGTCTGGAAATTTTAGTTTAGTTTGTGACCAAGGGAATCGGTACCAATTAAAAATTAATCGGGGTTAAGAACTAAAATTAATTGTGGTCTTAGAATTTTATTTAATGGAATCCAATAATCAATTACTGCTAAATAAAAGAATCATCAATTATTATCATACTCACAGCAAGTTGTTGCCCATCATACTTCCACGGACAATTCTTGTCCACGGAGCCGTCCCGACCTTCGCCGTGGTACTCCACCAACAAGTACCTGGAAAGACAATATTGTATAGTAAGCTGCACGTCCTAGTCATATTTTGCTTTTTTTAACATAACATCACGCCTGTAATCCCCGTAGGGTTAGGCAGAGGTGTGCCCATTATGACACCCACATTTCGCCAGTTATGTTTAAGTCCAGACTTCGAGGCTGCTACTGAGAAATTAGTACTGAGAAATTCCTGATGGAAAAAGTGAAAAATCCAATAACAATTTGCCGGAATCGAACCTAAGACCTCATGCTCAGCAGTCGCGCTTTGCGACCACTAGGCCAATAAGGCAGTATAATTATGTATTTAGAATGAATAATTGAGAATGACATCCAAACCTTTCTTCATAATCATCCTTAGCCAGATCTTCCTTCACCAATGTAATAGCTTTTCCATCCATGTGTTCAGGCGGCTCCAAGCCCGCCAACTGAATAATGGTTGGAGCCAGGTCTATGTTCAGGACTGGCTGCGGATCTGAGGAGTTGGGCGCGATGCCTGGACCCTTGATGAGAAGTGGCACCTTGATATCTGACTCGTACGGCTGTCGCTTGTCGTACATTTGGGAGAACTGACCTAGGGGTGAACATAGAAGAATAATAGGTCTCAATCAATCTGCTTAGCCTTTTCCCAACTATGTTGGGGTTGGCTTCCAGTCTAACCGGATGCAGCTGAATACCAGTATTTTACATGGAGCGACTGCCTATCTGACCTCCACAACCCAGTAACTGGGTAATACCCAGTGATAAGACTGGTTGTCAGATTTTGGGGCATCTGACGACTTATAACGACTGTCGAAGATCCACGTCATCGTCGGCGTCTGTGTCAATAAACATTATTTCTTTCTTTGAGCGAGCGTCATGGTCTGTCTCAACCGGTCGATTTTACTGCCAAAGCGCGGTAGAGATAAACTGCAGTAACAAGACGCGCCCTTCCACAATTCAAAACCTTTGAAAGTGTTTGTAATAGTATTAAAAAGACTCACAACGCATGTGTGCGTATTGAGACGGCTCTCGAAACAAATACAAATCAGCGATTTGTTGCTCGACTAGCGGCGTCAAAAATTACTCGTTATTATTAGTATGAGGCTGCACTGATCTTCTCTATGAAAATGACAGGTGCGTTGTCTTGCGCGGTCTGCTATTTATGATTAGTTGACAAACAAATATGCTTGCCACTGAAGACGATTACTTGCAACTACATACAAACTCTTTCATGCGAATGTGACTACACACATTGAAATGGTAATATGGAGGGAAGCGTCAAGTTATAGTAGTTTATCTCCATGTAATGTTTCACATCAAAAGGTCCGATTAGACAATACTTACCGACATGATATCCATTGTCGGACGTGAACAAAATGTAGGTGTTGGCCAACAAAGCCTGCCTCTCCAACGCGCCCACGACATCAGCCACCATCTCATCCACGGCCAATAGACTTTCCCACCGGGAGCGGTACACTCGGTCCAGTTCGGGCAGCATGGACGCGGGGAGCGGGGAGGGGGGCATGCGTATGAGCCAGTGTTTGTCCTGGAAATTGGAAGATTCGGTTATGGTTGGCGAACTGGCAAAGGGCTTGTGAGTTTTTACTCAAGTCACAAATGAGACTCAATTGATTTTTCTATTGTTTCTCATACCGGTATGCCAGCCGGGGCTTGAGCGGTTAATATCATCCTGTAATAGTGTTAATTGGGAAGGTAGTTAGAAGGTACTTAGGATGGTGTCATCCTACGTATAATATTATATATATAAGACTTGACGGGCCTGTTGGTCTAGTGGTTAGCGTCCCTGACTGCTAAGCCGGAGGTTGTGGGTTCGATTCCCACCCAGGACAAACTTTGTGTGGTGAGCATGATTGTTAGTTCTGTGTCTGGGTGTGATTTATCTATAATATGTATGTATTTATAAATTATATAAGTATGTATATCAGTTGTCTGGTTACCATAACACAAGCTCTGCTTAGCTTGGGATCAGATAGCCGTGTGTGAGTTGTCCCAAGATATTTATTTTTTATTTATATAATATTATAAATGCGAAAGTAAGTTTGTTTGTTACCATTTTACGTCTAAGCCACTGAACCGATCATCCTGAAATTTTGCATATACATTGCCAGGTGTACAGGAACGAACATAGGGTATCTTTAATCCCGAAAAGAAGTACTGTTTCCGAGGGAAATCACAATAACGTTCTTATGATCGTAGATGGCGCCACGTGTCGTTTCGAATGGAAATGACAGGACATGGGTAATTTTTCCCGCGACTTAGTCTGTGTCCGCGATAACCGAAATTTACGCGGACGAAGTCGCGGGCAAAAGCTAGTTGAACAATAATTTCAAAAGAAAACCTATTTATTCCCGCGAAAGTGACGCACATGACATAAAAAATATTATATAACACATCTTTAACCCTCAAACCCGTGTAATTTTAAATTAACTGTATAATTAGATTTTTAGTTGCTTTAATATCAATAAATAGTTGGTAAATAAAAAACTGACGTCACAATTTACTATTGCCATACAAAATCTTTTGAGGAATCGCGTTTTGACAGATCATAAAAGTATTCAGGTACATTTATCAACACGACATGAGCCCTAACAACAAAACCTCTTTAAAAAACAAAACTTTGCCAGACCGGCGCATGCGCAGGACATACCTCAGCAGATACATTAAAGTTGGGATGTCTGACAGCTGTCACGTTGCCGAACTTGCCCACATGTCGTGGCGCAGGAGTGAAAGGCTGATGCGGCGCTGGTGGAGCTAACATCATGAGGAAAGGATCCTGTTCGGTCTGGTTCTCTATGTAGGATACACCCAACTCACGCTGAAATAAACACCAAATTGAAATGAGTGTCCATAGAGTTTCTGCTCGTTCTTCTCCATAGAGACCTACCTCCGTTTTGGAACGAGCAACTAGCTTCAACTTTCAGACTAACTGACCGACTCCTTGACATTTCATAAGTGCCTGTATTTGGTCTAATCAAAATAAATGACTGGCTTTGAATATAATGTGATTTTGAATTTAATTACCCTTTTTTTTCAACACTGCCACGTATTGGTCTAGTGGTCGCAAGCGCAACTGCAGTGCATGAGGTCTTGGGTTCGCTTCCCAGGTTGGGCAAAGTGTTATTGGGTTTTTCCATCAGGAATTTCTCAGCAGCAGCCTCGGAGTCTGCATTTGTGCTCGGTTGATGGCAATAGGCTCGCCCCCTATTACATGGGACTAAAAACATAACTGGCGAAATGTGGGTGTACTAATGGGTACACCTCTGCGTAATCCTTCGGGGATTACAGGCGTAATGTTATGTTATGTGTTTTTTTCAACAAATGACTTCTTCCGCTCTGGGCGGAGCGGAAAGGAGTGTCAAACATTACCCATCCGTGTTCCTCTTAATGCCCTTTGCGTTCCAGGGCCGCGGTTACTGTTTCGAAAAAAAATCCACAGCTCTGGCAGGCCCTGGTCCCAGCGGGCCCCGTCAAACATAAAGTCGTGTGTATAAGTTTAATGCCCTCGCCTTTTTATTTTATACAAATCTGAGGTTGAAGTTTATCATTGACCGATTAAACTTTTTGTTTTGTGAAATGCGTAGGTATCACCCACGTCAAACTTCCTCTATTTTTCAAATTAATTGTTTGGATTTTGGTTATATTAAATTTAAAATCTATTCTAAACATAAATTTGAAACGTAAATAGTACCTATCGTAGATACGAATTGTAAGTATATAAATTCTCATTCATTTGTATGATGTCATTAATTTAATTATTGAGATTTTGACTTAGTTCGTTTTGACAGAACAAGCTCAGATAAATTATAAATATTTTTAAGATTACCCAAAAAATAACCGATGGCTTAACTTATGTCTATTTTGTATTATGTAATATGTCAATTGCTAACGAAAAAACCCAATAACACTTGACCGACCTGGAAATCAAACCGTAGAACAACTACAGAATACTTACAATAACATCAGTAAGGTACTGGTCGGTGGATGCTGTGGGCACTCCGTTGTTAGATATGGTATAGTTGTAGTACACTGAGTTGCCGACCAAGCCGTGCCACTCAGTCCAGCCGGGCGGCACCACCTCGGGGCCACCTGCGTCTTTGGTTCCGTACTGCAAATAATTTTTATGGGTTAAAAGTTTTTTGTGGGGAGGTCCTTCCTCATGGATGCCCTCTGGAATAACGGAGGGGTATGTCGGACTCTTACCGACTAAAACCCCACAGTTCGTCCTGCTACCATAAGTCGGGGACCCGGTATTCGCATTACGCATATCTGCGCCCCAGACTGGTATTGGACCGACATTAGCAAGCCCCTTCACCACACATTATTCTAGAGAGGCGCACACAGAACACTGCGCGCCGCCATCACAAGCCTACGTCTAGTCGAGCGATAAACTGCCCCAAGTTTGCCACTCGCAGGCATATAA
Organism: Hoplodrina ambigua; assembly: GCA_949774945.1. NCBI lineage: Eukaryota > Metazoa > Arthropoda > Insecta > Lepidoptera > Noctuidae > Hoplodrina > Hoplodrina ambigua. The sequence continues at coordinate 1,696,044 of OX458984.1, forward strand.
TTAATACCTAAATAACTATCTGGCTACCACATATAGAAAGATTTTTTCCAATTCAACTGGCAACTTCAGAGATTAGCGCGTTTAAAACAAACAAAAACACTTTTCAGCTTTATTATATTAAGTACAGATAGAAGATAATTAGATTCTGCATTTAACAACTCACCTCATTCAAATACTTGCCAGCGTAGAAGGTCTTGTAGCCAGCATTCTTTAACGCAGTAGCGAAGGTGTTGTTCTGTACCGTCTGACGCCAGTGGACACCGTAGCAGCCACCTCGCAGGCTGTTGTTGATGGTGTAGTGATTGTGCTGGTACAACCCGGAGAGCAGGCTCGCGCGGCTTGGACAGCATATTGGGGAGGTTACGTACTGAAATGAATGCTCATGTTGAGACAGACCAGGGCCCGATCTAGCTCAGTCCGTGGCCCGAACAGAGACAGGCCCGAGAGTAAGGCGCGCGTGGTGTTTCCTGCGTGCCTTGTGTGACGGCCGCACGGGGTGACGGGACCCGCCTTGTGGCGGTGGCGGGTCGATGCCTGCCGTTGTGCGGAAGAATGCTCCGAGCGCCGCTGTGCCGCGGCAAAAAGTAATTGGAGGAACACCGTGGGGTTTTAGTCGGTAAGAGTCCGACACACCCCTCCGCCTTACCCGAGGTGGAAGCAGTCCATGAGGATTACCCCAAGAAAAAAAAAGGGGCCCGATCTAGCTATAATAGCCGCTACGTACAAAAATATTTTTCGCCGCCCTTTAAACTTTTAAGTCATGAGCTTGCTATTTCAAGGATAGCATAATATATCCGTGCTATTGTTTTAATTGTATAACATTGACATACGTTAGTCTACTACGACTTCTGAACAAAAATTCATGAGAGTATGTTGGACTTTGTACAACGGCCCGGCACCCTTAATTTAGCCGCTCTGAGCCCCCCTTAGATCGGGCCCTGAGACAGACGGGCGGTAATTGTTGTTAGTGAAATTTTTTCCGACGAATAGCAGGGTGACGTAATTCTGCCAGCGTTGCGGATATTGTTCGAAAGACACTAGACAGACTATAGACACAACATAGGCCGCGTGTACCGCGGTTTGCATTGGAAACCGCGTCGTGTGTTGAATTTTTTACTAGGCTTCGCGGTTAAAAATCTGACAGCCCTGGTTTAGATAAACCTTAATAAAATTATTATTTGTAAGTACAGGCATCGAATCTCCGAGTCAGACTTTTAACGCCAACAGACAAAACAAATACCTACTTGTTTAAGTAGGTATTGTTTTGAGAGACATTTCGAAAGAATAGATAATTAAGTTAACGTCTCGCTAGCGTACGCTTGATAAGTTAAGTAGATATCGTAGCTACGCACAACTGGTTAGTTTATTTATTTAAAACTTTATGCACATGTAATAAAATATGTAAGTACATTGTATAGTTGACACTGTTTAATAATATTTCCAAGACACAACTTAAAAGAATCAGCCTTAAAACCCAATTAAATAATTAATTTTTAAATAACTTCGTTTTTTAAACTGTGAAATCAATAATTAGTTAACTACCTACGTCAATCAAGTCGGCAAGTACCTAAGTGACGTCACCTATAAGATTTTATAGTTAATAGGTAATAAAAAAACGTCCTTATTTACCCAGATACTGGCAGTTAGGTGAAAAGGTAAAAATGAAAAGGTCGTTTTTTTTTTTATTGCCGCGCTTTTGTTGGCCAGACTATTGCCATACGAAAACGGCGGGAGAATCGCGTTATGACAGCTCTTAAAAAGTATGTCAATTTATTTGTGAACTCAATTATCTAATTCAAAAATAGGAGATAATTAGGTAGTACGTAGAAAATTAATGTTATGGTGGTGAAAACAAATGAATGTCCAACACAATAGGAACCGAATTATTACGTAAGAACAGCTGTCTCATATTTCGTGACGTACCTTCATTTATACATTACTCATTATAGTGGCTACGGTATGTTATGAGAGAGCTAAATGATCTATTGTTCTTGTTTAACTATAATCGTAGGTAGGGGTCGGAAAAAATTAACAATTAGATTATACGGGTGTAAAATGTCGCGTCACATAGCCGTGTACTACGCATTTCGTAGCGTACGCATACTGCCCATCAAAATACGAAACATTTGAGCAAATATTTTGGCTTTAAAATTTTGTTTGATTGTGGTAGCGTCCAATATTTAAAACTTATTTTTGTAAAGAAATGTTTACTGAATTTGAAACTGACTATCAATATTTCACATCCCCAGATAATTCCCAGGAATGGTCCCGAATAAAAAAATGACCACATTCATATGAAGCACATGTGCAGCTTGCCACATGCAGAAATGTAAGTTTACTTGCGCAAATTCCCCCCACTACGCCTTGCAAAGTTAAATATCGCCGGTAACTTTACCTTTTGGCTTTTAAGATTGATATGATAGCTACTTCAATGTTGTCAATTTTCAAAGATCATCAAACTCACCGAATTACTGAAAGTGACGCCTTCATTCCCAATAAACCGTTCCACATTCTTCATTGGCGTCTGAAATTAAAAAGAAATAAAACAACACAATATTCCTAATCCATTTATTTTCACATCACTAACACTTGACTACTAACCATTCCGTCCAACACTACATCTTGATCATCTGTCAATATCAACACGATATTCGGCCTCTTTTGTTGACAAACACTGACTCCGAGAAGAGAAAACAGCATTAAATAATTTAACATTTTTATAACTTAGTAGAATAGAATTTTATTGGAACAATGATGTTTTTATTGCGGCATCACCGGCATTATCTCGAGGCCGGCGCACTCGCTCGCGATTACTACGCCGACTGCGAATATACCCACGCTCTTCACCAATGACCTGCAGATTAAAAAAGTAAACATTAGGTATAGATAAAAAAATAAGTTACCATAGCATAATTTTTTTTTTTATCGCTCAATGGTCAATTGGTCACCTCTATGGTATGTGTTTTATTTTTGGTTTGGAATTGAGTTTGATTTTTATTTTAAATTTAATTGTAAATAAAATACAAGGAAAAATTTATTGTTTTCAAGGAGTAGTAACCTGATTATGGTTTTGTTTTATTTTTGCTCTTTGGTAACTTTTGTACATGTATGTTATCATTATTGGTTTAACAGTCAACTTTGATTAATGTTTTTGTAATGGAACATTTTAGTAAAACCAAATTAAATTACAGAAAATCTTTTACTAATAGAAAGATTAACACATATAAACAGCTTTATTAAATTAGCATTGATACATAAATATCTATAGACATCTATAGGCTCAATCTTAAATGTCCCATGCCCATGCTAAAATGTTTTACAAGGAATAATGTATAAATTTATTTTGAATTGCTTTTATAACTTGTTCCATTGTTCTCATAATGCACCCATAATTTCAATGTCAATGATACATCATTGGCAGTCAACGGGTTAAAATCGGGTTTGGGTTGTAACCCATAATAATCTTTTATAGATTTTAACTCACTGATTTAATGACACTAATTTAAAAGAGTGCCGTGGAGTTTCTTGCTCGTTCTTCTCCATAGAGGCCTACCTCCGTTTTGGAACGAGCAACTAGCTTCAACTTTCGGACTAACTGACCGACTTTTTGACAATTCAAAAGTGCCTGTATATGGTCTAATTGAAATAAATGTTTTGACTTTGACTTTGACTGACTGTGGTAAAACACACCCTTAGTTTTAAAGAAAAACGCAAGTATGGTGAACACACCGTATGTGTTTTTCTACAGCGAACTCACAAACTTTATAGCCAGCCATACTACGGGCTTAGTGTCGCGAATGTCCGCCTGAAGTTAAAAGGTTAAAAGAGTGACCATTGAGTTTCTCTTGTAGGCCTCCATAGGAACCTACTGTTTGGAACAAGCAACTACCTGTAAGTTACTGATAGACTTTTTAACGATTCAAAAGTGCCTATTATTTAAAAATAAACGATTTAAGTTGTTTTGATGTTTTTTTTTTTTAATGTTCTCCGCTCCAAAACATCCTTATGTAACCTTGAACAGGTAGTTATATAGGTAATTAATTTTTTACATAACTTCCATACTATCAAAACAAATGATTCATAAGTTACACTTGATTGGCTATTCAGTGTCTTAATACTTAAAAACATTGAGTACCATCGGTAAAGTCAGCAATACTGATTAATGAGTTAAAATATTTATGTCTTTGTAATACTTTTAAGCCATCATACCAATTTGACAACATGAAATAAAAAAAATAGTTTAGATAAATCATATATTGGTACCTCACATAATAACTACGTAGATATCATTTTCGAACTACAATCCCCATCCCATTAAAATATAGTAGTTAGCAAAGATAAGTAATTCATTATAACGATAAAAAGAAAAACAGCGCGGAAATCCACACTTTCAAAAGAGGTTAGATCCTACTTACCACTTAAAAGGATCGTAATAAAAGTCTTTCACGAATGTTACAACGCCTTTTTTGCCCATTATATGTTCTATGAGATTTTTTACAATTAAAGTTATTGGGTCTTACGTTATTTAACGTAACGTTAAATTTATTCGATGAAAAGGAAAAATCGATAACCTTCAAAGGATGACGAAAACAATGCAATAGTGTGACACTTGACAGTGACAGGCAACTGGTAATCAATGACAGCTTCGATGCGGTGTTGCAATACTTCAACGAAGGAGTCTCTATTTTGTTGTCGGTTGCTCTGAAAAACAATCTATGGCAAACTGCTAAGAAAACACAAAAAATAGAAAAAAAGTTATTCATATTTTGCTTCAAATGCCAGTTTTCTTTTTCTTCTCAGGTTTCCTAATTATTTAATACAATAACATGATGCTTCGCGACTTCATTAAGTTAGCCACGAGGGTGTTTGAAAGTAGTTATTGAAAATAAACAACGAAAACAAAAAATACAATATTATTTATTAGTGCTAACAGTTTTTAAAACCCAGTTTGTATAATGAGAAACTTTCGTATAAACGCCGGGAAAGTAGCGATGTCCACAGGAATAGCCGAAAGACACGATGCCTACAACTAGGCCCTTGTACAATAGAGGCCCTCCGGAATCTCCAAAGCATCCATCTGGGCCCCCGGCATCCACTCGTCCGGCGCACATCATTGAGTCTTGAATGACTGCCCCAATGGTGTTGTATCTCATGGCACATATCTTTTGGTCTATCGTGTATAGATTTGTGTGTTGTAGTTGTTCAGGCTGTGGGCCGTCGGGCTGAAACAAAATATATTTTATCATTTATTTTATAATTTGTAAGGATATGGGCAGAATTATAAGCGCAGGTACGATTCGCTGTAAGGGCGCTTGTTTTAACCACTTTTATTTGATTATGAATTAAACGGTATCTAAATAAGTACCCAAGAATCTATTTGTTGAATATACACTAGTGTCAAATTAGGTTCTTTTTTAATGTTCCATGATCCTATAACACCTGATGAAGTATGCAAATAAAATGCTTGTTTTAAGAAACTTGGATGACGTAACCAGATCTTATTTGCCGCCCAAGTTTTTCAAAACAAGCATTTTAAATCTTTTTTATTCGTCGTTGAGCTTGTTAACACACCTGACGCTCGGGATCTACTCCGGGAATGTCAGTACCGTTGCTGCTGTCTGGACTCGGTACACTAGATCCCTATAGTAGAAATTATGATTAAAAAATATTCAATGCAGTCAATGCAATCGGTTTATCGTATGACCACCAGGTCGAATAGACTGCCCCTGTTCTGTTGATGTAAAATGGCAGCTTTGTGATTATCCAAACGTGCATGAAGTGTGGAAGTAATTTATTATTTCCTAGCTTCTGCCTGCGACTTTGTCCGCGTCAAAGTTGATATATCCCACGGACACCACTACCGTGTACTTTCTATGTTTATGTTGGGGAGGCAGGAATTTTTCAGTAGTAGCCTCGAAGTCTGGATTCGTGTCCGGCTGATGGCAATAGGTTCGCCCCCTATTACATGGGACTTAAACATAAACTGTCTAAATGTGGGAGTGCTAATGGGTACACCTCTGCTTAACCCTTCGGAGATAACATGCCTAATGTTATGTTATTTTTATTATATTAGAAAAAAAAAATACGAACCTCCAAAACTCCCCATCCAACCAGGGTGCAAAGAGAGTCAGACTTGATTTCCACTCCTTGCTTTATAATCGTTCCCTGCTTCACATGAGTGTTAAAAGTGAATGGTCTTGACACGACTACAACAGCTATGTCGTTTGTGTAGAAGTAATTGTCGAAGCCTTTATGCGCTATAATAGTCTTTAAGTTGTGGAGCACCCCTCCTCCAGTGCGGTATGTCGATCCAACGCGAATCTTCCAATATTTTGGGAGAGTGTAACTGTAAATCGGAAACCAGGAGTCAGTTTGCTAGTTTTATTTTATTTAATTATTAAGGAATTAAGGATCTCCAAGAAAATATGGTGTAATATTTTGTCATAACCACAGTATGTAGGTACAATAAAGTTAACACTTAAATAACAAAGCTATCAAACTCATTGTAACAAGTTCGATTTTGATGTACGTCTACCACTTTCCAAGATTAAATATATCGTGTGAGGTTTTGTTTGAAAGGGCTGTATATAAGGATTTCAAACATTAACACACAAGCACTAAAAAGTGAAAAAAATGGCTTTTTTACTAAAAAAGATGACCACTTTCAAAAACTACAAAATAAAAAATAACTTTAGCTTGGAAGTCGGCGGCTTTGGTTTTGTTTCTTGTTATGTAGGTATTGCCACCGACTTCCAAGCTAAAGTTATTTTATTAAAGTTAGTTTATTTTCAAAATTAAAGCTCATCAAACTTATTTCCCATTGCCATTTTCCGGCTCCATCATCAAGCCAGCTCTGTGAAATATTATATTGCATTGTCATGTAAATTGCACATTTACGCAACATTTCAGCTCCATAGAACATCGGGAAGTGGTTAAAACTTTACTTGTAAAAAGTTAGCCACAGAACACCGGGACAGGTAAATAAAAGCTTGTAAGAATAGTACCTAAACTCCATCGATATTAATTTAACGAGAGTCAAATCTTCTGAAACCAAATAAGTTATGACTCAATAAAAAAAAAACATCAATAAAGATCCATTACTTCCTGCCAGTATTAGCGTTGTATTGAAAGCAGTGCGCCGCTGACAGCACATGGCGTGACGTCAAAATGACTCCTGCGCAGTGCTGCACGTACTCCTGTGATCCCCACGCATCGAGCAGGAGCTGTGCAAGTACGGGATAGCGGTCTATGTTCGTCGGAATACCTTGTATAACTCGTGTTAGGATGTTGTAGTTGTAGTACTGGGCGTCCGCTGAAAAAAGAGAGAGAATTTTCTCTGTAAACCGCTTAATTGAGTCCTCGCCTGCTGACACTCTTCACAGTAAACCACTGTGACGTCACATATCTTAAGAACTGTCCAGTGCACATTTCACCTCTTGTGTATCACGCTACGACCGCCCGCCACCAGCACCTTTCCCTGTCCCCGTTCTCGTCATACCACGGACACAGGGGGTTACACATTAAACTCCGGGCTGCTGCTGAGATATTCCTAATGGAAAAACCCTTTAAAAATGGGAGTCGTAAAAATACGTAAAACCGAAATCCGATCTTCGAAACCCCAGGTCCCCATGTATGTTCCAGAACAAAGTAAGATCGCAATGATAGGAAAATCTTGTTACTTTTGGCTTCATTAAGTCATTAGTACTGACCTACTTATGCTCATTTCAGACTACGTTATAGTATTCTGCTACAATATAGTACAATATTAAAAGAAATACATACAAAGTTGATACGACAGATAGGCTTTCCTTTAAACTGCCTTTACTAGGTACCATATTCAAGCTCTGTACCAAAAATCAATTAAATAGGAGCAGTAGTTTAGTCGCAATTGATTTTTTAAGTTTTTGCCCCGTTTGAATACGATGTATTCCTAAGAGCTGATTATGTCTATACGCATAGGTCATGCACCTACGTTGCTGCTTTAATACCTAGGTATCTAAGGTCAGTTTTTATTTACAAAGGGTGTTTGCGTTTTTCTCTGATTTGTAAGCTATAAAGTTTGTTTGAAAAAAACAAAACTCATTTTTATATATTTTATTTTATATCGTATCGAATTAGTACTAAACACGTATAGTATACGTAGTGTAATTTAATGCCCCACTGTCATATCAACCCTGTATAAATGTAGTACATTATAGTATAGCGATGTGTGTACGCGTCCTTAACAATGTATGGTGCGCGATATTGTTGTGATATAAGCTAAACTATTATATTATAGCGTAGTCTGAAAGCAGCTTTACTTATATTTAGTTTGCCGGGGTTGTGGGACGTCTTAACATGATACCGTGGCCAAGGAACGTAAAGGGCAACAGAAGGAACAGGGTGGTTTTTTAGTCAGTAAAAGTCTGACAGGCCCTTCCGCCCCGCCCAGGGCGGAAGGAGTCAATTGATGATTTTTATCACATTAAGAAAAAATAATACTTATATTTAGTTATGTGATGTAAAAGTTGTGCTGTTTTACAGTTAAGTTAATAATTCTATGTCTTCTATCTCCTTCAGATTATAGCAGACGATATAATCTTCTAAGCCAGTACTTAGCCATTAAAATTAGATAAATACACACGAGTTTTCAAGTCGTTAAGAATGAGAGATCGTATGATTTAGAAGTAAATCTGGAAAACTGTGAGCTTTCTTCAGAAAGTAAAAGCTTTTGATCCAAGAGCTCATAATTATCCTGTTTTGTTTGATTACTTGGATATACCTGCATAGTTAAAGTTAAAGCCTATGATCCTAATTGTAATTGCGAATCGTAAAATTGCCTCAAAACTTGTCTTGTTTTTCTTTTATTACATAAAAAAAAAACAATGGGAAAATGAACCAAACTGTATAAAGGCATAGCAAATAAATAGGTACTTTTATTATAGACCTAGATAACTTAACATTACGCCTGTAATCCCGAAGGGTAAGTCAGAGGTGTACCCATTAGTACCTACACCCACATTTCGCCAGTTATGTTTAAATCCCATGAAAAAGGGCGCGAGCCTATTGCCATCAACAGGGCCCAAATCCAGACTCCGAGGTTGCTACTGAGAAATTCCTGATGAAAAACCCAATAAAACTGACCGACCTGGGTATTGAACCCAAGAGCTCATGCTCAGCAGTCGCGCTTTGCGATATTAAAATATTCGACAATTTTTACCCTTTTAATGGCCTTGCGCCCCTTTATTATCCACTTTCATAAATTGTAAGAACATACCTCTACACTATTCGTTAAAAAGCTTATAAAATATTTTTACTCACCTTGTAAAAAGCACAAAGCCACTAATAAGATAAAACAACGATGCATTATAATTCTGTTTTGATACTTTAAAGCACAGTCTCTTTACTCGTATAACAACGATTTGATACTGATCCGATGCAAACTCGAGACGATGTGATACTCTCGGGAGGTACTAAACATGAATTATGGTGAGCTTATTGCATACTACGATGACTGTTCTTGGTACTTGAATAAAAATTCTGTCCAATATTTCTTTCATTTTGAGCAGCATTGTTCATAACGTTGGGCATCGGGGATACCTACTCTATTTGAACGCGCTGTGCCTTGCCTACATTTAATTGGTATTTGGTCAGACTGATTCTAAAAGGAAAAACAATTTAGGACTTTTTGCCCATAAGAGGACACGCCTTTTTAAAAGAAAAAGAAAATAGTACAGGGGCCTACCCCCATGTCTTAAAACAGTATTATTTTATTACTTTGCCTTGCGCACTGTTGGATTGTCAACGCTCGGCTCAGCGTCTAGAGTTGAAAATCCAACATCAGAATTCAAAGTTGACGTTCAAAAGTGCCTTATAATGGCCTAATTGAAATTAGTGATTAGACTTTGACTTTGCCTTTATTAAAATGGTACTTTTTTAAGTGACAGTAGGCCCTCAGCACCTTACTGATTAATAAAATCGCATCTATTTACTTGCAAACGTTCGTATTATTGTAAAAGAAAGTCAAGTATCAAGATTGCTCAGTACTACATGTGAAATGCAAATAGTACCTCGCAGTATATTATGAACATCAATCATTTGGAGAGTAGTCAGTAGAAACTCTATAAGAAGTAATTTGTTTTAGTCACTTGCGGTGGAATCGTAGCAAAAAGTGATCCGAGCCCAACATATGATTAATATTATAGTTAATTGATTTTTTAATGGTAAATTAACGGTTGTTTTCTTAAGGTAGGTAGGTACCTCTCACTAATAAGCATTTATGATCAGCGCAAACGGTGAATCAGTATCTTTTAACTGCCCCGTATGGTCTCGTGGTTTCAAGCGGTGATTCCCAGGTCAGGCAAAAAAGTTGCTGGGTTTTTTCTTTAAGAACTAAACAGTAGCAGACCGGAGTTTGTAATTTGGTGGTGCGACACCCATGTGCCTAAAAAAACATGTAAACCCCATGGTTTTGAGCCTGCAGTGCTATTCTCTAAGCATACAGCCTTGCGCGCAGCGCTGCCGCAGCGACAAATCCATAGATAAATGTATGCATATATATGAATAGCACTGCTGATCTCTCCCCGGTTGTGTCGGATTGCCGTCCCATCGGACTATGAGAGTGAGGGAAGAGGGAGTGTACCTGTATTTGCGCACACACTCGTGTAAAGTTGTTTGAAAATATCCACATTCTTTATTTTACAATATTTCAATACATAACATAACATAACTGGCGAAATGTGGGTGTACTAATGGGTACACCTCTGCCTAACCCTTCGGGGTTTACAGATGTGATGTTATGATGATGATTCAATACATTTTTTTTTCCAAAAGAAATTACAAAAAAATAGTCTTTTAAAAAAAAAAATTATTCTTATGTGCGAGTTTTTATTGAATTACCTTTTATTTTGGAAATGAAATCAAAAGTGTATCAAATAGAGTTGAAAATGGCATGTAATATAATTCCGTTCGGTATTTATTATCTTGCATCCAATTACAGAATTTCCAACTTTATTTGTGATGATTACAGTTCATTATCAATTAACTCAAAGAAAACTACTTGATCCGAGTATTTTGTGGATATCTCTGTGCTGACCGTTAAGAGTTGACTCTTTATGTCAAACCATGTGGATATACCTACCTGTAATGTAAGTAGGTACCTAGGTAACGAATTTAGTGGACCCGTTAAGATCCGTGCAATGACTCGCAGGTCGCGACCTCCAAGACCAATTTGTGGAACATAATAAATTACTCACCTACTAACTGCGAGGTCGTGGATTCTATTTTCGTACTTACGAAATAAAAATAGATTTTCTCAAAAATAAATTAGGTGAGTAGGCAGCGTTTTTGCAAAAAAAAAATAATGATACCGTTTAGGGGCTTCCGTATGAGTGGAAGAAAAGGATAGTCGCCAGAAGGACATAACATTATTATAATAAATAAGAATACAGCGCCTATTATTTATTTTATTTCTAATTAAAGATTTAAATTCTAAATATAAGGTCCAAAGTGTAAGGTCCTTGCATAAAAACGTATGTGAAAACCTTATGTGGACCTACTTTTTGGCTCTTGGTAAAAATTGGAACTAACGTCACGTCGCCTTAGGGATGATTCTCATTAGAGCGGGCCGTGCCCGGACGGGGTACGGTTTTAACCTGTTACATATATTTTGCATGAATCAATTTATATTACACGGTGCATTATCCGTGTCCCGTCCGGGCCCGCTCGACGCACTCAATACCAAAATATATGTAACAGATTAAAACCGAGCCCCGTCCGGGCCCCGCCCCGGGCACGGCCCGCTCTAATGAGAATCTTCCCTTATTTGGACAATTTTACAACATGTTATCAAACAAAGCCAATATGATTCAAGTACCAAAAATTATTTGTAGCATTTTAAACTTCGAGGTCGTAGGAAGATAATGGACTAGGAAATCAAATCTTGAAATAAAAGAAAGATTGTAATAACAACTGTATATTATATTCTGTCTTTTCTCAATCTTTATCATCGTCTAAATAATAACAAAACCTATATACACAAACAAATATATAAGTAATACCTATAAAGCAAACATATTTCATTGAAAACCTATAGATTCCAAAGACAATTATATATTGACAGGTGGCGAAAAATGGTACTAAAATGTACTAAATTTGACATATCGATGAAATTTTCTTATGAAGCAGCACCATCCTGACATACCAAGACATATTTGGCGTACTATCCTTTATCGAATGATGCCTTTATTACGTATAGATAATTGTATTTGGTTGTCTATGCTTGTATAATATTTCATTACACCTAATAATTTGATTACTTTTTTCATATCTCCATCGAAAAACGCTGTAGATACTTCCTTCTGTAATTTTTTGATTTTAGCCTTATTTTCTGCATTTAATTCCATTATTTCTTTTTCTGTTTCTGCATTCTCTACTTCTTCATTCTTCTCCATTATTTTCATAAGGAATTCTCGGTCTACTTCTGTGTTTTCTGGAATCTCTTTACCTCTTAGGCTCAGCATGTATATTCCTGAAAATAAAGACTTTTTACATGAATGTTTGTACATCTTCGATACCACAAATTGTTTTGGTTAATCTCTAAATCAGCTAAACTGAATTTGGACGAAACTATCACCGGCAGATAGCTGATGTTAAAAGAAGTGACAAAAAATACTTTTATATTTGAAAGAAAGTATTAGGGTATAGCACAAACATTTTACAACACCAAAGATAACCGACTTTTACACAGACAGAGAGTCACTGGCATAATCTAGATATAGATAGAAATCAATATAATCAATAAAGAGACTTAAGAGATAAAATGATAGACAGGTACTAAGTAACATTTTTGACATTAATAATATTTTACTACTTTTTACCTTTGGTTATATATTTTTAATAATAATAGGTTTTTTTTATTATACTATTTTTGTGTATCACTGCTGGGCAAAGGCCTTTCTTTGCTCCTTCCAAACTTTTCCAACTTGGGCAGTCCCTGGTCATGTTTGCCCCAGAAACATGATCAGATCATCACACTACCTAAGTCATATGTAACCTCAACAGCCATGTCCTCTTTAGGGTGTCTAGTGAGTGAAAGTTATGGTCACTATGGTTCTTAGGCCTGCCTTTGTGACCAGGGGCCAACCACAAGATCTTAAAACAGTATTATTATAATATTACTTTGCCTTCCACACTGTTGGATTTTCAACGCTCGGATCAGCGCCGAGAGTTGAAAATGCAACAACAGAAATTACAAAGTAATATTAAAATAATATTGTTATAAGAGATGGCGGTAGGCGCCCAGGTCTTGATTCTTACCTCTGTTTAATGGTTCCAATAATGTTTTGTAAGCCTCATTCACTAAAGATGAATACATCTCTGAAATTTCTTGTTCCTTCTTTTCCCTGAAATATTTGAAAAAATGTTTTAATTACTTTATTTGAATAAAAATATGTTTTCCAATTTTTATTTTAAAATGTTCCACAAGCTAGCAGCTTGGAATTGGCAATATCCATTTTGAATTGTGTAATAGTTTTATGACCTTCATCTCATCATCATCTGCCTAGCCTTTTCCCAACTATGTTGGGGTCGGCTTCCAGTCTAAACGGATGCAGCTGAATGCAGAATTGTTTAATAACTTTATTATAGTAATAAAATATGATCTAGGTAGGTACTGTATAATTATACAGACCAACTTACTCAAGTTTAAATTATGTATCTATTACAAGTAAAACTAAAAGAAAACTAACAAAGTTTATATTTACCTGTTTCCAAACTTATCAGGATGTAAGTACTTCTGTAATTCTTTATATTTCTTTGCTAATTCCGTTTCATCCAAGTCGTAAGTTTCACTGACTCCCAAAATTTTAAAATAATTATCTCCTTTGGGTGGCTCTTGTAAGGCATTGCAACTCCCACAGAATAAAGCAGACTTCTTAGTTTGAACATCTTTTCCGCAGGACCAACATGATGCTAGACGAATTTGTCTAAATAAACTTTGTTTTATTGTTTGGTTTACTATAAATCTTCTTACACTCATAATTTTGAGGTTAAATTACGTTCTATACAAGTTGGAAGAGCCTTGAAATGCTTGTAAAAATTATGACACAATTTCAGTAAGGTCACGTTATCTATACAACAGCTATAGTCAAGTAATTTTGGCTAATTTTTTTGTCAACAAATAACTTTGGAGTTTTCCGTTTCATAATAATTGACATTGAAAGTTGACTTAGCAATTGACATTTCGACAATCAGCTGATTTTTTCGTTTAGTTTTTGCTGAGCGATTACAAATATGTAAATAAATATTTTATTCTAACTATGTCTACTAATAAAATTTCAATTTATTATTCTTCTTATAAATTAAAAAAAATAATTCTCGACTTTCGACAAAAGGATTGAAACCAAAAAGCCTAAAAGCTTGAAAATGTGAAAGAAAGTTTTACCTGTCAATATCAAAATTGACTTTGACATTTGGTAAACAGCTTTCGCGCCTCCAGAGTGGTGTTTTTATTTTCATTTTGTGGATGCAGAAAGTTTAGAAAACTTTAACCATGGCGAATTACTTTACAATGGACGGCACCGAATCAACAAACTTTCAGAAAGAAATATCTGGCATGATGCACGGTTTTGGTGACAATCCTAATCCAAACGCGGCCACTGTCGTGCTTGTCGAAAGTATAGTTCAACAACAATTAAAGTTTATGATACAAGAGGCCAATCAAAACTGTATCACAAGAAGCGGAAGGGCTATAACTAACTACGATATCATTTTCTTAATGAGAAAGAATATTAAAAAGCTGAAACGGCTGCACGACTATCAACTAAAATTAGATCAAATTGACAAAAAGTGTATATTGAATATCGGTACCCCTGCTGACTCTTTGATGCTGATGGAAGATGAAAAGGATCCAACAATAAGGAAACGAAGAACCCACATAGACTATATCAAAGAATTTGACGAATACGATGAAGTAAGTCAAATAAAGTTTGATTCCATAGATTATATAAGGAAAGTACGAGCAGCTAAAATTACTGAGTCTATGACTTTTGAGAAGTATGAAGCATACCATAAAGCTAGATGCTCTTCTTTCCGTTCCGGTTACGGTATTGGCAAGGGCTTTATTAAACTCGAACGCTGGCTGAACCCGGTGAAAGAATTTAAGATAACCCAAGCAGCATTAGAAGTGCTATGCTTCGTTGCATATGAAACTGTTGCGGAGATTGTTGACGGAGTCTTCTTAGTGCGACAGGATGCTAAGAAGAAAACCGGAGACCCATTTAGTAAGTTCGAAGGCGGACATTTCTGTAACCCAGTCAGTTTGAACAATGCGGTGTACATCAAGTCAGGGTACGAGGGTGTACCGGCCATTACCGTAGCCGAAGTAAGAGAAGTACTGAGAAGATATTATTCACCAAGAGTTGGGATGAATGGATTATTTTATAGAAATATGAGTATGGATCTACCTATCAGATACTTGGCATTTTAAAATGTTATATCACTATTATGCACTTATTCATTTATTACACGACTGCCCCAAAAAAAGGAGTGTTATGTGTTCAGGGTTAATGTATTATGTATGTATGTATGTATGTATGTATGTGAGATTCTTTATTCCACCATAACTTTTAAACGCCTGAA
Organism: Hoplodrina ambigua; assembly: GCA_949774945.1. Lineage (NCBI taxonomy): Eukaryota > Metazoa > Arthropoda > Insecta > Lepidoptera > Noctuidae > Hoplodrina > Hoplodrina ambigua. The sequence goes on from OX458984.1 coordinate 1,711,662, forward strand.
CCGATTTAGATGTATGGGGTATCGTTACAGTCCTTGCATCGTTCCGAGTAACATAGGCTAGTTAAAAATAAAAAGAATCCTGTGTGGTGACTTTAAAACGTATTTTAATACCAGCCTCAAATTTTTTTTTTAATGAATCTGGTCGTGTCTATATTTATCGTCTAGAATTTGACAAGTAGATTTAAAAAATATATAACACTGTAAATAAAAAAGTTCTTAAAAAAAACTGACGAGTAAACAAAGTACAAATATGTGCAATTTGTGCAGTCGTGTTTTTTAATGTTTTTAATTATAGTAGCTTGTCTAATAGACAAAACAAAGTATTGTGATATTAACCAATAATGAACATAAGAAACTGAGCAAGAATAAAAGCATAATGTCAATGGGCTATCCCACATGGCAATGGCAGCAACAAAGACTCTTCATTTTACATTTATTAATAGTTATTCTTAATTAGGTATTTCAGAAAGGGAAAGTCATCTGAAATCCAAATTTTGTCTTAATCAACCTGCATGTTTTGTAATTTTTTTAAGTGTTATAAATAAACAATAAAATAAAAATAAATATCTTGGGACAACTCACACACGGCTATCTGATCCCAAGCTAAGCAGAGCTTGTGTTATGGTAACCAGACAACTGATATACATACTTATATAATTTATAAATACATACACATTATAGATAAAACACACCCAGACACAGAACTAACAATCATGCTCATCATACAAAGTTTGTCCTAGGTGGGAATCGAACCCACGACCTCCGGCTTAGCAGTCAGGGTCGCTAACCACTAGACCAACAGGCCCGTCAAAATTATAAAGATAATACTTAAAAAAATTACAATGGTACTTTAAAATGGCTGTTAGATTCTCTAGGAAGGCTCACATCCGCGGATGCGGATCTTAAGAATATTTATAAGAACTTTTTAAACTTTGTTTTGATACAGTAAGTCAAGTAAAGTTAAAAATTGATCTATTATTATTTAGTATGAAGTAATCTTGCCGCCTTTTCAGAGACAATATGGTCACATAGAGGTTCGTTAATTAAACCCTCGCTACTGAACAATTGTTCGGGCGTATCATAGGCACTGCATACGGCACACAACAGTCGCCGTCCCCGCCCCAATTTCTGGTCCCAATTAACCTGTTACATTTGCATCCGCATTGACTATTGCGGAACATCTGTTTCATTGTTGAACCTTAAATGAGCATCTCTTAAAAATATTAATTTGATTTCACTTCCGCAACATCCCTGATCTAAATCGATGCGGAAGCTCCGCAATTACGAATGCGGATGCAAATATTCTCAAAATGTCTGGTGTATCGACACAAGATGTGTATTTCGAAGTTTGTGAGACAATTAGTATTAAAAAAAACTGTTAAATGGATTTAGTCTATATGTAAGTAGACATAAGTTAACTGTTCAATAAATCAACAATGATTTTTGAATAAATACTTTTTCAGTAAATTACCCGCTTTTTATTCATTTGTTAAAACATAATCGTAGTTCACAGCTTAATTAACAGAATTATGAATTACTTACCAATTTTGATACAAATTTTGTGGCGACCACTGTGTCGGATGCAATGTAATTTAGCTTTTAGTAATTAATAAAATGAGTGCGTCTGTCCATTAATGGAAAACCACAACTCTGCACTTATGTAGGTGGATCCATTTTGATTTTCCAATATTAAAAGCCAACCAGCCAGCCATTCCATGCTCCGAACTGAGAATAGAACATGTCCAAATTATTATTTTGTATCTAAATATATAAAAGCTAAATAAAGGTCACTCACTCTCACTAATCAGGAAATATCGAAAACCACTTGACGTATAAAGATGAAATTTGGCAGGGAGCTAGATTATAGTCAGTAGACGTCCGCTTAGAACGGATTTTCCAAAACTCACCCCCTTAGGGGATGAAACGGGCGTTCGACATTTACGTAGACAAAGTCCCGGGCAAAAGCTAGTTCATTATGCCTAAGTCTTCTTAAGATTTCCTTACGATATTTTCTTAAATCGATAATTATGAGTATAGTCCAAGAAAAACGTAGAAGAACATTGGAATTTAAAAAGTCGCATTGGTAATTGTTCAATATAGTATCAACCACAAATTCACCACTTCATGTATGAGAGGGCTTGACTTTTGGGTCATTATGACAATTTTTCAGTTTCCTTGGAAGCGTATACAAACAAAAAAAAAAAAAAATACAAAGTACCTAATCCAATCGTCTGTGGATCGAGCTCCTGGAGCTTGACGTTTAAATGCTTGTCTGTGGACCAAGCTCCTAGAGCTCGATTTTTTATACGATTTTTATTTGTACCACAAATGTGTCTTAAACTGTATCGATCCTGCTCTAACTTGCACAAAGTGTAGGCAAAAGAACAAAGATGGCATATAATCACAGACTTCGCCTCTGAATTACACCACCTACAGTTGGTACTACGATTTATAGCCGTCACTTAGTAGTTGTTTTCGCGCGCGTACGTAAGTTGACATTGACTAGTGTTTTATTGAAGATATTAAAAGAATATGAAGAAAAACGGAATAACATGATGCGTGGGTAAGTAATAAACAGTTTTTAATTCAGAAATTGAGTATTTGTTGTGGTTTAGTGTAATAAAAACATCAAACTTGACCACGTAACCTCAAATTTTTTTTCTTGCGTCGTATTCTCAAGTGCTTTGTTTATATCTCGGGTTTCTACTAATCTAAACACTTTTAACAGCTGTTACTTTGTATGCAATAAGAATGTGAACTATACATAAGTATAGGTTAGCAACCTACGTCACTTGACGAACACAAGTTCTCAGAATTGATGTTTACATTTGCCGAATTTTTTGTTTAGACGTTCGGGCCGCCGCGCGCCGGACGGCTGAGAGATGTTTATTGTCAAGCTTCTCTGAGGTGAAATAATGTTTTGCGAGGTATGTTTTTTATTTATTTTTAAGGTAAAATAATGTAGGTAGAAGTAAATAAAATATTTTTTTTTGAAATGATGGTATTTTTTTCTAACTAGAACGATTCTTATTGGAAATGTCAGTAAAAAAATCGCGAATCCTGATTTCTAACTAGAATTGGTAATATATCCAAAGACAAAACTGGACTGAACCATTATTTAAATGTAAGCTTGTTTCATAGCGATTTCAACGACATAAGTTTTATATACAGTTCCTATACAAAACTTTAGAGGTATCGTCGTTTTAATAACACGCGGCCGATATCGATCAAGGTCATCTGTCAATGTAAACACACATAAATGTCAAATTTTCAAAATGGACCCACAGCTGAATGGAGGGTAACATTGCCGCTAACTTGTTAATGCCGCAAAAACCAGAAACATTCTAGAGCTTTGGTTCCGAACCTGTTTGTAATTACCCCAATGGGGGTAAAAGGCTTTTCGGCGGAAGTAATAAATCTAGTAATAATATGCAATGAAAAAAAGCTCATTAATATAATGTCGGTATTGTTTTGCTTATTATTCTAAAGTTGGTTGTTTTGCTTATTTGTTTTTTTTTCAAAAGTTAGATAACTTATATCCAAAGAATAAATATGACAGTTTGACATATTTTCTATACAAAAGCTGTCAAACCGCCGTATTATTCCTCCGTGAGTTATTTGACGATTGAAAAATTAGACCTTATGAATGCAATTTTATTGTATTTTTGATCAAACTTATGTGATAACTAGCTTCTGCCCCCGTCTTCGTTCGCGTCAACGTTGATGTATTATCCCACGGGAACCGCCCATTTTTCGGGATAAAAAGTAGCCTATGAGCTTTTCCAGATTATAATCTATCTCTGTGTTAAATTCCATCCAAACCCGTTTAGCCGATCTGGCGTGATTGAGTAGCAAGATCTATCCAATCTTTCGCATTTATTGCATGTACATTCATTTGTTTTATGACATTTTAAAGGGATAAAATCAGTTTTGTTGCTATGTCATCAGAACAACAAGATTGAAAAGGTCAGGTACCGCTGTTTTAATCAAAACCTACACCTACCTTTGATTTATAACTAAAGATAACATCAAATACAAACCCTTACAAATCCCTGAACGCCGCCAACAGCCCATAACACCAAAGTATTGACTACCTCAAGGAAATACCTCGCATACGTCCGCCATTATTAATTCAGAGCACCGTCCTACATCCAATAAGGAACGCTATAACTCAGCTAGACAAAATTAAATTTGCAAGCAACCGCTCTCAAAAAGCTAAGGCGTACTATGCTTCCGAGAGCCTTGCTACAATAGGGCAGTAGACACTACAATCAATTGACGTACTTTTTATGATCTGTCAAAACGCGATTCCCCTATAGATTTCGTATTGTGACGTCACTTGTTTGTCAACTCAATTGAGTAACTATTTAGTGATTTATAAATTTCAACTCAATTGAATAACTATTTAGTGATTTATAAATTTTGTTATATTATAATACTACGAGCTACTGCTCGCGACTTCGTCCGCGTCAAAGTTTGTTTCTCCATACAAACTTAGGACCCCTGTTCCATCCCCTTAGAGGATAAATGTTGCAAAATCCTTTCTTAACGGATGCCTAGGTTATACAAAGAATACACCCTCCAAGTTTCAGGTCTCTACGATCAGCGGTTTAGGCTGTCAGTCAGTAATTCAGGACGCATGCAATTCTGGATGCATTTTATACAATGTATTTACTTACCTACCTATAGATATAGTTACCTTACTTATACTTTTTACTTTCAGTTTTTAAATGCAATGCAAAGTTTAATAGTGTAGGTACTTGACATTCACGCGGACACAACCACGAGAAGAAGCTAGTTTATCCATAAAATAAAATCTGTCAAAAGCACTAATAAAGTTGGGCGCCATTGAGCTCCATTTTATTTTAATTGGGCCTTTAAACTTTGTTTTAGGGTAGGTCACTTGAAACTGACCTAGTAGGTACTTAAGAAGATTTATAAAGCTGCTAGGCACTTTGCCTGACTTTGTCTGCGTAGATTTTAAACTTTCATCTTCTATTTAAACTCTTGCAGTTTCAGCTTCTGTCTGGACGTAAGCTCGTATACCGAAGGATTTGAGGACTAACCACTCTTCTTTTTAGAGTTCCGTACTTCAGTCTGCGAAAACGGAACCCTTATAGGATCACTTTGTTGTCCGTCTGTCAAGACCCTTTTTCTCAGAACCGCTTGAAGGTACAAAGCTGAAATTAATACCAAACACTCAGGTCTGCATTCCCTTGAAGCAAGAAAAAAAAAAAACTTCTAAGTCAACGCAATGGCGTTTCAACGGTCAACGTTTATGGCGCATATTTTGACGCTCGCTAGGGGATGAAAACCTATAAAGGACTTACCGTTGACCTAGAATTATGAATACGAAAACTGTGTTGTTACTTCACAAAATAATTTCTTTTTTTTGCGATTAAAAACATATTTTATACCTGCCATACCTTTTTATGGACTGCCTGGTTGGTCTAGTGGTCGCAAGCGCGACTGCTGTGCATGAGGTCTTGGGTTCGATTCCCAGGTCGGGCAAAGTGTTATTGGGTTTTTCCATCAGGAATTTCTCAGTAGCTGCCTCGGAGTTTGGATTTGTGCCCGGTTGATGGCAATAGGCTCGCCCCCTATTACATGGGACTAAAAACATAACTGGCGAAATGTGGGTGTACTACTAATGGGTACACCTCTGCCTAACCCTTCGGGGATTACAGGCGTGATGTTATGTTATGTAAACATATTTTTTTGTATGTTGTGTTAAATATTGTATGGTGGTATGGAACACTTCGTGTGTTAGTTCGACTCGCACTTCGCCAGTTTTTTGGTGGGGTTATCATGGATGTCCTCCATCTGGAGAAAGCGGAGGGTTATGTCGGACTCTTACCGACGGTCCCCTCTATCATCCATGTGCGCCTAGGGCACACATGGTCTAATTTGTAAGGGATCAAGAACCGCCTGCGGACGGTAAAATAAGATGGCCAAGGGAGCTATGTCCGCAGCCGCCCCACGTTTCGGCCCGTATGACAAGAGTTGGAAGGGCCATGGGAAGGTGGAGGGAGTGGTCCCCTCTATCAACATGAGTTGAAAGCAATATGTATTTTTTTTATATTATTTTCCCTAGGCCCGCCTAGGGACAACGGTTTGTTCGCGTCTTTTTGCGGACAATGACTCCGGTTTAACTCAAGTACCTAGTCTAGGTTAAGTTTAGTACTCACTCTGGTTTAAGTTAAGTAGGTACTAACATAAATAATACCTTAACATATTCATCTGTGCAGTCGTAAAATTCGTCAATAAGCTTACGACAAGATGTTATTAACTCAGCATCGTTAACTGTGAGTGTTCAATTCACTTTTGATCCGACTTTAAGATCTAACTTTAGGTTATAACCTTAGCGTATGAATGAGACAATGTGTGAGTGACGTGGTGCAGGTTTAGAATTTAATTGAACGGTTAAAGCTTTGGTTATGATGGTATGCAAGATAACTCTTGCATGTTTTTACCATGATTGTATGTAGTATCTTCCTATTATTGGCACCTTAAATGTAGATACGTAAGGTTGCGAATAGACTACGTTAATGTTGCTCAAAACATTCTGTATTTACCAAATCATTTGTAAAATTGGTTATACGCAATTTAAATTAATTAATTTAATATATGTAAGAAATGTACGCAACATTACACACAATATTTTATTACCAAGTAATTGCATACCTATTTAAAAGACATTTATATGACGAAAATAATTACAAATAAAAATTATTTCGTTCATAATTACAAATCTATCCATTGTCTCACAGGCAAAAGTCACAAGGTAGATACTAATATTTAGATAAGCACTTGTGACCTTTGAAAAGGGAGTAATCAAGCTCATATGTTCCGTACCTAATAATATTTTATGACTTTAAGCTTACGGTGTTAAGTTACTATTTCAATAACTTGAGGCGTCTGTCCCATTTATTAAATTAATATGACATATATGAATAAATCATCTATAATTAATTAATACTATTAGTTATTAGTATAGTATGTAGACGTAGTTCCATTTCCCTAAAAGTAATCCTCGCGACACCCAGGTATAGCTTGTCTTATGAATACTTCTTGGCGCTACCCCATGTATTTCGAGAAGAACATAAAATTTACGGGACTCGGAGTGAAGCAGTCAAAAAGTTTATGTTACCTATGACATTGTGAAGAACGTAAGGTAGTATGAGTCAAAGACGTTTCAATTTCGTACCTACATGGCAAATCGTAAAGAATTGCCTTCAAGTGGAGCCTGTAGTATAGTTTGTAGTGTTTCTACAGCTTCCTGCGAAGTGTTTGCAGAATTTGACGTTCTTAGAAGTTGGAGAAATGTTCTTTGTGAATCCACTTGAGCAGCCAAGCAGCGTTACTGGGTTTTGGACAGGTTGGAATGAAGGTTGCGTGTGCTGATTTGGTTTGTTGAATTCGTTTTGACTGCGCAGTTGCTGTCTAAATCGAGAGCGTGATTCCTGAGAGGGAGTTTGTAGGTTAATTCTCACCTCGGGCTAAGTGTTATTGGATTTAAGCGTTGGTGGTGTAGCACTCTCGTGCCTCAGAAAACGGTTGGTTCTGCGCCTGTTCTCATCCCGGTCATGTCGGATTGCCGTACCTTTGGACTATGAGAGTGAGGGAAGGAGTTTACCTATATTTACGCACACACATGTGCGTTATAATATAGCTTGTGTCCTTGGTTAGTCTCCATTTGAATTGAACATCGAGACCGAAATACGGTCAAAACAATTAGAATAATAAGTTGAGCTTCAAAAATAACTAATTCAAATTCCAAATTCAAATTAATAAATTAAAAAGTAGCATTTTAAAATAGGTAAAAGACAAAAGAGGATTTCATAACGGAAAAAAAAGCTCTTACATTTAAAATTGGAATCTTATCAAAAATAAAACAATGGCCGCCGCTCCACAGAGTGCAAGTTTCAGCTGTTTATAATTCCACGTCGCCAGTGATAATTAAGTGAGAAAACGAGTTAGAGCGATCCTCGCTCGCGATGCCAGTTCGTTCATGTATGTAAATGTACTTATTTATGGCTGCTTTTAGTCTTTTTTGAATATGGAGCTTTCGTAGTTTTTATGTAATGAAACCGCGAATTTAAGTAGTGTCTATTCTGTTACTAATGTAATGTAAATATAAATAAATTAATTGCCGTGCGTTCGTCTCGCAAAAACTCGAGTAAATATTTGTTCTCTTTTAACCAAATAACATATCGACTGCCTCGTTGGTCTAGTGGTCGCAATTTCGCAAAGCGCGACTGCTGAGCATGAGGCCTTGGGTTCGATTACCAGGTCGAGCAAAGCGTTATTAGGTTTTTCTATAAAGAACTTCTCAGTAGCAGCCTCGGAGTCTGGATTTTTGTCCGGTTAATGGCAATAGGCTCGCCCACTATTACATGCGACTTAAACATAACTGGCAAAATGTAGGTGTACTAATGAGTACCTACACGTCTGCCAAACTCTTCAGGGGTTAGAAGCGTGCTTCCCAGCTTTAGAATAATGCATCCAGCTAATCCCGCCATCTCCTTCGTGGTCTCCTGCTAAATAAATAGAATAAATATTAAAAAATAAATGAATAATAGAGTTCACACAATCTTAACACTATAGGCACTAAAAGCATTTTTTCTCAGCGCTACAGTTTCTAATAAAACAAAAAATCATTTAATTATGACTATACTAAATATTCCGGATTCGTGCAGTAACTGAAGCGAATGAAATACGTGCTAAATAAACGTCAGGGAAAGCCATTATCACGTCACGGCGATAAACTTGGACTAAATGCCGTTTAGTTGTCCTCCACCCATTTCCTTGAGCTATAGCACTGCTAGCTTTGTAGGCTATTGACTATATTGAACTAACATAGGTACTAAGAAACTGACGATTTATTTGAGAAAGATTAGAGCTTAACTTATTGACTGCGGGAAAACACACACGTTGTGTTTCGACTAAAAAACGCGAGTGCGGCGCCCACACACCGTATGTGTTTTTCTACGGCGAACTCACGAACAGTGGTAGCTAGCCGCACTTGCGTTTGGCGCAGCGAATGTTCGCCCGCAGTCTACGGGTTAAAATAATGTGTTTATCTAACATAGTGTTTTCTAAAGTGCGATAACGCCCCCTTGTGGGCGCTGCAGGCCTAAAGGGGGGCGGTAAGAGAAGACCTAGTAAAAAAATCGATGTAAAAATCAATAGTGATTTGTAATTTCATCTACTAGGTGGGTTTTAAGTAGATGAAAAAATGGGTGCTCAAAGTGAGCAGTATCTACACAAAATAAGTTTAGGAAGCCCTGACTAACACATAACATCGCGGCTGTAATCTCCGAAGGGTTAGGCAGAGGTGTACCCATTAGTACCTACCTACATAAACATGTCACCAGTTATATTTAAGTCACATGTCACGGGCACAAATGCCGAGGCTGCTACTGAGAAATTCCTGATAAAAAAACCCTATAACACTTAGCCCGACCTGGGAATCGTACCAAAGACCTCATGCCCAGCAGTTACGCCTTGTGACCACTAGACCAACGAGACAGTCCGAGTGAAACTTTAATAAATAAATGTACAAAATATGGAGTTCTCAATTTCTTCCGTAACTCGTCCATAGACATTATAATACGAGATCTAGGTATATTTTTTCAGTGCTTACCCTTACTATGTCCATACTATATGGTCCTTAATAAAAGCAGCCCCGTTGAAGAGGGTATCGAAGGGTTATTTATTTTAGATTAGCAGATAAGGGTAGCGGTACTTGTGAGGGGATCGATAGCAATAGTATAAACAAGCATAGGATAGACGAAGCTTTAGAGGCATTCACACTTATCTATACTATCTATCTTCTATACATATAAAATGCTTTGTCCTGAATGACTGACTGACGGATCAACACAGCCTAAACCGCTGATCGTAGAGACCTGAAACTTGGGGGGTGAGTTTTTTGTATGACGTAGGCATTCGGTAAAAATGATTTTCCGAAATTCTACCCCTTAGAGGATGAAAAAGGGGGCAAAGTTTGTATGGGACAACGTGATTCCTTGGTCCAATCTACTATACATTTTCTGACTGTCAGTGTCAGATCAATGCACAACACTAAACCTCTTTTTTCAACTTTTACGCGAACGAAGTCGTGTGCAAAGGCTTGTCTATATACATAAAACAAAATCGGGTTATATACCATTTATAACTCAAGAACGACTCGACCTATTTTAATTAACTATTATTTGTTTGGATTCGTCTAGCCAAAAAAATCGAATAACTATTATAACATGAAAAAAAACAAAAAAAAATCTTAAATATACTGTATGTATTTGTCTGTAAGGTTTGTTTAAATTGCAAAAATAAAATATTATAAAATGTAAATGAACACTTCCTTAATCATTTAGGTAAAATATACTTTTGACAGATTGCGGCTGAGATTAGAATGTGAACGATCCTAAAAGTTACTAGGACTGCTTCCCAATTTCCATCTCACATTATGTTTAACCATTAAGGCACTTACCTCCACGATTTAGTCACCAACATTACCCACTCACCACCCAAACCCATAAACTAAAGATGCAACGCCAGATTATCCTTACGTTACGAGTGGTTCAGGCCAACACGAGAACCCTCGAGCCTGCTCGAGCCATCTCGAGCCACTAGAGCCACTCAAGCAGCCTCCGCCCCAATCTTTACGATTAATTGAGAGGGCTAACGAAAACCTTGCTAAATTGCCTGACTAACGTTATGTTTTGGGTATTAAGTTTGAATAGGAACATGAAGTTTTCGTTGCAAATACGGAAAGGGCTCAATAGACTGCTCCCCTAAGTAAACATAACCTAGCAAAACGAATGATTATAGATTCCACCGATACCCAGTGCGAGTGCGGTGCTCCTGTTCAGACAATGGCTCACTTGTTAAGTGCCCAAAGTGTCCCTACACCTGCACTTTAGACAGGGGCGTAGCTACCGCCGTATCTGCCGTATCAATTATACGGGGCCCCTGGCCTACGGGGGCCCCCAAAGTGCGTAAGCAAAAATGAATAAAAACTTCCCAAAGAAGTTTCTCGAAATTAAAACTGATAAAAAAATATTTAAGAACTTCTATGGGACAGGAACGCCTGTCAGACCTGTCACTATTGTCCAAAGAGGCAGAAACTTAAGAAAAACTAAAGTCATCATCAGCTATGAATGATTTAATTGATCAGTTTGCCGAAAAAAAGGCAAGGAGAGTTAATATTTAATTTGAATTGTTTTTAAAAATATGACAGATAGATAATTATGATGAATAAATATTTCTTTTAATTTTATGGAATCATTTTTTCTTTTTTGAGAAATATTTACCCTTTCTAAGGGCCCCCAAACAAATTTTTATACGGGGCCCCGCCAAGGTACGCTACGCTTCTGACTTTAGAGGACATTAAAAAGGCCACTGATGCGGCAATAAACGAGGCCAGTGTGATCACCTACTAGGCCCAAGTACTGCCAGAAAAAATAATGGATTACCTTGAGCCTACTCGAAAAGTAAAACATAATATACTTCGGTAAAACTCATCATTTGTATGTATGAATGATATAGGAATATATGATGTAGGAATTGTCAGCTGTAGTTCACATGCTGTGCGCTAGATGTCGCTACACGCTTGCCTTTTCCCAACTAAGAATGCTATGTATAGATACCTCTAATTGGCGTGTACATTAGAAATAGTACTTTATACATCACTGTCAATGTTTAAAGTATACACTGGTGCCAATTCCCTTGTTCACAAACTAGGCTAACTTTAGAGAATTGCCATCAACCGGGTACAAATCCAGACTACGAGGCTGCTATTGAGAAATTCCTGATGGAAAAACCCAATAACACTTTGCCCGACCTAGGAATCTAACCCAAGACCTCCTGCACTAGACCAACGAGGCAATCATGTTTATAAAATATCGTACACTAAGTTATTACGAGTCAGCCTATATAATATTATAGTATGAATATGGATTTTTGCTCAAAGTTACCTAGCTTGATGGACAGCTAGCACAGTTTACAGCTATGTCATGTGTCTTGTTACACCGTATAAAAGAATGAGGAAAATATTGTCGATACATATGAACCTACGTATAAGTTACAGCTACCTATATTACCAATAAAACCTTGTCTTCCAAGCACCTTGTTATCCGTGGGTTTGAGAGTCAATTGACAGACTCGTGTTATTGTAGGAGAGGTGTAGCACTTGCTTGTACCTACCTATTTGTAACTAAAACATTGGAATAGATGGTATAGGTAATTCTCAATAAATCATGTTAAGGTATTCATATGCAAATTTGAAATACAAGAGACTTTTATTTATTTATTAAGGTTAGCCAACAATTGTTTACACAATACATCCATACTAATATTATAAATGCGAAAGTGTGTCTGTCTGTTACCTCTTCACGCTTAAACCGCTGTATCGATTTTGATGAAATTTGTCATGGAGATAGTTTAAGACCCGGGGAAGGACATAGAATTATAGGAAATAGTTTTAGTGAAAATGGGGGTGGAAGTTTGTATGCATGTACGATATTAACAAGTTCCACGCGGACGTAGTCGCGGGCAAAAGCTAGTCAATAATAATTTCTTTATAATGCAACAAATTACTTACACACAACATGTCCCATTTATGGTACCTATTATACATAGTTCCACAATCACAATAAAATTGTATTATAATAATTATAGTACATACATATTAAAAACTAGGAAGTTAATATAGGAATAGGCAATAATAATTCCAGGATAACGTAACGTAGTAATAATATACTTTCTCTCTGTCTTTTAAAATAGTCTCAGTTTATGTAGATAATTAGGAATTTTGCTGCTCTTTTTTTTTTTGGTTTCTGGAATTCTTTGCTCCTGCGATTGTTGAGTAATAAGTATTATTGGGCTTTTCCATTCCTTTCCTATTTCCTTTTTTCTTAGTAGCAGTTTGGAAGTTGGTGATATGATACCTCTATGTCTTAGAAAGCACTTAGAGCTCTTGGTTCTGCGCCTGATGAGAGATCAGGCGCCTCTTTCCTCACTGTCATAGTCAGGAGAGGGAACCAGAGAGAGCCTGGTTCCCTCATCGTTCCATGACAGAAGAGGGAGTACACCTGCGTTGCATAAGAATTTCCGGATTCGGGTCACTAGTTCTAGAAATTACCGCGTTATAACAAAAAAAAACAAACAAACTCTTCAGCTTTATAACATTTGTAAAGATTTTAATTGTTACGTAACTTAAAAGTCCACAAACATTACAGCACTCATAGGGTTGTCGAAACGCCGAAAATCAATGACAAGGGCCAGCCCTAATTGTACCTGTTAATTGGCAATCATTCCGCGCTGGCGGCAGGAGTCAACTTTAAAAAAAATGGCGCTGAATTTTCTGGCGCCCGATGTGATTAGCGGAAGGCGAGTGGGGGGGGGAGCTTATAAAAAGAGGGTTTATTTTGTTATTAGATGAGGAAAGTCGGATTTCAGCTTGTTATCCGCTTAAGAGGAAGTTTTGTAGTACCTAATACAGGTAGGTATCTTTACACGTGACAATTTGACTGTCTGATTGGTTTCAGGCCGAGCAAAAAGTGTTATTGGGTTTTTGGGATTTCTCAGTAGCAGCTCAGGGGTTGGTAGTTGGTGGTGAGACACCCCTGTGCCTTGGAAAGCACGTTCTCTATTAATCCTAACATAACATCATAACATCACGCCTGTAATCCACGAAGGGTTAGGCAGAGGTGTACCCATTAGAACACCCACATTTCGCCAGTTATGTTTTAGTCCCATGTAATAGGGGGCGAGCCTATTGCCATCTACCGGGCACAAATCCAGACTCCGAGGCTGCTACTGAGAAATTGCAGAGTTCTATTAATTCTATGTTCTTTATTTTTATTTTTTTTGATATAATACCTACAAACTCGTTTTTATTTTGCTTTTATTTACAAGTACAATATTTTCTTTTTATGTTATGTGCGTCATTATCGCGTGAATAAACAGTTTTTCTTTCTTTCTTTCTCTACTCGGTCGTGTTGGATTGCCGTCCCATCTAAATATGAGAGTGAGGGAAGAGGGAGTGCACCTGTGTTTGCGCACACACTTGTGCTCTAAATCATCTACGTATTTAACCAGCCTTCATTGAGATTGGCCGCCATGACTGAAGTTCAGATTTCCTTTTTTTGTTACAGACATTTTTGAATTGTCAAGGAGTCGGTCAGTTAGTCAGAAAGTTGAAGCTCCTCGTTTTGAAACGTAGGTAGGTCTTTATGGAGAAGAACGAGAAAGAAACTTCAATGACACTCTTTTCAAATAGGTTTTTACAAAGTCCTGGTTACAATATTCTTGTTGCTTCTGTCTGTAAACCAAATAGCTCGTTCTTACTGTTATACCCCAGGCCTGCAAGGGTTAATGATGAATCAGCGCCTAGCAAGCGTTGATAACAGGGACACTCAGATGAGCATGGAAACCGTTAGTGAGCGTTTGAGCTTTAAGCGGACGGGTCTGCCCATGGGTCTTCCATTTAAATTCAACTTAAGTATTCTTGTAATGCCTGCCTGGGTTGCGGGACGTCTTAACAGGATACCGTGGCCCCGGAACGCAAAGGGCTACAGAAGGAACAGGGTGGTTTTTTAGTCAGTAAAAGTCTGACAGTCCCTTCTGCCCCACCCAGGGCGGAAGGAGACATTTGATGATTTTTACTGTAATAATTATCCTTGTAATAATTATCCCTTTCTTTTTTTAAACCCATTTACTTGGAGACCCGTAACAGACCGTACAATACCTTACACAAGTCTCATTAAGGTACAAATTACCCTCCGTACACTTAAATAAAAGTAAGTACAAAAGATATTTCTAAAATAAATTATTCATAACGCTGAATTCTATAACATTGTTAAATTTTATTTCTAGTCCCACGCCATTCGAAATTATATTTAATTTGTAGGTATTGTTTCCAAAGTTATTAGATTAAAGGAGCTATATCGTTTCAGTACATCTGGGAGTCTTGCTTCGGCAAATAAAGTATTGTTGGAACAGTACGGTAAAACAAAAGTTTTTTTTTATATGAAAGGTCATGCCGTTTCACTCGCACTTTATATCGAGTGAGTGAGAGGGCATGATAGGCGAGACCGTTTCCAAATTTGTCTCTTTGATTGATTGTACTTACTTTTATTTTAACGTTGCCTCACATTAATTAAGAATTTCTCTTCTGTATCGTGGTTGCGAGTAATTTCATGATAGCTCAATGGTTAAGGCGCCCGCCTCTCATGCATGAGGGTTCGAATCCGGGCAAGTACCAATGTGACTTTTTCAATTTATATGTACTTTCTAAAGTTTATCTTGGACATCACTGACATCGGTGAAGGAAAACATCGTGAAGAAACTTGGACTTGTAATTAATATAAGTCTGGAATCGCCAATCCGCCATGAGCAAGCGTGGTGATTAATGCCTTTTCTGTAATAGGCTGGTATTATTATACATAATATTACGTATTTTATATTTCCATTCTTTCACTTATTATATTACAATCCTATTTATTCTCTTATGTTGTCTGTTATGTACTAGCTGCACGTCTTAGCTGATTAGCACCGCAGAATCCAAACACTCACCTCACAAATCATGTTGTATAAAAGAAAATAAGCATTTGTATATTCATGCGCCAATGATCCTGTTATGTAGGAATATTACCTTCATCATAGTGGGTAGTCCCAAGAGTTGGGAGGGGGGGTCTTCGCAGCAACTTATTACAGCTATTGACACACTGACCCCCAGAAAAAGTAAACAAACGTGCGATAAATAATACACAATACATTTGAGAACATGTTCTATTGCAGGGGTTCTCAACATTTTTCTAGTCACGGACTACCTTTCAAAATTTCAAAGAATCATCATCTGCCTAGCCTTTTCCCAACTATGTTGGGGTCGGCTTCCAGTCTCACCGGATGCGGCTGAATACCAGTATTTTACATGGAGCGACTGCCTATCTGACCTCCACAACCCAGTAACTGGGTAACACGATACCCCTAGGTAAGACTGGTTGTCAGACTCTCAAGCTTCTGACGATTCGTAACGACTGTCAAAGATCCACGAATGACAGCCGGGACCAACGGCTTAGCGTGCTTTCCGAGGCACGGAATGTCAGTAATATCTAAGATAAACTTTAGAAAGTACATATGAATTGAAAAAGTCTTGGTACTTGCCCGGATTCGAACCCACACCCTCATGCATGAGAGGCGGGCGCCTTAACCACTAGGCCATCACGACATTCAAAATTTCAAAGAATAAAACGAATAAAAAATATTACCATTTGGTTTACAGACAAATATAATTATCTTTCTGCTACATTGCCATTCATTGGTATTTTGTGTTAACTTTATAAGCTTGTGGTGTCTAATAATTTTGAAACCAATTAAGAGTGATTTAAAAGAAATGACACACTCGAAACATTGTTAGAAGTAGTTGCAAGTTTGCTGCCTGTATAACAAATGGCTTGTTCGACTGTAAAATAAATATAACACCAGCCTATTACTGTGCCTCTACAGGGCAAAGGCCTCTTCTCTTACAGAGAAGGTATGAGCATTGATCACCACACTTGCTCAAGGCGGATTGGCGATGCCAGTTTTTATTGTTTACGATTAAACTATTTATTCTGCTTATACTGGATTAGAATGTCAAATTGAAGAGCTGTTTTTGATAATTCAAGCCGCATGTCATCTTTCACTTCTAGTTAGATAGGCTTGTCATAGACCTCCGGCGTTTAAACGGAACCCCTTTTTTGAGGTGGTAAAAATCATCAAGTGATTTGATGACTCAGACTTTTACTGACTAAAAAACTACCCTGTTCCTTCTGTTGCCCTTTGCGTTCCGGGGTCACGGTATCTTGTTAAGACGTCCTGCGACCCCGGATTACACGGACCCCCTAGGAGTCCATGGACCATAGGTTTAGAATCCCTTTTCTATCGACATCTGTTATATAACGTAGCGCAGCATACATTCCTGCTCCAACCTTTACAATACAACAAAAACAGTCAACACAAGCAATAATGAACCTTAAACATATAAAAAATGTACAGAATACATTTTTCTCGACCGCAAAAGTATATTTGCGGACACGCAGCGCTTGGGTTAAGTAAAAAAATATTCCAATTTCTGGAAACAGATTGCGGCTGAAGCTATCCCTTATAAATATATTAAAAAGGGAATTATGAGTAGCGGGGAGGCTGGTTGGTTAAACGTTTAAAGGCTCAATCATTGTACGAGTTTGTCGAACCCGAAGTATGGTAAACATATTTTTGCTGATCTTTTTGTTTGCAAGTTGATAAAATTCTGACTGCCTCGTTAGTCTAGTGGTCGCAAAGCGCGACTGCTGAGCGTGAGGTCTTGGAAAAAGTTATTGGGTTTTATCATCAGGAATTTCTCAGTAGCAGCCTTGCAGTCTGGATTTGTGCCCGGTTGATTTCAATAAGCTTGCCCCCTATTACATGGTACTTCACCATGACTGGCGAAATGTCGGTGTACCTACTAATGGGTACACCTCTGCCTAACTCTTCAGGGATTACAGGCGTGATGTTATGTAACATTTAGAAAACGAAAAAAACAAAACGGGTGCTTTTTTCTCGTTCTTAATACTGTATTGGGCGAGTGTGACTCGCACTAAGTAAAGTTTTTAAATAGATTAATAAAAAATTTCAAATTACCTAAATTAAAGCAGGTCACATACTTAACGGTAAACTTGCACAAGTTTCGACTTGCACAAGTATACATAAGCGTGTGTGAGATCAATTAGTGCAAGTATCCTACTCATTCCTGGGCACAACGGCGACACGCTGACTTGCACAAATCTATACTTTTGCAAGTATATCAAAACGTGTGAAGCTACCATTCAAGTGCCATGATGTGAAAACGACCGGTGTATTTAGGGTTCAACAAATATGTGGGGATGACAAAACCGTAATCCCTACTAACAACAACCTATTGAAAGGAATAAAATCCCTAATCTCAGTCCCACTACAGAAGTACAATATCAATACGGACACGCTATATTTCCTCCCCACTCCCGACCCAAAATGGAAGCGATAGCAATAATATTTTATGCATTATCCTCTCTAGCGACAGACGTCGTACGGAGAGAAATAAAAACACACCTACCTACTACTATATCAGGGATGGTGAACCTTATGGTAGAAATTGTGAAAACATTTTCGAATAAGATGAAAATGCATTCGATAGTTGCCAAAAAAAACAAAACCAATCGAATTATTGCCAAAATAATACGTGCCACCTGTAAAATATGTATTTTTTTTTTAATAGTTGTAATGATACTGGATAATTTATTTGGCTTATTGGATTAGTTATACATAATTAAAATTTACTTATTGATAGGATTAAGAAAAAAACAGATGGTTTGCAGTTTGGCACAGTCATAACTGATATTAGCTTATAAATATTTCTGTGTAGTGCAAAGATCTTTTCTCTTCTTATATTGAGAAGGCATGAGCCTGACGATATCGAATATACTTAAAGATTAACTTACACTTTCTTCCGCTTAGTTTTTGTGTTAGATGACTTTGTGGGCACATCATAAAAGAACCGTTCAAGAATTAAAAAACTAAATGTAATTACAACCAAAAGGTTGACGATCCCTGCATCAAATGATAAATGTGATGACTCCCGCACTTCATGGATGCGACGCAAAATGGGCCAAGTTCGAGTCATTATCTGATATTATGTCATACTTCTTTATGCTTATATTTTATATCTTATGTTGTGATATTTATGATATACTAAAACGTCGTGTCATTCGTGTCAGTTATTACTGTGGTGACTTTGGATCAACAATACAGCAGTCGACGAACTATTGAACCATTATTTAAGTGGAAACTTGTAATTTGCTTTCGCCTGCTTACTACTTCTTAAGTTCTTACTCAATATATGAGCTGTAAGTTTACCTAAAAGCAATAAAATAACATAACATCACGCCTGTAATCCCTGAAGAGTTAGGCAGAGGTGTACCTATTGTACACCCACATTTCGCCAGTTATGTTTAAGTCCCATGTAATAGGGGGCGAGCCTATTGCCATCAACCGGGCACAAATCCAGACTCCGAGGCTGCTACTGAGAAATTACTGATGAAAAACCCAATAACACTTAAAAAGCAATAAAATAAAATTAATAAAATTGATTATGTACAAATGTGCAGCTAACATTTTGATTTGTAAGTGCAGTGAGTAAGATACTGGAGTTATAATATACTACGAGAGTTTCTGTTTAGTAGAAACTTGAAAATGATGTTCATAATGATGAGTACACTGGTCAGTGTACTCATCATTATGAACAATTTCTTCTAACCCTAGGGTGGGGTCAACGTTATTGAGGTAAAAAATATTTTTTATAAACTAGCTTTAATTTTAAATTATTGTAATGTTAAGTTTTGGACATTGCATTGTCATTAGAACTAAAGGTGTATGCAAAATTTCAGCTCAATCGGATACGAACAAATGGTCTAAAAATGGTTTGCAAATTTTGAAAGTGCAAGCTAAATAAAAGCTTGTGAAAAAGAATAGAACAAAGAATAGAATAGAATAATTGTTTATTTGCACAGAAAGTAGGTACATTATTGAGATGTAACAGATTGAGTGATCCTTATACTTTCTGCCTTCACTAAGGCATGCAAAACAGTTTAACAAATATAAATACAGGCATACTTAACACAGCACGATGTCAAAATAAATTATTAGTCAAGTATTACAATTTTAGTCTTAAACATTAGTCAATAGCTATAAAAGTACAAGTCAGAGTCTAAATTAGCTTTATTATGTCATGATTGATTTATATGTTAGGCATAGGTACAGAAATGTCAGAATTATTTTATGTATTGATCATTTAAAAAATCACATTTCGAGTCATCATCATCTGCCTAGCCTTTTCCCAACTACGTTGGGGTCGGCTTCCAGTCTAACCGGATGCAGCTGAATACCAGTATTTTACATGGAGCGACTGCCTATCTGACCTCCACAATTCAGTAACTGGGTAATATGATACCCCTAGGTAAGACTGGTTGTCAGACTTTTTTTGGGCTTCTGACGACCCGTTACGACTGTCAAAGATCCACGTATGACAGCCGGGACCAACGGCTTAACGTGCTTTCCGAGGCACGGAGGAGTCTCGGTGTGTAAAGATGGTCACCCATCCACGGACCAACCCCGGCAAGCGTTGCTTAACCTGACGGATCTACCCGTGCGGCTGTTATTACTTAGCCACGAGCTCCTCCACATCACAAAAAATCACATTTCGAGTAATAGCATTTATTTGTCAACAAATCAGTCAATTTCTTTTTAAAGACTGGAGTAGTCTGTGTTTTTATTTTAACTGGTATTTTATTAAATATAACAGGGCCCATACAAAAAACACTCTTCTTCAATAAGGCGGTGTCATATTGATCACGAAGAAAAACAAAGCTTATTCCTGTTCTGTCTGCGCTATCCCTTACCCACTTTTACATGTCTGTAGCGTTATGGTAGGGTGACTGTGAAAATAGTGGGAATCCGTCACGTCCCCGTGACGTGACGACGTGTTCCACATAAATTATGGATACTACTACCTTTGCCAGTCGAACTGGCAAGAGATGGCAGAATATTTTGTCGTGAATTTGTAGGTGTAGATAGCTCTTTTAAAGTTGATTCTTGGGAAAGATGTATTTGTTGGGACTTGTTAACAAGTATCTACTCATTGTGTAGATTCAGTCAAAAGAGATAGGTATGCAGGGTCATCAGATATAGTTGAAGTGTTCTTAGAATCCCATGGATGTCTTCGATTGAAACTTAACTCAATTAATGAACTATTTATTATCTAGGTACTTTTTAAATTAAATTATACTTGGAAACAATGGTTTTTAAAAAAACTTCAGGTATATCTGACGACTCTGCAGACCTAGCTCTTTTGTGGACTGTTCTTAGGTACTCACATTCCTACATACATAAACTCACGCCTTTTTACTATAGGGGTAGGCAGAAATCACAGAACTCCACCTGCTACTATATTTACACACTCCTTTAGCCTCATCCACGTTCTTACATCTCGTCATACAAGCACGCCGGTCAAGAGTACTGAACCTGACCTTTCTAAAAAACCTCAACACTAAGGTCAGTGTAGGTCTTCCTAGGGTGACCCCTCCCTGCGTTGCCACTCACCTCTGCCATATAAATACTTTTTGTTAATCTTTCACTCATCCTATCAACATGACCGAACCATCTACGCATACTCTTTTGTATCTTAGAAAATACAGAATCATCATTTGATCTGTGAATATAGTGCCAGAAAACTTTATTTTATTAATTTACATTTTTCTACCAACAACCTGTTTGTGTTGCCACATCAAAAAAAATAATGTAATTAATACGATATCCTGCTACACGTATGCGTATCATAAAACCGCGGCTAACTGTTGTTTACGTACAAAACATCAACATAAAAACATGTTGTAAACATTGTTTTCATGTTGGATCGTGCGTTTGCATCAAAAACATGTTGCATAATTAACATACAACATAACCATGATGTTTATGACGACGAGATGTTGTCATGTATACTATTATTATAAAGGCGAAAGTGTGTCTGTCTGTTACCTCTGTTAATGCTTAAACCGCTGAACCGGTTTAGGTGAAATTTTTATAGACATAGTTTAAGAGCCCGTTTTTTATCCCGGAAATCAATTTACCTCTTCACGCTTAAACCGCTGAACCGATTTAGGATGAAATTTTTATAGAGATAGTTTGAGACCCGGTTTTTTATCCTAGAAATCAACCCCTTAAGCGGTGAAAAGAGGGGTGGAAGTTTGTATACAAGTACGATATAAACAAGTTCCACGCGGACGTAGTCGCGGGCGAAAGCTAGTGTTAAATATTGTCTGTATTTTAAAGTTTAATAATCAAAATAAAATACGATCACCAAACTAGGAAAGTGATGACAATAATGATAGAGTTGACAATGATCACACACACACATAACATCACGCCTATAATCCCCGAAGGGTTAGGCAGAGGTGTACCCTGTACACCCAAATTTCGTCAGTTATGTTTAAGTCCCATATAATAGGGGGCGAGCCTATTGCCATCAACCGGGCACAAATCCAGACTCCGAGGCTGTTACTGAGAAATTCCTGATGGATAATCAAATATTACTTTGCCCGACCTGGCAATAGAACCCAAGAGACCAACGAGGCAGTACCAACAAACGTACATACAATACATACATATTGTATATAATGTAGAAGCGTTTGTAAGTTCGTCATACCGATATTTGAAGACGAATCAAATGACAATTAATTAACAAAATTGGTTGAGCCGTTGAGAAGTTATGAGCGGACATAGGAACGGATATATATACAAGTCAAACACATAACCCTCCTTCTAGCTTCGTCGCAGTCGAGCAGAAGTATATGCTCGTATTTATTTCGGCTTATTAGTACAATTTTTATAACGGACTAGTCAGCATTGAAAACTTTTGTCATTTCAAATTTCTATTTGTCGCTCAATACGTGTCTTCAACTAAAATAAATTCCATATTTTACTGTCGCCATTTCTATTTCAAATGTCATTTTTATCGACGTCATTTGAACGTCAGAACACACCAATTTAGTGAAAGTTAACTGTGAAATTGCTAGAAAGATAAAAATTATTGTCGTTTCTTATGTAGACGGAAAATTTGTGACGTGACAATCATAGTAAAATCGAAGTTATTTTTGTATGAATCGTAGTTTGTGTACCTTGTATGTTATGTTAAGGGGTGTCGTTCGGGAATGGAGTGTTAAGGTGGTTTCATAACGGCGAGTCGAGGCGAAGAATGAATTGAGTAAGCGAGAATTATTATTTGTACAGGATTTATTTTTTTATTTATGCACCAATATATAAAGAAACGCTACGTCGTCTGTGTTGTTGTTGATAAAAAGTAGCATATGTGCTATTCCCAACTATAATCTATCTTTGTGCCTATTTTCATTCGGATTCGTTCAGCCGTGCTGGCGTTATTGAGTTACAAAAATCAATGCATTCAAACTTTTCACAGTCTGTGGTGTAGTTAGGGGGGGGGGGGGTGCCACCAGCCCCGGGGTGACACCCGACAGTGAAAAAAAAAATAGAACATACTGGGGGGTGGTTTGGATAGCCATCCCCCACTAAATACAGAGTATTTAGTAACGTTATCACAATATTTTATTTTAATTATGAAAGACACATTTGTAAAAAAATAATAAATTAGTACTTTATCTTTATCGGATGTTTTTAATTTGAAGCGTTTATTCTTGGGGTGACACCAAAATTAAGCCCTGGGTGAACTGTAGGTACTATCAAAACATTCTAAGTACTCAATGAACTTCAAATACCAATAAAACAACTAAGAATATAGATCTTCTTCTTTATTGTGTGAGCAGTAAGGTCTTACGACCCCACACACCCTAGTGTCAGAGTTTCTAAACCGCTTCAAGGACCTCTGACACAGTTTGAGTGAAACAGTAAGTTCAGGTTTCCTCACGATGTTTTCCCTTCATCGATGTCAGTGATGTCCAAGATAAACTTTAGAAAGTACATATGAATTAAAAAACTCACTTGCCCAGATTTGAACCCTCATGAATCAGAAGCGAGCGCCTTAACCACTGGCCCATCATGACATATTATAGATATATAGTATATCTACATCTTCACTAATATTATAAGATTTGTATTTTTGTGTGTGTGTATGTTTGTAATGAATAAACTCAAAATCTACTGAATCGATCTAAAAAAATATTTCACTGTTGGGAAGCTACACTATCCCCGGGTGACATAGGCAATATATATTTTGAAAAAAGTTAGGGATCCGTGAGGAAAATCACGCGAACCAAGTCGCGGCGAGAGTGCTAGTACAGAGAGAGAGTGCTATTATATAGATACGATCCATAAATAGCATCAACAAAAAATAACATGCATCAAGCTAGGGCACTCAAATTTTAAGTAACTTAGCTTGTCGCAGCGGATTATTCAAATCACATGCGTTTTCGAACGGGCAACACTGTCGTTGGGACCTTCCAGCTCGGTTAGACTGTTTACACAATGGCGTATGTTGGTTTAAATAAGATTTTCGCAATTCGACTAGCTTTTGCCCGCGACTTCGTCCGAGTAAATGTCAGACCCCCGTTTTATCTCTTTAGAGTGTCAATTTAGGAAAAACATTTCTTATAAACATAACATCATAACATCACGCCTGTAATCCCCGAAGGGTTAGGCAGAGGTGTACCCATAAGTACACCCACATTTCGCCGGTTATGTTTTTAGTCCCATGTAATAAGGGGCGAGCCTATTGCCATCAACTGGGCACAAATCCTGACTCCGAGGCTGCTACTAAGAAATTTCTGATGAAAAAACCCAATAACACTTTGCCCGACCTGGGAATCGAACCCAAGACCTCATGAACAGCAGTCGCGCTGGCGACCACTAGATCAACGAGGCAGGCCTTTATTTATCGGATGCGTATGTCATACAAAGAACACACCCTCCAAGCTTCAGGTCTATTATGATCAGCGGCTTAGGCTGTGCGTTGATCCGTCAGTAATTTAGGACGAAGCATTTTATATGTATAGATAGATAAATACATAGATAATCGCTACACTATTCCCTCACATTGCCACTTCTGAAAGCCAGAATCAACAGTGGCGACCGCCACTAATTGTTATAAAAAAAAACCTTTTACAGGCAAACAAATAATTTTACAAATAACTTACATAGATATACATGCCTATAACAAAAAGAATAATAAAGTGATAGCTATAATTTCGTACAATATGCACCACGAAAGCTGAGATTTGACAAGCGTATTGAGAAGTTTGCGCAGGTATGGATGTACAAAATAGTTATTCATAATTTGTATATGTATTCAGGGATATTTCGATGACATTTATATAAAAATTCTTAACAATATTATGATACTTAACTCGAAATAATGAAGTTTGTGTGATGTGTGAAGTCTCATTTATTGTGGCACGAATTATTTTAAGTGTTAGTAAAAGATTCGTCTAAACACTTAACTAAATTACACGGCTTTAAGCTGTCAATAAGTTCTTTATTTTTATTTTATTCAAGCAAACTAGTAAGAAGATAAATATCACTTTACTTAATACTTAAGTTGACGTCAGCATGTCGACGTATGAAAGTCAAAGGCATTGTAACTTATATTATTAAGTTAGTTTATGAGATGCGCTAAAGAAATATTGACTTATTTGATGAATGTCGGACTTGAGAAGTTCAATGACTTTTTGTATGTAGTAAAAGTAGACGCCAAACATAAATACTTGAAAAAAAAAAACTAACGCTTTAAAAAACTACAAAAGGGGAAATTACCTTAGTTTCGTAAGTCGGCTTTTTGCTTTTTTCAAAGGGTTTTTGTAAAAAAGATTTTTTGTTTTTCGCTTTACAGTACCTACTTATTATTATCCAAATACATTAAGCACTAAATAATCTAACTAGCAAATATAAAAGCTTCAGTTAAGGTTATGGTCAGTAAGAAAATAACTTTTTACCTAATTTCCTACTTAGTGGTAGATGTATTTTTCCTAAAGAACTCTTTAGTTACCAACCAGTGCACCGCCCCAGCTTCGCACGGGTGCAATTTTCCTATTTACTTTTCATATAAACCTTGCCTGGGAAATTACAAACACAATAAAAAAGAAACAGCCAAATTGTTCCAGCCATTGTTGAGTTCTGCGCTAAGCAACACATTTAGCCATTCATTTTTATTTATAAAGATAGATAAACAAACGTAGCTAGCTTTGCAAAATGCTACCAATTAATTTTATTTAATTTTCAGTTTAAAACTAGGTACCATTTCAATAAAGAAGCGCAAACATACTAAGTACGTAAATACTTCCACGAAACATCAAACAAACTACAACAAACCACGCTTCATAGAAAGGAATTTAATTTTACACGAAAAACGTATTAATAATACAAAATAAAGTTAGCACAACCCTACCTAACTCATCTCGTATCCGTATGTAACACATTTTCACTCCTCACTTTATCACGACGTCATATAATCGTGTTTATTAACGATTTTTAATTGCGAAATTCTTCAACCCCCCGAGTTCCTTCGTGGTAGAAAGAGACAGAACCACCCTTGTCTGTCGGCAAACTTCGTGTATTTTAGCCAGTGTACCGCCTTTAGGCTGCATGTGCGAACGTGTACCGTGTCGCGATTAAAAACCCGACTTTCGAAAATCGAAAATCGAAGTGTTTGTGTGTGTGTAGTATGTGTACAGATTTATAAAAAAAAAAGTGGTTGTGATTGTATTTTTAAACTTTTAAATTCGGTGTTAGATACTTGGATAGTGAATACTTTTTAGTGGTAAACTATTTTTTTGTTTTAGTGTAAAGTTTTGGTATGTGGTAGTATCGTGTTGTTACGGCTTTAACAGGTAAGGCAAGGTCGTTTTTACCATTTAGTCATGTCTGGAATGTTAAGGTACACAGTGATTTAAATATGGAACGAAAGGTCAACATGTAGGTCTAAAAACGTCGCTGTTTGGAATATTTCTTAAATTTTTATTGCATTTTTTTAAGTTGTCTGTGAATGTAAAATATTGTTAGGTATGGTAATGTTTTTAGGATTGAGGCAGAATAGGGTGAACATTTGTTGTACAAAATTAT
The DNA here is from genome assembly GCA_949774945.1 of Hoplodrina ambigua. Classification (NCBI taxonomy): domain Eukaryota; kingdom Metazoa; phylum Arthropoda; class Insecta; order Lepidoptera; family Noctuidae; genus Hoplodrina; species Hoplodrina ambigua. Next base: position 1,738,308 of record OX458984.1, read on the forward strand.
TTGGTTAGAGGGTAGACTATAAAATTTGACTTCTAAAATAAATATAATTCCTTACTTTTCTAAAAATTATATACGGTTTTAGCGCGTGGTTTATCACAATATAATCTTTATTAAAAGAACATTAAGAAAAACCATTTAATTTTTAAATGACTCAATGTTTAAAAAAAACACTAACTTTAAAAAACCGACGAAAAATAACAAGAATAACCTTTAATTATCTTTTAACATTTGCATAAAAATATAAAAGAGCACTTTGATTAAAACCTTCGCGCTTTCCAAAGGCTGGTGAAAAAAGAAAAATAAAAAGGTTTTATTGTACGGGAAAGTAATTAATAGAAAGTGTCAAGTGTGATGACTGGCAATTTGCGAAACTGCCTGAGCGATGTTCCTCCACGATTAAGGCGTTATCTAGACGAAATTAGGGCCAAGTTTCATGAGAACATTAGAATTGTTATTAACATTTCATTAAGAAATAATTACTTAAGACATCACGTCTTAACAAATAAATTTAATTAACTCTAAAATAACGTTGCAGCTTCCATTTTTAAAATTCGAATGAAACCTCTTTTCTTTGCCAGAGATAGAAAATTGAAAAAAGTACGAGGATTTTTTTTCTTTTTTCGGCACACAATGGCCGGTGCTAATGCACCTCTTTGGACATTTAATTAATTACAAACTACTTGGAGTGGAAAGTCTTGTCTATTAACAAACGAGATGTAGAAGATTTTTGATTAAAAGAAGGAAAAAGAAAGATGAACGCAGAATTTTGTTAAAATCGTAGTTGGTTGGTGGATGCAATTAGCACGCGAACCGCGTCTATTATTGCTATTATAAAATAAAGGCTGAAAGGTTTGCATTAAAGATATTTTGATTTTAATTTTATGAGATGAACTTCTTGCTGAAGATAGCCATGTATCTAGTATATCGTTCCGTACTTTTCCCCCTGAACTAAGCTTTAGTCACTTTTTGTAATTACTAAACCAACGCGATGGATTTTTAATTGATCGTGGATCAGAATTTATTTCAAAAATATCTTACCAAGAATAAAGAAAAGAAAGAAAACTGTTAATTCAAGAGAAAATGACGAACATAACATAAAAGAAAAATTGTGCACAAAAATATATGAATTAGGTCCTAACCTACAGATGTAACTTTTGTCTACGTTTACCGTATTTTTACACCAGTTAAAGGATTACTTTTATTATTTAGTATTTTTTTATTTTGACTCGACCTTTTGATGTGATTTCTCGTAACACCCTATTGATTTGACCTAGTGTTAGAATTTAAACAAGGTTTGTTAAAATTTATTATTTATTTATTTAAACTTTATGCAACAAAAAAGTACAAAGGCGGACTTAATGCCTTAGGCATTCTCTACCAGTCAACCAAAGGTGGTGAAGAGATAACAAAGCAAGTGCAAAAAAATTTACATGAGGAAGTAAACTGTTAAGAATTCAAATTAATTAAAAAAAGGTTTGACGTCTGATTGACATTAGATTTATTTACTAAAAAGTTTTGATGTCATCGAACCTTCTTACTATTCGAACCGACTTGTTATTTTTATTCTTGTTTGTGCTAGACCAACTTTACCTAATGGTGTAATTTCCTTTTCTTGAGAGTTCAAAATCGCTCGTTATTTCAATTAATTACGTCAAACTAATTCAATACTTCTATCCAGCAAAAACAGGGCAATGTACGGTGAATAAAAGAAATAAGTAACCAGGGTCATTCGATATTGTTGAATTTTTCATAGAAATTGATGGATGTCTTCAATTAAATAAAATTAATGGACTGTTTATTGGAGTATGTAAGGATCGTAGCTGGTGGCGTTTTGTAGTTTCTGTCTACCCCCATGAGAAAAAGGCGTGAGTTTATCTATGTATGAACTGTTTATTAGTTACTTTCTTTTTTTAAACGTTTGAAACCATCGTTTTATAAGAAAACTTTATTTTCTGACGACCCTGGTTACGAATCTTTTTTGTTGTCGGTACATTCAAAGCTAATGTTTAATATACAGTTAAATTAATTAGCGTTAAGTATTTAAAATTATTTACCTCTAAAAGTGGGAGAAACGATGTTGATTAGTTCCTTTTGCCAGACCTACCCAATATTGAAAATTCTCGTTTCGTATATAATAGTCATTATATTGAATTAAGTCCTATTAATTTACCGGCAATTTTTTTATCCGGTATCAATTACGAGTTTAGGTACTGCTCTGTTCCTAAATATCAATAGTATTAGTATATCATCAAGCTAAGACACACTAGTTTGATGATGTAGATAAACTATTCCTCATGAAAGTAGAATCTTTCTATTACAAAGAGATTTTTTTCCAATCTGACTGGTAGTTCTAGAGATTGGCGCGTTTAAACAAACAATTATGAAGTCTTTAGCATTATTATATTATCATGGATAACAGTAGTGTTTGTCGTATGAAATTAATACAAAATGCTATAGGGTAGTCGTTTTTCTAATTTGAAAATCGACTCAAAGATAATGTATCTACGTCATCGCGCTTGTTCTATGTCTAAGTTTCAATGAAGTAGTATTACGGAATTCGTGTTATTTGAAGAGTACAATTTATTTTCTTCTTAAATGGGTCACAGTTTCTGCTTCTGCTCGCGATTTCATTCGCGTGGACTAATGAAACTAATAATTTTCTCATGGGAATAGAAAAACTTGATATAAAATATCCTGTGTTGGGTTAGATATATGTCTTTTTGTGTGCTAAATTTCAGTTGATTTTGTTCAACTGTTTCAGCGTGACTGAGTAACAAACATCCATCCACCTATCCATAAACAAAAACTTTAGCATTTATAATAGTATAGGATAGGATAATATGGTTTATTTGGCCGGAGTCTCAACCATTTTGTAAACAATAAGGGTGCTTGTTGTTTGGTGCCTAAAATATTCTTAACAAAGACGAAAGTCATTTCAGTCATCATTGCGACCGGGACCATACCTAGGAATCTTTTAGTTGACCTTCAATATTTCTCAGTAGCAGCCTCGGAGTTAATAGGCTCGCCCCCTTTACATATTTATGACTCAAACATAACTGGCGAAATGTGGGTGTTGATACACCTCTGCCTTACCCTACGGGCGTGATGTTATGTTATGTTAATATTAGTATGGAGTATGGATATTTAAATAAAAAAATAATGATCACATTTTTAGGTATTTTAAAATAAATTAAAATCAAAAATTAAATTAAAAAAATAGTTACCAAAAAAAGAGAAGCATTCATAGGGAAGCACAAGTATCTTTGATCCTGAAACCATAAGATAAGGAGTTAAATTAATTAATAACCGCCATGTTAGCCTATGGGAGTCAAACGCAAATTAACGCAAAGGAGCCACCGCGGTGAATACATTAACACATCATTCGTCTCTGTTCTGTCGGCTGAGTTACGCTTACAATTTGTAATTGCAATGTTTTTGGGATTTATTTCTAAACAAAAGTATTTTTGTTGTAATAGTTACCTGCTCGATTTTATGACACCCTAGTACTTTTATTTCTTGGGTAGTCGAAACTTTGTTTAATTTCATAGTAACATTTGGCTGAGTTACTTTTTTACTAACATTATACGGATTTTTGCTATCTAGGTACACTAATATTATAAAGAGGAAAAATGTGAATTTGTGTTTGTTTGTTTGTAATGGATAAACTCAAAAACTACTGGGCCGAATTTAAAAATTCTTTCACCATTAGAAATCTACATTATCTGTGAGTAACATAGGCTATATTTTATTTTATTTTTACGCGGACGAAGTCGCAGGCAAAAGCTAGTCTGAAGTAAAATATTTGAATTTGAATTATATTGACCCCCAATTGTCAATAATATAATCGATTTTATGACACCCTTACTTGACGAAGGGCATGCCAGATTCTTACCAGCTAGAACCACCGCTGTGTTCTACCACTGCCTATGGACGGGTCATTTTTTGAGGTGGTAAAAATCATCAAATGACTCGTTCCGCCCTGGGTGGGGCGGAAGGGACTGTCAGACTTTTACTGACTAAAAAACCACCCTGTTCCTTCTGTTGCCCTTTACGTTCCGGGGCCACGGTATCCTGTTAAGACGTCCCGTAACTCCGTCCACCCGGGGTTGCGGGACTCGCATAAGTTTTCACCACTCCGCGTTAGAGAATGCCTAAAGGCATCAAGTCCGCCTTTGTACTTTTTGTTGCATAAAGTTTAAACAAAAACTAAATATGTTAGCGTAGCTGTGTAAAGAGATAGGTTACTTTCTATTCCCCGACTTCGTCTGTGTCCGCGATAACCGATATTTATGCGGACGAATATAAAAGTAAATAATACTTTTAATTTTGTATGTTTTCTAGCAATAAATTGACCTAGTAAATATTATGAAAAGCTATTTTGTATTAAAAAAATTAATGGTTATCTGGTTACGATCTAATCTCTAGGTATTATAAAGTAAAAAAAAAAGAAAACATTTTTAACCAAAATTGTTATTGGCTCACAGAGAGGTAATTCCCGTATTTTTAAAAACATTCGCTTTCTAATCTCAGTCTCAATCTAACAAAATTTGAGATGAGATTGCGACTAGGTTTTGAACGAAAATTGGCCTTCAGATTTTCAAACCATGAACGCACAAAATTGATGTGGCGATAACGTAGCGCTACGCTTTCGTAGCACGTCTACGAAAGTGCTACGACGGGTCATTTCGTAGCGGCTGTGGGTTATAATCGCTCGAAGGCAGAGCCTGGGCTATTAGTTTAGTAGTATATGCCTATTAGGCGTTTCGAAAGATATATATTATCACGCTTCTTACTATAACGGTATCAGTAGAGTTATAAGTCAGTGTGATAAGGAAATAATAGCTACTTTGGCAGCATTATTTGAGAATTTGACTGCCTCGTTGGTCTAGTGGTCGCAAAACGCGTCTGCTGAGAATGAGGTCTTAGGTTCGATCCCCAGGTCGAGCAAAATGTAATTGGGTATTTCAACCAGGAATTTCTCAGTAGCAGCCTCGGAGTGTAATCTGCCCGGTTGATGGCAATAGGCTCGCCCACTATTACATGGGACTTAAACATAACTGGCGAAATGTGTGAACTAATGGTTACACCTCTGCCTAACCCTTCGGGGATTACAGTCGTGATGTTATGTTATGGTATTATTATATAGTTTTATTTAAAAAAGTTACGTTAAAATTCTTCATACATTTAAAAACAAAGCCAAGTTTACGTTAAAGTAATAAATCACAATTTGCATACATAATGCATACAACACACCTGTACCGTTAGCAAAACAACTTGATTAATTGATACTCCAAAACATCATTATTTACTCAATAAAGTATTCTTTACTTTGTAGCTAAATATAGACTTATTTTACCATACAAATGAATATATGATGAATGGTATTTATAAAATTGTTTATGTTTTATCGCTCACGTATTTTTTGTCAGTACTTAAATAGATTTGAATTGGTAGATTTCATCACTCCTACCTCTCTCCTTCTGATCCTTTTGACATTATTTTGTATTGTATTTGAAAAAGTATATATATTAACTCTTAATATATATTTTTTTTATATTTTGTGTGTAACGGTTAAAATAAAAGATTCAGTTAAAACGAAATTTGAAAAAGTAATTTTGGCTCTTGTCAAGTCTTCTGACTGTACTTTATACTCCACATTGTTAATGACTACATATTTACACATCATATAACATCACGCCTGTAACCCTCGAAGGGTTAAACAGAGGTACACCCACATTTCGCCATTTTACACAAATTAAAAAAATAATTAATTTAAATTTGAATTAAAGACTGCCTCGTTGGTCTAGTGGTCGCAAGCGCGACTGCTGTGCATGAGGTCTTGGGTTCGATTCCCAGGTCGGGCAAAGTGTTATTGGGTTTTACTATGGATCATCCAGGAATTTCTCAGTAGCAGCCTCGGAGTCTGGATTTGTGCCCGGTTGATGGCAATAGGCTCGCCCCCTATTACATGGGACTAAAAACATAACTGGCGAAATGTGGGTGTACTAATGGGTACACCTCTGCCTAAGCCTTCGGGGATTACAGGCGTGATGTTATGTTATTAATTTTAATTTTTGGAATTTTATAACGTAGGTAAGCGTGCAGTCTCATCTACAGTACATCTTAATAATTATAATGAATAAAATAAATAAATAAATATCTTGGGACAACTCACACACGGCTATCTGATCCCAAGCTAAGCAGAGCTTGTGTTATGGTAACCAGACAACTGATATACATACTTATATAATTTATAAATACATACATATTATAGATAAATCACACCCAGACACAGAACCAACAATCATGCTCATCACACAAAGTTTGTCCTGGGTGGGAATCGAACCCACGACCTCCGGCTCAGCAGTCAGGGCCACTAACCACTAGACCAACAGGCCCGTCAATGATCTAATTACTGTCATTGTGTCACGTTATGCACTATAGTTGCTATAATCGAATATAGTTTAACCCTTTTAAACAAAACACACAAGTATTTCTACAGTATTTAGTTTAATTAGGTTATTTTTATAACAACACTACAGATTGCGTGTACTGAATACAGCTTATTACTCAATGTTCAACTGTAACAAAGAAAATATACGTACAGTCAGGAGCAAAAACAAGTATACACTTAGCAAAATTCATAAGCGATTTGCTTGGGAAAAAATGGTTGTAACTTTAATGTACGGCTTATTACATAGTAGTATTCAATTCAAAATACTATATTACTAAAAAAATTACATTTTAATAAATTTACTCAAAGAAAATAGCGCGACTGCTGTGCATGAGGTCTTGGGTCCGATTCCCAGGTCGGGCAGTGTTATTGGGTTTTTCTATCAGGAAGTTCTCAGTAGCAGCCTTGGAGTCTTGATTTGTGCCCGGTTGATGGCAATAGGCTCGCCCCCTATTTAATGGGACTAAAAACATAACTGGCGAAATGTGGGTGTACTTATCGGTATACCTCTGCCTAGCCCTTCGGGGATTACAGGCGTGATGTTATGTTATGTTATGTTAAAATAACTTCGTAATGTTGCTAAGTGTATACTTGTTTTTGCTCGTGACTGTACCTATTCTTTATTCAAATATTAATACACTCACGTGCATAAATATTTGGACACTCGGCAAAATTCAAAAAAGGATTTCCTCGTAGAATTCGGATTCAATTTATTTGAAAGCATACTTATGAAGATATGTTGTGCTTGTACATATCTAGTGGTGTCCTATTTTTTTTGCACGTGAAAACACTAATATTATAAAGGAAAAAACTGTGTTTTTGTTTGTAATGGATAAACTCAAAAACTACTGGACCGATTGTAAAAATTCTTTCACCATTAGAAAGTTACATTATCTGCGAGTAACATAGGCTATATTTTATTTGTTTTTGCGCGGACGAAGTCGCGGGCAAAAGCTAGTGTATTATAATGTTTATGTCACCATAAAATTGTAAATACCGTTACATTGTGTGAGTAGTATGAAAGTCTTAGATAAGTTTATAATTATGAAGAAGGAGTTCAGAAAGATATTTTTTTTATTTAATGTGCATTAAGAATATACACTGCCATGCGTTTGACACACACACACGTACATAAAAAATATGTATTTAAATGACAATCCATGACGTATGTGACAATAAAACATTAATAACGTATAAACTTAAAATTTTGAATATTATGGTCGTATTTCGACCAAAAGGCGACCACTATTTATTATTAAAACAACCGTTAATGTCTACTTTAAAAAAACCTAAGTGAATCTTATCTTAAGTACCATAATCGCCCCAAAATGGCCCCTAACATACATCACCCCCCACTTTCACCCCCATACATCCCTAAGACAACACTACCAGTACAATGACCTCGTAACGTCAACAGGTATACACGCTGTCACGCAAGCGGCAGATTACTTAAAACTAAAACTAACTTTCGTCTAAAAGTCCCGTGAAGCCAAAACTTCAACATTTTGCGGTTGAGTTGACAACCCCTGGTCCCATGTGTGAGTCAGTCGTTATAACTTCTACGATGATATTTTGCAGGAGTCGTGAACCTGGAAAGGGGTTGAGTTTTTAATAGGAATTATGTTTGGTTTTTGTTTGACTTTGTCTCTGTAGAGGGCGATATATCATTGTCTTGTCAGATGATGTAGGCGCTGACGTCATTTGTTTAATGTTAAGTAAATAACATAAACATTAAGTTCATCATCATCTGCCTAGCCTTTTCCCAACTATATTGGGCTCGGCTTCCAGTCTAACCGGATGCGGAGCGACTGCCTATCTGACCTCCACAACCCAGTAACTGGGTAATACGATACACCTAGGTAAGACTGGTTGTCAGACTTTCATGTTTCTGACGACTGTCAAACACACAAACACATAAACATTAAGTTATTGTTACTTAAAAACTGGCTAATTCCGAGTTGTAGTCTCACACCAAGGGTACAGTACCACAGTACAATATAAACATGAGCACAACATACATACATAAACTCACGCAAACAAACACAAAAACGCGGTAAAAGCAGGTTTCTTATACATATATGGGCACTTTTTATAATGCTTATCTTGATTTTATTTTTATTATTTTTTGTTAACAGCCATAATTATACAGAATAAGAAAAAAAATCAAGTATCGGACCTGTTATGTTTCAAAATATGAAGCTTTAATTACTAGGTCATATTTAAAAATGACCTACCAAAAAAACACACAGTCTCGTGAAAAAGAGGGAACTACATAACAGAAAACCACGCCATCAACGAAAGGTTAGGTTGAGGTGTACCCATTAGTACACCCACATTTTGCCAGTTATGTTTAAGTCCCATGTAAAAGTGAGCCAGCCTATTGCCATCAACCGGGCACAAATCCAGACTCCGAGGCTGCTACTGAGAAATTTCTGAACGAAAAACCCAATAACACTGCGCGAGAATCTAACCCAAGATCTCATGCGCAGCAGTGGCGCTTTGCGACTACTAGACCAATGAGGCAGTCAAATAAATCTACTACTTCATACGAAAATGTACAACAAGATGAAGATTGAAATGTATAAAACAGTTGGTTTTTTTTCGTAATTTCAGGATTGGTCTCATAATAAACGTTGTTCATATTCATGATTACTTTTATCCCGTAAAAGACGCGTATTGAATTAAAAGTCAACCTGTATAAGCTGCGGCTTAACCTTTGTAAATAACTATACTAGCATTTTCCTGCGACTTCGTCCGCGTAAATTTCGGATATCGCGGACACAGACAAAGTCGCGGAAAAAATTACCCATGTCCTGTCATTTCACTTCGAAACGACACGTGGCGCCATCTATGATCATAAGAACGTTATTGTGATTTACCTCGGGAACAGTACTTTTTTTCGGGATTAAAGGTACCCTATATTCGTTCCTGTACACTTGGCAATGTATATGCAAAATTTCAGGATGATCGGTTCAGTGGCTTTTTTTTAAGGTGGTAAAAATCATCAAATGAGTGACTGACTAAAAAACCACCCTGTTCCTTCTGTGGCCCTTTACGTTCCGGGGCCACAGTGGCTTAGGTGTAAAATGGTTACAAACAAACAAACTTTCTTTCGCATTTAGGTAAGTTAGGTGTAGGTATAAAATTAGTTAGGACGTATTCTATGTATATGTATAAACGTAAGTAATCTCGTTCACGAGTGTGAGTTAAGATAAATGAAAGTAACGTATATCAGGGCTCAGTGGGCTAATTCAATTAGTGAACGTTCCGCTAGCACATGCCGATGTTATTTATTGATGTATTTATATTATTATACTAGCTTTTGCCTGTGATTTCGCCTGATTTTCTTAGAGATCCCTAATCTTTACTTAGTATAAAATTAACAAAGTCGCTTCCCGCTGTCTGTACGCTTAGATCTTAGTCGCTTTGCATACGGAGCAACTTAAGTTGAGGCAACTACCAACTCTTTAAAAGCTTCCTGTAAATGTTGATAGTCGCTATAACGTTTACGGTTGCCGCAACTTTATGGCAATCTGTGAGCAACTTTCATAGCCGAGTCACTCAATCTACGCAGCGATCAGCGTTAACGGTATAATATTTAACAGTTGCTAGTTGCGGCAATTAGGAACTAACTTAGTTATCGTTTGCAGCAACTGAAAACTGTTGACGATTGCCGCAACTCGAAACTCGAATTCCTATGTGTGCGCAGTCCAATTGAAATATATATAAACAGCTAATTGCCAGCTAGTTGCCAGTTGCTGCAATAGTGCCTCTGTGTGCAAAGCGCCTTAGGCTATGTTTCATGGTTAAGTTAAGCAGAGATGCACCCATTAGTACACCCACATTTCGCCAGTTATGTTTAAGTCCCATGAAATAGGGGGCGAGCCTATTGCCAGTTATTAGTAGTAATCTATATGAGTCTAAAATCTTCTATCCGCTTTGAGCTTCTCTCTATAAGAAGAGGCCTTGCAGTAGCACTTAGTCACGGCACGACACGGTTGGCGCAGTGTCAGAGCGATTGGCTGCTGCGCTGCGTGTCTTGCGTTCGATTCTCGCACGGAGCAAATATTTGTATAGCCTACAGATAGTTTTTCCGAGTCTGGCTGTTTATGTATGTGTTTGTAAACGCACCCACGATACAAGAGAATTTCCTAGTGTGGGGCAACGTATTTAAAAAAAATAAGAAATTCAAATGAAATCATACCTATAAATTACTGCCAATACACTAAAATTAACTACGCCAGTTACGCTTAAGCCCAATGTAATAGAGGTAGTCTTCCTATTAACTGGGCACAAATCAGACTTACGTTACTTTTGTAACGGTATAACCAAAAAAGAAAACAAACACTTAAACCTATTTGGAACAGCATCCCAATTAATCCCTAATACAAAGATAGGTCAGCCATTTTGCTAGGCCTTATTTATTACTGGTTTCCAATCAATGTTATAAAGAAATAATTAGTCTCAATCAGATATCGGATCAAATGTATCGACTTGGCGGACAGGGACGGACTGGGAGTTTTTTGGGGTCCCTGGGCTGACACTACTTAGGGGCCGACTAATTTAGTTAGGGATGCTAGGCGTTCGGATAAAGCTGGATATAGTCAGGCTTTTGGGATGCGTGTCCGACCAAATTAGTCGGTGCCTGGCCTGTCTGTCTTTACTTGGATTTTTAAGATTGAATTAATTTCAAGTTGCAGATTTCATGATGAAGTATCGAAAAAATCGAATAGAATTCTGTAGTCATTTTAAAACTCACACATAAAATCCGGCTTGTTTAACCCAATTTGCCCAAAATTTTGCCTTAACTGGCTGGTGATTTAGCTTTCCGGATTTAAGATTTGGCAACCCTACATTTGTTCGAACTAATTGGCAAAAACTGCTTTCTTTAATATATTATACGGCTCCGAAAGGAAAAAAAATAGGACAATAATAGTCCTTTATGACATAAGTGACCTAAGCTTATCATTACAGTAAAGACTGAATTACAATCATTTAAGTACTTTTATATTTTTTGATTCTCGTTTTTTCTTCAATGTTAATGGCTAGAGGCCCATTATATTCACGGGACTCTGCGAAAAGCCTAATTGTATAGATCCCTTTTTTTTTGTTTTTTTTTTTAAGTCATTGATTTTACCGGACTTTCAGACTTTTACTGACTAAAAAACCACCCTGTTCCTTCTGTTGCCCTTTACGTTCCGGGGCCACGGTATCCTGTTAAGACGTCCCGCAACCCCGGCATAAATCCACCCCTGGTGTCGAAGATTAAACTTTTGCACTAATGAGTTTCTTAGCAAGTTTCTGGCTAATACCACAGTTTTGTTTGCTTCGTTAGTGATAAGGTTAGTGGCCCAATAAGGTCGGTTGTAAGTTTGTAACACTCTGTGTAAAGGACATGAAATAAATCGATGTCTATGATTATCAAAATGGCGTCTGCGCGCGAAATTTTTGGCAATAATGTAAATTTATTTTATTCAATTGGCAATATCAAATTTCGTTTTTTATTTGTCTTATAGTCATTATCAGAAGACAGGTATATCAAGTGACATTTGAGAGGGAACTGTCAATTGATTGATTGATTCAATAATACGCGGCTGAGTGTCATTTGAATATCATGTGTATAATTTGAAAAAAAAAATGGTTAAACTTATGTAATTTACTGAAAATGATCTTCAAAAGAAACAACTTATGTTTTTGAAAGTTAAATTCACTTATGATGTAAGTTATAATATTATTTTTTGATATACCTACACATAACATCACGCCTGTAATCCCCGGAGGGTTAGGCAGGGGTGTACCCTTATTAGTACACCCACATTTTGCTAGTTACGTTTAAATCTCATCTAAAAGGGGGCGAGCCTATTGCCATCAACCGGGCACTATTACTGAGAAATTCCTGATGGAAAAACCTAATAACACTTTGCCCGACCTGGGAATTGAATCCAAGACCTCATGCTTAGCAGTCGCGCTTTGCGACCACTACTCCAACAAAGCAGTCATTTTTATATATCTATTTACGAGTTATGTGTCCTGCCCATTGCCACTTAAGTTTCGCAATTTTGAGAGCTATGTCGGTTACCTTAGTTCTTTTGGGGATCTCGTCATTTTTGATTTGGCTATTAGGTTGTAAGGCTCTCGAGTGGCGACTACGTACTGGAAAGCGCAGTGCGGCAGGCCCCCCACGAGGTGGACCGATGACCTGGTGAAGGTCGCGGGAAACTGCTGGATTTAAGCAGAGCAGGACCGGTAACTGTGGCTATCTTTAGGGGAGGCCTATGTCCAGCAGTGGACGTCATTCGGCTAAAATGATAATGTAGTATTTATCTAAACAACTTTTTATTAATTTCGTAATAAAAAGTGTTAAAAAAGTAGCACAAAAGATTAATCAACGACTCAAAGAGTAACTAATAACATTTTTTATACAAAATAATGACATGCAAAGTTGAAAAAAGAGTTTTTTCATATTTCGTGGTAATTTAAAAGAGTACACTGCTGGCTAGTTGTTATTTTTTTCTTTTTCCTTCATCTGTCAAAACAAAATTTTGAAATTCGAATGGCGCAGCAACGGAATGAAAATAGGTGATAACTTAAAAAAACTAATGAATTGGTTTTCGTTTCGTCATAACAGACGTTTGAACTGAGCGGACCGAAATAGGCTAGTATTATTATTTATTTATAAGACTTTTATCCGTTAATTAAAATTGATCTAGCAAGTGTAGCATAGACTGTCAAAAAATTAAAAAATATTCGCAGGTTAAACTCAAAACTAAGTAAAAAAAATTGGTGAGATTAGCCCTAAATGATAACTTCTACTACAAAACTTATGTAGTTTTATAATACCTACATGTAACTAATTTTGGCCCGCGACTTTGTCCGCGTAAATGTCGATTATCGTGAACGCAAAGTCTCGGAATAAAAAGTAGCCGATGTCCTTTCTTGGGGTACAAACATACCCCATACCATATTTCATTAAAATCGGTTCAGTCATGGAAGTATTACAGATAGAGTAACTTTCACATCTACACCAATATTATAAAGAGAAAAGATTTTGTTTGTTTGCATTGAATAGGCTCCGAAACTACTGAACGGATTTGAAAAATTATTTTACTACACTATCCCAGGATGACATAGGCTATATTATATTTAAAAAAAAAATAGGGATCCGTAAGAAAAATCACGAAGTCTCAGAAAAAGTGCTAGTTCATAATATTAGTATGAATATAGCAATTAGGATACTCACAATAATCTTAACAGAAGCGTGCAAGTTGCGGCTTAAAACCGCCGCGTTTGTCACTTCACTGTACTTAGTTCTAACTTGTGTTGCAATTGAAATAATTTATTAAACAAACTACCCTCTAGTAGATTACTTTATTAGATTTATAGTTTACCAGATTCTGCCTCGCGATTTTAGAATGAATCCAAAAGTTTAAAATTATCCCTATTCTAATTATTAGAAAAGTATTTGTTTTTTCAAATGATAAAAGTAACCTAGCCTCCAGATTATAATCTATCTCTGTTCCAAATTTAATCCAAATCCATTCAGCCGTTCTGACGTAATTGAGTAACAAACATCCATCTAAACTTTCACATTTATAATAGTAGTAAGATTAAGTTTAAACAATCGTATTTTCAATTTTAAACCTTTCAAAACAATTGAAATAGAACAACTTTGTGTAACTCTTTTATAAATTCAACCAGCGACTAAAACTAAACGTTAATGCTGTGCCAAATGATTCAGTCTGCGCCAGTGGTTTCCAATCTGTGGGTCGTGACGCTCTGGGGCGTCGCACAGTTATCCTGAGGGCGTCGCGCGACGGTAGGCATAAGTAGACACAAACACAGACACACCACACACACAAAAACTTACTCACGCTTGCACACACACGTGCTTACTTTTAGTTTGCGCTCTCATAGATTTAGTTCACATCTGTATTTCTTAATTATTAGATTCAATTTTAATTAAGTTGCTAAAAACATGTAATCAAGTAAAGGGAGAGCGGCCTCTCCTGGCACAAGTGTTTTCATACTTAAAAGGAGAGGTCAACCTCAATTTTGTTGAACCAACTTAGTTGTTGAATAAAATATTTTTCATTTTTATTTTCATTTTTTTCAAGTCACATAGATTGTAATACAATCATAGAATAGTAATAATTAAGACCTTTGAAGTTTTCTTTGCTCTATATTTTAAAAAGGCAACCGTTACTGATTGACTTGTCCTTCAACATACAGCTCAAACTACTAAACGGATTGCGCTGAAATTTGGCTCGCAGATAGTAATTTTAAAAAACAAACAAAGGGTTTTCTAAAATTCACCCCATAAGAGGATAAAACTAGGGTCTAAAGTTTGCATGGAGAAACCAGATTAGATCGCCAATTACCGATATTAAATAATAAATAGATGCCTCGGAAAGCACGTTAAGCTGTTGGTCCCGGCTGTCATTCGTGGATCTTTGACAGTCGTTACGAGTCGTCAGAAGCTTGAAAGTCTAACAACCAGTCTTACCAAGGGGTATCGTATTACCCAGTTACTGGCTTGTGGAGGTCAGATAGGCAGTCGCTCCATGTAAAATACTGGTACTCAGCTGCATCCGGTTAGACTGGAAGCCAACCCCAACATAGTTGGGAAAGGGACAAGGCAGATGATGAAATAATAAATAGATAGAAAGAAAAAATAAATCTTAATATCTGTTACCAAAGTCAAAAAGGTGTCACAATATTTAAAGGGAGCCGCAGCTTAAAAAGTTTGGCAACCCCTGATCTACACTAAAATTGTGTTAATTAATTCTTTTTATCTTTTAAAACGTCACTCTTATCTTCTGTTATCGCACTTGTGCCAGTGTTAATTTATTTTTGCGAATAGTTTTAGCTTTCATTTAAGATTTTCTTGGAATGTTGCCTTTTTTTCGTCCGATAAGACTGATTCAACTTTGTTCAAAGTCTTTGGAGTGCGCTTGTTAAGTATTTAGTTGTTTAAATACCTACTCGACACATTCTTTAGTGTGTTTTATGGCTTTAAGAATGAGGTTTAGTTGTGTTTGTTGAGTGAGCGTAGAAGTGTTTCATTCTATTTTACTGTACCGGGTGGAAAGATAATCTTAACAAAGCCGAAAGTTACGTCATTGGGAACCTATATCTGGGAACCTGTTGTTTAGGTAAACTTTGAATGTTAAAGTTTACTTTATGTCCCAACTTTATTTTATGTTTTTAAAAATACAAGTGTTAAATGTTATAACTAAACTTAACAATACTGCTACATCCCCTATACAGCATGCATGAAAGACCAATGATCTGCGTGCATCACATTGTGCACTACAATAATCAGTAATTTTTCCCAGGTCGGGCAAAGTGTTACTGGGTTTTTCCATCAGGAATTTCTCAGTGGCAGCCTCGGAGTCTGGATTTGTGCCCTGTAGATGGCAATAGGCTCGCCCCCTATAACATGGGACTAAAAACATAACTGGCGAAATGTGGGTGTACTAATGGGTACACCTCTGCCTAACCCTTCGGGGATTACAGGCGTGATGTTATGATGTTATTAAACATTTTTGATTAAAGTTACCGCCATATTATCATTCCTACCATTCTTAAAAATGACGCCAGAGTTTGCTAGATATCGAAGATTTAAAAAAAATTCTTACGCAAAAACGTATCTTGAAAACTAAAAAATAAATATCAGTAGACTTTTTTCTTGTTACAGTTTTACAGTTGTAAACTCTAAGAAGAAAAAAATCGTACTGCAACTGCAGTCATGCAATGCGCATACTAATTATACGAGCGAAGAATATGCTATATAGAAAAACAACCAGCCGAGTTGTCACCAACAAGAGGCTTTTTTAAAATTCATTTCACGTGGTTAACTTTGTAAGATTCTTATCTGATAGTTTGTTTTAACCATAGATTATTGTATCAGTGTAGAAAGCACCTGTCTCGTAAGGTCTAGTGGTAGTAAAGCGCGACTGTTGAGCATCAGGTCTTGGACTCGATTCCCAGGTTCCAGGTTTTTTGTAACTCAATATGTCTGTAAGATGTAATCACGATAAGTAGGAGGAGTTAGTGGCTAAGTCATATCAGTTGCACGGGTCGATCCATCAGGTTAAGCTACGCTTGTCGGGGTTGGTCCGTGGATGGGTGACATCTTTACACACCGAGACTCCTCCGTGCCTCGGAAAGCACGTTAAGCCGTTGGTCCCGGCTGTCATACGCGGATCTGTGACAGTCATAATGGGTCATCAGAAGCCCAAAAAGATAACCAGTTTTACCAAGGGGTATCGATTGTAGGGGTCAGATAGGCAATCGCTCTAAGTATATAAAATTCTGGTATTTACCTGCATCCGATTAGACTGGAAGCCGACCCTAAAATAGTTGGGAAAGGACTAGGTACATTAAATTACGAAAGGCACTTATTCGATTTATTTTTTCACTAATAGAAACCCAGTATAGGCTGTTTGATAACATACCAAATACTTGACAACCAAACGGACGAAGTCGCAAGCAGAACCTAGTTAAAAACACGTCAAAAAACAAATGAATACAGTTGTAAGTACGCCCCGGAACGTAAAGGGCAACAGAAGGAACAGGGTGGTTTTTTGGTCAGTAAAAGTCTGACAGTCCCTTCCGCCCCACTCAGGGCGGAAGGAGTCAATCATATGATGATTTTTACCACCTCTTTTAACCTAACCCCTAATTTTACAAGACTACTAGCAACACTCCTTTTATTACTTAAGAACTCATATTATTAAGTCTGGTCATAACTTTAATAAGCATCTCCCCCACTTCTCGCCAAGCGTGACACAAAAACAACTAATTCACAATATTGCTAAGAACGTGACGTTCTTACTAATGTATTCGTTTGTATGCTGACTGTACTTGTTTGGTTCCAGTTTGTGGAGCTGAAGTAACGTTCTCAAATAGTTCTTGAAGTCTGTATATCCTTTTATTTAATTAAAAAATTTAATTTATTATAGATGACTGTAGTTTGATGGTTTAGTGGTGGAGCACGAGGTTTCGGATTTGATTCCCAGGTCGGGCAAAGTGTCATTGGGTTTTTCCATCAGGAATGTTTAACAAAAACTGTTTATAATTAGAATTTTGTTATGATAATGTCATAAGCACAGCATAAACTACGCCACAGCAGACATACATAAACATTTAATATAAACATTACCATATAGAGTGACATAAACATCAATATTATTAATATTCTCTATAGACTGAGAGCCCAGAGCCGTCAGACCTACGTCATATTAGTATGGCCGAAATATTGAAAATATATAGAGGAACTAGCTTTTGTCCGCGACTGCGTCCGTGTACATGTCGTACCCCCGTTTCAACCCCTTAGGGGGAATTTTACATTTTTAGCGCATGCCTACGTCATTAATAACTAACTGCGTGTCGAATTTCGATAGTTCGAAATTCCCATAATTCTAATTCTACTGTTTGTTTAAAAGATTAGTGCGTTTTAGGGATGATTCTTATTAGAGCGGGCCGTGCCCGGGCCGGGGCGTGGACGAGCCGACGTGGTATTGAAGTGAGTTGAGAGGGCCCGGACGGGACTGATGACAATACAATGTCCAATACTCAATTTTGTAATAATTTAAAATTAAAGCTTGTTATTGAAAATACTTTTTTATTTAGTAGTAACACAACGTGTGTGTTTTTTCGAATCAATGGGATATTTTATAGCTGAAATTTAACAATAGGCCTATGAAATCTATCTAGTATCCTTCGTAGCTATGTATTCCTCTATCTCTTTCTCAATATTTTAGCCATGCTATGACAACGTAGGTCTGGTATCCCCGGGGTCTTAGACTACCAGCATATGCTTTCATGTTATTATTTACTCTATACACTAATATTGTGAACTAGTTATACTCGTGGTTCCACTTGAAAAGTATTTCGGCATAAAAACAGTATTTCAATTAAAATGTTGAGTGAAAACTTCAACATTTGACCCTAACCTCTTTAAAGTGAGAGTAAACAGGCTTCTTTTAGTTAAGCTCACTTCACCGTTGACTTTGTCTCTGTGACCTCTGACCTGGACTAGAGTCAAGAGCAAAAAAAAAACAAAAAACAAAAATACCATCAGAGGTAATTTAACTTAGTTATCCCTTTTTACAAGCTTTTTTACAACACATAACATCACGCCTGTAATCCCCGAGGGGTTAGACAGAGGTGTGCCCATTACTACGCCCACATTTTGCCAGTTATGTTTTTAGTCCCATGTTACGAACAAAACTATTCAACTTTTAACATTCATTACTTTAGATCAAATATCAACTGTACGTGACGCGTGCACAGCTGATTTTAGCGAGGCCGGTCGATATCCTCAATATTTTTTTTCATATTTAGATATTTTTTGGAGTTTGTTGTTTGCTATCATGAGTACAATCATGTGTAAAAATATCGTAAACTACAGATATATATATATGTATATCGTATTACCTACCAGTCATCCTATACCGGGTCATTGAAAATTTACCCGAAACCTGAAAAGGGGTCACTGTACTTATCATTATGAACAACTTTTACTACAGGACCAACCTTGAAATCATGAAAATATAATCAGCTGTTCCCTACAAAAATGCTAGTTGTTGTAATGTTGTTTGCTATGCTAGTTTTATAACTTTAATTTATGATTTTTAGTTTATGGTCTCGATTGTGATTTTTTAATTTTTATTTTTATGATTTCAATTTGGACGTTGTTTTTAATTTAATTTTTGTTTTAATTAAGAGATAATTTTATGTGTGTGTCAGTTACCTTTATGGATCCACGTTATCCGAAATAAATGTTTTTTTTTTTTTTTTTTTTTTTATAAAAAGATCGTAATGTTCCATACATTACGATCTTCAGCAGCTGTGTCTGCTGTCTGCTGTCTGCTGTCTGTCATCAGCTGTTTTTTTTCATGATTTCAAAGTTTCTCCCATAGTAAAATTAAAAAACTACGCGGACGAAGTCATGGGCTAACGCTAGTTATATTTATAATAACCGAGCCACGCTACTCATTCCGCCGACGCCATATCATTAAGTACGTCAAAGCGGTAAATGAAAATTGTGTTCTCATACATAATAGATAAGTAATATGTAACAGAAAACATGATACGAGCTAACTAAAATATTGAACTTTAGGTTTGTGTGTATAACATGAATTTAAATTTAGTTTACTTTAATTTATTGCCTTGTTGGTCTAGTGGTCGCTATGCGTGACTGCTGAGCTTAGGGTCTTGCGTTCGATTCTCAGGTCCCGCAAAGTGTTTTTGTGGCAAACCAGCTCTTAGGGTATTCTTAGCGCCGCGGGAGACTCCCAGGGCGTCGGATGCCGCAAGACGACATCCGGCCATCGTGCGCGCGGGCTTACGGACGGCGAGTGATGGGTAGCTCGCCGTCCGATCAAGGACCAGGCCCGGGTTCACGCGCGCCTTAAAGATCTGTCAGCACAGGGACGGGGCCCCAATGGGGCCACACGCTTGCCGGGGTCACGGGACGTCTTAACAGGATACCGTGGACCCCGAAACGCAAAGAGCAACAGAAGGAACAGGGTGGTTTTTTAGTCAGTAAAACTCTGATAGTCCTTTCAGCCCCACCCAGTGGTGCCCACTCCAAAATAGGGGTATTCTTGCCTACTTTTGCAGAATAGCTCCAAAAACGACTCGGAAATAAGAAGCACTTAGCAATAACTGGCTAAAAGAAGCTTTCACTAAACCTTCCATCCTGCTTGTCCTTGCTTCTAATATAACCGATATTGAGTCCTACCGTTACTATGTGTGTCATTAGATATCATAAAACAGACTTCCTAATCCGCTTTAGCGGTAAGTATAGTTACACGACCGAACTTAGGGGAAGTAGGTCATGGAATCTGTGTTGTATACGGGGTGTGTTGTAGGGTGTTTTAAGTTCGTCACAAAAATAGTTCCCCACGAAAAAAAGTATGTATAAATTAGCCAAAGGCTTTTGTTTTTTTTTTTTTTTTTGATTATTGTAAATTCGCCCAATTTCTTTTTACCGCACGGAAAGCAGAACAATTAAATAATAAAAAATCTTTTCCTCAATGTAATTAAATTGATTATACCCTGTACATCGAAACTCAATAGGAACACGATTATGGCGATTAATTGTTACTAGTTTTTGCCCGCGACTATGTCCGTGTGGAACTTTCTTATATCGTACTTGCATACAAACTTCCACCCCCCTTTTCACCGCCTTAGTTGATGATTTCCGGGATAAAAACTATTCTATGTCCTTCCCCGGGTCTTAAACTATCTCTATACAAACTTTCACCTAAATCGGTTCAGCGGTTTAAGCGTGAAGAGGTAACAGACATACACACTTTCGTATTTATAATATTAGTATGGATTCAAAGGTATCAAATTCCCATAGCCTTCACATTCCAATTTCAGATATGTGATAAGTTACCGAACAGTTCAAGTCCCACAGGCTATAAACGTCACACCCTGTACATCGATGTCGCTCAGATCTGTCCAATAGTCGTACTATAATGTATATTCATCGTCACGGATTGTACTGATGTCTGATATGAACGGATTTCATACATATACATGTATAAGACTATCAACACAGATGTCTTATAGTGAGTCGGATTATTTTATTGTACTCCAAGACTACAATGAATCATGTTAGGTATTATTTTATACTATAACAATATTGTAAATATGAGAGTATCTTGTATCTATAAACATTCTTCTTATCGTGTGGGCAGTAAGGTCTTGCGACCCCACACACCTTAGTGTCAGAGTTTCTGAACCGCTTCAAGGGCCTCTGACATGGTCTTTGAGTGGAACAGTAAAGTCTAGGTTTCCTCACGATGTTTTCCTTCATCGATGCCAGTGATGTCCAAGATAAACTTTAGAAAGTACATATAAATTGAAAAATTCACATTGGTACTTGCCTGGATTTGATCCCACAACCTCATGCATGAGAGGCGTGCGCCTTAATCACTAGGCCATTACGACATAAAATCACGATATAAACATTATTTATTAACTAGCTTATGACCGCAACTTTGTCCACGTCAAAGTTCATTTCTCCATAAAGTAATAATTTTTCTGCGTGAACAACATCTTTATATGTCAAGCAGTTTTTGATATTTTGTAATGAGTGATCGTTTTTGTATATGTATCCTGCTTATACGTAGGAAGATTCATTAAAATCGGTTCATTCATTTCGAAAAATAACATAACATATCATCACGCCTGTAATCCCCGAAGGGTTAGGCAGAGGTGTACCCATTAGTACACCCACATTTCGCCAGTTATGTTTTTTTTTTAGTCCCATGTAATAGGGGGCGAGCCTATTGCCATCAACCGGGCACAAATCCAGACTCCGAGGCTGCTACTGAAAAATTCCTGATGGAAAAACCCAATAACACTTCAAGACCTCATGCACAGCAGTCGCGCTTGCGACCACTAGACCAACGGGGCAGAAAAATAAGGACGGAAAATAAGGACTTATAAAATCTTTTTTTTAAAGGATAAGTAAGTAGTTTCTTGAACATTCTTCTTCATACGAAACTACCTTTTGAAAGAAGCAACTAGATTAAGTTTTTTTCGTTCTAAAGTGCCTTTAGATTGTCAGATTGAAACACTCTTAAAGGTATGATTTCACTTGAAAAATTATATTCTATTTTATCTTCGGCGATATTTGAGCATAAACCACCCACCATGGACCGCAGTCAAATATTATGTTAATGCGATTCCGAATTTACATAATTATTTGCTCAATGAACTTTATTCTTAATACTCGCTTGCCATAATATTATATGTGAGGAATATCTTCATAGGTACTCAAGGTGTAGGAATTTTTTTTAGGAGTAACCTTGTTATTCAAAATATTCTTTACATAACTATGCTTTTATTTATTGGTGAGGTTTTTAAGAAAGGTCAGATGCGCAGTACTCGTAACCGGCGTGCTTGTATGTCGAGATGTATGAACGTGGACGAGGCGAAAGGAGTATGTAAGGATCGTAGCAGATGGCGTTCTGTAGTTTCTGCCAACCCCTATGGGAAAAAGGTGTGAGTTTATGTACATATATGTATGTACGAGAATAATCGATTATTAGAAAATTAATCGAAAATTAATCGATTTTTCAGTACTAAAAAGAGTGTTTTCAGAGAAAATATGTTCTAGAATTATTGTTTTTATAACAAAACAATGCTGTCACTACACCAATGTTCCAATATTATTAAAATACATTGTTTTCTTCAGTAACAATGTTGTGTCGTTGTTTGTCAAAGTTTCGTCGAGAACCCATCACTCGATGCAATGACGCGTCGGCGCTGAGAAATATTGCGGCTCTCGGCGCTTGTTAAAAATTGTAAACTGTGACAAAGTAGCGCCGCTGTAAACTAATGTAAACTTGTAAGCAATATAATACGTGTTTTGTTTTTGTTGTACAGGTTACAGTTATTTAAAGACGTATCGTAGAATGATATAAATGTCATTTGCAAATTGAGTTGTAGTAATAATAATCATTTATTTCAGGCATTAGCACCCATAGAATTTAAAAATGTTACAAAAAGATTACATGCTAATAAAATAAAATTTAAAAGATATAACCATAAAATTATAAATAGACAATATCCTCCCCCTTCCCCTATTTTACTAAGGGAACCAAAAGAAATGTAGCACAATAGTTAGAAACATTGTGAAGGTGTGATTCCTTTTGTTACTTAACTGTAAAATCTTAAAATTTATAAGGCCTCATAAAAAAAATCTTGTATGTGGTAGCGCTTCTTTTTTAAGAAAAGAAATAATGCGAAAATCCTGAACGATTTTCAAAAATCGAGAACGTAAACTCTAGTAATCACGAAACGAATAATTCGTGGGAACTATCATCAATTCCGTCGGTACGGACACTCCAATCACACATCGATTAAAAAATCCCTGTATTCGGGAACGATCGGCGTCAAAGAAGTTCGAAGTTCAAAAACGTCGACTTTTTTTTTTGTTTTACGATCGACCATTGGTCGGATACGTATATCAAAGGAAGACTTGAAACTGAAAACTGGCCAGTTACACATTCATTAATCGACAAGTAACTTAAATATAATCGAAATAAAGTTGAGAAGTGCCTATTTTATACAAGATTAAAATTGTTGTGCGGAATTCATATTCCATACTAATAATAGTATAACTAATGTTATGGTTAGTTTTATCTCTCAACAACTCATCCGAATCCCTGTCAATGAGACAGAGTTACAAGAAAAGACCAGCCCTATGGTCACGCGAAGAGCCATCAATTTGATATGGGTAGGAGTTCTGCTGACCCCCTAAAAGGAATAGTCCATAAAGATAAACCTCCTAGGTCATGAACGAAACCGTTCGGAAACGTGGAACCAATGAGTTAAACGCTTCCCATTCCAAATCCGAATTCTAAAATTCGAACTTCGAAATTTAAAATTTGAAATTTACCGTTTATTGAATGCGATATTTTTGCGCGCCGATTAGCTTTCGTGGATTTCAAAATGGCTTCTTTAAGATTGCCTTTTCGGTTGTAAATCTATTTTCGATTCTGTTTGTTATAATAATGGAGGTATTTTTGTTTCCCTTGACATAAAAGGAAATATGGAGCGTGTTACTATAAAAGGTATTTATTTATAAATATTTTTTTGGTTTTTAGGTATATATTGTTGTAAATGTTAGAAACATTATATTAGAAACATACTTACTGTTGGTATAAAAATTGTATTTCGTAAAATGTGAATTTCTGTAGACAAAATCGTCGAGAGGTGCAGATCAGTATTCTATTTAATTTAAGGCTCATTTTTCAATAGTTAGATACCTAACTTTCATCTAAAGAATATAAGTATGACAGTTTGACATATTTTCTTTACAAAAGTTGTCAAAACGCCATTTTTTTCTTGTGGTAAGCTAGTTAGCTTTTTAAACCCCGTTTAATTGGCATTTAATTTTGAACTTTGTCAAAATAACTGCCATGTCATACGTAAGAAGAGATTTTTTTATAACGAAAATTCTAAACAGATCTAATGGCTTTTGTAGTTTGTATTAAAAACAAAGTCGCAGTCAGCACCTAGCTTCGCTTACTCTTCTCGTCTTTGGTATTCAGAGTTTAATGCCAAACACTATAAAACTAACAACACACGGACATACAAACTTTATAACAGAAAAATAAAATACAATGTTAGAATGTAACGGTACATATTTGAATTTAGAGCGCGGCCATCAATATTTTTGAACGAAAAACTTTCTAACGGTACAAAGCGTTCGTTCCAAATTCAAATTTGTATTCGGAACCGACGAAATGGTTTATGTTCCTTTCTATTGGAATACTTGAAGTGACTGACGGATTTGATAGATCCCGTTTACACGATGGCCGATGTTGGTCGGGATTTAGGCGACTTTTGAAAGCCTTTGTAAAATAAAGTTTCTTTGTTATTAGAACTAAACTGTACTCTGTTTATTTTGCGGAAGTTTTTAATTTCAACCGTATTCATTATTATTGATATGTTTGGGTTTAGAAAAGCTTCTGTTGGAGCTTTATAAATAGCTGTTCTCTGCGACAGTGAGTGTGGTTTTTTTTATCCGCATTAATTACTGTTCCGCTTCCATTTTTCATTTCCACAGATTATCGCGTTTAAAGGAAAACAAACAAAAAAATCTTCATCTTTATAATTTTAGCATAGATTTTAGGGTATCTAGTCGAATATCCAATACGCAAATCAATTCAAATCCAACACTTCATCAACGACACGATTTCACTATCGCGTTCGTTTCAGGCACCCAAACTTAAAAAACACCATTCGTTAAAATAAGGATCCGTTATTTCATATAGAAACCCGCAAAGTACCTCCATGTGAAAAATACGTGGAAATTGTATACATTGCCATAAGGAAAAGCGAAAGTTATTTGGTAAAAGTAACATAATATTCAGTAATAAATTCTAGTCGAGTTTAGCTGTCATGGGCACGGAAAAGTTTATGTGCATTTGTAGGTAATGGATTAGCAACCGCTAAGAGGTTTAAGTAGTTTATAAGATGCAGTATGTTTTCAGAAAACATGTTTTTTTTCCTCTTTTTAACCGATATCGAAAAAAAAGGAGGAGGTTCTCAATTCATCGGATTTTTTTTCTTTTTTACATACATGCAGCATAAGATTGCGGTTTTGAAACCGAGCAAAGAGGTTATGTATTCGGACTAAATCTTTTCTTTATTCATACATTACTAACATAACATCACACCTGTTATCCCCGAACGGATAGGCAGAGGTTTATATACCATTAGTATACTCACATTTCGCCCGTTATGTTCAAGTCCCAAGTAATAGGGGGCGAGCCCATTGCCGTCCACTTGTCACAAATCCAGACTCCGAGACTGCTACTGAGTAATTCCTGCTGGAAAAATCCATTATCACTTTGCCGTACCTAAGAATTGAACCCAAGACCTCATGCTCAGCAGTCGCGTATTGCGACCACTAGACAAACGAGGTAGTCAAATTATCTAAATGACAGTGATGTCCAAGATAAACTTAGAAAGCACCATCAACAAAGCCAATATACAGACTGTTAGTGTAAACACCGTTGTCACTAAAACCACAAGTACTTGATTTATTATAAAAAATGTTTACCCATTATTTAAGTAGTATTTTAACAAAAATGCTTTCAAAAATAAAAATAAAAATCTGTCCGACGCCGTCCGTAAATTCATGGATACTATGCGCCCGAGTTACGTAATCACCTCAAAGGGCGTTGACCTGCTGCACTGTCCGTCTGTTATAACTACCTACATAAGTTTTAACTAATTACATCATTGTAATATAGGTTGAAATAATGTTGAGGAAAAATGGAGATTTTACTTATAAAATAAAAGTTATTTTTTTTTCATTGAATTTACGTTTTATTAGTGAAACCAAACCACTGGTTTCAAGGATAACGGTGTTTACACTAACACTCTGTATGATCTGCAAGCAAGAATAGTCTTTACGGTGATCAGATATTCATTTAGTTGATGTACATATAAATCGAAAAAGTCACATTGGTACTTACCGTAATCGGACCCGAAACCTCATGTAATATTGAGTCCCAAACCGGCCCATCACAACAGTACAATCACACATTAATTACTATTACAAAGAGGGCACAATTACAATCATCTGCCTCAAGATTCCTCTCACAAGGGACGAAGCTGGGAAAGAAGCACTCGGTAGAATTACCAGTCCTAAGGATAAGCTACTGATAACAGCGTTCGATAAGGGAATTAAATTACTTTGGCGTAGCACCAATTACTATTTGGAATAGTGGTTGTAGTCTTGTGTGTTAGGGTGATGGTTTAGTGTTGTTTATGTTTAAAGGGGAGTAAATCTGTGTTATGAGGGTTGATTTGATGTTATGGGGGGGTGAAATTTAACAGTTTTAAGTTGTTGTAGAACAAATTTTATGAAGTTTGAGATTTTTAAACAAAAAAAAAAAGTAAGTTAAGGAAGTAATATTTTAAAGTATTTTTGCTTCAGTTAAAAAGGTCGAATAATTTTTAAGGGTAATCACATTTATTAATGGTGATTTTAACAGGCATCCGCTACTGTTGTATTCATATGTCATTATACAATTTTTTTAAACGAAATATTGTAAAACATTTATCGGCTCAGGCGGCTTAGACAAAGTAACAATTTCAAAACGATAACGAAGTTAGAAAAGACTAAAATGTTTGGGATTGACATAAGCCGCGTTAAGTCACGTGGTCAATCGACGAAGCGATGTTACTTTGTCGAAGCCCCCTTATTCCATAACTTTTTTTTTGGACTTACAATTGTTATTTAAAGTACATCCTCTTCAAGCGTAATTATAAAAATCCTTTTTACAAAATATTATTACATTCAAAAAAAGTATGGTGTTTCTTGTCCATTATACTCATACGAAACTACTTTTTAGAAGGGGCCACTTCAATTCTTTTTTTTTCTAAAAGTGCCTCTATTGTCTAATGGAAAGAAGTAATGGACATTAACATAACTGGCGAAACGCGGGTGTACTAATGGGTACACCTCTGCCTAACCCTTCGAGCATTACAGGCGTGATGTTATGAATGTACGTTGGAAGAAATAATTTGACTTTGACTTTCCGTTTTTCCCTTTGAGTTACGGTACCCTAAAAAGACGTAAAGGTATGACTACGAGCTGCCATAACGCAGGTAGGTGCCTACTGGCACGCTGGCAACGCGCCAACGCTTTGTACCTACCATCGAGTACGTTACGTACTAGTTTTCTGTTGCTCCACAAACAAACGTACTTATTATGTAGGTTGCTAAGCGTTTCTCGAATGTACTTAGTGATTTTCATTTGTTGATTCTTATTTGGTTTTGCTCTCGACTTCGTCTGCCTTAGAATGAGGTCTTAAATTATCCAAAGGGTAACAAAAAAGTCGCGGAACGTCTTAACAGGATACCGTAGTCCCAGATCGCAAAGGGCAACAGAAGGAACAGGGTGGTTTTTTAGGCAGTAACAGTCTGACAGTCCCTTCCGCCCCACCCAGGGCGGAAGGTTCATTTAATGATTTTTGTCACCCCCAAAAATAAGGGTACCAAAAAAATTGATAAAATATACAGAGTGTTAGTGTAAACACCGTTATCCTTGAAACCAGTGGTTTGGTTTAACTAATAGTACGTAAATTCAATGAAAAAAAAAAGGCTTCATATGCTTTCCGAGGCACGGAGAAATCTCGGTGTGTAAAGATGGTCACCCATCCACGGACCAACCCCGGCAAGCGTAGCTTTACCTGACGGATCAACCCGGCTGTTATTACTCAGCCACGAGCTCCTCCAAACTCCAAACTTTTGCAATAAGGTTATCAAAATAATTACTATATAATAAATCAATCAAAGACCGCCAATCCGAACCACGCTGCCAAGCCACCACGTGTATAAATCATAAAATAACTTACCTGTAACATGAAATGCTTTTAGGGTTCCGCACCGTCGTAAATAAATCAAGCGCATTATGTTTGTAAGAACATTGTCAGTGTTACCGAGGTGGATAAAATAAATGGATGATGGGGGAACTAGAGTGTGTCATTTGTGTGAGAGTATTTGTATGATATGGATGGGAGATGATTTGGTTGTTTTTGTGTGCTTTTAAACGTTGCATGTTCCATTAGGAGTACTTTCATTACGTATACTCAACAGAATTGGTGTTAAAAGGCACATTACATATCCGTTTACTACTCATAGTGCCCAGAATTAGTGCCTAGCAGTTAAGGATAAATGTCGTGATGGCCTAGCGGTTAAGGAACCCGCGTCTTATGCATAAGGTTTTGGATTCGAATCCGGGCACCAATGTGACTTTTTTTAATTCATATGTACTTTCTAAAGTTTATCTTAGACATAACTGACATCATCCCGTGCCTCGGAAAGCACGTTAAACCGTTGGTCCCGGCTGTCATTACGTGGATCTGTGACAGTCGTTACGAGTCGTCAGAAGCTTGAAAGTCTAACAACTAGTCTTACCTAGGGGTATCGTATTACCCAGTTACTGGGTTGTGGAGGTCAGCTGGGCAGTCGCTCCATGTAAAATACTGGTATTCAGTTGCATCCGGTTAAACTGGAAGCCGACCCCAACATAGTTGGGAAAAGGCTAAGTACATTATGAGGGCCCAGAATTAGATCTATCTAAATATATATATGTCACCGGAAAATAACAAGATCCGTAAGTTTATCAATTTACTAGGAAGTTTATAAACTTTCGTAAGATTCTAAACGGGAGATAAATTGTAATATTTTACGTCCACATTTTCGTAAATTTATCAATTTCCGACGTCATACGGTAAATTTATAAACTAACGAATATCTATTCGTAAGATTTTATATGGTTCGACCAATCACAGAAACTCTTTTAAATATACGATCTTTGAAATACGTAAAATAACACACTGCTCTCTG
Source organism: Hoplodrina ambigua (assembly GCA_949774945.1). NCBI lineage: Eukaryota > Metazoa > Arthropoda > Insecta > Lepidoptera > Noctuidae > Hoplodrina > Hoplodrina ambigua. Next base: position 1,767,658 of record OX458984.1, read on the forward strand.
ATTGGTCAATGTTCATAGTGGCAATGCTTTTGGGTGTCCGCAGCTTGTAGGTCACTCATAATGGGTACTGCTAGATAATCTTAACAAAATAAAGCTATTTTTCACAGTTGCAACACAGTTCAACATTCAAAACTAATAAAAACGCACGAGCAAACCGGTTTGTTTATGTTCCGTGGCCAGCAATGGCGGCCGCGAGGAAGGAGAAGTGACACGTGACAGCCAACCAATCAGATCGCGCGTAGCGTTTGGTTACTGCTTACTTATTATTTTACGAGTGAGTTCAGTAAGTTTATCAATTTACGAAAATGTGGACGTAAAATATTACAATTTATCTCCCGTTTAGAATCTTACGAAAGTTTATAAACTTCCTAGTAAATTGATAAACTTACGGATCTTGTTATTTTCCGGTGACATATATATAAAAGCGAAAGGTCTCTCACTTATCACAAAATATCGAAAGCCGCTTGACTGACGACTGACTGACTGACGCTTGACGCTGACGTATGAATATGAAATTTGGCAGGGACGTAGTTTATTAGTAGTAGACGTCCGCTAAAAAAGGATTTTCCAAAAAATCAACCCCTAAGGGGATGAAATATGGTTTCAAAGTTTGTATGCAGAAATCAACTTTGAGGCAGACGAAATCGCGGGCAGAAGCTAACCTAGTTCATTAAAAGTGCAGATTTCCTCACGATGTTTTCCTTTACCGATGTCAGTGATGTCTGATAAACGTTCAAAGAACATTATGATTGAAAAAGTCACATTACCAGTACACGATACCTTCATTCGGTAACAAATCGTAATATTGTACTATCACCAAAGATGTTCCTTTCAAATGGGCATTTACTAAATTACGGGTTCGAAGCGGCTAAGGAATTCCTGACACTTGTAACTAAACTATGCCAAGGAAAACTTGCCAGTGTTTGTTTACGAGACAAGCCTCTGAGAGCCGTAGAGAAGGACACACAGAAGAACAAGTAGAAAAAAAAGTGAAATCATGCAAAAAAAAATTGTAGATTTTGCGAGACATACATCATCATCATCATCTGCCTAGCCTTTTCCCAACTATGTTGGGGTCGGCTTCCAGTCTAACCGGATGCAGCTGAATACCAGTATTTTACATGGAGCGACTGCCTTTCTGACCTCCACAACCCAGTAACTGGGTAATATGATACCCCTAGGTAAGACTGGTTGTCAGACTTTCGGGCTTCTGACGACCCGTAACGACTGTCAAAGATCCACGTATGACAGCCGGGACCAACGGCTTAACGTGCTTTCCGAGGCACGGAGGAGTCTCGGTGTGTAAAGATGATCCACGGACCAACCCCGGCAAGCGTAGCTTAACCTGACGGATCGACCCGTGCGGCTGTTATTACTTAGCCACGAGCTCCTCCTTAGATTTTGCGAGACATACGTAAGGCAATTAATCCTCATTATATAAAAATCAATTACCTAATTGTTTTTTATATAATTGACTTAACATGCATTTAGGTGTCATTTAGGTGACTATACTGTCAGCTCGTTTCATTAAAAGTAGTCTACATTTCATTAAATAAAACTGTAATTTAATATCTTATATCTCGATACTGGCATGCACACTCTTATATGATAGAAAGAGACAGAGATATAGAAAGAGAGAAGGGTCATCTGGAGGGAGCATAACGCTTTTTCATTTCGTCGGTAGCCACGGTAAAGAACTTCGTTCCAAAAAATATATATATTTGTAATTGATTGTTCATAGTACAGGTCATAGTTCAATAAACTAATACTATAATAGGTCACATTAATTACAAAATATTCATCATCACACCTGTCATCCCCAAAGGGTAAGGCAGAGGTGTTCTCATTAGTACACCCACATTCTGCCAGTTATGTCTAAGTCCCATGTAATAGGGTGAATTGGGCGAGCCTATTCCCATCAACCGGGCACAAATCCAGACTCCGAGGTTGTTACTGCTGCGTGAGACTGTAATGGTTTGCGAATCCAGGGTCAAAACATACATACACAAACAACACAGTTAAACCTTCTGTATTTATTTTCGATATGCTTAGGGAGGCTCAGATATACGCCTACGGTTCCCAAACATTTATCTAGCATTCGATTCGGAATTCTCTTGTAAGCAAGATTTTGGAATCCGCTAGCTACGCCTTATTGGTGTATTTCTGAACACAAATTCTTTAGGATTACGTGTTTTTTTATAGCTACAGTAACATATTTTTCCTAGATATTGCAAATGGCGATATTTATTAGCATTGTTACCTGGAAAATGGAGAGAAATACATTTTGCTGAAGAGTTGGCTTGTTCTTTGTTTGAATGCGCCTATCTCTGAAACTACTAGTCCGATTCTGAAAATTCTTTTATTAATACGAAGCTACGTTATCTTTTAACTTCAAGTTAGTGACTATTCGGACCTATTAAGTAAATCCAACTCAGAAAGGTCAGGTGCGCAGTAACCGGCGTGCTTGTATAACGAGATGTATGAACGTGGACAAAGCGAAAGGAGTATGTAAAGATCGTAGCAGGTGGCGTACTGTAGTTTCTGCTTATCTCCATTGGAAAATAGCGTAAATTTATGTATGTATGTGTATAATATGTAATTTAGGATCTAATTCTAAAGTCTAAGCAGGCTGTCGCTGGCATAGCCTCTAACTTTCATACTACAAACCGATACGGAAGAAAAACCTGTCCATTTTCTTCACCCAAGCTATCTTCTATCGTGATATTTGAATCATTAATAGCAATAGACACCAACAAATCCTCTTGTGGCATCGCGAAACAAAAGCCTATCGCTGTCATTATTTATTTATCAAACTACCTTCGCTTGCTGTTTAATTATTAGCGGCCAGTATACCCGCCATTTCGTATTAGGAATGCGGCCTAAAAATGGGTACATTATGGTATTATGATTTTGGGAATTGGGACTCACCTTTGTATCGATTTAATGGGTTTATTTCTTCTTGTAAGGTCAGGGTATTGTTTCCAAATTAGTTTTGCGGGTTTATTGAAGTTGAGCGCTGCTTTCGGTGGACTTTACAGCTCCATACGAAAGCAGTGTAATATTTTGGTCTGTAAGTAATTAAATTGGAATTAATTTTGTGAATAGTTCACTAGGTTTGTGGTTAACCGGTCCAAATAACTTTATTTATAAATTAAACGTAACGTAATAATCATAATTTCAGTCTTTTATTGTCCCACTGTAAAGCAAAGGCCTCTTCTCATACAGAGAAGGCATGACCAGCGGCCCAGCGTCGTGGTTTCGTGCCTTCGTGTGTGGGCCACGGCATAATGATACAATTTTTTTTTCTTCTATTATGTATTTAGTTTATATTTATATTATATAGGTATTATTTGTATATTATTGTGTATTGTGCGTCACTTTCACGTGAATAAAGTGTTTTTATTTCTTTCTGATCACTACGCTTGCTCAAGGCGTAAAAGTGATTCCTTGGTCCAAACTACTAAATAAATATAGTTTGCGTTAAACATCAACTACATATCTTCATTATCACTCGGACGAAGTCGCGGGCAACAGCTAGAACAACAGTTAGATTACGTATAAAAACCTGTAAGGGCTAATTTTTCAGAACTCTTAACGGACCGCTTTTGTATAGAAAATATGTCAAACTGTCATACTTTATTTTTTGGATAAAAGTGACCTAACATAACATAGCATCACACCTGTAATCCCCGAAGAGTTAGGCAGAAGTGTGCCCATTAGTACACCCACATTTCGCCAGCTATGTTTGGATTAGTGCCCGGTTGATGGCAATAGGCTAGCCGCCTGTTACATAAAAGTTTTCTGACTATTGAAAAAACAGTCCTAAGCGAAATTCTCAGTTAAAGCCTTCTTGAACAAAATCCAATAAATTAATAAAAGAAAAAAGTGAAAATCGAAGTCGAACGGAAAGGGAAAACGTCACCTGACCTTATTTGGGTACGGTTCAAGAGCAAAGTTCTTAATTTACACAATCGTTTAGTACTAGTTAGACGAGTTCGGTTTAATTGGACCCTTTTCGGGTTTAGTACTGCTTAACATTTAGTTGGATATATTAGGAATTTATGTTTTTAGAATGATATATTGTTATCGTTTAACCTCGAGGATATTTTGTGTCAATACCTGTCATAGAGGAGTTATTAGGTCAGGAGCGCAGTACTCGTAACCGGTTTTTGTATGACAAGATGTATGAACGTGGATGAGGCGAAAGGAGTATGTAAGGATCGTAGTAGGTGGCGTTTTGCGGTTTCTGCCTACCCTCATGGGAAATGGACAATGCATAGTGAGTTGTCATCATTCTAAATCCAATATGGCGGACCAGCCAAGATGGCGGACGAGTTATAAATGGTTTGCTAAGAATACTTCACAGTAAATTATAAAAGCTTACTTTTATAAATATATTTTTTTAATTTAAAGTTTCACAATCAAAAATCATTTTCTAATAGTCAATAAATCAATAAAAGTCTCAATTGAAACAAAAGCCAGTCGCATTTTTATTTCAACTCGGATCTCTTGTTTTCGATCTCAAGTTTTAACCCTCCAGTGAAGAGGCGCTTTCGAAAGTCGACGATTCTTTTTAATTATTTCTGCTCTAAGTTCCCCTGACGGATTTTTAAGGGTTATCATCGAAAGAGCGATTTGAAGGTTCCATTCAAATCTTGTGTTTATGAGCAATGTTCTTTTTAAAAATGGCTGAGGAAATCTAAAGGGAAGGCTACACCGGAGTTGAGAACTTCTGGGCGCGGTCAGAAGGCCTATTTTACTAATAATCACGCCTGTAATTCCCAAAGGGTTAAGCAGAGGTGTGCCCATTAGTACACATACATTTCGCCAGTTATGTTTAAGTCCCATGTAATAGGGGGCCAGCTTATTGCCATCAACCGTGTACAAATCCAGACTCCGACGCTGCTACTGAGAAATTCCTAATGAAAAAACTCAATCACACTTTGCCCGACCTGAGAATCGAACCCAAGACCTCATGAACAGCAGTCGCGCATTATATTTTATACATTAAAATAATCGTTCAACTACAAAGAATTTTACTCGTACTATTCTTACACAACTAAAAGTACGAGCAACTAAAAATAAAACACAAAAATATAAAACCGAGAAACTCAAATACGTAATACATTTTCCACACCTTATATCTCACATCGTACCTAAAAGTAGAATCTCGTCAAACAGCCGTGTTTGAAGATATACGCCAAACAAGTGCGGTGCCTTGTCAAATATGGAGAATTGAGAGCTTTATTGACATGAGAACATGGTGCCACGGAGATTTACGAACAAAGGGGTGGGTATTGGCTCCACGAACGCCGGTAATTAGTTGGGAACAGCTTGCGTGAGGCGAGAGGAAATTCTATGAGTTGGTTGACGAGGTATGGCCGATTAATGCTTTGTTTAATTTGTTTTTGATCGCGCTTCTAAAAGTTTTTTTACCGGCTAGGCGAGGATAGGCGAGGAATGAATTGACGCTGACTCTTTCATATTGAAAGATGTCTCGCGCTGACCTGCGGTGGCACGCGTTGTCTCGCGCGGGATTTGTGTTTCCATTTTGTAAAGTAATAAATACTCTATTTATGCAGCAATATAGTTTAATGTTGTACTAACAAATATTTAATTTCTCGCCTCGCATATCCTCGCGCATCCAGAAATTGGCGACCTTTCACACTAAAAATTGGCAAGCCTCTATGGTACCTACCAATACCTAGGTAAGAAAAATGATTAGCTAAATGTGTTTTTTAACGCAAATCTCGAGACTAACTGAAGCGGTTTGGAAATTTTTTGTTTCTTTATTTCCCGGAGACGGTTGTATCTAAGATTTCTTTTGCACAGTTTGCGAAGCCGGGGCGGTTTGCTAGTATTTATTTAAATAAATATCTAAGGACAACTCACACACGGCTATCTGATCCCAAGCTAAGCAGAGCTTTTGTTATGGTAACCAGACAACTGATATACATACTTATATAATTTATAAATACATACATATTATAGATAAATCACACCCAGACACAGAACTAACAATCACGCTCATCACACAAAGTTTGTCCTGGGTGGGAATCGAATCCACGACCTCCGGCTTCGCAGTCAGAGCCGCTAACCACTAGACCAAGGCCAAGGCCCGTCAATTTATTTATTCGACATGAGAACCACATAAGTATATAAAAAATAGGGTTTTTCATTTTACTAATGTGTCCACGTGTAGATATATCGAACATTTATCCGGAACCACCCACACAACAGAATGTAACGCAATTTGTGGCGAAAAGTTGCACGATTTAATCCTAGCGGTCGCCGACAAAAAGCCCATTATAGATGAGTCGCCTCTTATCATGGCAAAAGGGCCTTCCCTTTAAGTTTGACTAAATCCGAGCACTTTTTTATTGATAAATGGACCCAGTCTGAAGTATCACTCAGCTACGGAAAGTCTTTTATCAGAATATATTATTGGAAAACGTAATTTAGTGTTTAGAGATTTTCTGCGTTCAATTTCGAAGTTGTTCCACGTTTAAAACAGGAACGCTTCCGACGATTATGCAAAATTCCCTTAAAATATTTAGAGGTCATTTGTCTTTGGCGCACAAGTTGCCTTTCAATCTACTTTTAAGGGGGGCCCAGTTGTTACTTGTAATTAAAACAAGCCTGAAAACGCCAATCTGCCTTGATCAAAATCGGTTCAGTGGTTTAGTCGAGAAAGCGTTACAGATAGACAGACAAACAGTGTTACTGTCGCATAAGGCGCTTTGCACACGGAGCAACTAAAGTTGAGGCAACTGGCAACTCTTTAAAAGTTTCGTATAAAAGTTGATAGTTGCTATAACGTTGCCGGTTGCCGCAACTTTTTGTCAATTTGTGAGCAACTTTCATAGCCGAGTTGCCGTATGCCGTTGCCATAGCGACACTGGCATTGCCGAGCACACGGAGATCCTCTCCCGGGTGGGTGTGAAATAGCCCGAAGCATTGCGATTGACGGTTAAAGAAACCGGCAACTTTAACAATCGGTACAATATTTAAAAGTTGCTAGTTGCGGCAACTAGCAACTAACTTAGTCATCGATTGCAGCAACTGAAAACTATTGACGATTGCCGCTACTCGAAACTTGAGTTGCTCTGTGTGCGCAGTCCAATTGAAATATATGTAAACAGCTAGTTGCCAGCTAGTTGCCAGTTGCTGCAATAGTTGCTCTGTGTGCAAAGCGCCTTATTGTATCCTAACTAATATTATAAATGCGAAAGTAAGTTTGTTTGTTACCCTTCCAGGCCTAAACCACTTAACTGATCATTCTGAAATTTTGCATATACCTACGTAGTCAGGTGTATAGAAACGGTCAGAAATCACAATAATGATGATAGATGGCGCCACATGTCTTTAGAATCATGATCGAACTTAAATTTAATTAACTAAGCCGCGGGCTTGTATTGCGAGCGAAGCCGTGGGCGAAAGCTAGTAATCAAATAAGTCGAAAAATCGGAGAAAGGTCATAAGTTGTTTAGTTTATAAGTTGTTTATCCTATTTGGGTTTGACAGAACCAAACCCAAATAAGGTATAGGTATATAAGTGAATACTTAGAATCCATCGATCGTTATTTGATATGTTTGTGTTAAGAAGGTAATGTCTGACAGATGTCAATTAACAGAGTAATTGATAAATACGAGGTGGATCCGATGTCATGGAATATAAAGATAAACATGTTTATGTTATTGCTGACTATGTCAGCGAGGTGGAATAATGTTATTATTTACTTGTAATTTTAGATTATTAAGTCAAAGTCAAAGTCAAAACATTTATTTCAATTAGACCATTTATAGGCACTTTTGAATTGTCAAGGAGTCTGTCAGTTAGTCCGAAAGTTGAAGCTAGTTGCTCGTTCCAAAACGGAGGTAGGCCTCTATGGAGAAGAACGAGCAAGAAACTCCACGGCACTCTTTTAAATTAGGTTTTTACAAAATCCTGGTTACATAATTCTAAGAGACTAGGAATCTACACTAATATTATAAAGAGTTTTTCTTTACCGATGTCAGTGATGTCCATGATAAACTTTAGAAAGTATTTATGTATTGAAAAAATCACATCGGTACTTGCCCGGATTTGAACCCACAACCTTAAGCATGAGAGGCGGGCGCCTTAACCACTGGGCCATCATGACCTTAACTATACTAGATACTATATTAACATACACAAACATAATTTGGAAAAGGATAGAAAAATGATGTAGCTTCACTAACTGACTTAAATTGTGTATCTACATAAAAAAAACTACAAACATACATTTATAACTAATCCATAAACAAAGTAGGAACACAGATGTAAACGTCAATACTCAGTGTTTGATTACAGCGACACACAAAGAGATGAATGTCAGGAGAGAGAGATAGTGTACATCCGCGCTATTGTCTCGCAGTACCTACCTACAGCTGATAATATAGTATCTAGATACGACTGACTGTCTCATACTCTAGTACGAATGCGTTGAATACAAAATTCAATAGATTTTTGAAATTAGAAACACAGGTGTCGTGTAAAAGTCAAAGTCAAATCATTTATTTCAATTAGACCGCTAAAAGGCACTTTTGTACGTCATTTATAAGAAAGAAAATAATAGAAGTCGCATACCTCGTTGGTCTAGTGGTCGCAAAGCGCAATTGCTGAGCATTAGGATTCGATTCCCATGTCGAGAAAAGTGTTAATGGGTTTTTCTCAGTAGTAGCCTGGAAGTCTGGTTTTGTTGCCGGTTGATGGCAATAGGCTGGCCCCTATAACATGGGACTTAAACCGGCGAAATGTACTAATGGATACACCTCTGTCTAACCTTTCGGGGATTACAGGCGAGATGTTATGTTATTTTTAAAGCGACAGCTAAGTTACATTTAATTTCGAATATCAGTACCTTATTCTTCTTACTTTAAACATGTCCCCAACCTATAGACTACTCTCAAACATACATATACCTAGGGGTAGGGTAAAAACACACGTTTTCACTGAATAGGCCTCTAACACAAAAGAGGCGCAGCGATGATGCTCACGTAACTCCGTAGTTCTACTTCACGATGTTGATGCAAACGAATGTTCGAGAACCTTTTGAAGAATACAACGTCTTTTTTTGTAGTAAAACCTTTTTTTTTTGTGAAAAAACAAAATAGAAAACGGCCCACATTAAAAAGAAAAATATTAAAAAACTGGTTTTCACCCGCGAATTTGTTCGCGTGGTTTTTCTTACGGATCCCTAATTTTTTGATATTAAAATATAGCCTTTAGCAGTCAGTGATAACGTAGCTTCTAATTTGCGAAAGAATTTTCAAAATCGGTTTAGTAGAAAAGTCCAAAAAGTCAAATAATATATTTCAATTGGGCCATTACAAGGCACTTTTGAACCTTATAAACAAAAGAAAAAGAAATTGAACCTAGAGTCTGTCGGCGAAGTATCCTGTAGGCGAAGTGTCCTGTCGGAGAGGCGTCCTGTCGGCGAAGAATCCCGTCGAAGTAAAGTCTTGTCGGTGTTTAGTCTGTCGACGTAGTGTCTGTCGACGTTTAGTTGTACACTGGTTTTTAGTCTGTCAAGACATCTTTGAGTCCGTCCCTGCATAAACTGAATACAATTTGCAGTTGTCTTTTGTTTTAATGCATTCCTCGCTTGCATGCAGTTACTTATTCCGTGCGTGTCATAAAATTGCTTGTAAGAGGAGGTTCTTGGCAGCCGTCAGATATTCCTAAACTTTTCTTGGCCGACTTCCAAGATATGGTAGTGTAAGTTTATCAATGTACCATTGTGTACCCATTTTAGTGATAATTTATGAACGGTGGCTGTTACAGCGTCCTATATTAAGAGGAGATGTGAATGATTTGTATTGTTATTACGTATACTACTCTTTGGCTGTGTTATTGAAATAAAGTTTGCAATGTATAAACTTAACTATGTAGTTGAATTTTACGTGTATCAGTAATAGACTGGAAAAATTTCGTATTTTTAAGAACTATTCTATTCTACTACTCTTTGGTCTAAAAGTCACAAAGCGCTACTGCTGAGCATGAGGTCTTGGGTTCGATTCCAAGGTCAAGCAAAGTGTTATTGGGGTTTTCTATCAGGAATTTCTCAGTAGCAGCCTCGGAGTCTGAATTTGTGCTCGGTTGATGGCAATAGGCTCGCCCCCTATTACACACCTCACACACACACCTCTGCCTAACTCTCAGGGATTACAGGCGTGATGTTATTGTGTTATTTTGTCTGTAGGGGAGGCCTATGTTCAGCAGTAGACGTCCTATGGCTGATATGATAATGATGAACGTTTATGCAATAAAAGGTACAAAGGCGGACTTAATGCCTCAAAGCCTCTTAATGGCTATGTGATGTGTTATTCTACATCCCTTATATACAGTCTCTACAAACAAAAAAAAAAAACAAACTTGAATGAACAAACATTAGTTGGCCTCTCAAACTGGATCTCGTATGAATGGAGGCTGAAGCCTTCAGGCTTTCACAAAGTTGTCGAGCGCTACTTTGACTTGACTCAATGGGCTGCCAGTTGACTGTCTGTGCCCCAAATATGCGTTTAAGCTAAGTATTTTTATGGCTTTTATGGAAAATAAGATGTGAGAATTTAGTTTTTTATTTATAGATATATTTTTTGTTTCTAAAGAGGCTTTGCTGATAGTGTGCTTAATATGAAAGTATTTTGGTATAGATGTAATTAGACTCGATGCAAATAAATTGAAAGAATAAGGGCACTTCTGACTAGGATTGTGATCAGTTTCCTGTAAAATTAGTTAATTTAAAAAAAAATCAATTCATACATAACATCACGCCAGTAATCCCCGAAGGCTTAGGCAGAGGTGTACCCATTAGTACAACCTCATTTAGCCAGTTATGTTTAAGTCTCATGCAATAGGGGGCGAGCCTATTGCCGTCAATCGGGCATAAATTCAGACTCCGAAGCTGATATTGAGAAATTCCTGATGGAAAAACTCAATAACATTTTGCCTGGGACTCGAACCCTAGACCTTATTTACGTCAATAACACTCATTGACGATTTGCCTTAGCAACGGAAGCGTCGTTTATCATATAATGACAGAAACAAAAAGCTATTCAATCGGTAAAATTGACGATACATTGAAAATTATATTTTGTGGTGAATTTGGGACTTAGTGACCTTCAAGATAGACTATAAGCAAGTTTTTTTTAATAAAAATAATACCTAATTAGGCTTAAGATATTACATTAAGCTCATAAACTACTAATTACCCTCTTACACAAACTTAGTAAGCAAATCTAGATAGCAGGCCATTAAAAGATCTCAGACTCCTTACCTCAGGGACTCGGCTAAAAGATAAGTAATTTTAATGTCCTCAATAGCTCCATGGGGGCCTATTCCACAAGTCTTGTGAGGAACATGTTTAAACAAATTGCCCTAACGAGTCTCTTGGCCCAAAACTTGGCGCATTTATAGCACAAATAAGGATAAGCTTCAAACTCAATATATTGCTTCTCAAAGATTTTGTTTTTAATAGGCGTTTTGAGAGAGAAAGTGTCACTTCACAGAATCTTTTAACAAAAGACTCCAATCATTTTGTTCTAATGATTGGGCTACATTAGCGGGTGAAGATTCGTGTCGCGTTGGCGCGCTAAAACATTGTGTATGGGCCATACGGCATTCGCGATGTTTTTGTCTATATTAGGCGGGCGAAGATTCATCGTGCCGGATTGTCTTGTTCTCTGTTGTGCGGAGTAACGTAGGTGTAGCCACCCAAGCAAATATTGTCGCGACAAATCCCTCAAAGTCAAAGTCAAAACATTTATTTCAATTTGACCAATTACAGGCACTTTTTAATTGTCAAGGAGTCGGTCAGTTAGTCAGAAAGTTGAAGCTAGTTGCTAGTTCCTAAACGGAGGTAGGCCTCTATGGAGTAGAACAAGCAAGAATATCCACGGCACTCTTTTATTTTTTCTTTTTCTCTCTTCGATGCGTGCCAGTTTACCGACAGTGCCCCGATAGTAAATCGTCTTCACCCGAATACAATGCGTTGCAACGATCTACCCGGCCACACTAGTCTCGGTAAGAATATTCGTCGTAGCCCGCTGATGTGCTGTCAGCACAGAAGACGGGGCCCGCTAGGGCCAGTGCCTGCCAGGGTTACGGAATTTGTTCGAAGGAGTTACCGCAGCCCTGGAACGCAAAGGGTACTAGAAGGTACACGGATGGGTTTTAGTCTGTAAGGGCTAGACTCCATCAAAGTGGAGACGAGAGGAGAGGTCTCGTAATTAACCAATAGTATATTGTACTGTGCTGAAGCTAAGCGCTGAGCTGTCAAAATGACACAAGCTGATTGGTTTCGAGACACCATCTCTTCTCGTCTCCGCTTTGATGGAGTCTGTCCCTAAAAGTATGGCACTCCCTTCCGCTCCGCTCAGAGCGGAAAGAGTCCTTTGATCATTTCCTAACCTAAAAAAAAACAAGAAAACAAAAGCCCGCTTGTGTAGCCCCAGCATTAAGTAAAATGTTCCGAAAAAGCCCAATCAATAAGACTTATAGCAAATCGTCGAAGTACTACGAAGGGTATCTGAACAATAGTCGTCCGTCCTTCCTTCCTTAAGGGAAATGAGGCTAGTAAGTCAACTGAGGGGGAATTGGCCCTACGTGCTAGGATATCGATGTAACACGACAATTTTGTTGGCAGGACAGTTTTTGGGACAGTCACCCTAGTAGGTAGGTATTGTTGGTTCCATTGTAACTTTTGTTAGTTTTATCTTTGACGTTCTTTACCAAATAATAAAGTAAGAAATAACTTTTATCATCCATACTCTATCTATAGTAATAGTATTACTGTGAAAGTAACTCTGTCTAACTGTCTGTTACGCATTCACGACTAAACCAATAAACCGATTTTGATGAAATTTGGTACACGATAAGTTGGAAATCTAAGAAACGACATAAGCTTATTTTTACATCACGACTTCGTCTGGCACTTTAAACGTCATTGACAAGAAAAACATATTTTTTTACCGTGTTAGCCAGTTACTGGCTTGTAGTTGCCAGAAAGGCGATCGCTTCATGTAAAATACTGGTATTCAGCTGCATCCGGTTACACTGGAAGCCGACCCTAACATACCTAGTTAGTTGGGAAAAGGCTAGGCAGATGATGACAGGAAAAAAATAATTATATTAAATCTAGTTGTCCATTACAAAAGGTAGTTTGTATCGAAAAGAAGGTGCATGAAACAAAGAACATAATATGAAAAATAAAACCCTCTGCCTACACCAAAACAGGAAAAATATTAGCGAAGTTATACCGTAGTGTGTTGTTATTCTCGCTCCAATTTTTTTTCATGAATTTTTATACAAAAAGTAAGTAATACAATTGTATGCAACGTGCGCGCTTCTCGTTCCGTGAACGCCACTTAAAAGTGCCGTTTGGTACCAATAAGTGCTGTTTGATACCAATAAGTGCTGTTTGGTATCGATAAGTACCGCTGTGCTGTTGTGATATTAGAATGGTAATCAGGTCTTGAGGAAAAGTATGGGAAAATATGCCTTATTTTCTGCGGCTAAAGAGCGTTGCTCTTTTGTTTCCGCTCGCGATTTTGGCCGCGTTAAAGTCAATATGTTATTTCACGGGAACCATACATTTTTTCCGAGTAAAAAGTAGCCATCGTATAATTCTAGGCTATAATTTTTCTCCATCTATTTCTCTACTGTATATTTTGTTTGTACGTATGTATTGATTACTATATTTTTGTTCTTGGAAATTTTCTGGACCTACCTGTGTATTATGTTTGTCTCTGCATCACCCTAAGGTAGACTGGTAGAAAATACCCAAGGCATTAAGTCCGCCTTTGTACAGTGTATTTTTTTACATGCGCATAAAGTTTAAATACATAAAAATGTTTCTTTGTGTCAAATTACATACATATCCATTTAGCCGTTCGTGTGTGATTGATTAACAAACAACCTGACCTGACTGCATGTTAGTCGCTCGCTTAAAACAAGAAAAAAACACAAATCATAACATATCTCAGTACGAAAACAAAATTACAATATCAACAAAACAAAACAAACAAAAAAAAAAACAACAGAACATCAGCTCAACCACAGAAAAGTCGCGACTTTTTCAACTTGTTCACAAGTTTGATCATTTAAAGCCACAGCGAACACTCGTAATCAGAGTGTCTTGTTTACTTTTAACTGTTAACTTGCTAATGCTTTATAACTGTGAGTTATAATGTCTTTTGATGGTAAGGAGTAGAGAAAAATGCATTTTGTTTTTCTTCTTTTTTATGTCGCATGCAGGACAGTTTTTTTTTTAATTTTGGGTGTCCTAAAATATTCGTACTTTCACGGCATCGTTGGTGGCAGCACATCAGTCACCTAGGCTGCATGTTTTGGGGCACAGGACACAAAGGGCCAGACAGAATGTGGAGCATAGTTTGTGACTCGGCTTCAAATACGCACCCTACAATTGCATTTTCTTGATAAAAAGTATTCTAGACTATAATCTATCTCTGTGCCTTTCATCCAGAGCAGCCGTTGTGGCGTGTTTGACTTACTAACATCGATCTAAATTTTCGTATTTTTATTAATAGTAATCGAACAAAATATGATTAGATTACTTTTACTATGAAACACATTGTCGGCAGTCTCTTCAAGAATCGACAAAAAGAAAAATATTTGAATTATATGTCACTCCTGACTTCTAGGTTAAACCTATCTTGTAAACCTATAGAAAAACCTGTAATCAAAGCTTAAAATCCATTAAAAAACCATTCAATCACCATTAAACGAAAGAAAATAGGAAAATCTACCTACCTACCCAACACAGAGGGCTCAAACTTATTCATAATTCTAAAAATACTCGTCAAGAAAAATTCTATTCATCTGAAGAGAATCGATTCCTTTTATAAAATCCTGCTTTTGTTCAGGAGCCATACTCTGGTAAGAACACGGCTTAATTATCGATACCACGAGGTAATTATATGCGGAAACTAAGCTTATATAGCCACAAGTGAGGATTTACTTACCGCAAGCTAATAGTGCGGTTGAATATTATAGTCGGGTTAGAAATGGAAATTATTAAAGAACTAGTTTTTGCCCCTTTTATGTCATTAGGGGGTAAATTTTGGAAAATTCTTTCTTAGCGCGTGCTTAAGTCTTAACAACTATTTGCGTGCCAAATTTCAGCGTAATACATCCAGCAGTTTGAGCTGTGTGTTCACCATAAACACACAGCTCAAACCACTGAAAAACATATTAGTTTAATTTTGTATTTCTTCCTTTTCTTTGTTTTTCTTTTAAATCGCGTTATATTCACAAAATATAGTGATGCTGTGCTCTCCTTTAAGTGATGGGGCATTTAACCTTCAGTTTGGAATGCAACATAACATCTAACATCTCCGTTGCGCAGTTTAAAAGATCTAAGCGTACAGTTGTTTTAAAAGACATGAGTCTTTTAAAACAATATATATGTATATATTAGTTAGCTTCACACGGGTGCAATGTAGATACTTAAACCTTCCTCTTGAATCACTCTATCTATTGATGAAAACCGCATTAAAATCCGTTGCGTAGTTTAAAAGATCTAAGCGTACAGACGGCGGGAAGCGACTTTGTTTTATATAAATAGAGATATTTACTGCGCACTCTCGCGCTAGGCTCTCAGAATATTCCGGAAAAGTACCAAAAATATAACAATAGTCTATAGATTGAATTCCCGAGTGATTTCATTACGATTCATACAACTCACATAATTTCATCGTTCATTCAAAATTGTTACTGTCAAATATTGACATTACAAGCGAAAACTCGACATGTAAATGTAATAAAAAAAAAGTAATAAATAATAAAAAAACTTACCCCAGAGAAATAACTTCGTTCGAGACCGAATGAATATTTGAACGAATGAACGAAATAATGGGAATCGATCAGATGTCGATGTGGTTGTCTAATTTAGGCAGATTGGAAGGTAGTCGAAACATTTATTATTTAAAAGAGGAAAGTCGTGTGTGCGGGTAGTTATTATTGTGATTTAAATGAAGAGGCTTTTAATTAGTGTTTTGTTAATAGTTTGTAGTGGTTTAGAGGTTTGTTTGTCGCGAAAGTCCTTTATAACTATGTACATTTAAAGGAACGTTGTGAATTATGAATGGTGCTTAACAGTTTTGTCACTAGAAGCTGTAGTGATAAAAAATAAAGGTAAAAAGTTTTTTGCTTATTTATTTGTTTGACTGCGTCGTTGGTCTAGTGGTCGCAAGGATTCCTAGGTTTAGCAAAGTGTTATTAGGTTTTCTATCAGGAATTTCTCAGTAGCAGCCTTGGAGTCTGGATTTGTGTCCGGTTGTTGGCAATAGGCTCACCCCCTATTACGTGGGACTTAATTACTCAAGTCCCACATAATGAGACACAATTAATTATCGAATGTTCTGTCATACCGGCATGACAGCCGGGCCTTTAGCGGTTAAACTTAATTGGCGAAATGTCGGTGTACTAATGGGTACATCTCTGCCTATCCCTTTAGGGATTGCGTGCGCGATGTTATACGTCTAGAATCATGTATTGAATCTATGGCAAATATTTTCGAGGTCCATACCACCGTAGTCTAAAGGATGACCTAATAAAAAGGTCGACCTTTATAAAATATGTATGTCTGTATTAAATCATAACTCATTCATGACCTCTAAAATACCTGAAATATCTAATAAAACTTTTACTGAAATAAACCCCCAAAATAACCCTACAAAAATTCTATTCCACAAACATAAATATGACAACTATTTATCTAAAGAAATAAATGTATCACTTACACATTTAAAATTGCGTGCCAACCCTATATTTTATGAGGGTCGTCAAGTAAGCAGGTAATTGAGAATAAAAAATCGTTCGGGTTATACCTTAGGGATGGCACAATCTGTTTTGTCTTATTATCGTAAAAACAGAGCGATCTAAAAGGTCTTTAGTACCCAAATGGCGGTACATTCGGGTACTAAAGACCCGGAGAAAATTTTCATGGTGATTTGAAAAAGGAATCTTCGTGTATGTATAGAAATTTCTATTTATATTTGAATGAATTCTAAAGAGCGAACGACTCGAGCAAAAGATTAGAGATACCAATAATTGGGACGGAAAAAGACTGAGTATTTATGTTTTATTCTCATAACAAGACGAGACGAGTTCGTCTGTAAAATACTGGTTATCAGATTGGTGAATTATTATTTAATTATTGTTTTGTTTTTTATTTTTTTTAATTACTAACTTTTGCCCGCGGCTTTGCTCGCGTTAGATTCGGTAAGTTAGTTTACTCCTATGCATCTAATAAGTTTTTCTATACAAACTTTGGATCCCCGTTTCATCCCGTTTGAGAGGGAATTAAAAAAAATCTTTGTAAAAGAACGACTACTTACCATAAGTTATCTCCCTGTCATATTTCATCTTCATACGTCAAGCGGTTTTCGATATTTCGTGATGAGTGAATGAGTAAGTGAGTGAGTGGGTTTGAGTGCGTGAGTGAGTGGGTGAGTGAGTGAGTGATCTTTCGATTGTATATTTAGAAGATATTAATTTAAAAACTAACAATTCTGTAGATAAATAAGGTTGTACCAAAATAACCCAAACCATGACAAAACTGTCATTCTTCGAAGTGGGTGGTATCTAATTGTATAGATTTAGAATATTTAATGCTAGCTAATCTTAACACATAACATCACGCCTGTAATCCCCAAAGGGTTAGACAGAGGTGTACCCAAAAGACGCCCGAATTTCGCCAGTTATGTTTAAGTCCCATGTAACAGGGAGCGAGCCTATGCCATCAACCGGGCACAAATCCGGACTGCAAGGCTGCTACTGAGAAATTCCTGATGGTAAAACCTAATAACACTTGGGTCGCCCTGGGAATTGGACCTTAGACCTCATGTTTACCAGTCACGCTTTGCGACTACTAGACTAATGAGGTAGTCAGTAGAGATTAAAAACCTCTAGGCCGTCGGCCAAGTGTTGGCTCCTCCATAGACTTTATTATGCAGGCGTCGAGCTCCTGTCGGTATTAATATCACATTATCTACGAGTAATGGCTTATCAATACCTACCTTATTGGTTTGGAACTGTGTATATTTTCATTTATGCTTGTTTACATTTTGTATTCTTACCAATTCTCTATGACTGCCTCGTTGGTCTAGTGGTAGTAAGCGCGACTGCTGTGCATGAGGTCTTGGGTTCGATTCCCAGGTCGGGCAAAGTGTTATTGGGTTTTTCCATCAGGAATTTCTCAGTAGCAGCCTCGGAGTCTGGATTTGTGCCCGGTTGATGGCAATAGGCTAGCCCCCTATTACATGGGACTAAAAATATAACTGGCGAAATGTGGGTGTACTAATGGGTACACCTCTGCCTAATCCTTCGGGGATTACAGGCGCGATGTTATGTATGTTATTTGTGTACTTTTAAAAAGGTTGCCCCTTCAAAAAAGTATTATTTCCGAAATTAAAGTCAAATTATTTACTTTAATCAGACCAATAAAAGGCTCTTTTTAACGTCATTTACAAGAAAAAAGAAAGAAAGTACATTGTAGTTGTTCCTTTTCAAAGGTATATTCGAAAGAATTGAAACTAGTCACCGCTTCAAAAGGTAGCTTCTTTTGGTGAAGAACGGGGAAGATTCTCCATACATATTCTTTAACCGACTAAAAAGAAAACGAGGTTCTAAGTTTGACCTGTGTGTTTGTAAGAAATATTTTTTAAAATTTAACGCCCTAAAAGTTCTAAAACATTGTTCTCATATTGCTCATATTGCTTCCTTAAACTATTGTTCTCACAAAAACAACGTTAAAGTAACCCAGAATATTTTAATGGGTGTGCGGTATAAATTGATAGCATCTATTTTTTTTCTAATTAGTTAGGAAACGCTTCACGAGCCACTGAACCGCGATAGGCACCACTCTTAATGAACACGAGCTGTTTATTAAGCCAAGCAACGTTCGGCAATATTGAGGGAAATAATGAAGCTTTATAAAATGTTCGCTATACTTAGAAGGAACCGCTATGAAACATTGAACGCTATAGCAGGTCATATTGTAATTTGTAAGTCAGTTTTATTATCAAGTACCGATGTGACTTTTTCAATTCAAATGTACTTTCTAAAGTTTGTCTTGGACATCATTGTCATGGACATCATTGTGAAGGAAAACATCGTGAGGAAACCTGGACTTTTACCAGCCTATTATTGTCCCACTCATACCATGTCAGAGGCCCTTGAGGCAGTTTAGAAACTCTGACACTAGGGTGTGTGGGGTCGTAAGACTTTACTACCCACACGATAAAGAAGAAAAAGTCAGTTTTTGTATTTAAAGGAATTAATCCTCATCATCTGCCCAGCCTTTTCCCAACTATGTTGGGGTCGGCTTCCAGTCTAACCGGATGCAGCTGAATTCCAGTATTTTACATGGAGCGACTGCCTATCTGACCTCCACAACCCAGTAACTGGGTATTACGATACCCGGTGCCAAGACTGGTTGTCAGACTTTTGGGCTTATATTTTACGCGGGTAGAACCGCGGGCAAAAGCTAGTCTACTATTATTCTTCTGTGATCGAAAAAAAAGCTTTGACAATTGAAAATGGAGAAAAAACAAAAACAAATAAACAAAACACGCGCTTGATGTCACTTTACCCTAAACCCATTCAAAATGACAACAAACCGTGTATTTTGGTCTAAGAACCTAGTATCACCAGAGCTACGTCAGATGAGGAAGCCTTTTTTTTTTTGTTTTTTTTTTAGGTGGTAAAAATCATCAAATGACTCCTTCCGCCCTAGGTGGGGCGGAAGGGACTGTCAGACTTTTACTGACTAAAAAACCACCCTGTTCCTTCTGTTGCCCTTTACGTTCCAGGGCCACGGTATCCTGTTAAGACGTCCCGCAACCCCGGCAGGCGATGGCCCCGTTGGGGGCCCCGTCCCTGTGCTGACAGCTCTTTAAGGCGCATTTTGAAAATCTATTTTTGTGTATATTAAAATCTCGTGTCACGATGTTGTGGTCGCATTCCTCTGAAACGACTCGACTGATTTTTATGATTTTTTATGTATGTATTAGTAGCTTTTATGTAGGTAGGTATGAGAACCGGCCTTAAAGTATATTTCAGGCCGTTAGGTAATAGGCCTGGTTCACATTAGGACGACAGTTTTACCGCTGACCGACTGTCGGGTGCTTACACTAAAAGCTGCCGATCCGATATAATGCGGAAATCACGGTCGTTACCGTCGTTTTTTTAGTTGTTTGTCTGTCGGATCTAATGTGAACCAAGTCTTAGGGAATCTTTGACGTGGACGAAGCCGCAGGCAGAAGCTAGCAGATAGATACATATGTGCTTATAATAGTACTAGCTTTTGCCCGCGACTACGTCCGCGTGGAACTTGTTTATATCGTACTTGCATACAAACTTTCACCCAACTTTTCACTGCCTTAGAGGGTGATTTTCGAGATCAAAACTATTCTATGTCCTTTCCGGGATCTTAAACTATCTCCATGCCAAATTTGACACAAAACGGTTCAGCGGTTTAAGCTTGAAGAGGTAACAGACAGACAGACTTTCGCATAGGTAATATTAGCATGGATGCATATTTGCTAGTCCCAATACTAGGTTATTTTTCAAGTATCATGATCTCCATCTATTCTCAAAAATTCCACAATGCTAGAATTTCGACGACACCGAGCTCTCAGTTCATTTTTCCTGTTATTCGATCTCTTTTGTGACAAGCGAGGAACCTTGACTGCAGGATAGGATAATTTAATTTTTCGATTACGTTACCGAATTTTCCTTAAGATCTCCGTAACAAGATAGGGAAGGGCGCTGGGTTGTCAATTAGGTATTTTGGAGACAGTTCAAATATGCATGTTCTCTTAGTTTTTTTTTGTGGTTATGTTGTTATCTGGGATTTTTTGTCAAGGCTGTGATTTTTTGTTAGTTCGCACTTTCTTCTTTATTTTTACTTGTAATGGCGTAAGATCCCGGTAAAAGGATATCGTAAAAAACATAGTATTAAAAAGAAAAATCGTTAAACGTGAACGTAATTCAACAATACACTTTTTTACATGATTCCTGAAAAACTCCGCTAAACTTGTAATCGGTGCGGCATTCTGAAATTTGAAAACGTTGTACTGTAATTGCCGAACCGAATTCGCGCATCCGCTTATATTTACTGCGTTTTGGGGGTAGTTCGCAATGAAAACTTTTACAATGGTTTTTCATCGGTTATTTAAAAAAAATTAGCAGATATTACATACACAATCAAAATGTATAGAACAACAGATATTATTTGAATAACCGTCGAAAAATGGACTCTGGAATGTCTAAAGTCACCTACAGGATCCATGGTAAAATACCCTACGAGGTCCCTTGCGCCTCGTTCAAATACCACCAAACCTGTTCACAAAAACCGGATCACAGTGCCAAACCCATGTTATTAAGCTCGTTCCTATACAGAAGCAAATGATGCAAGTTTAACGTAACATGTTCACCTCAATTGACAAGATGAAGTTACATCCGCTACCCGCGAAATTACTGTCACCGTTTGAACCGTACTTTAGTTCTGACTGTTGTCGGAAGTTGGAGAGTGTCAGCCATGACACATGTTCATAACGTTTCAAAAATGATTCGGAATGTATTTGGTTTTGAGTTATCATACGTTAACGTAACATCACACCTGTAATCCTCGAAGGGTTAGGCAGAGGTGTACCCATTAGTATACCCACATTTCACCAGTCATGTATAAGTCCCATGTAAGAAAGGGCGAGCCTATTGCCATCAACCGGGCACAAATGCAAACTCCGAGACTGACTGAGAAATTCCTGATGGAAAGACCGAATAATACTTGGTCCGCCTCGGGTTTTGAATCCAAGACCACATGCTTAGCAGTCGCGTTTTCCGACCACTAGACCAACGAGGCAGATCTTACTAGTATTATAAATGTGAAAGTATGTGAAGACGTTTAAAAGTTTGTTACTCAATTACGAGTAAACCACTGAACTGATTTTAATGAAATTTGGGACGAGGTAAGTTTTAACCCCAAGAAATGACATAGGCTGCGTCCGCGGTAACCGACATTTACGTGGACGAAGTCACGAGCGAAAGCTAGTTCACAATAAGGTCGGAAAACAGTCCATTTTGTAGGGTTACAGCAACCTTATCTAGATTTTATGGAATGCCTTTTTGGGGAATTTCAAAATATAATAAGTACTATTCGCACCAGGACCTACACTGACCTTATTGGTGAGGTTCTTCAGAAAGGTCAGGTGCGCAGTACTCGTAACCGGCGTGCTTGTACGACGAGATATATATACGTGGCTGAGGCGAAAGGAGTGTGTAAGTATCGTAGCAGGTGGCGATCTGTCGTTTCTGCCTACCCCCATGGAAAAAAGGCGTGAGTTTATATATGTATGTAATAAGTACTATCGTAGTACGAATACTCGAATACAAATTGTATTACAAAAACTAATTATTCCGTTGAATTGATTGGTGTATGTTACACACATCGTTACAGAACGTTTCACATTTAATAAGAGTAACGTAACGCCACAGTAAACAATACATAGTTACCAATTAACGTCACAAGGTAAGATTAAATTACATGTAACTTTCCACTCGATCGACAGTAACTAACACTTATTACTCGCTTATCTACTGTCGTCGTTTGAACATGTATAGTATACTAATATTAAGAAGCTGATGATAAATTATAGCCATACACATAACGCGTACGAAGTTGCAGGGAAGAGTTAGTCTAAACTAATATTATAAAGAGAAAAGTACAAGGCTTTTTGTTTTTAAAGAATATAATCAAAATCCAAAAAAAAAACCATAATCAAGATCTGCCTCGTTGGTCTAGTGGTCGCAAGCGCGACTGCTGTGCATGAGGTCTTGGGTTCGATTCCCAGGTCGGGCAAAGTGTTATTGGGTTTTCCCATCAGGAATTTCTCAGTAGCAGCCTCTGAGTCTGGATTTGTGCCCGGTTGATGGCAATAGGCCATGGCAATAGGGGGCGAGCCTATTGCCATCCCAAAGAAGTAAAAAAAAACGCTCATTTTTCAAGCAGAAGCTAACATTGATATTTTTGGAGAATTAAAATCACTCTAAAAACACCCACATATTCAGCCTACATTCCAGAACAATCTCTCAGTCATTAATCTCGATTTGAAGCTAGACTTGAGTCGAGAATATAACACATTACACATTGTAATTCTGCTTTATTTAGTGGTCGGTAAGATTTATTGTACAAAATGAGATAAGTAAAGTTATTTGCGTCACAATGTAGCGTTCGAATAACCAATACCCGATAACAGTAAAGAGAAACATCATTGATTGCTTTAAGCCTGTAAATCCTTTATAGGTTTGTTACTATCAAACATACATAACATCACTCCTGTAATCCCCAAAGAGCTAGGCATAAGTGCACACATTAGCACACCCACATTTCGCCAGTTATGTCTAAGTCCCATGTAATAGGGGGCGAGTCTATTGCCAACACACGGGCACTAATCCAGACTCCGAGGCTGCTACTGAGAAATTCCTGATGGAAAAACCCAATAACACTTTGGCTGACCTGAGAATCAAACCAAAGAGGCTGTAAAAGACTGTAATTCCTTTATATCGATCTGCCTAGCCTTTTCCCAACTATGTTGGGGTCGGCTTCCAGTCCAACCGGATGCAGCTGAATACCAGTATTTTACATGGAGCGACTGCCTATCTGACCTCCACCAACCACAACTGTAATTCCTTTATATATGGTTCTATTAATGTCAAATATTATGTAATAGGTACCTAAGTAATAGAACAGCCGGACGGCTCTGCTGCCCATAAATGTCGTCAAGGGTGACTGTAAAATTACGAAAGAAAATGTGTAGTAGTGTCCTTTTCATGTTTTCTTTTTGTTTCAGTGAGATCATCATTAAAATTAAAACATTTTTATTTATTTCTTTCTTTCTTTCTCTCCCTCTTTCTTTCTTTCCTTTCTTGCTCTTTTTTTTCTTTCATTTCTTAAACATTTAAGCTTTGACTTTATTCCAAAATTTTGGAAAATGTACATTATTAGATAATCAATAAGTTTAACGATAAGTACGAGTAGATATTGTGCTATTATTATTTTCATATTCAAACAGTATAAACTAAGTATACAAAAAAACTACTTTTTTTTTATTACTATTTTTTATCTACCGGCCCCGGCAAACGTGGTCCTCCTCAAACATTGGCTTGTAGCGTCACCTACCGGGTCCAATTGTGATTTCAAACCAACCAGGAACCCATTGAAATTTACACACATAATTTCATCCACATCAATCCAGCCGTTTAGAGGATTATTATTTAAATTACGAAAAGGATACTGGGCGCACAAAAAAGTATTACAACAAAACAAAAACAGTACAACTTCTTCCAATACCTTTAAGACCAAAAACTTCAGCCTTAACTTACAAGAAATCGATGCTTCTTAAAGGCCTCGAACTCTCCAAAAAGGTCGAATATTACGACGTGTCCTAACTGTTGAAGTTATTAGCCGAAGTCTTCCTTAACCGAAGTTTAATCTGGGCCTAGCTATATCATGTTAGGTTAAACTAAGTTTGTAATAGGTTTGACACTTCGCTTGTGAGGTCGGTACCTTGTCATTTAGGGATGGCTGAAATGAAGGCCGAGATTTAAAGAGCGAAGTACTACTAACGTAATTTTTGATGATACGACCGGTCGTGTGGCTGAGCGATTAGTTACATACATAACATCACCCCTGTAATCCTCTAAGGGTTAGGCAGAGGTGTACCTACCCATTAGTACACTCGCATTTTGCCAGTTATATTTAAGTTTCATGTAATAGGGGCCAGCCTATTGCCATCAATAGGTCACAAATCCAGACTCTGAACCTGCTACTGAGAAATTCCTGATGGAAAAACCCAATAACACTGCCCGGACTGGGAATCGAACCCAGACCTCATTGTCAGCAGTCGCGCTGTGCGACCACTGGACCAACGAAGCACTAGACCCCTAGATGAGACTTAAATATAACTAGCGAAATGTTTGTTTCCTAAAGGGTACACCTCTGGCTAACCCTTCGCGAATTACAGGCGTGATATTATGCCATTAAAGATACCATTTTGTCAGCAAGGATAGTAGCTCGTAGATAGCAGTTTATTCTACAATATTCAACAACAATACAAGTTACTACACTATCACCGGGTGAACACTACTATATATTCAACAAACTGCTGCACTAATCTTAAATCTTCGTTGAAATTTAATACAACGGCGCTTGCTTGTTCCTCGCTCTTCAAATATAAAGTTATGTTCAGACAGTAATAGTATTTAAGCGAGTAGCGAGCATTAGTTACTGTCAATTGACTGGAATGGTGATTGTCTCTTCAAATATAAAGGTTAAGCTGGTAAAGTTGCTTCTGCCCGCGTCTTCGTTTATTTATAAGTCATTTATTTATTTCTTTAAACGTTATGCAACAAAAAAGTACAAAGGCGGACTTAATGTCTTTAGGCATTCTCTACCAAAGGTGGTGAAGATTACATGGTAGGCAAAAAATTTTACATTATTCAAGAAACCATCGTTCATCATTTATTTTTTGTTAACACAGAAACAATAAACCGTTGTTATTTAAAAAAAATAAAAGCGCGCTATGTTATACCTAGACATAGAGGTTATTGACATCAAAAAAATATTGTAAGTTTCCTACGTTCAAAAATAATAAAAAATATAGACAGAAAAATAATAATCAAAATAATACAAAATGTCAAATGGAATTAATTGTTGATGGATGTGAATTTTATTTATTTATTGAAACTTTATGCAACGAAAAAAACAGAATGGCGGACTTTATGCCCTAAGCATTCTCTACCAGTCAACCAAACAGAGTCTTAGTTCGCGTGGTTTTAACGACTAAACCACTGAACAGATTTTGATGAAATTTGGTACGGGGTAAGTTTGAACCCCGAGGAAGGACTTAGGCTACTTATTATTCCGCAACTTTGTCTGCGTCCGCGATAACTGTCATTTTTTTGGACAAAGTCGCGGGGAAAGCTAAATATCTATATTAAATTCCTTATGAATTTAGCTATCATTTACAATTTATTCCAATCCACCTGGTAGTTCTAGAGATTGGCGCGTTTAAACAAACAAACACTTAACTCTTCAGCTTTAATAAATTACTAGATTTGCTCCCGACTTTGTCCGCGCGAATTTTCACATGGATCCCCAAGTTTTCTTTAAATATAGCCGATATTACTTGCTGATAATGTAGCCTTCTATCAAAGATACACAAAAACATTTTTTCCGATCCACCTAGTAATTATAGATATTAGCGCGTTTAAACAACACACAAACAAATATCTCCTCGAAATCATATATTATACCAAAAGATTTTTTCTAATCCGACTGGCAGTTCCAAACATTAGCGCGTTTAAACAAACAAACAAAAAAGCTTTTTCGCTTTATTATATTACGAGAATATTTAGTTTAGATAAAACCCATTTCAACGGAAATAATTATCTTCATGCCAACATGTGAAATGTTGTGAGAATGAAGAAAATGTTTAACGTTTCCTATTACATAGAAACAAAGCAAACTAAATGCATTTGGATGTTTCCAGAATGTTCTATATTATGGCCGGTACAGCGGGTAACAGCATAGTTTTGCTTTTAATTTTAATGCCAGTATTCGTTCTATATTTGGACTACTAGCTTTTGCTCGTGACTCCGGCCACGTAAATGTCGGTTATCGCGGAGGCAAATTAAATCGCTGAATAAAAAGTAGCCTATGTCCGTACCGAATTTCATCAAAATCCGTTCAGTGGTTTAGTCGTGAAAGCGTCACAGATTTCAGTGATGTCTAAGATAAACTGAGAAAGTACATATGAATTGAAAAAGTCACTTTGGTAATTGCCCGGATTCGAAACCGTAACCTTATGATTCAGAGGTGGTGCCTTACCTACTAGGCCATCACGACAGTTCAAGATAACATAACATAACATCACGCCTGTAATCCCCGAAGGGTTAGGATGAGGTGTACCTATTAGTACCTACATTTCTAGTCATGTTTAAGTCCCATGTAATAGGCGGCGAGCCTATTGCCGTTAACGGAGCACAAATCCAGACTCCGAGAATTTATCAGTAGGAGGTTCCTACTGATAAATTCCGTATGGAAAACCCCAATAACACTGCTCGGCCTGGCAATCGAACATAAGACCTAATGCTCAGCAGTCGTGCCTTTAACCACAAGACCAACGAGGCAGTAATTATTAGTAGATCTCTCCTTTGTCGTGTGGGCAGTAAGGCCTTACGACCCCACACACCTTAGTATCAGAGTTTCTAAACCGCCTCAAGGGCCTCAGACATGGTTTGAGTGGAACAGTAGTCCAGGTTTCCTCACGATGTTTTCCTTCACCGATGCCAGTGATGTCCAAGATAAACTTTAGAAAGTACATATGAATTGAAAAAGACACATTGGTACTTGCTCGGATTTAACGCGCTTTAACCACTGGGCCATCACGACATCTGCATATGAAATGTTCATATTATTTTGTTGGGAGCTGTGTAGCCAGTAATTAAAATTGTTAATTCTCACTTGCTTAGGTACGTAATGTGATAGCTTGAAGCTTTCTGGGATATTTTAAGTACTATTTTGTGTTGGAATTATGCTGCGGTTTTAATACTAAGATAATTATTAGAACTCACATTACATAACATCACGCCTGTAATCCCCAAAGGGTTAGGCAGAGGTGTACCGATTAGGACTCCCACGTACTTACATTTCGCTAGTTATGTTTAAGTCCCATGTAACAGGGGGTGAGCCTATTGCTATCAACCGGGCACAAATCCTGATTTCGAGGCTGCTAGAAACATACATATTTTTTAGTCATTACAGTGATTTATTATTGAAAAACAAAACGGTTTTTCAGACCAGCAAAGCTTATACTACCCACCCTCTAAACATAACTGTAGTTAAGTTATATTCTAAAACATAACAGAATAACATAAACAAAATTCATAAAAAAAAATTAAGTAAAAATTTTCATGTTACACGGACATTTATCAAAATGGTCGTTTTTTTGTAAAATATTCCATTTGAAGGCCTCGGCATTTATATTTATAAGGTCGTTGCCTTATTTACTGCGGAAAATGAAAAATATGTATAAACTAGCCCATGCCCGCGACTTTGTTCCAGTGGATGACGTTTTTTGCGGGGTTTTAATTTTTAATTACGCGGATCCCTAATTCTAAAGCATAAGGTCCCCGCTACGAAAAGTTACAATTATATATATACGCTGACGCAGTATTTGAGAATAATGTTTATTTATTTAATGCACAATCATGTAAACCTAATTGAAAAGCGTGCCTTGGAATTTCTTGAACGTTCTTCTCCATAGAGGCCAAAATCCGTTTTAGAACGAGCAACTAGCTTGAGCTTTCTGACTAACTGACCGACTCCTTGATGATTCAAAAGTGCCCGTAAATGGTCTAATTTAAATAAATGTTTTGACTTTGATCTTAGGGTTGCGAGCCCCTGAATGTGTGTAATTACAAAATTTACAGCGTCTCGTGACAGAGACTTTAGCCTACATAAGTTACACCCTAGAACACCAGTTATCAGCCAGTATAAGACCTGTCAAAATTGGCAGGAGATTCGCCGAAACAACAAACAAACATGCAAAAATTTTAAAAATTGATTTTGGCTTAAAAAATATATTTTGGCGTGTAAGGGATGATTCTCATTAGAGCGTGCCGAGCCCGGAGCGGGGCCCGGACGGGGCACGGTGCAACAAACGTGGTATTGAAGTGCGTCGAGCAGGCCCGGACGGGACACGGAAAATGCACTGTGTAATATAAATTGATTCATACAAAATATATGTAACAGATTAAAACCGTGCCCCGTCCGGGCCCCGCCCCGGGCACGGCCCGCTCTAAAGAGAATCATCCCGTAGTCTTTAATAAAAAAAAACTCTTATTTTCACTACAAACAGACACTTCATTTATATTTATGTATATAGATAGAGACACCATTTTCATGTACATATTTAGGCATAAAACGTAGGCAAATAAATCAATCTTATTGACGGATTTTTCCGGCGATACACGCAAAATTGTAGTGGAAATACAGCCCAACTAATACACATTGTAGTTTATATATATAAATGGAAGATATAATATGTTTATTTAGAAATATAATATTAGATTGAAGCTGACGACAATATTTGATCGAATATTGAATGGACGTCCGACCAATCATATTTGTTGTAATATGATGCTGGATATGTAGTGATCTGTTTGCACGGAAACCGATACTAAACTAAATGAAACTAGACTGCCTCGTTGGTCTAGTGGTCGCAAGCGCGACTGCTGTGCATGAGGTCTTGGGTTCGATTCCCAGGTCAGGCAAAGTGTTATTGAGTTTTTCCATCAGGAATTTCTCGGTAGCAGCCTCGGAGTCGGGATTTGTGCCTGGTTGATGGCAATAGGCTCGCCCCCTTTTACATGGGACTAAAAACAACTGGCGATATGTGGGTGTGCTAATTGGTACACCTCTGCCTAACCCTTCGAGGAATACAGGCGTGATGTTATGTATGTATGAAACTAAACATTATATTAGTTAAAATATGTATTAGTTTATTGTTAAAATATGTATTAGTTTATAGTTATTGTACTTATTTATGTATTTGTGTTTTATGGGCTTTAGTTGCCTGAATTAAAGGTTTATTATTATTATTATTATATTTCACATATTTTTTTATTACTAGCTTTTGCCCGCGACTTCGTCCGCATAGAAATCAATAATGGTTCTAATAGGATTTTTAATTTCTTTTTTACGATAAACTTTGCCCCCCTTTTTCACCATTTTAGGGGATGAATTTTTGGAAACTTCTTTCTTATCGGATGCCTACGCCATTCAAAGAATACGCACTCCAAGTTTCAGGTCTCTACGATCAGTGGATTAGGCTGTGCGTTGATCCGTCAGTCAATCATTCAGGACAAAGCATTTTATATGTATAAAAGATTATTGTAGGCCAAGGCAACTTCTTATACAGAGAAGGCACGAGCATTGATCTCCACGCTTGCTTAATACGGATTGACGATTTCAGACTTAATATATTAACTACAAGTCCAGGTTTCTTTACGATGTTTTCTTTCACGTTTCGTTCCTTGTGTGGTGTAATTTTGAACGATAGAGTGAGAAATGAGGTTATACGGGACCGTTGCGGATTAAAAGAGGATGTACTGACAAAGATAGAAAAGGGTATGCTTAGATGGTTCGGTCATGTTGAGAGGATGAGTGAAAGACGATTAACAAAAGGTATTTATATGTCAGAGGTGGCAACGCAGGAAGGCGTCGACCTAGGAAGACCTACACTGACCTTATTGGTGAGGTTCTTCAGAAAGGTCAGGTGCGGAGTACTCGTTCCTGGCGTGCTTGTATGACGAGATGAATGAACGTAGATGAGGCGAAAGAAGTATATAAGGATCGTAGCAGGTGGCGTTTTGTGGTTTCTACCTACCCCCATGGGAAAAAGGCGTGACTTTATGAATGTATGTATGTTTTCCTTCACCGTTGTCAATAATGTCCAAGATACACTTAGAAAGTACTAATCTCTTACTAATCTAATTACATACAGACCAAAATGTAACTAAACAAATTCTTTATTCAGCACGCCGCCTCTTAAAACAACAAGTCCCTTTAAGAAAATAAATATCCCCTATAATAATGTTTCATAACAGAATATGATAAAGAAGAGAATATCTTCGCTAACAAATCCCCCAGTGGGCATAGTGTTTCCACACTAAGTTATCTTCTGCTGTAATAACTCAGCCCCGCCTACACAGTTGCGATGACCCTTACTGTCTTAACGATCTACGCCTATAATTTATATTTTCTACGTTTTAGTTTTATAGATAGAAAAGCCGCGTTGGTCTTGAGCAAGAACCTCTGAATGAAAAGAGGCCTATGTTCAGCAGTAGGATAATAAAAGGTTGATATGATGGTAAAGTGTTGCAAGAATCTTCTTTAGAAATTTCGTCTGCTCTTTTTTGTCAGATCATTTTATAGAATATACTTAGGTACCTAATTCCATAATAGCCATTTTGCATTTTTTCCTTATTAGATAATTTTGAACAGCGTATACAAGTAAAAACGAATTAAATCTAGTTGCCCCTTCCAAAAGGTAGTTTCGTTTGGAAGTTGGTGACATCCCTGCCACGTTAAGCCGTTAGAAGATTAATATACATCATTGGACTCTAAGAAATCCGTTGATGCCTTACACACGTACACCGCCCGACCGCGCGGTCGAGCGGTGCAATCCGCTTTGCCGCCATCGCCCTCCGCGGCGGTGCGTGGTGCCGTGTGTTAGTTTTGCGCCTGATTTGTCCCTGGTCGTGTTCCATTCACTTCCCATTGGGTTCTTAGAGTACCTAAAGGAAGAGGGAGTGCACCAGTGTTTGCGAACATGCTTCTGCACTATAATATCTCCTGCGTACTTGACTAGTCACCTTTGAGATTGGTCGCCACGACTGAAATTCGTCAGGAAGTATCATATACCTTTACATGCTGACTGTAAAGGCCATTTTTCAAATACTAAGACGTTTTACTATGCGACCAAAATTACGGATTATGAAAAAAAAATATCATAACATAAAACCTGTAATTCCCGATGCGTTAGGCAGAGGTGTATCCACCTATTAGTGCACCCACATTTCGCCAGTTATGTTTTAAGTCGCATGTAATAGGGGGCGAGCCTATTGCCGTCAACCGAGCACAAATCTAGACTCCGAGGCTACTGAGAAATTCCTGATGGAAAAACCCAATATCACTTAAAAAAATATCAGCTGTTCCAAACGCCTTGAACGTGGCTTCGTAGTGCATTTTTAAAGAAAACAGCTGTTTTTCTTTCTTCTTTTAACTAACTTCTTTTTATGGCACATGGCGACATCTTAAACAAAAAACTTACTTTTTTTACTAGTTATTCCTATAGGTAAATATTCTTTTGCTGATGCATGCACCGTTTATATCTGTTGGATAGTTGCCAACTAGGAAGGAAAAAGAACTGTTAGATAAGAAACTGGGAATATACTGTAATGTATGTAGGTATGAATATTTTGGAAGATTACTTTCATAGTGTGGCCTAAATATTTTAACCTAGTTACTGTTAAAGCTTTAACGTCCATTCTTCTTTATCGTATGGGCAGTAAGGTCTTACGACCCCACACACCCTAGTGTCAGAGTTTCTAAACCGCCTCAAGAGCCTCTGACATGGTTTGAGTGGAACAGTAAGTCCAGGTTTCCTCACGATATTTTCCTTCACCGATGTCAGTGGAAATAAGTTTCCTAAAGTTATGAACTGGGCCTTTTTGGCGCAGCTTTGCGGCACACAATGAAGATTTTTATTTATTTATTTATTGCCTTTTGTGTATCAGGAATTTCTCAGTAGCAGCCTCGGGGTCTGGATTTGTGCCTGATTGATGGCAAAAGCCCTCGCCATTTTACATGGAACATAAACGTAACTGGCGAAATAATATGGGTGTACTAATGGGTATACCTCTGCTTAACCCTTAAGGGACTGCGTGATGTTATGCTATGTTCGTGCGCACATGGTTTGTGCCAATAAATATTTTTTCTTTCTTTCAAAAAAACATACATAAATCACGCCTTTTTCCCATGGGATTAGGCAAGAACCACAGAACGCCACTAGCTACGATCCTTACATACTCTCGCCTCATCTACGTTCATACATCTCATCATACAATCACGCCGGTTACAAGTACTGCGCACCTGACCTTTCTGAAGAACCTCACCAATAAGGTCAGTGTAGGTCTTCCTAGGGCGATCCCTCTCTGCGTTGCCACTCACCTCTGCCATACAAAAACCTTCTGTTAATCGTCTTTTATTCATTCTTTAAACATGACTGAACCATCTAAGCATGGATCACACAAAAACAGAGTGAATATTTTTTATTGCTTCTATTAGAAGAGCCAGGACAAATGTTGGTATAAAAATGATGGATATTACGTCCATTTTCCCAGCTATTGTAATAATATTCCTGAATAAGTATGCCAATTATTTTATCTAAATACCCGGTAAT
Source organism: Hoplodrina ambigua (assembly GCA_949774945.1). Taxonomy (NCBI): domain Eukaryota; kingdom Metazoa; phylum Arthropoda; class Insecta; order Lepidoptera; family Noctuidae; genus Hoplodrina; species Hoplodrina ambigua. The sequence continues at coordinate 1,800,733 of OX458984.1, forward strand.
GAATTAGATGGCATCGTACTGGTTCAGATGTTTAATTCCGGACGCAATTTCTTTTTCGCAGCACTGAATTATTTGAGTCGAATTATTTGAGTCTAGAGAATTATTTTACTGCTAGCTTAGGCTCGTGTTGAGTGTTGATTGACACGGGTTTTTTTTTTAAATAAAAGTAACCGAAGTTGCTCCTTATAATACCAGCTGTCTGCCAGTGAAAGTGCTCTTAATCTGTTTTAGGAAAGGAGTTTTCGAGATTAGTCGGAATAAACAGACAACAGAATTTAAAAAAAAAGTTTATCTTGTGTAGCTTACCGTTTAATCATTCATATTTTAATCGTTATTTTGACATTACAGAAAGTTGCTTTTTACTTTATTTGTGTTATGTATATTCTATTTATGTAAGGAAGAATTCTACTACTACTATAAATGTGAGAGTTCGTGAGGATGAATAGTTGGATGGATGTTTGTAACTTTTTCTTTCTTTCCGCTGAAAGCAATTATCTAAAATTAGTCACAAATATATGAAGAAAATTATCCCACAACTTTGTCTGTATCTATGATAACATACATTTACGCGGACGAAGTCGAGGGCACAATCTAGTAAATAAATAAACGTCATGTATAGCTTATAAGCCAGACTATATCCTCATTTTCCAGCTAACCTGTTTCACGCCAGATAATTTAGTAGTTAAACAGGCTCATTTGTCGGATCAATGCATTCCCTGCGATAGCATCTCCCGTGAAGCAATTTTATACAGAATGCTGTTTTAATTAAGTGCTCATTTTGTGGAAAATTTTGTATTAAAAAGTGCTCGTTTTATTTTAGTGGTTAGATTAATTTTGTTTAATTATTACCAACCTGTTTTGCGGTTTGATGTTTTGTTTTTAAATAATATCTAATATTTTTAGACTTCTTTCTAGAAAAAACACATACTATCACGCCTGTAATCTCTGAAGGGTTAGGCAGAGGTGTACCCATCAGTACACCCACTTTTTGCCAGTTATGTTTAAGTCTCATGTAATAGAAAGCGAGCCTATTGCAATCAAACGGGCACAAATCCAGACTCCGAGGCTGCTACTGAGAAATTCCTGTTGGAAAAACCCAATAACACTTTGCCTGACCTGGGAATCGAATCCAAGACCTCATGCTCAGCAGTCGCGCTTCGTGAATTCTTTCATTAAAACTAAAATGGCGAACATAATTATAACAACAAAAGAATCACTCAATCTGTTCTCGAGTATTGAGCTTAGTAACATATTGAGCCATTGATTGTTGCGAGTACATTTATGTAGATAAAATTAATTAAAAAATTAACATTGAGACCCATATAAGAAACGTGTTTTTTTTTTTCAAAACTTTAGTTCCCATTTTAGAAAAGTGTTTTTTTTTCAAAACTTTTTATGTTCGTTGTTAAAATATTATATATGATTAAAAGAAGATGTAGTGACAAAGATAGAAAAGGGTATGCTTAGATGGTTCGGTCATGTTGAGAGGATGAGTGAAAGACGATTGACAAAAGGTAGTTATATGGCAGAGGTGAGTGGCAACGCCGGGAGGGGTCGCCCTAGGAAGACCTACACTGACCTTATTAGTGAGGTCTTTCAGAAAGGTCAGGTGCGGAGTACTCGTAACCGGCGTGCTTGTATGACGAGATGTATGAACGTAGATAAGGCGAAAGGAGTATGTAAGGATCGTAGCAGGTGGCGTTCTATAGTTTCCGCCTATGTATATATTTATGTATGTATGTATGTATGTTGTTAAAATATTGTAAGATGGTGCATAATCCTTAGTTTGATAGTACAACTCGTACATGGACGGTTTCATTCAATATTATCTCTTAGTCACTTAACACAAAACCTATTTTTAACTGCCAAAACATTTCACATACAACTCATGACGCAAACATCGGAAACATCAAGTTACAATATCAACATTCCATGACCTTTTCCACGTTATCAATACACATTGTGATATCTCATATAATAGAATGACGAAGGTATAAAAGTATCAAAGATATAAGTTGTCATCAATCGCTGACTTGGAGTCATGTTAGGTATTGTGTCTCGATGTCAATACAATGGTTTTGTGAGGTGACCATGATGGAAAATGAAATGGGGACAGTCTCATTTTGAGAAGGCTTTTTTTCAATTCCTAATTTGTAATATAAATTCATTTTGCGTGTAGTAGTTTTTAAGGTTCATTGTATTTACCTATGGCAATATTGTGAAACATAAATTTTATAGGAGTACGTATGGAGTTTCTTGCTCATTCTTCTTCATACAAAACTACCTTTTGGAAGGAGCACCTTACCCTTACCTAATTGGAATAAATGATTTGACTTTGACTTTGATGTGACACATCTGTTGGCGCACCTTGGCAGTAAAACCGACTTGAATGCCGTGACGATTGGCATGACGCTGTCATACCGTGATGCCCCCCCCCCCATACGTTACTGCTGTCGACTTACTCGTGTGGGCGTGCGTGTATTCAACATGCGCGCGAACAGTTTTTTTATTGGATTTTGGTTTTTATTAATTAGAAATTTGAATATTCAGTGTTTTGTTTACAATTAACGGGATGAACAGCCTGATTGGATATGGATACCGGGCTCACAGGCTTGCCAAGGGGTGTGCTGAATTTAAAGACAAAAGATTAACTGAAAATTGGTGTTTTCAGGCCAGAATAAATTCGCTAGGAAGGTTACGGATGAATAATTTTACATAAAGCTCTACACAGTCCACCTACGTACAAAATTTAACTTATAAATTATTGCCAGCAACAAAAATCTGTTTTATTTTCTCTTTTTCTCGTTTTGTACACCCACGGTCGGTCGTTATAAGTCAAACTTCGTCCAGTTCGAATAAGCCATTAAGTGTCCGAACAAAACAATATTATTTATGATAATATTTACGAGACTCATAAAGAAAATATATCGTAATTGTTTTATTATATTAATACTTCTTGGTCTGACCTTAGTCGTATTTTAAATTGGCGTTTTCTAATATGGAATTCAATTTATTGGAAGCTGTGCATGTTAGGAATAAATATTGTATATCTACGTCATTCATACGAAATAAATCGTTTGGAATTTTTTCGAAATAGTTTTGTTTTATTTTAAGACATGGTATGATGCGTTTGATAATTTACACTCGTATTTTATACTAAATTACTTGCTCGTTTTAGAACTTGATTAGAATTTGTGTATCTATCTAACTTTCAACACATTTCAAATTGATGTTTTTTTCAACTGGTTAAATGCTAAAATTCAACCACTTTTTTCTCACCAATCACAAAACAAAATAAAAAGTTTTCGATCAGTATTTCAGTAACTTTTTTCCGGAAAACTCGACACTGATATTTCATTTATATACTCAAAAATACACACAACTTATTCAGCTAAATAAACGAAACAGGCAGGCCATAAAAAATAAAAAAGTAAATATTTTTTAGCTTCAATTCCATTTTTGATATTCACAATTTCACGGGGGTTTTCAACCAGAAACACTTCGAAGCCCGTTTACGAATATTGTGAGTAAGAAACGTTACAAAACATTAAATAACGTATTTAGTCGACCACAGCATTAAGTTACGGTAACAAGAAAAATAACTAAATTTAAGGAAACACTCAAGATTACCTACCGTAGCAGTATTGTGAATATGGTAGAAAAAGTTTTTAGTTCGTGTAATAAAATACTTTTTTGTGGTTATGTTGGTAAATTGGGATAAGTTTGGTAGTTTTGGAACATATAGAAAAAATAATAATAATAAACTTCCTGTTCGAATTTCAGACTAGCCAAGTACGCAGGAGATATTACAGCACAAGTGTGTGCGCAAATACAGGTGCACTCTCTCTTTCTTACCCACATAGTCTGATGGAACGGCAGTCAGATACGACTAGGGAGAAATCAGGTTCATTATCCATGGCTTTACGTGATTTCGCGAAATTCTTAATGGAAAAACGTAATAACACTTTTTTCCTGACGTAGGATCGTAGCAGGTGGCGTTCTGTAGTTTCTGCCTCCCCATAGGAAAAGGCGTGAGTTTATGTATGTATGTGTGTATGTGTACGAATGGAACCCAAGACCTACTCAATAGTCTAATTAGTGATCTTGTGGTTTATAATGAATCAGATGTCTTATGTTAAAAGTTCGATAGACTTTCAGGCCATATTATAGACGTAGAGTTTGGGACTCAATAGGTCATCAATTAAGGTGAAAAGAACTTACAAGACAACGTGATCCACTTAAATAAGAAACCTAGATTTAGATAGGATTCCGAAGATTCTCATTTCTTTTTGTTCATAGCATTTTTTCGAAGTCATCTCATCTGCCTATCCTTTTCCCAACTATATTGGGGTCAGCTTCCAGTCTAACCGGATGCATCTGAATACCAGTATTTTACATGGAGCGACTGCCTATCTGACCTCCACAATCCAGTAACTGGGTAATACGATACCCCTAGGTAAGACTGGTTGTCAGACTTTCAAGCTTCTGACGACTCGTAACAACTGTCAAAGATCCACGTATGACAGCCGGGACCAACAGCTTAACGTGCTTTCCGAGGCACGGAATGATGTAAGTGATGTCTTAAATAAACTTTAGAAAGTACATATGAATTGAAAAGTCACATTGGTACTTGTCCGGATTCTAACCCACAACCTTAACCTCATGCCTTAACCGCCAGGCCATCACGACATTATCATATCATTTATTCGAAGTGCAAGACAAAAAATCTTAAAGACAGTCTCGACTTCAAACTTTAGCACAGTCACCTTACTCCTTATCTACAATTTGTATGAAACATGGGCAGGTCAAGGCATTCAATGGTAGAAAAATGTCCCGTTTTTTTCGTCCCGATCTTCTTAATGTCCCTTCTGCAAGTCGTTAGGACTTTTTCAAATATTCGATTATAATGCCCGTTTTTCGTCGACGACTTTACTATCAGAAAGTCGGTAATTTGATTGCGGCCTAATAAGAATCCTTATTTAAGCATCTTTTGATTGACGTAATTACGCTTGACTTTTATTAGACAGTAGTACCAACTTAATTAAGTACGGTAATTTTTATGAGTCGTGAGATTTCTTTGCTGTCTTTTGAGTTGAGTTGTTGAGGATTTGAATGATTGCTTCAAGGTCATTGGCGCTTATTAAAGAGATGTTTTGGAATAAATGTGATGTGTATGGAAATTTCGATAAAGAAATAATTGTAAGATCGGGGTCAAGATTTAGAGTTTGTAATAAAAGATTTCGAATAAACTATTATACCTACACTAGCTTCTGCTCGCGACTTCGTTCGCTTCAAAGTTGAGATATTATCCCACCGTACATTTTTCAGGGATAAAAAGTAGCCTATCTCATCTGCTATTCCAGACCATAATCTATATTCTGTGCTAAACTTTTATACGATCTGTTCAGCCGTTCTGCGCGTGATAAAGTAACAAACAACAATTAAAACTCTCGCATTTATAACAATAGAAAGAAGAGTCGATTTGTTACGTTATTTTTATACACAGTAAAAAGAACATCAGGGGGCTTAGACAAAGTAACAATTTCAAAACGATAACGAAGTTAGAAAAAACTAAAATGTATGGGATTGACATAAGCCGCGTTAAGTCACGTGGTCAATCGACATCGTTTTCGCAATTTGGTAGACAATGTTATAATTCATAACGAAACCATAAAGTAACGAATCGTTATGTGTTTATCCCATACAAATGCGTAGATAAGCAGCGCTTTCAGTGTTCGCCTTCGCCTCGAACGTGATCGCGACCATAGTGTTACATTGGCTATGAAATGTTTGTCGTTATCTCAGAGACGATGACGAATTTAGATATCGTTTCGCTGCGAAGCGATGTTACTTTGTCTAAGACCCCTGTTCACGATCTCGATTCGTTAAAAATTTTCGTCACTTACAAAAAAATATCAGGCTGATAGGAAGTCGCTCCATGTAAAATACTGGTATTCAGCTGCATTCTGCTAGACTAGAAACCGACCCCAACATAGTCGGGAAAAGACTAGGCAGATTGACACTAAGTCAAATTAACGACTGAGGTTTTTGATTGCCATATAAAGTCCGCCTAATTAATTAATTTAATTACTTTCTAAGGATATTAATATAGCAATTACGAAATCTGAGAAACTCTGTAACATCTTTAGAAACTACCTACGTAGACTATTTTTGGCTTCCAACGGCGAGGCAAGAAATTTTTGAGTAACAAAACATAATAGACCGTAGCTTTATAACGTTAGAGTTGAAATTTCAAACACGTATTGTCACGACATTTGATAGCGTTTTGTTTTTGTGACTTCGACGTTTTATTTCAGGAATTTAAACTATAACATAATGATTTTAAGGTGTAATTTTATTCGTAAGTAGAAAATGACTTGCGCTCTGCCGCAGTGGGCTCTGTTATATGATAATTTCGTGGCAGTGAACATTGACAAAGCAAATTTTCGGATATCGATAATGTTATTGAAATACATTTTTTGTTCACAGATTTCAACCAAGAAAATTATTGGATCAGGTATGTTTAATTAATTACAGGACTAGTGATAATAATAATTAGTAATAAAATAATATTATTGATTCAACATTTTCTTTTTCTGATTTTTATATTGTATCGTAGCGAAATGCGCAGAAATATTTTAAAAACAAGCTTTAAAACGCACAAATAATTTAAAAAAACACGCTTTAAATTATTACAATATTTATTTATTTATTTATTTAAGTAACATGGAAGACCGACAGCTAGAAGAAAACAGTATTGAGAGAGATATTGAGTATTGGACATTGTATTGTCACCAGAACTAAAGGTGTATGCAAAATTTTGGTTTATTCCCACTAGTTCTACTATATTAGGTATGACAAAATAGTAGAACTAGTGAGAAAAAAAATTCCCACTAGTTCTACTGAACAGTTCCACGGTAGAACTAAAGCTCAATCGGATACCAAAAAATAGTCGAATAATGGTTTGCAAAAATGAAAGGACAACTTACATACATACGAACAGTGCAAGCTAAAAAACAAAATAAAAGCTTGTAATAGAAAAAAAGAACGTTTTGTTCTTTTTTCAAAACAGGTAACCAGCTTCATGAATTTCAAGTAAAACGGTTTTATAAAACATCCACGTCACTTTAGAACTTTCCTAGTACCTATATCAATAAACCAAGGTCCACATAAAAGGCTTTATTACGTAACTTGATCTTTGAAAACCGTTCCAGAAATTCTAGCACCCCTTTTATACATACCTCTATATTATAGACCGAGAGTCTTATGTCGCCGGGTGTACGTCGTATAAAAAAGGTTGAAATTTTAAAGATTTTTAGAGGAATATGTCGTTAAGAATGTTATTTTAAATATCAGGTATAGCTTCTGCCCGCGACTTCGACCGCATAAATATCGGAGACTGGCGATCTATCCTTGTGTTTCCATACAAACTTTGGATCCCTATTTTATTCTCTTAGGTGGTGAATATAGGAAAGTTCGTTCTTAGCGAACGTGTACTAACCACAAGCTACCTCCCTGCCAAATTTCATTTTTATACGTCAAGCGGTTTTCGATACTGGATACCGCGGCCCCGGAACGTAAAGGGCAACAGAAGGAACAGGGTGGTTTTTTAGTCAGTAAAAGTCTGACAGTCCCTTCCGTCCCACCTAGGGCGGAAGGAGTCATTTTATGATTTTTACCACCTAAAAAAAAAAAAGCGGTTTTCGATATTTCATAATATGATTGAGCTATCAGGTACAACATATTCCTTTATCTATCCTTAAAATTTTAATCACAAAAATGACGTAGACATAGTGACACTGAGATCTCGGACCAATAGGTACTGAAGCAACCTTTCTTATCTAGACAGCCTTTTTGAAAGTAACTCACACATGGAAGTACGAGATAACAGGTATTATTAGCGTATTTTCAGGTAGAACTTGAATTCCCTTCTAGGGAATATTAGGTGTTTATACGCCTGCTTTTTTATACGTCGTTTTTGGCAGACGTGAAATCCCTTGATGTTTCTATTTATTGTAGAATGGGTTTTTAATTCTTTCTTTTTCAGTTAAATTGCTGAAGATATTTTTTTATGTCCTGTGTTTTCCCACTACTGGAAACAGGTCCCCCTACTCCTTTCACTTCTCTCGGTGAGAAAAGAAAAATTGTAATATTGAATCTAGTTGCCCATTCCAGAAGGTAGTTTCGTATGGAGAAGAACGGGCTAGAAACTCCATACTTACTCTTTAAAAAAAATATATATATAGGTTCAGAGTGTTAGTGTAAACACCGTTATCCTTGTAACCAGTGGTTTGGTTTCACTAACAGAACGTAAATTCAATGAAAGAAAATATCTTTTATTTTTTTTTAAGTAAAATCTTCATTTTTCCTCAAAATTATTTCACCCTATATTACAATGATGTAATTACGGTATTTCATAAAAACTTTAGAGTCCTTATTTTTCGAAATGAATGAACCGATTTTAATGAAACACACATTTTCGAAAAATTCTGTTACAGCTAAATTCGAACGAATTTAAGTTCTCCATACAAACAGAGATTTCCAATTACCTTTTATTAAATGAGACATTTCGAAAATACTTTCAACTAACTTTTGAGATTTTTTTTTACACTTTTATTATAGTTTTTTTTTAAGGTGGTAAAAGTCATCAATGACTCCTTCCGCCCTGGGTGGCCCCGTTGGGGGCCCCGTCCCTGACTTTTAGTATAGTTAAGGTTAGAAATAAGTAAAGGTATCTATGTATGTATATTTTATGGAATAAATTACCAAACTTAACTTTATCTTCTTCGATTCTTATCAAAACACAAATGTAAGTAAAAAGCAATACTTTTATGGCACACGACCGTGACATTATGTGTTATCTGGACACGTAATGTGGAATGAATGTTGCCACCAAATGTGAGGCTTGTCATGTAATGTCGACGCTGATGTGAGATGTGTCACATAAACGTTAGTTGATTTGCTAACGATACTCATGGAACAGAGAACATTCAAATTGAAAAGTTATTTCTTAGTTAAAATAATTGTTTAAAAAACAAGACACAATTAAAACAGTAACTAGAGTATTGCACACACATCATCACGACTGTAATCCCCGAAGGGTTAGGCAGAGTTATACCCATTAGTACACCCACATTTCTTCAGTTATGTTTAAGTCCCATGTAATAAGGGGCGAGCCTATTTTCATTAACCCGGCACTAATCGGTACTCCTAGACTGCTACTAAGAAATGGCTATATTATCTAGCTTATTATACATTTATTTTTTTATTGCTTGCTATATTTATCTTATTTTTATTTTCTTCTTTTCTTTTAATATTCGATGCACACATAACACACAAAAGTACAATAATTAAAAGATATAAAATACCTAACATAAATCTTTAAACATAATGTTTTGTATGCTAAACAGTGATTTTTCACAGCAAAAATAAAAGTCATTTCCCAGCAATAATTTTCACTCAATATAACTTAGTCTAATGGGCAGAATTCGTAGTTAACAGACGATTTTTTTGTAACAATTTTAACAGGCTGATTTTTAATTTGTTCATGAAAACTTTAAAATTATGAGATAGAAGATCAAGATAGAAGACCTTTGAAATCAACTGCGCATTTAAAAAAAAAAAAAATTCTATTTGAATATTTTATGTGACCAAATAGCCGGAAACAGGCTTATGGGACACAGGAATTAATGACGATTCGAGTAAAATTTTGCATATAAATGTGATTAAAATAATTTCTGTATTTGTTTTGTATCGATGGATAGTTGCACTAGTGGTAAAAGTATCGGAAATCATTCAGTTATCTCCAATTGTAGTTTTATTAGTCAGAATACTACGTTCAGAATCGTTTTATCCTCAACATTAGAGAATGTCCCAGCTATGTGATGTGTCTTACCATCTCCACACCTCGTTACAGTCTAATTCCCAATTCCTAGCAGTTTGAACAGGACCAATATATTAATTAATATTAACACTAGGTATGTTCTAATTGAATGTTAAATTACATTACAGTGTATAATTACACTATTTTAATTAGCAGTTAGCTCTGATTGGTAACAATATAACTGTGTTTGTTTAGCTTTAGCATTGTTATTAATTAATATCGAGGTTGTTAATTAATACATCAGTGTTTTGTGGTGAGTTACCTGCTGTTCTGTTGTGATATAGGTTTGATTTCAGTATGATTAATATAATTTATACTATAGCTTTTGCCCGCGACTCCAGCCTCGTGGGTACCCGTTTGAGGACGAATACGAAGTCGTTAATTTAAAAAAATGTTTTATCAAAAATACAATCGCCTTCAATAGCATTGCCCCTATTATCAAATGGGACTTAAACATAAGTGTCGAATGTGGGTGGATTTTTATTTTCTCAGTAGCAGCCTCTGAGTCTGGATTTGTGCCCGGTTGATGGCAATAGGCTCGCCCTCTATTACAAGGGACCTTAAATGGCGAAATGTGGGTGCACTAATGGGTACACCTCTGCCTATACTAACATTAAAAGGAGAAAAAAATTGTATTTTTTTTTTATAAATAATAAACTCAAAATGCGCTCCGATTTTTATAAGCTACATTATCTGCGAGTAACATAGGCTATATTTTATTTAAAAAAAAATAGGTTAAAAAATTTCCACACGAACGAAGTCGCAGGCAAAAGCCAGCTAATAACATCTTTAAAGCACACCCCTAACTACGTTTAAAGTTGACGTTTTTACACGTAAGAGGTCGCGGCAGTTCAACGGTCTTACGGCACGCGCTCGCACTGTTTAGCATTTGTACTTATGTTATGTTACTAGGTCCCATAATTAGGTCGCGGCGTACTCTAGACTGTGTACAACTGTGAGGGAGAATGTACAGTCAGCAAGATAGGTACGTATGCAGAGTCGTCAGATATAGTTGAAGTTTTCTTAGAAACCGATTGATGTTTTCGAATGTAATTTTATGTAATTTGTATGATAATAAACAGTTCATTAATTAAGTTAAGTTTCAGTAAAAGGTTCTAAGAAATCAGTTTATAAGAAAACTTCAACTATATCTGACGACCCTGCATATTTATCTGTTTTGCTGACTGTACCTACTCGTGTTTGTGGGAATGATCTTGTTTTTTATATGAGTATGGAAAAGTTGAGGGGGCTGTGAAAAAGTAGGTTAGGATTCCCGGCGTAAGTGTGTAAAGGGAACACCGAAAGGGATTTTAGTCAGTTAGAGACTGACAGACTCATCCCCCGTCAGAGTGGGGGATATCCAGAAAAATTGAAAAAAAGACCCAGAGAACAAAAAAAATATATGTAAGCGTTTTTAAAAACAAGCAAAGAAAGAAAGGAAAATGAGTTTTTAGGCATTAGATCAAAATTAATAAACTTAAAACTATGAAAACAGAGAACAATAATAAGCTATTTAAGCTTTTTTTCAAATAATTTTTTTAAGCTTTTGTTACCTGTTAATAAAACGTAAAAAATAATTTAATTCAAAGTCCCAATTTTTTATATAAAAGTAAGAAACACCTTCTTAACAAACAATTTTCTTATCACGCTTTTATATAAAAAAAAATCTTGAGATTAGCGTTAAACAATTAAACAAGCAAACAAAAAATTCCTGGATGTTTTAAAAACACAATTGGACCCGGTAGGTGGCGCTCACCAAATGTATTACAACGAGAAAACTATTCACAAAAAAAAATAACACTAGCACTTCCCCCGCGATTTCGTTCGTATGATTTTCCTTACAGATCCCTAATTTTTTGATAATAAAATATAGCCTATCATGTCCTACTCAGTAATAACGTAGCATCAAATTCACGGAAGAATTTTCAAAATTGGTTCAACAACCTCACAATTTTTTTATAATACCTACTTATATAACAATCTTTCTTCTTTATCGTGTGGGCAGTAAGGTCTTACGACCCCACACACCCTAGTGTCAGAGTTTCTGAACCGCCTCAAGGGCCTCTGACATGGTTTGAGTGGAACAATAAGTCCAGGTTTCCTCACGATGTTTTCCTTCACCGTGGCCAGTGATGTCCAAGATAAACTTTAGAAAGTACATATGAATTGAAAAATTCACATTGGTACTTGCCCGGATTTGAACTTTACAACCTCATGCACAAGAGGCGCCTTAACCACTGGCCCAACGCGACAATTTTAACATTTATTTTAATTCTAAAGTAATACGAAGTTCATTGGGACAGCTTTTTTCTAGGGTATTACTTTTTTACCAAGCAATCCATTTTACAAATCCCTGTGACCAATTGGAAAAAAAAAATCCAAGGAAGGAAAACCTCATATCCTTTGTGGACCCGGAAATAAACCCCCGCTCTTCCCATTTGACTAATGGAGCGGTCAACCAGAAGTAGGTAACCGGTAACGCAACGCTAAATAGTCGTTAAAGTTATTAGCATAAGCTATAAAATTCAATGTGACAAAAAATTGCCTGTTCATTTTGTAATGGAAGTTGAAAGGGTCTAGTGTCCATAGTGCGACTCTTGAACATGAGGTGTTTAGCTTCAATTCCCAGGTCGGGCAGTGTTATTGGGCTATTCAAAGTCAAAGTCAAAAAGTTTATTTTTAAAACCTAAGTATACAGAAGGTCATACATATAAAATAGTGCGCTATGTTATTTGTCTTAAGACACATACAAATATATAAAAAAAGTACAACAAACAACAAAAAACACACACCCACAATACACAACAAATACACACAACAATAAACACACAATGCACAACAAATATACTTAAAGAATAAAAAAGAAAAAAAAAACCATTAGAATGTTAATAAAACTTACATATAATTATGTAACAACTTAAAGTGCATCATTAATATTTAGTTAATTTCTCAGTAGCAGCCTCAGAGTTTAGATTTTTCCCCGGTTGATGGCAATAAGCTCGCCCCCTACTAGATGGGACTTAAACATAACTGGCGAAATGTGGGTGTACCTCTGCCTAACGCGATTAACACACGGCACTGCGCACCGCCGCAGAGGGCGGTGGCGGTAAAGCGGATCTCGCCACACGGCCGCGCGGTCGGGCGGTATACGTGTGTTAGGCATCAACGGATTTCTTGAGGCCAATGCGACATGAGATCCGCTTCACCGCCAACCGCGGCGGTGTGCGTTGCCGTGTGTTAATCGCCTAACCCTTCAGGGACTATAGGCGTGATGTTATGTTTATGTGTATGAGTGACTTCAGACAGTGTATATCTCTTTAGTCCTAAAACAACTCGCAAAACGCTTTGATTTCAAATATTTCCGATTCCCTCCAAATTCTCCTCCAGTAACACTACTTACTCTTATTGGGTTATAGGCTCTTCCTATCTCCGGTTCCCCAGTAATGTTATCAATAAAGTCTTTATTTATTTATTACGTTTCTTCTAGCGAAGCGATGACTAATAATCCGATATTGGGAGCTCAATGTCAGGACCCATTTATTCCTCAAATTGATCCTATTGGCAGAACTGAGGGTTGGGTAGACTGTTATTTTTTTGGTAAAGGTACGGAGGGGAGGGGGGAGGGAAACTAATCGTATTTATGTAAATTGAATGCGATTTTCGAGGCATCTAAAGAAGAAAAATTCTAAAATGAAAACTTTCTCAGTAGAAAAATAATCCTAAATTGATTTGAAATCAATTTAGAAATTTATTGAATCTAAAAATAAATGTCTATTGAAAAAAGACTTTAAGAAATTAGCTAATAGGCCTTAATAATATTACCAAGTCACGTCGCAACACTCGCACTCCTCTGCATATCGTCTTTAGCGCAGCAGTACGCCTAGCAGTAATGCCGTGCCGTGATTGGTTTAGCTCAGTACAGACAATGAATATGACACTCGTAATGTGTGTCTATAGGATACTCATTTATTCGCTAATTACTTAGCCAAAAAACGACTGTAAAAGATTTTACACAAGAAATATAGTGGACCTGACAGTCCACGATGCCCGAGTCTTACCTAAGCACTCTTGAGGGAATTTCTTTCAGAATTCAGCCAATTAAAAATCTATCTTAGCACAGCTAAAAACCTCAAACATAATTCCCAGTTATGACTCATAAATAAAATCACTATGCACTTAAACAGAGATACTAGGCCAGCTAAATATAAAAGTGGAAATTCTCAAGCATTGCTCGTCGACTCATTTCAATTTGCAACGTTCGTCTTGTAATTTGAGCGGCATACTTACCGCGATAAAATTATACGGTGTAGAGTTGCTGGATGTGGCTGGAAGGGGTGAGCGTGGTTGGTGGTTTTAGATTTGTTGGGGTTGAGCGTGGTTATTATTTTTGTTTGTTTAAGGTTAATGTAAAACTGGGCTTTTTTCTTTGTGTGGGATGTCTTCCTACTAATTGTGTTATTATTAATAACACAAATGAATGCTGTGTCGAAAAACAAAAAAAAACGCAATAAACTACGGTTTTCTTTCCCAATTTCTGTAACCTACACTATTGTCATGAGAAGCGTTAAAAATATTAGAAGTATTTACAAACTCGTTAACCTGTAACCCCGGAAGGGTTAGGCAGAGGTGTACCCATTAGTACACCCACATTGCGCCAGTTATGTATTAAGTCTCATGTAATAGGGGGCGAGCCTATTGCTCTTAACCGGGCACAAATCCAGACTCCGAGGCTGCTACTGAGAACCAACTATGTATAAACATTATAAAATATTCCGTTTGTCACCAATCCAATTTGCAACGCAGAAAGCGTCACCAGAATCCCCGTTAATAACTGTCATTTATTAAAATAGATCGCATTAGTAGTTTGCAAGTTATAATTACACAGGGTGGGGTACTCGCACTTACAACACAGTATAGATAAGGTACAGAAGGTCGCCTCCACACAAAGATTAAGAACGCATGCAAATGAAAATGTCATGATTACGCACTACGCAGTGATGTAGTCGCCCGCCTTTAAGGGCGAGTCCATCAAAGCGGAGACGAGAGATGTCTTGTAATTAACCAATAGCATATTGTATTGTGCTGAAGCTAAGCGCTGAGCTGTCAAAATGACGGTTGTGAGACACATCTCTTCTCGTCTCTGCGCTTTCGTGGAGTCTCGCCCTCATGCGGGTTGAATACCGTGCAAGTACCAATATGACTTTAATACATAGTATTTTTAAGTTTATCTTGGACATCACTGACATTGATGAATCAATATATCATGAGAAAAGCTGGACTTATAATTAGCATAAGTTTAAAATCGTCAATCCGTCTTGCCACCTTGAACAAGCGTGGTGATCAATGCTCGAGCCTTCTTTGTATGAGAAGAGATCTGTGCTCTAGTGGGACAATAATAGGCTGGTATAATTACATTTCTCCATTCTCCATTTCTTGCCCATTCTTCTCCATACAAAACTACCTTTTGGAAGGGACAACTAGATTCAATCCTTTTTTTGTACATAACGTTCAAAAGTGGCTTATATTGGCCTAATTGAATAAATGATTTGATTTTGACTTTGACTGTATAAGCTAGCCTTCTGTACCTGTATTTTGTGGTTGTACCCAGTTTAATCACACTGCTCATATTTGATGATGTTATTTGAGCAATTTTATAGTACAGGAGACTGATTTTGTGTTTATTTTACTGCATTCAATTGTCACAATAGTTTTGCTTACCACTTTCCCAGAAGCGTATATAGTAAATTATTTTGTTAACACAAACGTATAAAAATCCAGGCATAATATTCTCCTGACCGAATTTTACACAAATACTAGCTAAGTACCCATTACATATTATAGGGTACAAGAGTTGACTCAAATACAGGTGCACTCCATCTTCCCTCACTCTCACAGTGCGATGGGACGGCAGTCCGACACTATCCGAGTGAAATCAGGCGAAGGATCAACGGCTTTATGTACAGTCAGAGGCACGAGGGTGTCACACCCAGCCAGGTTTGAGGATTTTATTCGAAAGAGAAACCGCGGTCCTGGAATACAAAGGGCATTAGGAGGAACACGGATGGGTTTTAGTCAGTAATAGTCTGACACTCCCTTTTGCTCCACCCAGAGCGGAAGAAGTCAATTGATGATTACCCATCATCAAAAAAGAGTGTTTTAACACCAACTTTCTGGGCTGCTACTTAGAAATTCCTAATGGTAAAGCTAAATAATACTTTGCCCGACTTGGTAATCGAACCCAGAGCAATCATAACGCGAATAATACACGGCACCGCGCACCGCGGCGGAGGGCGGTCGCGGTAAAGCGGATTGCATCGCTCGTCCGCGCGGTCGGGCGGTTTACGTGTGTTAGGCATCAACAAATTTCTTAGAGTCCAATGAGACATAAGATCCGCTTTATTAAGGCACGTCTCGTTATATAATGAGACGTTATATACAAGAACATTAATTTAATTTGACAAAATAACGTTTACCTAATCATTTTACAAATTATTAACGGAATATTATACTTCTTAAACTTCTACACAGATAAAACTTAGCGCAAGCTTCTTATAATTGACTTAGAATGAACCAAGTATGTTAGAGCTATGTTGAGGAACTTTAATATGAACTAATTTAACTTTGTATAAGATAATATAAGCTATTAAAAGCTGATCAAAGATGTACTAGAGCTAGTGTTGCTTTATCAAGTAAGGCTAAGTTATTAGGGCTGTAATTTAGGGGAATATACTAAGTTACCCGGAATTGCTCATTGCCTTTATAATCAGTCTGAGAGAATTATTGATTTCTAACTTACATGATGTGTGTTATTAGTCTGGAAGTCAGAGACTCTGTGTTATTATTATGTTGATTTATTTTACTGTCCTAATCTGTACTTATATTATAAAGAGGTAAAGTTGGTAGTTGGTTGGATTACCCCCTACAACCTTGTAGGGGGTAATATCTGGATCTACTTTCAACCGATTTTAAAAATTCTTTCACAAATTGGAAGCTACGTTATCACTGAGTACTATAGGCTATATTTTATTTAAAAAAATTAGGGATCTGTAAGAAAAATCACGCAAACGAAGTTGCGGGGAGAGTGCTAGCCTTTTATACAGACTTTTAGTGTAAACACCGTTGTCACTAAAACCATAGGTACTTGATTTATTATAAAAAATGTTTATCTGAATTTAAAAATAAATAAACAAAGTTTTCTTTCAGAAATTAGAAAAAAAACTGTCCGACACCGTCCGTAAATTCATTGATACTATGCGCCCGAGTTACGTAATCACCGCAAAGGATGTTGACCTGCTGCACTGGCCGTCCGTTATAACTACCTACATAAGTTTTAACTAATTACATCACTGTAATATAGGGTGAAATAATTTTGAGGAAAAATGGAGATTTTACTCAAAAAAAAAAGATATTTTTTTTCATTGAATTTTCGTTCTATTAGTGAAACCAAACCACTGGTTTCAAGGATAACGGTGTTTACACTAACACTCTGTATAAGGAATAGTGTCCTTAGTAATAATGTTGTTTTTAATTCCTTATCGTTATTATCTCAATATAGCTGTAATAACCTAAGTTTATACCCTAGTCCACTTATAGTCCCTCTTTTTTAAGACATTTTTGCAAGGCCACCACTGAAATGTATCGGATTTTCTCGTAAAGGTCATTGGCGTTACCTAGCACCTTAAATTTCTGTCACAAACATCTGTTTTCCCCAGATAATGTTATAGGTTTACCCTCCTGTCAGATGTAACCAGATATTGCCTTCAAATATCGTGTGAGTTAGCAGTCAGAATTTTTTGCGCAAAATAAAAACGTCACTTTTAATAACCTAAAACATTTACTTTTTCTGTGTAACCTTTCAAATATAACGTTAACAGATATGACAGCAAAATTAGCGTGATGAAATGTAGCGATAACATTGTTTTTAATGCGGTCTCAAATATGGTGGCGCCGTTCAATTACACGAATATTCCTTTGTAATATTATTGAGTGTACGACTAATTGTCGACGAAACTTCGCCGACAGGACACTTCGCCGACAGAACTCTTCGCCTACAGGACTCTTCGCCGACAGGACTCTTCACCAACAGGACTCTTCACCGACAGGTCTCTTCGCCGACAGGACACTAAATTTCGCCGACAGGATTCTTCGCCGACAGGGCTCGTAAACCGATGTGTATACTTCATTTTTATATAGTCTTGGTGTTACTGGCGTAGGAGGGTCACAGTTTTAACTTAACCTAAGCTATTTTTTTAATAATTATCCTTTATTTATTTATTCTATGAGCCCTGTCGAAGCGTCCTATCGGCGAAGTGTAATGTCGGCGAAGAGTCTCGTCGAAGAAAAGTCTTCTCGATGTTTTAGTCTTACCGAAATTAAATCGCTCATAATTAATATGAGAATATATTCGATACCTTTGATTGTAGTAATTAATTTTAATCAAAGGTATTTTAACGATTGTTGAAATTAAATAGCTCTGAGGTTTATATTAGCATGTGATATCGTATGAAGGCGTATAATGTAAATTATAATTTGCTTTATTATTATATTTACGTTTACCTGTTATAGAATAGAGGTAATTTAGCTGAATTCTATATTTAGAGAGACTTTATAAAAGTTGACTTTTAATTACTGATCATATTTTAGAGGGACTACAATATTATAAATGCGAAAATGTGTCTGTTTGTCTGTTACTTCTTTACGCTTAAACCGCTAAATCGATTTTGACGAAATTTGACATGGAGATGGTTTAAGATCCGAAGAAGGACATAGGGTAGTTTTTATCCCGGAAATCACCCCCTAAGGCGGTGAAAGGGAGGGTGGAAGTTTGTATGCAAGTACGATATAAACAAGTTCCACGCGGACGTAGTTGCGGGCTTGTTACTCATAATTATAAATATCTTTTATTATGAGGCCAATTCTTAAATATGAAAACAAAATCAGCTACAAAAATTCACTACTAGAAAATTATAAGAGCAGCTGTTTTAGACATATCTGCGGCTATAAAATTGAAGGAAAAAATCCTTTATTACAAATACGAAAGTAACTCGAGTGGCCTGTCTGTCTATCAGTTATGCTGTCACGACTAAACCACAGAACTGATTTTGATGAAATTAGGTATAGGGTAAGTTTGAACCCCAAGAAAAGACATCGGCTACACCCCACATCCCACCACCATCCCATCCCATCCCTCGACTTTTACGAGGACGAAGTCACAGGCATAAGCTAGTTAAAATTTATTACACCTTCACATAAATAGTACGTAATAACCTTATTATAAAGGACACGTAAACATGATCAATCAAATGGTTCTTAAGGATTTTGACAAATAATTTGTTTCAATCATTTAATATTAATAGTATTTGTAAAAGCGTCTCATTTAAAGAAAAGTTAGACTCTGTAAATATGGTACATAATATATCGTATTTGTCATAACAATTCAAAGACTGGAATTGATGTAACGAGGGCCGGCAATAGTAATGCTACTATTTACTCTATTTTGATGTTTGTTTGCGGTATTATGTCATTATTGATAGTTATTTTTTTATTTGCTGTGAGTAATGGAGTATTGTGTGTTGGTTTTTATTTATTTCTTAATATCTGTGGTACTAGTTCATCAAACAGATTTAGTTATGGAACAACGTTTAAATTTTTGTATCATTATTTTCAAAAATGAAAGAATTAATGACGTTTAAAGAAATTTCCAAGTGAGAAAAAAAATACTCATGCAAAAAACACAATGTATATTTTAAAATATCATACTAAACATAAGATCACGCTTGTAATCCCCGAAGGGTTAGGCAGAGGTGTACCCATTAGTGCACCCGCATTCCGCCAGTTATGTTAAAGTCCAATGTAATAGGGGCGAGTTTATTGCCAGGGAATTAATTTTGGTAATCATACCAACACAAAAATTACTCATGAAAAAAACGCAATGTAGGTAGGTATTTTTTAAATATCATACCAAACAAAACATCACGCCTGTAATACCCGAAGGGTTAGGCAGAGGTGTACTCATTAATACACACCCATTTCGCCAAGTAATAGGGGGCAAGTTTATTGCCAGGGAAATAATTTCGGTTATTATACCAAACTTAAAATATTTAGACTGTCTGAAAATAAAACACATTCAAAACATACAAATATTTTCTAAAAAAAAACATCCCTTGAAACTAAACCCTTTACATCCCAGCCACATCCAGTAATGCGATGCTAAAGTATCCGTGGCCCGCGTCGGTTGCGATAAAATTCTTTATGCATCTACCCTCAGAATCGTCTCAGGATCCCGTTTCATTACGTTAACGAAATAATTCAATTATGCTTCCCTCTACTCGCCGCCCGTGAGACCTCGCCTCGGCTTCTCATTCATTTGAATTTGGCTTCTGATTATTTTTTATTGCGTTTACGTTTTTTAAGTCTGCGTTTTAGGTTTGCGTTTACGTTTTAAGGGTTGAGTTTATTTATTGGGGTATTATTAAGACCTGGTGTGACGTAATATGAAGAAGAGGTTTTCGCGTTTGATTTTTGTTTGTTACATTTGTTTCCTCATCAATAATTGGACCGCTTCGTTGGTCTAGTGGTCACAAAGCGCGACTGCTGAGCATCAGGTCTTGGGCTCGATTCCCAAGTCGGGCAAAATGTTATTGGGTTTCTCTACCACAGCCTCAGAGTCTGATTTTGAGTCAGGTTGATGGTAATATGCTCGCCCCCTATTACATGGGACTTTAACATGACTGGCGAAATGTGGATGTACTAATGGGTTCACCTCTGCCTAACCCATCGGGGATTACAGGTGTGATGTTTCAATATTGTGTTTTGTTGAAGGTCAAAAGACATGTTTGCATTACTATGACCTTGATAGTTAAATTGAGGTTTTTAATTATTATCCAAGATAATAATTATGTTGTCAAACTATAGCCCTTCTAGGGAATTTTAATCTTTTTTATATCATTTACAGAAAAAGCAAGGTAGGTTTATTTTTGTAGAAGAACGTTGAAGTCAAATTGGCGGTTTCCTTAGATCCAATTTTAGATAAAAGTGCCAAGTTCTCCCCCAAATTATAATAATAAATACTGAATTTTTCTGAATTCAGAGCGAATGCTGAATCGGGGCAATGCAATAAAAACTCTAGTACCTACTGTAAACTTAAAATTCTTTGGCAAATATTATCTAAATTCTTTCATATTTAACGAATCCAGTTTTATGATTAAAATTGATTCGTGTTCTGTATTAAAAATAGTCGTTTGTTTTTAAATTACTTATTTTTGTTTTCTTTCTGGTAACTCCCCTTCTCCCCTCTTCTCCTCGTTTGTGACGTAACAAGATAAAGGGGAAGAATAAGGAGAAGAAGTTCTCCTGATTATTCTTGTCGGTTTTCTACACACATGATTGATTTTAAGTAACTTTTGATCTGACTGTCCGAGCTTTCTACAGAAAAGACCTAAAAAAATGACTTAATTTCGTTGTTTCACACTTGTACAATAATTTGCACCTGCTATGTTATCTCTTCACCACCTTTGATTGACTTTTAGAGAATGCCTAAGGCATTAAGTCCGCCTTTGTACCTACTTTTGTTGCATAAAGTATTTAATACTAATATTATAAAACTGAAAAGTTTTGTTTATTCGAACGCATCTCGGGAATAACAGGTCTAATTTTGAAAATTAATACTACAAAAAGGAAACTACGTTAGCCCAGAGTGCTATTGGCTACTGGACAAAATCTGCTGAGCATGAGGTCTTGGGTTTGGTTCCCAGGTCGGGTAAAAAAGGTACTTTAATTACAACGGTTAAATAACCAATTAATATAATTAAAGACATAGAAGACAGATAAAAGTAAAAATATAAAAAAAGAAAACACAAATATACATTTAAAAACAAAACAAAATAACTTCATCCCTTTCATAAACTCACCTCACAATACTTCTGACATACCGACAAAATCTTCGTCCATTCATCCATGTTCATGTTATATTATAACTGAAAAAAAAAAATTGGGATCCGTAACAAAAACATCACGTGGTCGAACACAACAAAATAAATAAATTAACACACTTCATACTTGAACAGTACACTTAGCCATATCTTTAAAGAAATTATGAATACCATAACCCATATGACGAAACTGGCCAATAGGTCATAACATCGTCATAAAGTTCAGCACGGGGAATGACCATAAAACGTTATGCGCTATAAGGAACACTGGCTATATGGGTAATACGGTCTTACCGATAAAGAAGACAACAGTTATTGGAGAAATATAAATGAAAATGGGTCATTTCTGTTAGTTTTAAAAATATCTTTTACTAGCTTTTAGCTGAGACTTCGTCTGTGTAAATATCGGACCCCGTTTCGTCTTCTAAGGGAGTGAATTTTGGAAAATCCTTTCGTAGAGGACGTCTACTAACTTTAAATTACCTTTCTGCTAAATTTTATCTTTTTGCATCAAGCGGTTTTCGATATTTCGTGATGCTGATGAGTGAATGAGTGAGCGAATTTTCGCGTTTATATATTTAGATTAAATTGGTAATGTAATATATTTTTTTAAATTTACAATCCCCGGCAAAAGGCAGAGGTTTTTCGCCATTTATTTTGAAGTCCCATGAAATATGGGGCGAGCCTATTGCCATTAGCTGGGCACAAATTCAGACTTCGAGGCTGCTACTAAGAAATTCCTAATGGAAAAACCCACTAACACTTTGCTCGACCTAGGAACTAAAGACCTCATGCTCAGCAGTCGCGCTTTGCGACCACTAGACCAACGAGGCACTATGTTAATGCTACAATAAAAATATGATTGGCAATTATGTGGCTGGCAATAAGGAATAATCAGAGCCCTTTAGTTTTAAAAGTATTTCCATAAAAATAGTTGAAATGTAGTTGATATTTTATTTGAGTATCGATCTGCAGGCGATTCTTTACAGTGTCGTGACTCCGCGCTGTTCAAAGTCGTCCGGGTCACGGCGACATTAGGGTTGACACGCTGGATTTAAAAAAATATGTTTATAAAATAAAACTATGTTTTTTTTTGTGTTGTTTATGTTTTATTTTTTGTTTAAGTGAGTGGTTGTGGTGCACGTATGGAAAATAATGTCTGAAATAAACGATGTATACTATTATAGAAATATTAAATTATTTATCGGTATTTTTATGAAGTCATCCGTCAGAGAACGAAATTCACCGACATCGCTCGCAAAATTATGGCGCTCTTTGGGGGAGGCCCACGTTCAGCAGTGGACGGCCATAGGCAGATATGATGATGACTATTATAGCCATTTATTCATATTCAATTTATACAAAATCATATTTATTACATAACATAACATAACATCACGCCTGTAATCCCCGAAGGGTTAGGCAGAGGTGTACCCATTAGTACACCCACATTTCGCCAGTTATGTTTTTAGTCCCATGTAACAGGGGGCGAGCCTATTGCCATCAACCGGGCACAAATCCAGACTCCGAGGCTGCTACTGAGAAATTCCTGATGGAAAAACCCAATAACACATTGCCCGACCTGGAAATCGAACCCAAGACCTCATGCACAGCAGTCGCGCTTGCGCCCACTAGAACAACCATGAATTATAATATTATTTTTCTTTAACCTGCCCTACCAATTAGCCACTGAAAACACTGATTTAGTCACCAATACTAAAGTTCCAATTTGCCTGGCCAAGGTGACTTTTTGTATCGTGACCCTACGACATTGGAAGTCTTCGGGTCATGGTGACGACGCAGAATTGAAGCCGTGGACTTCAAAATACATTAGTTACGTTAGACAATGCAATTTTGAATTTTTGAAGTCTGAAAATTTGTTTTGTTTTAGCAAGGCGTGTTATTGCTTTATACTTGCCGAGAAAAAAATGGTAGGTATTGGTGCCGATTCCCTTGTTCACAAACTAGACTAAATTTAGAGAATTGACATCTCTTACTAACATACAGCAAAAGGAAAGGACGATGACATTGAAGAACTAAGTTAGCGATGTCGAATTAGTTTTGCCTTGAACTTTTCCGTATTTTTAATCCTTACGTTTTAAGATAGCAACTATAATTGTATGGATGTGTCAGATTGACTAAATTTGACAGCTCTTATTTACATTAGTCTCTTTCTTGTTTTATTGGACAGAAAAAGATGGAAATAGTCTAATTTTAGTTTAGTTTGTGACCAAGAGAATCGGCACCATTATCTAAGTCTAATTTCGTTTGTGTAATGTTGAAAGATGAGTTATTTTTGTATTTAAATATTAGTTTTCTTTGATCTCACTAGTAGCGAGTTACTTAGTTTCAATCTATGTCTACCGTGGCAGGCATTATAAACTTTTACAAATAAAAAACAAACAAACTTTACTTAAGTTTGTTTATTTGCAAGCAGTAATCTCTGGAAGTTTTAATTCGATTACAAAAAACGTTTTCTTTGGATGGATGGAAACACAAAAGGAGTAGCGAGCTGAAGCTAATAGGTTTTGTAATCTTTATTTAAAAATTGTCAGCATCAAGTAAATACAGATTACAGATGTCAATGATGTCCTGACAGTACATAAATATGATTTAAATAAAAAGCTTTTTTACAAAAAAAAGATCACCGCCTTCAAAAACCACAAAATAAACTTTAGCTAGGAAGTCGGCGGCTTTGGTTTTATTTCTTGTTATGTAGGTATTGCTACCGACTTCCAAGCTAAAGTTATTTTTTATTTTGTGGTTTTTGAAGGCGGTGATCTTTTTTTGTAAAAAAGCTTTTTATTTTTCACTTTTTAGTGCTTGTGTGTTAATGTTTGAAATCCTTACATAAAGCCCTTTTAAACAATACCTCACACGATATATTTAATTTTGGAAAGTGGTAAGAGGGGGGTTGATGTACCCCCTCCCCACTTCCTTCAGTCAGTCATCGATTACACGTTTATACAAAGCAATTTTTCTTGTTACGGCGGTTCTGCTGTGATTTTATAAGGAGTTCCATTCCATATCTCCAAAGTTCAACATCAGATCATGACAATATTCCTATGGGACCTATTCGGGACCATACTCTTTCAAACATAAAAAGTATCATCCAAATCGATTCATAATTGGCGGAGTAATCGTTGAACAAACACACAAAAAAAAAAAACAAAAAAAAAAAAACATACGCGTCGAATTGAGAACCTCCTCCTTTTTGAAGTCGGTTGAAAAGGCACATTGGTACTACCCGTTGTCGTTAACCACTGAGCTACCAAATACATAATTTTAAAAATAAATATGCTGCCCATAACATGCAAAAACAAGTATATAGAACTACGCCATCTTGCAACTGTGAGGCATAAGTTTTGAAAGCCGGTAAAAATATAAATAACGTGAAGCAACTCAGTATCGCGATGTAGGGCATGTAAGAAAGTGCTTCCAGCAGATAAATGTACATAATTTATCAAGAACGTCGATAAAGAAAAGAAGACATAGCGTTGTTACTTATAAAGTATATTTTTCTTTACATGTCCTATTTTGTAAACAAATATGGCAGATTGAGATTTGGAGACTGCCTCGTTGGTCTAGTGGTCGCAAGCGCGACTGCTGTGCATGAGGTCTTGGGTTCGATTCCCAGGTCGGGCAAAGTGATATTGGGTTTTTCCATCAGGAATTTCTCAGTAGCAGCCTCGGAGTCTGGATTTGTGCCCAGTTCATGGCGATAGGCTCGCCCCCTATTACATGGGACTAAAAACATAACTGGCGAAATGTGGGTGTACTAATGAGTACACCTCTGCCTAACCCTTCAGGGGTTACAGGCGTGATGTTATGTTATGTTATGAGATTTGGAGATTTGTGTGTTTAATTGGTTAATTCCAAAGAGCTTTTTTTTATTTATACCATTTTTTTTTGTCAGATTTGAATTGAAAACTTGACTTGTAGAGTTGTTTTGTTGGCACCACCATGGACTGTCAAAACGTTATTCCCCATAGATTTTGTATGGAAATATTGAATTGTTACTTCACTTATTTGTCAATCGAATTGACTTACTATTTATTGATTTCAAAGCCACAAAAAATCTATGTTTACAATAAATATAAATAATTCTTCATTAATCATTTCTCTGGGACTCGTCGAGCTTCATTGCCTCGGCGCTTTTCTAGTGGCCTCCACTGTTGATTCTGGCTTTCAGAAACCCTTATAGGATCACTTTGTTGTCCGTCCATCTTTCTGTCTGTTAAGACCCTTTTTTAGAAGTTGTGTCTTGAAATTAATGGTGTCAGCTACCCAATTTCTCAGCTGTTACTGCTTAATCGTAATTAATCACATTTGGTATATTAAATTAGTTTGACTAATGAAATTATTATTATATTTTATTTTTTTTGAGGTGGTAAAAATCATCAAATGACTCCTTCCGCCCTGGGTGGGGCGGAAGGGACTGTCAGACTTTTACTGACTAAAAAACCACCCTGTTCCTTCTGTTGCCCTTTACGTTCCGGGGCCACGGTATCCTGTTAAGACGTCCCGCAACCCCGGCAGGCGTTGGCCCCGTTGGGGGCCCCGTCCCTGTGCTGACAGCTCTTTGAGGCGCGCGCGAACAGAACGCGCCGCCGACCCGGGCTTGGTCCTTGATCGGACGGCGAGCTACAAACCCGCGCCTACGGTGGCCGGATGTCGCCTCGCGACGTCCGACGCCCTGGGCGTCTCCCGCGGCGGCTGGGGCGTGAGGTGGTTCTCTCCCTCACGCGGCCCGCCTCCTCCTTCGCTAGCATTACTGCTTCGCAGAAGGAGGTGACTGCATCCCATTCCCTCTCGCCCCGGAGCATGGCCTGAACCAGGTCCGGACGCGAGAGGTCGCCGCCGCCTATCGCCTCCGTGAGGACACGGCGGTGGTCTGCCCAAGCGGGGCAGTCCTGCACCGTATGCTCCACCGTGTCCTCCGGGCGATCCACACAGTGGTGACACCCGGGCGTTTCCTCCCGCCCTATCCGACACAGGAACCTTCCGAAACTACCGTGTCCGGTGAGGACCTGCGTCAGGCGGTAGGTGAGGACGACGTAGCGCCTCTCCAGCCACTCCTCAAAGAGGGGTCTTACCGCCGCGATTGCGGCGTGCCCGAACTTGGGTTGCGACAGTCGCATCTCCCATTCCGCCATGAGATCGCACCGGAGCTCGCCCCGCAGTGCCACGATTTGCCGCGGCAGCAGGGTTTCGCCCCGGCGCTGCGCGTCCACACGCCACTCGTAGACGCGCTGGAGGACTGTTGCCTCCAGATCCCACGGCGGCAATCCGGCAAGGAGGCTTGCCGCTTCGCCGGAGACCGTACGGTATCCCCGGAAATGAAATTATTTAAGAAATTTTGAGTTTGCTTCACCCATGGTTAGGTGGTTAGGTTAGCTAGGCTGTTTCCGCACTTAGCCTCTTTATTGGGCCATTGTACGTGTGGAAATATCAAAATTACTCCAACCATCCCAGGCCCTCCCAGAATGCCAGCAGTTTTTTTCAGACTGCTGCAGGCTTCGGGGAACGATACCGGCGATTGGAGAGTCCGTGCCGTTGATCCGCTACACTTCTGTACTCCAAGAGCACGTGCTGTGGTGTTTCTTCCGCCTCCATGCATTCTCTGCACAGAGGGCTGTCTGTCACACCTATGGTGAATAGGTGTTTGTTTAGGGGACAGTGGCCTTCACCCATTTTGGTAAGACTAAACCCAAGTGTACGATTGATGCTATAAATCAGTATTTTTATACAATGATCGACGGCCTGGTAGGTCCAGTGGTCACAACGCGCGTCTACTGAATATGAGGCCTTGGGTTCGATTTGTGCCCGGTTGACGGCAATAAGCTCACCCCCTATTACATGGGATTTAAACAGAACTGGCGAATGTGGGTTTACAAAAATGGGTAAACCTCTGCCTGACCCTTCGGGGATTACAGGCGTGATGTTATGTTAACCTCGTAATTATCGTTCCGTCTTTGTTAACCAAATAATAATATGTCCTAATAGGAAAAACATACCGGTCGCTGCCACTACTTATGTAATATTGAAATAATGGTCGTAGCTTACTTAGACATTGGAAAAATATTATATAACATTAATCATCTCTTCATATTTATTTAATCCTTTTCCTTTCATTTTAATCGAATAATAATAACGAAATAATAATACTGGCCTTTTGTTGCCCCACTTCAAAGCTAAGGCCTCTTCTCACACAGAGAAGACATATCACTATTCTTCTTCTCGTGTCGAATGACTCAAATTTTGTCCGACCAATATTGAGTAACCTGTACAGCTCTGTCATTGGCCTCATTAAGGTCTTGGATGATCTTTGGATGACTCGGATATCACTATGATCTGTAAGCTTAGATCTTTGAAACTACTTGATATTGATGCGGCTTTTTTAATAGATGTTTATGTATCTACATTGTACCTGTGCGAAGCTGGGACGGATAGTGTTAGTGTTAGTTACAAGACTAGTGTTAGTTACAAGTCCAGGTTTCCTCGCGATGTTTTCCTTCATCGATGATTTATTTATTTGTTTATTACATAGGGTGACTCAATTAGAAATGACTGCCTTGTTGGCTTAGTGCTGGCAAAGCGCGACTGCTGAACATGAGATCTTGGGTTCGGTCCCCAAGTCGGACAAAGTGTTATTGAGTTTTTCCATCAGAAATTTCTCAGTAGCAGCCTTGGAGTCTGGATTTGTGCACAGTTGATGGCTATAGAGTCATTCCCTAGTACATGGGATATAAAACATAACTGGCGAAATGTGGGTGTATTAATGGGTACAACTCTGCCTAACCCTTCGAGGATTATTACATAAGCATTTTCTATAGGAACAGTTCTTCGAAGGAGAACTAAATTTAATTTTACATAAATAATTTGACTTTGACTTTGATCCATGTTTTCCTCCTTTCGACAGCCCTAGGTTCGTGACCTATTTGCGTTCATCGACTAGTGTATCTGCCAGCCCCGTTTGTGTCGGCGACACGGCGTGAAGGTGTCTCTGCCTGTTTGCTCTTTTGTCTAGCTTTCAACTGAATGTGCTGTTATGTATCGTTAGTAAGGTCAGCGAAAAAAGTCGATGAACATTGTGTACTTTTGCATGACGACAGTTTTATGTGTAATTGGTAAACATATCGATATTCAGTAACTAGCTTCTTCCCACGACTTTGTCTGCGTAGATTTCAGAATTAACTCAGATTCCTACTAATACGAAAATAGTAAGATAGGATAATAATAGTGGATACGAAGTAATACAATGAGCTGCTTTTCAACATTTCAGATTATATCTAAGAGTTTATTTTTACTTAAAGTAACATTAATCCGTATTTCCTTTAATTTTACATAAACTCACGCCTTTTTCCACGTCCATGGGGGTAGACAGAAACTACAGAACGCCACCTGCTACGATCCTTACATACTCCTTTCGCCTCATCTACGTTCATACAACTCGTTATACAAGCACGCCGGTTACGAGTACTCCGCACTTGCTTCCTCCTCCTCCTTAATTTAGTGCTCAAATTATTATCATTTGTAGACTACACTGTACCTGATAATAAAAAAAAATATGTGTCTATTGACTTTTCTTGCTGACCGTAGGCATGGAGATTGTAGTACCTACAAATTGTGGAGGGCAGTGTTGTCGTTCATTTGGTTCGAAGGCAAAGGCTATCTTGTTAGTATTGACGACAGCACAATACGAGAAATTAATTGGAATGATGAAAATTACATTTCTAGGTACTGAGATTGTTAGTTAATAACACTTGGAAAGGCGAATAACACACGGCACCGCTCACCGCAGCGGTTGGCGGTGAAGCGGATCTCATGTCTCATTGGCCTCTAAGAAATCCGTTGATCCGTACACCGTTCGACCGCGCAGTCGAGCGGTGCAATCCGCTTTACCGCCATCGCCCTCCGCGGCGGTGCGCGGTGCCGACTAAAAAAACACGACATGTGCTTGTCGTGTTTGCGTACGAAGGCTTTGGTACTACCATGCCCTTTAATGTTTAACTTTGTAAAAATTTCAAGAGTCTGCCTTTTGCAGTTTATTAGATACGACCTGTGGCAGACAGATACACAGTAAAGTTTTAGTAATTAGGTTCCGTTTGGATACCTTTGGCTTGAAAGCATGCTGAACGCATCACCTAGATTTTATTCTTTAAAACGCTTTCACACTATCTTTAGACGCTATCGGTAACGTCTACGCTGGTCAAACGCTAGTGTGAAGGCACTCTAAGTAAAAATTGTAAAAAAAAGTAAATACTTGTTGTGTACTTGTTTTTGTTTGAAAATTGAACTAATTTACTTAAGTGTAATTCAATTCTTATTTATAAACATTGATCAAAAAATACCAAAAAATAAATATTTGGTAAAATAGAAAAGAAGCAAAAGATTTCCACAATATTTGCTGTAGTTTTTAAAAGATATCAACTGTCCTCTACAAATATGCACAACAACGTGATCGAATGTGTAGATCGGCTCTTTCTTTATATAGGGTCATTGAAAATTTATCCGAAATCTGAAAAGGGGTCATTGTACTCATCATTATGAACAACTCTTACTATGGGACCAACCTTGAAATCATGAAAAAAAAAACAGATGTTCCACACTACGATCGTATTGTGTAGCATTTTTGTAGGGAACAGCTGTTTTTTTTTCACACATATCATCACGCCTGTAATCCCCGAAGGGTTAGGCAGAGGTGTACCCATTTCGCCAATTATGTTTTTAGTCCCATGTAATAGGGGACGAGCCTATTGCCATCAACCGGGCACAAATCCAGACTCCGAGGCTGCCACTGAGAAATTCATGATGGAAAAACCCAATAACTTTTTACCCGACCTGGGAACCGAACCCAAGACCTCATGCTCAGCAGATTTGGTCCAGTAGTAAGAGCAATTCATATTCATGAGTACTTTAACCCTCGAAATATGCGTAATAAGTTAAAAGTCAGCAAAAGCAGTCAAGCCACGCAATACCACGTAAGCAATCTTCTAGAAAGCTCTCTAAAAATTTAAATAACAAAGACACTAAACAACAATAAACGGTATTTAACGTAAATTGATTTACCAATACCATTTTGTAATATTACAATGAGCTCGACGTGATTTTCCTGCTTTTAGTAATCAATTGAAATGGCGCCAATGGCATTGACAGGTGTCAGCCATTTTGGATAACAAAGGAATCGACGCGTACAGCCAACGTTGACTAGGCAAATTCAAATAGGCCAGTAATCGTAGTTTGTCTATGGTTCTATGTAGGCTTGCCATAACTTTCGGACTAATACGGGACGTTTCTAACAACATACATAAACTCACGCCTTTTTCTCACGGGGTTAGGCAGAAACCGCAGATCGCCACCTGTTACGATCCTTTTGTAAGCACGCCGCCGGTTACGAGTATTGCGCACCTGACCTTTCTGAATAACTTTACCAATAAGATCAGTGTAGGTCTTCCTAGGGCGTCCCCTCCCTGCGTTGCCACTCACATGTACCTAAATCTCTTTTGTTTATTGTCTTTCACTCATCCTCTCAATCCTCTCAACATGACTAGTATACGTTTTCGGCCGAACCGATTTTGATGGGACTTCCACTGGCAGATAGCTGATGTAATAAAGGGTAACTTAGGCTACTTTTATTTTGGAAAAAGAATTAGGGTTTCACGCAAAAAAAAAACTCGCAGAAACCCAACATTCACGCGGACACAGTCGCGGACATAAGCTAGTAATAAATAAAACTTGTAACAATTTTTAACTTGAATTAACACGTCATGTAACTCTCGCGCAATTACGGGACACGATGGTCAAATATGGAGACAGTCCCGTCTACTCGTGACGTATGGTAACCAAGTCTCTGGAACTGGTGTGGTAATGCATTGACGTTTTGTAATGACAGACAATGTTTGCGCCTTTTAGTTGATGCGGAAGCATTAGCTGGCGTTTAAAGCGGAACCATCGGATTTGGCCTAGTTTAGTTAGTAGTACTTCAAAAGTATGTGGAGTGAGTGAAAGAGAGATACGTTAGGTACTATTTAGCCGACTGTAGTGGAGTACGAAGTGAGGGTAATGATTTAAGTTGGTCTGTTTGTTTTTAGATAGAGGTAAAATACTATAACATGGCGCGCTATATTACTATTTCAATTTGTGTAGTCATATCCCTAAAGGTAGCCTTTCGAGCTGAGCGTCACAAACGCAGCGTCTATAGCGTCACCAACATCGCACTACAACAGCGGCACTGTGACGTCATTGACGCCGCGACAGTGACGTTCCCTAGAATTTCATACATTTGCATAGAACATCTATCTGTCGCACTGTCGCAGCGTCACAGCCGCGGCGCCAATGACGCCATAGACGCTCAGTTCGAAGGGTACCTTAAGAAGTCGAGCAACAAATCGCTGATTTGTTTTTGTTTCGAGTGCCGTCTCAGTACTCTTAACAGGATACCGTGGCCCCCGAACTCTAAGTGCTACAGAAGGAACAGGGTGGTTTTTAAGTCAGTAAAAGTCTAACAGTCCCTTCTGCCCAACCCAGAGCGGAAGGAGTCATTTGATGATTTGGCCGGCTAAAAAAAAGGCATTCTCTAACAGTCAACCAAAGGTGGTCAAGAGATAACATGGTAGGTGCAAGCCGTGACGGCAAACGGCATGACGCTCATACCCTCTCTAGGCCACAGCTTTCACATGCGTTGTGAGTCTTGAAAATATTTTTACAAATACAATGAAACATTTTGAATTTGTGGAGGGGCGCGCCATTTTATAGTAGATATCTCTATATAAAGGAACGTTAAAAAAAAATCGGAACCCGTACGATGTGAGAATAATAAGATTACTTTTATAAGATTACTTTTTTTTTATTATTATTTTTTTTACCTCTGTCATTAACATCTCCAAAGGTGGGGCTTCGCTGATGGCACCGATTTTCAGTGCCTATGCGTCGTCTCACCGCAGACCATGGCCCCCCTATTATCTTGCACCGCATGCCCAGTCACCTGCACACGTGAGAACCTAATGACTGCATCAGCAGATGGTGTTATGGCAGCTGATTACTGGGGCCAAATAAAAAATTGAACAACATTTTTAAGTTTATATTTCCTATTGATACGCTTAGAAGAAGATTATCATTGTTTTCGAAACAAAACATTTTTTTTTTTCCAATCCGACTGTGAGTCCCAGAGAACAGTGCGCTTAAACAAACAAAACACTCCTTTTATTATAATTGGTATAGATAAGTCCAAGTTTCCTCGCGATGTTTTCGTTCATCGATGTCAGTGACGTCCAAGATAATCTTAGAAAGTACAGTCAACAAAAGAGTCAAAAGAGTCATTATTGTATGCAGGGTCTTCAGATGTAGTTGGAATTTTCTAAGAAACCGACGAGTGTGTTTTAAAATACATACACATACATAAACTCACGCCTTTTTCCCATGGGGGTAGGAAGAAAATACAAAACGAGCGTTTTAAAATGTAGGTAATAAACAGTAACATAACATAACATAACATCACGCCTGTAATCCCCGAACTGTACTAATGGGTACACCTCTGCCTAACCCAGGCAGAGGTGTACCCATTAGTACACCCACATTTCGCCAGTTAAGTTTTTAGTCCCATGTGCGAGCCTATTGCCATCAACCAAGCACAAATCCAGACACCGAGGCTGCTACAGTACATTAATTCGTTTTAAAAAAAACTTTAACTTTACCTGACGATCCTGCATACATTTCTCTTTTGCTGACATATTAATTGAAAAAGTCATGTTGGTACTCGGTATCGAACCTGAAACCGCTGTTCGGTATCGATACTAGACATATATCAATATCTAGATATCTTTACCTCCATCATGACTCCATTTTACGTTTGAAACATAAAAAGTTTATTATTATAATCAAGGCTAAATGACGATTTTGATATACCTACCTATCATCAAAATAAGTAATTCAGCGTTGATTATTTACTTCCATTTGCAGGTGCTCTGCAATAAACTGGAAAGACGTAAATCGTAATGGAAATATCATGATGACTATAAACTTTCGACTGTTGAAAAAAAAAATATATATCTACAAATGGGTTCTGGAATCAACGCCATTTTTTATTCTATATTTTATGTAACACTACCTGACCTGGCCATGCGTTCTTATTGATTAAATTTGCAATAAAAAAATATTGAGGTCAATAATCGAGATAAAAACTATCATACCATACCATACCTTTTAATTTTGACAATATAACATACAATAACCTAAACTTTATAAAAAATGGTAAAGCGGTTCCGAGGATTATCCCGGACAAACGTCGTGACGTGAGATTTTTTTATAAAAATAAAATGTTCTTGTAATAGAGCTCATGATTTTTACACGACTGCCAAAAAAATAAGTGTTATGTGTTCAGGGTTAATGTATGTATGTATGTGAGATTCTTTATTCCATCATAACTTTTAAACGCCTGAACCGATTTAGATGTATGGGGTATCGATACAATCCTTGCATCGTCCCGAGTAACATAGGCTAAAAAAAAAAGAATCCTCTGTGGTCACTTTAAAACGTAAATTAATACCAGCCTTAATTATTTTTTTTAATGAATCTGGTCGTGTCTATGTTTATCGTCTAGAATTTGACAAGTAGATTAAAAAAATATAAAACACTGTAAATAAAAAACGTCGTAAAAAAAAACTGACGAGTAAACAAAGTACAAATATGTGCAATTTTTGCAGGCGTGTTTTTGATTTTTTTAAATTATAGTAACTTGTTAAAATTATTTCATTTCAAAGCACCTAAAATATCCTTACTATAATATTATAATTAACTTTATATTATGTATCTATATCTAAATATAAACAGTGATTTTTCACTTCGAAAACAATTGTTTCCCAGCTACAATTTTGGGTTATTTAGTTTTGATTCGCAGTACGTGTACAAAAAATCAAAGAATACTCATTTAAAACCAACTTTATTTACCATTAAATGAATATTAGTTAAAGTTGGCATATTACTTTCATTTTAAATGGAAAAACAGGCTTCAGCAATGGTAGGATTCGTCACGTCTTGCTAAATACGTGCTTAGTAGAAGTACGTGCGAGCTTCGTTTTTTTGACCCATTATTTTATTCGTGAATAGAAAAGCGTTGAGTTTTTTACTCGAGTGTTAAAATAAGAATGGCTTTAGTTTTTGAGTACCTACCTAAGAGTCAATGACACTCGTACTGCAAGAATGAACATAATAAATTAGAAGAACTCATAACATAACATTACGTCTGTTATCCCTGAAGGGTTAGGCACAGGTGTAGCCATTAGTACACCCATATTTCGCCAGTTATGTTTAAGTCCCATGCTATAGGGGGCGAGCCTATTGCCATCAACCGGGCACAAATCTAGACTCCGAGGCTACTACTGAGAAATTTCTGATAGAAAAACCCAATAACACTATGTCCGAGCTGGGAATCGAACTCAAGACCTCATGCTCAGCAGCCGCCGACCACCAAAACAAATCAGGCAGTTAATAATGAACTTGATAAATCAGAAGAATTGGTCTATAATTCGTTTACGAATATTCTTTTTTGTAAATGTAATATAAAATGAATATTTATATGGTGATTCTCTATACATTTGTAAACTATTGATCTGATTATAACTGGCAAAATGTGCGTGTACTATTGGATACACCTCTGCGTAACCCTTCGGGGATTACAGGCGTGATGTTATGTTATGTATGATCTGATTATGATGATGCAAATTAACTCACCAAATGAGTTTTTTTTTTCGCAAACTTGCTATAGAATACGATTATTCACATTTTTCGGACTAACTGACCGACTCCTTGACAATTCAAAAGTGCCTGTAAATGGTCTAATTGAAATAAATGTTTTGACTTTGACTTAGGTATTTGTACTTTGTTCCAAATTATTGTACTCTTGAGTGTTTATTTTGACATAACGTATTCATTCATTCAGTAATAAGTATTGCTTTATTTGTTATAAGTTTATTTCAAAGAATTTGAACTTGAAAGTTTACATAACATACCGTATAACTAAAATGCTCTTAAGGTCTTATTTTTGAGTGTAAAAGTCAAACGAACTCAGAATTTCAGTATCAAAAAATTCACAAAAAAAAATCTTTAGCTTGCGGACATTTTGCAAGCGTTGTAGTGTATTTTTTATTACTTATAACGAGGACTCATTTAGAAGACGAGGGTACTCAAGAACACTTCATTAAAACTAGTTCTCTTTATCCTCTCCTAGCCTCCATTAGCTAGGACAATATTTTACAGTCTTTAATTTTAACTTCGCTTCTTGTTTGAACTGGCTTATAACCACAATTTTGTTTGCTTGAAGGTTGATTATCTGCGGGGTTTTCATTTTATTGTGCAGTACCTAATTTTATTATATTATATGAAGGATGGTCGGCGCCATGGTTGTTTTTAAAAAGAGTGACGTCAGCATTGCTGACGTCACACTCTTGGTTATTTTCCATCTTCTTCAAATACAACACTTCGAATAACTTTTATTTAGTGACGTAACAATCAGTATAACAACGACAGTATAAATATGACTCACAGAGATGTGTTCCGTCCGACGGCTCGTGCGCAACTGAGCCGCTCTGTGGCTGTCGCCTGTATTTATAGACACTAACCACGTGCTTGGCGCACGTGTTTGAGTTTTTAGGTTAGGATTCAAACTTTGTAAATAACAATCAGTATAACAACGACAGTATAAATATGACTCACAGAGATGTGTTCCGTCCGACGGCTCGTGCGCAACTGAGCCGCTCTGTGGCTGTCGCCTGTATTTATAGACACTAACCACGTGCTTGGCGCACGTGTTTGAGTTTTTAGGTTAGGATTCAAACTTTGTAAATAACAATCAGTATAACAACGACAGTATAAATATGACTCACAGAGATGTGTTCCGTCCGACGGCTCGTGCGCAACTGAGCCGCTCTGGCTGTCGCCTGTATTTATAGACACTAACCACGTGCTTGGCGCACGTGTTTGAGTTTTTAGGTTAGGATTCAAACTTTGTAAATAACAATCAGTATAACAACGACAGTATAAATATGACTCACAGAGATGTGT
The DNA here is from genome assembly GCA_949774945.1 of Hoplodrina ambigua. NCBI lineage: Eukaryota > Metazoa > Arthropoda > Insecta > Lepidoptera > Noctuidae > Hoplodrina > Hoplodrina ambigua. The sequence continues at coordinate 1,837,606 of OX458984.1, forward strand.
TCCGTCCGACGGCTCGTGCGCAACTGAGCCGCTCTGTGGCTGTCGCCTGTATTTATAGACACTAACCACGTGCTCGGCGCACGTGTTTGAGTTTTTAGGTTAGGATTCAAACTTTGTAAATAAATGATTATTTTTACAATCTTTTGGAGTAAATAAACTGATAATTAATTGAACCATGCAATTATAATTAATTAATCATCAATAATAATTAATTAACCATCAAAATAAATAACATTAACATAATTTGTGTTTTTAAACAATTCATTGGTGATCATAATTGTAATCAACTCTTAATCTAATTATTCGTTGATGTAGCTGCATCTTAAATAGTTGACGAGGTTCTTTAAACAATGCACTTGCGCCGATACGGCCATTCTGACAGGCGCTGCGTGCTCTGCACTAGCCTGCGTTATAAACTTGTACTTGTCTGAAACAACGGGGTGTATTTTTGTTTTTTGAGTTTGGTATCTGTAAGCAGCTATGCTACTAATGGGGATACTTTGTAAATAGCCAAATATTTAACTTATGTTGACCTCTTTGTTAAATATTTTGTGATAAATTATAAGGTATCGTACTCTTTTGTAGGTACTTATGTATTGATTTTTGTTTTTGTTTTATTATGTGTTTCGACCGACGGCTCGTGCGCAACTGAGCCGCTCTGTGGCTGTCGCCTGTATTTATAGACCCACACATTTTGTTTCTCGGAGATTGTCTCGTTGAAATTGGAAGATGTTTATGTGGCTGTGCTCTGGGCGGTCCTGCTCGCCGTGGTACACAGAGGCTCTATTGGGAATAAGAACAAGGTCGATGCTGTGTTATACACAGAGGTTCTAAAAGGTAAAGGATAATGAATAATTATTTCTTTGAGAAAGTACTTTGCTACTCACGGTTTATTGTGGATGTGTCTGTGCATGTGTGCTGGTCGGCGCGCGTCGCGCCTATATTAACTTAGAGCACGGCGCACCTCGGGCGTATGTAGTGCATGTGGAGTGTCACTGAGTGAGAGGGCCGCGTGTAGGTGTATGCGGCCTCCTCGTGAGGTCAAGTCCGGGGGGTGGAGGAGCTTGTGTCCGGCAGCAGGTCGCGCGGCAGAGGACGTCTGTCGGGCGGGCGAGAGTTGAGATGCGCCCAGGCAGATTTATCCGCACGCGCGAACATGGTGGCCGCCAGGCGGGCGACGAAGTCGTCCAGGCTCTCGATTCGCAGGTCTCGTTGGATTACGCGGTTCCTCACGAAGCGAGGGGCATCGACGATTCTCCGCAGCGCAAGGCTTTGCTGCGCGCTGAGAGGCTTGCGAGAGGACTCGCTCGTGAGGTCAAACCAGGCCGGGGCGGCGTACGTCAGCAAGGAGCGGACGTACAGCTTGTACACCCCCAGCTTGGCTCGCAGCGGAAGGCGTGACGAGAGCACTGGATAAAGCAGCGCGCGGGCAGCCCTGCACCTGGCGGTAACTTGCCGGACATGGCTCCTCATACAGAGCCGACGATCGATGGTCACTCCCGGGTATTTCACCTGGGAGGACCACACGATGTCGACTCCGTGTAGAGTCAGGGGTGGTGGGTAGTGGGCGCATCCGGAGAGGAGCGCCTGCGTCTTACCCACGTTCACCGACAACCGCCATTTCGACAGCCACTCGGGGAGGAGGTCGAGGGCGCGCTGCATTTTACGGCCGCGTGTCTCGCGTTCAGCGAGGTGCTTATGTACGCGGCGTCGTCAGCATACAGCGCGAGCGTCGAGTCCTTGGTCGTGGGGATGTCGTCGGTGTAACATGAGTAACACAAGGGCGAGAGGCAGCTGCCCTGCGGCACTCCTGCTCTCACCGAGCGCGCACTAGAGAGCGCGCCGTCGACCACCACCCTTACGGTCCTGTTTCTGAGAAAAGAGGCAACCACGTTAATCACGCGACGGGGCGCGTCCGACAGCGATAGCTTGTAGACAAGCCCCTCGTGCCAGACGCGGTCGAACGCCTTTTCCGCCTCCACTGCCGCGACGTGATCCACGTCGTCAGTCGGGTTCGGCTGGAATTGACGCTCCAGATGCTCGGCGAAGATCTCCGCTCGGTCAGCAGCGGAGTATCTTATTTCCCCGTCGGCGTGTATCAACGGTCGAACCGGAGCTGGGGTATTCGAGAGGCGCCGGCACAGTCTATGTATTGCCGGCCAGTCGCCTTCTGCGGCATCGATGTTTGACTCCCAGCTCGCGGTGTCGAGCGCGAGCAGCTCGGCCTTCACCTTCTCCGCGAGACGGTTCAGCTCTGCTTTCTGGGACGGGCATCTTGTTACTTGCCACCGCTTGCGTAGGCGCCGCTTCTCGGCTACCATTTGCTTGAGGTGGCGGGGCAGGGGAGGCAGGATCCCCTGATGATGCACGGTGGTGGTAGCCTTTTCGAAGGCACGCTGGATGCAAGCGGTGATCTCGCCCGTCAGTTCGTCGACGTCTGCGGCGGTGGCGACTGGCCGAGTCGGTGTCGTGGTCGCCATCTCCTCTCCGAACTGCTTCCAGTTCGTGTGACGACGTGGCGCTGGAGGGGCCTGTCGGGTCGGAATCCCCGACAGGGTCACGAGCACGGGGAGATGATCGGAGCGTAGCTCATCTACGATCACCTCCTGTGAGATCTGGCAGCTGAGGCCGGAGTGGACTATGATGTCCAGTACGTCTGGAGCCGCAGCGTTGTTGTCTGGGTAGTGGGTCGGGGTGTCAGGACCAGACACCACATACCCTCCGGCCTCTGAGTCGGCAAAAAGGCGTCTCCCCCCCGTGTTTATCACGTTTGCATTCCATGCCGGGTGCTTGCAGTTCAGGTCGCCGGCAATGAGCGTAGGGCAGCCCGCATGAAGTTGGAGGACCCGCCGCAGCTCTGCGCGATCTATCGCGGCATTCGGCGGGGCCTAGCAGGCGTACATGTTGAGGTCATTGCCGGCCACATGCACCTGGACACCCAGCACGTAGAATGACGTGACCGGTGGGGAGAGGAGAGGCTGGTGGACCGTCTTTCTTCTTACTAGTACCGCCAGACCTCGGTAGGCTATTCCGAGCGTGGACTTTTCGTCCCTCCTGTAGACTCGGTACCCCGGGAACTTGACCTTGTCCCCGGGCCCCAGGAAGGTTTCACTGATCAGCGCCACGTCGATGTCCTGATCCGATAGGAGGAGTCGGAGGAGGGGGGCCTTGTCCCTGAGGCCCCGGGCATTCCAGTGAATGACCCTCAACGACCCGCTATCCATGGTACAGGGACAACTGAGCCGCTCTGTGGCTGTCGCCTGTATTAATAGACACTAACCACGTGCTTGGCGCACGTGTTTGAGTTTTTAGGTTAGGATTCAAACTTTGTAAATAACAATCAGTATAACAACGACAGTATAAATATGACTCACAGAGATGTGTTCCGTCCGACGGCTCGTGCGCAACTGAGCCGCTCTGTGGCTGTCGCCTGTATTTATAGACACTAACCACGTGCTTGGTGCACGTGTTTGAGTTTTTAGGTTAGGATTCAAAACCAGCAGCCATGTCCAAGCTGGTGTAATAGTTGCCATTGGCCAATGGATCAATTTTGTCTGCAATCAGTGGTAGCGGGTAATGATCACGCAATGTGTTAGAGTTTAGTTCTCTAAAATCCACGCACAGACGATCATCGCCGTTCTTCTTCTTAACCAAAATGATAGGGCTTGTAAATGGCGACTTGCTTTCATGAATAATCTTATGGTCCAGTAGCTCCTGAAAGATTTCACGAACTTTTTCTCGTTCAATTGGGCTCAGACGATATGGCCTTCTCTCCACATATTTATCAGGATTCTTGAGTCGAATTTCTATTTTACCAGTGTTGACACGTGTTGTTGGAAAGCCACGAATACCTTGGAGATGGTTGGCAGCAGGGTGATCGGCCGATAGCTCTCCGGCTTCAGCACGTTCTTCCCCGCCTTGGGCAGCATTATGACGCGCCCTTCCTTCCAGGAGTTTGGGAAGGCCTGTATTTATAGACACTAACCACGTGCTTGGCGCACGTGTTTGAGTTTTTAGGTTAGGATTCAAACTTTGTAAATAACAATCAGTATAACAACGACAGTATAAATATGACTCACAGAGATGTGTTCCGTCCGACGGCTCGTGCGCAACTGAGCCGCTCTGTGGCTGTCGCCTGTATTTATAGACACTAACCACGTGCTTGGCGCACGTGTTTGAGTTTTTAGGTTAGGATTCAAACTTTGTAAATAACAATCAGTATAACAACGACAGTATAAATATGACTCACAGAGATGTGTTCCGTCCGACGGCTCGTGCGCAACTGAGCCGCTCTGTGGCTGTCGCCTGTATTTATAGACCCACACATTTTGTTTCTCGGAGATTGTCTCGTTGAAATTGGAAGATGTTTATGTGGCTGTGCTCTGGGCGGTCCTGTTCGCCGTGGTACACAGAGGCTCTATTGGGAATAAGAACAAGGTCGATGCTGTGTTATACACAGAGGTTCTAAAAGGTAAAGGATAATGAATAATTATTTCTTTGAGAAAGTACTTTGCTACTCACGGTTTATTGTGGATGTGTCTGTGCATGTGTGCTGGTCGGCGCGCGTCGCGCCTATATTTACTTAGAGCGCGGCGCACCTCGGGCGTATGTAGTGCATGTGGAGTGTCACTGAGTGAGAGGGCCGCGTGTAGGTGTATGCGGCCTCCTCGTGAGGTCAAGTCCGGGGGGTGGAGGAGCTTGTGTCCGGCAGCAGGTCGCGCGGCAGAGGACGTCTGTCGGGCGGGCGAGAGTTGAGATGCGCCCAGATTTATCCGCACGCGCGAACATGGTGGCCGCCAGGCGGGCGACGAAGTCGTCCAGGCTCTCGATTCGCAGGTCTCGTTGGATTACGCGGTTCCTCACGAAGCGAGGGGCATCGACGATTCTCCGCAGCGCAAGGCTTTGCTGCGCGCTGAGAGGCTTGCGAGAGGACTCGCTCGTGAGGTCAAACCAGGCCGGGGCGGCGTACGTCAGCAAGGAGCGGACGTACAGCTTGTACACCCCCAGCTTGGCTCGCAGCGGGAGGCGTGACGAGAGCACTGGATAAAGCTGCGCGCGGGCAGCCCTGCACCTGGCGGTAACTTGCCGGACATGGCTCCTCATATAGAGCCGACGATCGACACTCCCGGGTATTTCACCTGGGAGGACCACACGATGTCGACTCCGTGTAGAGTCAGGGGTGGTGGGTAGTGGGCGCATCCGGAGAGGAGCGCCTGCGTCTTTCCCGGGTATTTCACCTGGGAGGACCACACGATGTCGACTCCGTGTAGAGTCAGGGGTGGTGGGTAGTGGGCGCATCCGGAGAGGAGCGCCTGCGTCTTACCCACGTTCACCGTTTACTCTCGGGGAGGAGGTCGAGGGCGCGCTGCATTTTGACGGCCGCGTGTCTCGCGTTCAGCGAGGTGGTTATGTACGCGGCGTCGTCAGCATACAGCGCGAGCGTCGAGTCCTTGGTCGTGGGGATGTCGTCGGTGTAACATGAGTAACACAAGGGAGAGAGGCAGCTGCCCTGCGGCACTCCTGCTCTCACCGGGCGCGCACTAGAGAGCGCGCCGTCGACAACCACCCTTACGGTCCTGTTTCTGAGAAAAGAGGCAACCACGTTAATCACGCGACGGGGCGCGTCCGACAGCGATAGCTTGTAGACAAGCCCCTCGTGCCAGACGCGGTCGAACGCTTTTTCCATTACGAGGAGTACTGCAACTGCGTCCTCCTTCTTGTTCAATGACGATGCTAGCAGGTGCAGTACTCTCGACAGCTGGAGCGTCGTGCTGTGTTCCGAGCGGAACCCGAACTGGTCCGGTCGGAGATTCACGTGGGGCGTGAGGTGTCGCAGCAGGAGTTTTTCAAACACCTTGGAGATGGTTGGCAGCAGGGTGATCGGCCGATAGCTCTCCGGCTTCAGCACGTTCTTCCCCGCCTTGGGCAGCATTATGACGCGCCCTTCCTTCCAGGGGTTTGGGAAGGCCTGTATTTATAGACACTAACCACGTGCTTGGCGCACGTGTTTGAGTTTTTAGGTTAGGATTCAAACTTTGTAAATAACAATCAGTATAACAACGACAGTATAAATATGACTCACAGAGATGTGTTCCGTCCGACGGCTCGTGCGCAACTGAGCCGCTCTGTGGCTGTCGCCTGTATTTATAGACACTAACCACGTGCTTGGCGCACGTGTTTGAGTTTTTAGGTTAGGATTCAAACTTTGTAAATAACAATCAGTATAACAACGACAGTATAAATATGACTCACAGAGATGTGTTCCGTCCGACGGCTCGTCAATTATTACCTACAAAAAAAAACGTATTTATTTTATTATTGATTTGAGTCAAGAATCACTCTTCTTTCTTTATCGTGTGGGCAGTTAGGTCTTAGGACCCCACACACCCTAGTGTCAGAGTTTCTAAACCGCCTCAAGGGCCTCTGACATGGTTTGAATGAACCAGTAATAGGCTGGTCCAGGTTTCCTCACGACGTTTTCCTTCACCGATGCCAGTGATGTCCAAAATAAACTTTAGAAAGTAATTATGAATTGAAAAAGTCACATTGGTACTTGCCCGGAATCACTTATTAAGCATAGTTATTAGTTATCTTCTTGAATTTGACGAGCATGCAAAACTACACCTTGTATAAGAAGTAGCAAGTGCACTAACCACGTGCTTGGCGCACGTGTTTGAGTTTTTAGGTTAGGATTCAAACTTTGTAAATAACAATCAGTATAACAACGACAGTATAAATATGACTCACAGAGATGTGTTCCGTCCGACGGCTCGTGCGCAACTGAGCCGCTCCAACTAGTAGTCGCTGTGTCCCCTTACGGGGGCACGGCAAGCGGGATCGGGGCGAGGCCCCCTGCCCGCGGAAGCTATACCGCGGCCCGTAACCACGGGCCCGTCATTTGATTGCCTTATAGGCACATATGTGTGGATGCTAGGTGTGTCTGGGGGAGCGCCGGCGCGTTGTGCCTTGTCGCACAACGCCGCCTGCTTCACGGCTCTCCGGCGGTCCGCCTCCGCCGGATGAGACCCCCCAGTTGCCTGGGGGAGGTCCAGCAGAAGGCGACCAGCGACAGGAGAGTCGGCTTTAGTGGCGCGCCCTCAGATGATTTAGAGAGGTCCCCCGCCTTCCCGCTTCCAGGTCTAGCCGGTTACGTTCAGGCAGGGGGGCCGGAGTGTGTGTGGGGGCGGTATTGTGCTGTGTGACACCGCCCTGTGGGCACGAGTACAGAGCGCGTCCGCGCCGCGCCTGTATCGCGAGATGACTGCGTAGTGGAGTCTGTGCATGTGTGCTGGTCGGCGCGCGTCGCGCCTATATTAACTTAGAGCGCGGCGCACGTCGGGCGTATGTAGTGCATGTGGAGTGTCACTGAGTGAGAGGGCCGCGTGTAGGTGTATGCAGCCTCCTCGTGAGGTCAAGTTCGGGGGGTGGAGGAGCTTGAGTCCGGCAGCAGGTCGCGCGGCAGAGGACGTCTGTCGGGCGGGCGAGTCTGCCAGGGGGCTATCTCGTTGAGATGCGCCCAGGCAGATTTATCCGCACGCGCGAACATGGTGGCCGCCAGGCGGGCGACGAAGTCATCCAGGCTCTCGATTCGCAGGTCGCGTTGTATTACGCGGTTCCTCACGAAGCGAGGGGCGTCGACGATTCTCCGCAGCGCAAGGCTTTGCTGCGCGCGGAGAGGCTTGCGAGATGACTCGCTCGTGAGGGCGAACCAGGCCGGGGCGGCGTACGTCAGCAAGGAGCGGACGTACAGCTTGTACACCCCCAGCTTGGCTCGCAGCGGGAGGCGTGACGAGAGCACTGGATAAAGCTGCGCGCGGGCAGCCCTGCACCTGGCGGAAACTTGCCGGACATGGCTCTTCATACAGAGCCGACGATCGATGGTCACCCCCAAGTATTTCACCTGGGAGGACCACATGATGTCGACTCCGTGTAGAGTCAGTGGGCGCATCCGGTGAGGAGCGCCTGCGTCTTACCCACGTTCACCGACAACCGCCATTTCGACAGCCACTCGGGGAGGAGGTCGAGGGCGCGCTGCATTTTGACGGCCGCGTGTCTCGCGTTCAGCGAGGTGGTGATGTACGCGGCGTCGTCAGCATACAGCGCGAGCGTCGAGTCTGAGCCGCTCTGTGGCTGTCGCCTGTATTTATAGACACTAACCACGTGCTTGGCGCACGTGTTTGAGTTTTTAGGTTAGGATTCAAACTTTGTAAATAACAATCAGTATAACAACGACAGTATAAATATGACTCACAGAGATGTGTTCCGTCCGACGGCTCGTGCGCAACTGAGCCGCTCTGTGGCTGTCGCCTGTATTTATAGACACTAACCACGTGCTTGGCGCACGTGTTTGAGTTTTTAGGTTAGGATTCAAACTTTGTAAATAACAATCAGTATAACAACGACAGTATAAATATGACTCACAGAGATGTGTTCCGTCCGACGGCTCGTGCGCAACTGAGCCGCTCTGTGGCTGTCGCCTGTATTTATAGACACTAACCACGTGCTTGGCGCACGTGTTTGAGTTTTTAGGTTAGGATTCAAACTTTGTAAATAAATGATTATTTTTACAATCTTTTGGAGTAAATAAACTGATAATTAATTGAACCATCTAATTATAATTAATTAATCATTAATAATAATTAATTAACCATCAAAATAAATAACATTAACATAATTTGTGTTTTTAAACAATTAATTCGTGATCATAATTGTAATCAAATCTTAATCTAATTATTCGTTGATGTAGCTGCATCTTATATAGTTGACGAGGTTCTTTAAATAATGCACTTGCGCCGCTTGCTTGCTTGCGCTTTATATTATGTTATGTAAAAGTAGCATTTACTTTTAATTATAAAATAATGTTTTAATCATTTAATAAAATAATTACAGCCTCGTTGGTCTAGTGGTCACAATGCGCGGTCGGGCAAAGTTTTATTGGGTTTTCCCATCAGGAATTTCTCAGTAGCAGCCTGGGTGTCTGAATGTATCTATGCCCAGTTGATGGCAATAGGCTCGCCCCCAATTACATGGGACTTAAACATAACTGGCGAAATGTGAGTGCACCTCTGCTTAACCCTTCGGGGATACAGGTGTGATATTATGTTATGTCAAAAAGTATGTCAATTGATTGGTGGTATCAACTTCCCAGTTGTGTATTTGTTTATGGTTTGTCATTCTAAAAAGGAACACAACAAAGGAGCTACTCTTTACCAACAGCGAGAAACAAAAGACAAACTTGTTTATTCTCCAGAGAAGAACACCCCAGAAATACTTCGACATGTTTCAAAACTAAAAGAAGTTCTGTAAGTGTTAAGTTAAAGTTCAAAACTGACTGCGGAGGTATTGACATGTTAGTGCAAACTGCGAGAGTTGCAGTCTCTTTGCTAAATCTTATCACAACTCGTTAAGAGTTGATCGATCGAAATAGGGGGCATTCGAAATGGAGGTAGATTGAAATATTATAAGTGTCGTTCTAAATACGGATCATTATTATTTTTTGGTGTGTTTTTTTATCCATAGCATATACAAGATGTAATTGTCATAAAATACATTAAAAATCAAATTAAATTACGACTCTAGGTCAATAATAATAATCAATGATTATTATTATTATTTTTTTTTTTTATTGTATTTTAGAATACACCTCTTTAATAGAACAGAATCACCCCACTGCCTTAACGGTAGGCTGTGTCGCGTGTGCGTCCGGGTTCATCGCTCCACCTGCTTAAACCCAGCGTCAAGATGGCTAGTTCGAATTCCAAAATTACCTACAAAAAAAAACGTATTTATTTTATTATTGATTTGAGTCAAGAATCACTCTTCTTTCTTTATCGTGTGGGCAGTTAGGTCTTAGGACCCTACACACCCTAGTGTCAGAGTTTCTAAACCGCCTCTACGGCCTCTGACATGGTTTGAATGAACCAGTAATAGGCTGATCCAGGTTTCCTCACGACGTTTTCCTTCACCGATGCCAGTGATGTCCAAGATAAACTTTAGAAAGTACATATGAATTGAAAAAGTCACATTGGTACTTGCCCGGAATCACTTATTAAGCATAGTTATTAGTTATCTTCTTGAATTTGACGAGCATGCAAAACTACACCTTGTTTAAGAAGTAACAAGTGCATTTTTTGCGCGCCATATTATCGCACGGTAGTGTCGCTTTCGTGTCATTCCTATTTCAAACCTTATTACCCATTCATAGATTAGTAGATCAAATAAAGCGTTATCAGAAATCCCCTCTTATAAGAATATTAAGCGAATCAGTATCGTACTGCTAATAAATTCACGATACGAGAATTTACGAGAACATGTATAATGAGCTCCTCCTCCAATTTATGAGAAAATCGATACACATACATACATACGTTTCTCTTTTCATACACTTGACAGGGAAAAAGCTTTTGACTTGAAAGGAAATGAATATTGTTACGTGAATTTGTTAAAAAGAAAATGTGAGGATTGACTAAAGCAAAGAAAAAAGTTAATAAGATTTTGTCATATACTTGTAATGTTTGAAAAAAATAATAAAATGTTTTTGACAGAAGGTTTTTTTTGGCATTGAATATGTCTTACTAGCTTCTAGCTTCTCTTCTTAGAGGAGCTCGTGGCTAAGTAGTAACAGCCGCATGGGTCGATCCGTCAGGTTAAGCTACGCTTGCCGGGGTTGGTCCGTGGATGGGTGACCATCTTTACACAACGGAAAGCACGTTAAGCCGTTGGTCCCGGCTGTCATATGTGGATCTTTGACAGTCGTTACGGGTCGTCAGAAGCCCGAAAATCTGACAACTAGTCTCACCAAGGGGTATCGTATTACCTAGTTACTGGGTTGTGGAGGTCAGATAGGCAGTCGCTCCATGTAAAATACTGGTATTCAGCTGCATCCGGTTAGACTGGAAGCCGACCCCAACATAGTTGGGAAAAGGCTAGGCAGATGATGATGATGTCTTAATAGCTTCTGCCTTCGACTTCGTCTGCGTCAAAGTTGATACATTATCCCATGGGAACCGTACATTTTTCCGGGATAAAAAGTATCCTATACAACGTGTAACGCTAGTTAACAATAAATATTATTTTTGAGAAAAATTGACAACATACCTAGTTAGGCAGAGGTGTACCCATTAATACACCCACATTTCGCCAGTTATGTTTAAGTCCCATGTAATAGGGGGCGAGCCTATTGCCATCAACCGGGCACAAATCCAGATTTCGAGGCTGCTACTGAGAAATTCCTAATGAAAAAATCCAATAACATTGCCCGACCTGAGAATCAAACCCAAGACCCCATGCTCAGCAGTCGCGCTTTGCAACCACTAGACTAACGAGGCAGTCGACAAAATCAAAATTTCAACATTGTTAAAAATAAGGATGTTAGAAAATAAGGATGTTATAAAATAAATCCAGTATTATGTAAGAAAATAATTTGCATAATTTTCCTGAAGCGAAAAACTTTTATAACCATTCTTTTGTCATTTGAAAACTTTGTCGACAAACAAACTAACATTTCCTTGATACCATGATGTCGACTGTCAAAAAAGTCAATTATAAGTTTTAATTGGCTCCCAGCAATCCGGTAGAATGGTGATCTTTCCTCAAATAAGGATTAACGAGAACAAAATATATTTTGAATTGGAATTCTTCATACGTATATACATAAACTCATGCCTTTTTCCCATGGGGGTAGGCAGAAACCACAGAACGCCATCTGCTACGAACCTTACATACTCCTTTTGCCTCATCCACGTTCATACATCTCGTCATACAAGCACGCCGGTTACGAGTACTCCGCACCTGACCATTCTGAAGAACCTCACCAATAAGGTCAGTGTAGGTCTTACTAGGGCGTCCCTTCTCTGCGTTGCCACTCACATTTGCCAAATATATACCTTTTGTTAAAGTAACTATGACTTTTTTATTAATAAAAATCTTATAATAACGTTAATAATCAAGATAAGGTCAGTGTAGGTGTAGGTAGGACGTGTCGTGATGGCCCAGTGGTTAATGCGCCCGCCTCTCTTGCATGACGTTGTTCAAATCCGGGCAAGTACTTACCAATGTGAATTTTTCAATTCATATGTACTTTCTAAAGTTTATCTTGGACATCACTGGCATCGGTGAAGGAAAACATCGTGAGGAAACCTGGACTTACTGTTCCACTCAAACCATGTCGGAGGCCCTTGAGGCGGTTTAGAAATTCTGACACTAGGGTGTGTGGGGTCGTAAGACTTTACTGGCCCCACGATAAGAAGAAGAAGTGTAGGTCTTCCTACTACTCTATATACCTTTAAAAATAAATAACATTCATCGGTTTCTAAGAATATTTCATCTATATCTGACGACCCTGCATACCTATCTTTTGTTGACTATACATTTTTCTTTTCCACTGTTAAAACGTATTATATCGAAATATTGAAATCGTATTCAATAAAACACTTCAAATTAAATTTGCCAAGAAAACGTCTTATTATCCCCATAAAGCTACATCACAAAAATCTTCTTATTCTATAAGCCTCTCGTATCAATTTTGACCTGAAAGATAGAAAAAGGGTTAAATTAATCTCGAATACCGAGCTTAAGTACCTAATTGAATAATTTCGTTCAAAATGAACTTGAGGGGTGAACAGTCTAAGGAAAATTAAAAAATGGCGCTGACGATGTAAACGGAGGAAGGTATGGAAAAAGTAATTGTATGAAAAAAAAATCCTTCTTCTACATTTTTTTGCGTTTTCTGGGATTATTGCCAGGGTCTGTTTTGATGGAGGAAACTGATTAAGCATTCATTAGTCAGCGAGGAAAATATTCTTTACGTACAAAATAAGTAGGTTTTTAGGGTTCCGTACGCAAAGGGTGTCTTACAGAACCGTATTTTTATTTTCCATATTTGCAAAGAAAATAAATAATTTGATTTGAATGAATGGTTTTATTAACAGTTCGTCTGTCTGATCGTTCGGCTGTCTGTCTGTCTGTCACAGGGCTGTTTCTTTTGAACTTTAATAGGTAGACACGTAAAGTATTCACAGAATGTGTATTACTATGGCCGATATAACATCAGATAGAAAGAAAGTTAATCCCCACACAAGAAAAATGATTTTTGTATGCGGTATTCAATATTTATTTATTTATTCAGATTTTCCGACAGCTTCTGTATACATAAGATCGTGATATTTCAATTACCAGTTTTGTTTTTACACAGTCGCCAATAACAGGCTAACTAGTATGTTTGGGAGGAGTTGGATAACAAATAAGAAAAAAAAATACAGAACATGACAGTAAATAAAGTAAAAAGAAATTATTATTAATAAAAATCAAGTAATTTTTTTATTTTTCTTACTGCCTTCCGGACTAACTGACCGACTCCTTGACAATTCAAAAGTGCCTGTAAATGGTCTGATTGAAATAAATGTTTTTGACTTTGACTCAATATTGTACGGTGGTACGGAACCCGTTGTACGCCATCCCGACTCGCCATTGGCCGATCTTTTTTCTGTAGAAAAATTTCTGCTTTCAGTCTAAGGAAATTATATTCCTTCACATTTTTCAAAATAATGTACTGATGTGTGTCGAGATGGGTCAGTGGTTAAGGCGCCCGCCTCTCATGCATGAGGTTGTGTGTTCAAATCCGGGAGTACCAATGTAAATTTTTCAATTCATAATATTATGTACTTTCTAAAGTTTATCTTGGACATCGCTGGCATCGGTAAAGGAAAACATCGTGAGGAAACCTGGACTTACTGTTCCACTCAAACCATGTCAGAGGCCCTTGGGGCGGTTTAGAAACTCTGACACTAGAGCGTGTAGGGTCGTAAGACCTTACTGCCCACACGATGGAGAGGGAGAGAGACTAAAGGTACTAGAAAAATGGCCGTCCATATTTTCTCAAAGACTTCTCAAACAGAAAGATCAGATTTGATCCAATGCTTATTTCGTATTGAACTTCCACCGACATTGTATCATTTGATCCGCTGAAGGGAAACGCGTGAACAAAACATTTATATACGGATCCGTGATGTATGTACAAGAGTAAACGTCAATCAACCGTGATTGATGTAACACGTGACACAGAGTAGACAGGAGGACAATACGGAAAAAAATAATGCAGGATGCAAATTTTATCTTATTTTATAAACCGTAACTGGTTTCTGCAATCTTTATCAAGATAAGTTATGACGTCAAATTATTCAATGTATATGTCTAAGTATTAATTTCCAGTCTTTTAGCTTCAAATTATAATTTTTGCATGCCTACTGGTAAAATGTGGCTGAACCTACCTGTTATCACTCTATCACCATGTATTGTACCCATATTTGCAAAATAAATGACTTACTTACTTACTTAAAATAATCCGCTATAATTGTCGGTCAAACAAAGGTGGTAGCGGTAAATACAGAAAGTTTAATTTGACACCCGAAGAAAAAAGTTCAGTATTTCCAATTGACGGCAATGTTGAAGAATTTTTTGATGCCATTGAGTTTCTGTTTTATTTTTGTTCTGTTTGTTTTATTTATCATTTAGTCTGTAGATGCCGTACATATTATTTAAGTAAATAGAATTTAATTCCCGAAGAGTGAGGCAGAGGTGTACCCATTAGTACACCCATATTTCGCCAGTTATGTTTAAGTCCTATGTAAAAGGGGGCGAGCCTATTGCCTTCAACCGGGCACAAGTCCAGTCTTCGAGGCTGCTTCTGAGAAATTTCTAATGGAAAAACCCAATAATAATATATATTAACTTATTAGGTAATTTCAACATTTTTTATCATTGTTTTGACTAGAACTTCTGTTTTATTTTTGACATGTGTCAAAACCCTTTCCTAACCAAAGGGGAAGAAACATCGGTATTGTTTGTGTATCTAAGCTGCCTTTTATTTGTGCCAAAGTTTCTTTGTTACATGAAACTTATTTTACACGTGGCATGACTTTTTCCGTGTCCGTTTCAAAACAGATACGTAAACTATTTTGGGCACTTATGTAAAAATAGCCCTCGGTAAGAGTCGTAGAGTAAATAACCATCGGTAGGATATAGCCGTGATGATCCAGTGGTTATAGATTCGAAATTGGGAAAGTACTAATGTAATGGCAATAGGCTCGCCCCCTATTACATGGGACTAAAAACATAACTGGTGAAATGTGGGTGTACAAATAGGTACACCTCTGCCTAACCCTTCGGGGATTACAGGCGTGATGTTATGTATATGTACTAATGTAACTTTTTCTATTTCATACCTACCTATATTCCGCCCCACCCAGGGCGGAAGGAGTCATTTGATGATTTTTACCAACTAAAAAAAAAAAAAAAAACCTACCTATATAGTTAGTAGCTACTGAGAAATTAATGATGCAAAAACCCAATAACACTTTGCCCGACTTGGGAATTGAACACAAGACCTCATTATCAGCAGTCGTACTTTGCGACCACTAGAAGAACGAACCAGTCTATTGTGGATGTACTTTTATCCAGTCACTTGTATACAATGCTTTATACTACAACATAGTTCATAATATTACATGTTAATCCATCACAATTAGGAGCAGCGCATGTATCATAATTCCCGCCAACTTGTTTAGTAGATAATATGATTATGTAGCTACAAATATTCTTACATTTTACTACGAATAAAGTTATATTCATAAAAATAAATAAACTGCTTCGGTGGTCTCAAATCGCGACTGCTGAGTATGAGGTCTTGGGTTCGATTCTTAGGTCGGGCAAAGTGTTATTGGGTTTTTCTATCAGGAATTTCTCAGTAGCAGCCTCGGAGTCTCACACGCACGCCGCATCGTGGTCATGCATGCGACTAGGAGAGTTATGAAAATGAATGTGGATGGAAGGAGAGCAAGAGTAAGACCAAGGAAAGATGGATGGATTGTGTGAAGAAGGATATGAATGAAAGGGGAGTCAGTGATTGCATGACGGCTGACAAGACAGAGTGGAAGAGGAAAACGTGTTGCGCCGACCCCAAGTAACATGGGACAAGGGCAGGAAGATGATGATGAGCCTCGAAGTCTGGATTTGTCATAGGTCTTAAACATAACTGGCGAAATGTGGGTATACTAATGGGTACACGTCTGTCTAACCCTTCGGGAATTACAGGCTTGATGTTAAGTTAGGTGGAAATATTAATACTTTTAAATATGTTCAATCAAAACTTTTCAGACATTCTTCGTTAAATCCATTTATTTTAACACTAAAGTGCAGACGTGTGTTCTTGTTGACGAATCCCATTTAAAACTAGATGTGAAATTATTCTCTTGAACTTTACTTAAGCAAATAAGTGTTTATGCTGAAAAGTCTTCAGCGCACGTGCAGACTTGAAGATTTAGAGGGTTAAAAATATTAAGTGAAAGTTAGCCTTTTCACAGCTAGACGTAGTTAGTACAGACACAAATAGGTAATGAAGTACTCAAGAGTACGAAGACTTTGGTTATTTATTTAAATACGTTTTTTTAGACTTAGTACGAAATATGACAAACATTTCGAAAAATTTGCAAAATTATGATAATTATCGTGTATTTATTTATATAAATGATATACTTATTTAGGTAATTATATTATTTCCATTTATTTATTTAATATACATAATAAAATATAACTACATTTTTAAATATTATTAAAAAAATAAAAACATTTAAAAATATAAAAAATAGCACCCCACCTGCGTCGGGAACAGCTCTAGGGTCCAAGCCACCGGTGGCCAGGGCTCCTTAGGAAGGAATCTCCTAACAATACGCGCCGGGTCCAGGAGTACCGCTTTCTGAATCAAGCCCTTGATCCGACCGCCCAACGAGAGCCTCCTATGGTGTTGGTCGAGGCTCTTGGCTATTATGCCATTGGCCGTCACGACTATCGGCACAATTATTGTTGTAGAATTTATATTATATTATAGATTATAAAACCGTTTTTTTAAATACTGGCCACCATTTTACTTCTAAGACTAAAACAAAAAGGAAATTAAATTACAAACCTTAAAGTATTTTATTAAAAGAAAATTAATTTAAAGTGAAACCTAAAAGTTTACATCTTGTGTTTTAAGACACAGGTGTTGAACAAAGGACTTGATTGTGTTTTAGAAATTTAAACTCTAATAAATAAGTAAGAGAGTTAAGAGTTCAATGAAAGTTTTTAATTATTAACAATACAGTATTAATACTAATATTTTAGAAAGTTTTTTTTTTTACAATAAAAAAGTGTCTGGAAGAGAGAGATTTCTCAATCCACCCTAAACAAGCGTGGTGATCAATGCTCGTGTCTTCTCTGTATGAGAAGAGGCCTCTGCCCTGCAGTGGGGCAATAATAGGCCGGTATTATTAACTTAAAATATTGCTAACATCACAGGTTACGCCTAGACCGTCGGGCAAAATGTTATTGGGTTTTTTCCATCAGGAATTTGTCAGTAGCAGCCTTGGAGCCTGAACTTGTGCCCGGTTGATGGCAATAAGATCGCCCTGGCCTGCCCACCGCCACTTCAAGTTGCTAATTCACTGGGCTATGTCGACAATAAAACCAAAAATAAATTTACAATTACCTACAAAATGATCATGCTTAATCTTCAAAGAAAACAAACCAATCACAAGTCATTATTATTACCTGTCTTACGTCTAAACTCAATACGACGTTATCAAAGGAGGTGGAATCTTTTGAACCTCTACGGAACTCTGTTGATTTTGTTCGCGACTTATTGTCTTTGGCAACCACGGAGTTTGCTTCCATTTTTCAAAGGGACTCTGATTCAATATGGCTGACTAGACAATGGAGCCTGGATTCGAAATAGTGAGGCGAGATAACTGAGATAAGATGGTGTGAGATTATTTATACAGTTCGAATTAAATGAATTTATAATGATACTAGGTCTAACCTACGACTTCCTACGGGGCGCATACATTTTCCTGCATACATAACCTTAATGATATTCCAGACTATAATTTATAACATAATATCACATAACATCACGCCTGTAATCCCCGAAGGTTTAGGCAGAGGCTATTAATTTAATACAACCACAATCCGCCAGTTATGTTTTTAGTCCCATGTAAAAGGGGCGAGCCTATTGCCATCAATCGGGCACAAATCCAGACTCCGAGGCTGCTACTGAGAAATTCCTGATGGAAAAACCCAATAACACTTCGCTCGACCTTGGAATTGAACCCAAGACCTCATGCACAGCAGTCGCGCTTGCGACCACTAGATCAACGAGGCATTCAATCGAGACATCATTCATGTAATACTCGTCATATTTCTGTCAGTAACTTTGTGCGACAAAAATTACGCTGTCTATGCGTTCATCTGATCTTTTCTTAAGGAAATATATAAAGAAAAGTACTGTGGAGTAAAGTTAATTGGATTTGCAAACACAGAGGGCTCTGCTATCGACCTTTTAAGAATGTAATTTTGAAGAGATAATTTTTAATTTGTTCGAAGGGGCGTGTGTGTGTATCATCAGTTTGTGTGTCTATTTTAATCGAAAAAGGAATATACAGAAAAAAAAACGCTTGTAAAAAGAAAACGTTATGGTTTTAAATTGAATAATTCGAATCTCAAATCTTAATTGGACTTACTTACGCTAAACAGAATTTACCCACACAATGAAAGTTTTGAGTAAAAAGTTTGTTTTATTATTATGTTTTTTTATTTTTAAACATAACATCACGTCTGTAATCCCCGAAGGGTTAGGCAGTGGTGTACACATTCGTACACCCACATTTCGCTAGTTATGTTTTTAGTCCCATGTCATAGGGGGCCAGCCTATTGCCATCAACCGGGCACAAATCCAGACTCTGAGGCTGCTACTGAGAAATTCCGGATAGAAAAACCCAATAACACTTTGTTATTTTTGATTTAAATATTTTACAAATAATTTTATTGCACACTTTAGAGAAAAATGGCTTTTTCTCAAATCTTTTATCGGTGGGTTGATTCTGTTTTGCGTAACAAGGTTCAATTCTAATCCCTAATGGCATACATACCTACCTACGGGTGGTAAATGTTATAAACACTCTATCTGATTCTAAATATGCAAATAA
Organism: Hoplodrina ambigua; assembly: GCA_949774945.1. Classification (NCBI taxonomy): domain Eukaryota; kingdom Metazoa; phylum Arthropoda; class Insecta; order Lepidoptera; family Noctuidae; genus Hoplodrina; species Hoplodrina ambigua. The sequence goes on from OX458984.1 coordinate 1,856,622, forward strand.
ATAAAATTGAAGTGTCTGTTTGTAATTTTAAAATAACAGCTTTTTACAAAATAATAATAAGAAAGCTTACACGGTACTTACACGAAAAATTGTCTATCTGTCTGTTTGTTTTGGATAATCTCTGAAACGGCTGTACCGATTTTGATGCAACTGGTAGATAGCTAATGTTATACCTAAAGAGTAAATAAGGCTATTTCTTTTATTTGAGGAAAATAATTAGGGTACCGCGCGTTAAAAAAAATCCTGTGCAAAACTACTCTATATACATAACATACATACATAAACTCACGCCTTTTTCCCATGGGGGTAGGCAGAAACTACAAAACTCCACCTGCTACGATCCTTACATACTCCTCTCGCCTCATCTACGTTCATACATCTCGTCGTACAAGTACGCCGGTTACGAGTACTGCGCACCTGACCTTTCTGAAGAACCTCACCAATAAGGTCAGTGTGAGTCTTCCTAGGGCGACCCCTCCCGGCGTTGCCACTCATATACATAATTTACAATACAATAAGCACACAAAAAACATAAAATAAGATATAAACATTCTTAATTACCAGACCAAGTGTCAAATTTTTTTAATCTCATCTAGCAACACTACAGAGCGTTGTTTCGAATCCAATTACTACACGCAGTTAGGAAAAATTGTCTGAAATCTTTTACTTTTTTTCGTACAAGTCTTTGGAAGCCATCCAGGCTCGTCTGAGTCTACATTAAGCCGGATTTAGATTTAAACTGTACGAATATGTCTCATGCGCTATCCTGGAGGAATGAAGGATTTATTTTCATTCAGTTAGTTTGTTTCTTGGTGACGTAAGCAGAGACCTAAGTCTTTCAATATCTGTAAAACTTTAAAATCTGTTTAGGGAAATATTTGCAACGTCCTGGAGTTTTTTCAACGTACTGCCCTGCTCCTGTCTGTTGTAGCGTGATGTTAGCTTATAACCTTCCTCGATAAATGGGCTATAAAACTTAGAAAGATTTTTTTAATAAAAGTAATTTAATTGAATACTATCGTTAGACTGCGGCTTCCTTCGCGTTAAAATGTTATTTTTCTATGCCTAAGAGACAGTATTTTTTTCTAGGATAAAACCTTTAAGATCTTTTCTTTACCTCTTTGACATCGTGTATGCAACTTATCCTGATGATCGGCTAAGTTGTTAAGGCGTAACAAATAAACAAACAAACCAAATCACTTTCGAGTTAAAAATATTATAGTTAGGATAACAAATTCTCGTACCCGCAATTACAGACAAAGAACCTTTAGCTACAAAGCAATAAGAGCCAATTTCAAATCGACAAAACAAACAAAAAAAAAGATCAACTTCAATATTTAATCTTCAATCGCAGAAGAATAAAAGCATTCACAAAACGTCGATGCTCACCTGTTTTTACAATTCAACGTTCAAAGATTTATTATTTCCGTTCATCTGTAATCTTATTTCGAAAAAAATGGCGGGCTTGCAATTTTTTAGCGAAAAAAAAGAGACTTTATCGTTCCTTTCTTCCGAGGAGCGGAATATAAGGCTGCTTGTTCACTGAAGGTAATCTGCAACTTTTATCTGAAATCATAAAAAAAAACAATTAATCATGTCAGAGGCCCCTGAGGCTGTTTAGAAACTCTGACACTAGGGTATCGTAAGACCTTACTGCCCACATGATCAAGAAGACGAATATCTGAAATGAAAAAAATATTGTGACAAATAAATAAATAAATAAATAAATATCTTGGGACAACTCACACACGGCTATCTGATCCCAAGCTAAGCAGAGCTTGTGTTATGGTAACCAGACAACTGATATACATACTTATATAATTTATAAATACATACATATTATAGATAAATCACACCCAGACACAGAACTAACAATCATGCTCATCACACAAAGTTTGTCCAAACAAACCAAACAACAAAGACAAAACGACAAAGTATCAAGTGCGCGTATACTGTGGTTGCTTGTTGATAATTTAGTCGACCAATCTGTACGCATTTTAATAGTTGTTAAGAAATCTGGGGTTAATTTGTGATGGTTATGTAATAGCATAATTATGTAAAGCCGTTGGTCTTGCGCGTGATCTATCCCCGGTCGTGTCTAATTGTCGTAATACCGGACTATGAGAGTGCAAGAAGAGGGAGTGTACCTGTGTTTGCGCACACGCTTGTGCACTTTAATATCTCCTGCGTATAGATCCAATGATCTAGCCAAGATTAATCGCTACTATTGTAAATAAACCAACCACATCCAGTTTTAAAAATAAAAACGAAATTATTCTACCTATTTTTTCACAATAATATTAAATAAATATCAATCTACTATCAATAATATCCACTATTACCATAGACTCGTGCTATTCACATAAAAAAATAGATTAATACGAAAAAAAAACTGGAAATAAATATACAGGATGATAACGCTTAATAACTCATTCTTTGTTACTAAAACCGGTGTGACAAAGAATGGGCGTGAAGAAGTAGCAAATGACCTCTCCTATTGGTCAATTCAATTTGGCAAACGATGCACCAAACACCCTGTATAGTTTGAAAATAAATTATCTTGCCGTCCATCTAGATACAAAATGCAAAATCAACTAAAAGTAAGCAACAAAAATATCCAGTGTTGCAGATATCCCGTTGCTGATTGCCCACATTTCCTATAGCTGATTGCTCACAGTGTACAAGGAGCCTTAGATCGGGCAATCCGCCTACGGATTTCCTAAGACGATATGCGCCATGCTTGGAGCAATAAGTGTTGATAAGGAACGAAGTACTTGCTTGGGAGCTTTCTGATAATATGGCCTTTTGTTTTCGTGTCATTTGTTTAAAGAGCGTAAGGGTCAGAGCAAGTAGAGCTTCAATATGCTTGATCGGTTTTAATTAAAAAAAAGACGGGTTGCACTCCGGGAGTGCCGGCAGAAGTGAAAACTTGATTATTAACGTTGAGCATGTTTGATATTTTGGAATGGTTAGGGAATAATTTTGCACCAATTGCTTTATCAGTATAAAAGTACTATCATTTATGTGGTAGAATACAATATTCATTTATTGCGCTATCGTACACAAACATGACAATTAATATTACATTAAAAATTTAACACTTTAAAACTATTACAATTATTTTACATTAAAAAATTATACACGAACATTCGCGCAAGCGCCCTGCGCTGCCTAAACGAAACAGTAGGCCCAGGCATACATTTTCGCCGCGCCGTAGAGAGGGGATAGCTGTCTACTCTCCATCCGTCTTACGCTTTTTCGATCAGGTCACGTGTCCTGACGCGAGTTTAAGATTTTATACCCATTACAGAAAAAGTGCTCAACGCCGCTGAAGAAGTTTTCACTTCAAAAATGATAATGGACTTAAATACATTACAGGTAGTGTTGAAAATTGTGTGCAAGTTCTATGTCTGTAGGTGATAGTAATTGTGCGGTTTTTTTTGGATATATATTTTTTCTCCGATTTTTTTACGACATTTCCATGAAAAAAGAATTGAATCTACTCGTAGTTGTCCCTTCCAAAAAGTAGTTTCGCATGGAAAAGTTTAAGCAAGAAACAACAGATTTACTCGATCACTTCTAACTCTAAGAACGGGAATAACGAAAAAGTCGCCACATTTCATTTAACTGAAAAAAAAAAAACAGTGAAGCAAGCATATCTTATTAACATTTTAAATGCTTTTAAAATCGCTTCATTCTTTCCTGTATCCTTTTACAAAAAAGGTTTTCACTCGACTTGAAAAAGGAACACTTTGGAACGCCTGGCTGATCCGGTCTAGAGCTTCAGCCAATTAAATAAAAAAAAAAGAAATTGATCTGTTGAAGACTGGATTATGTCATGTAAATTTGTATATAAAGATAGGTATATAATAATATATACACATATATTTTTTACTGCCTCGTTGGTCTTGTGGTCGCAAAGCGCTACTACAGAGCACAAGGTCTTGGGTTCGATTCCCAGGCCGAGCAAAGTGTTATTGGGTTTTTCCGTTAGTCGTTAGTTTTTTTTTAGTTAGTTTTTTAGTTAGTCGTTAGACACAAATCCGGAGTCCGGATTTGTGTCTGGTTGATGGCAATAGGCTCGCCCCTTACTACATGGGACTTAAACATAACTGGCGAAATGTGGGTGTACTAATGTACTCGTACACCTCTGCCTAACTTTTCGGGGATTACAGGCGCGATGTTAAGCTAAGCTAGATAAACAAATCTATATGGGTGCCAAATTTAAGATTATTCCGTTCAGCAGTTTAGGAATGAAAGAGTAATAATATTCATCCATCCATTCATCATTACAAACATCCGTGTTTCATATTATTAGTGGAATAGAAACTTTCTAACATTTCACAAAACTAAACGTAAAAGTACAAGTCATATTGAGAAACTCTTCCTTTTTAAGTCGGTTAAAGAATAAGGAAAAAACACACACAAATTCCTTCCAATCTGCCACACAGCTAAAACAAAAGACGAGACAAACAAATTAACAATACTAAAAGGAACGTATAATTTAAAAGTCACAAACGCGAAACTCTAATAAATAATTATTTTGTTCTACGGTAACACCATTACTCAACATAAACAGAGAACAGACAAAGAAAACAGACTTAAACATTCATTCCCTATTTAAGGCGGTTATAAAAATAAGTTGATTCGTCCGAATATTATTTTAGGGTTCTGTGTTAAAATGAGAAAGGTTCTCAGTTGTGTTAGGTCTCGTTTTTGTGGAAAGGTAAACCCTTTATGAAGCTTTAATTACCTGCAGGCTATGTTAAACTAGTCATAAATTGACTTAAGGTTTTGTTAATTGAATGGCAATATGGTTTAATTAAAACTCACGCGCAGTAGAAACTGTTTATAAGTATAAAGGTAGATTTTTGCACTATTTGAGTATATTGTTCGCTATATTACAAAAACAGAACGAGTATTTCCAAGAAAGCAATTCTCGTAACTTTTAAGAATCTGCGCAATCTAATCTCAGTGTCAATCTTTCAAAAATGCCTTTAATTTATCTATATTTTTGTACTGTTACTCTCCTACTGCTAGGCCTCATCTTCTCATACAAAGAAGGCACGAGCATTGAGCTCCTCGCTTGCTCAAGGCAGATTGGTGATTTCAGACTTATACTAATTATAAGTCTAGGCTTTTTATCGCTGTTTTCCTTCACCAAAGTTTTTGTTTGTTGAATATAATAAACACACTTAAAATTACTTTGTATAGGTAAGTAAGTATACGATAATGGATTATAAATTGAAAAGATCCTTTTAAAAATCTATTTCCAATCAATCACGAATACAGAACCCTGTGTTAAATGAACAAGAACCATTGACCATTTTTTTATTAAATTGACGCCACTTTTTTTCTTGAAGCGTTCTCCTTATCTTTATCAATCATTTTGCTCCGATGGTTGCATACAAAGAGGCTTAGCGAGCCCAGAGGACGGCCTCTCAATGACCTTGACATTGAAAAAATATTTTTTCCATGTAAGTAGATTTTATAGAAGACCCCATTTACGGCGATGGGCAAAATAGCTTTGAGCTTGTTATCTTAAAACTGAGCAATTGAGGGTAAAAAAGAAGTGCTGGCCGAGAAAGGAGGTTAGGCTGTGTCGGTCAATGCCTTCTTGCGTCAGAAAGATTTAGGATAAGGAGACTTTCAAATTGAACTTCTGGTGGTGATATGGCTGCTCGAGCAGACTGGGTATACTGCATACGGACGGTTTTCTTTCCCCATACAGTCGACAGGTGACTGTTTCGTTGTTCTAGTGGTCGCAAAGCTCGAATGCTATGCATGAGGTCTGGGATGCGATTCTCAAGTCTGGCAGTGTCATTGGGTTTTTTTGTGTCCGTTTGATGGCAATAGGCTCGTCCCCGATTGCGTGGAACTTAAACATAATTGGCGAAATTTGGGTGTTTTAATAGGTACACCTCTGCCTAACACTTCGGGTATTATGGGCGTGATGTTATGTAAGAAAGGAGGCAACTTTTTATTCCACGACTTCGTCTACGTCCAGGATAACCGACATTTACGCAGACGAAGTCGGAGGCAAAAGCTTTCTATATAAACCAAGATCATTAAATTTCTGATTAATATTCTCAAGATGATAAATCAGCAGCGTTTAACCGACCATTTTCTGATAAAAATTTCTCTAGCAAAAAAGTTGCAAGTTAACGAAGTATTAAAATGCAAATAATGCTTTGGAGAGCCGAAAATTTAATTAGTTTATTAAATTAACTAAACATTAAGACACTTTGGGGAGCGAAAATGCTCGTGTTATAATTCTTTCTTATTCTAACGGAAACTGTTTGTCTGTTGATTATTTTGGATGTTTGCAAAGCATTATTATATGGATGTAATATACCTACTTAATGTATGGTTAATACAGATTATTGGATACTAGTTTTTGCCCGCGACTACGTCCGCGTGGAACTTGTTTATATCGTACTTGCATACAAATTTCCACCCCCCTTTTCACCGCCTTAGGGGGTGATTTCCGGGATAAAAACCATTCTATGTCCTTTCCCGGGTCTTAAACTATCTCTATACCAAATTTCACCATAATCGGTTCAGCGGTTAAGCGTGAAGAGGTGACAGGCAGACAGACAGACACACAGATTTCAATCACTCATGTAGGTAGATTTGATTGCATATATTTTTAAATTTTTGAATCTTTCTTTTTTTTATATTAAGTAAAAAAACAAACTTCTTGACACTAGACACTGAGATTCTAGACACTAAGATTATTGTGGTTGCAAAAAAGTGTTACGCCCGAAAATCGAACCCGCGACATACAGTGCAACAGCCAATCGCTTAGACACTGTGCCCATTGAAATAGTTTAGTAAAATAAAATAAAAAAATAGTTATTGGGTTGCTACGCCGTAGCAGATGCTACGCCGTAGCTGATGCTACGCCGTAGCTGATGCTACAACGGCGTCGCACGTAGGCCAAAACTAATCTCGTCTTTCTCATCTCGTCAATTTTTATAAGTTATGATTTTAATCGTTATGACTTTTATCTATTTCTAACTTATATCTATATTCGTTCCTCAAATAAAAGTTTAATTTATCCTTTAGAAACATAATACATAGTAATATTAAAATTAACACAAATATATGTGGAAATCACGTTTTGACAGTTTATAAAAAGTATTTTAACTGATTGGTGATGTAGGTATATACTACCCTGCGCAGTAACGTTACTAGTCCCTATACGACCTCATTCAGCTCAAAAAACATTTTTCTATGTTTTTTGTTATAAAAACTTAACACATACATACATAAATACATAAATTCACGCCGTTTTCCCATGGGGGTAGGCAGAAACTACAGAACGCCACCTGCTACGATCCTTACATACTCCTTTCGCCTCATCTACGTTCATACATCTCGCCATACAAGCACGCCGGTTACGAGTACTGCGCACCTGACCTTTCTGAAGGACCTCAACAATAAGGTCAGTGTAGGCACATGAGTAGAATATACGGTGTATGTGTTCCTAGGGCGGGTCGCCCTAGGAACACCTACACCTCCCGGCGTTGCCACTCACCTCTGCCATATAAATATATTTTGTATATCGCCTTTCACTCATCCTCTCAACAAAAACTGATATTATAAACTTAAATCATTAAAAAAATAAAAAAATCTAAAGCAATATTTGAAAACAAAAGCGCTATAATTTGAACTGTGCCGATAACATTGGGTTGTCATCCACACAAGCGCCATTTGGTATTCCAATTAACTTTTATTTGGGTCGACGTTTGACGGCCATCATAAACAAAGACTGTTTACATTTTCTATTTAGTTTAGAATTTTTGAACAAAGTATCAAGATTGGAGAGACGTAGTCTTCTCTTGCAGATTTTTTATTATATATTGTCACATACCAGTACCAGTTTTTTTTATTATATATTGTGACTGCCTCGTTGGTCTAGTGGTCGCAAGCGCGACTGCTGTGCATGAGGTCTTGGGTTCGATTCCCAGGTCGGCAAAGTGTTATTGGGTTTTTCCATCAGGAATTTCTCAGTAGCAGCCTCGGAGTCTGGATTTGTGCCCGGTTGATGGCAATAGGCTCGCCCCCTATTACATGGGACTAAAAACATAACTGGCGAAATGTGGGTGTACTAATGGGTACACCTCTGCCTAACCCTTCGGGGATTACAGGCGTGATGTTTTATGTTATATTGTCACATACTAGGAATTTCTCCTGTATTTATTTATTTAAACTTGATGCAACTAAAAAGTAAAAAGGCGGACTTTGTACTTTTTTGTTGCATCAAGTATAAATAAATAAATGGACGTTAAGCTGTTGGTCCCGGCTGTCATACGTGGATCTTTGACAGTTGACTTTGAGCATGAGGTCTTCGATTCTATTCCCAAAGTTGAAGGGGCTCGCCAATGGCGGTTCAATCCAGTCGGGGGCGCGGATCATGCGTAATGCGCATATCAGGTTTCTGACTTATGGTAGCAGGGGTTTTTTTCGGTTTGAGTCCGACATACCTCTCCGTTATCCCCAAAAGGAGGGCAAAGTGTTATTGGGTTTTTTCATCAGGAATTTCTCAGTAACAGTCTCGGGGTCTAGATTTGGATCCAGTTGATGGCATTAGTCTAGTAGATGGATTAAGCTAGTTTCTTAGCATACGATAAAGAAAGAAGCATACCAACCGAAACTTTAAATTTGATAACCTGCTTGATAATCTACCAACCTCCGTACTATCACAAAGTCTCTTATCATCAAGATAAACATTCCCAATTAACTTTTATTTAACTGACAGCGCCCTTCACGTGTCATTACCCAGAGTTAGGGGCGTACCAGACGTGCGTTCGACGCGCGTTCGGGCAGCGGTAACGCTTATGTGTTTACAGACCATTTGTTTTGAATGTATCGACGCAGAGTTATCTTGATAGGCCTTTATATTGGTTGGTATAGGGTTGCATGGGATATTCATGGTGAAGGGATTTTGTTTAGTGGAAAAGCAGTGTCACAATAACTACAAATATAGAAATAAATAAAATATTTCTGTCTGTCGATCTGTTTGTTCCGGATAACATCCGAAACGGTTGGACTGGATTTTCACTGGCTATTAGTTGATTGTATAAGGAGTGACATACTCGCGCCCTTTTTACCATGGGGGTAGGCAGAAGGCCCTTTTTACCACAGAACGCCATCTGCTACGATCTTTACAAACTCGTTTCGCTTCATCTACGTTCATACATCTCGTCATACAAGCACGCCGGTTACGAGTACTCCGCACCTGACCTTTCTAAAGAACCTCACCAGTAAGGTCAGTGTTGGTCTTCCCAGTGTGTCCCCTCTCTGCGTTGCCACTCACCACTGCCATATAAATACCTTTTTGTTCACCGTCTTTCACTCATCCTCTACACATGACCTAATTGAAAATGAGGTTCCACCAATTTCCTCACCCAAAAAAAAAACTTGACAACATTAATTCAAGTTTATTTATTCAAGTTAAAACATAACATCACGCCTGTTATCACCGAAGGGTTAGGCAGAGGTGTACCCATTAGTACACCCCACATTTCGCCAGTTATGTTTTTTTTAGTTCCATGTAATAGGGGGCGAGCCTATAGCCATCAACCGGGCACAAATCAGGACTCCGAGGCTGCTACTGAGAAATTCCTGATGGAATAACCCAATAACACTTTTCCCGACCTGGGAATCGAACCCAAGACCTCATGCACAGCAGTCGCGCTTACGACCACTAGACCAACGAGGCAGTCATTTATTCAAGTAATCATGAATTAATTAGTAAAAAATCTTATCCTATGTTAGTAATCAAAATAGTTTTCTCTACATTCTTAAAACAAATTTCTATACTACACACAGCAGCAGAAATTAAGCCCATCAACTAAAAAAAAAACAACTAAAATAAAAATTTAACCAATAAGCGCATTCACAGAAAAAAAAAACTTAAAATAGATTTTCACATCACCGGCGATGTGGCCTTTTATCAATTCTACATCGGGAAATCGTGTCGTCCGTCCGACTTTTATCGATTCCACTTGATATCGGACATCGATTCCGTTTTATTCGAGTATTCGATTAGGCGAGAATCGATTTGGGTCAGGGTTGACGGTTGACCTTTGTGTTTTGGGAGGGTGTCAGTGTCACCTCATGAGACTTGATAAATATTTAAGCTTTCATCGTTATTTTTGACCGAGACTGTATTATGTTGAATATTTATGTTTTAAAGGTTTCCTGGGTAATTGAAGTCTTTCACTGCCTCGTTGGTGTAGCCGCAAAGCGCGACTGCTGAGCATGAGGTCTTCGGTTCGATTCCCAGGTCGGGCAAAGTGTTATTGGGTTTTTCTATTAGGAATTTCTTAGAAGCAGCCTTGGAGTCTGGATTTGTGCTCGGTTGATGGCAATAGGCTCGCCCCCTAATATATGGGACAGGAAAGTGATGACGTTGTTTTGTTTTTAAATGTACTCGTATGTTTGTGTTTTCTTTTTTAAATCTTTTGTTTTTATCTGTTTCTTAAATTATTTTATTTGGTTCTGTAACCGTTATAATTAAAGTGAAAATAAATGGGACTTAAAAATAACTCGCAAAATGTTGATTTACTAATGGGTATTCTCTGCCTAACCCTTCGGGGAATACAGGCGTAATCAATAGTAAATAGTAATTTGACGGGCCTGTTGGTCTAGCGGTTAGCGGCCCTGACTGCTAAGCCGGAGGTCGTGGGTTCGATTCCCACCCAGGACAAACTTTGTGTGATGAGCATGATTGTTAGTTCTGTGTCTGGGTGTGATTTATCTATAATATGTATGTATTTATAAATTATATAAGTATGTATATCAGTTGTCTGGTTACCATAACACAAGCTCTGCTTAGCTTGGGATCAGATAGCCGTGTGTGAGTTGTCCCAAGATATTTATTTATTTAAATATTTTGTTAAAACGTCAAAACAATTTACAATTGAAAACAGATAAAGTTTAAATCAAATAAATAATTTAAACAAAACAACAATCATTTCCTTATACACTGAATCGGAATAAAACCCCTTTTCGCTAAGCCATCACGCAAAACTAATACGATTTAAACAAGTTGAAAAAGTGACAATTCGGGTCATGGCCTCGACCTTTAGTATCGTGAAAATACCCACTTTTCGTTGGCCACGCTAGTTTTGAATATTAAATACATGAATATTTGAATATTCGATACGTGGTGCGAATACTAATCGAGGGAATCGGCTAGTTATGCGAATTTCGATTTTGTGTTTTGTTTTAATAATGCTTGTCATCGTTTTAGATAGTTATTGGTTATATTTGGTTTTTCGTTTTATTTTTGAACGGTTTTTGGAGAGTAAGCTTCGCTAATACTGATTGAAAATTATTTTGAAAATTTTGTTTAGCGAGTGGGACTTACATTCGTGGGTAGTATAGTGACCACAGAGAGAGAGCTTAAGCTCTCTGCTTACGAAATAAAAAACAAAAATATTTGTAAAAAATATAAAATATCTTGTCAATGTTTTAATACAAAATGTAAGTATAATCATGTTCTTTTTATATTTACTATCGAAAATAAATGTAATATTCCGAAACAGTGATACTGATATCTCATGTTTATCAAAATGTTGCTGATATTTTTTGCAACATGAATATATAAAAGCGCAAGGTCATCACGAAAACGCAGTCATCACGAAATATCGAAAACCGCTTGACGCTTATAGATGAAATTTGGCAGGAAGGTAGATTATAGTAAGTAGACGTCTACTAACAACAAATTTTCCTAAATTTATCCCCCAAAAGGGATGAAACGGGGCTCAGACATTTTCTAGTTTATTTATGCATATTTTGTGGTTTATGTGTATGAGTAGAGAGTATTTCAATGACTGTCTTAAGCGTATAATGTCTTTAAAGAATCCATGTATTTATGTTATTCTTTTTGTCCATATTTATTTCAATGTTTTTAAACATAATGTTAAAGACAATACACACAAACACACCTCATTTGACGGCACAGTTGGTGCCGTCGCTGAGTGACTAATGCGCTACATAACATCATAACATCACACCTGTAGTCCCCGAAGGGTTAGGCAGAGGTGTACCCAATAATACACCCATATTTCGCCAGTTATGTTTTAGTCCCATGTAATAGGGGGCGAGCCTATTGCCAACAACCGGGCACAAATTCAGACTCCGAGGCTGCTACTGAGAAATTCCTGATGGAAAAACCCAATAACACTTTGCCCGACCTGGGAATTGAACCCAAGACCTCATGCACAGCAGTCGCGCTTGTGACCACTAGACCAACGAGGCAGTCAAATATTTGTTAGTCCTACAGATACCTAGTAATTCTGAGGTCTGTTTAAGTGAGTTTATACCTATTATGTTTGTAAGCGCACCCACGATACGGAAGAAGTATCTAGTGTGGAACAACGTTCGGTGGCCATGCGATAGACATCATAGAAAATGTATGAATTTCGTTCACAACTTTGTGGCTTTACGGCTTTGCTGTGGTCGCCATTAGTGGCGTAGTGTGTGGCCACGCTAATGCTGTCCCAAACCTAACAATGGCAGTCGCAACTAATATTAAAGTCTGTCTATCTACGGGTAAGTTCGACGTACCTTCAAAGTTACACTGCAGTACCAGTACCATCTCGTACTTAGAGTGTGGGTCTAAGTTCTGTGCAAGTTGCAAGGTCTAAGATGTGTTATTGAAGAGCTTTAGAGGTGTCGAGGTAAGGGGTTATGAGTGGGTAAAGCTTAGTGGGTTTTTATAATAATAATGTTACTTATTTTTTTATATTTTTAAATGTTCTTTTTTTAAGCTGTTGGTCCCGGCCGTCATACGTTGATCTTTGACAGTCGTTACGAGTCAGTCAGTCGTCAGAAGCTTGAAAGTCTGACAACCAGTCTTACCTAGGGGTATCGTCGTATTACCCAGTTACTGGGTTGTGGAGGTCAGATAGCATCAGGCTGCATCCGGTTAGACTGCAAGTCGAAACCAACATAGTTGGGAAAAGGCTAGGCAGATGATGATGAAATGTTCTTTTTTAAATTAATATTTAAAAATGTAATTAAACATAAATAAATGGAATAATAATCTTACTCACTTAAATGTGAAATTTTTAATGAATGGATGTTTGTTGCTAGAACGGCTGTATGAATCTGGATGAAATTTGGCACAGAAATAGATTGTAGTATAGAATAGCACTTAACATTAATATAATAGCATGTGGGATAATGTATCAACTTTGACGCGGACGAAGTCGAGGTGAGATACTAGTAGTTTACTGAATATTTCATTCCATTAATTGTTAGTAATTGCTTAATTTCTATGTTACTTTCTGACATACGACAATTATATATAGTAATCTAAACTTATAATAATATATGTAGGTATATTATAAAACTCAAACGGTTCGTTTGTTTCTTTAATCGCGATATCTACAAAACTTCCAGGTGAATTAAGAAAAATATTTTTGTAAATTAATAGCCAGATTCGTGAGAAATATAGGATCGAGAACCCACAAGAGCGGAGCAGTCAGCAAAAACGTAGCTTTTATCACTTCTTGATTCGTTACTGGTGCAAACTAAACTAAAATTAGACTATTTCCATCTTTTTCTGTCCAATAAATCAAGAAAGAGACTAGTGTAAATAAGAGCTGTCAAATTTAGTCAATCTGACACATCTATACAGTTATAGTTGACATCTTTAAGCGTATGGATTAAAAATACGGAGAAGTTCAAGGCAAAACTAATTTGACTTTGACTTAGTTCTTTAATGTCACCGTCCTTTCCTTTCGCTGCATATTAGTAAGAGATGTCAATTCTCTAAATTTAGTCGACACATCTATACAGTTATAGTTGACATCTTTAAGCGTATGGATTAAAAATACGGAGAAGTTCAAGGCAAAACTAATTTGACTTTGACTTAGTTCTTTAATGTCACCGTCCTTTCCTTTCGCTGCATATTAGTAAGAGATGTCAATTCTCTAAATTTAGTCGACACATCTATACAGTTATAGTTGACATCTTTAAGCGTATGGATTAAAAATACGGAGAAGTTCAAGGCAAAACTAATTTAACTTTAACTTAGTTCTTTAATGTCACCGTCCTTTCCTTTTGCTGTATGTTAGTAAGAGATGTCAATTCTCTAAATTTAGTCTAGTTTGTGAACTAGGGAATCGGCACCACTGTCAACATTATCTAGCGATAATTTGACAAAATACTTTTTTCGTAAAATACCAGCTCTTTTAAATTTTCGGACTGACTCATTCCTTAACAATATTCATTGTCTGTAAATGATTACTGTGAAATAGACCCATTATATTTCCATAAAATAAACATTTATTCTTCGCCTTTGCGTGTCAATGGTAAAACTAATTTAACTACATCAAAGGTTTTATTCAACCTGATCAAAACTTCTACAAAACCTTGAAAAGTTGATCTATTGAAATCAATCACCTTTAACCTATCATATAATATAACATCACGCCTGTAATCCCCGAAGGGTTAGACAGAGGTATAACCATAAGTACATCAACATTTCGCTAGTTATGCTTTTTATTTTTTTGAGGTAGTAAAAATCATCAAATGACTCCTTCCGTCCAGGGTGGGGCGGAAGGACTGTCAGACTTTTACTGACCAAAAAACCACCCTGTTCCTTCTGTTGCCCTTTACGTTCCGGAGCCACGGTATCCAGTTAAGACGTCCCGCAACCCCGGCCGCTAGTTATGCTTAAGTTTCATGTAATAGGGGGCGAGCCTATTGCCACTAACCGGACACAAATCCAGACTCGGAAACTGCTACTAGGTAACTCCTGATAGAAAAACTCAATAACACTTCGCCCGACGTGGGAATCGAACCCAAGACCTCATGCTCAGCAGTCGCGCCTTGCGACCACTAGACCAACGTGGCAGTCTACTAGACTATTCAATACTTCAAAAGGGACTCCAACATTGATCAAAATTCCAACAATACCCCATAAAAGTCGTTAAATTGAATCGCCTTTAACCTATCATTAACAAAAAAACACTCAATCAAACTAACACCGATACCAATACCGATACCGATACCCAATTAGCACCAAGTTTTTTCCTCTTCATAAAACCGACAGGAAAATCAAGACGCGCTAATTGGCCTGTCATGGCCCCAACTGTGCTACCGTAACCGCTATTTTCGTGACCCTATCCAAAAATTACGGCCCTCTGAGTAGGGTTACTAGCCTTCCGGATTTGTTAAGACTTGTCCCGATTTTTGGCGTATCGTATAAAATACTGTTGACTTAACGTATTTGATACAAAACACTAAAATTGTGTGAGTATGTTAATAAATATGAGGTTTTGGGTTCGATTCCCAGGTCAGGCAAAGTGTTTTTGGGTTTTTCCATCAGGAATTTCTCAGTAACAGCCACGGAGTCTGGATTTGTGCCCAGTTGATGGCAATAGGCTTCTATTAAATGGAACTTAAAAAACAAAACTGGTGAAATGTGGGTGTACCTACTAATGGGTACACCACTGCCTAAACCTTCGGGGATTACAGGCATGATGTAATCCTGTGATTTAATCCTTGTGTGTTGTGACGACACAGAGGTTAAGGCGCCCGCCTCCCAGCATAAGCTTGTAGGTTGTTTCAATGTGCTTTTATCAATTCTTAATTACTTTCTAAGTTTATCTTGGACATCACTGACATTGGTGTAGGAGAACTAGGCTTATAATTAACATATCTGTAATCGCCAATCTGCCTTGAGCAAGCGTAATGATTAATGCTCGTACCTTCTCTGTATGAGAAGAGGTCATTGGAGAAGTCAAATAATTAACAAAAAACCAAATATCCTGGTATAAGCAGGACTTTTAAAATTTCAAAATGGTAACCCTACCGCCGAGTTTTAATTGGTCCATTTTAATTATTGGACTAAAGTTGTTAATTGGTGTCATACCTTTGAAGCTGTCTCTTTGTGATACCGGGGTTTGGACTGACTTTAGCCCGGTGAAAATTAGGAAGAAAGGTATTGACAACAAATTTATTTTATCTGCATTTATGTTGAAAGTAATGGTGCCGATTCCCTTCTTTACAAACTAAACTAAAATTAGACTATTTCCATCTTTTTCTGTCCAATAAAACAAGAAAAAGACTAATGTAAATAAGAGCTGTCAAATTTAGTCAATCTGACACATCCATACAATTATAGTTGCATCTTAAAACGTATGGATTAAAAATACGGAAAAGTTCAAGGCAAAACTAATTTGACATCTCTAACTTAGTTCTTTAATGTCACGGAATGTCACCGTCCTTTCTTTCGCTGTATGTTAGTAAGAGATGTCAACTTATTATAGTCCCACTGCAGGGCAAAGGCCTCTTCTCATACAGAGAAAACCACGCTTGCTGAAGGCGAATGGGACTTGCAATTTTCAGGTTTCCTCACGACGTTTTCCTTTATTGAGGTCAGTCATGTCCAAGATAAACTTAGGAGGTACAGTCAACAAAAATGATAGGTATACAGGGTCCAGGTTCCGTAGGTACGATCGTGTTGTCTTGCATTTTTTTTATGGAACAGTTGTTTTTTTTTTTCATTTTTTCAGGATTGGTCCATAGTAAAAGTTGTTCACAATGATGTGAGTACGATGACCACATTTCAGGTTTCGGGTAAATTTTCAATCAACTTGTACAAGAAATTACATACATACATAAACTCACGCCTTTTTCCCATGGGGGTAGGCAGAAACTACAGAACGCCACCTGCTACGATCCTTACATACTCCTTTCGCCACATCTACGTTCATACATCTCGTCATACAAGCACGCCGGCTACGAGTACTCCGCACCTGACCTTTCTGAAGGACCTCACCAATAAGAAATTATACGAACCACAATATCCTCGCGACCGCTAGTAATTCCTAGAAGCGTACGTCATAGCAAGATGATTTATAGACACGACTTTAAGTCGCGCTTGCGACTGAAGTTGTGATGTTATGATCGATGATGTGTCGCAGATGTTATCGGACAGAAGCTGCTTGTTATGTATTATGTAACTTTAAGTTGAATTTTGTCTGAATAATAATAGAGTTTATTTTGCTACGGTTCTTTCGTGTCGCTACGTATAGGATTTTTATTATTCTTTATTAAAAACTCGCTTCTGCATCCCAGTTCGTCCGCGTGTAAGTCAAATCTACAACATATATAAAAGCTAAAGGTCTTTCTTTCACTCACTCACTCATCATGAAATATCGAAAATCGCTTGACGTATAAAGATGAAATTTGGCACTTAGATAGATAATAGTAACTGGCGAAATGTAGGTGTACTAATAGGCGAATCTCTGCCTAACCCTTCGGGGATTACAGGCTTGATGTTATGTGTAGATAGATAGTAGGCGCCCGCTAGGAACGGGGGTCCGACATTTAAGGAGACGAAGTCGCGGGTGAAAGCTAGTATACCATAAAACTTTCCATGACATTCGGCAATTATAGTGTAGTTTTCTATCAGTGAAGACATTTCTGTTATTAGACCTGTACGTCTAGAGATATTAACTAAAAATGTATAGTAAAAAAAAAATTTAAGACAAGCTTATTAGTGTGATGTTGCTAACTTTATCGTTTTCTACTCTTCAAGCCCTTTCATTTGATACCCATATCAGGGGGATTGAGATAAAATATGTAATCCGCCATCTTGGAACGGCGGCCATATTGAAATTATTACAATACTGAGTATGTAAAATTTCAGTTCAATCGGATACCAACAAATGGTCGAAAATTTTGAAAGGACAACTTACATACGAAGACAGTGCAAGCTAAATAGAAGCTTGTAAAAAGAAAGCGTTTAGTCTATTAATATTGGAGCACTTTACTGTCAATGGTGCCGATTCTCTTGTTCACAAACTAGACTAAATTTAGAAAATTGACATCTCTTACTAACATACAGCGAAAGGAAAGGACGGTGACATTCCGTGACATTAAAGAACTAAGTTAGAGATGTCAAATTAGTTTTGCCTTCAACTTCTCCGTATTTTTAATCCACACGTTTTAAGATGTCAACTATAACTGTACGGATGTGTCAGATGGACTAAATTTGACAGCTCTTATTTACATTAGTCTCTTTCTTATTTTATTGGGCAGAATCATTTGAATAGAACCTTTTCAAAACCCTCTAAAATTTATATTAGTTTAGTTAGGACCTAGATGCTAACTTTACGTTGAGTTACTTGTACAAAATATTAAAGGGTTTAGTCTAGTTTTAAATCTATGCTTACAAATGAAATACATAACATAACATAACATCACGCCTGTAATCCCCGAAGGGTTAGGCAGAGGTGTACCCATTAGTACACCCACATTTCGCCAGTTATGTTTTTAGTCCCATGTAATAGGGGGCGAGCCTATTGCCATCTACCGGGAACAAATCCAGACTCTGAGGCTGCTATTAAGAGATTCCTGATGGAAAAACCCAATAACACTTTGCCCGACCTGGGAATCGAACCCAAGACCTCATGCGCAGCAGTCGCGCTTGCGACCACTAGACCAACGAGGCAGTGAAAATGAAATAACTTCTAGGTATTTATTTAATTATAGAATGGACTGCGTGGTCCACCCTAGTGTCAGAGTTTCTAAACCGCCTCAAGGGCCTCTGACATGGTTTGAGTGGAACAGTAGTAGGCTGTTATAAGTCCAGAATTCCTCACGATGTTTTCCTTCACCGATGTCAGTGATACATACATACATAAACTCACGCGTTTTTTACCTTGGGGGTAAGCAGAAACCACAGAACGCCACCTGCTACGATCCTTAAATACTCCTTTCGCCTCATAAATGACGATGTCAGTGATGTCCAAGATAAACTTTAGAAAGTAGCTGTATATTGTCGCATTTATTAAAAACTAGCTTTTGCCCGCGACTTCGTCCGCGTAAATTTCGGTTCACGCGGACACACGAAATCGCGAAAAAAATTACCCATGTCATAGAATCATGATTCTAAACGACACGTGGCGCTATCTTTGATCATAAGAACGTTATTGTGAATTCCTTTGGAAACAGTACTATTTTTCGGGATTAAAGAACCCTATGTTCGTTCCTGTACACCTGGCAACGTATATGCAAAATTTCAGGATGATCGGTGCAGTGGCTTAGGCGTAAAATGGTAACAAACAAACAAACAAACTTACTTACGCATTTATAATATTAGTTAGGATTAAAATACCTAAATAGCAGTTCCACAAACGGTACAGCAATCAATATTGTGGTATCAATCTTTCATAGATGTCACTTTTCACCATTCAATTTTAAAAATTCAAATAAAAATCTAGGGATTTGATGCATGGAAATATACGATAGTTTTTTCATGAAAAACGTTAGCGATAAAACTTTGCAACGTTTATATTTCAGGTAGGGTGTATTTTTGCAAGGTTTCATAGTATTTGGAATAGGCTGTATTGAATTGCTATATTTTTACACGACTGCCCCAAAAAAAGGAGTGTTATGTGTTCAGAGTTAATGTATGTATGTATGTATGTATGTGAGATTCTTTATTCCACCATAACTTTTAAACGCCTGAACCGATTTAGATGTATGGGGTACAGTTACAATCCTTGCATCGTTCCGAGTAACATACGCTAGTTAAAAATAAAAAGAATCCTGTGTGGTCACTTTAAAACGTAAATTAATACCAGCCTCAATTATTTTTTGTCATGAATCTGATTGTGTCTATGTTTATCGTCTAGAATTTGACAAGTAGATTTAAAAAATATATAACGTCGTAAAAAAACTGTCGAGTAAACAAAGTACAAATATGTGCAATTTATGCAGTCGTGTTTTTGAATTTTTTAAATTATAGTAGCTTGTATTTTAGCAAGCATGAGGTCTTTGGTTCGAATCCCAGGTCGGGTACAATGGTATTGGGTTTTGCCACTAGGAGTAGCAGCCTCGGAGTCTGAATTCGTGCCTTGTGATGTCAATAGGCTCGGCTCCTATTAAACATAACATAACATAACATCACGCCTGTAATCCCCGAAGGGGTAGGCAGAGGTGTACCCATTAGTACATCCACATTTCGCCAGTTATGTTTAAGCCCTATGTAATAGAGGGCGAGCCTATTGCCATTAACCGGGCACAAATCCAGACTCCGAGGCTGCTACTGAGAAATTCCTGATGGAAATACCCAATATCACTTTGCCCGACTTGGGAATTGAACCCAAGATCTCGTGCTCAGCAGTCGCGCTTTGCGACCACTAGACCAACGAGGCAGTTCAGTAACAGAGGAGGAGGCAGCTTCTATTAAATGGAACTTAAAAAACATAACTAGCGAAATGTGGTTGTACTAATGGGTACACCTCTGACTAACCTTTCGGGCATGATATTATGTTATGTTTAACACTCCTTATATATAAAAAAAAAAAACATTAAGGTACATTTCAAGCATCAAAGCTATACCGAACACAAAGCGTTAAATCCTGTACCTATATGTACAAGTACTGTTATCGCCTGAACGAGTATTCGCATTCGGAATACGAATTCTTTGCACGGAATAAGTACGTAAGTTAGTACTTATTGTAAGTATTGAATACGCATAGTAATCGCATGGCTTTGTGAAAGTAATCGCTCAATATTCCTCTTCTGAGGATGTACTTGTATGGTATTACTTTTGAAGTGAATAGCACTTTAACATCCTTTTAATATCACGCCTGTAATCCCCGAAGGATTAGGCAGATAAAACCCATTAGTACACTCACATTTCACCAGTTATGTTTTAGTGTCATGTATTAGGGGGCGAGCTTATTGCTATCTACCGGGCACAAATCCAGACTCCGAGGCTGCTACTGAGAAATTCCTGATGGAAAAACCCACACATTTTGCCCCTTATCTACGCATACTGTTTATCAAACTAAGAAATTTTAAGAAAAACATACATACATAACATAAACTCACGCCTTTTTCCGATGGGGGTAGGCAGAAACTACAGAAGGCCACCTGCTACGATCCTCACATACTCCTTTCGCCTCATCTACGTTCATACATCTCGTCATACAAGCACGCCGGTTACGAGTACTCCGCACCTGACCTTTCTGAAGGACCTCACCAAACATAAAAAACATATTGTTGAGAAACGACTTACTCTCAATTGCAACGAAATTTGGTCCACAAATTATTAAAGGTACCTTTACTAGCTTCAGCTTTGACTTTGACACTCTTTCAACGTACACAGTTCAATAACTTCCAATAACGAAAAGCGAATCATTTAAAAAGCAACAAATTCCGACTCCATAGCTAAAACAATTGGTAACTAACAAAATGAAATACGATTGCAACTTTGTCATGAATCCTGCTAATGTGGGTATCATGCTGGAATTGACGTTCGAATTTCAAACGTGGACTGAATCGACAATCGACAATCGTCGCGCGTCATCGAACCGTGCTGCTGGCTTTGTGTTTTAGCTTTGATTTTTAGAATGAACCATCAGAGGTATGCGGGAAGATATTTAGCGCGAATATTCGGCTCTTGTATACAGTACTTGCTAAGTCGGAAGAGATTATTTTGTTTTTTTTTATTTGAACGCGTTAATCTCTGGAACTACTGAACCGATTCTGAAAATTCGGTCGCTATTAGGGAGATTACACTCCCTTCCGCTCCACCCAGAGTGGAAAGAGTTATTTGATGATTTACCCCCCTTAAAAAAGGGAGCTACGTTATCTTTAAGTGCTGTACCTTCTTCTTCTTTCTTTATCGTGTAGGCAGTAAGGTCTTACGCACACACCCTAGTATCAGAGTTCCTGAATCGCCTCAAGGGCCTCTGACATGGTTTGAGTGGAACAGTAAGTCCAGGTTTCCTCACGATCCTAGAACGGTTACCTAGAATAGTATAATAAAATTAGAAATCCTTAAAAATTTCAAGCTACATACATAACATCACGCCTGTAATCCCCGAAGGGTTAGGCAGAGGTGTACCCATTAGTACACCCACATTTCGCCAGTTATGTTTTTAGTCCCATATATATTAGTAGGGGGCGAGCCTATTACCATCAACCGGGCACAAATCTAGACTCCGAGACTGCTACTGAGAAATTCCTGATGGAAAAACCCAACAACACTTTGCCCGACCTGGGAATCGAACCCAAGACCTCATGCACAGCAGTCGCCCTTGCGATCACTAGACCAACGAGGCAGTCAATTCAAGCTAGTTATTATTAAAAGTCAAAATCGCGAATACGCCTTGCAATCGTGGTGATCAATGCTCGTGCCTTCTCTATTTGAGAAGATGCTTTTGCCATATGCACACAATAGTAGGCTAGTATTTTTATTGGTAACGGCCGCTTCCTATAAAGTATCTGTGTATCGACCTTTGCCTGTAGTCAATCTGCAATTTGCAAACTTGGTCAATCTGTTTGGTTATCTTTACATGACATTAGTGTGAAGGTGGTACTACAATGGTCCTTTGATGAAAGCCCTCGAGATCAATTAGCTTGGGTAATCAACGGCTAATAGCATCTGTAGTTTATGACATGTTTGGAACTATGCTGTTGTATATAACGTTAGGACTATGTTGTAGGTACAGTCAATAAAAGATATAGGTATGCAGGGTCTTCAGATGTACTAGTAGTTTAAAAGTAGAAAATAAACAGTTCATTAATTATGTTAAATTTCAATCGAAGACATCCATCGGTTTCTAAGAATACTTAAACTATATCTGACGCCCCTGCATACCTATCTGTTTTGTAGAATAGAGATTTTTTTACGATAATTTATCAAATTGTGTTATGTGAGGGTCAAGTGATTGCAATTGAGAAAAATCTTTTATCTAGAAATACAAGTGACACACGGCAGTGTGTCAGCCAAGTTTGGAAAAGATAAAGGAACACTGGTTTTTTTTTTTAACTGAAGCTTATTTGCTTGAAATTTTACATGTCTACTATTTGTTCTTTGTCCAAAAAACTTACTCTTCCAATTAGATCTTGCCACATGATTTAACTAACTACATAATACTGTACTACTATAAGGTTTCTCCTATTTGCGTTTTTTTTTTTATTGTACATATTTTACATTTACTTTAAAGTTTTATGTATAGATTAATTACTAGAAATTAAATAACTAACTATTAAAACCTAACTATTAATTTACTTAATTTATTGATAACTCAAAACATGCTAAATTGGTTAGTCGATATCAGAGAAAGTAATTATTTTAATTTAAGAACGTTACCCCATTCGCCATGGAACTTGACAGCCGTCAGATCTCAACTCTTTTATAGGTAACACCGACTACCAGAAAATTTGTTTCTATCGAACTTGGATCATTTTTTTTTCACATTTATATTTCTGTAGGATATTAATAAATTTCTTAGCCTATTGTTGTCATCGTGAAGCATACTAAATTCGTGCTAGACCTAGGTACTATTGCATATGCAAGCACTACACTTTGACACTATTGTACAAAATGCAATTAAATTAATCCGCTTACGACCTTCTATTGTTTTAGCAGTTCATTGTGTTTAGTAATAGGCCATGAACCGGCTTTAAAACCGTTTTGAAATGGTCCTATAAACATTCCGAGCGTCGATATGAGTTCTCTAGTATTCAATAGTAAAGTACTTCCATGACTCATACGATTGACCTCGTATAGTATGTCGTGATAACAGAGCGAGAAACTCCGGGCGTCGGGAGATGCAGGGCGATTCCCGGCCACAGTAGTCGTGGGCGCGGACGGCAAGCATTGGGTGGCTTACCGTCCGATCAAAACCAGGCCTGTGTCGGCTGCGCATTGTGTCCCACTCGCGCCTCAAAGAGATGTCAGCATAGAAGATGCCACTAGGGCCAGTGCCTGCCAGAGTTGCGGATATTTTTCGAAAGAGTTACCGCGGCCCTGGAACACAAAAGACATGGGAAACACGGATGGGTTTTATTCAGTAAGAGTCTGACACTCCCATCCGCTCCGCCCAGGGCAAAAGAAGTCTTTTAACAATATCTCATTCTTAAAAAACAAAAAAAATATGTCGTGATGAAGCAGTGGCTAACGCCACGCATAAGGTTTTGGATTCAATACCGGGCATATACTTACTTTCCTAGTTTATCTTGGACATCACTGACATCAGTGAAGGAGAACATCGTGAGGAAACCTGGATTAATCGATATACTCGTAAGTCTGAATTCGCCAATCCGCCTTAATCGAGCATAGTGATCAATGCTCGTGCCTTCTCTGCATGAGAAGAGTACTTTACTCTGCAATGAGACATTAATAGGTTGATATTATTACATAACGATCGAATTCAATGTAGTTTATTATGTACATTTTACTTTTTAAACGTTTGTTTGTTAATGTAAACTCTATTGGGAATAAATTAAATCAGTAATTTGTTTACAGAGAATAACAAACAAATGGAGTGGTAGTATATGGATCGATTTGAATATTTTATTTTACCATTTAAAATAATTTATACATTATTTACAAGCTTAATAATAAAAATAAAATAAAAAACAACCAGAATAAGAAAAAAGAGAAATTAAAACTAAATGGCATCAAAAAATTCATCCGCATCGCTGTCCACTGGAAATGGACAATGAAATGAAATGAATTATGGATTGATTGAGTAAACCAAACAAGTATATAAAGACATTTAAAAAAAATTGTGTAACAGCTAAATATGACCGAATTAAGCTTTAAGTTTTCCAAAGTAACAGAGATTTTCAATGATCTTTTTTTAAATAAGACATTTCGAAAATGTTCTTTACTAAGTTTTAAGACCTATGTCTCCTGCTTATCTGTGGGAAGTTTAATCGAAATCGGTTCTTTAAGTTTCTATGAAATGCCGTAAAGTATAAACGTTCTTAACACACCATATTTATTTCGACTAATTTTAGTGTTTGCGTGGAATAATTTTGTACAGAATAATTCCGAAATCTCCACAGACAAAGTCGGGAACAGAAGCCAGTTGTTTATATAAAAGTTGAGTGCTCTGTTTGTTTTACTTCTCCATGTCCGAATGACATCGAGTTTCGCACAATGCTACGAATACAAAATGTATTTTAAAATACCAACAGTATCCCTTGGGCATGCGCACTGTGTACTAACTAAAACAAAAGTTATTTCGTTTTCAACTATGTGACTCGATCATATTGTATTTTTGTGAGATAGTGATTGACAAAATGTGTTTTTGTTTGGGAGTGTCTCTGAGGATTATTAAGAGAGAGATTTTTCGCTGTCGCTCTGTTGCTCGGCGTGTGAAAAAGACGAACTGCAGATCCGACTGAATAGCCTAAGTAAAACCTCATACTTTAGGGTTGGCTCTCACCAATTTTTTCTCTAATATAGAACCTATATTAGAGATACTAATTATTGCCTGTGACTTCATCTGCGTAAATTTTATATATCACGGAAGCAGATGAAGTCACTAAATAAAAAGTAAAATCCAAATTAAAAGTAAAGTCTTTTCTTGGGGTTCAAACTTACCACTTACCGTAAATGTGGAAATTTTGTCTCGAAACGAAAAACGTTTTAACCTTCTGATCTCTTAAAAAATAACAGAAAACGTAATATAATTGCAATTGAAAATGAATCTCGAATTAAAAAAAAATATCGTCATTCATACACATGCGGGAAGTTCTGGTCAAATGATTTTTTCAGTATTGAGCTAAAGTATTCATACAGGTTTAAAGTAACCCGCATTTACTCGGTACCGAATTTCATCAAAATCGGTTCAGTGGTTTAGTGGTGAAAGCGTATTTTTATCTCAAAGCTTTATTTTTCCACATGACTGTAACACTTGCCCTTTGGTTTGTACCGCCGCACAGTGTTTCGTCTAGTACAAGCTAGCGAGACAAAATTATTTTTTTACTTATTTTAATTGTTTACGTATATTTAAGGTGTCTTATGCCGTCCCGTGTTCTCTAAGTCCAAAGGTGTGTGGATGCAAGATGGAAGTAGTCACCAAATTTTCTACTTTTGTTTACTGATATCCTTGATTGTTATAATTCGCTGCGTCTGCCTACTTATTATGCATGCAAGGCACTATACATACATGTAGTATATATATACATATATATAGACAAAAATGTCTCGCGGTATTTAAAAATGAAAATCATAAATATGTGTAAAATAGGTTTTTATTTATTCACTTTATCAAATAAAATACAATAATAGTCCAAGACAACAACAATTATCCATACATATAACTCTTGAAACAAAATCGTACAAAATTAGAATTATCCGTCTACTATAATGTTATATATAAAATTTAAAACTAATACATTGTTGAAATAACTACAAAATAAAATAGGTAAACATATTAACAATAAAAGAAAAATCTACCAAGCCGAATCTAATACTCATGATCAGAAGATTCCTCATCACCACTCTCCAATTCGCTAGAATCTTCCGATAATGAATAATCCCCTTCACTAAATTCGCGAACTGATATTGATTGGGATGGTAATGAAGGTGGGACAATCAACTCCAGAACTTCTGGTGGTAATGTATTGCATATATGCCAATTCTGCTGCAGTAATTAGTTCATTTGCACTTCGCGATTCTAAAAGATCGTCTACTCTCCGTCTTTTTGTTTTTATTGATGACTCATCAAAGGTTTTCTGGGGTCAGAACGAACTCCCGATGATGTTGAGGGGCACGGCTTATTCGCACACACTAACATTTCGATTGCGCATCCTTCTAACCAATTTTTATGTTTGATGAGAAATTCATCCTTATTACACTTAGAAGATGTCCACTTTTCGTTTAATTTTGATGATACGCTCGAAATTTTCATCTTGAGTTTCGTCAGTGAAGCTTCAGAAGCATCTAGTAGATAATGCTGTACACATAAATGATCAAAAATGCGACTTGCTCTTTCAGTTTTATTATGTTTTAACCATTCTTCGAAAAACTCCAATTTTGTCATAGCTATGACTCGTTCTGAAAGAAAGCAAATTACTTTATCTACGGGCGGTAACGGGAGCCAAAAAATAAATTAACATACGCCTGAATGTTTTAATTATAACATACAGAAAAATCTAGCCGGATACATCGGGATACAAAAAGTTGCAACCCTTTAAAGTTTGAAGTTAAGAAAAAATATGTGGGATTATTTCAACATACTTATAAACTCTAATTACGGCAAAAAAGTACATGTATTCTTTTAAAATCAAGTCAAAATAGTAAGTACATACCTTCGTAAGTAGAATCCATCACAAAAAAATCGTTTCACTTTAATATCAATTATTTGAGATGGCGTCACAAGTGTGCTAAAAATGTAACTTAATTACAAATGAAAATTGCGCTTCCTTTATAATTAACATTAACCCCTCCACAAAATGAGTTGTTGAAGTAACAAACAAATGATTTCTTCGAATTCCTTACCTGGGAAGGGTTGTTTACAAGTTATTATCACTAATTCCTGGAAATGACGACATGAATTTTGTCCCGCTAGCTTGTACTAGACGAAACACTGTGCGCCGATACAAATAAATGAAACGAATCATTCTCTTAAATTAAAAAGAATAATTTAACATTAAAAATGCAGGCAGCACCGATATCAATTTTAAATGTCATTGCTTTTCTGAATAATTTATTTCAACCGTATGCAAACCCGATCAGATATCATCGACAGCCGTGATTATCGATATAATGGATATTTTTTATACGGCAATCGTGTTTCAGCAATTAACGTTTCATCTGCCTAGCCTTTCCCAACTATGTTGGGGTCGGCTTCCAGTCTAACCGGATGCAGCTGAACAGAGTGTTAGAGTATTTACATGGAGCGACTGCCTATCTGACCTCCACAACCCAGTAACTGGGTAATACGATACCCCTAGGTAAGACCGGTTGTCAGACTTCCAAGCTTCTGACGACTCGTAACGACTGTCAAAAATCCACGAATGACAGCTGGAACCAACGGCTTAACGTGCTTTCCGAGGCACGGAATTAATAGCACTTATTAATATGTAATAAACGTTAAATTATTTTGAAGGCACGGTCGACTGTCGTTGGTCTAGTGGTCGCAAAGAACAACTGCTGAAAACTAGATCTTGGGTTCGATTCAAAGGTCGGGCGAAATGTTATTGGGTTTTTCTGTTTGAAATTTCTCAGTAGCAGCCTTGGAGTCTGTATTTGTGATTGACGGCGACAGGCTCGCCCACTATTACTCAAAAAAAAATGTAAGTTTATATATTATATTTGAAAATACACTCACGATGCAGGATACATGCCTAGGGTGGGAACTGTGAGGTTATGTATAAAATAAATAAAATATCGCTTAAAATAGAATTCAAAATTGACATCTTTAAATATTCAAAAAAATACAGTTAGGTTCTTCGAAAAAGGTTTTGGGAGAACTAAA
This sequence comes from Hoplodrina ambigua, assembly GCA_949774945.1. NCBI lineage: Eukaryota > Metazoa > Arthropoda > Insecta > Lepidoptera > Noctuidae > Hoplodrina > Hoplodrina ambigua. The sequence continues at coordinate 1,884,890 of OX458984.1, forward strand.
TCCAATCGAATACCTATTGCTATTAGTTTTACTAAAAAGTAGTTTTAGATTTCAAAACTAATTGATAAATATTACACTACTTTTAACAAAGCAACATTTACATACAAAATCCATCGTCTACAGCTCACTAAGGCCCATTACACGTCCGACCAAAAAAACTACATCACACCTAAACATTTACAAAACGTGTAGCTGTGTACAAGTTAGTCTTAAACTCTCATATCTCACTCCCGTGGGACTGCTACACAGTGTAATTGCCTCCTCTACCTTCGAGGTGCCTCCGGGAACCTGCGAGAGGTCACGTAACTAAGATTTATGCGGTTGCTTATGCTTTGAGGTACGAAATTCTGCTACGGTGGCTCGCTAGGGGTCAAGGTTGAGATGGAGGAAAGACAGAAGGTGAAAATGGTTTTTTTTGGATTGTTTTGATTGATTAAAAATTGTATTTGAATTTCAAAATCTAAACGCAAGGCATTTATTTAATTTTAGAAATATGTAAATTAACTTTTAACCTACTCTAAATAAATTGGAGAACCTATAACAATTTTACTACTATTACAAAAGCGAAAGTTTAGATGGGTATTGGTGCCGATTCCCTTGTTCACAAACTAGACTAAATTAAGAGAATTGACATCTCTTACTAACATACAGCGAAAGGAAAGGACGGTGACATTAAAGAACTAAGTTAGCGATATCAAATTAGTTGAACTTACCCGTATTTTTAATCCATACGTTTTACGATGTCAACTATAATTGTATGGATGTGTCAGATTGACTAAATTTGACAGCTCTTATTTACATAAGTCTCTTTCTTGTTTTATGGGACAGAAAAAGATGGAATTAGTTTAATTTTAGTTTAGTTTGTGAACAAGGGAATCGGCTCCATTGTTACTCAATCACGCTAGAATTCTGAACGGATCTGGACGTTTGGCCCAGAGATAGATTATAGCCTGGAATAGCACATAGGCTATTTATACACGGTTACTTTTAGGTCAGAAACTCGAAGCGATTGGGACCATTTTTTTCAAAAAGTAACAATAAAAAAAATCTGCTGATCAGTACACTTTGACGAGTTAAACGAACATAAATGTACTGAACAGCACATTTTTTTTTATTGTTACTTTTTGAGTTTATGGCTTTCGGTTCCAGGGCGAGTTAAAAGTAACCGTGTATATTAACTTTGACGCAGAGGAGGTCGCGGGCGAAAGGTAGTTAAAAAATAATAAAAAATAAACTGAAACGAAATAGCATCAATAACTTCGTTTTTTTTTGCCGTATTTTGGATTTGGCCCCACAAAAGTACTTTTATTCTCTAAAACATAGTAAAATAAAAGCCACCTTTTTAAAACCACATAAAATTAACCTTCTCTTAACCTCCTGCCAAACGTCATTCTTTGCCCAAGATTTTGTTCAAGTCAGCGTCCGCAATAAAAGTACCTAACGGGAATGAAGAATCCGGTAACAGTACTAATCAGTATAACAGTACTAATCCGGGCCGTCCGGGCAACGTGTCGGAACCGTGTCGGAAATACGGTTAATCCCCACTACTGTACTGCCGGTTGTCAGGCGGATTATCCGACAAGTGTTCTTTAAAATTGTCAGTGAGATTTGGAATAAAATGTGATGTTCAAAGATTTGTTTTGCAGACGAGAGGGAGAGCAGGATTTTTGTAGATTTGAAAGAATCTGGTAGGAAAAATCAATATTAATTAATACATTAAAGTACTCCAATTTGGCAGTGATTTACGAAGTCTTTTGTCTTCTTTATCGTGTGGGCAGTAAAGTCATACAACCCCACACATCCTAGTGTCAGAGTTTCTAAACCGCCTCAAAAGCCAATTTACAAAGTACTTGTAACAAAGTTTTATTTTTAATGTAAACACCAATTAGAGGTATACATAATTATCTTTTTATTTAAACTTTATGCAACAAAAAGGTACAAAGGCGGACTTGATGCCTTAGGCATTCTCTACCAGTCAACCGAAGGTGGAGATATCATTCTCAATAAAATGTAATGTAATAGTATGTAAATTCTATAGTATAAAAATATATGATTAGAACCAGCCTATTTTATTGTGCAACTGCAGGGAAAAGGCCCTTTCTCATGCAGAGAATGCACGATCATCACGCTCGATCAAGGCAGATTTGTGATTTAAGAGTTATATAAACTATAAGTTCAGATCTCGTCACGATGTTTTCCTTTACCAGTGTCAGTGATATCAAAAATGAACTTTAGAAAGTACACACATTAACCAGTTACTGGGTTGTGGAGGTCAGATAGGCAACCGCTCCATGTAAAATACTGGTACTCAGCTGCATCCGGTTAGACTGGAAGCCGACCCCAACATAGTTGGGAAAAGGCTAGGCAGATTGTTTATTTTTGAGTAGGTACTTAAAATCTTATTGTTTATGATGATAGCGAAACATTAGGTAATATTTTCATAACATCACGCCTGTAATCCCCGAAGGATTAGGCAGAGGTACTACACCCACATTTCGCCAGTTATTTTAATAACTGTAGTAGGTAGACGTAACGTTTATTCTTAGAAAAGATAGTTGACGACCACAATATTGTAAACGTGAGAGCACTGTGTATCTACAACAATTAATTTAGCTTTCATTTTTAATCTTTGTAGCACTTGGTACGTATTGTAGTACTTTGTATGACTTTAATTTTAGTTACATCGTCTTCACATTCGTATAAATAGAATTAATGTACCTACTACTTATTGTAAATCATATATATATTTTTTTTAAAGTAAGTATGGAGTTTCTTGCCCGTTCTTCTCCATACGAAACTACCTTTTGGAATGGGCAACTAGATTCAATATTATAATTTTTCTTTTCTCTTGTAAATGACGTTCAAAAGTGCCTTTTAATGGTCTAATTGAAATAAATGATTTGACTTTGACTTTTACTTTACAAATTCCCACATCAGTAATTACCGGTACATACACGAGGTGTTAGTGGTTGCCAATAATTCGAGCTAGCGTCTGCCCCGACGCGTCTGGTGAACATTCATGCAATAATTCCTAGAGTGGTTATGGACTCGAGTGCCGAGCATACATGTTGATTGACATTCGATTAATCTATGCTGGCGATTTGTGTATCTATACCCATTCAAATATGCAAATGTAAAAAAAGCTTTTTTACAAAAAAATATGACCGCCTTCAAAAACTACAAAATAAAAAAAATAACTTTAGCTTGAAAGTCGGTGGCTTTGGTTTTGTTTCTTGTATGTAGGTATTGCCACCGACTTCCAAGCTAAAGTTATTTTTTTTTATTTTGTAGTTTTTGAAGGCGGTCATATTTTTTTGTAAAAAAGCTTTTTATTTTTCACTTTTTAGTGCTTGTGTGTTAATGTTTGAAATCCTTACATAAAGCCCTTTCAAACAATACCCCACACGATATATTAAATTTTGGAAAGTGGCAGGAGGGGGGTTGACGTACCCCCTCCCCACTTCCTTCAGTCAGTCATCGACTACACGTATAAACAAAGCAATTTGTCTTGTTACGGCGGTTCTGCTGTGATTTTATAAGGAGTTCCGTTCCATATCTCCAAAGTTCATCATCAGATCATGACAATATTCCTATGGGACCTATTCGGAACTATACTCTTTCAAACAAAAAAAGGATCATCCAAATCGATTCATAATTGGCGGAGTAATCGCAGAACAAACACACAAAAAAAAAAAAAAAAAAAAACATACGCGTCGAATTGAGAACCTCCTCCTTTTTGAAGTCGGTTGAAAATATTGAAATATCTATTAGTACACCCACATTTCGCAAGTTATGTTTGACTCCTATGTAATGAGGGCGAGCCTATTGCCATCAACCGAGCACAAATCCCGATTTCGAGGCTGCTACTGAGTAATTCCTGATGGAAAAACTCAATAACAGAGAACCCGACCTGGGAATTGAACCCAAGATCTCATGCACAGCAGTCGCGCTTGCAACCACTAGACCAACGAGGCAGTACGATGAACGTTTAGACGGTACCTGCTTATAACAAAAATCAAATTTGTTTTATTTTTTGTTTAAAGACAGTCAAATAAAAAATAAAACAAATTTGTTGCCGCTAATCTTTAAAACGGCTGGAATGATTTTGACCGGATTTTCACAATTTTTTTTGTAGTTGTGTTTTTTGTTGTTTGTTTTTTTTTTCTTAATTTATGTTTGTTTTGAATGCCTTTTGTTATTATTTTTGTGTGCAATAAAAATCTTTTATTTCTTTCAAATAATTGATATTACAAGGAGAAATATAATTTAAACTGCAAAAAAATTAAGCCCAGCAAAAATCAAACATTCACGCAGACAAAACCGCGGCCAATAAGCTAGTAATAAAAAGGATAGAATACACCATCAATTAATTGGGATACTTTTTATGAGCTGTCAAAACGCGATTGCCCCATAGATTTTGTATGGCTATATCGAACAGTGACGTCACTTTTTTGCCAACTCAATTGATTAACTATTTATTGATTGCAATGTAACTAAAACTATAATTTTAAAGTTGTTTAAACATTATTCGGGTTTTCGGGGCTAAAATAAAATGTTTTTTTTTAGATAAATTGTAAAAAAGTAAACTTTAAAAACTTTAAAGAGGTAAACTTTGTCTTTGTCTTTATCTCTGGATCTACAAAACCGATTTTGAAAATTCTTTCACAAATGGGAAGGTACGTTATCACTGCGTGCTACAAGCTATATATGCTGTACATGCTTTGTTTCATGTGTGTGTGTGTAGTTTCTTCTTAAGAAATGTCATAAAATGGAAAAACCCAATAATACTTCGCCCGACCTGGGAATCGAACCAAAGACCTCATGCACAGCAGTCGCGCTTGCAACCACTAGACCAGCGAGGCAGTCAGGTCTTTTAAAAAAATCTCAAGTCGCCAATCCGCTTTGGGCAAGCGTGGTGATCAATGCTCATGCCTTCTTTGCATGAGAAGAGGCCTTTACCTTGTAATAGGACAACACTATAATTATGTAACTCACTTATAATCACAATCATCGTCATTTTTCTGTTTTTAGATTCGAAGTGGAATACGAATCTACTAAATGGTTGATTGCTCAGTAGCAATTAACCCTTTTTTGAAGTAGATTCGATTTTTTTTAACTTTGCCAATCCAGTGGTTTGAAAACATCTGCTTGACAACGTAAATGATTTAATTAATATTATTGAATGGTCAAAAGTTGCTTAAAATGTAAATCGGTCAAGTGGGAGTCGGACTATGGTAGAAGATATAGCAGTATTGCCATTATAGTATCGAGTCAAAAACGCGAAAAAAAACCGATCTCTTGTATTGCGACCGACCTTAATTTTTGAATTTTATTATTTTTACAAGCTTTTATTTAGCTAGCACGTTCCGTATGTAAGTTGTCCTTTCAAAATTTGCAAACCATTTTTCGACTATCTGTTGGTATCCAATTGAGCTGAAACTTTGCATGCACCTTAAGTTCTGGTGACAATACAATGTCCAATACTTAATATTGTAATGATTTTATTATGGCCGCCCTTCCAAGATGGCGGATTAGATATTTTTTTTCAATCCCCTTGATATTAATAACAAATGAAAGGGCTTGAAGACTAGAAAACGATAAAGTTAGTAATACTATTATACTAAAAAAGCTTGTTTTTTAAAGTTTTTTTTTATCAACAATTTAATATTATTTGTTGGTACAGCGGCAGTAGAAATACACATGATGTTATTTTAACTCTCTAGTTATTACAGTTTATGAGATATATCCCGCTGACAGACGGAGGAACAGACAGCCGAGGCTTAGTAACAGCGTCCCATTAGCACCTTTGTCCCTAAACAGAGACTAAACCTAACTAAAATCTAGCACCCTCAATCTCTACGCAAAAGTAATTCTAATATAGTTATAAATTATATAGGTAGGTTCCATTTTACGGCCCATACAGTGATAAAGTTTCTAGGGTAGTATAAATCTCGTATCGTAAGGAAGAAGTTTTTACGTCTGTTCGAAAGCGATAGTGAAGGAAAGTTGTCGAGTGTCTACGAAAGAATTGGATGGCTCTTAAAGAAACATTGACAGCTTCAAGACAAACTACCTATATACAGGAAGATTTTTTTATCACGTTCCTTTTCTTGGCATTAGGCATTACACCATTTTTGAAACAATTTGGTGCGTAAAATTTTCAAATAAAATATTGATAGGTATATCCGGAATATGACATATCTTTCCCATTTGACGATCCTGAGCCCGTGAAGGTATAAAGGGAACATTTGCAACTTATGTTTTGATTGTTATCAATGTTTGGGGGCGGGGCCAGGCGCGCGAGTCGGGTCAGTGTTCGACGCGGCGCATAATGTCCTCACTACGTGATGCTTATATCTTTATATTTTAGTACTGAGTGATACTAACCCCCCCCCCCGCCCCCTATTACATGGGACTAAAAACATAACTGGCGAAATGTGGGTACACCTCTGCCTAACCCTTCGGGGATCACAGGCGTAATGTTATGTTATGAGTGATACTAAAAGACACGTATTTTAATTTTTTTCAATAAACATCATACTTAATATTATAACCTGATAAAGAAATCATCCTGTATGTATTTGCTTCTGCCCCTGAACTTTGCATTGTGCCCATAAAACTTAGTAACATTGATCAAAATTAATTGCTGGAAAACGGCTTTTATTTTTACATACATACATAAACTCACGCCTTTTTCCCTTGGGGGTAGGCAGAAACCACAGAACGCCACCTGCTACAATCCCTACATACTCCTTTCGAGGTTGCGAGTACTGCGCACCTGACCTTTCTGAAGGATCTCACGAAATTTCAGCCCATGACTAAAATTCGGTCGTCAAGATGTTATTAGCGAACTAGCTGCTCCCTAGCTGCAGCATAACATCACGCCTGTAATACCCGAAGGGTAAGGTACATAGGTGTACTCATATTAGTACACCCACATTTCGCCAGTTTTGTTTAAGTCTCATGTAATAGAGGGCGAGCCTATTGCCATCATTGGGCACAAATCCAGACTTCGAGGCTGCTACTGAGAAATTCTAGGAAAAACTCAACAACACTTTGCCCTACCTGGAAATCAAACCCAAGACCTCATGCTAAGCAGTCGACGAGGCAGTCACGTCGACAAAGCAGTATACGAGTAAATTATTTTACAATATATTTTCTTCCATGCATCAAAATGAAAACAAGGAAATACTCTTGCGCAAACCCAACCTCGCGCCCTAGAAAACCACAAAGGCTGCCAATAAAAGCCTGTAGATCATATTATAGCACATAAAAGCTTGTGTTATTGCCCGTCATAAAATTAATATGTCCCAAGTTATACTAGGTAAATTGTGGACCCTTACACATTTTATTTCCATTCTTTTTATGACCTTAACACTATAGTGAGATTTTCTTTTTTATTGTTATTTTGCACCTTATTATACCTTAGTATAGGGTTCATTAAAAGAGCTCCTGAAAGTGACTATAAAACTAGTCTCTCATTGGTTTAGCGGTTGGACTGCTGGGATTTAGGAGGTCAGAGCACGTGTGCGTTAGTATTGAAGTATTAGAGTCGATTTTCGAATGGAAAATGCGACAGTCCTATATGATAACAACAAGTTACGGTTATCACTATAAAGTACTGCTCTGATACAAAAAAAAAATGCCAATACCCGTGCCATTTAAGTTAAGGCTTTAAGTTTAATATTTATTGCATACAATAATGTGCTTAAAAGATGTTACATAATGCTTATAGCTAAAGTACAGTTATGGACCCTGTTAGGGCACAGCAACATAGTTAATTAAAAAATATTTATTTATTTATTTATTTAAACTTTATGCACATGTAAAAAAAATACAATGTACAAAGGCGGACTTAATGCCTTGGGCATTTTCTACCAGTCTACCTTAAATATATAATTAATGTGAACTTATAGATGACGAAGACACACGATTGTTAAAATTATTAAGATAATAAAGTTAGTATTAAAATTATTATTGTAATTACTTAAATTGTAATAAAATATTTACATTTACATTGAGGAGGTTTATGTCCAACATCCTCTTTCGATTTTCACTTTTTCCAGTTCTTCAATGACACGATTAAATATCTCTCCCAGAGTAATCGAGTACAAAGTCCACGACTTGTATCCAGTCTCATCCCTTTCAAGTTAACATTAATCCTACCCTTAATACCTGGAATACATAAAACGGATTCTTTATTTATACTCCACATATTTGTTTAAATGAATCACAGGTATAACATGAGGTGGGACCGCTAAAAATGCTGAATTTCAGTCCCACTCGGGTTTCGGTCGGCATTCCGATCATTCACGAACGTTTTCGTGTTCAGAACCCAACAAGAAAACGGGTTCAGATTACAGAAATAAGGGATATGGTAATTGGTGAGTTTGGAATTGAAATCTTTCGATTAATAGTAGAGATAAACTAAAATAACATGGCTCGCCCCTCCATGTTACTATTTCAATGTGTGTAATCACATCCTTATGAAAGAGTTTGTATGTAGTTGTAAGTAATCGTCTTCAGTTGCAGGCCGGCAATTTTTTTTTGTCAATTAATCATAAATAGCCGACCGCGCAAGACAACGCACCTGTCATTTTCATAGAGTATGTCAGTGCAGCGTCATACTAGTAATAGTAAGTGATTAATGACGCCGCCAGTCTAGCAACAAATCGTTGTTTTTTTTTTTTGTTTCGAGAGCCGTCTCAGTACTCACACATGTGTTGTGAATCTTTTCAATACTTTTACAAAGGTTTTGAATTGTGGAAGGGCGCGTCATGTCATTGTAGTTTATCTCTAGAAGTATCCAACGGCCAGCCTTCTGGGTACATTTCCAGTTGAAGGCGATGCGGATGAATTTTTTGATGCCATTTAGTTTTAGTTCTTTTTTTTCATTCTGATTGTGTTTTTTTATATTTACATAACATAACGTCATGCCTGTAATCCCCGAAGGGTTAGGCAGAAGTGTACCCGTTAGTACACCCACATTTCGCCAGTTATGTTTCAGTCCCATGTAACAGGGGGCGAGCCTATTGCCATCAACCGGGCACAAATCCAGACTCCGAGGCTGTAACTGAGAAATTCCTGATGGAAAAACCCAATAACACTTTGCTCGACCTGGAAATTGAACCGAAGACCTCATGCACAGCAGTCGCGCTTTGCGACTACTAGACCAACGAGGCAGTGCGCAGTGTGTAAATATTGTATATATTACTTGAATAAATAAAGTCTAGGCAAGATAGTCATGAGCAGAAGCTAGTTATCTATAAAATCGACCATAATATATTATCATGTATGATTCTGTATGCAAATATTGCAAAACATTGATTTTAAAAGAGTTGGTATGAAGTTTTCTGCTTATTCTTCTATACAAAACTACCTTTTGGAAAAGGTAACTAGATTCAATTCTTTTTTCTCTTGTTTATTACGTTCATAATTGCCTAGATTTGACTTTGACTGAGTGAGCGAACGTGGTGATTCTAATGCTGAAGTGTTTTTTTTTTTCTAAAATATTTATCGATTGATATTCAGATTATCTTTAATCGTATCAGGCAGCATGACAGTCCGAAGCCCTTAGTATTCTCGCATTCGACACTCGACTCGTTACAAGACGCTCCTTCAAAATTTCGGTTGCTACTACATACCGCTCCATAGCAACAGTAAATCATAATGAATAGTTTGCCACCAAAACTATGTACCACAGTATTCTAACAACTCACAAACTCGACGTACAAATATGATCACTGCTGGCCTACTTGTAAACTCTGGAACTGTCATGGAATCAAGATTTGAAAATCGAGAAGAACATTCCAAGGGAAGAATGGGCAAGAAACTCCATAAATACTCTTTTTACACGACTACCCCATAAAAAGGAGTGTTATGTGTTCAGGGTTAATGTATGTATGTATGTGAGTTTCTTTATTCCACCATAACTTTTAAACGCCTGAACCGATTTAGATGTATGGGGTAGCGTTATAATCCTTGCATCGTTCCGTGTAACATAGGCTAGTAATAATAAAAAAGAAACCGGTGTGGTCACTTTAAAACGTAAATTAATACCAGCCTCAATTTATTTTTTTAATGAATCTGGTCGTGTTTATGTTTGTCGTCTAGAATTTAACGACTAGATTAAAAAAATATATGACGCTGTAAATAAAAAACGTCGGAAAAAAAAACTGACGAGTAAACAAAGTACAAATATGTGCAATTTTTTGCAGTCGTGTTTTTAATTTTTTATTTATAGTAGCTTGTTTATAATCAATGTTTTACAAATTCAATAGAACCCTTAACTAACCACCCGACACTTCAAATCAGCGTTCCAACTTCAAATCTATAAATAAAATGAACTCAAAGTTTCAGAACTTCTAGTTCAACATCACCCAGCGTCCCAGTGCCACTAAATTAAGTTAGGTGTAGTGAAATTTATAGTACAGGAGCTAAGCTAACAAGTTAAGTGATGGTGCGTGCAGCTCTTAAAACTTCCTCCAGGACTGTGGGTAATAGGATTATCTGGCTCCCCGACTATGTTAGTACGAATTCTGTAGTTTTGATAGAGATCATGGCCGGAATGTTTAAGAGATTGCTGTGTTTGTTTAGATGGTATGTGGAGGTTTTGTGTTGCAGTTTATAACACAGACTAGCTTGTGCTCGCGACTTTCAATCCATTAGAGACAAGGGGGAAAAATAATTATCCGTAACTAAAATAACTTGAAGAATAAGTTACTTTTTATAATCTTTCCGCCAGTGAAAGTCCCATCAAAATCGATATAGCCACATCATAACATCACACCTGTAATCCCCGAAAGGTTATGCAGAGGTGTACCCATTTTCACACGCACATTTCACCAGTTATGTTTTTAGTCCTATGTAATAGGGGGCGAGCCTATTGCCATAAACCAGGCACAAATCCAAGCTCCGAGGCTGCTACTGAGACATTCCTGTTGGAAAAACCCAATAACACTTTGCCCGACCTTGGAATCGAACCCAATACCTCATGCTCAGCAGTCGCGCTTTGCGACTACTAGACCAACGTAGTAATGGTTGTTCGAAATTTCAGCCATGTTAAAATTACATAGGTCTTGCCGATTTGGGACCTAGAATAATTTACTCCGTGTAAAAAAAAGTAACACAGTCCTATTACAGTAACCATATACCTACATGAAACCTCACTGAGACTCAATGTTTAATTTTGTTTTGAACATTAACCTGAATATTCTCATTTTCCCAGCAGTTCATAAATAAAAATAATTTTCAAGGTCAAAACGTCGATTAGGATTTCGTTTAATTTACTTATTTGGAGATCCTACCCGAATAAATATTAATTCTGCTACATACATACATAATTACACGCCTTTTTCCCATGGGGGTAGACAGAAACCACAGGACGCCACCTGCTACGATCCTTACGTACTCCTTTCGCCTCTTCTACGTTTATATATAACACAACATAACATCACGCCTGTAATCCCCGAAGGGTTAGGCAGAGGTGTACCCATTAGTACACCCACATTTCGCCAGTTATGTTTTTAGTCCCATGTAATAGGGGGCGAGCCAATTGTCATCAACCGGGCACAAATCCAGACCCCGAGGCTGCTACTGAGAAATTCCTGATGGAAAAACTCAATAACACTTTGGCCGACCTGGGAATCGAACCCAAGACCTCATGCACAGCAGTCGCAACGAAAATACATGAACTGATGGTACAGAAACAAGAAAAAACAAACAAACAGTAATTAAACATTTAGAAATAGTTGCGAGTTAGCTGTCTGTATACCCCAGTTTTAAACCATTGTCTTGAATCAAATTCATGAAGATTACTATGTGTCTGTTCTGTTGATTTCGGAATCCTCTCAAATCTAGGCGACAGATTGGCTTTAGAAATTCTAACACGTTAAGACGTGAGGCTTCGACGAGCTTCATCTAGGATTCTCTGTGTTGTTGCTACTAACAATCTATCTTAGAAACAAACATAAATAAATACTGTTACTAACTCATTTTTATGTAATTTAGATTTGTTTTGTATTTGTCGCAGAACGCGACTGCTGAGCTTGAGGTCTTTGGTTCGATTTTCCATCCGAAATTCCTCAGTAGCAGCCTCGGAGTCTGGATTTGTGCTCAGTTGATGGCAAATAGGCTCGCCCCCTATTACATGGGACTAAAAACATAACTGGCGAAATGTGGATGTACTTACTAATGGGTACACTTTTGCCTAACCCTTCGGGGATTACAGGCGTGATGTTATGTTAGTTTTGTATGTCGTGTGCGTACATCTCGACATAGTACAAAACAAAAGTCACTTCCCGCCATCTGTACGCTTAGATCTTTTTAACTGCGCAACGGATTTTAATGCGGTTTTCATCACTGATTCAAGGACGGTTTATGTATCTACATTGCACCTGTGCAAAGCCGGGGCGAGTCGCTAGTACTTTATAATATAGTTTTGTACGATATATCGGGTAAAAGACTTTTCTAGTACTTTATTGCCCTCATAAATTTTATTTAGCTAAATGTTTTCGATTTTTGAAAGTTATATTTAATTATTTACTAAAAGATGTTAAGCGTTTTTTTGCGTGTAACGGACCGAATCACATCGATAAAGCATTTACCGTACGGAATACTTTCAAATGTTGTACCGTATTTATTTACCTTGAAAAGTAAATAGGTATACTCTCTTTGCTAAAAAATAATAGTATTATACTTAATTTATACTACTTTTAACCGTATAAAACGCATCGAAGCACGTGAGTACTATGCAGCGGCCATTTTGTGACTCAAGTCTGCAGACAGTAATTTGTAGTAGGTATTACCAAATTATTCTGAGTGAAACGAATTTTCTGAATTTAAAAATCGAATCGAATTTAAGTTACATTTATTTCGCACGCTTGTACTAAGGCCTCAGGTCATTGCACTCAAAGCCGAGAGCATTTCAGTAGCCAGCGATGCTTTATTAAAAAAAAGGTGAAAGCCTTCGAGTCCCTTCTCACGTATAATTAAAATAGGCGCCATTAAGGGAACTTGCTTTCACTCTATTTGATAGTTGGGGCTCGGTTAGGGATCCTTTTGGGAATGTGTGAGGGTTTTATTTAATTTGAAAGCCGTTTCCGGGTTTGTGTACTTTTTTTTCTGTTGGTTTTATTGGTTTAAGAATTTATATTAACCATCATGACTGACTGGCCTTGTTGGTCTAGTTGTAGTAAGTCGCGACTGCTGAGAATGAGGTTTTTTGTTTGATTTCCAGGTCGAACAAAGTGTTATTAGGTTTTTCCATCAGGAATTTAACAGTAGCAGCCTCGGAGTATGGGTTTGTGTCCAATTGATGGCAATAGACTCGCCCCTTAGGTATTACATAGGACCTAAACGTAGCTAGCGAAATGTGGGCGTACTAATGGGTACACCTCTGCCTAACCCTTCGGGGATTACAAGCGTGATGTCAACTTATCATTTCATTTAATTGTTACAGGTAAACATCATAACACATTACAAACCGCTGTAAGCTGAACATGAAATCTTCTTGTCAGTAAGTAAGAATATTTATCACTAGTTTCTGACTGCGACGTCGTTCTATGGACTTAAAAGGTACCATAAAATAAAGCTTATGAAACTCGGCAACTATGTAGCTTTCTATTTGTCAAAGAATTTTCGGAATTGGATCAGTATTTCTAGAGATTACCTCTTACAAACAAATCTCACTCAATTATAATCTTATAACGAGTACTTTTACCAGTGAGAAATTTTGAATGGATAGATGTTTGTTATTCAATCACGACTTATCGGCTGAGCAGATCTAGACAAAATTCTTTATATAAATAGATTTTACTATACTACTTTTTCTTTTATTCAGAAAACTATAAAATATATAAACAGTTTAAGAGATTAGCAAATTACAAGTTTATCCCGTGGTTTTATTTGCCTAATTCTGAAGTATACACACACGATATCACAGGCAGTTGTTAGTGTTGCGGGACGTCTTAACAGGATACCGTGGCCCAGGAACGTAAAGGGTAACAGAAGGAACAGGGTGGTTTTTTAATCAGTAAAAGTCTGACAGTCCCTTCCGCCCCACCCAGAGCGAAAGAACTCATTTGATGATTTTTACTAGTATAATATATAGTTGCTAGTAATACAATAAATTCAAAACCATCTTCATCAAATAAACTCTTACAGTAAGACAAATAACTCAACCGGACTGTAGAATACAATACTCGCGTTCAACACGTCTTACTAGACACAGCTCATTTATCTTAACGCTCGCTTTTTTCGCTCGTTCCACTCAAAAAAGAACTACCCATTCACTTGGGTTACTTCACGAAGGAAATAAGGTACAAGTTCTAAGAAAACCAGACACTTGTACAGATTTTTCTGTGTCAGGCTTGATTATTTTGTTGCGGGACGTCTTAACAGGATACCGTGGCCCCGGAACGTAAAGGGCAACAGAAGGAACAGGGTGGTTTTTTAGTCAGTAAAAGTCTGACGGTCCTTTCCGCCCCACCCAGGGCGGAAGGAGTCATTTGATGATTTTTACCACCTAAAAAAAAGGCTTGATTATTTTATACTAGCAACTCGCTATGATTACAATTTAGTTATTAATACCTGGCTATTACGATCCCACTACTGGGAAAAGGCTTCTTCTCATACAGAGAAGGCACGAGCATTGATCACTACACTTGCTTAAGGCGAAAAGGCGGTTAAGAAGACCTAAATCAATTTTATTATTTACGTAATTTAAATTTTTTTGACTGCCTCGTTGGTCTAGTGGTCGCAAACGCAACTGCTGTGCATAAGGTCTTGGGTTCGATTCCCAGGTCGGGCAAAGTGTTATTGGGTTTTTCCATCAGAAATTTCTCAGTAGCAGCCTTTGAGTCTAGATTTGTGCCCGGTTGATGGCAATAGGCTCGCCCCCAATTACATGGGACTAAAAACATAACTGGCGAAATGTGGGTGTACTAATGGGTCATCTCTGCCTAACCCTTCGGGGATTACAGGCGTGATGATGTTATGTATGTAATTTAAATTTATTTTATAACTTCACTGTAGAAATAACAAAAGACCTAAGGTGGCTGACATAGCTCTCAAAATTGCGGAACTCAAGTGGGCAGGTCACATAGCCAGTAGAGGGCCGTTGGGGTTGTAAGGCCCTCGAGTGGCAACCACGTTCTGACGACCTGCTAAAGGTCGCGAGACACCGCTGGATGCGGGCAGTGTAGGACCTGTCTTTGTGGTTATCTTTAGGGGAGGCCTATGTTCAGCAGTGGACATCATTCGGCTGATATGGTGATGATGATGACTGTAAAAAATATTGCATCAAAGTACATAAACCAGAAAGAAAATATTCGGATCTAAAATACTCCATTTTGTTTGGTTATATTTGTAACGGCTTATGTATACATAAATAAACATTGGTGCCGATTCTCTTGGTCACAAACTAAACTAAAATTAGACTATTTCCATCTTTTTCTATCCAATAAAACAAGAAAGAGACTAATGTAAATAAGAGCTTTCAAATTTAGTCAATCTGATACATCCATACAATTATAGTTGACATCTTAAAACGTGTGGATTAAAAATGCAGAAAAATTCAAGGCAAAACTAATTTGACATCGCTAACTTAGTTCTTTAATGTCACCGTCCTTTCCTTTCGCTGTATGTTAGTAAGAGATATCAATTCTCTAAAAGTCTAGTTTGTAAACAAGGGAATCGGAACCATTGTTCCCATATGTTACATCGATGACTATTGTTTTTATCTATTCTGCCTATTTGTTTTTCAACTGAAAACAAATAGAACTATTTTGTCTGAATATTTGTTCAACCGTTACGACAAACATAACTTTTTTTATACTTTTTCAGTTGAAAGTTTAGAGAGCAATTTAAAAAATGTCAATCAAAGGATTGAGTGATAAAAATGTTCAGCAATTTTGTAATAAATTAGATTTTTTTGTGGTCAAGTATCTATCTATATAAAGGGTGAGACATTTTTCCCTTCATTGTGATCATATTTTTGTTTTGCACCATAACTAATTTCAATAAAAATCGATTTTTAAAACGTCTCACATCCACATAATTATGTGGTTTGACAGCTATTGCATAGATATGTCGGCCTAAAACAAAATAAAAACAAAAATATATTATTTCTACTAAAATATTTACAAAAACAGCTTAGTGATTGGAGCCTTCCTTTAAGCTAGTAATGCCTGTATCGGAAGACAACGCTCTTCTATACAGATACTACCACACTGCCATATTAAATTTATTTTACAGACAAATTTTATCTTACAATTTAAAATAGAGCCCATAACAAGCAAATGTAATTCAATCATAACAATAGTAAAATGTACAACCATCCCTTAAACACTTTTTAAATAACGTAGCCATTACAGCTTAAAAGAACGAAAATTTATAAAAAGAACAATGAGTAATGTCCACAACAAAAAATATTAAACAAAGCAGCCATTCCATATTCAACATCAAAAGCGTCTAAAATTAGTTTACAAATAAAATGTTGGTCCTTTTAGTGCAGACTTGGCGTGGGCTGGTCCTTAAATAACTATTCCGGTCCTTTGCCCCGCAACATGTGAGTTATTACGAGCTTAAGGTGCCAACGTATACCACAAAATGTTTGAAAGTTTTTCTAAGCCAGGGATATGCTGGTTTTATCTTTGCATAGAATTATCGTCGGGAGTGAGGGTGTTAAAACGTGGTTTGGATTTCGAACAGGCGTAGAATAATGTTGAATTTGAAGACCGGAGGATTGAAAATATGGGATACACTAATATTTTATGAGGAAGTAACTGTGTATGTTTGTAAACGCATCACGAGAAAGCCATTGATCTTAATGAAATTATACAAAGATATAACTTGAAATCTGGTTACTTTTTAATCTACAACCAACATTTTATGTAGACGGAGTCACGGGCAAAAGCTTGATACAAATTCAAAATGTTTTATTTTTAAATACCTATACCAGTGACTAGAATTTATTCATTTACCAACTGTATAAGATTAGGATTCTTTGGACTCGTCGTAATTAAACTCAAAAATGCAAATCTGTTTACAAGGTAACAAATACACTTACTAAGACTGAGATTGAGAAGACTGAGAAGATTGACACTTAGACAGAACACATGCAAACTAATTATTTGTTTACATACATACATACATAAACTCACGCATTTTTCCCATGGGGGGTAGGCAGAAACTACAGAACGCCACCTGCTACGATCCTTACATAATCCTTTCGCCTCATCTACGTTCATATATCTCGTCATACAAGCACGCCGGTTACGAGTACTCCGCACCTGACCTTTCTGAAGGAATTAAGAACCAATAAGGTCAGTGTAGGTCTTCCTAGGGCGACCCCTCCCGGCGTTGCCACTCACCTCTGTCATCCTCTCAACATAACCGAACCATCTAAGTAGACCCTTTTCTATCTTTGTCACTACATCTTCTTATTTGTTTATTAGATACTAATTACTTCCCTTATCCAAGCTACAGGCTAATAGAGAAAACACGAAACAAAACAGACCACCCATAATACAAATCTGCCGATTTTTGTCCTTACAACAAAATAATATCACGCGCCTACAAAAACTCATTTAAATGTAAAAACTTGGGCTCCTAATTTGGAAATCATGTCATCAAAAGATTATCTTGGATTTTCCACTCTTTAGGCGTCGCCGGCTGTATTTATAAGAGGATTACTGTTGTGATCCTTGTACTGCCGACAAAACAGATAAGTATGCAGGCATATAACTCGCGCCATTTTGAATTTGTTTCTTTAAGAAACAAATTCAAAATGGCGGCTGAAGAAATAAAAGTATCATGTCTTTTCGCTTGCACTTTGTAATGAGTAAGTGAGACGACAAGAAAAATGTACTACTACATTTTTTTAACTTATGATATTGTGCATATCTACGATATAATATATACGGTATAATATACGGTAAAGTTCAAGTGTATTTATAATTATTAAAAAAAAAAAAAAATAGTACGCAGCGTGCACGTTATTACAAAGCTATTGGCTTGTGAAGTACTAAAATGTATATCTATACTTTATGCATACACAACTTTTCTGATATCATTACAATACACCTTATAATGATGTAACAAGCATGAGATTTCACGAGAAAGTTGACTACGCAGTGAATGCAATGAAAATAGTGTGTACTATAGGTACCTACTTTTTTTAGGCGTGTATAATAGGGATGTTGCCTGGATAAAAATAAATCGATTCGATTTAGTACCTCAGTAAGATTATTAAAAAATATTGAAAACGTATTTTTTGTTTTATGAATTAGATAAAAAATTCCAAAGATATTTATCACATCAATGTTTAGAAGTGGGGGGCTTTGACGTAATAACGTGGTAAAATTTGTACCACGGCGTGACGTCATACGAAATTTCCAAGCGCTGTATCTTCGTAATTTTTTGTTTGCCGGACAAAAGAAAAAATACGTATACAATATTTTTTAGTAATCTAACTGATGGACTAAATATATTTTTTTAGTCAACTACCCTATTCAGCCTTTAGTAGCATCCATCAGTTCTTAAAGAATTATCAATCAGGACATGCAGGATGCGATAAAACGGCGCCTACCGCCATCTCTTAAAACGATAATATTTTAATGTTACTGTGTAATTTCTGCTGTTGCATTTTCAATTCTCGGCGCTTAGCAGAGCGTTCAAAATTCAGCAGTGCGAAAGGCAAAGTATTAATAAAATAATATTGTTTTAAGAGATTGTTTTAGAAACCATATTTGTACTGTTACACCAAGTTGAATTTGTCCATAAATTCTACCTGCAGACTTTCCCAGAATCAGCGTTCGGAGTCTGTTTATTTATGTGTTTTTTTACGTGAACTATAGTATAAAATAAATGCACAACGCTGCCTCAATATGTAGTACCTAACGTTAGCTTGCATACATAATTCTTTTGTCATCTGTACGTTGAGTTTTGCTCGAATAGCCAGGATACGAAGTTAGATGACAAAGTTTTGGTGCTTTAGAAGATAATTATGTGGTTCAGCAAGTTATGTGGTGGTGGGATTATGGGGTTAATGTAGTGGGAGACACTTTAGTAAAGTTTTTGGGTGACGGCTTTATACATACGGGTTGTAATTACCTACCTAAATGTCAATGGCGAAGGGTTGAGTTTGCGTTGAGTTATTGATATTGGCCTCCTTTTTGTTTGTATGTACTAGTTATTTTTGCGTACTAGTTAGGATGGTCATTAACTTAGTAATGATCTATACTTATATACAGTTCATAATTACATATACATAACATCACGCTTGTAATCTCCTACGGGTTTGGCAGAGGTGTACCCGTTAAGTACGTTCCATGTAATAGGGAGCGAGCCTACTGCAATCAACTGGCATAAATCCAGATTTCGACACTACTGAGAAATTCCTAATGGAAAAAAAACCCAAAAAAGAAATGGTTTTTACCTTGGCCAGGGTTAAGCTTTGCCATCCAACATGGCAATGCGTCCAGTCTTTTGGGCAAATATCCAGTGGACAGCGATTCGGATGAATTTTTTGATGCCATTTAGTTTTAGTTTCTCTTTTTTTATTCTGGTTGTTTTTTATTTTATTTTTATTATTAAGCTTGTAATTAATGTATATATTAAAAAGAAAAATTTGAAATATTAACGATAAAATATTTAAAAAATCTGGGACTATAATAAAATTAAAATTTCTTTCAAACCAATACATTACATAATACTCACAGTACAATAGTAACTACGCACTCATCGGATAAGAGGGAATGGGCGTAAAGGAATGAAGGCGAAAACCTTATAAATTGGTCCTCTTACACCCTTATCTTGTGAGAGGAACGAGAGAGAAACCTTAAACTGGCTAAGTGCAAGTCGGATTCACACACAAAAGGTTCCGTACTACTACATTAAAAAAATAAAAGGATTTTGTATGGGAACCTATTTCAACTTTATATATTTTTATCAGTTGGTGTACTGCCTCTGACTGCCTCGTTGGTCTAGTGGTCGCAAGTGCGACTGCTGTGCATGAATTCTTGGGTTCGATTCCCAGGTCGGGCAAAGTGTTATTGGGTTTTTCAATCAGGAATTTCTTAGTAGCAGCCTCGGAGTCTGGATTTGTGTCCGGTTGATGGCAATAGGCTCGCCCCCTATTACATGGGACTAAAAACATACTAATGCGTACACCTCTGCCTAAACCTTCGGGGATTACAGGCGTGATGTTATGTTATGTTGTTATGTGTTATAGCGGCCATAGTAATACACACTCTCCATTGATGTTGTGGTTACAAGCGCGACTGCTGAGCGTGTTGTTCAGGGTTCGGTTTACAGGTCGGGAAAAAAGTGTTATTGGGTTTTTTCGTTACGATTTTTTCAGTTGTAGCCCGGAGTTTGGGAGTTGATTGTGTTACACTCTTGAACCTCTTGTGAACTTTAACTGGACAAGCCCCAGCAGACTTACCGGTAAGTCAGAACAATAGAAAATCAATTGTGTCTCATTACGTGGGACTTGAGTAATTAAAATATCCAGAAGGATATTTATTTATTTATTTATTTAAACTTTATGCAACAAATGTACAAAGGCGGACTTAATGCCTTAGGCATTCTCTAACAGTCAACTAGAGGTGGTGAAGAGATAACATGGTAGGTGCAAGCAATTTTTACAAGAGTAAAACAACAAAATCAGAAATTAAAAAAAAAAAAAAAAAAAAATACATACTCAAATATTTTACATAATAAAATAAAGTGTACACAAGTACAAAATAATTAAATTCTACATACTTACTATAAAATGCTATATAATATACATAAACATATATAAAAATATAATATATACATATATAAATACATATCTTACAAAGAATAGAAAGGAGGATTATAATAAAACTCTTTCTATTTGCTCCGAAAAATAAATCCGCAACTTCCGCTTGAATGCATACAAACTAGGAGGAGGATATTAATACTGGATTTTAGGTAGACTGGTAGAAAATGCCCAAGGCATTAAGTCCGCCTTTTTATTATACATTGTATTTTTTACATGTGCTTAAAGTTTAAATAAATAATAAATAAATAATACACACTCTGTAAAAAATTACAACTCTCAGCCTATTATGTGTCTGTTCATGAGATACAGCCTTTTGACAAACAGTCTGACAGACGGACAGCGAAAGTTTAGTAATAGAGTCCCGTTGGTAGACTTAGGGTGCGGAATCCTAAAAATAAAAATCTCACATTTCTGCTCGAATGCGAGATGCAACTGTCCTATACATATAATGTATATCCCATCCATCGGAATTTAGTGCATGAAATTTTTATTCCGGTATAATATTTTATTCACTATGTTGAAGTTGTTCGAAAGTTTAGGAACTAACTATGTATTCTTGATCGTGGATTCAAAATATTGCATGTATTTTTGTTTTTTTTTTTTTTGTAAAAAATTAACATAACATACATAACATTACGCCTGTAATCCCCGAAGGGTTAGGCAGAGGTGTACCCGTATTAGTACACCCACGTTTCGCCAGTTATGTTTTTTAGTCCCATGTAATAGGGGGCGAGCCTATTGCCATCAACCGGGCACAAATCCAGACTCCGAGGCTGCTAATGAGAAATTCCTGATGGAAAAACCCAATAACACTTTGCCCGACCTGGGAATCGAACCCAAGACCTCATGCACAGCATTCGCGCTTGCGACCATTAGACCAACGAGGCAGTCAATTAACATAACATTACGCTTGTAATCCCCGAAGGGTTAGGCAGAGGTGTATCCATTAGTACACCCACATTTCACCAGTTATGTAAGTCCCATGTAATAGAGGGTGAGCCACTCACACACACATATCTTGATAGTACAGGCCCTCTTATTTTCTTGCCTCCAAAAAGGGCTCTTCTTGTACCAAGAAGCATTGATAACCACGCCCATGGTGGATTGGTGAATTCAGACAATTTACGCAAATGTTATTAAGACGTTTTTTTTGTTAGTTCGTTTTGTTAAAAGTGATCTCAGGAACAATCTACTGGTCTCATTACAAAAAAAAAAACTTTCAATGTGGTATACAAGACTTTTAAGCGGACAAAGTCTGTGACAAAAGTAAGTTAATTACAAATCAAGGTTTCCTCACGTTGTTTTTCTTTAAAGTGTTATTGGGTTTTTCCATCAGGAATTTCTCAGTAGCAGCCTCGGAGTCTGGATTTGTGCTCGGTTGATGGCAATAGGCTCGCCCCTTATTACACGGGACTAAAAACATAACTGGCGAAATGTGGGTGTACTGATAAGTACACCTCTGCCTAACCCTTCGCCTAAGCCCAGGCGTGATGTTATGTATGTTATGTTTTTCTTCAATGATGTCAGTATTCTCCACTTCATGACAACGTCTTTTCAACTGTTATTAATTTCACTGACCTAACTCATCAATATGAAAAAGATTATACCACAGTCAAGACAGACAGACAGTACAAAAAACCGACTCCATTAAAAGCTTTAAAAGTGAAGTACTTAATCATGCATTTGCGGTATAAGCCATACGATTTCAATACCGAATACTCTTTACCGAGAATCGATTATGTATCGAATATTTCATTTTATTTATTCTCCGTTGCGTTTTCAGCGGTTTTGTGGTACTGCCAAAATGCTTTTGCAAAGAATTGATGTATGGAAGGATGGGACAGAAATGACACAGTAATGGTCGATCATGGAGGTAGACTAATGTGTTTTTGGAACGAGATAATTTATCACTTCGGTGAAAAAAAAAACTTAGAGGTTTTAAGCCAACAATGTAAGATGTTTTTGGCAGATATCAATTTGTAATCTTTATCTGAAGCCAAGAAAACGTTAGTATTTTATACTACTATAAGGTACTATAAGATTTTTTAATTTTAAAATATTTTTCGAATTGTGTCAAGAGTGTTATACGACCGGATTAAAAGAGGATGTAGTGACAAAGATTGAAAAGAGTATGATTAGATGGTTCGATCATGTTGGGAGGATGAGTGAAAGATAATAAACAAAAGATATTTATATAGCAGAGGTGAGTAGTAACGCAGGGAGGGGTCGCCCTAGGAAGACCTACACTAACCTTATTGGTGGGATTCTTCAGAAAGGTCAGGACAGAGTACTCGTAACCGGCGTGCTTGTATGAACGTGGACGAGGTGTTGAGTTGAGTTTTCATTTAAAATACTGTGAATGTTTTTTTTTCTCTTCGCTAAATGGTAACATTGTTTTTTTAACCCTGGCCACAATTCATGACGAATTTAAATTCGAAATAGGAACAAAAGAACTGCATAAATCCGGTAGCCAATATATCATTCGATTACCACTGTTCCAAATTCGAAATGTGTTTGTGTATAAAATACGAATCAAGCGACGCAAACAGAACTCTGTCTCTCTCTAGCATATGAAATACAAGTTTGTGGGAAAGAGAGGTATTTAGCGTTCAGTGACTGTTATGTAATGTCAAAAAGATGCGGAAAACATATTACTTTTGCGATCAGGATGGCGCTTATATATTGTTATTGTCAATTGAATAATATTTACTTACAACCGGATATTTTTTCTGCATACGTTTTAGTATTCGGAATGGAGATTTCGGATAGTAGGATATAATATTGTTGCCGTCAACGGCTACTATGTAGAGAGGAGCTAATATTTATTTGTTAGATATACTTAGAGATTTTTTACACAACCTCAGTTTTGGTTTGGTTACACTTTGTTTGATGTCCAGACGACTGTTGTGCTGCGTGTTGCGGGCTCGAACAAATATTTATATGATTTACAGATCCCACCAAAAACATTTCATGTAAAATTTTGCCAAGACAACCACATAAGGTTTGCCCCATGAAAAAGATATCAGATCTCATGTAGAGCCAAGCTTCTGAATCTACAGGGCCTAACTCTAACGACCCTAACTTCACAAATTCTACATATCAGTAAAAATGTATTCAAGAAGTAGCCAAAAATTTTGATGATCATCAGTGTGTCAGTGAGTGTGTCAGTGACGAAATCGGTGTATTTTTAGATATCAATAAAATCTAAAGTATTAGAGCTATTCATTTGAGACTTTGTATGTTTAATAAGTCTATTATTGACATCATATCCTGAGAATATGAACTATCTAGTACATCGGAAACCAACTCTATGAGGGTTCAAAAAAGGGACGAAACACTACGAGAAAAGGTAGGTAGTGCCCTTGCGCTTTGCTTGGCTCGTCTTGGCGGGGGCACTACCGTGCCCCCCGATACTTTTTCCGAGTCTGGCTATTTGCGTAAGTGAATTTATATGTTTGTAGACGCACGAGAAAAAAGCAAAAGCAAAGAACGAGTTGTCCAACAGTTAGTTTATTTAAATATAATTATAAAAGCGAAATGTCACTCACTCATCACGAAATATCGAAAACCGTTTGACGTATAAAGATGAGGTAGTTTTTAGTTTGTAGACGTCCGCTAAGAAAAGATTTCCCAAAACACGCTCCCTAAGAGGATTAAACGGGGGTCCGAAGGTTGTATTGAGGAATCAACTTTGACGCGGACGAAGTCGCGATCAGATGCTAGTATATATTATAAGTTTCTTATTTATTTAGATTTATAAACTATTAATTAGAAATTGCGCGTGCGTTATTGTGCATTGTGGTATTGGCGTGCAAGAACGTAGATGAGGCGAAAGGAGTATGTAAGGATCGTAGCAGGCGTTCTGTGGTTTCTGCCTACCCCCATGGGGAAAAGGCGTGAGTTTATGTATGTATGTGTATGTAATTAGATATTTATATTTTAAAACTATGTCGTGATTTTTACCACCTAAAAAAAAAAGGGGCCTAGTAGTACCCAGTTATAGACAATTCGTTTTCTATTCCGGGTATTATAGTACTGAACTGTTGGTTGACTGCCTCGTTGGTCTAGTGGTCGCAAGCGCGACTGCTGTGCATGAGGTCTTGGGTTCGATTCCCAGGTCGGGCAAAATGTTATTGGGTTTTTCCATCAGGAATTTCTCAGTAGCAGCCTCGGAGTCTGGATTTGTGCCCGGTTGATGGCAATAGGCTCGCTCCCTATTACATGGGACTAAAAAACATAACTGGCGAAATGTGGGTGTACTAATAGGTACACCTCTGCCTAACCCTTCGGGGATTACAGGCGTGATGTTATGTTATGTTATGTATTATAGTACCCGGTAGCTATACAGCGGGTAGTAGACACATGAATACTTTTACCTGTACACCAAATAGTTTGTTCGCCTGTACTTCAACTACTTGATATCTGAACGGCTCAGTATTTCACCATCTGCTAAATCCGCAGCCAGATTCAGAATCCGTATCGTATTCCGGTGCTCGCTCCCCCAAGTTCGCAACAACGCAATTCCTGTTTCTCCTCACTACAAAGTTCTGAGCGATTTGTCCGCAGTAACTAATATGTTTGTTCCTGTGTTTCATCCTGAGCTAGATATTATTATTTTGGTGTATGTTTTAATGTGAATACGAGTTATGCGTCCATTTAAGTTGGTCATTTATTTATGTAACGTAAAAGGTGTACCCATTAGTATACCCACATTTCGCCAGTTATGTTTAAGTTCCATGTAATAGGGGGCGAGCCTATTGCTACCAATCAGGCATAAATCTAGACTCCGAGGCTGCTTCTGAGGAATTCCTGATGGAAAATCTCAATAACACTTTACTCAATCTGGGAATCGAACCCAAGACCTCATGCTCAGCAGTCACGATTTGTAACCACTAGACCAATAACGAGGCAGTCAAATCATTTATTTATTTAAACTTTATGAAACAAAAACATTAAATACTAAAATTATTTAGTGTTGCATTTAAAAACGTGACATAATGACTGGTAGAAAATGCCCAAGGCATTAAGTCCGCCTTTGTACATTGTATTTTTTTTTACATGTGCATAAAGTTTAAATAAATAAATAAATAATGTAAAGCAACAAGACACAATATTCAATACCAAGTCACTACACATTACCATGTAGCTATGCGTTTGGCATTCGTAGCACTAAATTTGCTACGCCGTTGCTACGCCGTAGCCACACGTAGCTACGGCGTAGCTCTCATTTGAATTGCAACTTATTTACACAGCATTATTGAGTTGTTTTTTTCTTGACCATAATCTAAGTACCAAGTGCAAAGTAAAGATCACTGACACCTCTACAAGGCCTTTTTAGACGGACATTAATTATTTCAACCACGCAATCTTTGCTTCATAAAAAATGTTCTAATTAAAACAAGATGTCCCTAGATTTGTTGAAACGTTTTCATTTAACAAATTGTTTCGAAGCTACTGTAAAGTTGGTACTTTGTGCTTGTGGTACTTTTAGTGTTTTTAGGGTTCCGCAACCAAGGGTAAAACGGGAACTTATTACTAAGACTTCGCTGGCCTTCCGTCCGTCTGTCACCAGGCTCTATCTCGTGAAACGTGATAGTTAGAGAGTTGAAATTTTCACACACGATCTATTTCTGCTTATACTAAAAAACCAGAACAAAATAAATATTTAAGGAGGCTCCAATACAACAGACGAGGTTTTTTTTTAATAGATAATGGTACGGACCCTTTATTTTTGTTTGGGTTCGTAAAAATCAACAAAAGAGTCCTTCCGCCCTGTGTGGGACGGAATGGACTGTCAGACTTTTACAGACTAAAAAACCACCCTGTTCCTTGTGTTGCTCTTTAAGTTCCGGGGCTACGGTATCCTGTTAAGACGTCCCGCAACCCCGGTAGGTGGTCCGGGACCCATCATGCGCGAGTTCGACTCGCACTTGGCCGGTATTTTTCTTTTTTCACTTTATGTAAATAGATTAAATAGGCAACAGGGTTTCTTTCTTTTACTCAAAAGGGTTTGCGTTAACTTTTTAATTGTGCATTTTTTTGTTTTTGAAGTTCGAAAAGAGTTAATAATTAATTTTCATTATTTTTATTTCTTTAGGCAATGTTTTTTAGTTAAAAGATTTGTTTTTTATTAATTGTTTTTTGTTTACAAAGAATAAATATAATTATTTGTGTAATTTTAATCTTCATTTGTCCGGGATAAATTCCGGAACGACTTGACTTTCATGAAATTTTTCTTACTGTATGTCATTTGATCAAACTTAAAATATAGGATAGTTTCTATCTCGATTCACCTAATTATTTTTTTGTTGGTGAGCCTATTTTCGTCTACAGGACACAAATCCAGACTTCGAGACTGCTACTGAGAAATTCCTGATCGAAAAACCCAATAACACTTGCTCAGTAGTCGCGCTTTGCGACCTCTAGACCAACGAGGCAGTCACACAACTTTGTTCATACAAGACATACACAAACATAAAACCCAGCACTGAAAATTGGCAACATCGCATTAGTGAATTGAAAAAGTGACAATACCGATTTAGGTCAGTTATAGTACACGAGCAGCGACGTTGCCGCTCTTGTTAGGGGTGTGTTCATACAGGCTACCTTATATTCCTCAACTAGTTAAAGCCCGCGACTTCGTGTGAAAGTCTATTGTCTACAGGGATTTATGTTTTTATGCTTAACCCAAATTACTAAAATAAAAATAGTAATAAAAGTAGTCACGTACCTTCTTATATCATCAGCTATCTGCCAGTGAAAGTTCAGTCAAAATTGGTGTAGTCGTTTCAGAGATTAGCTAGAACAAACAGACAGTTAAAAAGAATTGTAACTGCTATTTTACTTAAGTTGTTATTTAGGTATTACAAACAGATTGTTCAATTTTATTTATTTGTATAGTTCCTGGAGATAATTGACCATATTATGACGTCATGACAATGTAATGGTAATGGAATATAGCAATTATTGCTTAAAATATCGTTCTATCATATTGAGTAATATGGAGCAATTTAATAACCAAACATTTATAGCTATCTATAATAATATAAAGCCAAAGAGTTTCTTTGTTTGTTTAAATGATTAATCTCTGAAACTATTAATCGAATTGGAAAAAATATAGTTGTATTATGTTAGCTAGATTCATGAGGAATAGTCAAAGCTATATAAATAATATCGCGCTACGACTTTCGAGAGCGGAGCGGCAGCTAAAGTCGTATCTTAATGCGGTTAAAAAACCACGCGGATGATCTCGCGAGCAGAAGCCAGTGATGACGTAAATAATGATATTGCCAATACGTGGATCTTTGACAATTTTTACGGGTCGTCAGAAGCCCGGAAGTCTGACAACCAGTTTAACCAAGGGGTATCGTATTACCAAGTTACTGGATTGTGGAGCTCAGATAGGCAGTCGCTCCTTGTAAAATACTAGAATTCAGCTGCGTTTGCTTAGACTGGAAACCGACCCCTACATAGTTGGGAAAAGTGTAGGCAGATTGAGCCTTTAGTTATTGCTCAAAAAACACCTACATACATAAACTCACGCCTTTTTCCCATGGGGGTAGGTAGAAACCACATAACGCCACATAACGTCTCATCTACGTTTTTACGGTACTGCGCACCTGACCTTTCTGAAGAACCTCACCAATAAGGTCAGTGTAGGTCTTCCTAGGGCGACCCTCCCTGCGTTGCTACTCGCCTCTGCCATAAAAAATCCCTTTCTTAATCGTCTTTCAAAAAATTGCCCTTATAATCGTAGCCTTAGGGTAACACCTACGATCTTTGGTGAGAAGCCCAAGTGGAAGTAACGTGGGTATGCTTGCTGATTGGATGACGTACCCTTGACATGTACCTGTGTACATATGTATATAAACCCAAGTGTAAACACGTGGTAAGCCAATTTACGTTACCTTAGGTTTGGGATAAACTTTGTTTTATTAACGTTATATAATTTATGTTTTAGTAAATAAAATGTTTTGGAATAATTTTGGATTTATAGTAAATTAATATTAGATTTTTCATAGTCAAGTATAAAGTCAAAGTCAAGGTCAAAACATTTATTTCAATTAGGCCATTATTACAAGGCACTTTTGAACGTCATGTACAGAAGTAAAAGGAATTTAATTTAGTTGCTCTTTTCAAAAGGTAGTTTTGTATATAGAAGAACGGGTAAGAAACTCCATACGAACTCTTGTTCACAATAGCTTTTGTCCACTCAATGTTTACAATATTTGCATACAGAATCATACATAGCGGCACGTGTATGCAATGTACCTTATTTAAAAACTACTAAATCATAGCACTTATAAAGTATTACAAATCAATAATTTAAGGGTTAAAATAACACACACAATATCACATAACATAGCGTATGGTACTTGGCGATAAAGTCGCTTTTTATCAGTGAAAGAATTTTTGTAATTTGACCAGCATTTCCAGAGATAATCTCACACAAACAAAATAATAAAAAAAGGAACAAACTCTACCTCTTTCTAATATTAGTTTAGAAGGAAAGACTAGCTGTCAGCGGCTTTGCTCACGTGGACCTAAGTGCTGTAATATAAGAAAGTAAGCATTGAATACTATGTCAGCATAATCCTACTATTCATCCACCGTGAAAGTTTGTGAAGATGTTTGGATGTTTGTTACTCAATCACGCGTAAACTGTTAAACATCCTACTTAATATTATGAATGTAAAAGTTTGTGAAGATGTTTGTATGACGTTTGGATGTCTGTTACTCAATCACGCGTAAACCGTTGATTAGATTTAGATGTAAATTGGCACATAGATAGACTATTTCCTTGATTAACATATAGACATATATACACATACATAAACTCACGCCTTTTTCCCATGGGGGTAGGCAGAAACTACAGAACGCCACCTACTACGATACTTACATACTCCTTGCGCCATAACTTATAGAATGACTTTTTATCCGGGTAATGTTTCCTTGGCATAATAGTTCAACTTACTTTACGGAAAGACACTCTTTACGTGGGCGAAGCCGACGGCAAAAGTTAGTCTTATAAATAACATCATCACGCCTGTAATCCCCGAAGGGTTAGGCAGAGGCGTAGCCATTAGTACCTACACCCACATTTCGCCAGTTATGTTTAAGTCTCATGTAATAGGGGGCGAACCTATTGCCATCAACCGGACACAAATCCAGACTCCAAGGCAGCTACTGAGAAATTCCAGATGAAAAAACCCAATAACATTTTGCCTGACCTGGGAATCGAACCCAAGACCTCGTGCTCAGCAGTCGCGCTTTGCGACCACTAGACCAACGAGGCAGTCAATTAGTCAATTAGTCAGTTAGTCTTTTATAGCAATTATTTTACTCTAAATTATAAAATGTACAGTTTTGGCTTTGGTACTCTTATTATGTGTATAGATTTCCATAACCTTTTGAAGTAAAATTTCAAGTTACTTGGCTTTTGAAATTCTATTCAGTAATAAGGCTTTGTAATTGAATAAACTATTGTTTTAACAATGGTTTACCAATAACATTATTCTTTAAAACTCTAAGTCTTTAATAAAGAAAATTGCCAGTCACTGGGACTGCCGACAGAAGTGAAACCTTAACGTCACAATAGCATGTCGGTGACGTGGTCATAATAGCATGTTGGTGACGCAAACCCATAAGTTATGTCCCCACCGAAAATCTCCCATATCTGCCTCGAAATTTCACAAACATGGTCGCCGTAAAAATGTTAATTCACATGACAAAACAACGACAAATTCATTTCAGGTTTGCGACAAAAAGTTTCTCATTTCATTAGTCGTTACCTCGTAAAACATAAACAAAAATTCACAAAAAAAAAAGAACAACTTGTAAACAACAAAAAAATAAGCTGACAAACTTTGTATATGATATCCATAATATGCCACGATATAGATCAAGATTAATGATCGGCGTACACTTTTGGAGAGCAGAATGAAAGCGAGGGAATGTATCAAGATTATTATTCAAGATGTTTACCGTATTGTATCGAATTTTGTGCCATATTTATTATGTTACGAGGGCTTATGAGGAGTGCTAATAGATAAGCTACCATTTAGGATTTGTGGAGTGCTTAACTACTTATCAAAACTGAATAAAGAGGCAGGGGTGAATCGAGAAGGAACTTTTAAAAGGAATTTTAACGTTAAACTAATGAAGTTTGTCGCCAACAAGGAGACCAATTTGTAAATTATAATTCAGTAAAAACAGGAGAGTCTTTTTTGCCAACAAGCTATGTTATTTTAACATTAAAATCTCTTTTAATGTTAAAATAACAAAAATGGTTGTTGATGGTGGTGGTAATAAGAATGGTGGTTTTAATGGTCTTGGGTTCGATTCCCAGGTCGAACAAAGTATTATTGGGTTTTTCCATCAGGAACTTCTCAGTAGCAGCCTTGGAATCTGGATTTGTGCCTGGTTGATGGCAATAAGCTCGCCCCCTATTACATGGGACTTAAACATAACTGGCGAAATGTGGGTGTACTAATGGGTATACCTCTGCCTAACCCTTCGGGGATTACAGGCGTGATGTTATGTAAAATCTCTTTTAAAGTTTCGTTTCGATTCACCCCTGCCTTTCTACACACCCCGAATCACTGTACTATTTTAATTTTGGTATGAAAAATCACTATGTAAACACAATATGTTACGCACGTAAAATATTATGTTTACGGATGCATCCAATCCATGTTTCGTGGTAGTATGAAAAGGTTAGTACATTTAAAACTATGTAGTTTTTGTAAAAAAACCTAAATAATATTACTGTTAATAATGTATTTTAAAAAACAAACCTTAATTTAAAATTATTACAATATTGAGTATTGGACATTGTATTGTCATCAGAACTAAAAGTGTATGCAAAATTTCAGCTCAATCGGATACCAATTAATGGTCGAAAAATGGTTTGCAAATTTTGAAAGGACAACTTACATACGGACAGTGCAAGTTAAATAAAAGCTTCTAAAGAATGGGAGTTTTAATCTTCAATGGTGCCGATTCCCTTGTTCACAAACTATACTAAAATCAGAGGATTGGCATCTCTTACTAACTTAAGCAATCATTTTGAAGTCATTACTGTTCCAAATTTGATTTCACGATTTTTTAAAAGATATTACTCAACTTTATACAAAACATTGGTGCCGATTCCCGTGGTCACAAACAAAACTAAAATTAGACTATTTCCATCTTTTTCTGTCCAATAAAACAAGAAAGAGACTAATTAAGAGCTGTCAAATTTAGTTAATCTGACACATCCATACAATTATAGTTGACATCTTAAAACGTATGGATTAAAAATACGGAAAAGTTCATGACAAAACTAATTTGACATCGCTAACTTAGTTCTTTAATGTCACCGTCCTTTCCTTTCGCTGTTAGTAAGAGATGTCAATTCTCTAAATTTAGTCTAGTTTGTGAACAAGGGAATCGGCACCTTGACTTAATTTAAGAGTACAGGTGTATGTTCTAAGTTTATGTTTCTCTATGACAATTAATTAGACAAAAAAAATCTTAGCCATTCCATCACACAAGTTTGCACAAGAGTTTGCACAAGTTTGTAGATTGCACAAGTTCACAGCATTCAAGCACAGACCAATCAGCGTGATCCAGAGCATTGATTGACGCTCAATCAAGTACTTCCGAACCGAATGCAACTGCCATACTGATTGGCAATCTGTAGCTGTAATTATCGTAACATGTTTCGAAGAGATGATTGTTTTGATTTTGGAACTGCGGGCTGGTGACGTCTGTTGCATGCACAGAGACCGCTGCGTAAGAGTCTTTGCGCAATAGGTACCTAAAAAAGTTGGCGCCACCGAGGACCATCCGGAGAGAGTTGGCAACAAGACCAGGATGAGTATTAAAAGCGCTAGTTCGAGGTGAAAAAGAGAGACTGGAATAAGTTGAGGGAGACCTTTTCCCAGCAGTAGGACAATGAGGTCTATGAATATTTCATCACATCAGCAAAGTACCTACCATTTTATATTCCACCTACCTTTGTCACCTGGAAAACAGTGCCTGGAAGGACTTAGGAGAAGCTTTTGCCCAACAGTGGGACAATGAGGACCAAAAATATTTATTTACATCAGCAATGCCATGTTGTTTCTCCATCTACTTTGCTTGAGACTTTTTCTAGTTTAGTTTGTACCAAATTTCATTAAAATCGTTTCAGTAGTTTACTTAGCTGTTAAAGCCTAACAAAGAAATTCACTTTTCGCACTTATAATATTAGTATCGTCCACGTTAAAGTTGATATTATAATATAATGCCACAGGAACCGTACATTTCTTCAAATTAAAAGTAGCCTATGTGATATTCCAGACTACAGCCCATCTCTGCTAAATTTTATCCAGATCCGTTCATCCGCTTTGTCATGATTGGTCCTTTCATCCAAATTTTCACATTTATAACAGTAGTCTTGGGTTCGATTCCCAGGTCGGGCAAAGTGTTATTGGGTTTTTCCATCAGGAATTTCTCAGTAGCAGCCTCGGATCTGTGCCTGGTTGATGGCAATAAGCTCGCCCACTATTACCTACATGGGACTTAAACATAACTGGCGAAATGTGGGTGTGCTAATAGGTATACCTCTGCCTAACCCTTCGGGGATTACAGGCGTGATGTTATGTTATGATGTTAAAATTAGTAATTAGAAAGATGATGGAATTATTAGCTTAGGTCACGTGACAACTTTCCGTTGACTTTCCAAAAACCAGGCGAAAGAGAGACAAAAAACTACTTTTATTATTCAAAAGACCTCTATTCCTGCTTACCTCTTTACTGTACACTAGAACAACAAACACTCATTGTCTCCCAAACAATATGTTGGTACAATAATAACCCCAACGCGTAAATATGGTACAAGTTTTGTCATCAAAACGGTTATAAGTGTCTGGGGGCGTCAACAAATGCCTATCTTCATACATCATGTCTAGGCTAGGCTTTTGCTGTGGTGTTGCTTGTGAAAATGGTACTAGAGAGTGGAAAAAAGAACGTCACAAAGTCAAAGTAAAAGTCATATCATTTATTTTAATTAGGCCAACATAAGGCACTTCATCATAACATCACGCCTGTAATCCCCGAAGTGTTAGGCAGAGGTGTACCCATTAGTACAGCCACATTTCGCCAGTTATGTTTTTAGTCCCAGTCTATCCATAAATCCAGACTCCGAGGCTGCTACTGAGAATTTCTGATGGAAAAACCCAATAACACTTTGCCCGACCTGGGAATTGAACCCGAGACCTCATGCACTGCAGTCGCGCTTGCAACCATTAGACCAACGAGGCAGTCGGCACTTGTGAACGTTATACACAAAAAAAGGATTGAATCTAATTGCCCCTTCCAAAAGGTAGTTTTGTATTTAGAAGAATGGGCAAGAAACTCCATACGTACTCTTTTAAAATCAATGTTTACAACATTTGCATACAAAATCATACATGACATGGCACGTGAAAGCAATGTATGAACCCTATATAAAACTACTAAATCATAATAATTAAAAGGTACAAATTAAGAATTAAAAAGTTAAAAGTTCACAAACCTGTTAACTACGCATACTAAACAACAAACTAAATAATCGCGAGCTAAAATGATTGCACGAAACTATTTTCAAATATTAAATGTGTACACAAAATATTATACAGGTACAGGAAATAGTACATTTAAAACTGATATTCGTAAAAAATCTTGGCAGAAGTTGACTGCATCGTTGATCTAGTGTCGCAAAGACTGATGAGCATAAGGTCGAAATAAGGATTCGAGAAGGAAGCATGGGGTTTTAGTCGGTAAGAGTCCGATATAACCCCCCTTTATCCCCTCTTATTGACAGAGGGCATCGATGAGGACGTCACGACGAAAAAAAATTGTCGCAGTGATGAATAAAATAGGTATCTAACAATCATTTTCGTAATTAAATATGTGTTTTAAACCCGTTATTTTATGTCTTTTTTAGCCTATTTTTTCTTATCCATCTGTCCTAAAGTTATTTCTATAACTCGTCTCGTCATACTCTTCGGACCTCAAGTACCAGGACGACACGGTTGTCACAGTGGCTGCTACGCTGCTTGTCACGAGTTTGATTCCCACTTTCATAACTATGTTTGTAAATGCGCTTACGACATAGGAGAAATTCCTAGCGTGAAGCATGTATAAAGAAAAAAATATTTTAACTATTTTCAACCGACTTCAAAAAGGAGGAGGTTCTCAATTCGACGCGTATGTTTTTTTTTTTTTTTTTTTTTGTTTTTTTTTTTGTATATTTGTTCAACGATTACTCCGCTAATTATGAATCGATTTGGATGATTCTTTTTTTGTTTGAAAGAGTATAGTCCCGAATAGGTCCCATAGGAATATTGTCATGATCTGATGATGAACTTTGGAGATATGGATCGAAACTCCTTATAAAATTACAGCAGAACCGCCGTAACAAGAAAAATTGCTTTATTTATAAGTGTAGTCGATGACTGACTAAAGGACGTGGGGAGGGGGTACGTCAACCCCCCTCCTACCACTTTCCAAAATTAAATATATCGTGTGAGGTATTGTTTGAAAGGGCTTTATGTAAGGATTTCAAACATTAACACACAAGCACTAAAAAGTGAAAAATAAAAAGCTTTTTTACAAAAAAAGATAACCGCCTTCAAAAACCACAAAATAAAAAATAACTTTAGCTTGGAAGTCGGTGGCAATACCTACATAACAAGAAACAAAACCAAAGCCGCCGACTTCCAAGCTAAAGTTATTTTTTATTTTGTGGTTTTTGAAGGCGGTTATCTTTTTTTGTAAAAAAGCTTTTTCTAAATACCCATGTCAAATAACAAAAGTAGATCTATATGTCCCAACTCCATAGTATTTCATGCCATAACATTGACTTTCACAACCCCTTAGATCACGGATAATTCCATCGGAAACTCATCCCCAAAGTAAACTCATTTCTTCATCCCCAAATTACCAGGAAAACAATAAAACCCACTAATAAATAAAGTACTTGAATTAAATAGACAGACAAACGCACAATAACCCAGTAAATAGTTGACAAAGGTCGTATATATCCACGCTAACAGAAGTGCTACCTACCTTGAACCGTCCATATATTACCTCGAGAGATCGTGACGTCATTTACCCTCTCATACAAATTGATACCTTGGGACTGTAATATTAAAGTGCTTTTCTGTTTGTGGGCGCAATTTGAAAAGAAAATTGCCGTTTTGATGAGTGAAATCGTTTTGGAATAAATGTAGTTTATGTAAGATGAATGGGATGCTTAGTTTTAGGCTTTTAAGATCGAGTACTGTTTAAAGGTCATCGTTCATTGGATCTATCAGCCAGATAGGCAGTCGCTCCATGTAAAATACTGGTATTCAACTGTATCCGGTTAGACTGGAAGCCGACCCCAATATAATTGGAAAATGGCTAAGCAGATGAAGATGTTCATTGGAGCTGCCAGGTAGGTACTCGATCAGCACTGCCTCGTCTCGAGCAGCTAGTATTCTTTGTATTGTATACGTTAACTACATCTATTTCGGAGCGCCTCCCCTGCGGGCTGGCCACGCACGGACGGCGTGTGGACCACTCGGTGACACTCGCACGCTTACCTTGCGTTGCCCATGTGTAGGTCCCGAATGGACTTAATGGGCTCAATGCTTGTTTTTTTGGTTTGAGCTTTTGTAAATATTTTAATTATATAACATTACGCCTGTAATCCCCGAAGGGTTAGGCAGAGGTGTACCCATTAGTACACCCACATTTCGCCAGTTATGTTTTTAGTCCCATGTAACCGGGCGCAAATCCAGACTCCGAGGCTGCTAATGAGAAATTCCTGATGGAAAAACCCAATAACACTTTGCCCGACCTGGGAATCGAACCCAAAACCTCGTGCACAGCAGTCGCGCTTGCGACCACTAGACCAACAAGGCAGTATAAATATTTTTTTTAATGTTGTTTGCGACACGTGAATAAATAGTTTTTCTTTCTTGTTTTTCTTATAAAGTGATGATCTCTGACAAACTACTCATCCACCTGTTGGCCACGCAACGTTCATTGTTTGACCCGCGGTATCCAACCGTAGCCCACCAATCGACACCAAACGACTAGGTGGTGCTGTTCGTGTCTCTGGTCTAATGAGCAAAAACCTTTATTCAACGATTTCTTTTTCGAGTGTCACTCCAGCCTGTCACGTTTCACCCGGAGGGCTAAAACTACTTTCTTATTTACGCTTCTAGTTTCGCAGTTCGTAAATAATGATGGGCCTCCAGTGAGAATTTGAAAGAACTGAAGTTTGCCAACCAAATAATATATTATAACGTCTAGTTCCAATAGAAATATTTTGACAGATAATTCTGATAAAAAGTGACAAGTTATTTTCTGGAAACTCTGTAATACATAAACATAACAACACGCCTAAAATCCCCGAAGGGTTAGGCAGAGGTGTACCCATTAGTACACCCACATTTCGCCAGTTATGTTTTTAGTCCCATAAAATAGGGGGCGAGCCTATTGCCATCAACCGAGCACAAATCCAGGCTCCGAGGCTGCTACTGAGAAATTCCTGATGGAAAAACCCAATAACATTTTTCCCGACCTGGGAATTGAACCCAAGACCTCATGCACAGCAGTCGCGCTTGCGACCACTAGACCAATGAGGCAGACTCTGTAATAATACCGGCCAATTATTGTCTTACTGCAGGGCAATGGCCTCTTCTCATACAGAGAACGCACGAGCATTGAACACAACGCTTGCATACATATACTTACGCATTTTCCCATGAGAGTAGGCAGAAACCACAGAACGCCACATACCCCTTTCACCTCATCCACGTTCATACATCTCGTCATACAAGCACGCTGGTTACGAGTACTCCGCACCTGACCTTTCTGAAGAACCTCACCAATAAGGTTAGCGTAGTTCTTCCTCGCTGCGTTGCCACTCACCTCTGCCATATAAATACCCTTTGTTAATCGTCTTTCACTCATCCTCTTAACATGACCAAACCATCTGTTCAGGTGCAAAAGAAAAAAAGAAAAATGGCCGTCTAGATGATTGAATAGACAGTTGTTTCACCAGATTCCTGTTAGAATGTCTTCGATATTTTTTAGTGCTGCCGTTAAGAAGATTTTCTCTTTTATGTATGTTTTATTAGGCACTTTTATTTAATGGTCAATGGGATTGTTACGATTTTGGAACGTGACGCGAGTATTTTCTTCTTAGGTATTAGGTATTTATTTTACTCACTAGTGTTCCTAGTCTATTGTTGTTCATTGTGTGTTGTTTGAAGACGTCAAGATTAATTGAAGGAAATTGTTATTCAACTAGGTACTTATTTAATCATGAGGTGACTAACATACATGCATACATAAACTCACGCCTTTTTCCCTTGAGGGTAGGCAGAAACTACAGAACGCCACCTGCTACGATCCTTACATACTCCTTTCGCCTCACCTACATTCATACATCTCGTCATACAAGCGAGGTGACCAAATATATTGTAAATCATAGCCTTATGCATGTGGCAATGGTGTATTTGTCCATCAGAAAAAGTTCTTTTGTAATTAAATTAATACTTACAAAGATTACCTTCTACAAACAAACAAATAATATCACCTCTTTATCCATATAATCAATACATTAATTAAAAACTGAACTGTCTGTTTTTAGTATCCACTTTTTCAATATTATAAATTATACCGTGCTAAAAATAAAAAATAAATATATATTTTGTATGTTTGTCAGTTTGTTTGTTCCGGCTAATCTCTGGCTGAACAGATATTGGCAGATAGCTGATATTATGAGGAGTACATTAATTAATTAATTATAGTTTCCATTTATTCATTCACAATACATTTTTTAAAAATCACATAAAAATAACTGCCTCGTTGGTCTAGTGGTCGCAAGCGCGACTGCTGTGCATGAGGTCTTGGGTTCGATTCTCAGGTCGGGCAAAGTGTTATTGGGTTTTTTCATTAGGAATTTCTCAGTAGCAGTCTCGGAGTCTGGATTTGTGCCCGGTTGATGGCAATAGGCTCGCCCCCTATTACATGGGACTAAAAACAAAACTGGCGAAATGTGGGTGTACTGATGGGGTACACCTCTACCTAACCCTTCGGGGATTACAGGCGTGATGTTATGTTACGTTATGCAGGTATATAAAAAATATAGCTAAAACATTAAGACTGCCTATGTACAGTGTATTTTTTTACATGTGCATAAAGTTTAAATAAATAAATAAATGGCCCACCGTCATCGACAAAAGGGTCCAAATTTATTTATTTATTTATTAAAACTTTATGCACATGTACAAAAATACATTGTACAAAGGCGGACTTAATGCCTTAGGCATTTTCTACCAGTCTACCTTAGGGTGATGCAGAGACAAAAACAAAGTAGGTGCACAGATACAGAAAATTAAGAGAATATATTATAATAATAAATATATATATACATACATACAATATATATATATATTAATATATAAATAGTGGGGAGAGAGATAAAATACATAGATGAAGTACAACAAATTAATTGTGGGACGAGTCTGCCAACTTATTATGTAAGTGTTCGCGAGCTTTAACCTTGAACATTAACCGACTGGTGGCCATCCTGATATTCAGAGGGAGTGCATTCCATAAGAAAACCGCCTGGACAGGAAAAGAAGATTTGAGAAAACCAGAGCGGTGGGAAGGACATCGCAGAAGACGATTATTGGAGGAACGAAGGTTCTTGCTGTGCGCAGAGCATAAATATTGAAAGTGAGAAGTCAGATAAGAAGGAGAACTAGGTTTGTCTAGGAGAGAAAATAAGGTTGTTAAAGCCCTTAACGCTCTGCGCTGTCTGATGGGTAACCATTTTAAGAGTGACCGATGTGCGGACACATGGTCATACTTACGGAGATTAAAAACGAATCGAATGCAGTTGTTAAGAAGTCGGTCTAATTTATTGAGGAGATCTGCATTCAGGTCATAGTAACACACATCACCATAATCGAGTAGGGGAAAGATCAGGGACTGTACTAGCATTGCCTTTATGTGTGATGGAAGAACATTTTTCAATCTATAAAGCGACCGCAACGTCCAGGTGACTCTTTTGCTCACATTGGCGACCTGCTTACGCCAGCTCAGGCAAGTGTCAACATGCAAACCCAGATTTTTGACGTCGGAGCTAAACGGAATGATTGTGCCATCAAAGGTAACCGGCGGCAACACTAAACCATTAAGCCTTCTCAAGCTAGTGGCGCTCCCTATAATGATAGCCTGACACTTGGCCGGGTTGACCGCTACCCCGAAACGATCAGACCAATCTTTTACCGTTGCTAAATTCCGGTTTAGCTCCTCAATTGCGTCGGTTAAATTGTCAACACCTGCCTGACTGTAGAGCTGCAAATCATCAGCGTACAGATGATACGCACACTGAAGCTCGGTAGTAATAAGATCTATAAAAATAGAGAAAAGAAGTGGAGATAAAATACCGCCTTGAGGGACGCCAACATTAAGATCACACCAGCTGGAAAAAGAGTTTCCCGCCAGAACTGACTGCTGACGCCCCCGAAGATAGGAAGAAAACCAATTCAAAACCTCAGGAGAGACCATTAGATAGGAGAGGATGGATAAAAGGACTTCATGACTGACGGTGTTGAAAGCATTGGAGAAATCAATCAATACTAGAACGGAAACTTTACTGTCTTCCATTCCCCGCCTTATATCGTCAGTCACTTTGAGGAGAGCTGTGACGGTACTGTGGCCAGGCCTGAAACCAGATTGGAATGGACTAATGAGGGAGTTACGGTGAATGAAGTGGGAGAATTGCTTATGGACACAGGCCTCAAGGACTTTGGACAAAAAGGGAAGGATAGTAATTGGTCGAAAGTGACTGGGAAGGGTGGGATTAGGAATTTTAGGTAGTGGTCGAACATGGGCTTTCCGCCACAGCGAAGGGAAATCACCGGAGAAGAGGGAGAAGTTAACGATGTGGGAGATTGCAGGGAGGAGCTGGTCAAGAGCCGTCACGATCATGTGGCGACTTATTTTATCACAGCCCACGGCTTTTGATTTAATGGAGAGGATAATCTTTTTGATCTCACCCGGATCGACTGGCATGAAGGCAAAGGGGGCAATATTGGGTCGCGTCAGACCATCAAGATAGTTAATGGTGTGGCATTTGGTTAGACTATCAAGAGTGGGGACAGTGGCGAAATGGCGATTTAGATCGTCCAAACCAAATGTAAAAGAAGGGTCTGAATGCTGCGATCTGCCGATACCTAGTGTTCGAAGGAACTTCCAAATATCGGCAGGAGAAGAGGAAGTAACATTATCAAGAATGTGACGGCGTTTAGCGTTGCGTATCATCTGGTTACAACGGTTGCGAGCAGTTTTGAAGAGGGTCCAGTTATCCTCCGAACGATCTTTCTTATATTTCCGGAACGCGCGGTCCCTGCGTCGCATTGCCATCCGAACTCCCCGATTCATCCATGGCGCCGGCGGACGCTTCAGCTTGATTTTTCTGATGGGAGCATGAGCATCATACAGTTTTACTACGGCTGAATTAAAGAGACGCACTTTGTCATCAACTGCAGTGGCATCCTCCAACGGAGTCCAGTCGATGTTAGCAGCATCTTGTACAAGCTTTTCAATGTTCATCCGCGCAAAGGCACGCCTGTACTGGAGTATAGGTTTGGGTTTAGGAGGTTTAAGGTTATAGGATAGGAAAATTAGGTCATGATGGGAAAAGCCAGGAGCAATGTGTTGACCATGTGAGGAGACAAGGGAAGGATTAGAAACGAGGATTAAGTCGAGCCAGGTATCATCACCGATAGTGTTGTGGTGAGTTGGTTGAAGAGGCAACACGTGCAAACTGGCTGACTCGACCAGATGTAGGAGTTTACAGGACCGAGGGGAATTGTGGGCAAGGAGGTTGGTGTTGAAATCCCCCATGACAATGTGATGTGCATACTCCGAACCCAAAGACTCTAGGATCGATTCGAATTCGATGAAGTAATCAACGGAAGGGGGACAATACACAAGTCCAATAACGGCTTTAGCACCTTTAACACAAACCTCAAGGAAAAGAAACTCTGCCGAACTATTAGAGGAAGAAGCGAGGATTTTAAAAGGAAAATCAGCACGAAGATAGATTGCTACACCCCCCCCTCTCTTACCGATTCGATCATTCCGGAGAAGAACGAACCCTGGGAGAGAGTAGGTAGTGGATGGGAGTTCAGGCTTAAGCCAGGTCTCTGAGATCAGGATGGCATGGACGTTGTTGTTCGTAAATGCATCATACAATTCGTTGAAGTGGCTTGGAACACTTTGGGCATTAATGTGGCAAACGTTAAACAGCCGGTCAAGGTTTTGATTAAAATTTTGACGCAAAAGATCGCCAAGGGTGTCTGTGATGGAACAAAAACTATCATCATCAGAAGTGGCAGCAGATTCGTTGGCAGAGAAAAAAGACTCATTATCAAAAATATTTGTCATAAATACGAGTATAAAAAAATATAATAAATACCACAAAATATAATAATATAAAAAAAAATAATAATAATAAAGTAAACTGATCTAAATTAAAAACACTGATATTATAAAATAACTGCACGAAACTCCAGTACGGCGCTTGCATCTCTGCACCACCCGCCAGCTAACATCATCTTAATAAAATAACACCGTAACATAAGGTAAATTAAAACAACTATCGCATAAACAATAAAAAGGTGGTAAAGGAGTAAGGACAAACTAACATTAAAATGGTATACGGAACGCACCCCAAAAGTCTTTGATACAACATCAACTTTCTGTGAACGTATCCGATCTTAAAAAACGTCGTTTAAATAGTATGATTTCAAAATTGACAGTCATGACACTTCGCGTGAGCAACGTAATGTTAAAGAGATAAAAAAGATAACTTGTTGGAGGTAAACCGATTACTGTATGTGAAACTTGTAGAAGAATGATATAATGATAACAGAGACTTGTGATGAAGTAAGATGAGAAAAAAAAACAAAAAAGAAAGACTAATAACATTGATGAACTAAAACCATAATATTGAAAAGCAGCTAAAGATGACAATTTCTAAGGTAAGTTAATACTAGTAATCGAATGAATCGGTACCTATACTGCCAACAAGTAACAGCAAATTCATACCATCATTAACGCGTCTTGTTTTCCAGGCCATCTCCAGAAGTATGGACCTTGGGGTACTTCACCAGCAGTGGATTCAATTCTTCGATTGACGTCACCTTATGTTTGCTTCCATCGGGAGCTTTAATGACGATGACGCCATCCTGAGTCCAACACGACCGCATATTGAAGTGTAGACGCGCTTTGCTAAAGATAGATTGTCGAGTCTTTGTCAGGAACTCCTTAACAGAGACAGACGAACCCTTCAGCCCGGCCTTCGCTCTCCACACCGCAGACCTGTCATCATAGCTGGAGAACTTGACGAGGATGGGCCTATGGTGATCTTTATTGGCTACACCTAATCTGTGGCAAACCTTTATTGAGGATGCAGTAACAGTTTTGAGAGCCAGCTTCTTATTTAGCACCTCCAAGACGATCATGCTGCTGACCTCCCCATCAACCTCAGGGATACCCTGGAAGATCAGTGCCTTTCTCCGATGCCTGGTCTCCAACATGTCAACCTGACCAGCGCACTCGCTGATCTGTTTTCGAAGCAAGCTCAGCATGCTGAAGATCAGCTCTCTGAAGGCGCGAAACTCTTCAGCTACCCTCGCCACGGTGTCCTTGGCAGGTCCGGCACACTGAATCTGCGCTTCTAATTCGCTCATCTTCCGGGTGAAGTTTTCCTCCAGAGTCTTCTGGGCAGATAGGATCTCGCTGAATTGAGACATTGTAGATAATTACCCAAATGTGATCAGTGACAGTGATGAACAGTGAAGTGTAATGATGAGCTGGCAGGTGGTGTTAAATTATGGCTTAAGCCACATAAATGTGCTGCAAACGTGAGTACACGTTGTATAGAGGATATACACTTATAATTTATGTAAATATACCGATAATTATAAGAATTTGTATTTTAAAAATTAAATTAGCACTAGAGATACGTCCAGTCTTTTCTTGCACCTACCCTCGAAAAACCAAATCTATCTAAACCTAATTATTATTACACTAAGCCTCAAATTACTTCACTCCATTTCAGTTCCAATCAATTGATCATTGAATCCACGACAGCTCACATCAATAAATGCCTCGTCTCTGGTGCTATCTAATAAACCGTTCAGTGTCGAGACGGGAATTCTTTAAGCTGCTGAAACCGGTACGGCTTCGGAACGATTCAATTAAGCGCCGGAACTGCCGCTCGGGGGACATGGTGTGTGTTTGTACTTGTGGGTAGGTTGTGTGACAAGTGAGACACGCATTAGTGTGCGTTCAGAGCAGAAGAGAGATTGTTCAAAAGTGGTCCATGAGCAATTATTAGCGATTGTGGTATTTCCATATACCTCAAGCTATCTATACTAATATTATAAATGCGAAAGTGTGTCTGTCTGTCACCTCTTCACGCTTAAACCGCTGAACCGATTTAGGTGAAATTTTGTGTAGAGATAATTTAAGACTCAGGAAAGGATATAGAATAGTTTTGATCCCGAATATCACCCCTTTAGGCGGTGAAATGGGGGGTGGAAGTTTGTATGCAAGTACGATATAAACAAGTTCCACGCGGACTTAGTCGCAGGCAAAAGCTAGTACACTATATAAAATTAAAGAAAAACTTACTTCGCCTTGGTGTTAGATTTGATTCCTAAGTCGGAAA
This sequence comes from Hoplodrina ambigua, assembly GCA_949774945.1. Taxonomy (NCBI): domain Eukaryota; kingdom Metazoa; phylum Arthropoda; class Insecta; order Lepidoptera; family Noctuidae; genus Hoplodrina; species Hoplodrina ambigua. Next base: position 1,929,454 of record OX458984.1, read on the forward strand.
AAGTGTTATTGGGTTTTTCAATCAGGAATTTCTCAGTAGCAGCCTTGGAGTCTGGATTTGTGCCCAGTTAAAAGCAAAAGGCTCGCCCCCTATTACATGGGACTCAAACATAACTGGCGAAATGTGGGTGAACGATGGGTACATCTCTGCTTAACCCTTCGGGGATTACAGGCGTGATGTTGTACTACCCAGTTACTAGATTGTGGAGGTTAGATAGGCAGTCGCTCCATGTAAAACACTGGTACTCAGCTGCATCCGGTAAGACTGGAAGCCGACCCCAACATAGGAAAAAGGCTAGGCAGATGGATTAGTCCTAAAATAAAACTTGTGAGTACATTTGAGTACTTTAACCCCCGAAAGATGCGCACGTAATTAAAATCCAACCGGTATTTATTTTAATTCCATGCCTACTGCCTAATTTTCCGAATAAGAGTAAATCTTTGATGCTTTAGTATAACCATTTATTTGATGTTTCAATGAGAAAATTACATGGCTTTAAATCCTCTCATAAGGTAGGTAGGAAGGCTTTCACGGAGAATTTAATGTTGAACGTACGGGGATTGTACTGTAAGCTGGAATGTGGAACTCAAATTTGATGTGTGACTGTAATTGTTCACTTGTAAAATGAAGAGTTTCTTTTTATGGCTTAAACCTTTGATGGAGCTTGAAGCGCTTTACACACGGAGCAATTTAAGTTGAGACAACTGGCAACTCTTTAAAAGTTTCCTGTAAAAGTTGATAGTTGCTATAACGTTGCCGGTTGCCGCAAGTTTTTGTCAATTTGTAAGCAACTTTCATAGTCGAGTTGCCGTATGACGTTGCCGTAGCGACACTGGCAGTGCCGAGCACACGAAGAGGGAGGGAGGATATGAAATCGCTCGTAGTGACGGTTAAGTAAACCGGCAGCTTTAAAAACCGGTACAATATTTAAAAGTTGCTAGTTGCGGCAACTAGCAACTAACTTAGTCATCGATTGCAGCTACTGAAAACTGTTGACGATTGCCGCAACTCGAAACTCGAGTTGCTCTGTGTTTGCAGTCCAATTGAAATGTACGTAAACAGCTAGTTGCCAGTTGCTGCAATAGTTGCTCTGTGTGCAAAGCGCCTAATTGTTCACTTGTAAAATGAAGTGTTTCTTTTTATGGCTGTTGCTTTGATGGAGCTTAAACCTTTTGGTTATAAATAGGTAAGCTCTTAATGTTAGGGGAAGAGGTTCTGCTAAATATAAAGGGAGGTATTGAAAATGTCTCTTGAAGAGTAAATTTATTTATAAATAACATCATAATATCACGCCTGCAATCTTTGAAGGGTTAGGCAAAGGTGTACCCGATAGCACACATAGATAAAAATAAAATAATAGTCATATTTAAAAATAACTTATTTTTTCTTTACTAAGGTACTGCCTCGTTGGTCTAGTGGTCGCAACATGTGACTGCTAAACATGAGGTCTTGAGTTCAATTCACAGGTTGGGTAAATTGTTATTGGGTTTTTGAATCAAGAATTTCTTAGTAGCAGTCTCGGAGTCTGGATTTGTGCACGATTCATGGCAATAGGCTCGCCCCCTATTACATGAGACTTAAACATTACCGGTGAAATGTGGGTGTACTATTGGTACATCTCTGCCTAATCCTTCGGGGATTACAGGTGTGATGCTATTTTTTCTTTTAAAAAATTGCGCTTACCCAACATTAATAACCTCTCCTGCTCCTTGTATTTTTCATTAAGGTTTAATTTTGTACAACGAGCACAATAAGTAACTCCCATACCTACATACAAAAAACCTTCAAACTCTGTAACAAAATTGAACCTTGACAAAATAATAAGACATACAAAAGACTGTCTCCATTTCTATTTATCTTACCAAAGAAAACAAAACTCACTCGTCTTTATTTAATAACAATAATTTCTAACCTCAGTTATATCACTCCCCTGAACGAAAGATATGAAAAGAAAAAAAGGTAATTACTGTTTACCTACCTGCTTACCCTTTCTTTATTAAGACGTGATAGTGTTATTATTGTAATAATTACAAGCTTTTATTACAAGCTTTTATTTAGCTAGCACTGTTCGTATGTAAGTTGTCCTTTCAAAATTTGTAAACTATTTTTCGACTATTTGTTGATATCCGATTGAGCTGAAATTTTGCATACACCTTTAGTTCTAGTGACAATACTTAGTATTATAATCATTTTAAATAACATAGCTCGTTTTTTAATATTTTTTTTGTTCACACCGGTGTCTGTGGCTGATCAAATCTTACAAGTTAGATTTGATCCACTTCCCGAAGTTCAATTGAGATGATTTGTTTAAATGTGTAACTTGCATAACAATGCAATATAATGATGTCACAGAGCTGCTCTGATGATGGAGCAGTAAAGTGGCCCTAGGAACTTAATCAAAACTTATATATTTTTGACTCACTTCCCGGTGCGTGATGGAGCTGGAATTTCAAAACATAATAATGCACATTGGATAAAAAAAAAAATACTAGGTACCTAACTTTTTATTATTTTAAGCAGAATTGTTCAGAGATCAATGGAGAGGGCTATACAGGGAGTTTATCTGGGTACTTATGGCTCTAAAGTGGTGGCCACGTATCGGAAGACGCAGTGTGAGAAGGCCGCCCACGAGGAGGACCGACGACCTGGTAAATGGATGCGAGAAACAGGTACCGGATGTCGGTGAAGAAAAACATACTTTCACTGACATCAGTGATGTTTTGACCAATATGTCTGATGTGTCTTAATTGTCCGTTCACCAGCAACCTTGATGACCTATGCAACGCCTGTGATGCGGCAGTAAACGTGGCGACTCACTGAGCCCAAATAGTTTATTATAGATGTATCATCGATACGAAAAGTAGAAGAATCAGTGATATCAAAGCTTAACATTGTAGAAAGTACATATAAACTGAAAAAAATCACAGTGGCACTTACCCATAATTGAACCCGCAGTCTCAAGCACGATAGGCCTTAACCACTGGCCCATCACGACATCTTTGATAAAAAATCTTTGTTTAAAAAGAACCCCATTATGCCTCATGCTGCTAAATATATTACGCAGCGTGTATGATAAATATATCCTCACAATAAATAAAGGTGCGAGTACACAATTGTAATAAAACACGTAAGCAAACCATTTACTTAAGTGGCGTGATAAATTATTACTCTTCATTTTAGGATAACAAATGACGACCGTGACACTTGTCACGTCGCTCAGCTCTGTGTGTACTTGGGTTTACTTTAACTGATTATAACAATCTTACCTTTTATTCAATAATAGAAAACATTACATAACATCACGCCTGTAATCCTGTAATCAGTACACCCACATTTTGCCAGTTATTTTAGTCTAGTTAGTTAGTATATAGTCAGTTTTAAGTCCCATGTTATATGGGGCGAGCCTATTGCCATCAACCGGGCACAAATCCAGACTCTGAGGCTGCTTCTGAGAAATTTCTTGTGGATAGAAAAACCCAATAACAGTTTGCCCGACCTGCGAATCGAACCCAAGACCTCACGCTTAGCAGTCGCGCTTTGCAACCACTAGACCAACGAGACAGTAAATAAAAAAACATCTTAACATAAACTTATTTCCTCCATTCCTGCATCCTAAACACATCATCAAAACCCACACATATCCTAATCTCTATGCACGTCACAAGAAGAGTTATTATCCAATGATTTATTACAGCAATGACCTCCAGCGTGACACGTGTCACGTCGTGTCACGTCTGTCTGTATTGTGTGTACTCAGCTTTACTTTTACCACTTCATGGAGGGTCGTAGGGGGTGAATGTGGTAATAAAAAGTGTCTGAGCCTTATTGTGTTGGTTGGAAAGAGTGCAGCGTGCAGTGGAGTGGCGGCTTAAGTGTGTGACAGATTCTTGTATTAATGATAAATTGTGTTTTGATGTTATTATAGTCCAGTTAAACAGACTGCTTCGTTGGTCTTGTCGATTTTCCTTAAGGATTTTTTCAGTAGCCGTCCGGTCAAAGTCAATGTTAAATATTTCAACTAACAAAAGGCACTTTTAAACATCATATAGACGGGTGAAAGGCAAATTTGGTGTTTATACACACACCGAATAAGGTTGAAAATATAACACACGATATTTTGCCTTTGAATCTAGTTGCCCCTCCCAAAAGGTAGTTTTGTATGAAGAAGAATGGGCAAGAAACTCCATACGTACCTATTCTTTTTAAAAGTAGGGATTTGAAAGATGGTAGCTGCGCCTGATTTCTTCCTGGTCGTGTTGGCGAGAGATATTTAAGAATCGATGAATAAAATGACAAACGCTTAAAAAAACGCTTGTTAGGAAGACACAGACTACAAAAGGAGAGGCGGCTTCAGAGCCTATCTTGATTCCTTGACGCCTTTTATCCATCTGCCTAGCTTCTTTCCGACTAAGCTGTGCTCGGCTTCAAGAAACAGGATGTAGCTAAATAGCAGCGTTTCATTTATTTATTTGGTTTACCAATAAATATTTTAAATAACATAAAAAAACATTTCTTTAAACTTCAATAAGTATCAGAATTTTAGATTTCTGTTTACTGAGAGAATAGTCGAGAGTAAAACTATATTTCTCTTAATAGACAGTTAGACATGTAGACAAACAAGCAATGATAGATCGCATCTACAACTAAAAGCCACAGTGTAAACAATTTAACAGCAAAACTTGCACCACTTTAACAGTATGACAAGCACTTCATACGCTAAGTTTTTATTCTATACCCAGATCAATGTGAAAACTAACTCTACTAACTTCTAGGAGAAAGGTTCAACTTTGAAAGTGTAATATCACTTTACATGAAATTTATCATAGAACTTAGTTGAAAAATGAGTTGAACCTTCAACGTGAGTCTTTTAATATTAGATTCAAAGTAGAACTTTGTGCATAGAGCGATTGATCGTTCTTCTGTTAGTTGGTTACTGCAGTTTTTTACTGACTTCAAAGAAAGGACGAGGTTCTAAATTAATTTCGTGAAGTTCTGAGGAGGTAAAGCCAACACAAGAGATAGGTATTCAGGGTCGCCAGATATAGTTGTTCTTAGAAACTGGTGGATGTCTATAACTGAAACTTACCTTAATTAATGAACTGATTATTATCTACTTTTTAAATTAAATAAGTAAACTTCAACTATATCTGATGACCCTGCATACCTATCTTTTTTGTTGATTGTACATAATAATGTTTTAACTTAATATTTTTTGTTTCTTATTTTTGTTTTTATTATTATTTTTGTGTGCACATGGTCAATAAATATTCTTTCTTTATTTTTTTTTGCCAACAAGACTCTATTAGTAAGCCTTCGTTCGCCCGACTGTCTGTCAACAGGCTGTATTTTATGAACCTTAATAAGTAGAGGGTTAAAATTTTCACACACATTTGTCGCTATAACAACAAATAACTAAAATAAATTAAGTCAAAAATTATAGGGGATACAAGAAACGTGTTTTTTGTACGTATTGTCATCCCCTCGTTTATTTGAATCAGTTTGCTGTAAAAATATACCTATTCAAACCAACTTTATATGTCTGCTTCTCGGGGTCGAATTACTTGTGTGACAGATCTGCCCTAAGGTTGACCTCATATCCGGGGTCGCGGGACGTCTTAACAGCATACCGTGGCCCCGGAACGCAAAGGGCTGCAGAAGGAACAGGGTGGTTTTTTAGTCAGTAAAAGTCTGACAGTCCCTTCCGCCCCACTCATTTGATGATACAAAACTACCTTTTGGAAAGGGGCAACTAGATTCAATTCTGTTTTTATTTCACGTTCAAAAATGCCTTATAATGGCCTAATTGAAATAAATGATTTGACTTTGACTTTGGTACTCAACCGTTCATGCAAGACTCGCACTTGGTAGTATTCTCCTTCCAAGTTAGACTTGGCAACAACCCAGAAGTCAATCACACAGCCTCTGTCTCAACCATACCTTCAATTTAAATGAGATAAAGGCTCCCAATCAAATTGCGATTATGGAATTTCAACATCAAAGATCTCTCGTCGTGAATTGAAGGCTTACAAAAGCATCAAGATCAAAGAACCAACTAGACTGTTGTGACATTTAATCTTTTCTGAAATGCTGGTAGGACTGACGATCGTAAAGGTCAAACATCAATCGAAGGGATTAATTATAAAATGGATGAAAGTACGGATGAGAAATTGTGACTGTCTTTTTACGGTGGGTTCTTAGGAAATTTATTTATTTAACAACAACAAAAAAATGTTGACCGGCTCGTTAGTTTGGTCCTGCAGAGCGTGGAGTCCAAAAAGTGGTTTTCATTAGAGATTTCTCAGTAGCAGCCCGTATTTTGGAATTTGTTGATGTGATACCGCCGTGCTTCGGAAAGCACGTAAGACCGTTGGTCCTACGTGTCGTGTCATGTCTGATCGCAGTCTCATCGAAGTATTATGATAATGAGTGCAGAGAGAGTGCACCTGTGCTTGCGCAAACACTTGTGCACTATAACCCCGGTTGCTCATATAAAAAGATAATATAACAAATTATCAAGTGCACATGATCATCATCATATCAGCCGTAGGACGTCCACTGCTGAACATAGGCCTCCCCTACAGATTTCCAATAAGACCGGATGGAAGCGGCTTGCATCCAGCGCGATCCCGCGGTCTTTAGCAGATCGTCAAGTGCCCATAAGCTTCTGAAATTAATATACATAACATCACGCCTGCAATCCCCGAAGGGTTAGGCAGAGGTGTACTCATTAGTACACCCACATTTCGCCAGTTATGTTTAAGTCCCATGTAATAGGAGGCGAGCCTATTGCCATCAACCGGGCACAAATTCAGACTCCGAGGCTGCTACTGAGAAATTCCTGATGGAAAAACCCTATAACACTTTGCCCGACCTGGGAATCAAACCCAAGACCTCGTGCACAGCAGTCGCGCTTTACGACCACTAGACCAACGAGGTAGTTCTTCTGAAATTAGTTAACCGATATCTATCACCAACAGTAACATAACATAACATCACGCCTGTAATCCCCGAAGGGTTAGGCAGAGGTGTACCCATTAGTACACCCACATTTCGCCAGTTAACAGTAACCAACAGTAACACTTAACAATATAACACATTAAACCGTTGATTTTCATTCAGGAAACCAGGGATTAACCTTCAAATAAGAAAACCTATCAAGCTTTGACAACAAGGCAAAAAAATCTCAGCCAAACGGAAAGATATTCAAAAAAAGCTAACTTAGGAAATACATTAAGCTGATCAATACACATACGAATATCCGCGAATTCAAACATAATTGCTCCTAACCTCTTTTCAAACGTTTTCAAAGGCCGTTTGACTGGCTATACGTGTTGTGGGGTTCACAAAACGCTGCGTAATCAAGATAAGTGGGACCCCAAGGGGTACAGAACCCCAGCTTTTCGGAGTTACCTTTAATTTGTTTCATGTAATAAAGTTTATTGAAGTTTGTTTCATTTTCTCTTTTTACTGTTGATTGGGGGAAGTATTACTTTCTTTAGTGATGTGAATTACGATAAGGTTTGATTTTGAATGAATGTAGATGTTACTGGAATTATTTGTAAAACTTTTTACCAAAAAATTTTAGTCTTATAAGCTTCTGCCTACGACATCGTCTGCGTCAAGTTTGAAATATTATCTCATAGGAACCGTCCATTTTTTGGGACCTATGTACAAGTAGCCTATGCGCTATTTCAAACTGTAATCTGTGTCTTTGCCAAATTTTATCCAAATGTGTTTAGCCGTTCTGAGGTAGTTAACTAACAAACATCCATCTTAACTTTTACATTTATTATATTAATAAGATTGATGAAGAGCGCATAGCAAACATTTAAGTGATCACAAAAAATTTTCCTTCTGCAGCGGATGGTAAAAACAAAGATATTGGCCAAGTGCGAGTCGTATTATATATTATTATTATATACATGAAAGGTTCCGTACTACCGTACAATATTAAATACTACACTTAGTAAAATAAATCACGTCCCTTGTATAAGAAACCCTTTAAATTAATATTATTACACGACTGCCCCAAAAAAAGGAATGTTCAGGGTTAATGTATGTATGTATGTATGTGAGATTCTTTAAAACATATACATACATACATAAAACATAACATCACGCCTGTAATCCCCGAAGGGTTAGGCAGAGGTGTACCCATTAGTAGACCCACATTTCGCCAGTTATGTTTTTAGTCCCATGTAATAGAGGGCGAGCCTATAATATTGCCATAAACCGGGCACAAATCCAGACTCCGATGCTGCTACTGAGAAATTTCTGATGGAAAAACCCAATAACACTTTGCCCGACCTGGGAATTGAACCCAAGACCTCATGCACAGCAGTCGCGCTTGCGACCACTAGACCAACGAGGCAGTCGTAGATTTAGAAGTATGTAGATTTATAAAATATAGAACACTGTAAATAAAAAACGTCGTAAAACTGGAGTAAACAAATTACAAATATGTGCAATTTTGGCAGTCGTGTTTTTTAATTTTTTAATTATAGTAGCTTGTTTTATCACGTATCTGTATTTCCGTAGTTTTTTTTTGACTAAATTCTGCACTACGTAGACGAAATCACAGGTCCTAATAAAACATATATTTTAGGACCTATTCCACAAAATCAACAGCATCTAGCATCTGTAATAAACTTTGAACAAGTTTTACAAATACACAATTCATTAATATTGATATTCAAATTCACAAAATGATACCCTCGGGGGTAATTGTTACAGCAATGTATGACACTTGTTATTATGTTAGCACGTTTGCTGCTCCCGAAGGTGCCTATAGAGTTGTAGTGATGTGTACAGATGATATTAAAATGTCACATGATATTGTTAATGAAAGAAAACACAATCACAAGAAAGTCAAAGTCAAAAACATTTACTTAAATTGTACCATTTACAGGCACTTTTGAATTGTCAAAGTTAATCTGCCAATCCTTTCCCCAACTATGTTGGGGTCGGCTTCCACTTTAACTGTGGTTTCGTACCTTCGTACACAGGCCTCGGCATTATGCTGAGCGCTAGCCGGTTTGTGCGGTATTGACGCATATTTCCTTCTAGAATATATATTTTTTCGAATACCCACGTTTTTGGAAACAACAATTGAATAATTAAATGCGTCCCTTTGACGTGATTAAACAGGTTTTCTTTCTTTTTATTTCTTTCTTTCATCTCTGCCAGGTCGTGTCAGATAGCCGTCTTGTCGGACTATAAGAGTGAGGGAAGAGGGAATGCGACTATGTTGGACACACCCTATCACTATTTACACAATAATATCTCCTGCACTCTTGGCTTAGCTCCATTGAGATTGGCCGAGTGAAATAAGTCTGCAAAATATTATAATTATCGGTACCCTATATACAAAGTCAGGACAACAAAATGAATTGATATTCGACAGGCGCGTGAAACGGTCACTTACATTTCATTATAAAAAATTGTAATTTAATTTTCATCCACCAAATACTTCTGCGCTACTCAATTTTAATAATTATACGTATGATTTATTTGTGTAAAATTTGGACGTAAAAATACTTCAATTAATGTAATGTTTATTTTATTAAAATTAAATATTTACTTTGCAACAGATCATGCGAGGGTTATTTTGCTTTTTATTTAATTAATGTAAAGACAGATTTTTTGTATTTACTATTTTTTTTAATTCAAATGTAAATGTTAATTGTTGATACAAAAAGCAATCTGCTGTGAGTAAAGTTAATAATATCATATCTTCTAGTATAATTTAAATTGATATTTTACATTATTATTACTGACAGCCTCGTTGGTCTTGTAGTCACAAAGAGCGACTGCTGAGCATATGGTTTTGGGTTCGATTCCCAGGTCGGGCAAAGTGTTTTTAGATTTTTCCATCAGAAATTTCTTAGTAGCAACCTCGGAATTTAGATTTGTAAATTAAGTAAATAAATAGCTTTATCAATTCGTACACTGAGATTGTCATGATGACTTTATAACGAAAGCCACAAAGACTGCCACAGTAGAAAACCGCGCCCTATTTTTGGTAATGGCAAACATTATAAGGAAATTTTCAATAACCGAACACGTTTCCACATTCCCAAATTCCATGAAACTGTCATAAAAACGTAATCCCAGCCAATATATGAATATAATGCTTCAAATTCTTCCCCGAATTTTCCCGATAAAGCCCGAAATTAACCGAAAGATATGACTGAAATAAAATCTCATTCAAATCGGGCCCCATTTGCTATGTTTCCAAATAATGAGCATACATAATGCTATATCGACAGTATAAATCCATTCGACGTATGAATTAGATTCGAAGATAATTAAGTATGCCTCCAACCATACTAATATGTAATGCGAAAGTGTGTCTGTCACCTCTTCACGCTTAAACCGCTGAACCAATTAAGGCAAAATTTTGTATAGAGATAGTTTAAAACCTGGGGAAAGACATAGATTAGTTTTTATCCCGGAAATCACCCCCTAAGACGGTGAAAAAGGGGGTGGAAGTTTGTATGTAAGCACGATATAAACAAGTTCCACGCGGACGTAGCCGCGGGCAAAATCTAGTACGAAATATAGCCTCAGTTAAAACGGCTAAATTAAAATATTCAAAAGGCTTTAAAACCGGAGTCGGGCGAACTGGGCGAGGGTGCGATGCCATTGGACCGAAGCGAGGTTAAGGGCATTTGATTTTGTTTAGATTTTTATATAAAAGGGAAATTTCTATAAGCTGAGTAAATGTTTTGATTATCTTCGGCCTAATGGTGTGCACTGACTCAAATAAAACGGGAAAATTTGATTTTCAGAAATGTATAAGCGGTTGTTAGATAAGCGGCCAGGGGGCTTAGACAAAGTAACATCGCTTCGTCGATTGACCACGTGACTTAACGCGGCTTATGTCAATCCCATACACTTTAGTCTTTCATGTGGTCATCGCTTCGTCCATTGACCACGTGACTTAACGAGGCTTATGTCAATCCCATATATTTTAGTATTTACTAACTTCGTTATCGTTTTGAAATTGTTACTTTGTCTAAGCCCTCAGCTCGGTCAACGATGTTGGCATTTCAATACAAACTATCAAGTAGTTATTTTTCGCAATTACGGAATCGATTTTAACCGGTCAAGCTCCGGCTGACTCACCGGTATGACAGAACAATAAAGTCAAAGTCAAAGTCAAATCATTTATTTCAATTAGGCCACTATAAGGCACTTTTGAACGTCATTACATGAAAAAAAAAATAGAATTGAATCTAGTTGGTAGTTTTGGTAAAGGTAGTTTTTAATGGAGAAGAATAGGCAAGAAACTCCATACGTACTCTTTTAAAATCAACGTTTTACAATGTTATTATTTGTATACATATTTATACGTACTTACATGTGAATGCAATGTACCTTATATAAAAAAAAACTACTGTAAAATAACACACAAAAATAATTTATATTACAAATTAGGAATTCATGGTAAAAATGTATTTAAAGTTACATCGTGTTCACATGTTAACAAATATTGGAACTGTAGACAACCACTCTCAACATCTCAACCAACAATGAAACAGCGTGTGAGCCTGCGCAATCCCATAGTAAAAACCAAATAGAAAATAAAATTATAATAAAAATGACAAAAGAAAAAAGGAAATATATATATATTAAAATGAATATTAAAAAGCTTGATTTTGTCTAGAATAAAAAATCAATTGTGTTTTATTATGTGGGACTTGAGTAATCAATGAAACTTTCTACACATAAGCAGAATACATAGGTCTACAAAGTTAATTGAATACATATTGGTTAATCCAAATTGTCTTACATACAGTTATTGTTATGAACGAATTTCACGTACGTTTGAGAAATTCTAAAACTTAGATGATATCAATATTCTATCCAACACAGATCTCAAGTGGGTGTAAAGCAAAATTGATGTCCTCATGTGAGTGGTTCAGACATTTTGTGGAGATTTTAAGGTTTTTTCATTGGTTGTCGTCTGTCTACTAGATCTTGAAGTTAAGTGAAGTGATTTTGGATTTTTTTACTATCATCTTAAGGTTCTTTATAAGTCAGAAATATTCTGAATAAAATGGACGTGGTAATGAAAAGATTTATCATGAATTCAGTACATGAGTCTAGATTCCTAATAATAATTTTCTGCGGTTTTTTTAAATGGCTGTTATATTTTGTAGTAGCATTTTTTTTACCGTACCGAACAGCTTCTTCTTTATCGTAGTTACTTATCTTAGTATTGGTAAACTTGGTCTTAGTATTGGTACTTGCCCGGATTTGAACCCACAACCTCAAGCATGAGAGGCGGGCCTTAACCACTGGGCCATCACGAGCTCAAGGAACAGCTGTTTTTCTATCTTTTCGTCTGAAACAGTTTAGTTGCGAATATAAAAGTATGTCTAATCTTGTTCTTCCATAGAAACTTTGGACCCCGTCTATCCCCACAGGGTGTGTATTTTGAAAAATCTTTTTCTAATGGATGTTTTTTTTTTAAGGTTATTATAATCATCAAATGACTCCTTCCGCCCTGGGTGGGGCAGACTGTCAGACTTTTACTGACTAAAAACCACCCTGTTCGTTCTGTTGCCCTTTACGTTCCGGGGCCACGGTATCCTGTTAAGACGTCCCGCAACCCCGGCAGGCGTTGGCCGCGTCCCTGTGCTGACAGCTCTTTGAGGCGCTCGCGAACAGAATGCGCCGTCGACCCGGGCTTGGTCCTTGATCGGGCGGCGTGCTACCCTTTACTTGCCGTCCGCAAACCCGCGCCTACGGTGGCCGGATGTCGTCTCGCGACGTCCGCCGCCCTAGGCGTCTCCCGCGGTCCTAACGCATGCTTACATGACAATAACTATCTGCTAGCAAAACTGCTTAATTCGTTCAGTAGTTTGAGTTGCGTCTTGACAGATCAGTCCGTCGGTAACTGTTGCCTTTTATATTTATACCAGCTTTGGCCCGCGACTTCGTCCGCGCAAATGTCGGTTATCGCGGACGCAGATGAAGTCGAAGTCTAATAAAAAGTAGCCTATGTCCTTTTCCGGGTCTTAAACTATCTCCATGCCAAATTTCATCAAAATCGATTCAGCGGTTTAAGCTGGAAGAGGTAACAGACAGACAGACACACTTTCGCATTTATAATAATAGTATGTATAGAAGTAGATTAATAAGAAGCCAATGATACAGAACACTTTACCAATGAATAAATTGAAATCAGATACTTCAAATTGTTATATACACGGTTACTTTTAAGTCGTCCTGGAACCGAAAGCCATAAACTCGATCATCAAACTCGAAACGATTGGGACCAGTTTTCTCAAAAAATAACAATAAAAAAAATCAACTGTTCAGTACATTTATGTTCGTCTAACTCGTCAAAGTATATTGAAAAGCTGTTTTTTTTATTGTTACTTTTTGAAAAAACTGGTCCCTTTCGTTTCGAGTTTGATGATCGAGTTTATGACTTTCGGTTCCGGGACGACCTCAAAGTAACCGTGTATTACAGTAAAACAATCTCGATCATTAAATCACCATGTCAAACTGAATAATATAGATACACGAGGACCGTACACAAGGCAACAAAACTCCTAATCCTAAAATACACATCTGCTGTGTCTTTCACTCACACCATTTTGTCATAAGTAAGAAGAGGATAGAGAAACGCTTTCCAAAACAACGGAGTCGAGGCCTAAAATCGTTTCCACTTCCCCATTTCATCCCAGATTAAAATACAAATTTACTCATTGGAAACGTTTTGCAGGCAGATTACCTCCGTACTTATTTCCTGCTTGTGTGTCAGTAATGTGTCGTTTTTAAGCATTGTTCCCTTTGTTATCTAAATAATGGGTTACGTTTGTCTAGAATTGTGATTCACATTATAACATCACGCCTGTAATACCTGATGGGTTAGGCAGAGGTGTGCGCATTAGCACACCCACATTTCGCCAGTTATGTTTATGTTCCACGTAATAGGGGGCGAGCCTATTGCCATCATCCGGACAAGCAATTGTGATTCAGTTTTTGTATTATCTGCCTCGTTGGTCTAGTTGTCGCAAAGCGCGACTGCTGAGCTATGAGGTCGTGGTTTCGCTTTTCAGGCCGGCAAAGAGATATTGGGTATTTCCATCAGGAATTCCTCAGTGGCAGCCTCGGTGTTCAGATTTGTGCCCGGTTGATGGTAATAGACTTGCCCCCTTTTACATGGGATTTATTAATTATTTATTTATTTAAGGAACACAAAACAGAACACAGACTACACATGACATGAGCAACACAGCATTAAAGTTCAGGTCTCAGAGACTGCATTCAACTCATACACTCACTCATACTCATACGCTCGTTCATACTCATACGCTCACCCTCAGACTCTGCTGTGCTATTTAACATAACTGGCGAAATGTGGGTGTACTAATAGGTACCTCTGGCTAACCCTTCGGGGATGGATTACAGGGTGCTAGTCATAATATATATTAAAATCATACAAAGAAAACCTAAATAAAAGAAAAATATGAACGCATTACAAAAATAGTAGGAATTCTAAGAAAATTTTAAGTGTTCAATATTATATCGAAAATCCAAATTCAAAAGATGTATAATGCATTCGAAATTCAATATTCAAAAAACTAAAATCTTATTAGTTAATTTTGGCAACATTTTAGTTTTTCACAGCATTTTTTGTACAACAAAAAAATGCTATACAATTCTACAGAATTCAACTCGTAATAAATTATCAACCGTTATAAAGTATTTATCTAAAAATATATCGAACATTCAAGAGAACTAATATCAGAATATTATATTAAAGTTTCTATTTTAGTTATAACATTGTCCATCACCAACGAGACTAATCAAATTATTATTAAGCGTGTCTCTCGCTTCCCAAGAGAAAAAACCTTTGGGAAAAACAGTGTCAGTATTCCACGCTCTTTTTCCCGACTGTTTTTATGAAATATTCTCGTTAATACCCGTGGGTGTCTTAAGAAATGGCGGAGGGATTATACCGGGAGAATTTACGGTAAAGATCTATTTAATCAAAATGTAATCATCGAAATAAGTTATTGTGTGAACGAGTTGGTTATTATTAAAGTCCGTTTGCCTAATTGTCTTTTAACTCCGAGTAAGACGATTAATACACGGCACCGCGCACCGCCGCGGTAAGCGGTGAAGCGGCGATGAGGCGGTTATGCTCGGTGCCGTATGTTAATCGCCTTCGATGCTAACACGAGCTCATTATGTATGATATTTTGTAATTAAATCTAGTGCTAGCAACTTACTCGGAGTTAAGTTTTTGGCACAAGTGGGCCTTAACATGTAACGCCTATAATCCCTGAATAATTAGGCAGAGGTGTACCCATTACTACACCCACATTTCGCCAGTTCTGTTCAAGTCCCATGTAATAGGGGGCGAGCAATCTAGGCACAAGTCCAGACTCCGAGGCTGCTACTGAGAAATTGCTAATGGAGAAACCCAATAAAACTTTGCTTGACCTGGGAATCGAAACCAAAACCTCATGCTCAGTAGAGCATAAATTATGTCTTATCCAAAAAATAAACAAACTAATAACATTTGAAATTCAATTATACGCTTACAAGACTCCCAGTTGAAAAATTATTTCTAGTTGCTTCAAAAATTTTCTTCAACGTACTCCTTACTCAGAGAAACGGCTGAGCCGTCTGTACTTGATTAAATTCAAGATTTTGATGGCTCCATAAAAAGGGGAACTGCTCCTCATAATAATAACCTGGTAGACACACGGGCAGAATTACTGCTGCCATTTGCATACGTTAATACTATCCTGGATATTGTCCAAAAGGGGGGATCGAGGTATTTGATATAATTTGGATTTATAGACAGACCTTATCGATCGATCGATCTTATCGACCTTAACATGTTTATTGTGGGATTATAGAGTATTAACTGCTTCATAATTGTAAGCGAGACTGTTGAGTATGGGCTGTCAGTCTGCCTTGAGCAAGCGTAGTGACCAATGCTCGTGCCTTCTCTGTATGAGAAGAGGCCTTTGCCTTGCAGTGAGGCAATAATAGGCTGGTATTGTTATTGTGCGAACCGATTTACATAACATAACATCACGCCTGTAATCCCTGAAGGGTTAAGCAGAGGTGTACCCATTAGTACACTCACATTTCGCCAGTTATGTTTTTAGTCCCATGTAATAGGGGGCGAGCCCATTGCCATCAACCGAGCACAAATCCAGACTCCGACCCTGCTAATGAGAAATTCCTGATGGAAAACCCAATAACACTCTGCCCGACCTGAGAATCGAACCCAAGAACCGACTTGTGCCGACTAGTGGCGAACCGATTTTGATGTAATTTAGTACCTACAGATTAATAAACAAGATAATAACGACACATTGCTCTTACAGCCATCTTCTAAATTTCAACTATGCACAAATGACGTGGGTCGAGCGACTTTGACTTCTCAGTCAAAGAGGCCAAAGTCTCTTTTAAAGTACACAGTTTTTTGTACTTATAGGTTATTATTAAAAGTCTTCATCTTTAATTGGTATAATTTTATCGTATCATTTACCTCTGACGAAAATAACCTACAAATAAATGTCAAAGTTTGCTTTCAGAAAAACTTTCTTATAAAACAAGTTGTAAAAAGTACTTTTTTCACTAAATTTGATTCGCATGTTATTGTCAGATTTGTACAATGTTTTCCAAGAACTAATTTTACATGTAGACGAAAATATTTTTTTGGTGTAGGTACCTAGTACACAGGGATTGTAAACCTTTACTGGTAAATAAATAGATTAGGCGGGCAACTAGACTCAATATTATATTTTTTTCGAAACGATTTGCGGTCGAAGTTATTTGGCATAAATCGTCACGTTTTTCTTGTAAATGACGTTATCTCTTCAATTTTATTATGTTAGTAACATATAATACATTCATATACAGGGTGTCCGGTTTTCAATGGATTATCTTGAAATGGGTCATGGTAGAACTAATGACTAATCTGGAAAAAAATACAAATAAAAAAAAAAAACAAGTAGTACCAAAGATATGATTCATTTAATAAGATTTGTTGTTTTTTGTGACCTTTCTTTACATTCTTGTACACTACGACCACGAATTAATGAATTCTGTCGGTTTTTTATTGTTAACGTAATTTACGTTAACTAAACTGTTAAATAAGTAATCAAAAATAGGACTGCTATTTGATGAGTATGCGAATAAAGAATAACGAAAGGAATTAAGTGAAACACAGAGCTTGCTGGTAGCACACTGTCACACGTCATATATTTTGACAAGTCAAGGTATCATAGATAACAACCTAACACTATTAAACGGTTTTAAAAAAAAAAACAACTTGAACTATGTTCTTTTGAAAAAAATCGTGAACAATTTTCTTTTTGAGCATGTGTAAACGTCCGTAGCTTAAAAAAGATGTATCGAAACACATGTGGCCAATAATTTTATAAGATTATGTGTTTATAGCCGATTTCAAAATGGTATGATTTAGTTTTTTAACTAATAAAAATAGTGAATTATTGCTATTCGTTTTCAAAAGGAGCGAAATTTGGGTAAACCCCACCCAGTTATTGGGTAGTGGAGGCCAGTTAGTGGATAGTTGGGAAAATTCTAGGCAGATTGATTGGATATACATAGTATCAGAATTGATAGGTTTGCCACCCCTAATTCATTGTGTACATAGGCAGGTATTTGGACCTACTTATTGGATTATTCAAGTTCGTCCCTATTCTCATGTTGATTTAGTAAAATAGGTTGAAGGGGACAAAAGTTTTAGTTAATCCGAAGTTGTTAGCTTTTTTGATGATCTGTAAAGAGGCTGATAGGATTAATATCAGCTGTTTATTTTGAGAAAGTATAAAAGTTTGGACTAGGTTTGGGTCAGGCCAAAGCCTTTTGATGTATAGATGAACTAGTGGGTCACTGCGACTTTGTATGCTCGGTCTTTTTCTCATGTTAAGTTACGTTTTTGGGTACTGCTCTGGTCCCACGGGGCGTATGCGTGATATAGCACTTCTGGCCAAAAGCCTCCCTTCATTTCTTCCACTTTTCTATGATGAGCATCCTCTCACCAGTTCCTGAGGAAGCCCCCCGAGGCATCCCGCCATTTTCTCTTTGGTCTGCCATCTAGCAGTGTCTGGGTTCCACTCTTGTGACATAGGCTAGTCTCTAGAGTAAAGTAGCGCGGGGGTACGATTAGAACGGGAACTGGGTAAAGTCTGGGCGGCGGGCGCTCGTGGCGTGATACACAAGAGGCGAAATTTACACTGGACAGTTCTTAACATATTTGACGTCGAGTTTAACGGTGAACCGTTCAGCTATAAGATTTTCTATAGATAGAAGCTCTTCTTAACCAAAATGACATACAAAATGCAGATGTCTATAACCAGTATCATTACCGCCACCTTCTTGTAATTAAAATCAAGCATTTCACCACCTACATGCGTTAATGAGCCGTTTATGTTTCACAGTGTTGTTTTCATTTACATCTTTGGTTTAAGCACCCATTAAAATGTCGCATAGACGTAAGTTTAAAACATTCTTATACTTAAATGTTATCGCTTAGATAAGGTTACGTATTAAAGAACTGGGGCTCGTGGCTAAGTAATAACAGCTGCACGGGTCGATCCATCAGGTTAACCTACACTTGCCGGGGTTGGTCCGTGGATGGGTGACCGTCTGTACACACCGAGACTCCTCAGTGCGTGTTATTATTTTTTGTCTTTGTTTTTTGTTGTGTGCTTAATTATACTAGCTTATTGACCCACTGCAGGGCGGGACTGCCTCGTTGGTCTAGTAGTCGCAAAGCGCGCCTTGGGTTCGATGCCCAGGACCGGCAAAGTGTTATTGGGTTTTTTCATCAGGAATGTCTCAGTAGCAGCCTCGTTGTCTGGATTTGTGCCCGGTTGATGGCAATAGGCTCGCCGCCTATTACATGGGACTCACACAACTGGTGAAATGTGGGTGTACTAATTCACGGGTTCACGGGTTCACGTCTGCTTAACCCTTCGGGGATTACAGGAATGATGTTATGTTATGCAGGGCAAAGGCCTCTTCTCATACAGAGTAGGCTCGAGCATTGATCACCACACTTGCTCAAAGCGGATTGGCAATTTTAAACTTTCTATTAGTCCAGGTTTCCTCACGATGATTTCCTTCACCGATGTCAGTGATGTCCAAGATAAACTTAGAAAGTACATATGAAATTGGGAAAGTCACATTGGTACTTTTTCGTGTCCGGTTGCTAACCAGTTGTTAGTAGCAGTTGTCGGTTAGATGCACACTGATAGTCATGATGGGCCAGTGGTCAAGCCACCCAGGCATATACGTGACATTAATTAAGACTACCTCAAAACACCGACAGTCACACAAACACACCCTACACCTCTCAATGTTGCCAACAATCGAGCATCAGTGTTGCCAGCAAGCATTTAATTTTAATGAGCTTTAAAAGGGTCCGCCCTCAACTTAATTAGTTAAGGCTTATCTACAGACAGACAAGTTTCATCGTGTGCATGTTAATGTAACACTGTCGTTATACATACGGAACCTTTTACTTGAGTACGTGACTTTTTAAGTAAGCAGTTTTGAAGTTTTAACTTGTTTTGTTTTATTCGTTGGAGAGTATGTTTTGTTTTTGTCCGAGATACCATAGTCACCGACTTGCTTTACTTTGTCATGGCTGAAATTTTGGAAATAGATCGAGGTATACCTATAAGTAGGGGAGCCCAAGATGCTAAATGAGGATTTACTTCAGCGTCGACCGCGTCAGATGAATATACAGAGAGTTCAGCTTGATGTCCTTGTCGTACTGACCACTAATCTCACAATTATGTGCTAGGACTTCTTCAATCTTTGTAACTACTATCCAGGGTGGCATAAGCTGCAAAAATTCTTACTATGGTCCATATTTCTAATCAAAATTGTCTTCTGAGTGCACAAAGGAATCTATTATTAATTAAACACAAGTTTGTATTGGCTACTTGATTTAATTTTTAAGTCATTTAATTTAATCTTTTTGACAGTGTGGGAAGGTCCCCCACGAGGTGGACCGACGACCTGGTAATGGTCGCAGGAAACTGCTGGATGCAGGCAGCGGACCTGTCATCTATCATTGTGCCAATCTTTACTGGAGGTCTATGGCGAGTAGTAGACGGCGTTTGACTAATATGAAGAATCTGTTTGACCAGTTGTATTTTCTAAAAGGTAATTCAAGACTCGAGATGAAGTAAGCGGATATTCCACGATGCTATAGACAACTCACCATAAGCTCAGTTTACGAAGAGAGATTTCTACATAATACCACTGCAAGAAGACATAAGAACGACAATAAGACACAGCAAAACCAGACCATACAAAACCCACCCAAGATACTACATGACAATCTAACACTTGCGACATCAAATTAAACCATAAGCGAACACTAACCGCAGTGCCTTAACTCCAGTTAGTGAGTCGAGAATTTATCTACCCCGATTTAATTAAAGGTGAGGTATAATTAGAAGGAATGGCTGGAGGGTTGGAAATTAAAGCGCATAGGTGAACGACGGCTACGTAGTACTATGTGGAATTTCGTAATTTATGTTAAGAGGAATCGTGTTTTGGTCTTTGGGTCTTTGGTCCTTGTGAAGGGAAGTTGTAATCTTGGTGAGACGGATTATGGCAACGTACAAAATTGACGCATGGCGGTGGAAGGAAGATTGTCTTCTAAAAGAAGTATGTAATATTTCTTTCTTTTTTTTCCGGTTTCTTGGGTGCGTTTACATACATTTCTATTAAATAAAATAAAATATATAAATAAATTCAGATACACAAACAACCTGGTAGACCCGGAACAGTTACATGTATGCCATACATGCCTTTTTTCCTAGCGGAAATTGAACCGGCGACACGTAGTACAGCAGCGAAATGCTTAGCCACTGTTTTATTTACTAACTTATGTAACGATCTCAATCAGGTAAAGTGTTAATGGGTTTTTTCATCAGGAATTTCTCAGTATCAGCCTTGGAGTCTAGATTTGTGCCCGGTTTATGACAATAGGCTCGCCCCCTATTACACGGGACTTCCACACCACTGGCGAAGTGTGGGTGTACTAATGAGCACACCTCTGCCTAACCCTTCGCGAATCGCATATACGAGTATATAATTTTAAAGTAAAGATACAACAGAATATGTCACCACAGTAATCTCGTAACAAACTATGTTTTTCCAATTTGCTACTGAACCCTAAAAAAGAACATGTACCCCGAAAACATAACTAAAAGATAATAAACAAATTACACTTACAAGCTTTGGGCCAACTAGAGAAAAAACTCGGCGGATTGTAGATAAAAATAAATTAAATAAGGCTTACTGTAATCCTAGGTTGAACACACATTACTAGCACATTTAACTACATGTGTGTGTTTTTGTGTACACAGTCATGTTGTGGGGTGTGGGGGTGTGTTTGTGTGCACATGTCATCGTGTGCTCACGGCTTATCTGTGTTGTTTTTTGTATTGTTTTTAAGGGTTTGCTTTATTGAGATTTTCTCTCTGTCATTCAAGTGCTTCCATATTTATCTTGTTAAGGAAATTGTTCTTGTTTGTGTCATATTTGTCAATAATTACTCATTAATATTAGTATGGCGCTGCACTGACATACCCTATGAAAATGACATATTATTATGCGTTGTCTTGCGCAGTCGGCTAGTTATGATTAGTTGACTAACAAATATGGGCGCGTTCTGCTGAAGACGAATACTTATAAGTATATAACATACTCTTTCATAAGGATGTGACTACATACATTGAAATAGTAACATAGAGGGGCGCACCATGTTATAGTAGTTTATGTTATGTATGTTTTGTATGTTATGTATGTTATGTATGTTAATCTAATTATTTTAACAATTGTTCACCAGATCAACCTAAAACTTTTATAAAGTACTAGCTTTTGCCCGCGACTTCATCCGCGTAAATTTCGGTTATCGCGGACACAGACAAAGTCACGGAATAAATTACTCATTTCCTGTCATTTCAATTATTTAGTTAAAATCATGATTCGAAACGACACGTGGCGCCATCTATGATAATAAAAACGTTATTGTGATTTCCCTCGGAAACAGTACTTTTTTTCGGGATTAAAGGTACCCTATGTTTGTTTTTTGTACACCTGGCAACGTATATTCAAAATTTCAGGATGATCGGTTCAGTGGCTTATGCGTAAAATGGTAACAAACAAACTTACTTTCGCATTTATAATATTATAGTTAGGACAAGAATAACCACAAAATGAAAAGGCGACTTTTTACAAGTTTTTATTAAGCTTGCATTGTTCGTATGTATGTTTGCATGTAAGTAAGTTGTCCTTTCAAATTTTCAAACCATTTTTCGACCATTTGTTGGTATCCGATTGAACTGAAATTATGCATACACCTTTAGTTCTGATAACAAAACAATGTCCAATACTCAAATATTGTAATAATTTTAAATGAAAGCTTGTTTATATTAAAAAAAAAATTACAGTTAAAATATTATTCTGCGACTTTGTCTTTGTCCGCGATAACAAACATTTACGCGAAAATAATTTAACTACACAATATATTCAACAAAATATTTACTTAACAATTAAATACATAAACGACAGTAATGATTCTAAATAACTCGCTTAATGGTCTTCAAAGAGGAATATGAAAGTAATATTTCGAATAATCCGCGAATTATCAAAGTTTTGCAAGACTTGATAAGGACTTATTCCACAAAATGTTTCCAAGGACCGGAATAGACTCTCTTTTGATGATGTTGGCAGAACATTATTATTAGAATTGACATCTGTTTATTTAAATCTTACTAGGTTTTGCCCGCGACTTCGTCCGCACAAAAAAAATAGCCTATGTTACTCGCAGATAATTTAGCTGTTTAATGGTGAAAGAATTGTTAAAATCGGTCCAGTAGTTTTTGAGTTTATCCATTACAAACAAACAAACAAAAATACATTTTTTTCCTCTTTATAATATTAGTGTAGATAATTATATACATACATAAACTCACGCCTCTTTCCTATGGGGGTAAGCAGAAACCACAGAACGCCACCAGCTGCTACGATACTTACATACTCCTTTCGCCTCATCTAACAATTGTTTGAATAAATAGGTTTTTGTTGAACCTAAATCTATATTGCCTCGTTGGTCTAGTGATCGCAAAGCACGACTGTTAATCATGTGGTTTTTGGTTCGATTCCCAGGTCGAGCAAAGTGTCATTGGGTTTTTCCTCTAGGAATTTCTCAATAGCAGCCTCGGAGTCTGGATTTGTGTCCGGTTGATGGCAATAGACTCGCCACATATTACATGGGACTTAAACATAACTGGCGAAGTTTGAGTGAATTAATGGGTACCTACACCTTTGCCTAACCCTTCAGGGACCAGGCGTGATGTTATGTAATAAATCGTTAGTACTTTCACCCCGTAAAAGATGCGCAGTAAATAACAAGTCCTCTTGTATTGCAGTAACTGAAAAGGCGCTTTTCCCTTTTTCAATTCTCTTTAGTTACATCGCAAACCCCAGAGGAAGATATTTGATATTGACGACAGTATCGTATTCTTAATGGTCTTGAAGCAAAATATTTTGTGTTTATCAAGCTTAGTTTATCTTTTCTGTATTAAAACGCCTTCGGAATTATTGTGTACTAGCATTTGTTACCGACTTCGTCCGCGTGCATTTCGTAATGGCGAACATAGGTAAAGTCGCAGATTAAAAGTTGCATATGTCCTTTTTTGTGGTAGGAAATTTTATTAAAATCAGTTTAGTGGTTTCGCCGTGAAAGTGTAACAGACTCCTGCAAACCTTCACCAAGATTATTCACAGTTCACACAAACAAGATTACATTTCGAGCGACGATATATCCCCAACTTGTTATACGTATAAGCAAGAAACAGGAATTTAATTTACCTGGAATAACCGTAAACGTAGTTACGGTTACGTAAGTTATACCGGTAATGAGTTTCGGGAGTCTTTAAGGGGCAAGGGTTGGCGATATTGCAAGCGCGGTGTGTTATTATGTGTTTTTGTTGCTTCAAGTCAAGGAGATCAGTGGTCGCCTTTATGTCAAATGGGCTTAAGATTTTGACAATAATGTTTCTGTGCAAATTTCGGTCAACGGATATTCTCTCGGACTTCTAATGATGGGTTAAGTGGCTGGAAGCTGGAAAGTCTAAGTCGAATGATTTATTTCAACTATGCTATTATTAAAAAACAAATACCTACTGAGAAATTCTTTATGGAATATTCAATTTCAATTCAATTTATTTATTCTGAACAAAAATACATTTGTGTCGAATACAGGATTAATACAATAATAATAATCAATAAAAGTTACAATTAATTACAAATTATTAATACACGGAATAATAATAATAATCAATAAAAATTTACAAATAATATTGATAAAAAGTCAAAAAATAAAACAAGAATTCAACTCAATAAAAAAAAAAAAAAAAATCAAGATAAATAATAATAACATGTCAAGAATAAGACTTAAACGATAAACAAGTTACACTGTGGCATTATTTTTGTCCCTAAAAAACTCTTCTATACTATAGTAGCACTTCGTCAATAGGAATGAGTTTAATTTGAATTTAAATATTCTTGGATTATTAATCATTTTTAATTCTAATGGCAATTTATTGAAAATTTGTACAGACTGTACTTTAGAGCTATGTTTGACAACATTTAATTTTGGCTGCAAATAATTAGGCAAATCTTTCCTGCGCGTTTCCACCCTAGTTACCCTTTCTTCCTTTGTCTCGTATTTCTCTAGGTTTTTTAGAAAACTACTTAGTAGGACCAAAATATAAAGACAAGGTACAGGTAAAATCTTTAATTTCACAAAATGCTCTCTACAAGATTCAGTTTGCTCCATGCGAAGAATAGTTCTGAGGGCCCTTTTTGCATAACAAAGGCTGCATTTATATTGTATTTATAACTGTTCCCCCATAGTTTAATACTGTACCTCAGCTTGGACTCAACTAAGGCAAAATAAACATTTCGTAACTGAGCAATGGTTAGTTCGTCCCTTAAACTTCTTAAGGCATAGCATGCACTGCTCAGAGTATTTGTGATTGCTTCCAGTTCTTGTTTCCAGCACAAGAGCTCATCAATTTGTATTCCTAAAAATTTTAAATTTTGCACCATAATAATTAAATAACACTTTACCGACTGACCTAGGAATCAAATTTAGAATGCCATGTTCAGCAGTCACGCTTGCAACCACTAGACCAACAAGGCAAAAAAAGCCTTGTAAAATTAATTAAAATATCGTGTAACAGAAAAAAAATAAGACAACAACTTTCCGTTCCTCGGAAAGCACGTTAAGTCGTTGGTCCCGGCTGTCATACGTAGACCTTCGACAGTCGTTACGAGTCGTCAGAAGCTTGAAAGTCTGACAACCATTCTTACCTGGGGGTATCGTATTACCCAGTTACTGGGTTTTGGAGGTCAGATAGGCAGTCGCTCCATGTAAAATACTGGTATTCAGCTGTATTCGGTTAGACTGGAAGCTGACCCCAACAAAGTTGGGAAAAGGCTAGGCAGATGATGTAACAGAAAAAAACAAATAAGTACTCTAGACTTTAATACTGCTGTCTTAAAATCTGCAGACTTTTACAGGCGGAACCCATTATTGAGAAGCTAGTATTTTTATTTTCTTTTCAGTTTTTAATTTAAGATATTTTAGACTTAGATTTTTTAAGAATTTTATGTTCCCAAAGACACTCACACCATTATCAAGACATAGGAACATAGGACATAGGAACACATGAATGCGGGCAGCGTAGGACCAGTCATTCTTTAGGCTATCTTTAGGGGAAACCTATGTCCAGCAGTGGACGTCATTCAGCTGATATAATGATAATTAAAAAAAGACATAAAAAGCTTAAACAACAACAGTATAACCACGCAAAACATTAAGTGTTGCCAACACAACCCAAAAAAAAACTACCCTTCAATAAAATCACACACGTTTACCAAATATTGAAAACGTTCAAACGTGTCGACATTAAGATTGGAAGTACTTGAGTGGTGTTCGTCACGTATATCCAATGAAGTGAAAAAGCCTGTTAGCAGTGCGGTTTGCGGTGCGTCGGAAGCCTATCCGCTTTCATGGCGAAATGGAAGCTTGTGGCAAGTTTAAATTTATATAAAAGGTTTCGTGGGAAGCGAAAATAAATTTAATTTAATGTGAATTTTATCATGTTATGTATCCATTTACTTTGGATATTATGTTGTCGGTCTTTATTTAAGTCGAAGTCTGAGCATTTATTTCTTTGAAACCTTTTACAGGCACTTTTGAAATGTTAAGGTCGGTTAGTCAGAAAGTTGAAACGTATGTCTCTATGGTGAAGAACGAGTATGAAACTTTAATTGTTTTGGTGTTTCGTACTCGTTCTTCTCACTTTCCTGACTGTCCCGTTGGTCTAGTGATTGCGGAGCGCGACTGCTGAGCATGAGGTCTTGGGCTCAATTCCTAGGTCGGGCAATGTGTCCTGTGTCCTGTGAGAGTGTGTGTGTGGGTTTTTCCCTCAGGAATTTGTCAATAGCAGCCTCGGAGTCTTGATTTGTATCCGCTTGGTGGCAATAGGCTCGCCCACTATTACATGGGACTTAATTACTCAAGTTTCACGTAATGAGACACAATTGGTTTTCTATATGTCATACCGGTAGTTGATAAATTTAAGTCGCAAAATGTTGGTGCACTAATGAGTACAACTCTGTCTACCCCTTCGGGGATTACAGTCGAGATTGTGTTATATTACGTTAAGATTACGACATTTTATCTAATGCTATCCATTTAAGGCTTTAATGCTTCGTGAAAGAATTAACTAAATATTGATACACTGTCGCCCGATAAACTACACACATTTTTCTCAGAATGTGTCGTTAATATTAGGATTAGCCACAGCTGTGGGCTCCCGAGCATTTGTTTATACCCGGTGACGGATCTGGTCATCTGTAACCATCTTGTGTAATCAATTTGGCTACTCTGTCCTCGACAGGCAACCATCAAACTTAGACCTCTCAGATCCTTACCAATATCCCCTTTCTCATAAAGAATAAAAGCCAATTCGAGGGGGCAGGGAGGTCAAGTTAGATGGACTATTTGCAGATTGACCGGGCTGTACGTGTTTTTGGTTTCCTTCATTTTTGTAACGATGTTTGTTCAAGCTCTCTTCGATATTGGGGGTAAAACAAACAGATACGGGAGGCTAAACTAGCGGTTTGACCAATCGAGTTAGAAGTATCGCGTTCTATTTTGGGGTAATTTTTTTTAATGTTTTTGTTGTAATTATTGTGATCTAATATGTATTACATCCTTAATACTTTGGTGTTGTGGTTAAAATCGCAACTGTTGAGTGTTTGGGTCTAAATTCGGTTCTCAAGTCGAGCAAAGTTTTAATTGGATTTTTTCAATAGAAACTTTTTCTTTTTTTTTTCTTATTTCCTTTGTTTATTATTTTTGTACATGGTCTGAGCTAATAAACATCTTTTTTTTTCTTTCCTTTCTTTTTTTAGCAGTTTGGAAGACGACGGTGAGTCAGTCCCGTGCCTAGAAAAAAAATCGCTGATATTTAATGATATTTTTTGCTTTCTTCTTCCTACTTTGTTAGTTGCCTTCTTATCGAACTATGGGAGTGAATGAGTGAAGGAAGAGGGAGTGCACCTATAGTACTCACACAAATTCAAAGTGAAAGTCAAAACATTTATTTCAATTAGACCATTCATAGGCACTTTTGAACTGTCAGTCGGAAAACTGAAGCTAGTTTATGTACAGTCTCGAGCAAAAACAAGTATACACTTAGCAAGATTACGAAGCTATTTTCCTACGAATATAATTGATCGAAATATCATTTTTTTAGGCATACAGTATTTTGAATTCAATACTACTATGAAATAGGTCTTATATCAAAGTAACAACTAATATTTCACAAGAAAATAGCTTTTGAATTTTGCTAAGTGTATACTTGTTTTTGCTCGTGACTGTTCTAAATTTAATTTTAAAAGTCTATACAATCAACTAAGTTTTATCGATCGGACTGTCCAAAGTACTGGACACCATTAACAGCCATATTCAACCGTTGACCTTTATACATTTATATTCCCTTCATACCTGGATAACGAGAATTAATTCGACCCAACCGTTTTTTGGACCCAGCGAGGCCTAAAAATGTATGTACGATGTTCGTTATTAGTACAAACGATGTCCTTTGTTAGGCTGTGTGCACATCTGCGATTGAACGCCGAGCGGGTCTGTTTTTGTGTGTTGCTCAAACAAGCAATCTATACTACATATTATACGAGTATGATAACCTGAAGAGTGTTATTGTTGGTTTATTAAACGTGCTTATCTTTAAAACTTGTATTCGGATTGCAAAATACTTATATTTTTGTATATTATAATCAGATTCATGAGCTGTCTGTCTGTTACGCTTTTACGACTCAACCACTGAACCGATTTTGATGAAATTTTGCACGGGGTAAGTTTGAATCCCAAGGAACTTCCATATGTGGATAAATATATAAATAAACCTACTTTGCTTAATAATTACTTTATGGAATACATACCAATATGCGTTAGTTGACGTTTCCCTGTCCAAGCAACCGCGTTCGTTCGACCCCTGCTTGTGAACACACCCTTATGAGCCAGGGGTCAACAACATAAAGCTGTGTGCACAATAGCACATTGTATGTGATTGTCCGACACATTTCTGCGTCATTGGCGAGTCCCTTTCGTATTTTTCTAGCCGCATGACTACCGT
Organism: Hoplodrina ambigua; assembly: GCA_949774945.1. Taxonomy (NCBI): domain Eukaryota; kingdom Metazoa; phylum Arthropoda; class Insecta; order Lepidoptera; family Noctuidae; genus Hoplodrina; species Hoplodrina ambigua. The sequence goes on from OX458984.1 coordinate 1,958,220, forward strand.
GGTACATTATCTCTTTATCTGATAACATGCTTGTTTGAAGGGACTTTCAGGGTTGTCAAATTCACTATACAAAATGGACACGTATTTTTTTATTAATTAGACTTAATTTTTTTTGTAGATGGTGTGTGCTTACAAATTATAACATCAACAATGCGTCCGTTTACCTTCAAGGGCTGCGCGGACGCAATTTTCATAATTACTTACTTTACTTAATTTTTTTTACCGGCTGACGTGCTATAAATGATCTTCCTAGATAAAAAAGGATTTAATTAAGTTGAATTTTATTTATACGTTTTAACTACTGTTAAGGTACATTCAACAAAAGATTTAAATATGCAGGGTCGTTATAATTATATAGTTGAAGTTTTCTCAGATATTCAAAAGTGCCTGTAAATGGTCTTATTGAAATAAATGTTTTGACTTTGACTTTGACATGATGATTTTCCATCCCAGAATAAAAAAGGGGGCAGAAATAAAAAGGGGGGAGCTTGGTAACCCTATTCACAAGTAGTTGTTTTAAGAGTTGTTTTCGCAACAGTCCGCGTGATACCGATGGGATCAACCGCCGAGTGTAACATTTGAAGTTCAAACGACTGGAAAATTACCGATTTATAAAGTTAATTTAAACTTATGTTTGGTTATTTTGATTATTGTCGAGTTTCCGAGTTTCGAGGTCCGGGTTTATCATTAGATATTAGTTTGTGTTAGAAGCTTAGGATTAACTTAGATGTTTTTGGAAGTGTTTATTTATAAAGTTTGACTTAAAAGTGGATTAAGGAATGAGGGAGGAAGGCAATTTAAACTGTAATTATTTAAAACAAAATCAAGATTATTATTTTAAAGGTTACCCATTGTTAGAAATTATGAGCAAAAAGCGATAGTAAGATGTCGGTAGCATGTTTTCAAATAAGTCAAAGTTCAAAGTCAAATCATTTATTTCAATAAGACCATTAAAGGCCAATTTTAAAAGCAATTTACAGAGGAAAAAATTGAACTGAGTTGCCCTTTCCAAAAGGTAGTTTCGTGTGGAGAAAAATTGGCATGAAACTCTTTACTTAAATCAGGAATGTTTACAATTTGTAGTAACATTCTTCTTCTTATCGAGTCGATGATTATGGACAATCCCCAAATTATAGTATTTGTGCCCAGTAGGTGGCCACGTTTATCGCGGCATCAGTAGCATTGTTAACGTCCTCTAGGGTACAGGTGCAGGGACACTTTGGGCAATGCAGTAAGTGGGCCATCGTTTGGTCAGGAGCACCACACTCGCACTGGGTATTGGTGGGATCTATAATGCCCCATTTTGCTAGGTTATGTTTGCAGCGGCCTACTTGGGTGCGTAGTCTATTGAGCGCTTTCCATATAGGCCACTGCAAATCACAACCGAGTGGCAAGTGTTCCTGGGGTTGAATGAAATAGTAACATTAATTCAATAATTATATAAATATGGAGACGATGTACCTACCACTGCCACAAAGTAAGATATGACGGATTTAATTATGCAGATCAGGAATATCGAACTTCATCATTTGCCTAGCCTTTCCCAACTATGTTGGGGTCGGCTTCCAGTCTAACCGGATATAGCTGAATACAAGTATCAATAATCCCTTTTTTATGTGTTAAAAATCATCAAATGAGTCCTTTCGCCCTGGATGGAAAGGACTGTCAGACTTTTCCTGACTAAAAAACCACCCTGATCCTTCTGTCGCCCTTTACGTTCCGGGATGGACATCCCGCAACCCTGGTAGGTGTCAATAACCCCCTAAGAATATTACATATCAGTCATCTGTTATATAATATACAAGTAGATACCCCCCCTTAAACTGTAACCATGAACGTTCTCCTACAATATATTGTGTTACTAACTCAACGTATAGACGGTGAACGTAATTCAATTTTCATAGTAATGTCCCTTTGAAGTGGTTCTCCATCGTAGGACGCTAACGAACCAACGCACTGGGACTGCAGAAGGGTTAAATGTTATTATAAAATGTGCGGGAATTGTTAATTATTGACTTCTATTACAGCCAATTTACTCTTTAATGAATTATGCTGCCTTGGTACAGCTGTTGACAGTAATTTTAATTATGTTTTTAAAATTATTGAATTATTTGAAATACTTGACTGCCTCGTAGGTCTAGTTGCCGTAAAGCGCGACTGCTGAGCATGAGGTTCGATTCCCAGGTCGGGCAGTGTTATTGTGTTTGTCCATCAGGAATTTCTCAGTAGCACCCTCGGAGTCTGGATTTGTGCCCGGTTGATGGCTTAAAAATAACTGGCGAAATGTGAGTGCCCTAATGGGTATAGGACATACACCTCTGCCTAACCCTTCGGCGATTACAGGCGTGATGTTATGGATATAGATTATTATTTATCTCATTCTAACTATCGATATAATTCAAACACCAGTCTATAAATCAGACAAACCGAAATTCCTTCATAACTCCTGTTTATTGTTCATGCATTCAAACTATTTCTACAATTATTAGTTACCAATTAAACAAACAATAACACAATACAATTAGTTTGTGAAACAATAGAGAAAATACTGAAATTCAGAAGTCGTTTAAACTTGATTCGTAATGCAATTGTTCGTTTCGAAAGTCGATGTTGAATGGAAGTCGAATATTATGTTTTAAAGTCGATTATTTAAAGATGAAGTGCTAACGAGTTTAAATTAAGTTACTTATTTATGAGCAGTTTATTGAAGATAGGGAGAACAATGAACATTTTCAGTTATTATGAAGGTAGTTACATAGATATTATAAGTCGCCGGTAGATGGCAATAGTCTCGCGCCATATTACATGGGACTTAAACATAACTGGCAAAATGTGGGTGTACTAATTGTACTCCTCTGCCTAACCCTTCAGGGATTACAGGCGTAGTTACGTATATTCTTTCAATTTCAATACAATTGTAGGTTCAATACATACATACATAAACTCACGCCTTTTTCCCATGGGGGTAGGTAGAAACCACAGAACGCCACCTGCTACGATCCTTACATACTTCTTTCTCATCCACGTTCATACAAGCACGCCGGTTACGAGTACTGCGCACCTGACCTTTCTGAAGAACCTCACCAATAAGGTCAGTGTAAGTCTTTCTAGGGCAATCCCTCCCTACGTTGCCACTCACCTCTGCCACATAAATACCTTTTGTTAATCATCTTTCACTCATCCTCTCAACATGACCGCACCGTTCAGTAATGTAACAAAATTAAAAAGGCACGTACTTTCCGAATCATTTCAGGAGCACGTACAAAAATCCGACATCCGTGACGTATTTCCGACAGACGTGGCCCAACACAGGTATCAATCAATGGTGTTTTTTTTTGTTATTTGCAAAGGAAACTCATACGCATTCATCATTCGTTTGTCGCGAATGTTTATGACCGATAAGGGTAGTTTTTTTTCTTTTTTATCTGTTTTGATGTTGTACAAGGCATGGTAATAAAAGCAATATAGAATTTGTGTTGTTGTATTTTTGGTATACAATAATGGGGCTGTGTGTTGTCGGGGTGATTCTGGAGGTCAAATAGCAGTCCCTCCATGTTCATTAAGCTTGATCCAGTAAGACTGGAAGCTAACCCCAACATACTTGGGAACAGGTTAGGCAGATGATGAATAATGTGGTTGTCCCGTTTGTCTCGCGGTCACAAGCATGCCTAATAAGCGTCGGTCCTGAGTTCGGTTTCCAGGTCGGGGAAAGTGTATTGGGTTTTTGCCTTAGGAATTTTTCGAAAGAAGGCGAAAGAAGTATGTAAGGATCGTAGCAGGCGGCGTTCTGTGGTTTCTGCCTACCCTCATGGGGAAAAGGCTTGAGTTTACGTATGTATTTTTGGTATACAATAATGTTGCTACCTCTTTGGTCTTGTAGTACTCGTCGTACCTTGTCGCTATTTTATCAATTCGCACTAAGCGTTTGCAAACGTCTTTTATAATGCGCACAGCAAAAGAAGTCTGTATTTACGAAAACATTCAATATGTTTTCGTGTACACTTAACTTTTTCCCGGGAGAATCTGCGCGCAGAAGCTAGTCTACAATATTGTGTATGTGAACTGCTACCTTGTTTTTTTCAAGGATGTGAAATCATCAAATGACTTCTTCCGCTCTGGGCGGAGCGGGAGGGCGTGTCAGACTCTTAGTGACTAGACCCATCCGTGTTCCTCCTAATGCCCTTTGTGTTCCAGGGTTACAGTAACTCTTTCGAACAAAATCTGAAACCCTGGCAGACCCAGCATACCCTGAGCTGACAACCCCCATAAAAATTGATCCTATAAGAAAAATTTACTCATAACATAACATACCATCACGCCTGTAATCCCCGAAGGGTTAGGCAGAGATGTATCCTAATGGATATGGTGTACTAATGTACACCCACATTTCGCCAGTTAAGTATGTTTTTAGTCCCATGTAATAGGGGGCGAGCCTATTGCCATCAACCGGGCACAAATCCAGACTCCGAGACTGCTACTGAGAAATTCCTGATGGAAAAACCCAATAACACATTGCCCGACCTGGGAATCGAACCCAAGACCTCATGCACAGAAGTCGCGCTTGCGACCACTAGACCAACGAGGCAGTCAAAAATTACTCATTAACCAATAAAAGACTTCAGAAGTTTCTCTCAAAAGTGATACCATGGGAAATTGCTGTTAGGGTTGATACTCGCGCGTTTTTACACCCTTGAGACGTGCAATGTCCCGGTTAATTATGAGCAATTAGGATTTTGTTGGCGCATCCCTGAGGTGTTATACAAATTGTTTCTCGTGAAAATTTTTTTGTGAAGTTTGATGTGGATGGCTGATTTGGTTGTTTTTTTGTTTGTTGTGGGGATCGCGTTGGGAGTAGGTAGGTTTGTGCTTAAAAATGTCATATAAAGTGATTTGTTTTTTTTTCATCAGTGCGTTATAAATTGTTATTTAAACATAAAAATAATTATTTATTCATAAATTATTAAAAAATACGTCATTAACCTCATCAACCTCTCTATAAATAAATGAACATCTTTTATTATAGGTGAGACAGTCGCTGAAATAGAAAAAATATAAATTCAGCTGACCCTTATTTTTTTAAAAGAATAGCTGTTTTTTTTAATATTGTTCTTTTTTTCATATTTTATTTTATTTTCAGAGTTTGTCCCATAATAAGCGTTGTTCATATTCATGAGTATTTTCACCCCCAAAAAATAGGCCGGGAAATAAAATTCAGCCTGTAATAAACAGATGACGGGCCTGTTGGTCTAGTGGTTAGTGGCCCTGACTGCTAAGCCGGAGGTCGTGGGTTCGATTCCCACCCGGGACAAACTTTGTGTGATGAGCATGATTGTTAGTTCTGTGTCTGGGTGTGATTTATCTATAATATGTATGTATTTATAAAGTATATAAGTATGTATATCAGTTGTCTGGTTACCATAACACAAGCTCTGCTTAGCTTGGGATCAGATAGCCGTGTGTGGGTTGTCCCAAGATATTTATTATTATTATTATTAGATATAAACTTTCACGCTATACCTACTTACATATTGGACCAAAAATGAATTATCTCCAATCATTTTTCATGCACCTTTTCACCATTTTCCGAGCCCCAAGCGTCCTATCACATTTGCTTCCACTAAAATCAATTTGACATATCCGAACGCAAGAAAGGAAGTGACGTCAGCCGTCACCAGCCTCTATCAATCATAACATGACAAAGTAGACGCATCTATCTGATGCTACTTAATGACCTTTGTGCTGTGATTTTTATAAAAATACTATATCTATCTCTTTTCCTTTCACGAATTTTCCATCTGAGTGAAAGAGATGGATAGTGTTTTGTCAGTTCGGTGAAGCTGAGCTAACAGAGTCGCCCGAAGCGATGTTCTTTTTTTAAATTTTTTTTTTTTAAATTCGGAATCTTTTTGTTGGGTTTTCTCTAATCGTAGATGTCTGTTGTCATAATCGCTTACGTTGCCTTTTGTTTTTTTTTTGCTGTGAGTAAAAGGCGTTTAGCTTTTATTGCCGGAGATGCGATAACCGTTCGTATGTCGTACTTCTTACGGAGTATTAAAGTTGTCGCAGAAAGACTTCGTTGAGATTATCAGATTGAAAGAGAAAGGTTTATTTATTATTAAAAATGATTTTCAAGTTGGAATATTATTTTGTACCGTTGGTAAGTACCTACAACAAATATACTTTGCCATTTTCTTTCATTCTCTTTTCTTTAGATCACACAGTTGACTGCCTCCTTGGTCGTGTGGTAGTAAAGCGCGACTGTTGAGCATGTGGCCTTGGCTTCAATTCTCAAGCCGGGCAATATGTTATTGGGTTTTTCCAACCGGAATTTCTCAGTAGCAGCCTCGGAGTCTGGATTTGTGTCCTGTTAATGCACAAAATTACATGTGACTTACACATAACTGGCGAAATGTGCCTGCCTTAGCCCATCAGGGATTACATTCGTGATATTATGTTGGAAAATACAACAAAATTGAAGATTATTTTTTTAGTTACTACTTATGTTAGTACTAGCTTTCGCGGCTTCGCTCGCAAATTATGTTTAAAATTCGATTATAATTCGAAAAACATGTGGCGCCATCTATCATTATAATAACGTTATTGTGATTTCTCTCGGGAACGGTACTTTTTTTCGGGATTATTGGTACCGTATGTTCGTTCCTGTACACCTGGCAATGTATATGCAAAATTTCAGGATGATCGGTTCGGTGGCTTAGGCGTAAAATGGTAACAAACAAACAAACTTACTTTCACATTAAAATTTATAATATTAGAGAAGAGATAGTATAAGTATTGCTTGTGGGATGAACTCGACTAATATCCGCGATTGACTTGTTTGCTACCCTTGCTGTAAAGTTTGTTAAACTTACATGAATATAAAGCAATGCTGCCAAAGTTATTTTGGCTGTTTTCGATTCGCGTGGCAAAAGTTCAATGTACTTTCTTGACATTCCGAATTCAGGTTTATGTGGGTTATCCAGTGTAGTACGAGTATAGAATTTACGTTGTTTTTTTTTATCGTGTGGGCAGTAAGGTCTTACGACCCCACACACCCTAGTGTCAGTGTTTCTAAACCGCCTCAAGGGCCTCTGACATAGTTTGAGTGGAACAGTAAAGTCCAGGTTTCCTCACGATGTTTTCCTTCACCGATGCCAGTGATGTCCAAGATAAACTTTAGAAAGTACATATGAATTGAAAAATTCACATTGGTACTTGCCCGGAGTTGAACCCACAACCTCATGCATGAGAGGCGGGCGCCTTAATCATCGGGCCACCACGACACAATTTGCTTTGTACACATATATTAGTTTTGTCTATTTTAGAATCCTTTTTAATGATACCTTTTTATCTAACTGTAAAAATAAAGTCAAAGTAACGAAAGAAAAAAATGTTTTTAGTTGTAGTATTTTTGAGAAAATTGTTGCTTTGCTATTATAAATATAATTTTAAAGGTACAATTCAAAAACAATAAAATAAACTACAGATTATATTACAGATAAATTATGTTTAACTTTTTACTGTATTCTTGCTACATACATAAACACACGCCTTCTTCCCATGGGGGTAGGCAGAAACCACAGAACACCACCTGCTACCATCCTTACATACTCCTAACGTATTTTTGATGCGGTAAAAAAACTAAAACCAATTAATATGAGTATTCTGTTATCGCGAAAATAATACACCGTCAAACAAATTCTCGGGCAAAAACAACTCACATACACAAATACACATACGGTCACATAAAATGGGCCACGCCGTTCGAGATCTTGGCTGGAACTTGGGAATTGGGCGCGTGACAATGGCTCGATGTCCCAACATGTATATTTCTCTCATATTTTACTTTGTAAATGTTTTGCTTTTGTTTCTAGTGCACTGTACGGTTTTTTTTGGCTGAATCTGCTTGTGTGCGACGTGGAATTTATTGTTATGGTTCGCGTATGGCGGTGGTTTAAACTAGGGGTTCCGACGGTGTATTCATAGTTGGGATATATTCTGTAGGATTGTTAAACTTAAAAGTTGATTAAAATGTTGACAATGAAGGAATATATTGAAAAGAGTGTCCGTGGAGTTTCATGCTCATTCTTCTCCATAAATGCCTACCTCCATTTTGGAACGAGTTACTAGCTTGAACTTTCTAACTGATCGACTCCTTGACAATTCAAAAGTGCCTGTAAGTGATCTAACTGTAAAAGTAAATGCTTCGGCTTTGACTATAATATGCTTCGAAATTGATCTTTATAAAATATGTTACTCATTTTGTTTCATAATGAAATCTGGACGCAAAGTAATTGGGAAAACTTTGAAGTGATTTAAGCTACAAAGGCTTATTATCAAGGGAAGCCAGCTAATGCTGTCAATGCAACAATGCTCTGTATACAAAAGTTAAGGACAATGTTGAAATTTATTCAATCACATTTTTACTTCGAACAGCATATATACATGGGAATGTTTTTTTTCTTTTTTAATGTGGTAAAAATCATCAAATGATTCCTTCCGCCCTGGGTGGGGCGGAAGGGACTGTCAGACTTTTACTGACTAAAAAACCACCCTGTTCCTTCTGTTGCCCTTTACGTTCCGGGGCCACGGTATCCTGTTAAGACGTCCCGCAACACATGGGAATGCTCGCACTAATTCTGTGCGGATTACGCTAAGTTTTTGTTAATTTTGTCCAGGTGCCAACAGAGATTCTTAGTTAAATCTGTCTCTCTTTCTCTTTTGGTGAAACTGATGCTTTATCATCCTCATAACAACACACCCTACTATAACAAGACACCTCCTGCTTGTTGACGCTTTTCTGGTGGTCGCTACTGTTATGTCTGGCTTTTATGAATAGTATTCCGACCTTGTCCTATTAAAAAAAAACCACGGCATAAACACGCCAAATTCAATATACACCATGTATCAAAATAATATCGAAAAATAAAACAAAACTTCAGAAAATTGGCGCAAGAAAATACATTCCCGTATTCAATGACGCTTACAGTTTAAATATGAAACTTAGCAGAGGAACTCTTTATTGAGCCAATATTTACTTGTTACAGGTACACTGGCGTGGGGCCAACGTTGCACGCTTAATAAGTGTCCGACTTTATCACTCTGCCACGAGAGTTTATGAGAACATTTGGGTGTGAGGTGAGTAGAGTTAGTGTTTTAGCATACTTGTGTTCGGATATAAGTGATATAGTTAAGATACATAAGTTAGCCCTCTTTCTCCTCTTTATTGCTTGTTTTTAATACGGGCTGGAACAAAAACTTTACATGAATTTAGTACACGATTCTAGACACCATAGATTATTAAGAATGAAATCGGCTGTGCAACACCTACATCATCTGCCTAGACTTTTGCCAACTATGTTGGGGTCGGCTTCCAGTCTAACTGGATGCAGCTGAATACCAGTATTTTACATGGAGCGAGTGCCTATCTGACCTCCACAACGGTCAAAATACAATCAGCTGGATTGTTTTTTGTTAACTTATTTTTTTTTCCTATTAATATTTTGTAATTTCTGTTATCTATCTATTTTTACACGACTGCCCCAAAAAAAGGAGTGTTATGTGTTCAGGGTTAATGTATGTATGTATGTGAGATTCTTTATTCCACCATAACTTTTAAACGCCTGAACCGATTTAGATGTATGGGGTATCGTTACAGTCCTTGCATCGTTCCGAGTAACATAGGCTAGTTAAAAATAAAAAGAATCCTGTGTGGTCACTTTAAAACGTATTTTAATACCAGCCTCAAATATTTTTCTTAATGAATCTGGTCGTGTCTATATTTATCGTCTAGAATTTGACAAGTAGATTTAAAAAATATAACACACTGTAAATAAAAAATTTCTTAAAACAAACTGACGAGTAAACAAAGTACAAATATGTGCAACTTGTGCAGTCGTGTTTTTTAATGTTTTTAATTATAGTAGCTTGTTGAACCTATTTTTTTACATTTTATAATACGAATAAGGCATGCGTGTCACAAATCATGTAATATATGAACTTCCATCTGAATCACAAAGTTGGTCCCATAGTAAAAGTTATTCACATTCATGAGTACATTCACCTCCTGAAATATTGCCAAAAAAATGAAAGTCAACCGGTATATTTAATTTTACAATAGTTTTAAATGACACAAGGATAGCAAACTTTCCTAAAGTCAAAGTCAAAAGTCAAAACATTTATTTCAATTAGGCCATTACAAGGCACTGTTGAAAGTCATAAGAAGGAATTGAATGTAGTTGCCCCTTCCAAAAGGTAGTTTTGTATGGAGAAGAACGGGCAAGAAACTCCGTATTACCTACGTACACTTTTAAAATCAATGTTTTCAAAAATTATACATAATGACACGTTAATGCAATGTACCTACTAAATCATAATACTTATAAAGTATTACAAATTAAAAATTGAAAGGTTCTTCTTCTTTATCGTGTAGGCAGTAAGGTCTTACAACCCCACACACCCTAGTGTCAGAGTTTCTGAACATCCTCAAGGGCCTGTGACATGGTTTGAGTGGAACAGTAAGGGATGATTCTCATTAGAGCGGGCCGTGCCCGGGGCGGGGCCCGGACGGGGCACGGTTTTAAATCTGTTACATATATTTTGTATGAATCAATTTATATTACACAGTGCATTATCCGTGTCCCGTCCGGGCCCTCTTGACGCACTTCAATACCACGTCGGCTCGTCCACGCCCCGGCCCGGGCACGGCCCGCTCTAATGAGAATCATCCCTAAGTCCAGGTTTCCTTACGAAGTTGACTGAAAGGTTAAAGATGTCAAAATACTCATTAACAACCTGTCCAATGCCTAACTTAGTACTATCAACTCTAACAATTTACAGCAAAACAATAAGGTGCCAACGCTATACCCCAATCCGATAGTAAACCTCTGAGCAATACGTACTAACATTAATTATTCACAGTTTCCAGAATGTTGTTTCTAACGTTAAATTAGATTAAGTGCATGTTTGCAGTTTGCACGAGCTTAAACTATAGATCTTACAGTGTAATAAAACCTTCAGGTAGTTAAGTGTGTACCTAAGTGTGGCTGGTAGTGTACGCTTTGGACCAATAGTCGTAAAAAAGACTAGATAATCTTTTTACTATAAATTCAGCGTCAGGGTTGGTGCGATGCCTGCCGCGGTCGCGGGACGTCTTAACAGGATACCGTGGCCCCGGAACGCAAAGGGCAACAGAAGGAACGGGGTGGTTTTTTAGTCAGTACAAGTCTGACAGTCCTTCCATCGTTTGATGGTTTTTACCATACCAAAAAAAAGGTTGGCGAGATGCCTGAACTAACATAGTGAGATTTATACCTGAATGCCGTTTCTCGTAATTAAAAACGTTTGCAATCTCATCTGAGCGACAATCAATGCTAATAAAGTAGTTAAATTTGAGGTTTTTTGACAGATTGAGACTGAGATTAGAATGTGAACGTTTTTAAAAGATACCTACAAGAATTTCACAATATGATACATATTATTATAAGGCCCACTTGCATCACAACTAATTTACTCATTGTCAGAGATCAATTAATTTGTCAGGGTTGCACTGATGTTCTAAATGCTATTTATTAGTTTTTTTTTAGTAACTACACAAAAAAAAATACTTTGATAGTTTATTAAACGCCATCAGCGTTAAATGTATGAAGTGAATTTTGGTGTAAGCAAGGTATAAGTTTCAAACTGTTTTCATTTGTTTTATAATTGAAAAAGAAATAAGAAAATTACTTAGGTTTTCGGAATTCCATAATACTGTTAAAATACTGAAAGTATTTTGACCAGCTGGACTTAGGCTTCCCCGTAACAACTATAATCTTCCACCAACAATTCCACTATCGCCATACCAACCTACTTAACAAGATTACCTTACCGTATCGTTGTTAGTACAAAGGTAACAACAATAAGCATTACAACACTTGAGGCCCAGAATTAAGACCCAGCTAATACGATTACCCATATTCATGCACACCTTTTAAATACATTATGTTATTCCAGTGGTCTTGGCCAATTTTGTTTTCGTTTATTCTCATGGGGCTGTGTACAGTCAGCAAAAGAGATAGGTATACAGGGTCGTTAGATATACAGGGTTATTTTGCAACCACTATCCAAATTTTCAGAAATGATTTAGAATCGATAATCTTATCAATTAATAATAAATAAATAATAATATCTTAGGACAACCAACACATTGCTATCTGATCCCAAACTAGGCAGAGCCTGTACTATGGTAACCAGAAAACTGATAAATATACTTATATATTTCTAAATACATTCTTAACATAGATAAATTTATTACACCCAGACATATAACAAATCATCGTGCTCATCACACAAAGATTTGTCCTGGGTGGGAATCGAACCCACGACCTCCGTCCTAGCAGTCAGGGTCACTTACTACTAGACAAAAAGGCCAATGAAAAATAAAAATAACATGATTTTCACCATTCCCCGCTACTAAAATCACAACGTGTGGAATAAATACAGTTCAACACAATAGGTTGCCGAACTTGTCTGCACACGCGCTAACCTCAAAATTCGAGAACGCACACAAACAGCACGCACTACGCCCCCCTTGCTGCGTGTCTGTACATTCTGCTTTTTTACGAATATTTTCTTTTGAATGTTTTTTTTTGTTTTTGTTATTATTTGATTATAATGCTTCACATATGAAAATAATTAAATTAAGACACCTCGATTTTAAAATTTGGATGAAGAATGAAAAGTATCCCTGTAGATTAAGTATTCTTAGAAACCGATGGATGTTTTTAAGTGAAATTCAATTTAAAAAGTTGATAATAAACATAACATACATAACATCAAGCCTGTAATCCCCGAAGGGTTAGGCAGAGGTGTACCCATTAGTAGATACACCAACATTTCGCCAGTTATGTTTTTAGTCAGCAATAGGGGGCGGGCCTAAGTAGATAATAAACAGTTCATTAATTAAGTTTAGTTTCAATCAAAGACATCTATCGGTTTCTAAGAAAACTTTAACTGTATCTGTCGACCTTGGATACCTTTTTATTTGGTTGACTGTACCATGTTCTATTAAGTAGTACTTACATTTTTGTTTGTAGTATCTTAGTGATAATTGTTTGGGTAGCAATTTGGAGAAGTGTTTCATTCTAAGCTGTTGTTTTTATTATTATTTAAATAAGTTTTGTGATGTTTGTGTGTCGTCATGAACTAGTGGTTTAAGTACATAATACTTTGTAAGTATATCTTGGATATCATTGTCATCGGTGAAGGAAAACATCGTGAGGAAATCTGGACTTAAATGAACTAGCTTTTGCCCGCGACTTCGCCCCTTTTTAATCCCGTTACATAAATTTCAATAAAATATGAAACACGTCTTCGATCAATTCTGATGTATAATATTTTTCAAAAATTTGAAGTAGTTTGCACCAAGGAATCACATTATTCTATTCAAATTATGCCCCCCCCCCCCCTTTTAAAATCTCAAGGAGTAGAATTTTGAGAATCCTTTCTTATGGAATGAAACGTCATACAAAGAAGTCCAAGTTTCAGGTCACTACGATCAGCGTGGTTTAGGCTGTGGATTTGAAACCACAACCTAATAAATAAAATAAAAATAAAATAAATATCATGGGACAACTCACACACGGCTATCTGATCCCAAGCTAAGCAGAGCTTGTGTTATGGTAACCAGACAACTGATATACATACTTATATAATTTATAAATACATACATATTATACATAGATAAATCACACCCAGACACAGAACTAACAATCATGCTCATCACACAACGTTGGTCCTGGGTGGGAATCGAACCCACGACCTCCGGCTTAGCAGTCAGGGTCGCTAACCACTAGACCAACAGGCCCGTCATGAATGAGAGGCAGGCGCCTTAACAACTGGGCCATCATAACTGTACAGTTCAGTTCAGTGAAACCTCCATTTACCATTAAGTAAACTGATACACATACTTAAAAACTAATCTCGTGCTCAGAACCCGTTATTTCAGAAACTTCTTAGCAACGAATGTAAATCGCAGATCACTTTCATTCAGGACTGTCCCAAGAGTCATGGCGCCTGTTCAATCAATCAATCAATTAACCGAGCTTATCGCAGTACTGCTGGACATAGGGGTCTCCCAAGCGCCCTTTACTTAGAGGAAAATAAACGTCCCTTGTGGCTTTAATTCCTTATACAAGGAAAAGCGGTATTACAGAACTGCTGTTTGCTATGAGAAATAAATACGGTGTGAAAAGAAAATGGTGGCACAATTTTTTAACTGCCTTGTTGGTCTAGTGGTCGCAAAGCCCGACTGCTGAGCAATGAGGTTTTGGGTTCGATTTCCAGATCGGGCAAAGTGTTATTGGGTTTTCCTTCAAGAATTACTCAGTAGCCTAGGAGTCTGGATTTGTGCCTGGTTGATTGCAATAGGCTCGCGTTACAAGGGATTTAAACATAACTGGCGAAATGTGGGTGTGCTAATTGGGTACTCCTCTGCCTAACCCTTCGGGTATTACAGACGTGATGTTATGTAATTTTTACCATGATTACAGTATAATTATGATTCTATAGATATGCCAGGGACGAATTCTGTTTGTTGGTTAACAATTATGTTTAAACGGTTATAAAAATTGCAAATGTTCGACCGATTTAGCTGATCTGGTTGTGGTTGCGTTTATGTAATTACATAGAAAAGGTTTGCGCCATGGAAAAGGTATGAATGAATTTTTTTTTTTGGAAAATCCAATGAAAAAAATCAGCAGGTATTGAGTGTATTTTCGTATGAAAATCTCAAAATAAAAAGAATCGTTTATTAAATTGCATCCGTGCGATATCGGAGCTTAATTTAAAATGCAGAAAAGACCAAAAAATCTAGTATTCTTTTTTCAAAAACCAACTGTCCCGGTTCCACAAAGAATTCGAAATGCAAAAGAACTTAAATGCAATTCTCAGACTGCCAGCACGCCTCTTTGACTCCCAAGAAATACCTGCTGAAAAAAAAATAATTAAAAAACGGAATAAGGAAAAGAAAGATTAAATTACAAGGTTTTGTAGCCTCTACAAGCTCCTACAAGCCATTTAAAAATGGCAGCTGTTGCCAACTGCTCCAGAAAAAACAAGAACGCAACGAGAATATTTTATTAGGAGTCGAATACAGCTTACATTAATGCGAGAACATTTTTAGGAGGTGTAATTATGCGGAACGAAAATGTGTACTAAGCTTCTTAACAACGGGTGTAAAAAGAATGTTTTTTGTCTTTGTGAGTTTTTTATACTAGACCCGAAATGTTCAGCCAACGTTACTTACTTTGAACTGTGTCCAGTGGTCGTAAGCGTGACAGCTAAGCATTCCTGGATTCGATTCAGTGGTTGGGCAAAGTGTTAAGATAAAATAAGATAAGATAAAAAACACAATAATATTTTTTTTAATTTTTTTTGTATTTTGGTATTATTAAAAATGTAATTTATATGTATATTTAATGAGTAAAGGAGATAATTATAATAATACCTTTATTTCAGGCAACTGAGGTCCATAAATTACAATCCTAACTAATATTATAAATGCGAAAGTAAGTTTGTTTGTTACAATTTTACACATATGCTACTGAACCGATCATCCTGAAATTTTGCATACACATTGCCAGGTGTACAGGAACGAACATAGGGTACCTTTCATCCCGAAAAAAAGTACTGTTCCCGAGAGAAATCACAATAACGTTCTTATGATGATAGATGGCGCCACATGTCTTTCAAATTGTGATCGAATTTTAAACTTAATTTTGCGAGCGAAGCCGCGGGCGAAAGCTAGTACATAAATAAATGTTACTATAAACTAAAACATTTAAAAATAAAAACTTTTGCACACGAAGTGACGGCGTCGTGTTGCGCTGCGTGGTGTCGCGTAGCTTTCCGCGGAATCGCCGATACACGACACCCTTCCGCTAAAAACTCTTCAAGATAAGACATTTATTTGTAGAAACATGAGTACAAATGACATACATGGCACGCAGGTTTTTTATAAACAAAAAATACATACATACATAACATCACGCCTGTAATCCCCGAAGGGTTAGGCAGAGGTGTACCCATTAGTACACCCACATTTCGCCAGTTATGTTTTTAGTCCCATGTAATAGGGGGCGAGCCTATTGCCATCAACCGGGCACAAATCCAGACTCCGAGGCTGCTACTGAGAAATTCCTGATGGAAAAACCCAATAACACTTTGCCCGACCTGGGAATCGAACCCAAGACCTCATGCACAGCAGTTGCGCTTGCGACCACTAGACCAACGAGGCAGTCAAACAAAAAATATATGGTGCTACTAGGATTTTCCATTCGAAATTTCTCAGTATCAGCCTGGAGTTTGGAAGTTAGTGGAGTGATACACCTGTGCTTCGGAAAGCACGTAAAGTCATTGTCATTCGTTGACACCTCAATTGCTACCTTGTCACTGTAAAACTTCTGAACTGATCGTAATGAAATTTGATAATGAGGTAGCTTGGAATCTTGAAAACGAGATAGACCATTTTTTTTTTTTTTTTTTTTTTTGTCGTGGGCCTCATGGATTCCCTCCGTTTAGAGATAACGGAGGGGTATGTCGGACTCTTACCGACCAAAACCCCACGGTTCCTCCTGTTACCATAAGTCGGGAGCCCGGTATTCGCATTACGCATGATCCGCGCCCCCGACTGGAAACGAGATAGACCATAATTTTATTCCATGACTTAGCCTACGTCCGTGAAAACCGATATTTAACTGGAGAAAGTAACGGGCAAACGCTTTGCCTTAAAATCTACCTATCAGCCATTCAGCCATAAGCTCTTCAAGCTTCAATAAACAGCTTCTACAGTAATCCATTGGAAACATTAAAGAAAATCAAACTGGAGTCGTGAAAAATATCCGATTCACAATCTAAGTTAACACGACGAGTAAACAGGATCCAAGAAAAAATAAATAAGAAAAAAAAATCCGTAGAAAAATAAGTGTATAAACGTATTATTCCACCGCGTTTTTTCCTTTTTTAAGCGAAGCTGGAACTTATAATACTTTAAACGTTTTTGAATCGTTATAAAATAGTAAAAATCAAGATTTTATTCGCGCTCAATTGTAATAGAGCTTCTTGACAAGAAATTGTCTACTAAAGTTCTTCTTGTAGAAGCTTTTTTGTGTTCTAATTTTAAAGAAACTGGATAACATCACGCCTATAATCCCCGAAGGTTTAGGCAGAGGTGTATTCATTAGTACACCCACGTTTCGCTAGTTATGTTTAAGTCTCATGTAATAGAGGTGAGCCTATTGCCATCAACCAGACAAAAATCCAGATTCCGAGGCTGCTACTGAAAAATTCCTGATGGAAAAACCCATTAACACTTTGCCCGACCTGGGAATCGAACCCAAGACCTCATGCACAGCTGTCGCGCTTGCGACCACTAGACCAACGAGGCAGTCGCCAAGAAATTCCTGATGGAAAAACTCAACAACACTTTTCCCGACCTAGGACTCGAACCCAAAACCTCATGCTCAGCAGTCACGTTTTGCGACTAGACCAACGAGCGAGACCAAATATTGAAAGTAATTTAGCTTTCAAATTCGACGTTTCAATTACTCTTCATATACGTACAAATTACTGTTAAGACTTTAATTGTCATGTTTAATGCTAAACTTTTGGCACAAAGTTTGTTCAGATGCTATCTTGTTGTGTGCTTAGGTTTTAATGCCATTTATGTACAGTCAACGAAAGAGATAGGTATGCAGGGGCGTCAGATATAGTTGAAGTTTTCTTAGAAACCGATGGATGTTTTCAAATGTCATTTCATTAAAAGGTCAGTCAGTTGGAATCAACAGTGGCGACCATCAGAAAAGCGCCGAGGTAATGAAGTTCCAGAGAAACATAGGGGCAGAGTGGGAAAGAACATAATTTCCAAATACTCAGGAGACAGAATAGAACTAGGCCTTTGCCCAGTAGTAAGACAATAATAGGCTGGTATTGGTGCCGATTCCCTTGTTTACAAACTAGGCTAAATTTAGAGAATTGACATCTCTTACTATAATACAGCGAAAGGAAAGGACGCTGACATTAAAGAACTAAGTTAGCAATGTCAAATTAGTTTTGCCTTGAACTTTTCCGTATTTTTAATCCATACGTTTTAAGATGTCAACTATAATTGTATGGATGTGTCAGATTGACTAAATTTGACTGTTCTTATTTACATCAGTCTCTTTCATGTTTTATTGGACAGAAAAAGATGGAAATAGTCTAATTTTAGTTTAGTTTGTAACCAAGAGAATCGGCACCATTATCCTATCTCATCTTCACAGCAGCCCAGTCATCTTTTAATTTACTTGTAAAGAGAAATACTAGAGGCGGTAACATCAAGTGCGTTTACATTTAAAGCAGCGTAAGTGCTAAATGGAATGGAAAATTAACTAATGAATTAGGTTTAGCGGTGAAATGTTTCTACATAGGAAATGTAGAACGTTAATAAGGAACGGGATTCTTGTAAGTTACATTTAGAGAAACATTGATAACTATATAGCTTTTGCCTGTGACTTCGGCCGCGTTGTTCGACACAACGCACAAAAAAAAAAAATCGCATAAAACCGACGTTATTATGCGATGTTTTTTTTTTGTGCGTCTCCCTAATTCTTTTACGTAAATAAAAGTTGCTTAAGTTTATTCTTATAACATCAGCTGTCGTTCAGACGGCTAGGAGATTAGACAGAACAAACAAATAGACAGATAAAAATGAAAGAATAAAATAAGTTTTTTGGTGAAATTATTCGTAACAGTTTATAACGCATTTAAAAAAAGGTGTTATTTTGTCTTTACAAACAGACCACCTTCAATTGTATATAGTAGGTATACAATATATAATTTTTGTAATAACTTTTTTCAAACCTTATAATTTCAAAATTGTGCGTCCATCAATATTTTTAATAAAAAAAATATTTTGCAACAATTTAATTTTTATAGTACTTATTACTTTATTGTTCTTGAATATTTTTTTACCATTTAGTTACCGTCGAATAAAAGTATAAAAATAATCACCCCTATTTTATTGATTTACTCAAAAATAAAATAAGAGATCGAAAAAAAAGAATGATCAAATTCTTCATTCAAATCTGTTCTATACTGTTAATCAATAACAATAGCTATTTTGCTGAAAGTTCATTTTCAGTGGACCCAAATTCAATAGATTTGACAAATAACATGTTTGAAAGAAACCTAATTGGAGTATTTGGGTCTACGTGTGCGTACGCCCATCTTTGTTGTATGGGTACCTTCTGTGTACAGTCAACAAAAGAAATAGGTATGCAGGGTCGTAAGATATGGTTGAATTTTTCTTAGAAACCTATGGATGTTTTTAAATGTAATTTCATTAGAAAGTCAATAATAAACAGTTCATTAATTAAGTTAAGTTTCTATCGAAGACATCTGTTGGTTTCATAGAAAATATAACATAACATCACGCCTGTAATCCACATTACGCCAGTTATGTTTAAATTTCGTGTAATAGTGGCGTACCTTTGCCATCAACCTGGCACAAATTCAAACTCCAAGGCTGCTACTAAGAAATACCTGATGGAAAAACCTAATAACACTTTGCTCGACCTGGGAATCAAACCCATGACATAACGCTTAGCAGTCGCGCGGTTTCTAAGAAAACTTCAACTATATCTGACCACCCTGCATACCTATATCTTTTGTTGACTGTACCTGCATGTTTTGTACCAGTACAGTATTCTACGCGTAATTGAAACCTCAGACTGTATCTAATACGATACACCTTAATGGGATTAACCAATTAGACTAGTTTTGCGCTGAAATGGGAGACGGTGAGAATACGAAGGTAAAATGTGGTACGAGTTTGCGCTTTTATTTTTATTTAATGTGTCTTGAGCTGTGTCGTTTGTTACTGTTGGGTTAGTTGTATGGCTTATGTTTTGGTTTTCCAATGTCAGGCCTTCTATTTTACAAGATTTTTTCTCACTTCTTTTACAAGACTAGCTTTTGCCCGCGACTTTGTCCGCGTAGAAGCCGAAAAAGAACTAAAAAAACTACTTTTAACCCCCTGTTAGGGAATGAATTTCAATAAAATACAAAGAACGTCTCCGTACGGCATTTTTTTTATAGAATGTTTAACCAAAATTTTATGTAAACTGGACCAAGGAATCACGTTGTCCCATACAAACTTTGCGCCCCTATTTCACCCCTTAAGGGGTAGAATTTGGGACGGGGCCCCCAACGGGGCCAACACCTGCCGGGGTTGCGGGACGTCTTAACAGGATACCGTGGCCCCGGAACGTAAAGGGCAACAGAAGGAACAGGGTGGTTTTTTAGTCAGTAAAAGTCTGACAGTCCCTTCCGCCCCACCCAGGGCGGAAGGAGTCATTTGATGATTTTTACCACCTCAAAAAAAAAGGGGTAAAATTTCGGAAAATCCTTTCTTTTCGGATGCCTTCTGCACACCCTCCAAGTTTCAGGTCACTACCATCAGCGGTTTAAGATTTGTTTTGATTCGTCAGTCATACAGGACAAAGCATTTTATAGGTATAGATAGATATCGTTTTGCAACCTCGTCATATTTTAGAAGGTAACATAACATCACTCCTGTAATCCCTGAAAGGTAAGACAGAAGTGTACCCAATAGTACACCCACCATGAAATAGGGTGCGAGCCTATTGCCATCAACCGGGCACAAATCCAAACTCCGACGCTGCTACTGAGAAATTCCCGATGGAAAAGCTCAATAACACTTTGCCCTACCTGGAAATCGAATTCAAAACCTCATGCTCAGCAGTCGCGCTTTGCGACCACTAGACTAACGAGGCAGAATGATTTGACCAATTTGCTAAACTTGCTTTTATTTTGCTTTTGTATACAATTTTTTCTTTTTATCTTATGTGCATTATTTTCACATGAATAAACAGTTTTTCTTTATTTTTTTTGTTTCTAAGCCTCTTAAACTCAACAACACTTCATGTTTGCTATTCAAACTCATACATTTATAGGTTTTAATCACCGAAAACATTCCTTCTCGCAAACGGAATTTTTGAAATGCAGAAAATTAGAAAAGTTCAGTTCATTTCAGGTGCTCCCAGCGGCAAGAATCAGAAGTATGGTAAACTTTTCAGATCTGAAACGGGAGCTGTACTATACATACTAGTTTTGTAGGACAGTGTGAATGTAATAAAGCTGGAATGTTTTGTTTGTCAAATGTAGTTTTTGACGTTGAACAAGCTGGCTTTTAGTTTCTTTTTGTGAATGTGAAATTATTAATTGTTGCATCGGATCTATAGGTGAACGATTTTTTGCCTTTGGTCCGAGACAGCGACACGCCGCCGGCTACGCTGAAAGTCAACGCCTTTGTTTTCATGCCTTCATGTACGGTCCACTGCATTATACTGAGTGTCATCCATTTCGCGCGGTAGTGTATGCTTGTATTTAATATTTTAGATTCAATACCAATATTTTCTTTTGTGTTCAATTTTTATTTTATGTTATGTGCGTCATAAATTTATAATTAATAAATTGTTTTTTTTTTCTTTCTTTCTTTTCTTTCTCTTACTCTTTCCCGCACCATCTCAAACCAGCCCTGTACCAATTATAAGATTATTATACTGGATTAATATAATATATGTTCCAAAATCAAAGTCAAAACATTTCTTTCAATTAGACCATTTAAAATCACTTTCGAACATCATTTAAAGGAAAGAAAAACAAAAAAATATATTGAATCTAGTTGCCCATTCCAAAAGGTACTTAGTTTAGTTTAAGAAGGTTAGTTATTGAACTACCATTTAATCATATCAACTAATACGAAATGGAATTTCAATAGAACTGCACATTTTGCAGACCACAATACTGATTAACATCGAATCATAACCACGTTAACGTTTATAATATACTGGATTAATTACAAATAATATGTGTTTCAAAGTCAAAGTCAGAGTCAGAGTCAAAGTCAAAGTCAAAACATTTATTTCAATTAAACCATCAAAAATCACTTTAAAACATCTTTAAAAGAAAGTAAAAAAATAAACATGTAATATTGAATCTAGTTGCCCATTCCAAAAGGTACCTAGTTTAGTTTAGGAAGTTTAGTTTAATTACTTAGTTACTGAAATACTATTTAATCATTTCAAAATGGAATTTGAATAGAATTGAACTTAGCGCACATTTTGCAGACCACAATACTGATTAACATCGAATCACGACCACGTTAACGTTTGTAATTTGAGTCGAGTGCTATTTGCGAATGTGCTAGTGGAACTACACTATTCCTTTATTGGTTAGGTTAGGTTAGCGTGCATCCGTAGCTCTGAGGGCGTGGAACGAGCGTGAGAAGTAAAAAGAAAGAAAAAAAAAGTTTATTTGTTCAAACAAAAATGAGGCGTAAAATATAAGAAAATTAAATTGTAAACAAAAGCAAAGTAAAGTTTCGATCAATAAAAAAAAGATATAAGAATAAAATTAAAGAATAAGAATTGGTTTATAGTAACAAAACAAAAAACAAAATCATCATCATCATCTGCCTAGCCTTTTCCCAACTATGTTGGGGTCGGCTTCCAGTCTAACCGGATGCAGCTGAATACCAGTATTTTACATGGAGCGACTGCCTATCTGACCTCTACAACCCAGTAACTGGGTAATACGATACCCCTAGGTAAGACTGGTTGTTCAGCCATCTATCGGGTAGTGACCGAAATGAATGTCACACTGCAACTGTTTTAATATTTAATGTAAAAAGAGTAGTTAGTTTATAGAGCACTAGATGGCACTTTTTATTTATGTCGAGAAAATAGATCGCGGTGTTAAGATTCTCCGCCGATTGTATATAGCTTCATGTTTTAAAGTTCAATTTTGTACATTAAATTACTTAGTGTTACCAAAGGGTTTTATTTTTGAAGTCAGCCTATGATACGTAGGGCAACAGTCAGGTAGTGTCATTAGTGACCCTCACGAAGCCCGAGGGTTCACGAGACCTATCTGACACCAGCTCGCAAGGTGAGCGAGCACCTTAATAAACTCTCACAAAGCCCGAGGGTTTAACATGGTCCTTCGAGCGGGATATTAGCGACGAGTGGAACCAGTTCATAAAGCATCAGATGCTAAGCCAATTGTGACTGTGGATAGCATCAGCCAAGCGTGCCCAATTCAAGTGGAGTTGTTCCGGTGTGAAGACGGTTGAGCAGCAACCGAACTCGGAATCAGCAGCAACGGGACGTGCGGGGGGAGGAACTGGAGATACAACGTAACAGCAGCAAGGAGGCGCTGCAGACGACTATAGTCGTAAGGAGCTAAGTATTAGAAGTGAAAACCGTGAGTACTTTTCAAATTCATTCCTGCCAAGCAAAAGTGATCTTAATTTCAAGGTGGAAAATAACTTAGTGTTTGTGCGTGCGATTTTAGACTTAGTTAGATTTAAGGCAAATTGTGTTCAGACGGGGAACCTTTGCCCGATTTTCATTTGAATTGTAATGTCAAACACTTAGAATAATTTGTTTGTTTACATTGACTTAGAATATTTTCTTCAAAAATATTTTCGACTAAAGAGTTTGTTTATATGTATTGACTATTGACTTATAAATATTTGGACTTACCTATAAGTTGAGTTGTTTACATAGACTTATAAAGAAATATTTTCAACTTGTAATAAATTTAATTTAATTTGTCAAAATGTCGAAAGTACAACCATTTGTCAAGGTACAAGATGATTTGTATGCTCGCATTTCGAGAGTTAAAAGTAACTTTAAGAAGTCACCCAAGGAAAGAATTACCAAACAATATGTAGAAGGCAGATTAGAACATGTTGATGAGCTGTGGGCTCAATTTAGCTTAACACACACACAGATGATTAAAGATTGTGAACCTACTGAGGTATCAAAGTCGCCTTATACTATAAACGAAGTTTACTTCAACACTGAGGAATTATATTTAGATTTTAAATGTGAATTAAAAACTGTTTTAAATAAGTTCAAGAGAGATGTTTCTCCAATAGCGGGGTCGTCATCAAATTCAGAAGGGAGAAACATGCCGATCAAATTACCTAAAATATCGATTCCAATATTTTCCGGGAAATACACGGAATGGATCACTTTCAGAGATCTATTTGTATCTTTATTTCACAAAAACGATAAGCTAGACAAAGTGCAGAAACTTCATTATTTAAAATGCTATCTTACAGGCGAGGCCGAACAGCTATTGCGACACATTCCAATATCTGAATCCAATTATGATAAATGCTGGGCTCAATTAGAAGCGCGTTATAACAATAAAAAATATATTTCACATTGTATATTGAAACGTTTATTCAGTCAAAGAAACATAACCAATGAATCAGCTAGTGGTTTAAAGGATCTTATGGATACCACATCTGATTGCTTAAATGCACTTATTAATTTAGAGTTAAATGACACAGCAATTAGAGACTTGATCATAATTCATATTCTCACAATAAAGTTAGATTCAGACAGTCGCAAAGAATGGGAGCTAAAGGTGACCTCAAACATAGATTCTGAGAAGCTACCAACATTTGATCAATTTAAAGATTTCTTAACCAGTAGATACAGAGCATTTGAATTCTTAGAACCTAAGTCTAATAATAATCAAAATGTAAATGCAACTAAAGCAAAGGTATTTCACACAGTTTCTTCGAGTTGTCCTGTGTGTAATGATGATCACAAGATAGGAAGTTGCAAACAATTCATGGGTAAAGATGTGGACGCTAGGCGTAAGTTTGTACAAGAAAACAATTTATGTTTTAATTGTCTAGGGCGGAATCACTCTGCCAGGTTCTGCAAGTGTACAGTCACTTGTCGAATTTGCCAACGTAAACACCACACTTTATTACATTCTGACAGTGAGCAGGAATCTTTAGGGGAAAAGAGCACTCATACGGTTGAAGAAGAAAAGCAAGAGATGGTTGCTTGTTTTGCAAAGGGTACAACTAATAAACAAGTTTTATTAGCCACAGCGTTAGTGAATGCTGAATCAAAAAACGGGTCGATGTTCACGGTAAGAGCTTTGTTAGATCAAGGCTCTCAAGCATCATTTATCACGGAAAATATTGTCCAAAGCTTGGGATTGAAGAAAACACCAGCTAAGGGTTCGATAGTGGGTATAGACGTCAACCACAAGTTAAAGTTGAATTCGGTCGTTGATGTCAAAATACAGTCTAGAGTTGATACATCTGTGGAATTGGTAGTAAAAGCATATGTTGTTAAATCACTTACATCTTTATTGCCTAGTAGAGAAACAACACATTTAGATTGGATACAATTCAAAGACATACAGTTGGCGGATCCAAAATACAATAAACCAGATAAGGTTGATTTATTGTTGGGGGCAGAAATTTACAGCAAGGTTATACAAAACGGGTTGAAGAAGGCTTCAGATTGTAGCACGGTGGCGCAGTGCACATCTCTGGGTTGGATTCTGTCAGGAACAATAGCTCCTACTGGCCATACGTCTTCTAATTTCACGGTGATGCACGCACACGTAGATGACGAAGAAATCCTGAAAAAAAGCTGGGAATTAGAAAAAGAACCAGATGAAAACAAGAAACATATACTTACCGAAGAAGAAACCGAAGGTGAAGAAATATTCACTGCCGCAACTACAAGAGATGACAGCGGACGTTACGTAGTAAACTTGCCATTTCGAACTGAAGATCCTAGCTGTAAAAATGAGAATTCAAGAGAGGTAGAAATAAGAAGATTTCATGGTGTAGAATCTAAACTACATCGGAATAAAGAACTGGGAGTAAAATATGCAGAGGTAATCAACGGGTATCTCGAACTGGGGTGTATGAGGACGGTAAGCAAACCGGACAATCATGCAAACGAAGCTGTATATTTACCTTACCATGCAGTAGTTAGAAATCTAATTAGAGGTTGTGAAACAGTAAATGAGGAAACAGAAAGAGAACTAAAGAAACCTAAGTATTCAAGGAAAAAGCGCATTAAGGTTAGCAAAGGCCAAAGATTTGAAGCGAGATCCAACCTGAAAGAAAAGGGGAGAATGGAAAAAGAAGGTCTTAAAGTAATTTAAATTCTTACCTGGATTCAAAACAAATCTTCAGGGTGGGCGGTAGATTACTTCACCAATCTCTTAATATCGGTGGCTACTTGGCAGAGTGGTTAAAAACATCTGGGTTTGGGTAATCTAACAAGGGTACACTTTTAGAAACGGTTCAAAATATAAAACGACCATCCTTGAAACTTTGTGTCTTGCCAATTGCTTAAGTTGTTCAGTGGGAAATAAATATTGTTAAATTACACATATTAAAGTAAAATGTAAGCTATTTTTAAGAGGGAAACAAATTGTAATTTTATTTGTTATGTGTTTAGTAACTGAGTGAGACTAACTTCTTGTTTGTTATAATTTAACTTAATAGTTTGAAGGACATTGTGTTCACAAAATGTCCTTGGTGGGCGGAATGTTCAGCCATCTATCGGGTAGTGACCGAAATGAATGTCACACTGCAACTGTTTTAATATTTAATGTAAAAAGAGTAGTTAGTTTATAGAGCACTAGATGGCACTTTTTATTTATGTCGAGAAAATAGATCGCGGTGTTAAGATTCTCCGCCGATTGTATATAGCTTCATGTTTTAAAGTTCAATTTTGTACATTAAATTACTTAGTGTTACCAAAGGGTTTTATTTTTGAAGTCAGCCTATGATACGTAGGGCAACAGTCAGGTAGTGTCATTAGTGACCCTCACGAAGCCCGAGGGTTCACGAGACCTATCTGACACCAGCTCGCAAGGTGAGCGAGCACCTTAATAAACTCTCACAAAGCCCGAGGGTTTAACACTGGTTGTCAGACTTTTAAGCTTCTGACGACTCGTAACGACTGTCAAAGATACAGGTATGACAGCCGGGACCAACAGCTTAACGTGCAAACAAAAAACAAAAAACAAAATAATTATTACAACTTAATATTATAGTAGGACGCAACTCAAAATAACAACTTTATTTAATTTATATATTATATTTCCGCGAAAGTGACGCACTTATCAAAGAAAAAAAATTGTTTACAAAAGCGCAAGCTTAAAAAACAAGTATTAAATTTACAAAAAATTCAAATAAATATTGAACGCTCAGCATAATGCCGTGATGGCCCAATAGTTAAGCTTGTCATGCATATGGTTGTGGGATTCGAATCCGGGTAAGTGACATTTTCAATCCACATGTACTTTGTAAAGTTTAACTTGGACATCACTGACATCGGTGAAGGAAAACATCGTGAGGAAACCTTGACCTATAATAAATATATGTCTGGAATCACCAATCCGCCTTGAGCAAGGATGGAGATCAATCTTCGTGCCTTCTCTTTATGAGAAGAGTCCTTTGCCCAGCAGTAGGATAATCATAGGTTGATATTTTATTATTAATGACCTATTAGAACTGATCCAATATAAGGACGTTCATTGAATTCACATCAGTAAAAGAAAACACTATTTTGTTCTTTAATTTACCTCAATCCCAATGCACCGCATAAAACTGCAATGTTCACAAATCGTTGTTAAATGAGACTGCAACGATATTGGAAAGCAATACTTACTTAAATGGAATTTATTGTTTTATATTTAACCAAAATTAAACACTGGTAATTCTGCAGTTTAAATTAAAGACACGTAGTACACACGTTTGACGGGCCTGTTGGTCTAGTGGTTAGCGGCCCTGACTGCTAAGCCGGAGGTCGTGGGTTCGATTCCCACCCAGGACAAACTTTGTGTGATGAGCATGATTGTTAGTTCTGTGTCTGGGTGTGATTTATCTATAATATGTATGTATTTATAAATTATATCAGTTGTCTGGTTACCATAACACAAGCTCTGCTTAACTTGGGATCAGATAGCCGTGTGTGAGTTGTCCCAAGATATTTATTTATTTATTATTTATTTATTTAGTGTATTGCAAGCGAGGGGGTATTACTCTCAAGTAAAGGTATTCCTATACACGAGCGATATTATCGTCGAAGCGATATGTATACATATCACTTCGACATAAAGTGTAAGGCATAAAGTGCAAGGTAAATCTTAATGAAGACTTTTACAATTAAAATAGGAAATAATGACCTCACAGAGTAAAAAAAAAAAAATCTTTCCATATATTTTTATCGTGTTGCACTTTGGTATGGAACAGCTGTAAAGTAAATTTATATAAATAATGTAAATAATATCTTTGTGTTACATTTTACAATAAATAACCTAAACACAAAACCTTAAAGTAAATGAAAAAAATGTACAATTTAAAAAAGGCAGAAAGGAGAAACCTCATACGGCATCAAAAAATTCGTCCGCGTCGCTGTGAAAATGGGGCAAGTGCCCAAACAGCTGTTTTATTTTTTGATATCGGGCAAAAAATTGTATCAGATTGTTAGAATCTATAGTACTTTTTTTTTGTTGTTAAGATGTCCTAACCACCGTTTACCTATACATACGTAGAACAATTTCTATTTTATATGCACAAGTAAAAAGATTTACAGTACAAAGGCGGACTTAATGCCTTGGGAATTTTCTGCCAGTCTACCTTAGGGTGAAGCAGAGACAAAATATAGTAGGTGCACAGATAATTCGATAATTTCGCCTGCTACATTATCGTTCTACTGACAATATGGGCTCGTGTGTTGGGACACCTATATTGTTACATATTACATAGCAAACGCAAATTAATTTTAGTATTTGATGTCGATAAGAACCAACCATTCACCTGATCTGTCTTCAGTCGTGTCAGACTGCTATCTTATCGGGCTTGTAAAGTGGGAATAGAACGTGCAGCTTTATTTGCGCACGCACTTGTGCATTATAATACCTGATTCTCCCGTGTCAATCTGCCTAGCCTTTTCCCAACTATGTTAGGGTCGGCTTCTAGTCTAACCGGATGCAACTGAATACCAATATTTTACCTGCTCGACTGCCTATCAGACCTGCACAACCCAGTAACTGGGTAATACGATACCCCTAGGTAAGACTGGTTGTCAGACTTTCAAGCTTCTGACGACGTAACGACTGTCAAAGATCCACGTATGACAGCCGGGACCTGAATACCAGTATTTTAGTTGCCTACCTGACCTCCACAACCCAGTAACTGGGTAACACGATACAAAATTCCGAGTCGATGACCGAAATTCAGTAAGGAAGACTATAGTGTATTCTGCCTACCTCCTAGTATCTTCCATGTCAGATATTAAAAAGATAAATTCCTCAAAAAGCTTAAAAGATAAACTTCCTTGCTAATTAACTTCGTAATTAATATGATGAACCTGTTCAGACTTGTGTTTCTTATTAAATTAGAAGCGATTTATATTCAAGAGAAACAGTCTGAAAAATGGGGATACTTTTTTATTTGTTAAGTGAGAGGTTAGTGAACTTAACTGATTAATGTTCAGTTGTTTTTGTGGGTCAATTAGACTTAGACGTTCCTCGCGATTTCATCTGTGTTAAGTTGATGATTTTGGTTACTGCTCTGCTCCTGTGATTTGATGCGTGATATTATTTAGCTTATTACCTTCCTTAATAACAGGGCTATATCATGCAAAAAAAACTTTTTTTTATTTTAATATTAGCGCGTTCATACAAACACACAAACTCTTCAGCTTATAATTTGAGTAAGTACTCATATACAGACTGTTAGTGTAAACACCGTTGTCACTAAAACCATAGGTACTTGATTTATTATAAAAAATGTTTATCTGAATTTACAAATAAATAAACAAAGTTTTCAATAAAAAATTAAAAAAAAAACTGTCCGACACCGTCCGTAAATTCATGGATACTATGCGCCCGAGTTACGTAATCACCGCAAAGGGCGTTGACCTGCTGCACTGGCCGTCCGTTATAACTACCTAAATAAGTTTTAACTAATTATATCATTGTAATATAGGGTGAAATAAGTTTGAGGAAAAGTGGAAAAGTGGAGATTACGTTCTTTTAGTGCAACCAAACCACTGGTTTCAAGAACAACGGTGTTTACACTAACACTCTGTATAAATAAGTATAGATTATGGTCATGATTGCAGCTACTGAGAGAAGTCTAACCCATCATTCGTTCAACTCGTCATTTATTTATACTAATAATATTATAAAGCTGAGTTTGTTTGTATGTTCAGTGTCCAAAACAGCTGGTCCGATTACACATTTATTTTGTAAAAAGCTGTTAATTTGACATTTAATAGGAATAAGAATAAAATTGGTTCATAGTTACAAAACAAAATATAAGATATCTTATTATAAAAACTTAACATTATAGTATGCTACTTTAGTAAAGTTAATTACATTTAAAACACTATTAAAGAAAACAACATTAAATACACTTCAATTTAATAAATTTGTATTATTAAATAGATATAAGCATAACTTCTAACACATGATTCCGAGAAACATACATACATACATAAAGTCACGCCTTTTTCCCAAGGCAGAAACTACAGAACGCCACCTGCTACGATCCTTACATACTCCTTATGCCTCATCCACGCTCATACATCTCGTCATACAAGCACGCTGACCTTTCTGAAGGACCTCACCAATAAGGTCAGTGAAGGTCTTCCTAGGGCGACCCCTCCCTGCGTTGCCACTCACCTCTGCCATATAAATACCTTTTGTTAATCATCTTTCACTCATTCTCTCAACATGACCGAACCATCTAAGCATACCCTTTTCTATCTTTGTCACTACATCCTCCCAAGAAAATCATTAAAAATTAACGAACGAAAATAACACCATTTCTTAAGACAACTGCCTAAAACCGACAATAAGAAAAGCTAACATCTCGCTAACTTTGACATCCCCGCCAGATGGCCAACGTCACTTTTTACCTCCCCCCCCCCCTCCGTAAAAACATCCCCCTCTATAACAAGATATCTCAACCTTAATACTTGCCCTAATTCAAAACGCCGGCCAAGTCCGAAATTAATCCTGTAAAAACTTGGCAACTAAGACCAAGGCAGGGAGTTTTATAAAATAAATGACAGTATCATGCATAGTAAATATTTAGCCATTATTCTTGCAGTTAAAACGAGAATTTTTAAAGTGTTATCAAGATGAGTTAGGGGGAAAAACTTGGCTCGTTAGACTAAAAATGATTGGTATTGCCAATTAATTACTGGTAGGAAAAAAGGGTGGTAAATTTGCCAGAATATAGTAATTAATGTTTTTAAATCGTTGATAATAAATAAATAAATAAATATAAATATCTTGGGACAACTCACACACGGCTATCTGATCCCAAGCTAAGCAGAGCTTGTGTTATGGTAACCAGACAACTGATATACATACTTATATAATTTATAAATACATACATATTATAGATAAGTCACACCCAGACACAGAACTAACAATCATGCTCATCACACAAAGTTTGTCCTGGGTGGGAATCGAACCCACGACCTCCGGCTTAGCATTCAGGGCCGCTAACCACTAGACCAACAGGCCCGTCATTTGATAGTTGATGTAACTAATTATTGTTTTGTGAAAGTTGATCAATCTTAGTTGAATGTCGTGATGGCCTAGTGATTAAGGCGCCCGCCTCTCAAGCATGAGGGTGTGGGTTCAAATCCGGGCAAGTACCAATGTGACTTTTTCAATTCATATGTACTTTCTAAAGTTTATCTTAGATATTACTGACATTCCGTGCCTCGGAAAGCACGTTAAGCCGTTGGTCCCGGCTGTCATTCGTGGATCTTTGACAGTCAGAAGCTTGAGAGTCTGACAACCAGTCTTACCTAGGGGTATCGTGTTACCCAGTTACTGGGTTGTGGAGGTCAGATAGGCAGTCGCTCCATGTAAAGTACTGGTATTCAGCTGCATCCGGTGAGACTGGAAGCCGACCCCAACATAGTTGGGAAAAGGCTAGGCAGATGATGATGATCAATCCTAGTCGAAAGATGCGTCTTACGTATCATCAGGGTTGTGTGTGTAAAATAGTTTTTTATATACTAGCTTTTGACCGTGACTTCGTCTGCATAGACTTTACTAATCTATTCTGTGACTTTGTTTACCTGAATTTCGGTTATCTACGGCGTTTTAATTATTTGCACGGAACCCTAATTATTTTTCTAAATTAAAAATTAGCCTATACTTCACTATCTGCCCTGAAAGTCTCGTCCAAATAGGTTAAGCCGTTTCGGAGGTTAGGCGGAACAAAGACACAGACAAAAATTTTAAAAAGTTGTTTTTTACGTAGGTACATTAGTAAAAATCTGTTATTTTGACGTAACAAACAGACAATTACATTTTATTTTATAACATAAAGATTTTACATGATATTCATACATCTATTTCAACAAAAGAATACCTGAACGGAATCGGGAGCAGGTTTGGTAACACAGAGGGACATTATAAGCTCATTAAAAATAGTACATCTTCTTAAATATTTTTATATACATTTAAAACACCAGTCTCCACACACATAGCTTCTCGTACATTCAAGTTCTAACTTAAACACAATTTAAAGCAGCTCCCAGCAGGTGCACTGCCGCTACTTGCAGACATTCAGGTGTTAAGTTCAAAGATCGGAGTACTTAAGTAGTCTCAAGTTATATTACGTAATAGACTACTTGGGGGCGTTTGTGGAGAAATGAAAGGGTACAAGGTGGGTATATAGACTTGATGGTGTGGGAATTAATTAGTAGTGTTTATTATAATGTAGGTAAATCAATGCATTGTTCTGTTGGTCTCATAAGCGTGGGGTCCTGGGCTCGATTCCTAGATCGGGTAAAGTTGACCCGATCAAAGTTGACTTTTTTTATTCTGATTGTTTTTTTTTTTTGCATAATTAAGTGTGTAAATATTGTACATATTATTTAAATAATTAATCAATATAGTTGAAAAAGGCTAGGCAGTTGATATCTAGTTTTCAAAGAGTCTGTAAGATTCTCAATAGCTGAAAACGACCCCGGTGTTCCCTTCCCATACTAACGCAGGAAATACACGCCTTCCGATAACTGCAACAACAACACAACACAACAATAGTTGCTTATGATCATAAAACACGATATTTAGAGATAAAGTACTATAACATGGCGCGCCCCTCCATATTACTATTTCAACGTGTGTAGTCATATTATCCATATGAAAGTTTCTATGTAAATTTGTTGGTCAACTAATCATGACTGGCAAGATCATGCAAGACAACGAACGTGTCATTTTCATAGAGTATGTCAGTGCAACGCCATGCTAAAAACAAGCCAATATAATAAATTGCAAAATTGCAAATATTTGTACTTTGCCTACTCGACAATTTTTTTCACGACGTTTTTTATTTACAGTGATATATATATTTTAAATCGGCTTGTCAAATTCTACACGATAAATATAAACACGACCAGATTCATTAAAAAAATTAAATTGAGGCTGGTATTAATTTACATTTTAAAGTGACCACACCGGTTTGTCATGTGTCATGTTTTAGTAGCCTATGTTACTCGGAACGATGCAAGGATTGTAACGATACCCCATACGTCTAAATCGGTTCAGGCGTTTAAAAGTTATGGTGGAATAAAGAAACTCACATACATACATACATTACCCCGAACACATAACACTCCTTTTTTGGGGCAGTCTTGTAATAATGTTAATGTTTTTGTTTCGGAAGCCGTCTCAGTACGCACACATGCATTGTGAGTCTTGTAAATACGTTCAAACGTTTTGAATTTGTAGAGGGGCGCGCGCTATGTTATTGCAGTTTATCTATACTCATTGACAGCTCAGCAAAAACATATTTCCGCACAACTTACTCCGTTACCGTCCGTATTAATATGAGCAGTCCTTTATCAACACATATTTAACTCAAAGCGACCACAAACAAAACGTTAATGTTTGTAAACTGTGCAAAATGAAACAGTTGCAATTATGTGCTATGTTTTATGTATTGTGGTGGTTTGTAGCCGTATTGTGTTGAGAGGTATTGATTTGTTTGTGTGTGTATTGGTTCAGTTTGAGAGTTTGTTAGTGTTTTATAATATAACATAATACCACGATTGTAATCCCTGAAGGGTTCGGCTGACGTGTACCCTTTAGTAAGCCCACATTTCGCCAGTTATGTTAAGATGTAATAGGGGGCGAGTCTATTGCCATCAACCGGGCATAAATCCAGATTCCGAGGCTGCTACTGAGACCTGATGGAAAAATCTAGTAGCACTTTGCTCGACGTGGAAATCGAGCCCAAGACCTCATGCACAGCAGTCGCGCTTGCGACCACTAGACTAACGAGGCAGTCAGGCAGGCAGTGTTTGTACAACAAAACAATCATAAACAAATACCTAACTATGGGGGAAGAATAAAAATGCAATTTATATTGTTACTTATTGTTTGTGAACTGGCTTTGTATGGACCGCTATTCATTTCTGAACTAATTTCTACCCAAGAGAATTTATAGGAAAGTGTTTCACTTTTTATTTCGAACTTTATATTAATAAAATTATGCTGATTGCTATTACTTTTTCCTATTAGTAATTGGCTGGATATGTCTACACTAATAATTTTATAAAGGAATAAAAAATATTTTTGTTTTTATTTGTTTGTAATGGATAAACTCAAAAACAACTGGACCGATTTTAAAAATTCTTTCACCATTAGAAAGTTTATAATTAAAATTCGTTTTCTGGTTGCAATATTGTCTCAATATTGTTTAGTAGCTATTGTAGTATTTTTGAGTGCTTTGTGTTGAAATAGTTGGTAGTTTATACATTAGTGCTTGCCCAGTATCGAACACACCACCTTATGTTTGAGAGGCGGACGCCTTAGCTGCTGGGTCATTACGATTTTCACATTTAAATATATTTTTAATTGTTTTTTTTTATTTGTTTTGTTTTACACATCTGCCTAACCCTTCGGAGATTACAGGCGTGATGTTATGTTATTTATTTTGTACTACAATTTTTTTTTGCAGGGTTTTTTTTTCCATTAAAATTGCTCACAATTTATTATTTTAAAATTACTATTATGTATTTATTTAATTTACAACAGTTAAACCAATTACCTATAGTAAATCGTTCTGAAAAATATGTCACATACACGTCAAAAAAAACATCAAACACGACAACTTGTCTAGTCTAGTCCTCCATTGTTAAATGGTCTATTTAAACGTCATGGCTGCTCGGTCGTGCATATTGTATGTGCCCATCGACCATGCAACCATGCGGCCATTGAATAGTACAAAACGTAAAAACAATAAAACGTTGCTGTTGTAGGTCAGAACAAGTAACTGAATTTTTTAAAATAAGAAGGCTGTGTTTTTTTTTATTTAAATAAAATATTTTTTCTTATTTTGTTTTACACCTAAGCACGTAGATATGAAGGCCTGTTTCTGATATGCATATACCTATTATTATTTTTTTGTTAGCCTATTCTGTACCACTCCTGGGCAAATGCCTCTCTCCACTCCTTCCATTCTGATAGGTATATTATGTTTTTTTTTGTTTTAAAATTGACACCATTAGCTCATTTATATTTTTAGAGACTTCTTAAAAAAAAACCACATTATTTTAGCTTTTAAACCTGATTTATTTTCAATTCAGTAACATTTTATTATGAACCTTATGTTACCTTTTATTACCATGTTTCTCGCATTGATTGGTGGTATCAAATACCCAATTATTGTTTTTTTTTATTATTAATTTTATGTCATTTTTCAGAAATATAAAATAGATTATTGGTCTAAAACTAAAAACAATGAAAATTTCAGCATCATCAAAACGCCAAAATAGGCATCTGTTTTTAGAAACAAAAAGTTTTTTTTATTTAATTTAAATGTCTGTTACCGTGTTATAGTTTTTCACAGTTAAGCTTTTGTGCCAGCATCAGATCGTGTAGAACCGGCACAAAAGTTAATTTGAATACTCCAATACGTTCGAACTCCTTCTGATCGATTCAAAATTGTTCGAATTTCGAAAACGATATTAATTTAAACCCAAAAGTTATTGCACCTACCAATAATGGGAAGTAATTCAATTAATTGGTTTCAAAACGATTTTCATTTTGAGGGTTTTATTGATTGTAATTGTGATGTTTGAGTTTGATGAGTTTTTGAGAGCCGCTTGTCCGTGAGGCTTCAGTACTTTGATCTTTGCACAGCCATAAAATACATAGTAAATTTTAATTATAATATCGAAAAGTCAACGTTTGTTTTTGTTACTAAAATAATGAACGGATAAGGCTGTGTTGATAACGTTTTTGATAAGCTGTTTTCATAGATGGGCAAGCCTTTATGACGGATCAACGTACAGCCTAAACCGCTGATCGTAGAGACCTGAAACTTGGAGGGTATGTTCTTTGTATGACGTTAGCATCCGTTAAGAAAGGATTTTCTGAAATTCTACCCCTTAAGGGGTGAAAAGGGAGAGTTTGAAAGAAGAAACAAGATTAGATCGCCGCCAATGACCGACACTTACGCGGACGAAGTCGTGGGCACAAGCTAGTAAATTTAAGTTTCAACCAGTTGTGGCACGGTTGGCGCTGTGGTTGAGCGATAGGTTGCTACGCTGTGGGTCTTGGTTTTGTATGGCCTGCATGTAAATGTTCCGGGTCTCGTTATTTGAGTGTGTGAGTAAATTATGTTTGCAAACGCGCTTGCAATACGGGACAAATTCCAAATTCCATTTTTTTATGTAATATGGGTTTGCTCTTGACTCTAGTCTAGGTCAGAAATGACATAGACAAAGTCTACGATGGAATGAGCAAAAAAAAAGCTACTGCAAAAGTCAAAGGAATTGTATATTTATTTCAATTAGACCAGATTACCAGTATTTAACAATTATGTTATTTATTTACCTATGGCAAGGGCTTGAACCAGCGCCCTTAATACAAGTTATTTTATAACTTAGCGAGGGTTCTGGTTGCAGCACTTACCAGTTTTGTTAACTATATTTATAAGGTCTATTGCACCTACGGATGTTTTTTGTTAATGATAACATTGTTATTTCTGAATTCAAATAAATTATATTATAATTATAATTATGGCGCTATTTTAAACGTCATTCACAAGAAAAAAAAACTAGTTTCCCATTCCAAACTTTAGTTTCGTATGGAGAAGAATAGGTAAGAATCTCCATCCATACTCTTTTTTCTCAAAAGAGAAAATATGCAGAAGAATGAAGAATAATAGCCAAAAACAAGCGCCAAAACGTCAAACTAAACTTCGCCCCGTTCATCGAAGTACACGTCGACACACAAGTGTTTCGCAGTAATTGATACATGTTTCAATTGTGCACGACTGTCCCGCGGGAGTCAAGATTGTGGGGACACGTTAATTGGTTGTTCAGATCTCATTGTACCTGTGTGGTTGGTTTTATTCGGTTTTCGAACGGAATTGAAAACGTGAGATTGGATGGTTTTATACTCTGGGGATTAATATTAAATTTTAAAGTGCATTAAATATTGGCTTTTCGAATAATAACAGTAACGATGTGGTTTTGTTGCATTTAAAATATTTTGCTTTTTTGGTGTATAGATATTTTGCTTTTTGTATCATCGCGGACTGTGTTGTTCCAAGACAGTTTCTCCGGGACTCGTCGAGTATCATTGCCTTGGCGCTTTCTGGCGGTCTCCACTGTTGATTCTGGCTTTCAGGAGTTGCAGTGGTTGGAAATAGTGTGGTGGGAAGGCCCCAAATAAAAAAAAAACCCTTCGGGGATTACTGGCGTGATTCTATGGTATGATAAAAAAACATACAGGTGTCATTACAAAATATTTATATGTTAAAACAAAAGATACAGTCCGAATACTAAAACAGTAGAAAGGTTTGCAGCATTTTAGCTTAGTTTTAAATTTGTTCCACCAGGTGGCGACACTGCTTTTTACGACGTCTTAAATGTCTTCCTGACTGTAATGTGTTTTGTTGTGCAAATAAAAGTGTTATTTGTTCACATTGTTTTCTCTGAAAACTTAAACCAACAGGTTATGGATCCAGTTTCATCTGAAAATAGAAATACAGAAATGCGAAGCGTGGGTGCACTTAAGGGTACACCTCTGCCTAACCCTTAGGGGATTACAGGCGCGATGATTATGTAGAAATACAGAAGAAAAAGGCAACGAAAAATGCACATTTTAAAATCATTTTCAAAATTATTTTATTTATTTAAGTAATATGTACAATATTTAAAGACTAAAAAAAAACAATCAGTCACTAATATTTTGTACTTTTGCACGGCGTTTGGTAAAATATAGCTGCTTTTAAATAGAAGTAATTTACGTCACCATGTTCGTATTGTACCTACCCATATTTGTAGAAATACCTTATTTATCTATTACCGATATAGGTATAAATCGGCGACTCTGACTGATTCGGCCAATATGTTATACACGGTTACTCGATCATCAAACTCGAAACGATTGGGACCATTTTTTTCAAAAAGTAACAATAAAGAAAATCATCTTTTCAGTACATTTATGTTCGTCTAACTCGTCAAAGTGTATTGAACAGCTCATTTTTTTATTGTTACTTTTTGGTCCGTGGATGGGTGACCATCTTTACACACCAAAACTCCTTACGTGCCTCGGAAAGCACGTTAACCCGTTGGTCCCGGCTGTCATATGTCGATCTTTGACAGTCGTTGCGGGTCGTCAGAAGCCCGAAAATGTCACAACTAGTCTCACCAAGGGGTATCGTATTCCCCAGTTACTGGGTTGTGGAGGTCAGATCGGCAGTTGCTTCATGTAAAATACTGGTACTCAGCTGTATCCGGTTAGACTGGAAGCCGACCCCAACATAGTTAGGAAAAGGCTAGGCAGATGATGGTACCGGGTACATATTCAGTCTCCGAGTAGTATAAACATAAAAGCGGCAAGCCCGTTATCTTAAGGTTGAATATCCTCTGAATAAACAAATTAATCTTATTCATTCTCCTCATAAATCATCTAAGATACAAAATCCTTTGTAAGTACATTAATTTCTTCATTAGCATTCCTTAGAAAATATGTACAAATGAAACATTCCATTTTCGTCTTAAATACGTTTTTAATTACACCTTAATCTGTCGTATCTTTGCGTCTAAGTCAAGTCACCATTAATTTACTTTGTAATTGTATTTTGGTTTTCAAGTAACATTTAGAAGTACAAAATATTTAATGAGGTATATTTTTGAGTCTTTTTCGTTTCGTTAGTTGCTCATTTGTAAATAAATATAAAACCAGTCAAGTGCAAATCGGACTTGTACACGAAGGGTACACCTACAAAAAAGGTTTATGTTCAAAAGAAGCAAATAAATAAAAAAAAGCTTTTCTCCACAAACTAAAAGCTTGATTACAGCTTGAAACATGAAAAATAACAGTTTCGTATCACCGTAGAATATTAAACAATATAAAAAATAATTGTAACTTAGAGAGTACATAATTGATCGTAGAATACATAATTGGTG
Source organism: Hoplodrina ambigua (assembly GCA_949774945.1). Taxonomy (NCBI): domain Eukaryota; kingdom Metazoa; phylum Arthropoda; class Insecta; order Lepidoptera; family Noctuidae; genus Hoplodrina; species Hoplodrina ambigua. The sequence goes on from OX458984.1 coordinate 1,997,564, forward strand.
GCGTTCTGTGGTTTCTGCCTACCCCCATGGGAAAAAGGCGTTAGCAAAGTATTATTTTAGTGTATGTGTGTTTTTAGTGTTTGTGTATTTTTCCAAAACTGGAGGGATGAGGCACTGAACCGGGAAGGATGGAAGGAGTAGAGGGAGGCCTTTGCCCAGGAGTGGGACATAATAGGCTAACAAAAAAAAAAAAAAAATACATAATTGAAAAAAATATATTATTGTGGTCGCAACCGCGACTGCTGTGCATGAGGTCTTGGGTTCGATTCCCAGGTCGGGCAAAGTGTTATTGGGTTTTTCCATCAGGAATTTCTCAGTAGCAGCCTCGGAGTCTGGATTTGTGCCCAGTTGATGGCAATGGGCTCGCTCCCTATTACATAGGACTAAAAACATAACTAGCGAAATGTGGGTGTACTGATAGGTATAGTTACCTCTGCCTAACCTTTCGGGGATTACAGGCGTGATGTTATGTTTTGTGAGATACTATTGGTACCAACTTAAATGGTATCGAACCGAGGCATGCGGTGGGAAATTATCCCAAAAGTAAATCATAAATCATGCAAATCCAGGTGTCAAATCCAACAGAATTATAAAACCTATCTGGGACGAGATATTAGATGTACAGCGGTTATCCGACCGCCACGTTACAGAGGTTGCATACTAATGTGCCGGAAACTGTTACAGCAACACTTTGAATAGTCACTTGGTTCGCTTTGACCCACGGTCATGACTGGAAACTAAATCATTTCACGGTAAATAGGTCACCAGGCTATATGGTAAGGATATGAGGGTTAGATTTATGAGGAAATTTCAGGTGTGAAGTTTTTTGGGGCGTTTGTGGTTGAGTTTTCAGTGCGCAACGTGTAACAATTAAAAAATACATATTTGATTTATTCAGTAGGCTAGGCAGTAAGTTTATCTACTTATTGTAAACCATATATTTTTAACAGAGTTAGTATGGAGTTTCTTGCCTGTTCTTCTCCATACGAAACTACCTTTTGGAATGGGCAAGATTCAATATGATAATTTTTCTTTTCCCTTGTAAATGACGTTCAAAAGTGCCTTTTAATGGTCTAATTGCAATAAATGATTTGACTTTGACTTTGACTATCTTGGACATCACAAGACAACATTATGAACATCAAAACCAAAGCTACCGACTTCCAAAAGTAAACTGATTTTTCACTTTGTAGTTCTTGTCGTATCGATAGTTAAATAAATTAGTTCAAGAGTACAGGTATAGCGACACCGTGGGCACTGCAGCAAGTGGGTCGTAACTTATTAAAAACTAGATTTTGCCCATGACTTCGTCCGCGTAAATGTCGGTTATCGCTGACGAAAACTAAGTCACCTAATAAAAAGTAGCCTATATCCTTACCCCGAACTTACCCCGTACCAAATTTTCGTAAAATCCTTTCTGTGGTTTATTCGGGAAAGCGTAACAGAAGGAGGTTCTTTCGCATTTTAAATAATATTTAAGTGTCGATATTTTTTAATCAATATTCATTGTTATTGCTTCATTGGTCTATTAGTCACAAAGCGCGACTGCTAAGCATGAGGCTTTCAGTTCAATTCCCAGGTCGTAATACTCAGTAGCAGCCTCGGATTTGTGCCCGGTTGATGGCAATAGGCTCGCCCCCTATTACATGGGACTTAAAACATAACTAACGGAATGTGAGTCTACATCTCTGCCTAACCCTATGTTTATGTGTTCATAGTTTCTTAGAAAAGTAAAGTTTATTAACCCTTAAAAAACCTAATATCTTATGTAACAACAGAACCTAATCGCACATGACCAAACTACGAACAGACCACGCTTGAAATGTTTCCACAATCTTGTTAATCTAACCCATGGTACTGTCACGTGCACAATTCCTCACACATGTCGATAGCCACACGTACCGCTAACGCAGAAGATTCAGACCTTTTCCACTACCCCTATGATTGAGGGACAAGATTTAATAGGATTAAAACTGTATCAACTTTGGGGAGAGTTCGTGATAATATTAGAATAACTAGCGTATGTCTCTGACTTTGTTGATATGTTTTATCTCTACGCAGTATAAAATAAAGTCGTTTCTCGAAGTCTGTACGCTTAAAACTTTAAACTGAGCAACGGATTTTAATGTGGTTTTCATCAATAGAGTTATTCAAGAGGAAGGTTTATGCGTATAGTTAGTATCTACATTGTAAGCGTGCGATTTATAAAACTAAGTTGGCTTAACTGTTTGTAAATATTGCTTTTAATAAATGCGTAGATTTGGTTGTGGTGTATATGAGTATGTGTGTGCTAAGCGGGATAATATATCTATGAACTTTGACACGGACGAAGTCTAGGGAGAAGAAGTTAACAATTAAAAAAAAATTCGTTCGCATGAAAATCAGTTACTACAAAATTGTTTTTTGCGCGGAACCCTAATTATTTTCTAAAATACAAGATCCCTTCATTATTTCTTACAACATCAGCTATCTACTATTAAAAGTCCCGTCAAAATCGGTAAAGTTTTTTTGGAGATCAGGAACAAACAGGCAGACTAAAATAAAATCATTTTTTTTTGTGCTAGTAAACATTCATATTTATTTTATTATTTCGATATTACAAACAGACACATCAGTTTTATGTATGTATATTCATATAGATTTCTAAGTTAATAACAGTTTGCTAGTACTGATATCGCTTGAGGATTAGGTAAATAGATTTAGTTGTTACTTTGTTAGGTAAATATTGAGAGTGGGTGTTGTGTGGTACACCTCAGGGGTTGAGTTTATATACATATTTGTATTACATAATTATTATATATAGGTACATAACATAACATCACGCAAATCCCCTAATGGTTAGGCAGAGATGTATTTATTACATCCACATTTTGCCAGTTATGTGTAAGTCCCATGTAATAGGGGGCGAGCCTGTTGCCATCATCATCATATTAGCCGTAGGACGTCCACTGCTGAACATAGGCCTCCCCTACAGATTTCCAATAGGAATGGTTGGAAGCGGCTTGCATCCAGCGCGATCCCGCGGTAGTCTGCAAATCGTCTGTCCTCCTTGTGGGTGGACGTCCTACGCTGCGCTTGGCGGTTGCTATTGTCATCAACTGGATACAAATCCAGACTCCGAGGCTGGTACTCAGAAATTCCTAGTGGAAAAACCCAATAACACTTTGCCCGACCTGGGAATCGAACCCAAGACATCATGCTCAGCAGTCGCGCTTGCGACCACTAGACCAACGAGGCAGTCACAACAATAATAATTAATAACAATAATATAATTATTTGAGAAATTGTTATTATTATATATTAACATAATATTCATTGTTATGTATGTCAGATTACATGTCAAATTGTGTGTTAAATTAAATGTCAATTATAATGTCAGATTCCAAATTATTCTTCAAATTCTCTGCGTGAGTTTAACAGTAGGTACCTAATTTACATTTTCATCACTGATTTTATTTTTAAACATTCCACTACGAATTGAATAACTAGTAAATAACTAGAATAGTTTGCTTCAATAAAATTCCGACTTTTAAAGTCCAACATAGAATCCAGCACTTTTTATGTTATCTCCGGTAGTTTCTCCACGATAACGTTAATATTAACATACAAAGTGTAGTTTCAATGCTTCGGAATGCGCGTGAGTATATCCATTTTTGTTACCCCCTGATTTTTATATGGAAGTGAACAATAGTTACAGATTCTTGATTGTCAACATTAAGTATATTTAGTGTTTTGTTTGTTACTTGAAACTCTGTTACTGTTGAAATGTTTCTTTCTTTCTTTTTCGAAGGTTTTTGTTTTTAATTTACTTTTCAAACGACATAATATTATGTTTTTTATTGCCTCTTCACAGACATCGTTCCGTGTCTCGGGAAGCACGTTGAGCTGTTGGTCCCGGCTGACATACGTGGATCTTTGACAGTCGTTACGGGTCGTCAGAAGCCCGAAAATCTGACAACCAGTCTGATCAAGGGGTTTCGTATTACCCAGTTACTGGGTTGTGGAGGTCAGTTAAGCAGTCGCTCCATGTAAAATATTGGTATTCAGCTGCATCTAGTTAGACTAGAAGCCGACCCCAACATAATTGGGAAAAGTCTAGGCAGATGATGATTAAACGACTATGACGGAACGATGCCAGTGATATAAACTTAGAAAGTACATATTGTGAATTAAAAAAGACACATTGGTTCACACGGATTCGAACCACAACCATGAGAGGCGGGTGCCTCAACCATCACGATACTCAAACAGTACAGAACAGAACTATAATGATTAAATTATATTATAGTTTGACGTTCGCAAAAGAAGGTTAGCATGATAAAAACAAAAAAAATACTGCCTTCATCAGCTCTGGAACGAAGCCAAACGTAACGAATAAAAGAATAAAAAATAATATCCATTTTGCTTAATTATTTTACACGAAGTAACTCTACTACATAAAAACTTAATAGTAGCGAAATTGCTTCGAGTAAGTGTAAAGAGTTAAAACGAACTTTCAGTCCAGTTTAATTCAAACTCAAAAACTAACTTAGTCAATGGAAGAAAAACAGGGAGTATATCAGCTCCTTGTAAGAATACCAGGACACTCGGATTACGTACGACCAAACTGTTATCCCCTAAGGGTTAGGCAGAGGTGTACCCATTAGTACAGCCACATTTCGCCAGTTATGTTTATAGTCCCATGTAATAGGGTGCGAGCCTATTGCCATCAACCGGGCACAAATCCAGACTCCGAGGCTGCTACTGGGAAATTCCCAAACTAAGCATTAAATATTACCAGTCTTTACTGTTGCATGCAAGCAAGTACAATGTTTTGTTCTTTAAAAACATTGATTTTTAAAGAGTATGTATGGAGTTTCTTGCCCATTCTTCTCCATACAAAACTACCTTATGGAAGGGGCAATCGTAGAAAAAATTGTATATTTATTCTACGATTACTCCGCCAGTTATGAATCGATTTGGATGATTCTTTTTTTGTTTGATAGAATATAGTTCCGAATAGGTCCCATAGGAATATTGTCATTATCTGATGATGAACTTTGGAGATATGGAACGGAACTCCTTATAAAATCATAGCAGAACCGCCGTAACAAGAAAAATTGCTTTGTTTATACGTGTAGTCGATGACTGACTGAAGGAAGTGGGGAGGGGGTACGTCAACCTCCCTCCTACCACTTTCCAAAATTAAATATATCGTGTGAGGTATTTTTTGAAAGGGCTTTATGTAAGGATTTCAAACATTAACACACAAGCACTAAAAAGTGAAAAATAAAAAGCTTTTTTAGGCGGCTTTGGTTTTGTTTCTTGTTATGTAGGTATTGCCACCGACTTCCAAGCTAAAGTTATTTTTTATTTTGTAGTTTTTGAAGGCGGTCATCTTTTTTTGTAAAAAAGCTTTTTTTTTGAATTGCAATGACGTTTAAAATTGGTTTTTAATGGCCTAATTGAAATAAATGACTCAACTTTGTCTTTACATTATATTACGCAATACCGATTTTTCACACCAAAAAATATTTTTTGCTCAAAGTTATTTAGTTTCATGGAAAGTATGGCTACTTGCTATGTGATGTATTTTTTACACCTCCTAGATACACGAACTAGAATTCAGCCACTAATCGACCAGAAATGCAATGCTCAAAGGTATTAGTCACACACATGCATTACTGATTGGCTCAGATGATATCATGCGTGAAACTTAGCTAGATTTGAAACGTACAATCTTCTATCTCGCTCTCTCGCTGTAAGCCGTCTCAGTTGTAATAATATCCTCCTGATAGAATTTCGGACAAGGTGGCTAGTCTCAATGGAGACTAGACAAGTATGTAAGAGATATTGTAGTGCACAAGTGTGTGCATACACAAAGGAAAACTCTTCCTCCCTCAATCTCTTAGTCCGATGGGATGGCAATTCGACCGGGGAGGTATCAGGCGCAGGACCAATGGCTTTACGTGCTTTCCAAGGCAAAGAGAGTGTTCCACCAATTGAGGGGCTGCTACTGAGAAATTCGTAATGGAAAAACCCAATAACTCTTTTTGATTTTTTTGCCTGACTTGAGTATCCTATCCTATCCTTGGGGAATCTTGAGGATCTTGGGATTATTGGTGAGGTTCTTCAGAAAGGTCAGATGCGCAGTTCTCGTAACCGGCGTGCTTGTATGACGAGATGTTTGAACGTAGATGAGGCAAAAGGAGCATGATTGTAAGGATCGTAGCAGGTGGCGTTCTGTGACTTCTGCCTACCCCCATGGGAAAAAGGCATGAGTTTATGTTGGGAATCACATCCAATCCACGAGACCAATGGGACAGTCAGTTGTACCCTTTCGAAGACATCTACAATTCCCTTTCACTCAGTTCAATATAATCACAGTCGATTGCTATCCCCGTCCAGAATAATCCCCTGACAGTTTCCTAGCTCGCGTCTACGTAATAACTCCCCCGAGTGTACAACTTTTAGCGAAATTAACAAAGTTGGGACCCCTCATTGCGGGCCGGGATCTCGGGCAACATAAATTGTGATGAAATTTGAAAATAAAAATAGGCTCAGGGAAAATTTAAGGCTTAACTGGTCTGAATTGTTTAAAGGCAGTTAGGTGCTTGATCAATTTGACGCTCGGTGTGTCTTGATGGCCCAGCAGTTGAGGCTCCTGTCTCTCATGCATAAGGTTGCAAGTTCGATACCAGTTATGTATAGTAGGCGGTCATAAGCGCAGTAGCATGCTAAGGTTTGAATGGCTGTAAACACGTGGTACAGGCCGTACCTACATCTGTGTGTAAAGTGATTATGTATCAACACAGTACCTACGAACACCTCAGAATTCGCACACAGCGTCGAAACGTCGTAAGTAAAAAATAATCAATCTATTGTTTTGTGAGATTAGATTGCTACTCCACTTATGACCAATACGGTACCAGTGTTACTGTTCTTGTACATCACATAGGTAACGGAAAACATCTTAATCGAACCTGGCTTGGCTTGTCCAAGCCAGGTGGTGTTAATGCTCGTGCTTTTACTGTATGAGAAAAGGGTCTGCAGTGGAACAATACTGGGCTGATTAAGTAACTAACAAAAAATCAAACAGTATTATTTTTTTAATTAAACTACCATTTTTTTTGTAGCTTGAAATTGTTAAAAAAAAACTTGTTATTTTTGTCTCTTCATAGTAGTTCAACCGGGCACAAAAAACCCGAGCCTGTTGCCGGGGGCAATAGGCTCGCCCCCTATTACATGGGACTTAAACATAACTGGCAAAATGTGTATGTATGTTTGTTAGTAGTTCAATTACTTATACATTACTCCACAATATTCCTTTTTAAATTTTAAAACAAGTCACAAGGACCAGAAAACTAAGTTGCATCGCCAACAACTCCCCAACTCTCCATCACCGGAGGCACAAAGGGTACAAAATAGTTAAAGCTGTAACATTAATTGGTAACGCGGTAAATTAATTAAGATCCAACTTTAATAAGACAGTTGACTAACTTGTTATAAAGTTTCTATTTCTCAAGTTATTCGACCAATAAAAGTCTAAAGTTTTGCTGAAATTAAATTTTCGCGTCGTTTGTTATTCGGTCGGTTTCAGTTTAGTATCATTGGGTTGGTCTTTTGAGACGCTTGTGATATTAACAGACGGATCGACTCGTTGGGACTATTTAAGTTACTTTAGTTAAGTATATATTTAAGCTTGGACTGTTTTGTCTGAGGAGAGGATATAAAGCCAAAGCAAATAACCGTTTAATTGAACGTTTATTTATAAATTTTCATTACAAACAATCATAATTATAACATGCAATTAATCATATTTATTATGCTGTGCATGAGGACTTGGGTTCGATACCCAGGTCGGGCAAAGTGTTAATGGGTTTTTCCATCAGGAATTTCTCAGTACCAGCCTCGGAGTCTGGATTTGTGTCCGGTTGATGGCAATAGGCTCGCCCCCTATTACATGGGACTAAAAACATAATTGGCGAAATGTGGGTGTACTAATGGGTACCCATTAGTACACCCACATTTCGCAACCCACCTCTGACTAGCCCTTCGGGGATTACAGGCGTGATGTTATGTTATGTTATAATTATAACGTTACAATAATAGTAACAAAAGGTTTTGATAGTGACTTCGTATACGACTTTAAAAGGCCATTCAATTAAAATTTATGACACTGTAAACAATAACTACATACATAATTATGTACCTAAAACTTTTTATAACGCAGTGTAGGAAGGCCCCCTGTGAGGTGGACCAATGATCTGGTGAAGGTTGTGGGAAATCGCTGGATGCGTGCAGCGCAGTACGGGTTATTGTGGCTATCTTTAGGGGTGGCCTATGTTCAACAGTGGACGTCGTACGGCTGTTAAGATGATGATGAACTTTTATGCATGACATAACATAACGTAACATCACGCGCATCAACAATAGGGGCGAGCCTATTGCCATCAACCGGGCACAAATCCAGACTCTGAGGCTACTACTGAGAAATTCCTGATGGAAAAACCCAATAACACTTTGCTCGACCGGGGAATCGAACCCAAGACGTCATGCTCAGCAGTCACGCTTTCCGATCACTAGACCAACGAGGCAGTCAAAAAAAAATAATTATGCGAAAAAAAAAATCATTCTATTCTTCATCTACAACATTTTCACAGAAAAAGTGAAGGTACAAAACATAGAACAAAACAAACAAATTAAGTAAAAAAAGCCACACAAGAACACATCAAAATATTCCCCTCTTATCGACCCAACGAAAAACTTCAGCACCCAAACATCAAAGAGGGCTATTTGGGATCAATACACTAATATGTCTGCGGTAACAAACTTCGGCGATCCATTCACCATCAAATTGATTAAGTACATAGTATAATGGAGGCGAGATCCATCTTGCTACAGTAAATAGTTGGCCACTTCAACACTTCGGAACTTATAGGATTAATCGTTGATGTCTTCAGAGTTTGTAGAGGAATTACAAGGATTGTTCGTAGATGAAAGAATAACATGGGAACATATGAGTCTGTTTGACACATGTTATGAAGAATATGCCACCGTACAATATTAAAATCGGCTAAAAGATGTGGAAAAAGGAAATTTACTTGTACTGGCCACGCCCTTTACTTTTCGACTTGATTTTGTTTTTATCATTTTGTTGAAAAAGTGACATTACAGTTTTAAAGTTCTATCCTATCTACAATGTTTTAACGAATTTTTTTTTTTCGCCAATCGCCATGTTGAATGGTAATGCACATTCTTTGGCCAAACAAAAGACCAGTCCTAAGATCCTAGGTCACGGTTGTATGAACCAAAATTACTTTAAGAGTAGAAAGATTTAGAATCAGTGAGTACCACACAATCAAAAATAACAAAACATGTAAATTAGAATCCTTTCAATGTTGCTGATTAAACAGAAACAGCAAATGTTAAAACAAAAACGCAATTACAAAATGGCGACACACAGAATTACATATTAATTGTGTGCAAAGAAATTAATGGTCCAGCGAAATTAACAGAGCGTTGTAGTTAACGAGGTTTTGTTGAACAAATCTGGAAAAATGTGTAAGTAATTTTTTTGTGCAATAAATCTAGCTGCCTTGTAGAAAAATACCTAAGGATGTTGATGAATCTACATACATACATACATAAACTCACGCCTTTTTCCCATGGCGGTAGTCAGAAACTACAGAACGCCACCTGCTACGATCCTTACATACTCCTTTCGCCCCATCTACGTTCATACATCTCGTCATGCAAGCACGCCGGTTACGAGAACCGCCGGTTTGATGAATCTATGAGCTAAAAATTATTAATGTGAAGTTATCACCTTGTATTTTGGAATAACGGCAAACGACTCGTCAACTCTTCACATGACCAGTGAGCTGACCTTTCCTTTGGCCAAGGAATTAGTATTGCCATACAAAGTGGCAATGCTGCCATCCTTTTGGGTCCGGCTAATTGCAAAACGGCTGGACCGCCTTTGTCACTTTCATTGGCAAATAGCTCATGATATAAGAAGTAAATTTTATTTTAGATAAAAATTAGGGTGCCGCGCAAACTCTACTGGTAACCGATATTCACACAGACGATATCGCAGGCATAATCAAGTTAGTCATATCATTACATTATTCTGATTTGACTTGGCAGCGTAGGAAATTACATTTCCAAGATTAATATTTTAGAAATCTAGATCTTTCATAACGTAAAATAAATAATATATGTAATAAAAGTTGTACGTCAGAAACATTTACCTTATGAAATCTTATAAAAATATAAGATGAAACCTTATTAGAAATTCAGCTTTGATCTAGATTCAGTCTTATAAGTTACTAAGCAGGTTGGCTTCCAAATCCAGATGTATTATTCAGGTTAGATGTTTGTTGGTTCAATAAGTTGAATATTGAATTCGTACATGTACTAATGGACTGTACGGGAGTACTAAGTATATAGTTTCTTGCTCATTCTTCTCTATACGATACTACCTTTTGGAAGGGGCAACTAGATTTAATACTTTTAACTTGTAATTAACATAAGTTAGGCAGAGGTGTATCCATTAGTACACCCGCATTTCGCCAGTTATGTTTTTAGTCCTATGTAAAAGGGGGCGAGCCTATTGCCATCAACCGGGCACAAATCCAGACTCCGAGGCTGCTACTAAGAAATTCCTGATGGAAAAACCCAATAACACTTTGTCCAACCTGGGAATCGAACCCAAGACCTCATGCACAGCAGTCGTGCTTGCGACCACTACATCAACGAGGCAGTCAAAACTTAACAACTTACTTGTAGTTAACTTGTAATTGTATATGACGTTTAAAAGTTATGGTCTAATTAAATAAATTATATGACGGATTAAAAAATCTAGAAGTGTCTTACTTAGCTCTTTCCTATTTAATCTTGTCTATCTTGAGCTAGTGTCGACCAATCTTGCTCGTACCGCCATCTACACCTGGGTCTGCCGCGATTTCGCTAAGCGTTTTTCAGTACCCTCATTGCTGTTGATTTAGCCCACGATCGACGTGGTCGGCTCTGTCCCACATAAGCTTAACTGGTTTTTGTTTAAACTTGTATTATGATGTACTAATTGTTAAAATAATACTAGGCTAATAATATCGCACTGCAGGGTTAAAGCCTCTACTCTTAAGAAGGCACGAGCATTGATTACCACGCATGCTCAAAATTTTAAAATAGTTTTCAATTCAAATTTGGAACATTGATGACACCGAATTGATGGCCAGTACGTCAACTAAAAAACAGTCTTTTTTTTATTCATTATTATTTTGGTCTTTTAGTCCTTTTTTTTTCTACCCACAGAAAAGCACGGTGGATTTATGGGTCTAGAAGTGTATTTACTAACAATTTCGTAGTATCTATATCCTCATTCCCTCCTACCCCACTCCTACCGCAGCTCCTCATACATCTCTATCAACCAATAGAACAGCTGAGTCTGTACGTACAAATAGCTGTCTAACTGATTGATTGACGACCCTAGTTCGGTCCCATGTCCCAAAAACTTTTTGTTTACCGAACTGGGCCCCAAGTTGGGCGAGTTGCCCTTTTTGGGTGTTGAAACTGTGATGTGAATCGATGGTGTAATAAATAAATAGTTCACGAGAAAAGTGTGGTGTCATTGTAGTTTAATTTGGACTTATAAATAGGGAGTTTGACTGCCTCATTGGTCCTAGTGGTCGCAAGCGTGACTGCTGTGCATGAGGTCTTGGGTTCGATTCCCAGGTCGGGCAAAGTGTTACTGGGTTTTTCCATCAGGAATTTCTCAGTAGCAGCCTCGAAGTCTGGATTTGTGCCCGGTTGATGGCAATAGCCTCGCCCCCTATTACATGGGACTAAAAACATAACTGGCGAAATGTGGGTGTACTAATGGGTACACCTCTGCCTAACCCTTCGGGGATTTCAGGCGTGATGTTATATTATGCTAAATAGGGAGTGTTAAAAGAAACATCACATTCCTGTTAAGTACGCATACTGCCAATCAAACTAAGCAAAATGCTGTGCTTTTTGTGTGCATGCAACAGAACACGGCCTGAGGGCATTTAAGAGTTAGTTACAAAATTTAAAACTACGTACTTGTCTACTTGTCTTGTCGTCGTCCGTTTCGCGCGGAAGTGACACAAATTACCGTTCTGGACACTTTATTTCTATTATATATTTAGTTTATATTTATATTGTTTATTATTTGTATATTGTTGTGTAATGTGCGTCACTTTCACGTGAATAAAAAAATTTTCTTTCTTTTCTTTCTTTCTAAATAACATACCTAAAAATTGGACCTTTAATACCTATTTGTTGTGATTAGTCTCCGCCCCAAATAGCAGTACAAAAGCTGCAGGGTCAGATAATGAGTATTATTATAATACTGATCAGCAATGACAGCTTTAAATTCACTTCAGAAGAAAATAACATAAAAACAAACATAAATAATCATAATTATTATTATAATGTATAATAATAATCAATCCAACACTAGTATTTCCTGTGTCGTGGTAAAACGGATGAAAGGAAGAAGGAAAAAGATGACGTAAGCTGACTACAGACGGTAAATTGAGACATATTATTGGTAATACAATTTGCTAGTCAAGATATTCAGAAAGTCCCCCCAAAAAAGTAAAGGGCAAAGTCCAACTATTCTCTGCTGAATCATACATATGAACTCAATATTACCTTACTAGTAAAAAACCAACATGAAAGCAGAAAACACGTCACACTTCATACATTTTCGTCCAACGCCGCATCCGTTTGAACAAAAAACATCAATCGTAAGGGTCGATGCATATTCGTACGTGACGTGAACTACCCGCGTCCGGAGCGGACTCGTTCTCTAAACTTTTATTTTGCCGAGATTTCGCTCTTTTTTACCAAAGCGAACTGCGGCACGTACAAAACAATGTGGAGTGAAACTTTTAGAGAATACTTCGCGATGTGTATGGACTTTAAGCAATGCGTTTTCTTTTGTGTCTGTTTTGGTCTTTTCTTCTTTTTTTGGTCCTTTGATCTTCCTATTTTGATTTTGTATCTATAAATACTAATAATAATATTTTAAAAAATGAAAATGGTTTGTAATCTCTAAAACTACTGGTCCAAATACAGAAATTCTTTCGCTGATAGAAAACTGTTTTATGGTATAGGTACTTGACTTTCACGTAAACGAAATCGTGTGTAAAAGCTAGTTTTGTATACATATTTTCTAAGTGGAATTTATTCTCTTCGATAATATTAACAAAAGCTTCGAAAAGGTCTTATAGTTTGAAACATAATTAATGAAAATTTCTGTTTAATTTCAATGTTCTCTCTGTACAAAGAGAAACCTTTGCTCTACATTGGGACAATATTAAGCTGGTATTATTATTATATTAAATTCTAAGTTCCTATAATTTTCTACAATTTCCCAGCTTTATTTCCAAGAATTTTCCCAACGAACAGTTCGTTTACTAAAATCCCTACCTACACAAACATCATGAGAAATCAACAAAAACATTCCCTTTTCTCTTTTGAGAGCGCTCCCTTTGTTCCTGCCATTACCTGAGCGTGCCCTAACGGTCATGAATTATGTAATACGCTTGAAGGTACAATGACTGCAGGCTTTTATTTATCATCATTCATTAGTTTGATGTGGGTATCAGGCTGGTTAGACTGGTGTATGAAAGTTAGTCATATAAATGTTGTGAGTCTGATTCGAAGGACCAAAAATAATGAGGACTGAAGGACCAATTTTCTTTTAAAAATTGATTGCTTTTTTTTATCTTAAGCTTGTTAATATTGATTATATAGATTAGGAAGTTCGACTGCTAAGCAAAATGTGGGTGTACCAATTTGTTCACCTCTGCCTAACCTTCGGGTATTACAGGTATCCAATGCATCCCGCCTTAGTCCTCTATCGCCAATGAGAATTTCTCCAAGAAAAACAAAGGGTGTGCTGTATCGCACAATGTACTCGTTCAAGTCCGTATAAGTTGTATAAAGGTTGTATAAAAATCCAATTGAAATACTAGAAGCTGTAACAGGTTGTTCTACGTCTAGGTATACAAAAGATACTTATTTCCTTTAGATGACACGTCATTTACTCTGTGAGGAATAAAATGTATTACAGAGAAAATGTATCGTGTTACTGTTCTTTATTTAGTTCTAGAATATGGACTGAGATATGTGAGTCGTTAGACCTATGTTATTTAAGTTAATATGACTGGAATTTCGAGGATAGGGAGATCAAAGAATTTGTAGTTGTTAGTTTTAATGCTAAGCCCTTTTTAGTGTCAGTTATAAAAGGTACGGTCAGCAACAAAATTCGATTAACACAGTTAATTTTACATAATCATTTAAATAGAAATTAAATAGTACAATACACTTAGTCTTAGCATTTCAGGTAATAGTTGTTAAGAGTTGTTTATACAATTTTCATTAATTTCGTATTTTCTTTGATATTGTAAGTAGAATTTAAAAATCTCAAATGTTAGTAGAATTTTGTTGTTGACTGTAGACGTTTAAGGGTAGCGTCTGGTTTTAATATTATATTACGTACAGATAGAATTGAATTTTGGCAATACATAACATCACGCCTGTAATCCCCGAAGGATTGGGCAGAGGTGTACCCATTAGTCCAACTACATTTCGCCAGTTATGTTTAAGTCCCATGTGATAGAGTGTGAGCTTATTGCCATCAATCGAGCACAAATCCATACTCCGAGGCTGCTACTGAGAAATTCCTGATGAAAAAACCCAGCAACACTTTGCTCGATCTGGGAATTGAATCCAAGATCTCATGCTCAGCAGTCACGCTATGCGACCACTATGCCAATGAGGCATTTTGCCAACTTAAGTGTTAATAAGGACCATTTGATGCAGCCACATATCAATGCATGAAAGTATCTCTAGCATGGCCCATTATGTACAGTAGGGGTCGTAAGTAGAGAAGCAATCTCAGAAAGCAATAGATTGTTTTTTTTTTTAACTTACGATCTTTCAACGCCGTCTACGAATTCTGAGGTGTTAGCGGGTACTGTGTTAATACATAATCACTTATACACAAATGTAGGTACAGCCTGTACCGCGTGTGCTCAGCAATTCAAACTTTAGCATGCCACTAAACAGGATACCGTGGCCCTGGAACGTAAAGGGCAACAGAAGGAACAGGGTGGTTTTTTAGTCAGTAAAAGTCTGACAGTCCCTTCCGCCCCACTCAGGGCGGAAGGAGACATTAAATGATTTTTACCACTTCAAAAAAAAGCATGCCACTGCACTTATGATCCCTTACTGTACATGACCCACAACTATATTCCCCGACTACCTATAAACAAACTGGCGACGTTTTTCTTTACCAAATCAACATGTATATTATGTGTAGGCATTTTTCATTTTTAACCCTCGGCACAAGGATAATGGTATGTTTTTATTTATGGCAACATTAATCATCAAGAGTTATCCGTGCTTCATATTTATATTTTTTTGTATTGGTAACACTTTTTTCGTTGTGAGATTAGCTGTTCATGTGTTTGAGTGTGTTGTTTAATAAAATATAAGTTTTATTCTATGTTTGTCGTAATGGCTCTGTGGTAAAGGCTTTGTTATGGGTCAGTGTTATACAGAATATTATTTTATATTCACTGAGATTGAAATAGTTATCCTATTAAATTCCTTGCCGAACCACCAGAGGCGAATCTTTATGAAGGCTTTTTGGGCTGCAGTCAAGGGCCCCGTAAATATAAAAGGCCCCGGGACCCCATAAAAAATATTAAAATGTATTTTATTGCTAAACTCTCTGCTTCATAACGCTATTGGTCAAAAAACTCAAAATAAACTTAAAAGTATAATAGCTTCCGCCTACGTCAAATTTAATAAGTATATTATTCCACGAAAACGCACATTTTTTCGAGATGAAAAGCCTAGTCTATGTGCTATTCTAGACTATTATCTATTATAATTTCACCCAGATCCGTTCCGTTGTTTTGACATAACGGAGTAACATCATATTATCTAAGATTTCATATTTATAATAGTAAACTACTTCATTTAACAAAATGTCAATTCGTTTTATTAATTAGGTAGCCCAAGTGCTGTCAGCCCAGGGGCCCTACAAATCCACAGTCCGGCCCTGCAAAACACAATATTCTCTAAAGAGACGCGTCTACAACTTTTTCAGCTTCATCCTAATTGTAGCCCAAAATCCAAACTAGGCATCAATCTTGCAAAAAGTGATTTATCATTTAACAAGCACTGAATGAAGATAAATTAACTGTTTGTACATTTTGTCAGAGTAATTGTTTATTCTGGTGTAATTGAACTTAGATGATGAAGTAAATGTGATGTTAAAATGTAGGTTGGTCATAGATTATTTTTATGAGGAGCTCTTGGCTAAGTAATAACAGCGTCTCGGGTTGATCTGTCAGGATAAGCTACGCTTGCCGGGGTTGGTCCATGGATGGGATACCATCTTTACACACCAAGACTTCCCCGTGCCTCGGAAAGCACGCTCGCGTTCTCGCGATGCACATGTTGATTTTTAAAGTAGGCTACACGGAATTCAGTTATATAGTAAAAGAAATTGGTCCCGGCTGACATACGTGGATCTTTGATTGTCAGAAACCCGAAAGTAGAATAGAATAGAATAGAATTTATTTATCTGTTAACATAGAAAAGAAATACAGATCTTGTTTGATTTGAAGTAAATAAGTTAATATTTTAAGAGTGTCTTTGGAGTTTTTGGCCCGTTCTTCTCCATAGAAACCCATTACTAGCTCAAACTTTCTGACTGACTCGTTGAATAATCTAAAATGTTAATGGTTTAGTTGAAATAGGTACATACTTTGATGCAAAAGTGAGTCTTAAGAGAACTAAGGCATTATCTGAGGCATTAAGTCCGCCTTTGTACAATTTTTTTATATCGTTATATGATTATTACTTTACCAATAAAAATACCAAAAGTTACAATAGCAACACGTAATAGACCGTGCGCAAAATACGCATTGAGACGTGAAGTTGCAAATACTAGTTTGAAATACGTACAAATACTAATACTCATCTAATACTAATATGAATACTAATACATAACATAACATAACATCACGCCTGTAATCCCCGAAGGGTTAGGCAGAGGTGTACCCATCAGTACACCCACATTTTGCCAGTTATGTTTTTAGTCCCATGTAATAGGGGGCGAGCCTTTTGCCATTAACAGGGCACAAATCCAGACTCCGAGGCTGCTACTGAGAAATTCCTGATGGAAAAACCCAATAACACTTTGCCTGACCTGGTAATCGAACCCAAGACCTCATGCACAGCAGTCGCGCTTGCGACCACTAGACCAACGAGGCAGAATACTAATACATTATCGAATATTTCACACTGTTATTGCGAACCTCATGCGACGTCCAGATTAGGCATTATTAATATGAAAGGACTAATTGGGCGCTCTGACCTTGACCTTGTTTTTTGTTCGGTCGGTAAGCTTCAAGACTTTAGGGAGCTTTGTTTGTATATACTCGATACTTTGGAAAGCCCTTGAAGAAGTAACTCGGAACCTTTTCATCATCATTCTTGTGGAGGCAGGCTATCAAAGTTTGGAGTGGTATAAAAATTATTTGCTGTAGTTGTAAAGGCTATATAATTATAATTATTAGGTTGTTGTTGTTGTTTAGTTTGTTGTTGTGAGTGGCAACGCAGGGAGGGGACGCTCTAGGAAGACCTACACTGACCTTATTGGTTAGGTTCTTCAGGTCAGGTGTGCAGTACTCGTAACCGGCGTCCTTGTATGACGAGATGTATGAACGTCGACGAGGCGAAAAGAGTATGTAAGGGTTGTAGCAGGTGGCGTTTTGTGGTTTCTGTCTACCCCCACGGGAAAAGACGTGAGTTTATGTATATTAATGTGTGTTATTGAGTTTGACAGTTTCATTTGTGAAGCACATTATTTTTTATTCAATAAATACTTATGTACTAAAGAAAATTTCCATGCTGACCTTTAACAAAGGACAATGCCCAAACCTGAACTCAGAAAATTAAGAGCAAAGCCTAAAAGGCCAAAGTAAAAATCGTTTATTTCAATTAGTCCTTTAAAAGGCGCTGCGTGTTGTGATACGGTTCCGGTAAGGTAGCCTCTCCTTTTCAAAGAAGCAGGTTCGGTACTGAGTTAGTACTAATATGATTTTTAATTCATGTTTATCTTTCTAAGTTTATATTAAAGAAAACATCGTGGGATAATATGGATTTATAAATTAAAAAAATCTAAAATTTTATTGGGAATCTGCCTTGAACAAGTATGGTGATTACTGCTCGTGCCTTCTCTGTATGAGAAGAGGCTTTTGCCCTGCAGTGAAACAATATAAAATTTACTATTACTTAAAAACGCACTTTTAATCGAGAACAAGACAAGAGAAGATAATCTAGCAGGTTCTTCCAAAAGATATTTTGCATGGAGAAGACTACCATGCTTTTATGAATACTTACTTACTTACTTTTATTAATACTTGGTCCTTTACCTTCTCTATAAGAGGTTTATGCATCAAAATAAGAAATCAAAATCAAAAAGACTAAAATTCGTAGTAATCAACTAGTTAACAAAACCATTCCTATCTAACGATCTCAGAAATAATTTACCAAATATACCCGTCAGAAATGTCCAATAAATTTTGTCGGAAATCTTTCCCGTTACAGAGCTTAAAGACGATAGATTCCGGGACCGTCCCTTCATAACAAGCCGAGCGAGAAACTAAGACTCATTCATTGAAATAATGACGTTGCTAACGTGCCTCTTCGGGTGGACGGAAAATTGTGAAAAAATCTACTTTTAAAGATCGGAAATGTCAGGTTTGAAGGGTAAATTGGTGCGTTTTTTTTTCTCGTGCCGTGATTTTTGAGAGTCTTGTCAAATAATTGTTCTTTGGCGTGTTTCTTTTTGATGATTCTCAATTAGTTTAAAGGTTTTTGAGTTGGCGGTCATTGGGCATGAAAATGACAAGTATTAGTTTAATTATGGATACAAATACTAATATTATGAGGAGGTAAAGTTCGTTTTATATGTTTCTGTTTGTATGACCTTTGGAAGTCCTGGTTTGGTTGCGTATTTTATTTCCAGAAGGCTACACTTCGCTGAGTACCAGAGACTATGTGTTAATTGACGGTATATTTAAATAGTCGCGGGTACAAACTAGTCTATCATATTTACCAGACATAATTATCAAATAATAAATAAACCATTATTTTTTCTTTCATTTTTTTTTTATCATTATCATAAGTTTCTAATATGACTTTTAAAATGTTATTTATATTTTGTCTCGATTCTCGGGTGCCATTTTTAAACGGACATTAATTAATATCTAATATGCCATTAATAATAAATATTTTCTTCTCAGTTTACAAAGACCCATAGATAAATATCTTAACCTTATACTATACAAGCAGGTCCAGATCAGAAGCAAACTGTTTATTTTTAATTTTTCCCTTCATTGCATTCAACGTCACACTTGACAGCTATTAAAATGACAATCCAAAAAGGTTCAAACATAACATACCTTTCTCTCATACTGATTGGTAAAGACGATAAGAAATTCAACAGTAAATCAGTATACTATATAATAACAATTGTGTTAGTAAATAAAACTTAAGGTCTTTGTGCGTTCCGGTGGTACTTGTCAACGAAAGCGGCGGAATACCACACCTGTACCAAAAAGCTTTTCCTCGATTAACGAGCGATTCCCTCTTTAACAACTAATTAGTTTCAACGCGAATATTATCAATTACATTTTAACATAATATCCTCCTTACTTATAGGCAAATAATTATAATGGAATTTCCAACAAATCCGTTTTCAATTTAATTGAAAATCCAATTAACCGGTTCGATAACCAGTTAACGGGTTACATGGGCAGGTTTCATGATGGATAATAATATGATTTTGTTTTATTTATAGCCGGGATAGTGTTTTAGTTTGTGTTTCCAAAGCGGTGACAAAAAATAAATAAATAAAAAACGAAATTAACTGTTCTTATTAATTTTTGAGTCTAAATATTGTTTTTCGTTAAGAAGCTATTTGGGTGATCTCCTTTATAATTTTATATTAACACAATTATGAAAATGTCCTGTTTGCCCGTGGTTAAAGCCCCTTCCTCTGATGTAAGAGGTGGACGGTTCGATACCGGGAAATGTGACTTTTTAAATTCATATGCACGGAGTTTATCTTGGATATCACTGACATCGATGTCGGAAAACCATAGTGAGAAATCTTGGACTTATAATAAATGTAAGTCTAAAATTGCCAATCCGCCTTGAGCAAGCGTGGTGATAAATGCTTGTCATCAGTAGCCTCTCTTAAAGGCCTTCGCCCTGTGGGGACAATAATAGGCTGCTATTATTTTAATTACGAGGTCATTTTGAAAATCGATTCTCGGTAAATTTTGGCCACAATCGGACTTCTGTAAACGCGATAACAGTTGCCTAAAACTTTTTGATAACCTTTAATAAACTATATTTATTACAAACATAAAATATAAAATACATAGAATCATAAAATTATTTAATTTTGACATAAAATTTTATTATAATTAGGTACATACAAAATGGACACAAGATAAAAACAATAAAAACTACTTTATCGCGACAATTCCATTTTTAAAACAACCAATAAACAACACCAAATAAAATAATAACAACTAACTTACAAAAACAATTCAATAAAATATTTTTAACCCTAAAAAAGCGACGAAAGTTTTTTTCGCACGATTGGAAAAAAAAAAGTTTTGAAACAACGAAACAGATACCAGAGAGCTTAAAAGTGAGCTATCAAACTGTTTTGAGCTTTTTCAATTTTTAAACGGTTTTTGTATACTAACTTTTGGTCGCGGTTCCGTTTGAAAATGGACACTGAGTTTGTTGGTCGTTTTTGACAAAATCTCATGGACATAACATAACATAACATCACGCCTGTAATCCCCGAGAGGTTAGGCAGAGGTGTATCCATTAGTATACCCACATTTCGCCAGTTATGTTTTTAGTCCCATGTAATAGGGGGCGAGCCTATTGCCATCAACCCGGCACAAATGCAGACTCCGAGGCTGCTACTGAGAAATCCCTGATGGAAAAACCCAATAACACTTTGCCCGACCTGGGAATCGAACCCAAGACCTCATGCACAGCAGTCGCGCTTGCGACCACTAGACCAACGAGGCAGTCCAACCCAATACCAAGCCAATCTCATGAAAGGTTGGAGTATTTTTCTTTGTAGTACTGTTTTGTTTTATATTGTTATGTTTCAACATTTTTGGTTTTTAAACGTACATGAGTAAGTGACTGGTATCGATTTTCTATTTAATGAATGAAAAAACCGTTTATGAGTTTGTATAACTGATGGATTTTTACCGATTTAAAAAAAGGGAAAAGTTTATATGTTTGCCTTAATATCTTTTATATACTCTATGGACCCTGACGTCCCAGGCCTTTCTAAAGGCGTACGAGGGGCTGGGGTCAAACCGCGAACTCCCCTTAAATAGCTTCAGATAAAAAGGTTGTTATAAATATTATTATATTATTTTAGTAGTATTCAAAAATCTATACCAATATCTTTCAAATAATCCAGTATATCTAGATAGGAACCTACTAAAGGACGTATAACAGCCAGACACTAAGATACTTCGAAGGAATTCCTTTGGAAAATTGAAGACTCTTGTACAATGGAACGAAATAAGGCAACAAATGGACGGAGCGATCAGCCGAGTCGATAGATGCCGTGGTTCCTTTTTGAATGAAACGATCCTATAGTGCTATAGTGTGACGCAATCTGGTTTGAAATAGGAACAATAAAACTGTGCAATTTCTTTGAAATGTGCAAGGTATTGAGAGTCAGAATATCGTCTACGGTCGCGCAGACGGAGAGGCAATTTGACCGAGCAGTGTTTCATTTGGTAATTGATAATAAACAAAAATGTTAAAGACGTAGAGTTGAAAATTACACAGTGAATAAAAGCTTATGTATTCATTTTACTTCTTTTGGAATATCATATTTTTTAGTACCGTCATATAGACACTCAAAACATATATACCCACACAAAAAATAATGTGCCCTATCTAGGACGTATTATTTTATCCATGTTATCCTAAATATATATACTAATAAAATAAATGCGAAAGTAACCCTGTCTGTATGTATGTCTGTTATGCTTTCACGGCTAAACCACTGAACCGATGTTGATGAATTTTAGTATGAGGTGAGTTTAAACGCCGCGATTACCAAGGTCGGGCAAAGTGTTATTGGGTTTTCCCATTAGGAATTTCTCAGTAGCAGCCTCGGAGTCTGGATTTGTGCCCGGTTGATGGCAATAGGCTCGCCCCCTATTACATGGAACCGAAAACGTAACTGGCAAAATGGAGGTGTACTAATGGGTACATCTCTGCCTGACCCTTCAGGGATTACAGGCGTGATGTTATGTTATGTGTTTATGTAAAGAAAATAAGCTACTTTTTATTCCTTAACTTTCTCTGCGTCCGCGATAGCCGAAATTTACGCGGACAAAGTCGCTGGAAAAAGCTAATCCCAAATAATAAATAAATTGTTTGAATTTGAATTTGAATTTTGAATAATTTTAAATATTATATTTTGATAAAAATCCTACCATTTTTAGGTTTTCAAAGATTATAACAAAAAAAAATTAAAATATAATTCCAGGTACAAACAATAATAATATTAAACGACTAAAACTAAAATGGCCGCCACCGCGGTGTGACTAAACTAATCTCGCAATTTGCCCATTTAATGAGCCGCTACGTTTTAGATTACCCTTACTAATTAATTTAAGTGTAATTATTTGAGTTTCTACACCCGTGTTTTATTAGTATTCATATTTTATTCTGGACCTGAAATTAAATCCTTTTAGAGTTATATGAATAAACTAGCGATACACCGCGGTTTTACTTGCGTTAATTTACTTGTTTGGTTACTGCTTCGTTCCCATAGTAAGGATGTTATATCTATACTTAAATCTCTCTGCTTGTTACGTTTTCACAAGTAAACTACTGAACCGATTTGATAAAATTTGGTACGGGACAAGTTTGAACCCCGAGGAAGGCTACTTATTATACATATACGTCACAGACTTTTACGTCATATCCACTTTGACCAACAGCGTCGCGTTTCAAGGATTTCGAATTGCCGCGGCATATCGCACTTAAAAAAAATCTAGCTTACAAATTGGTCAAAAATATTGATGAAGGCGTAATTTTGAAATAATAAAGTTTCTATAATAAAATATTTAGCTCTTAATTCAATCACATGCATATTCCCAATTTACATATTTTTTATGAGCTGTCAAAACATGATTTCCTTATAGATGTTGTAAGCACACACTTGTGCACTATAATATCTTCTGTATACTTAGCGTCTCCATTGAGATCGGACGCCGTGACCATATTTCAGTCGAAAACAATATTTACAAGTTTTACTGACAGATAGTTTTCACCAACTCCTCACATATTTTCCAAACTTATAACCCTAAGCATGACTACCAAATCTCAAGTGTCCGATCACAAAAACACGGCCCAACCCTCACGCCGCTAACTTACATTATAACTACATACTGTCTTCGGGTCCAAACGACCGCCCTCCGATTTAATTGTCCAACTTCCTGACTTTATGCACTTGGCTTTTAATGGCAGTCGGCGGGTTAAAATCTTGATCGTTAAGGTCTTGGTATAGTGGGAGCGAGGGTTAAAATAGAAAAATAAGAGTTTGCTTACGTGGTCTGTCGTAAGAGATGGTATGAGTGTATTCTCTTAAAAAAAATCCTACCAATATTACAAATGTTAAAGTTTGTTACACAATCACGCGAAAACTATTGAACAGATTTGGATGAAAATACTTAAAACGAATTCTACACATACACATACATAAACTCACGCCTTTTTCTCATGGGAGTAGGCAGGAACCACAGAACGCCACCTGCTACGATCCTTATATACTCCTTTCGCCTCATCCACGTTCATACATCTCCTCATACAAGCACGCCGGTTACAAGTACTGCGCACCTGACTTTTCTGAATAACCTCACCAATAAGGTCAGTGTAGGTCTTCCTAGGGCGACCCCTCCCTGTGTTGCCACTCACTTCTGCCATATAAATACCTTTTGTTAATCGTCTTTCACTCATCCTCTAAACATAACCGCACCATCTAAACATACTTTTTTCTATCTTTGTCCTTATTCCTCACTCTATCTATCTCTAACTAATTGTACCTCGTTTTATAACTGTGAGTTACAGACATTTTTATAACGGTTCATTTCACATAAAACGCTGAAACTTGGCATTGGTATATGCCAAATTATTACGTATTGTAAGCCAAGTAAAATACTTTTTACAGGAATGAAGTTTATTCCATTAGCTCGTGACTTAGGTTCTGTGTATATCAGTTTTCTGCTTTGAATTTTAGTAAGCGGAAGCCTAATACTCTTTCTAAAATAATTTTTAATGCTTTAGTTTCTTCTTATAATATCAGCTATTTGCCAGTGAAAGTCTCGTCAAAATCGGCCCAGCCGTTTCGGAGATTAGCCAGAACCAACAGATGTACCAACAAAATCGTTTTTTTATTTTTATTTTAATTTATTTATTTAAGGACTTTGGAAGGCTTACAGCTAAATACTATGGTGATGAATAACAGCACGATTATCAGACAGTATTATTATTATTATAATTTAGTTTTAGTTTCTTATTTCTTCTATAATCCCTACTTCAAAACCCCTCTCAGTGTATTCCACCCCAAAGACGTGTTCAAATACGAGGAGACATTAAGATTCGGGCGAAAACTTGGAGTTTTATAGCGGAATTATTTTAATGAACTGCGGTAATTACATACATTGTAGCCGAGCCGGCTCATAAAACAAATAAGCACTTCAAACGAGGACTTTGAAGGTGTTTGAAGACATGAACGAGGTTGAAGATTTTAATTATTATACAAGGTGCAATTTTGCATGATCTTCAAATTTCAGGAAGTTGTCATAAAAGACCAAAAAAGACCAAAAAAGACCAAATAAAATTACGACACCTGAGCAATCATTAATAAATACTTGTTTGTTTAGTTGTTTATGTTTGACAGTATTTCAGAATACAACTCTTTCGAAGAACAGAATCGCCCTGTTGCGTACGCGGTAGGAAGTGTCACGTGACTATATCAATGCGTGCAAGTTGATTGTCCCGCCAGCCTAAACCTAGATAGCCTAATATTATTCTGGGATTAGGTTGACACGTCATTTCTCAAAAATCTTCTTGTTCACTGAGCTTTAATAGTCAAATATATTTAAAAAATATAAAAAAGTAATAAGGGTAGATTTCTAAGCGAATCAATCAAGGTTTATTAGTCACAATTAAAAAATAATTTAATAATATTAATAAAAATCTTGATTGATTCTAATAAAAATCTATTCATACAAAATTCTCGTCTGGAGGAAAAATTGGTCCTAAGTGACGCGGATTTTAGTAATGAAATTAAAAAAATATTACTTACTGGTCCTTTTGATATTACTTCGAGAAAAAAAAAACTATCTACGTGTTGTCTTACTCTAACCTTACATAATATTAATTACAATAATAACTTCAAGCTATTTTTACAGTGAATGGGTACTTGACATAATAACAATATTCCTGTCTGCAAACACTTGAAAATAATTGGATCCTGTTGGATGTAAGATAAGACTTGTTTACTATACGTTACTATGGCATTAGATAGGGTG
The DNA here is from genome assembly GCA_949774945.1 of Hoplodrina ambigua. Lineage (NCBI taxonomy): Eukaryota > Metazoa > Arthropoda > Insecta > Lepidoptera > Noctuidae > Hoplodrina > Hoplodrina ambigua. Next base: position 2,023,261 of record OX458984.1, read on the forward strand.
ACTGGTGATCTATACTTAAAGCAAATGATTGTAGTCATGATAGCAAACAACATAACATCACGCCTGCAATCCCCGAAGGGTTAGGCAGAGGTGTACCCATTAGTAGGTTTTCTCACCCACATTTCTTTAACTATGTCTAAGTCTCATGTAAGTCTGTGTAAGTGTCATGTATTTTGTGAGAGTAATTTAAACACCACAATTAGAATATTTACTTAATCAATAAAAAAAAATATTAATCGTTTTAATTTATTTGGAAGTAATGCGTTTAGCTCGAGGCAAGCCTAACCCTTCAAGGATTACAGGCGTGATGTCTTGTTATGTATGATGAAACGAGTGTCCGTGAAGTTCCTTGCTCGTCCTTCTCCATAAAGACCTACGCTATGGAACGGACAACTAGTTTTAACTTTCTGACCACCTCCTTGACAATTCAAAAGTGCCTGTAAATGGTTTAATTGAAATAAATCCTTTGACTTCGATAACGATTTTACAACTGAACAGACATTCACAAGCTTAGTCTATCTAGGTAAACTAGAGGAGACGAAGCGTTGAATTTAACGGACACTGTTCAGTACAATGGGGCAATTGTGCTGGGCTACAGGTAGCAATCAGTGCCTACTCTGTTAGTGTGGGCAATTTGGAAACTCAAGACGATATTCTGAGACACGTTTGTGTATTCGATAACCGTTTACGAATAGGTTAAGGGGGTATTTGTGGCCTAACGGTTCGAGCTAGATTGTTTGTTTTTATTTATTTACTAGATTTTGCTCTTTACTATGTCCTTGTCAATTTCGGTTATAACCCAACAATTTAGATACTCAGTCAACAGTGTCCTTAAATAGTGTGTCGACTGGTGGACTTGTTTAAAAAAAAAGAAATAGGTACCTGATTTTTAACTTCATAACATAACATCACGCCTGTAATCCCCGAAGGGTTAAGCAGAGGTGTACCCATTAGTATACCCACGTTTTGCCAGTTATGTTTAAGTCCCATGTAATAGTGAGCGAGCCTATTGCCATCAACCAGGAACAAATTCAGACTCCGAGGCTGCTACTGAGAAATTCCTGATGGAAAAACCCAATAACACTGCCTGACCTGAAAATCGATTCCAAGACCTCATTCTCAGCAGTCGCGTTTTGCGACCACTAGACCAACGAGGCAGTGTCAAAAAAAAAAAAACCTTTCTTAATTTTTTTTTCTAAAAAATCGGTAATGACATTGTGTAGGTAACAAGACCAAAACATAATCCAAAATCATAACATAAAACTGAGCCACCGCATTATTTAAAAATCGCCTTCAAAAGCAGCTTTGAGAAAAGCAAACAGCGAGCGTAAACAATATTAAAAAACAAAATAAAAATCCGCGCAGAAAAAAAAAAAACGAAAAACAAAACGATTTCATAATCGCGTTGAAGGAGAGACAAAAACAAATTTGTTTTAGCCCAAAGTACGTGATAATGTTTGTGTCCAAGAGTTTTTAAGCTTGCAACACTGTTTTGGTGCGATAGAATTATGAGTACTAACTCGGTATTCTGTGACAACACCGCTTAATCCTGTGTTTTATGGCCCACTGCAACGTTTGCTATACATGAGGTTAGGGCACACTGGGATGGGAGCACATGTGTATTATTTTTAGAATTTCGTAGCTAAAAGGTTTCCAACAGAATCCTAATAAAACTCCGCTGTATGAGCTTCTTTCACGTCCGTCTGTCTTTTGAACAGTTGGTAGATACTTGTGTTTACCATGTGTTTTAACACGTTTTCTGATCATCATCTGCCTACCCTTTTTCAACTATGTTGGGGTCGGCTTCCAGTCTAACCGGATGCAGCTGAATACCAGTATTTTACATGGAGCGACTGCCTATCAGACCTCCACGACCCAGTAACTGGGTAATACGATACCCCTAGGTAAGACTGGTTGTCAGACTTTCAAGCTTCTGACGTCTCGTAACGACTGTCAAAGATCCACATATGACAGCCGGAGCCAACAGCTAATCCACGTTTTCTGATAATCATCTTCTTCTTCTTCATAATCATAGAAAATATAGTTCTATAAAGTAATCTTTTTAGAACTATAATATTCACCCTACTCATACGTAGGAAGTTTCACTAGGCTTTTCGTGCATGGGGTTGTAGGTTCGAAACTGGAAAAGTAACAAAGTGACTTTTAAATTCACAACATGTACTTTCTGAAGGTAATCTTTGACAAACATCGTGAAGAAAATCGACTATAATTAATATAAGCCTGAAATCGCCAATCCGCCTTGAGCAAGCGTGGTGATTAATACTCGTGCCTTCTCTGTAAGAGAAGAGGCTTCTGGCTTGCAGTGGTACAATAATAGGTTGATATTATGTACTAATTAATACATGAAGTAGTCCCAATAGTATGCAAATGAAACTATGTGTGTAAACTTCGCACACACGTTCTGTTTTTAAAAACAAAAGCGCCACGAAATGTTAAGAATTTTATCTTCTAAACATTTCGTGGGTCTTTTGTTTTTGAAACTGTGGCCGCTTTTATAAAAGCGAAGGTAAATAAAATGAAACTGCTTAGGTTTTTATAATAAAATCATGAGTTATGAGATCGCATGAAAAAGAAATGGGTAATATTGTTACGACGTAAAAAAGTATTAAACGTATGCAGGAATTTTGTGTGTATTCTGTTACTTGGTTTATGTGAAAAGCTTCGTCATTTTTTATAAAGATTCCGAAGATAAAACTAAACTAATTATAAAGAGAAAAGATTTGTATTTTTGTTTGTAATGGATAAACAAAAAAACTACTTAAACGATTTTAAAAATTCTTTCAGCACATTTCACATTATTAGTGAGTAGCAGACAATATTTTATAATACTGAAAAATTAGGGATCTTTAAGAAAACTAACGCAGACGAAGCCGCGGGCAAAAGCTAGTATATTTTAGTTTGCGATTTAATTGGCAAGTATTTTATTATTTTTAATCACGCCTGTAAACTTCTAAAGCTTTGGTAGATTTAGCCAGTTATGTTTAAGCCTCATGTTATAGGGGGCGAGCCTATTGCCATCAACTGGGCATAAATCCCTTTTATTCTTATTTTATCCCTCCCCCCACACATGGCCCCCTAATACATGGGACTAAAAAAAAACATAACTGGCGAAATGTGGGTGTACTAATGGGTACACCTCTGCCTAACCCTTCGGGTATTACAGGCGTGATTTTGTGTTATGTGTTATTATTTTATTTACTTAAATGTGTGTTCTAAAGGTTATCTTTTTTTTTTAAATATTAACTTTCATTTTTCAGGTACACCATCTCTTCACATGGAATGACATTACATACCTACAATAAGAAGGTAAATTTGCATAAAATTCATGTAATATATATGTTTGTTTATTTACTAAAAGGTTCGATATACATTCGTTATTAAATATAATAATTTTGTTAGGGTGTCTGAGGTCGTAAGACCTTACTGCCCACATGATAAAGGGAGGCAGGATTTTGTTATAAAATATATTTTAATTTACCTGTAAAAATTTGCTTCTCTATACATACATCCTTAAATATCAGTGGCGTGCATACCATAGAGGCAGAAAGACACTGCCGACCCTACGTAACTCAGATAAATATTAATAATGTTGTTCTGGTATGTAATATTATTTTTTAAACGAGTATTTATCAATAAACAATAAAATCTTAAATCATAATTCAGCGCCATCTCTCGAGTTTCATATAAATAACATTAACATCGATACAAAATAGTCAGCTCGTTCGTACAATTTGACGCGATTTAACATTGCGCTACGCTAACGCCGCTGACTGCCGCGGATAAGACACAAACTATTCGTGCCTTAATGTGTATATGTGTGCTCTCGTGGTCATACGGATTAAATGGGTGTGTGTTCGTATAGATACGAGGCACACATGCCACAAATAACGCACACAAACGCACCAAATAGACACTGCATGACTTGTTACCGACGAATCACGATACTTTCCGAAGTGTTCCGATCGAAAGCTAGCTTTATTATGCGACTATTTTAAAAAGTAACATTATTTCATTCAACTTTCTCTAAATTAAGCACCATTTTTTTGGTCGTATTTTATAAACAAGTAGTTTGAGCGGCCATTAGTCGTTTGTTTGTTTTGATTTGGTCGTGAGCTTTTTTATCAGATATTTAAGATTTAACGATGTTATTAGTGTGAAAAATGTATAATATTCACTGTAAAAGTTGTTCATGTGGTGTGTGTACAGAGGAAATAAAAAATATGCGATTTTAAAACTATCGGTGACAAAAAGACGTGATCGTGCTTTGTTATCAGATATTTAAGATTTAACGATGTTATTAGTGTGAAAAATGGATAATATTCACTGTGAAAGTTGTTCATGTGGTGTGTGTATAGAGGAAATAAAAAAATATGCGCTTTTAAAACTATCGGCGACAAAAAGACGTGATCGTGATAGGTCAATGACACCGGATTTTATTTAATTTGACTGCTATTATTTAATTTAGGTAGGTAAATAGGTAGGTATCCGTAAAATATGTCTACAAAATCAGTCAATCTAGGCTATTTAAGGTGGCAATTACCTACATTATTATTTAAGTCGACAAGACGACGAACCAAAACCATGATAGGTAGATACATGTTTGGTAAGATACCTACCTAGCTTATATAGCTTTTAACTGTTCTGCCTACCCTGTCTAAAACCTCTGTGCACGCCACTGTTAAATATAACTAACATTCAGCCTGTATGTTTTATATATAACACAGACAAATAAACAGAACTTTAGACTCTAGAGAACCAACAAAATATAAGGCAAAATACTTTTAGAAAGTAGTATATTTTACCAAATATAATAATTTTCGTATGCTGAAATGTGTTTCGTATTTCCAAAACTAGATTACATTAAGTCTGTTACATATCCCTGGTACCACGAAATACTGAAAACTCCCTGAAATCTGAGTTCCGCCTGAATAAATATTAAATACACTTGTAAATATGCTCCCTCACCGACCATCCGCCTGTAAGTTCAGATTCGAGCATTACATGAATGAGGGAGGAGAATCGAGCATTTTAAGGTCATGGCACATTATTTTATTTAAGGAAAAACAAACAGTAACATATTACATGTTTATGATAAGGCTTACACACTAAACTATGATAAATATGATACCCACTACGTTTTCCACAGATTACTATAAAATATTTAAAAAACTAGAGAGACATTCTTACAAATTAAACAAGTCAACTAAAATAACAGTTAATATTGTGTGATGCACATTATTAAAAAGTGATATAAACGGGGCACACAAATATAAAATAGAAGAAATAAAAAAATATAGCCCAAAGTAAGATAAATAGTTATATAATATAGATTACAAATTGGTTCAGTACGCAACATCACCGTTCCAAACCAGCAATTTACTTGTCATTCAAATTAGAGCATAAATCGTATGCAGTATAATATATTTCTTAATGTCAATGTAAAAAAGACAACGGCGAGCAGTCAGCGCGCTTGCTGCTACCATACGACACGACTCGCAGTCCACGGGCTGCAAGCGAGCAGATCGTATGCTTACAGCCAGCGCACCGACTCCCAGTTACTAGCGAGACGAATAATTGCCATATAACAATTGTGTTCACTCTATCTATCGATGAAAACCGCATTAAAATCCGTTGCATAGTTTCAAAGATCTAAGCGTACAGACGGCGCGGGAAGCGACTTTGTTCTATACTGTGAAGAGAAGCACCATTTAATATCACCCATTGATGTGAATACAGTCTTTAAACTAAATAAATATTGTGCGCAAAACGTTTATTTCTAAATACAAAATCGATTGAATTTACGTAACGTTTATTCCGCATTAAGCTCTCTCTCTAAAATTAGAATTATTTAATCATCAACCGAGGGTTCTTAATAATTATAATTATTTTGAAGTAGGAGGAACAGGGTATAAAGTTTCTCCTTTAAGATCTTCCTTTAAAATATAAATAGACTGTAGGGATGAGATCAATGAAACACAGGACTGCTAGAATAGTACTGATTGTTTATTCGGATGTAGCTGAATATATATTGCTTACAACTATGGAGTACATGCCTATATAGTACTTATTATCTACTACACTACAGCTCCCCCTTAACAAAACAAAAAAAAAATTGACAAAATTTTTTTTTTTTTTTTTTTTTAGAATAACATAAAATGCTTATACAGAGAATAATATAATTTTATTTAGTACATGATTATAACTAGTATACAAAAACATGTAAATAATATAATTGTTATTTCTAAGTATAATATAATTTAGTTCGGTTCTTATGAACTGTATCGAGCTTTCCTTTTTTAATAATTTCTACATTGGGTGACAAATCTCTTACAACTACATACGGTCCAGAAAATATAGGACTTAATTTATTGCCGGTTTCCTCTTTTAATAAAATCTGATCATTTGGCTTATATGTAATAGGCTTAATACTGGCATCATACTTTTGTTTTCTTATAATTTTTTGTTTAATAATATTTTTACGAGCTTCATTCTGCGAACTTTGTAACCTGAATTTTAATTCTAAAGGATAATCGTCATGATTATACAATGGTTCAACAGATGATAATATATTACTAGGCAAATTACATTTCTTACCGTATACCAATTCAAATGGAGTATAGTTAGTAGCGCTGTGCACTGATGTGTTGTATGAGAAGCACCAGTAAGGTAACCATGTGCTCCACGTCTGAGGATGATTATCGCACTGTATCCTTAGATATGCGCCTAAATGTTTGTGTGCGTTCTCTAATGCACCGATACTCTCATGGTGATAAGCAGTAGACTGTAACTTGTTAATTTGTAAAAGTTTACAAACCTCTGACATTGTTGTGCTGATGAATTCCGCTCCTCTGTCAGTTGCGATGCTAGTAGGAACTCCATACTTAAGAATAAAATTCTCCACGAATATCTTTGCAATCTCGTTGGAGTGTTTCGAAACGAGTGGACACGCTATTACAAATTTTGAAAGCTCACACTGAATACTTAAAATATATGAATTATTATTAATATCTTTATCTAAAGGTCCTACAATATCTAAGTATATTTTCTCAAATGCCGTGTGGGCTGTGGTGGTCACCACCATTGGCTCTTTCGTGTATCTAGAATACTTTTGTGTCTGGCACTTATGACACTTTTTAACAAAGTCATAGATATCTCTCTCCATATTGGGCCAAAAATAATATTTTTTTATATTATTTAACATTCGCCTAATACCCGCGTGGCCACTTGTGGGTAATAAGTGAAAGTCGTTAATAATAACTCTTTTATCGTCTTTGTCAATAATTCTTTGTACATCCTTTAAAACACATATTCGCGGTCCGGACCACGTTGTATTATCTTTTATTTCTTTCACTAACTTTTCTATGAAAATATTATTTGTGTTATTTTTAATAAAATATATCTCTTCAATATTGTATGAAAGACAATAATCTCCGAGCTCCCTCGCAAATGCGGCTGGCGTCAATTGCGATCGGGTTGCCGGTTTTATAAACATAGTCATTTGAGACGGTAAATAATATAGTGTACCCGTGCTACTGACTTGTGTGTCATCAGTATTATTTAATTGCAATCTATTCCATTCTTGTTTGTTAATGAATCTCAACTCAACAGATTCTTTCGGCTTACTATGTGTTTCCACAACTTTTGGTTGATCAGGCCAATCGTCAGTGGTTGCCATAGCATCCGAAGAGCTGTCCCCTAATAATTGCTTTTTCTGTCCTCTAGTCATAACATTTATGACACATTCATGCATCTGTTTTAATTCTTCTGACGACAAACACACTCGAGATAACGCGTCTGCAGCCGCATTAACTCTCCCTGGCACATAACTAATGTCGTAATCATATTCGTCCAGAATCAGTCTAAATTTTAATAACCTACTAGACGGGTCTTTTAAATTAAACAGATACACTAACGGCTTGTGGTCCGTATTAATCTTAAATCTGCGGCCGTATAAATAAGGTCGAAAATGTTTTACTCCCCATACTATAGCAAGTAGCTCTTTCTCTATAGTCGGGTAATTCTTTTCAGCTTTATTTAGACTTCGGCTAGCATAAGCTACTGGGCGGCCGTCTTTGTTAGACAACACGGCGCCTAACGCGTATCCCGATGCATCAGTTTGTAAAGTGAACGTATTGCTGTCGGAAAAATCGGGATATTGTAATACTGGTGCCGAAATTAAACATTGTTTTAACGATTCGAAGCTATCTTGACATTCCTTATCCCATACGAAGGTGACATTCTTTTTACTTAAATTATTTAATGGATGAGCAATGTGTCCAAAATTTTTGATAAATTTTCTGTAATAATTGGCAAACGCGACAAAACGCCTTACTTCGTCTACAGTTTGCGGCACTGGATAATTTTTTATTACATTTATTTTTTCTGGGTCTGGGAGAATGCCCTTATCTGAAATTATGTGACCTAAATATAACATATCCTTTCTTAAAAATACACATTTAGCTGCGTTCAGCTTTAAATTGACTTTCCGAAGCCGCTCAAAGATATGTATCAAATTTTTGTTATGTTGACTAAGCGAATTCCCATAAACAACCAAATCATCCTGATAAACAAGGCATTTTTCATAGTTAAGGCCCGCCATTGCTATAGTCATCATTCTGGAAAATGAACTAGGACTAGTCTTTAGACCCATCGGCATCCTAGTCATTTGGTATTGACCAGAACAAAATGATGTGTACTTTCTACTCTCTGGTTCCAAGTTTACATTGTAAAATGCTTGATGTAGGTCAAGGTGACTAAAATAGATACAACCGGATAACGAATCTAAAATCTCGGTTATATTTGGCAGTGGAAATTTATCATTTTCTATGACATTATTGAGCTTCCTGTAATCTATAACTAGCCTCCACTTTTTCTCACCGCTAGCGTCTGATTTTTTAGGCACTAGTAGAATCGGACTCGACCATTCGCTTGTGCACGGTTCTATTATCCCTTCAGCTATCATATTATCGAGTTGTCTTTTTACCTCAACCTTCTGTGAGTGAGGTAACCTGTAGGGCTTAACAAATACTGGTTCGGCATTCGGCTTTAATCTAATTGAATGTTGGTATATGTGCGTAGTTGTTAATTTATCCCCGGGTACGAAGAAAATATCAGGGTATTTAGCACATATACTTTCAATCGACATTTGTTCCTCTTTGTTTAAATGTTTAAGATTTAACATCGGAAGTATAGTTTTAACTCGATTTGTATTTCTGTCGCATTTGTTAAAACTGCAAATATTATAATCCGAAGCGCTATGTATAACAGGTTGTAGTTTATCTATAGTTAATTCGGCTTCCGTAGTATTCAAAACCCGTATCGGTATTTTACCATCAATTGGTCTTACTAACGAGCTAGCCATGAACACACCCTCACTCAATTCGCTTGCGCAAACAACAGATTCACCTAATTTTTCTGTTTGTATAAAATGTATTGATTCTGATCTTGGAGGTATGACAAAACATTTATTATAATTATTGTCACTCGTCTTAATTGGTAACGTAATAATGTTTCCAACCTCATTACGCATAATTACATTGTTGTTATTGTAATCTAATAATGATTTATACTTGCGTAAAAAGTCATCGCCAATTATGCCATTCACCGAACATGGCAATGTTTTAAATACATAAAATATATGGTTAAAGGTGGCGTCATTCGCTACTAAGTTTAAATACACATAGCCTATTGATTGTACCTTGCCCCCTAGTCCATTGATCTCTGAAGTTTTGTTATAAAAGGGAATGTTTAGTTCAACAAGATGTTTATGTTTGATGGCCGAGATTGACGCACCCGTATCTATTAACCATTGAAATGGGCAACCATTTACGGAGAGTGATATCGTTATGCTACTGTTACATGATAAAATATTTGGTACACGATTATTCACGAAAAAACTGGTTCGGATTGCCTGATCCATCTGATTTCTTTTCATTTTCCGTCATAACACGCATCGTCTCATTATTTTGTGTCCCCTTATTTCGATTGTAAAAGGAAGTCTTATCTCGATAAGGTCTATTTCTAGGTCCGTTCTGCCACGAACCTCGCGACGCATGACCTCGGCTAGCTCCCTGGTTGCTCGCGTAATGTCCACCTCGCACCTGACCTCTGCTTGACTGCCCTCTAAAGTATCGTCCAGATTGGCCTCTAAAATAATTATTTGTCCCTCGCCTGTAATGGTAATTGTTTTTATGAAATGTTCTAATTTCACCTGGGGAAGAAGATGCCGTCGTAGTGTCCTCCTCCACAGCTGCTTGAATAGCATCCTTTAAGGAATCGAAGTTCCGTGCAGTAATAATTGTGCCTAGACGACGGTTTCGCAATCCGTCGGCAAATCGCTTAATTGCCTGTTTTTCATTTAATTGCCTTAAGAAGTTGTAATTTTCGGGTTTACCGTCTGATTGCGAAACAGTCAGATCAACAAACATTTCGGTTATAGTTTTGCCATAATCATCAATTGTTAAATCATTCTGACGAAAAGAATGTAATTTGCTTTGTAATGCTGTATGGGACTTTTTCGGCAGTAGTTGAATGCTCATATCTTTTAATAAGTTGTCTACTGAGTCATAGCTAGTACTAAGTTTCAATTTTGCTGCTTGAGACAACCGACTCTTTAATACAAACACAATCAATTCCTTTTGGGATTCTACGTCCAATATTGAACTGTAATAATCTATACTATCAATGACCTGTCTAACAGTATGCTCCTCATTATTTATCATAACAGGCACCAAGTTTAGTGCTACTTTTAAATCAAATTTCCCCATTATTGGCAATGATTTTCTTTCCTCTTTACTGACGCTTTCTGAATCAGAGCTACTGTTACTAGTCACTGAGTCACATAACTCTTTTATATTAGTATACAATTCATTTATTTTTAAGCGATAATCCTGTATTATACTTAACTCTTCACTTTTATGATATTTTATGTTACTTCCAATACTAATCCATAGCTTTTCAAATGATAAATATAAAGAACTTGCTTCAATTAATTTCTTACCACATACATTAGATTCGCGCCTGCGTTTGGGACCTACCTTTACCAAGTATTGTCTAATCTTGTACAAATCACTATATATATTTTTTAGTCCTTCAGCCATAAACACCTATGTTCTTTTAATCGTACCGCAAACACTGTTTCACATACCGGTACATAACGCGCACTTTTATTTTTGTTAACGAGTTTCGCACTTAAACACTTTGATTTTTATTCACACACAACACTTCGTTAGAAATAAGATAGGGTTCATGTCTATTATTTGTTCATGGATGTAGTTTGGCACGCGCAATCAGCCGACCTCTGTTGGACAAAGCTCCGACGACGTTCGGACCATCTCAAGCCCCTAAAGGCCTGCTGGTTTATCTCCTGACGCATCCACCGTGTATGGCATTTCTTATACGCCTTATATCCGAAATACAGCAATATAGCTGCGACCATGCATATAACAACTACTGATATAATGGTCTGAGTGTTCATATGCGCTCCAATTTCTTGTAAATTCGCGTTATTGCCAGCACCTGCAGCGTTCTGGGCCAGGAAAACCTCCTCCTTGGTTTGATATGATTGACACATCACGAATTATTTAATTTTATCAAATTACGGTGAAATTATTTGATCACGTATTTCATTTTTAAAGTAATCTACAGCCACGCGCGAAATTCGATACTCGTCTCTCGCGCTACCGGCAGGGTCGCCATGTAGGGATGAGATCAATGAAACACAGGACTGCTAGAATAGTACTGATTGTTTATTCGGATGTAGCTGAATATATATTGCTTACAACTATGGAGTACATGCCTATATAGTACTTATTATCTACTACACTACAAGACAATAAATACAAAAGCGAAAGGTCAATCACTGATTAAATACGAAATCTCGAAAACTTAACCTATATAGTTTAGAATTTGGCTGTTAGTTAGGTAGTTTGTAAATAGAAGACGTGAACTAAGAACAAATTGACTTTGACTTAAACGAGAACAAATTCGTAGTCAAAAACTAGTTTAAACTAATAGTATAAAAGCATTTATTTCATTTTACACACAGGCACTTTTGAATCGTCAAAGAGTCGGTTAGTTAGTCAGAAAGTTGAAGCTATGGAGAAGAACGAGCAAGAAACTCCACGGGCACTCTTTTCGATTCGGTTTTAACAAAATCCTGGTTTCAATATTCTTCTAGCTTATAATAATAAATACAAATGAAAAAAAAAAAACTTTTAAAAATTCTTTCATTTATGAAAAGTCAAAAAAGCAGGTGAAGTCGCAGACAAAACTAAGCTTTTAGACTGTAAATTGGAGCTTAATAATTTTTCATTTGCCAAGCGTAAAATTAAACAATAATTAATAAAATTCAGTAGCTAGTTATCGCTTTAAACATTCGCTACGAATATATTTTAATATTTAGCATCATAAAATATTACCGACGTGTGTTTGCAGACACATTTCAACATTCATTTTAGGAACCATTTTGAAATGCAATATCATCATGAAAACATTACATAATTTGGTTGGGAATTCATATTAAAATTTGTTGTATTTACAACATTTATAGTGGTTCTGAAAAGCATTTTTAAAGAGTACAAGTGTCCAATGACCCGTTATGCAGAAAAATGTATACTAGTTTGTTTATAGTTCAGTAAAATGGTTATTTTAATAAGAACATAATGGTAACGATTCCCTTGTTCACAAAATAGACAAAATTTAGAGAATTGGTTTCTCTTACTAACATACAGCAAAAGAAAAAGACGGTGACATTCAAAAACTAACTTAGAAACGTCAAATTAGTGTTGCCTTGAACTTTTCCTTATTTTTATCTATATATTTTAAGTCAACTATAATTTTATGGATGTGTCAAATTTACTAAACTTGCAGCTCTTATTTACATTCGACTATTTCTTGTTTTATAGGAAAGAAAATGATAGAAATATGGTCTAATTTTAGTTTAGTTTGTGAACAAGGGAATCGGCAACATTATGTTTAAATAAAAAAAAAAAACATTTTACTGAACTATAAACAAACTAGTATACACTTTTCCGCATAACGGGTCATTTATTCATGAACATTTTACTGCTACAATAAAAAAAGCAAATTTAAATTAACAAAAAAATAAATAAAAGATTGTCTTTCCCAAACCCTAACCCGCCTATCACATAATTTTCGTGTAACCCTTCACTCTCCGACGTATACAGCAACTTTGATTGACAAACACATTTCGTACAGAATACCGTTTCCATTGTTTTCCATTTATCTTTTTTCTTTACCTTAATAAAATGCAGTGGTAAAAAAGAAACACGTCTTCTATTACATTTATTTATATTTTCCCTTTACGTCATTCTTTGTTTTCTGGGAATCGGTTCGTGTGAGAGCGATTAAATATTTAGTCTTCTGTTTTATTTAGAGAAGTATGATTACTGAAGTGCTTTTCTGAAATAGAATTGATTAAGTTCTAACACTGCCTCGTTGGTCTAGTGGTCGCAAGCGCGACTGCTGTGTATGAGGTCTTGGGTTCGATTCCCAGGTCGGGCAAAGTGTTATTGGGTTTTTCCATCAGGAATTTCACAGTAGCAGCCTCGGTGTCTGGATTTGTGCCCGGTTGATGGTAATAGGCTCGCCCCCTATTACATGGGACTAAAAACATAACTGGCGAAATGTGGGTGTACTAATGGGTACACCTCTGCCTAACCCTTCGGGGATTACAGGCGTGATGTTATGTATATGATGTATGTAAGTTCTAACATGCATAAGGATAAATTTTCAGAACGGACTTTTTTCCGTCATTGCGGTGGCGAATTTTTCCACACATTAAACCTAAACCAAATGCTTTTGAAAATAGATTAAGATGCTGTAAATGCTACTTTATTAGGCGCCCTTTGAGACACAGTATTTTCGGTGAATTCTTTTTTAACTTTAGCGCCACCGTAATGATGTTAAAAGTCACTGCAATAACTCATAAGTGTTGCGGTGCCGCAACGCAACGGACTGCTGAGCGTTGCGATGCGGCACCGCTTTTGTGTGTATCGATCTTTAATTATTAAAATATTTATCGGTAAAGCACTCTCTAATTGGAGTTACTTTTGCTATTATATTATTTTTAAGTCAGTTTTGAAAGCCTCGTTGGTCTTTCTAACAGCTGGAATTTCTAACAGCAGTAGCAGCCTCGGAGTCTGGATTTCTTATTATATGGGGCTTAAACATAACTGGCGAAATTTGTGTATAATAATGGGTACACCTCTGCCAACCCTTTGGGGATTACAAGCGTGATGTTATTTTATACCAACCATACAAAATCTAAATTAGAGCAGGAGGTTAGTAAATAGATCGTTATATTGCTGTTAAATATACACAGTTATATACATAAACATTTATATACATTGGCATCTATTACGAGATATCAAGCAGTCTGTCTGCTGATATATATGTCTTCAATTTTAATGCCCCTCGGGCTGAATTAGATACGATTGCATCGATCCCTCCCGTCTAGACCTCTAGGCTATGCATTTGATATTCTGATCAAACATCTGTTTACAAAATGCTAGAAATGGCAGCCATCTTTGATCGGAAGTAGATTGAGAGGAAAGTATCAGTTTTCTCTTTGTGGATTTAAAAAATTGTGATGTTTGTCTACCGGCTGTCTTTTAATGTACTAACCATTTTATCCGGAGATAACCGTACTTATAAATACGAATAACTTTCACCATGATAACTTTCACCATGGGACAGACAAGAATTAAGAACAGTAAAATCAGCTGTTCTATAGATACATTTAATCGTAGGTACTGTAATGTTTTTTAGCACAACAGCTGATTTTTCATAGTTGGTCTTATCGTAAATTATTGTGATAATAAATAATTCTGCCTCGCGACTACTAAGTAGACGTCTTGGGTTCGATTCCCAGGTCGGGCAAAGTGTAATTGAGATTTTCCATCAGGAATTCCTCAGTAGCAGCCCTGTAGTCTGGATTCGTGCCCGGTTGATGGCAATAAGCTTGCCCCCTATTGCTTGGGACTTAAACAAAACTGACAAAATGTGGGGGTTCTAATGTGTGCACCTCTGCCTAACCCTTCGGGGATTACAGGCGTGATGTTACGATGTTATTTTCTAGAATTGAAAAGAAGAAGTTGTTGTCTTTCTATAGCCCATATTTTTCTGACATTTCTTTCTTTTTCTGTCCGCACTGTTTAGGAAGCGAAAAAGTTTCCTAAAAATTTAATGCTTTCAAAATATGCACATACGTGAGAGGTAATTTGCTTTACAAAAAGGGAAAGCGACCTTGAAACTCCAGATGACCTCTATCAATGTTTGCATAAAACAACACTCTTTCGAACTCCGCCCATCAACTTTCAGCACGCGTCCACGCTTCACCTCGCACCGGCACCTCAGTTTTATATAAATTTCAGGGAGCAATTTTATTACGACCCCAACGGTACATATGTAGTGGGATGAATAATGGAAAGTGGAAAGTCTAAGACACATATTGGATTCGACGCACCCAAAGTATTGAGTTCGTAGAGGAATAGACGTAGTTTTGTCTCCCAGTCTTTCACTAACGTTCTCCTTTTGTTTTGTTGCGAAATTGATCCTTAAATTGTGAGGCAAAGGAACGGAAATTGGATGTTTTTGTTTGAAGGTTTAGACTGGTATTTAATATTAATTAGGGTGGTGTGACACCTTCGTGCCTCGACAAGCACGTTAAGCCGTTGGTCCTGATCTCTCCCCGGTCGTGTCAGATTGATGTAAGATCGGACTATGAGAATTAGAGAACAGGTAGTGAACTCCCTAAATAATAATCTCCCGAATGACCTTCGGCCACGGCGATCCATCTAAATGGTGACTAGCGAATTACGCAGGAGATATTATAGTGCACAAGCTTGTGCACAAACATAGGACCAAAATGCACTCTTCAAGAGAGAAGATGAGATAAAATATGCGATGTAATATATCGCACATTATTATCTCCGGCGTACTTGGTTAATCTCCAGATACACCGCCGTGAAATTCGAGAACATAATTAACTAGAGCAAGGTATTAAAGTAATATTAAAAGAGTTAAAATTATAGAAGTAGACTGTTTGCTGTAAAGCCTCGATATTTGGTCCTTCTTTTCATTAACAGAAGGACCAAATTATTAGCAAGTCGAGTGTCTCAAAAAGTCTAATTTAATAAAGCTCTTTTCTTGTTTCTGCTACTCATCATAATTAGATCTTTTTACATATAAAAACCCTTTATTCTGTGTACTCCTTATTTTAAACCCTCATTGTTCCATCGTTAAACACTTAATTATAGCCAAAGGGTATTCTGTACCTTAGGACCAGATGGCTCCTTGGGAGTAACATTAAATTGTAATGAAATATTCTTGAAATTTAGTAATGTCAACCTCAAAATACTCACTTAAGAATGGAAAGACACATTTTGACATAATTTCATAATAGCTTTTATATAAAAGCATACTGCCACCGATGTTCTCAACAGAATTCTATAGGAATTTCTCGAATGTTCCCGACAAAAGCTTCAAGGAACATTAATAATGTCGAAATAGCTTTTAAGATTACGCTAACTTTGAAAATGTTTAAGTACTAATAAACCAAGTAATTTAACTAGCAACAAATCTTCGACGAAGTCTGTACTATTTAATTTGTTCAGTGCTTCAATTTGTCCTTGGGTCCTCACAAAGGGTTAATAGGGTTAAAAATAGACAAGGTTTTACTCAAAAGGGAAGACGATCTAAGTGATATGACCTTGAGACAGCTTTAAATCGACACGTGTATGTTAGAAACAAGCATAAAAAAATAGCCAATCATGGGGACTGCGAACAAAATTGAATACTAAACGTCACATGTACATGTTGGTGACGCATTAAAATTAGCATGTCAGTGACGCTCGACGCGGCTAAAGAAGTTATCACTTCAATAAATTTGGAAAACTAAAACCCAACTAAACAAACTAAACAAAACTTCAAGTTGGTTATTATATGTATAGAATAACAAACTTTAAGATTTGTAAATCACAAAAAATTTGAAATACTACTAGCGTTTACTGGATTAGAGGAAGATTTTTTTTTTTTTTTTCGTTGGTCTAGTGGTCGCAAGCGCGACTGCTGTGCATGAGGTCTTGGGTTCGATTCCCAGGTCGGGCAAAGTGTTATTGGGTTTTTCCATCAGGAATTTCTCAGTAGCAGCCTCGGAGTCTGGATTTGTGCCCGGTTGATGGCAATAGGCTCGCCCCCTATTACATGGGACTAAAAACATAACTGGCGAAATGTGGGTGTGCTAATGGGTTACACCTCTGCCTAACCCTTCGGGGATTACAGGCGTGATGTTATGTTATGTTATGTTTTTTTTTTATTGAATTTCACACTTCATCACTAATATTCTTTAAGAGGTCGATAGATCACATAACTTCATAGTGAAATAATATTCTTACATCCAGTATAACCCAGTTACTGAGTAACTCTGTAACCTGTGATAAGACTTTCGGACTTCTGACGACTGTCATAAACCTAAAAATGACAATCGGGTCCGATAGTTTTATACACTTTACCCAGTCACTCATCCACTTACCGACCTCCGACCAACCGAACCTCGAAACCGTAAAAAACATCATTAGATAGCGCGTTCAGTTACGTAATTGGTCACTGCTCCACTCCCTTGAATTGTAGCGTGATGTTATGTAGCCTATACTATTCCTTATAAATCTGGCTATCATACACAACAATATTTTTTCCAATACGACTAACAGTTCCAGAGATAAACGCGTTTAAACAAACAAAAAAAAAATCTTCAACATTATTCTATAAGTATAGATTCCACCAACATTTTCAAGTAATATTGTCTTGCGGTACTAAAGCCATCCTTATCAATAGTTATCACCGGTGATAGATTACAGTGTCAAGAACAGGTACACAAAACAGAATCCAACGATCTGAATCGCAAACAAACAACTTGCAATATCGTTAGCGCACACACAAAGCAAGTGGAACGATTTGTAAATCGTCACAATTTCGTGATAGATTGAGGAATGGTCTTTCGGTACGAGGGTTTGGGTGTCGGTGTAATTATGGGCACATGAGACATTTCGGCTTTATCTATGTGATGGTAGTGTCTTTGCTAGGACTCTGGTATAAAGGTCTGGTGTGCTGCGGGCTTGTTTGCTATCCTACATACATAAACTCACGCCTTTATCTCATGGGTGTAGGTAGAAACCACAGAACGCCACCTGCTACGATCTTTACAGTATGTAAGGATCGTAGCAGGTGGCGTTTTGCCTCATCCACGTTCATACATTTCGTCATACAAGCACGCCGGTTAAGAGTACTGCGCACCTGACCTTTCTGAAGAACCTCACCAATGAGGTCAGTGTACGTCTTTCTAGGGCGAGCCCCCCTGTTTGGTTTTCTAAATCATAAAAATATCAATTATCTTTCGTAGTTTTTGAACAAACTAAACTACGTTCACCACACTTTTAGTAGTCCACCCCTCTACCATTACTGGTTACTGTCTAATAAAAAACTTGTAATTGAATTAACTGAAAACGGAAAACCTGAAACGGAAACGTATTTGTAATTTTACTTCTAGTTATTTCAGAACGCCATTCTTTTAAAGTAAATGAAAATATCTTTAGGACATTAGAAGACTAATTTTTGGAAGTAAAAACGTTTAAAATAACTCGAAATATCTCGACATTGACTATAATTTTTTTAGTCAATGTCGAGATATTTTATAACTGATCTGATTTTTGTCAGAGGCTAAGATAATAATATTTTAAGTTTTTAACGCACTAAAAAATTACTAAAATATTGACCTATTGCATATCTATACTAATATTATAAAATAGGAAAGATTTGTTTGTTTGCTCCGAAACTACCGAACCGATTTGAAAAATTCTTTCACTGTTCGGAAGCTATGCTATGCCGGGTAACACAGGCTACATTATATTAAAAAAAATTAGGGATCCGTAAGAAAAATCACGCCATCAAAGTCTCCCTACGAGTGCTACAGTTTAGATACTGGTAAGTACCTCTACTCAAAAAAGTTTTATAGATAGGATAGCATACATAACATCTCGGCTGTAATCCCCGAAAGGTTAGGCAGAGGTGTATACATTAATACACCCACATTTCGCCAGTTATGTTTAAGTCCCATGTAATAGGGGGGCAATAGGCTCACTATTGCCATCAACCGGCATAAATTCAGACTCCGAGGCTGCTACTGAGAAATTCCTGATGGAAAAACCCAATAACACTTTGCCCGACCTGGGAATCGAACCCAAGACCTCGTGCTCAGCAGTCGCGCTTTGCGACCACTAGACCAACGAGGCAGTCAGGATAGGATAGCAGTACTAATATATACGCTTGTATTTATTCAGTTTTTCTTCAAACAATCTAATTTCAAAATGATACTCGGCAACTCGGAAAAACGTATTTTCTTTTGCGAGTCATTGAGTTACGTATCATTTTGAAATTAAGTTATTTGATGGTACAGCTCTCTTAATTACAGCATCGTACGTTGGTATGCTAGATAAAGTATCGTACTTTTGAACCCGAGTACGTAACCCTTTGTTATATAGGATGCTCCAGATAACGACGTCAAAAAGAAAATTTTGAAGCTGTCCATGAATTTACCAAAATCCCCGTTGTTTTTTAGTTATTTTAGTTACGTCATTTTTAGTTGTTTTAATAATTTAGAGAAAATTGCTATCTAAATTTAATTATTTCACATTTTTCCTTTTTTTTGTATCGAACTTTGTGAGAATATTTCTCAAAAATGCAACATAAAATTCACAAAATCTGAAAATGACTAACAATTTTTTTTACTAAATAAATCGTAGAATATGCATTGGGTTTTTTGGGAAGCCTATAACGAGAGGCTTCCAAAATTTTCCTTTAGACGTCCTTATCTGGCCCGTCCTGTATCTTCTCTGACCTCAAAACAGAATATTTTGGTGAAACTCAACAATATAATCTAGGATTCATTCCAGCAAAATGTCGGGACGAGTTGACACAAAAACCTTTGTCCCTCGTCTGACCGCGGCCATTTTCGAACTACCTACGCATAGAAATACTTACATGGAGTTACAGCCTTTTGACGCGTCATTGTCACTTTTCACGTAGTTAAATGTAATATAGTTTTTAAGCTACTAAACCATTGATGAATTTCTTGCTGAATTGTTTTTTTTTTTGTCAAAGTCAAAGTCAAAACATTTATTTCAATTAGACCATTAGTTACAGACACTTTTGAATTGTCAAGGAGTCGGTCAGTTAGTCCGAAAAATGAAGCTAGTTGCTCGTTCCAAAATTGAGGTAGGCCTCTATGGAGAAGAACGAGAAATAAACTCCACGGCACTCTTTTTAAATCAAATTTTGTTTTTGTGACTGTTCCTGTATTTTTATTTATCTTACTACTATTTTAAATACGAAAGTTTGAATGGATGTTTGTCACTGAATCACGTCAGAATGGCTGAGAAAATGTGGATGAAATTTGGCTACCGGACTACTTTTTATCCCGGAAAAAGTCGTCAAAAGCTTGAAAATCTGACAACCAGTCTTACCTAGGGGTATCGTATTACCCAGTTACTGAGTTGTGGAGGTCAGATAGGCAGTCGCTCCATGTAAAATACTGGTATTCAGCTGCATCCGGTTAGACTAGAAGCCGACCCCAACATAGTTGAGAAAAGGCTAGGCAGATGATGTGTGTATTACTTCTTGATACGAATAAACAACTTTTTTTTTCTTTCAAATAACAGCGTATAAATCAAATAACTTAAGAACAAAAATGAACAACAAATTGACCCATACTCTGCTTTATATACTACGCTAGCATAAAAAACTCAATGAGCTCAACAATGAATTCTAACTCAAGCAAAACGTGGACAAAAAGCTCGGGCTCCGGGCCTAACCGCGACAGTTACAAGTACACATGAATACAGAACTAAAGTTTTATGTTGGTTAAGTTTCAGGCAAATACGGGTGCTTATTGACAGATTTCTAGTATAATTAGCGTTCTAAAGTTAAAAATGGCGGTCGGAAAAAGGTACTTATCATGCCATTTCATTCGCACAGTATGGAGAAAGTGAGTGAGAGGGCATGAGTGACGCCATTTTAAGAATAACATAACATAACATCACGACTGTAATCCACGAAGGGTAAGGTAAAGTTGCAGCGCTATACTAATAATAATGAGTAATTATTAACGCCGCTAGTCAAGCAACAAATCGCTGATTTGTTTTTGTTTCGAAAGCCGTCTCAGTACGCACACATGCGTTGTGAGTCTTTTATATTTTTACAAACACTTTCAAACGGTTTGATTTGTGGAGAGGCGTGCCTGCAGTTATCGTAGTTTATGTATAACTTAACACGAGTAAAAATCACCTAGTCAGCAGAAGCTAGTCCTTTATATCCACGTTGGTCTTAAAACGCAAACATTCTATTTTCAAACAAATAAAACAAAAGACGACGCCTCGTTGGTCTAGTGGTCGCAAGCGCGACTGCTGTGCATGAGGTCTTGGGTTCGATTCCCAGGTCGGGCAGTGTTAATGGGTTTTTCCATCAAGAATTTCTCAGTAGCAGCCTCGGAGTCTGGATTTGTGCCCGGTTGATGGCAATAGGCTCGCCCCCTATTACATGGGACTAAAAACATAACTGGCGAAATGTGGGTGTACTACCTCTGCCTAACCCTTCGGGGATGACAGGCGTGATGTTATGTATGTATGTAAAACAAAAGAATGTTTTAATACAATGTCTCTTCTAGCGTTAATACGTACATAGTTGAAACGATCCACGTTTAAATCCGCGAGGTGGCCTCAGTACGTACTGGCTTTTCAGTTTCGAATGAATCCCTCCTTATTTCAGTAATTTAGAATGAAAGAGGAAACTGGGGAAGTTCTTGTGGTCTTATGTCCTTGTTTTGTTGGATTTTCTCTGGTTGAAAGTAATGTTTTGCTGGGAATAAAAATAGAAAAATTAAGTGTTAGGGGTCTTTTAGCTTTTTAACTGCGATTTTGCGTTGTTATCGACGGAAAAGTCTAATTGTATACAGAGATTATTGTTGTAATCAATAACTTAATATTATAATAATATATTTTTTTACTATGCCGAAAAAAAAATACTATAAAATAAAAAAAAACCAACCGCTTCCAAAAACTACACACTAAAAATAATTTTAGTTTTGGAAATCGGCGGCTTTGGTTTTGTTATTTTTTTTTTATTTTGTAGTTTTTGAAGGCGGTTGTTTTTTTCAGTTCTTTTTGTACCTATAACTAATTACTTAGAAGTCGATCGACTACGAGTACCTATAAACAAAGCAACTTTACTTGTTACGTCAGTTTTGAAAAGAGGTCTTTAGCCTACAGTCAGAAAAAATAGGTTATATCCTTATTTAATTATTATACATTATAACTATAGGTATTCCAAAAATTTCCCTAACACGTTTAAGTTAAACGCCTACTGCTAAAAGCCAGTAAAAACACAAAAAGCCTCCAACTCCACAGTTATCAATTTCGCTTACACTTGGGACCGACACGATACGAAGGCATGAAACCAATCTAAAGATGAAGTATACTCGGTAAGGTCAGTGATTGATAGTGGAGCCCTCTATCGGAAACCTCTGAAGATTTATGTCCGCCTGGTACCGAATAATTATACGCACCATTTCATTTTATTGTTGACCTGTGAAATTGAGCTAAATTATTGAGGTCAAAGTTATGATTCGCATTTGTTTCTGGTATGGAATTCTAGGATTTTGAATCTAGGATATTATTCTGTTTAATATTTTAATTTAATGCTGTCTTTATGGAAAGGGTTTGTACAGAAAATTGTTATAAATATCAGTCATTTAAATAATAAAATGATTCTAGAATTGGTCCGCATTCCTACATAATAATACTAACATATTATTATTGTTGCAAAGCAGGGCAAAGGCCTCTTCTCATATAGAGAAGGCACGAATATTGATCACCACGCTTGGTCAAGGTAGATTAACGATTGAGAAATAACAAAGTCAAAACAAACTCAAAATATTTATTACGATTAGACCATTTACAGGCACTTTTAAATTGTTAAGGAGTCGGTCAGTTAGTCAGAAAGTTGAAGCTAGGGACTCGTTCCAAAACGGAGGTAGGCCTCTATGGAGAAGAACCAGCAAGAAACTCCACTGGTACTCTTTTTATAATATTTAAAAAATTTCAGGTTATCTCACGAAGATTTCTCTCATCCTGATTTTCGTCAGTGATGTCCAAGATAATCTTAGAAAGTACATTATGTAATACAAAAATCACATTGGTATTAGCCCGTGTCCGGTTGCGAATCCCACAACCTTTGCATGAAAGACGAGTGTCTTAACTACAGGGCCATCGACATTTTATTTTCAGTCTAAATTTAAAATTTAATTCTGTATTAAATCGAAAGTCATATTGAAAAATCATAATGAAAAATTAACAAAAATATTAAGAATATTTTTCTTCTTATTTTTACATAACGTTTATCATAAAATCTAACAGTAGTAATTTAAGGGTTGATAAAAGACACCAGAACAACAAACTCAGCTTCGGAAATCTAAAATTCCTTACATTTGCTCAATTTTTGTTTACATAACACTTTCATCCGGGATCTTCTAAAGCTTTTTTTTTTATCTTTTTCTTCGCATATTTGCTGACAATTCTAGGTATTTATTTGCCGTCGACGGGGTCTTGACTGGGGTATAATAGGACCTCTATGCAAAGTTCAGGGTTTAGTTGAAGCTTACCCGTTCTTTTATTAGACAATACGTTGCAAGGATCTGTGAAAGGGGTGGATGTTGGTTTTGTATCTCTTTTTGTTATTTTTGCATAAGTAAGATGGAGTGAAAATTGACGTCAGTTTTCTTTAATCAATTTACACATAGGAAGATTTTTTAGTCACCGTCCAATTTTTTTCCACTTTTGAAAAAAAAAAGATACGTAATATTTTCATATTCAATCATTTTCTCGAAAAAAATGTTCGCATTGCGTGGTCACTAAGTTAAACGTTAATAATACTACACTTGCCGCGCAAACATTAATGGAATGTCGTGATTACAATGTATTCCTACCGCGAGTATTATGAAATGGTGCGATCTTACATTCTTAGTGGTAACTTTGTGATGTGATATCTCAATTTTTTTATATTGAGCGATACAAAGATCATTGAATACGTGTCAATGATTTTTGCCACAGATTAATATATCAAAGTTTGGACGGTGACTAAAAAATCTTGCTGTATAAATTGTCTCCTGTTTTACTTATGATTGACATCTACCACAGAAGGTTGCAACGGGGTTTTTCCATCAGGAATTTCTCAGTAACAGGGTTCTCAGTATCGTGTTACCCAGTTACTGGGTTGTGGAGGTCAGATAGGCATGCAGTCGCTCCATGTAAAATACTGGTACTCAGCTGCATCTGGTGAGACTGGAAGCCGACCCCAACATAGTTGGGAAAAGGCTAGGCAGATGATGAAGAATTTCTCAGTAACAGCCACGGAGTCTGGATTTGTGCCCGGTTGATGGCAATAGGCTCGGCCCTATTACATGGGACTTAAACATAACTGGCGAAATGTGGGTGCTCTAATGGGTACACCTCTGCCTAACCCTTTGGGGATTAAAGGCGTGATGTTATGTGTTATGTTATTGAGTTTAGTCCATTCATCCTTACGAAGTAGCAAGATACTTAACTTGTCAAGTTAATTTAAAAAAGTAACGACTCCAAAATATTTGTACCTCTTCGTTCACAAATCCTATTATGCAAATAACGTCAAAGCCGCTTGTATCGATCGTGCGATATTGGCATTTGATTTGCAAACATTCACCTCCCGTTTTTAAACGAGCATTGAATTCTGTTGTCTCTTTTTATTGTTTACGAAAAGAGCAGGATAAACGATCGATCTGACGGTGAGGTTCGATGCTTTAATACTATCGAATCTATGTGATTCTTCATTTACAATTTAGGATTTTCATTTGTTTAGGTAAAGTACGTAAGTTGGTGACATCGCTACCTTTATAACATAAGACAACATCACGCCTGTATTCCCCGAAGGGTTAGGCAGAGGTATACCCATTAGTACACCCACATTTCGCTGGTTATGATTGAGTCCCATGTAATAGGGGCGAGCCTATTGCCATCAAGAGGGCACAATAGAAAGTAAAATTTCACTCTCTTTGAAAATACAACTAATAACACAAAATAAACTTGTTTTGTAGAATAGCAACACTCCGCTTTATTTTATACCTTTTTATACCTTTTGACCGCGACTTCGTCCGCGTAGTCTTTTTACCAGCGTTAAATTACGTCTTTGGTTACTGCTCGGATCCTGTGAGTCGTAGCGTTATATTACATAGCCTATAACCTACCTCAATAAACGGACTACACAACGCAAAAGATTTTTTTTTTAAATCGGACCAATAGTTCTTGACATTGGTGCCGATTCCCTTGTTCATAAACTAGACTAAATTTAGAGAATTGACATCTCTTACTAACATACAGTGAAAGGAAAGGATGGTGACAATGGTGCCGATTCTCTTGGTCACAAACTTAACTAAAATTAGACTATTTCCGTCTTTTTCAGTCAAATAAAACAAGAAAGAGACTAATGTAAATAAGAGCTGTCAAATTTAGTCAATCTGACACATCCATACAGTTATAGTTGATATCTTAAAACGTGTGGATTAAAAATACGGAGAAATTCAAGGCAAAACTAATTTGACATCGCTAACTTAGTTCTTTAATGTCACGGAATGTCACCGTCCTTTCCTTTCGCTGTATGTTAGTAAGAGATGTCAATTCTCTAAATTTAGTCTAGTTTGTGAACAAAGGAATCGGTACCTCTTTAGTGTTTTATTGGACAGAAAAAGATAAAAAAAATTTTTGTCTAATTTTAGTTTAGTTCGTGACCAAGAGAATCGGCACCATTATCACGTTCAAACAAACAAACAAACTCTACAGTTTTATAGTATTGTAACTTTTTATATTCTTGAAAACAGGGTAATATCTTTTTACATAATATGTACGATAAAACATTATCTCTCTATTTCAATGTCCGAAAACCATTTTCCAACGGCTACCGGAAATAAAATGTCAGTTTCACGACATAGGCTTTACTGCCAACGTACAATGGGGCACGGAACCGCTTTTTGCTAGGTTAGGGGCAGAACACACTTGTACGGTGTCGTTCAGAAATCAACTTCGAGTGAATACTGCGACTTGCATACTTGGTAAATAAAAATAATCCACAGAAACTACGACTAGGTATTGCTAGCTTCAACTTTCTGACTAACTGACCGACTCTTTGACAATTCAAAAGTGCCTGTAAATGTTTTAATTGAAATAAATGCTTTGACTTTGGTGTGTACAAAGCTATAAAAGTTTATTCGGTAATAATTTCAAAATATAATTTTAATTTTTTTTTGCCTCTCTGTCAGTCTGTTCCTGCTAATCTCCGAAACGACTAGTCTGATTTTGACGGGACCTTCACTGGCAGGTGGCTGACTTTTCTATTAAGAATTTCCCAGCAGTCCGGAGTTTGGAAATTAATGATAACACATCTTGTCCTGCACCTGATCTCTCCCTGGTGGTGCCGGATTGCCGTACCATTGGACTATTTCGAGAGTAAAGGAAAATACAGTGCACCTGCATATGTGCACACACTTGTGCACTATAATATCTCTTTCTTACTTGGCTAGTTTCGATTGAGATTGGTCGCCATGACCGAAATTTGGTTAAGAGGACATTATTAAGATCTAACATAACATAACATAACATCACGCCTGAAATCCCCGAAGGGTTAGGCAGAGGTGTACCTATTAGTATACCCACATTTCGCCAGAACAAAGAAAGAATCAAGAAAAAAGAAGAATAAAAATAAAGAAGAAGGAAAATCCATTATTGAGATCTCTATTTCATTTTATTTTTCTATTCTATGCGTATCATGGTCGACCGGCATGCGTTCAAGTGTGTATAGGCCTTAACATAAACAGTTTTTGCTTCGTAACATTTGAGGTCGGAGGCGGAACAGTGTCGACAGTCGTGTATTGTAAAGTTGTTGCTTTATTTTTTTAAATTCTTTCGGTTCGTTTCGATTTGAAGTATTTTTAGATTGAGTTTTTTTTATAACTTGACTTATTTAGAGACCCCGTAGACTTGCAATTTTAAGTTGGACGCTAATCGAACAACTAAACTTCATCATCATCATTATCGTACCAGCCGAACGACGTCCACTGGACATAGGCGACCCCTAAAGATAACCATAATGACCGATCTTGCGCTGCCCGCATCCAAAAGAAAAAATAAAAAAGAAATACCTGAATTTCTTCCTTTCAGAATTCCATCGGTCAATTTAACGTGGGCCTGACTAACTAGTATGGAGTTTCTTGCCCATTTTTCTCCATACAAAACTACCTTTTCTAAGGGGCAACTAGATTCAATTCCTTTTTTCATTTGTTTATGACGTTCGTAATTTCTCAGTAGCAGCCTCGGAGTCTGGATTTGTGCCCGGTTTATGGCAATAGGCTCGCCCCCTATTACATGAGACTAAAAACATAACTGGCGAAATGTGGGTGTACTAATGGGTACACCTCTGCCTAACCCTTCGGGGATTACAGGCGTGATGTTATGTATGACGTTCAAAAATGCCTTTTAATGGCCTAATTGAAATAAATGATTTGACTTTGACCAAATAGTCAGCCAACTTGGAATTGTAAGTCTGCAGGCGCTCTAAGAGCACAGTTACAATTGACGTCCTCCCACTGATAATACTCCTTCCTCGTTTTCTTGCCGGGTGCGAAAGGTTACCGAATAAGAGGATACAAAAAAGGGAACGGCGGGTCCTAATTGGGGAAGAGTCACATGGGACAGAGCATGATGGAAAGAGTAAGGATATTGAGGAAAAGAGAAGAGATATTTTTTTAACAGATGTTTATTTTTTTACTGCTTCTTTGGTCTAGTGGTCGCAAGCGTGACTGCTGTGCATGTGGTCTTTTTCCATCAGGAATTTTTCAGTAGCTGCCTTGGAGTCCGGATTTGTGCCCGGTTGATGGCAATAGACTCGCCCCCTATTACATGAGACTTAAACATAACCATCTCTTAAAAATGTGGCGAAATGTGGGTGTACTAATGGGTACAGCTCTGCCTAACCCTTCGGGGATAACAGGCGTGATGTTATGTTATCTCTTAAAACCATTTTTATATTACTTTGTATTTTCTGTTGTTGGATTTTAAACTCTCGGCACTGAATCGAGCGTCGAAAATCCAAAAGTACGCAAGACATAATAATATTTTAATAATACTTTTTCATGAATTGGGGGCCCCGTGTACTTTCAGAAATTATCACATACAAACAAACTTTACTTCTTTATGATATCAAAAAGAACTATCAAATCTAATAACGAGTCATACCCATATGATGTACGGTCATACAATTCATTCCAAACCATTGATACCCACGTTGGCGTGAAGTGTTAAGATGTTATATCAGAATATCTAACAAGTTGGAAAATTCACTCGTTCATAAATCTTGGAAAAAAAGATTTTCTTTCTATTATGGCTGTGTGATAGTTTTAATGGGGCTATGAAGCCCCAGCTATGAAGTTTATAGCTTTGTGAGGTTTTTTTATATGGTAGTTCAGTGATTTTTTGGGTTTTTTACTTAAAGGGTGCCTAACAGAATCCTATTGCTACAACACTGCTGTCTGACCGCGTGTCTGGTACAGTGGTGTATCTACAAGCAGTAATAGGTACACAATTCAATTTTCACAGTGTGCATTGCTGTGATTTGAAACTTATGTCTAGGTAGGTATATAAAAATGTCCGGGATATACACCATAATAATTGTATAACCATTTTTTTTGTATAAAATTTGGCTTACCGTATGAAATTCGTCAAAGTAAAAAGGTATGATTTTTTTTGTATCGATTATTGACCACAATATTTTTTTTAATTGCATAAAGCCACAGCAACGCTTGGCCAGAGGGCCTACCCTTATCTCTTAAAACAATATCATTTTAATATTACTTTTTCTTCCACACTGTTGCATTTTCAACGCTCCGTTCAGTGCTCAGAGTTAAAAATCCAACAACAGAAATTACAATGTAATATTGAAATAATATTGTTTTAAGAGGTGGCGGTAGGCCCCCAGGTCAGCTAGTCTCTACATAGTATTAAAGGACCACGTAAACCGTCTGTACGCTTTGGATCTTTTAAACTCGACAACGGATTTTATGGCGGTTTTTTTCAGTAGATAGTGATTCAAGAGGAAGGTTTATATTTGTACTCTTACTATCTACATTGCACCCGTGCAAAGCCAAGGCGGGTTGACAGGTGAGTCATTTTGTAAAAACGTAATTTAAAAGAGTGCCGTGGAGTTTCTTGCTCGTTCTTCTCCATAGAGGCCTACCTCCGTTTTGGAACGAGCTTCAGCTTTCGGACTCCTCGACAATTCAAAAGTGCCTGTAAATGATCTAATTGAAATAAATGCTTTGACTTTGACTTTGAGTCCATGTTTTCACACGATAGTTTCCATCACCGATATAAATTCTTCCATTATTGCTACTAATATTTTCAAGCAACCGTCCTATTTTTAGATATTCCACATGAATTGTGAATCTAATAGCTACGAACGAACCGTCATAAAATAGCACAAAATCCGACGCGCCGCTATCTTACCACGTCCCATGTGTAAACCGCCTTACCAAAGTAATATAAATCACGAGTTTATGAGCTGATCCAGACGAAGGCACTAATTAACTAATTATAAGTAAGGCTCAGTTCATAAATTTCATCTTTTTGTTGCTCTCTTTGAGTAGGGTTGTTAAGTATACCTGTTTTGTAGCCATTTACTAGCTTCTGCCCGCGACTTCGTCCGCGTCAAAGTTAGTTTTTCTATACAAACTTTGGACCCCTATTTCAATTCTATAGGAGGTAAATTTTGAAAAATATTTACACAACGTGTAACGGAAAGGGTATATAAATACTAAGAGCAAGGCTTCTTTGGATGATAACTAACGATATGGCAAGGGTTTTTTAATCTTATTTCTACATGTTCGGAAATTATGATCAACAAAGAACACCGCCTGCAGTAGGCTACTATGCGGTACTAGGCGCACAGAATTACGGAAGAGATTTATCGTGATATTAGTCAAGTAACGTGGAAAGTTTATGACCCACGTAGTGTGGTTTGACACGTTTGATATGATTTGAATTTAAGAAACATATGAAACCGAAAATTTGGTATCAATTATTAGAGTATTTTATATTGAGCTGAAACCCTTGCCATATCGTTAGTTATCATCCAAAGAAGCCTTACTCTTTGTATGTATATACCCTTTCCGTTACACGTTGTATATTTAAATCAGCGGTTTAGGCTGTGCGTTGATCCGTCAGTTAGTCAGCCATTCCGGACAAAGCATTTTATATGCATAGATAGATAAGATTATGATGATGTGATGATTGATCGATAAAACTGGTCTCGTCAATGTTTAATGCTGCAGAGAACTTAGCTTAAGATTATTTAGCAGATAATTTTAAAAAAAATAGTGTTTCACAATTATTTTTTCGCACTGATCAATAGTGTCAAGATGGCAACACATGCCCATAATACAGACAGATATAAAATAATGACTGCCTCGTTGGTCTAGTGGTCGCAAGCGCGACTGCTGTGCATGAGGTCTTGGGTTCGATTCCCAGGTCGGGCAGTGTTATTGGGTTTTTCCATCAAGAATTTCTCAGTAGCAGCCTCGGAGTCTGGATTTGTGCCCGGTTGATGAAAAGTCTCGCCCCCTATTACATGGGACTAAAAACATAACTGGCGAAATGTGGGTGTACTAATGGGTACACCTCTGTCTAACCCTTCGGGGATTACAGGCGTGATGTTATGTATGTTTATGTATATAAAATAATCGGTAAAAAGATCGATAAATCCATCAATTTTGTAAGTAACATTAAACATTTACCATCACTTAGGGTCAACGATTTAGTTAAACCATTATACATAATGTGTCAATTGCTAACAATCAAAACTTTATTAAGCACCGTTTAGTGACAACCCTAGGGCATGAAACCAATTAATCGGCTTTGTACATACCTAAGTTAGGTTGTACCTTTCATTTTAAAGGTATCCATTAGACACCCATATTATTGCTTTATTCGAAATCTAAACAAAAAGGGTTTTTGTTTTTTTTTTTTAGGTGGTAAAAATCATCAAATGATTCCTTCCGCCCTGGGTGGGGCGGAAGGGACTGTCAGACTTTACTGACTAAAAAACCACCCTGTTCCTTCTGTTGCCCTTTACGTTCCGGGGCCACGGTATCCTGTTAAGACGTCCCGCAACCCCGGCAGGCGTTGGCCCCGTTGGGGGCCCCGTCCCTGTGCTGACAGCTCTTTGAGGCGCGCGCGAACAGAACGCGCCATCGACCCGGGCTTGGTCCTTGATCGGAGGGTGGCTCGGCTTTTTCAATACTTTAGGCGCCATTTCTACGAGCTCTTTTATAATATAAGTGTTTGGTGCCGGACTGCTGTGACGGTGGCTTTGGTGCAGTGCGAGTGTCAGACTGCACTCCTTCTTCCACGACTGCCCCAAAAAAGTTGTGTTATGTGTTCACGGTTAATGTATGTATGTATGTACGTGAGATTCTTTATTCCATCATAACTTTTAAACGCCTGAACCGATTTAGATGTATGGGGTATCGTTACAATCCTTGCGTCGTTCCGAGTAACATAGGCTGGTTAAAAATAAAAAGAATCCTGTGTGGTCACTTTAAAACGTAAATTAATACCAGCCTCAATTTTTTTTTTATGAATCTGGTCGTGTCTATGTTTATCGTCTAGAATTTGACAAGTAGATTTAAAAAATATATAACACTTAGAAAAAAACTGACGAGTAAACAAAGCAAAATATGTGCAATTTTCATGGTCTAAATGAAATAAATGATTAAATTTTGAATTTTTAAATCTATCTCCACAAGGCGATATTATCGCGACGATAATCTGATGATAAGACGATACTATCGCTACGATACTCTCGCCCGTGGAGAAGGTGTCTTAGTAAAATAAAACTCTTTTTTTTATTACTGTACCCTACCTACCTATGTTATTTATTACTGGTTCAGTAAAAGATAAAATTGATTACTGCGAATCATTTCACGCGCTTGTTTTGGACATATTTCATTGGTGGGGGCATTATGAATAATGACCTGTCAATCGGTTTTTCCAGATCATGTATAAAATTGGAATATAATATATTGGGTTTTATTTATTCTACGTGTTTTTCTGTCCTCCTCGCTGTGGGATTTAAATTTCATATTAAAACGCCGACACACATAAAAGCGATGCGGTGCGGTGCCGCAACGCATCGCGTTATTATATACCTTAATCTATATCTATATAATATAGATACCTAAATTCTTCAGTTGAAATTAATGACTAATAAACAAAACAGTAGGTACTGCATAACATAACATCACGCCTGTAATCCCCGAAGGGTTAGGCA
Source organism: Hoplodrina ambigua (assembly GCA_949774945.1). NCBI lineage: Eukaryota > Metazoa > Arthropoda > Insecta > Lepidoptera > Noctuidae > Hoplodrina > Hoplodrina ambigua. The sequence goes on from OX458984.1 coordinate 2,055,757, forward strand.
GAGGTGTACCCATTAGTACATTCACATTTCGCCAGTTATGTTTTTAGTCTTATGTAATAGGGGGCGACCCTATTGCAATCAACCGGGCACAAATCCAGACTCCGAGGCTGCTACTGAGAAATTCCTGATGGAAAAACCCAATAACACTTTGCCCGATCTGGGAATCGAACCCAAGACCTCATGCACAGCAGTCGCGCTTGCGACCACTAGACCAACGAGGCAGTAGGTACTGTCGAGTTAATAAACTGATGTACTACCCAGTTACTTGCATCTATGGACACGCCATATTGACGAAAAAAGTTGCTACCTTGAAATATTACAATGGCCGAAATATCTGCCACATGTTGCACACATCGATGTGAATCTATCTGTTTAAAATAAGGGTTATATTATAAACTTTATTTTAATCATATAACTTAGATTCAAAATGGCGGACAAGCCACGTTTTGACAAGTCTTATTCGTTCAGTAAGTGAAGGGCATCTCATGATAGATAATATCTCAATGGTACAAACTTAAATGAGTAATATTTAAGTGGTATTTAAAGCAATTTGTTGCGGGTATCAAGAATACCGCCTTTTATTGCTTTCTTTGTCCGTTTAGTAGATTTTCTTAGTTTTCTTTTTTGTTGTGTGATAGCTGTGACCTTTGAGATTTGGGACCGCCGCCGGCGCCGTTTAAAATGAGTTAGAAAGCATAGATTTGAAGAATTGTTTTTAAAAACAGTGTTTTTTAAATTAAATTTTAACATTATTTTACGACTTTTTTAGATTCCATTTTATTTTTAAATTAAACAATTAACATGTGACCTGTCAATATAATAACAAACCAACGTGAATTCTTGTTTTAGCATCAACTATAATGAGAAAAAACAGATAAATATTTATGGTTACGAGATTTCCTTGAGTTACTCATTGCTTTGTAAATTAATGTATTTGAATCAACTGGTCGGCCATTTTATGTTTCACTTTTCACTTCCATATTCAAATGATTAAAAGTACCAACGATTGTTTTTATTTAATCCCTGTTTTTATACTGGCGTGGCACGTGCCAGGGCTGTGCCAGGCTTAGCATGGCAGCTTGATCACGATTCGCGGATCGTGTGCTACTGGCTTTATTTACTGAAGGATTTAAGCGTTTGTTTTTATTTGGGCAAAAAAACCCGGTGGATGGCTATCGTGATATAAACTTTTGCCATGGATTCTGTTATGATTTTAGACCTTTCCGGGGTAAAAAAAGCTATTCTTAACATTTTTACCGCGTAGATGTTGCACTTTTGTATGGAACAGACGTTTCTTTTACGAACCTCCTAGTGTCAGAGTTCTAAATCGCCACAAAGGCCTCTGACATGGTATGAGTTGGCTGGTATAAGTCCAGGTTTCCTCACAATGTTTTCTTTCACCGATGCTAATGACGTCCAAGATAAACTTTAGAAAGTACACGTGAATTGAAATGTCACATTGGTACTTGCCCGGATTTGAACCCACAACCTCATGCGTGAGAAGCGGGCGCCTTAACCACTGGGCCATCATGGCATACCGTGACATTTAAATAAGAACATAGTACTTTGTCTTTTTTAATTAAATAATTAAGTATAGTACCCTTTCAGGTAACTATATTTTCGAGCCGTTTGGGGTGGAAACTCTCGGGTCGTGGGGTGTGCCCATGGCCTTTTCAAGGAATTGGCCAAACAATTGGTTGATTCTTCCCGTGACCCAAGGGCTGGTTTTTACCTTGGCCAGAGGTTAAGCATTGCCATTCAACGTGGCAATGCGGTCAGTCTTTTGGGCACATTTCCAGTGGACAGCGATGCGGATGAATTTTTTGATGCCATTTAATTTTAGTTTCTCTTTTTTTTATTCTGGTTGTTTTTTATTTTATTTTTATTATTAAGCTTGTAAATAATGTATATATTAATTAAGTCTCTTTTAAATATTCTTTTTTTTTAGCAGATAGTTCAATTAAATAATTTTTAATGTTCTGTTTCACTAATTCTGCCACGCAATGTAGAAAATTACTCGCGTCTAAACTAACCCTCTCCAATTAAAAGGCGTGAACATACCCGGATCGTTCCGTTCACCTCATCTGCATACGAAGACTTGATTACCGCGAACTTGATAGGATTACTTGTAATTAAACGTAATTAAGTTCAACCCAATGTGGCTGTGAGACTGCTTGTTACTAGTTTGAGTAGAACCTTGTATCTTGTGTATGTTTGACTAAGCGTGGGGTCTTGAGCAAGCCGAATAAAGTATTAATGGGATATTACATTAGGACATTCATTCATTCATTTGACTGCCTCGTTGGTCTAGTGGTCGCCAGCGCGACTTCTGTGCATGAGGTCTTGGGTTCGATTCCCAGCTCGGGCAAAGTGTTATTGGGTTTTTCCATCAGGAATTTCTCAGTAGCAGCCTCGGAATCTGAATTTATGCCCGGTAGATGGCAATAGGCTCGCCCCCTATTACATGGGACTAAAAACATAACTGGCGAAATGTGGGTGTACTAATGGGTACGGGTACCTCTGCCTAACCGTTCGGGGATTACAGCCGTGATGTTATGTTATGTTACATTAGGAATTTGTCAGTAGCAGCACGAAGTTTGGAAGTTGGTTGTAAGAACTTCGGTAATCGGAAAGCTTGTCATTCGTAATAAAGAAATAAAAACTGTTTATTTACGCAAAAATGACGCACACAACATAAAAAGAAAAAAGAGAGGTTATACGGCAAAAATTCTTTATTATTGATTGACGAAATTTTTTAAACACAAATCTTATTAATAATAAGATTATTGGAAAATAAGTAAGAAGCTAAGTAAGGCAAAAATTCTTTATAAGGTATTGATTGACAATTGTTTTAATTTAATTATTTCAATTCGATCATCATCTGCCTAGCCTTTTCCCAACTATGTTGGGGTCGGCTTCCAGTCTAACCGGATGCAGCTTAATACCAGTGTTTTACATGGAGCGACTGCCTATCTGACCTCCACAACCCAGTAACTGGGTAATATGATACCCCTAGGTACTTTCGGGCTTCTGACGACCCGTAACGACTGTCAAAGATCCACGTATGACAGCCGGGACCAACGACTTAACGTGCTTTCCGAGGCACGGAAGAGTCTCGATGTGTAAAGATGGTCACCCATCCACGGGCCAACCCCGGCAAGCGTAGCTTAACCTGACGGATCGACCCGTTCGGCTGTTATCACTTAGCCATGAGCTCCTCGTTATTTCAATTCGATATGAAGCAATAATTACGTGTTCATTCAAAATGACCTTAAAAATCACACTTAATTTTTTTATCCATTCACACTAGTCAGGTACAACATACATGTTAATACCTGCAACTGTACACAGTTCCAACGTTCGATCTTGACACACATACCTCAAGAACCGTTCAATACTCGAATGTATTAAACTTCAACACGACACAGTACTAACTTAATTACAGTTCAGTAACGAATGAACCAACAAAGGGTATGTTTAATCTAATTAACAACAGTTCTCGATTGTTCGAATCAATTAAGTGAGATAGTTCTATCGATTTGAATAGAGTAGGTACAGTCACGAGCAAAAACAAGTATACACTTGGCAATATTATGAAGCTATTTTTTACACGACTGCCCCATAAAAAGGAGTGAAAAGGAGTGTTATGTGTTCAGAGTTAATGTATGTATGTATGTGAGTTTCTTTATTCCACCATAACTTTTAAACGCCTGAACCGATTTAGATGTATAGGGTATCATTACACTCCTTGCATCGTTCCGAGTAACATAGGCTAGTACAAAAATGTCGTCAAAAAAAAACTAACGAGTAAACAAAGTACAAATATGTGCAAATTTCGCAGTCGTGTTTTTTAATTTTTTAGTTATAGTAGCTTGTCTTCGAATATATTGATTGAAATGTCTTGCTTTTAAGAATATAGTATTTTTAATTCAATACTACTATGAAATAGGTCTTTAACAAAGTATTTTTAAATATTATAAAGAGTAAAGATTTGATTGTTTGTTTGCATTGAATAGGCTTCGAAACTACTGAACTGATTTGAAAAATTCTTTCACTGTTGGGAAGTTACAATGTACCCGGTTGACATAGGCTACCTATATTATATTTAAAAAAAATTAGGGATCCGTAAGAAATATATATATAATAATATTATGTTTATTATTTAAAATATGCATTTTTCTTCATTTTCTTCTTATCGTATAGCCTAACGACCCTAAAAATATGTACCTATTAGTTTATAGTTATTGTACTTATTTATGTTTTATGGGCCTTAGTTGCCTGAAATAAAGGTTTATTATTAAAAATCACCCAACGAAGTCGCGGAAGAGTGCTAGTCTAAGATAAACTTATAAAGTACATATTAAACAGACAAAGTCACATTGGTACTTGTGAAACTTCGTGAATGAGAGGCGCCTTAACCACTGAGTCATAAAACCACAAAAACCGGCCAAAATACAGTTTCACAAAGCCATTATCTTACAACAAAAGAAAAAGCCTAAAATGCACAATTTTGTCACAAAACCAACAATTTGCAACCAAAAGCATTACCCGAAAATTTTCGCTCGCAGCGGTTTTGTCGAAAAAAAATTGCGAAATTCAGTTCGTCCGCGACGTAAAACCGCACAATTCGAAAAACTGTGCGTTGGTTTAAAAAAAACAGCTCAATTTAAGCTTTGAGCCGAATTTGTAGCGATTGAATGCAGTCATTATGTTTTTTTAAAGAAGATAATGAACTATCGTTTGAATATGTCAATGGAAAAAATTCGCTGGAGCTTTCCATTCTTTCCTAACATTAAATCAAGTTTGTGATCCCCGAAGGGTTAGGCAGAGGTGTACCCGTTAGTATACCCACATTTTGCCAGTTTTGTTTAAATTTCATGTAATAGGGGGCGAGTCAATTGCCAACAACCGGGCACAAATCCAGATTCGAGACTGCTACTGAGAAATTCCTGATGGAAATACCTAATATCACTTTGCCCTACCTGGGAATCAAACCCAAGCCCTCATGCTCAGCAGTCGCGCTTTGCGAGCACTAGACTAAGGTCGCAATTTTTTTTAATCATAATTATGTCGATCAAAAAAATTCGCTGGCGATTTCCATTTTTAAGAATACGTTGCCAATAACAATTTCTCTTTTTTTCATTCTGTATTGTGGGGGCGTTCAAAAACATATAAACTTACATAATGTAAATAATGTAGTATTTATTTATTTAAACTTCATGCAACAAAAAAGAACAAAGGCAGAATCCTTTCAACAAAATTTTAACTATCGCATTTATAATAGTAGATTTTGGTCTAGCTCGTCATCGTACAACTAAACCTAATTATAAATTTTTAATGAGAAAAGCAAAGATAGGTTGCTAGTGAAAATTGAACTATACAATATTTTATCTTACGAATAATACAATTCCGAACAATAGCTTTCATGTTTAATATAAATCACAATAGAAACACGATATTTAACCTACCAGAATTAATTCTGATTAATTAAAGCATAGTTTCATCATAACCGTTGATTAAATTAATTTAGTCAGCATTAATTCTGTTTTAATTTTAAATTAAGATTGGTGCCGATTCCCTTGTTCACAAACTAGACTAAATTTAGAGAATTGACATCTCTTACTAACATATAGCGAAAGGAAAGGACGGTGACATTCCGTGACATTAAAGAACTAAGTTAGCGATGTCAAATTAGTTTTGCCTCGAACTTCTCCGTATTTTTAATCCACATGTCAACTATTACTGTATGGATGTGTCAGATTGACTAAATTTGACAGCTCTTATTTACATTAGTCTCTTTCTTATTTTATTGGACAGAAAAAGATGGAAATAGTCTTATTTTAGTTTAGTTTGTGACCAAGGGAATCGGCACCATTAATTGTTTTAATTTTAAATTAAGAATTTGTGTTTCGTTTTGTTAAGGGCTGACCGACCTCAGAGTACCGCTGCGGGTTTAGTAAAGGCCTGCACACACGGCAGACTTTATACCGATCAACTATCGGATGAGATGATTATTTCATAGGCACGTCGGCCGACGATTTGTAGGACGTGTACGTTGGTATATTGGAATTCATATGTTCCATTTCTCTCCGACAAAAATCGGTCAACAATTATCGGACGTGGGCGGAATGTTTAAAGTTTAGTCAGAAGATTTAAAATAACTTTTCGTTAAAACATGTAAAAATAAAGTTTTAATAATGTATTTGTATGGATTAATTTAAAATTCATACAGTCCAACCTAACCGCCAAATGTGGGCTGGCCCTAATACGAAAATTCTAATATTTAAACTGGATTAAGAGTAACTATTGAAAATAATTTAATAAGTGTAACTCTGTTAGGAGTTTTAATTAAAGTGGACCGACTTCTAATAAAACCTGTTTTAGTAAGTTTACTTTTTGGTCAGAGATCCCAGTGTCGCCAAATTTTGAGAAATAGTAGGAATAGGAATAAGTATGTTCTTTTGTCGCTCAATCAACTGATAGAAAAAAGATATTAAATAATCTTGACACGTGTTAGTATTGAGGTTATGTAGCTGACCGCGCACAAAGCTTGCTGCTTGAATCTAGATACTCACACGCACACACATGTATATAATAGAAACAGATGGAACGAGAAGGAGAGGGAAGTTCGTCTGGAGAAGGCATAACGCTTTTTTCTTACGTGACTATTTCTGCCAGTAAACTTCACAAAAAAATCAGCCATGCTTAAGTAACGTAGGTCTAGTGACTTCCAGGTCTTGAACTATAAGATTTCAAATAAAAGCTGTTTTGTTAGAAAAATTACGAGTACCTACTACAGTTCAAAATGGCCTAAAGGGGAAAATCGGCATAATAGAGTCAGTCAGTATGTTCAATTTATTGAAAAGATTTGTTACAAAACTTTACCATAAACTTCTTGCCAGTCCGTTTAACGCGTTTTAATGAACGACTTTATTAATTAATAATTAATTTATTCTAACCAAGGAATTGGTTAATGAACTGTTTAAAATTTGAATAAAGTTTATGTCTAAAATTAATTTAAAGAAAAGTTTTCTTTTCAAAAATTGCAAGGTTCTTTTTACTTTTCCTGTTTGGCTTTGAAATCTATAAAAATAAAGACCAAAAAACGTTCACTTTTAAATCCTTTTACTTGAAGTCTATTTTTCAATCGTCAAATAACTCTTAAGAAAGGAACAAATTTGATGTGTTTGTGTCTTTTGTATAGAAAAGCTTTTAGTTGTATTTCCTTCCAAATAAAATAAATGAAAACATACATACATAATATCACGCCTGTAATCCCCGAAGGGTTAGGCAGAGGTGTACCCATTAGTACACCCACATTTCGCCAGTTATGTTTTTAGTCCCATGTAATAGGGGGCGAGCCTATTGCCATCAATCGGGCACAAATCCAGACTCCGAGGCTGCTACTGAGAAGTTCCTGATGGAAAAACCCAATAACACTTTGCCCGACCTGGGAATCGAACCCAAGACCTCATGCACACCAGTCGCGCTTGCGATCACTAGACCAACGAGGCAGTCAAAAAATGAAAAATTACATTTATTTCGTAAATATGTTAAAATAACACTTTGAAATTTTTAATTTCTAAGCCGAAAGCAATCTTCATCTTATTAAGTACATTCGCATTCAGTTTCAATTTGACAATAAATGCTTCTAATTCCTATTGGTTGTTATTGAGTTTTTCCATCGTCAATCATCTTCACATTCATAACATAACATCACGCCCGTAATCCCCGAAGGGTTAGGCAGAGGTGTACCCATCAGTACACCCACATTTCGCCAGTTAACACACATTCCTATAAATAGAATTAATGTACCTACTACTTATTGCCCGTTCTTTTCCATACGGAAACTATCTTTTGGAATGGGCAACTAGATTCAATATTATAATTTTCTTTTCTCACGAAAATGACGTTCAAGAGTGCCTTTTAATGATCTAATTGAAATAAATGATTTGACTTTGACGTTGTCATCAGGAATTTCTCAGTAGTTGTCTCAGAATCGGGATTTGTATCCGATTGATGGCAATAGGCTCGCCCTCTATTACATGGGACTTAAACATAACTGGCGAAATGTGGGTGAACTAATGGGTTTGGGTACACCTCTGCCTTACCCTTGGGGGATTATAGGTGTGATATTGTGTCATTGTTATGTTATTTATTTTGCAGTTTGACTCACATGCATAAGGTGGACTTCTCTGGCTTTTTTCATAAACATATATTATCCTAAATAAAAACTTCACGACTTGTGCCACCTAACACAGGTTACACTGTTTACAGGTACACAGGTTGTATACACTTACAATTTGACCTTGATTGTGACCCCATATCTCTTATCTCTTTAATCAGAGTTAGTTCCCACAGTAAGTCATCGTTAGTGTGTCGCAGACAGAGTTAATCGCGAGTGTGTGCCCCGCCTTACTTAACTATTAGCTGCAAGGATTAATGTACCTACGTCTGGAGGCGTTCCTTGTGTGTTTACAGACTTAATGTACTTTTTATTTAATTTACTAACTTTTTCCTACGACTATGTCCGCGTAATTGTCGGTTATCGCAGACACAGACGAAGTGATTGAATAAAAACTAGCCCATGTCCTTTCTTGACGTTCAAACTTACCACGTACTAAATTCTATCAAAATCGGTTCAGTGATTTATTTTTTAATCGTGAGAATGTAACTGATATATAGACAGACAGACTTACTTTTGCATTTATAATATTAAGTATGGATGTGTTTACTGAAATAGTTTGAGTTTATCGTTATGGCACGACCTCTGGTTGACTGATAGAGAATGCCTAAGTCTTTAAGTCTCCCTTTTTTACCCGATTGTGGGGAAGCCCAAATGGTGGGTAATGTGTTGACCTAAATGTAAGTATGTATGTCCGTTTCTATGTCAGCTTGTAACTACTCTACGGCTCAGCCGATTTTGATAAATAATAACATAACATCACGCCTGTAATCCCCGAAGGGTTTCGCCAGTTATGTTTTTTTTAGTCCCATGTAATAGGGGGCGAGCCTATTGCCATCAACCGGGCACAAATCCAGACTCCGAGGCTGCTACTGAGAAATTCCTAATGGAAAAACCCAATAACACTTTGCCCGACCTGGGAATCGAACCCAAGACCTCATGCACAGCAGTCGCGCTTGCGCCCACTAGACCAACGAGGCGGTCCATACGTGGCGGTCGAGGCATAAATAATAAATAAATAAATAATTTATTTTCATTCACCCCAAAGTCTGTACACACACGTACCACAACCCCGTCTAATCGGAATACTGCCATAAGGCCGGGTTAACGAGACGTAGCCATTTTTGCCCGACCTCCCCTAGTCTTGATTAAAACACGGAATTGAGTTGTAGGACCGAAGATCAATGCTTCATCGGAACAATGGGCCAAAATGTATTAGGATTTACCCACTTTCCTCCAACTCCCACTCATTTCTCTGATTAGTGAGATTGCAAACTGTAATCTTGTAGGAAAACTTTATGTATTTAGAAGTCAAAGTAATTTAATGCTGATAAAGAAGATTCTAGATTTCTTGGTAAATTCTATTATAATGTTTGAAGTTGGTGTGTATTCCGTTTGATCTCTGTTGGTAACCAGTATTATAATTTTATTTGGGGGCCTCCTCAAATAAAATTATAATATTAGTTACTAAGGAACGCATTTCCACAGCATTAATCCTACTCTCATGCCTCGTTTGCCATACCCAACATTCACTTCCATACATAAGCGAAGGCGCCAGCACGCCGTTGTGAACCGCCAGTCGAGCCTTTTTGGACGTGGCCAGTCCATGTCCAAAAAGGCTCGGCTTGGTCACAACAGGAAAGGGAGGGTAATGTGTTTGATTTGTATGTATGTCCGTTCCTTTGTCCGCTCGTAACTACTCAACGGGTCAACCGATTTTGATAAATAATAAATTAGTAATTCATTTTCCATTCAGTGGCTGGGAAATAGTGGTTTAAGATCTCGACGTCAATAAACGTACTGACTGAAAACCGTTTATGGAATTATAATTATTAATGTTTTACAGGATATAGTTATTATCTATAATTCGTTATTGTCAAACATTTTTTAAAGGTCATAATTTTAGCTAGACTCTTAAAAATTTCATTACTTAAAAATTTCTCCGATAGCTCAAATAATGAAATCAAAAGGCCAATTCTACTAAAAAAAAAACCTTAAAAACTGAGTCGCAATCTCATCTCAGCCTTAAATGGTAAAAAAAAAAAAAATAGGTAAGTCAGAGGTATTTTGAACAGACTAAGATAGGATTGTGATCGATTTTTAACGTTAGTAGAATCACCCCTCTGTTCATTTTAATCAACTAAAAAAATATGGTAGTTTGCCTTGTTATTTAAACTTAGATTAAATTATGATGGGGCTGACATGCCTAGAAAGTATAAAAGTCCCTATTAAAAAGTAAAGAGAAAAGAAAAACAATTGAAATATGTTTATTTCACCATAATTTCACGAATAAAGGAACGCAATTCCTTCAATAGCTGTGAGAACCAAAAACGATACCCATTTTTTAAACCATCCACAGTAAAATATAAGTTTTACAATACATTATTGGGCTCGTCCGTCTGTCCGTCCATTTCCTACGCCAGCCACCATTTCCTGCAATCGTCTCGTCCACAGATGAGACGTTTGCGTATGAATAAGACAAACCTGGGGCTAAGATTCTATGTGTCATATAAAATATGACATACATTTTCACCCGTTTATGTTTCGTCCTTGATTACTGCTCCGCTCCCTAGAACGTGGTGTTATATAGCCTATACTATGCCCCATGAATCTAGCTATCATATACAAAAAGAAATTTCACAATCCGACTGATTGTCCTAGAGAGATTAGTGCGTTTAAACAAACCAAAAATCTCTTCAGCTGATAATCATAATCTCAAATCTCTCTTATTTATTTCAACATCTTAGTACGGGCACTGGTTAGTAAAATGCACAATCTTAAACAGTAAAAGGTCTCGAGGCAGATATTAAATAGAATTTAAATTTATATTTACTTAAAAGCTTGAGACCTTGAGTGTTCTAAAGCCTAATAATAAAAGCCTTTAAAAAAATTTACTCTTCAGAAAAATACAAAATTAAATTATTTATTTCGTGTCAGTCTTATCTTTTACGCACTTTTCTACAAAATCTTGTTTCTAAAGAGATTTTTTTTACCTTTATATTTAATTTAATAAATGTTTTTATTTCTACATTCAAAATGCAATTCAAATGAACGTGTACCATTAAATAAAGTCAATTATAAAATAATATATAAATAAGGCCAATGACCTCATGAGCTCTTGACTTCATACTTCGTCTAATTCATACTCTAAGTAAGACAGTCTTGCCTAGTCAACCGTTTTACGATATTCGGGATGTTAGACATTGTGATCTATAAATTGCCCGATAGGCCTGAGTTTCGCTCTGAAATACCAATTGTTATAATATTAGGATTGTGTTCGATGGTCAGTTCAACAGTCTTAATGTTAAACTAATTCTAGGTTTTGACAATGTACCGCTCTTCTTCTTCTTCCCTCGTTCTTGCCTCGTTGGTCTAGTGGTCACAAAGTGCGACTATTGAGCATGAGGTCTTGAGTGCAAAACTCGTAAGAGTATTATTGTTATGTGCCTTGGAAGTATAGGTGAATGATGTTTTACTTATAGTTCGAGGCAGAGACTAGCCGCTGACTACGCTGAAAACCAGCGCTGTGGTTTCGTGCTTTAGTGCACGGGCCACGGCATTATGCTGAGAGTCAGCCGTTTCGCGCAGTAGTGGCGCACAGTGGCGCATATTTCCATTTATGTTCTTTTACTTAGTAATTGTTTGTGGCTTCAGCTTTTGTAAACAAAATATTTTTATGAGCGTCACTTTTGCCGGAATAAATACTTATTTCTTTCTTTTCTTCTGTAATTACAATACCCATAGCTTCCAAAACGGGATACAGTAACGCTGCTTTATAGCAGAAACAAGTAAGGTCTTATTACTTTCTCGAACGAGCTCCTTAACAAAATCATGATTAAAACAAACCTACAAATTTCCAACTATCTCAAACCACGATCTAATTAGCTACTAAAAACCAGATTCCTAATAAAACAAGTGAGCATCGGGGATGCCTAAAGTAAAACAAATACTGCCCCGAAGCTGAAATTAACTGGTAGGCAGGAGGTGGACCGTGATAATTAACAGACGAATCAAGCCTTGCTTAGCTGCTTAACCTGTATTTTTTGATTATTCCGAAATGGTACCTATTTGTTGGGTTTTTCTATCAGTAATTGCTCAGTTGCAGCTTCGGATTTTGGATGCCCGCTTGATGACAATAGGCTTGCCCCCTATTACATGGGATTTAAACGTAACTGGCAAAATGTGGGTGTATCTCTGCCTAACCCCTCAGGCATTACGAGGTTGCCTCTCCTAGATGCTTTCTCAAATCTTTTAACCAATTGTGATAAAACTTTGGTGACTTATTCGTAAAGGTTTAAAGCCCAAAAAAAAAAAACATAAACACAGGGAGCAAACTGACTACCTCGTTGGTCTAGTGGTCGCAAGCGCGACTGCTGCGCATGAGGTCTTGGGTTCGATTCCCAGGTCGGGCAAAGTGTTATTGGGTTTTTCCATCAGGAATTTCTCAGTAGCAGCCCCGGATTCTGGATTTGTGCCCGGTTGATGGCAGTAGGCTCGCCTCCTATAACATGGGACTTAAACATAACTGGTGAAATGTGGGTGTACTACTTATTGGGTACAGCTCTGCCTAACCCTTCGGGGATTCAGGCGTGATGTGTTATGTTACAGGGAGCAAAGTCAAGTAGCTTCTCTAGAATAAAACAAAATCTCTTTCACGACCAGTACGTATAACCTAGCAATAACAAGATAAGTCCTAAGTCTAGTAATCCATACAATCTTGACATCCACAGCCGTTACACAAGGTTTTATCCCCGCCGTAGTCATTTCCTTTTCAATCTGTAAGAAATAGACTTACAAAGGTTTCAAGTTACAGATTCTTGTAGAACATTTATTAAAGCGGAGATAGTCTTTGATTCGATTGAATTGGTTTGTATGTTTTTCTTTTTGTTAGTCATCTATAGAGGCCAATTCTTGTAACTTAAAACATTTAAAATCTAGCGGCAATCGTATTTTTTTTTTTGTATTTTATACGTTGATCCATAATAGAAAAATCTCGTCAAAATGTAGGTAAGTAAATTAGATTCATTTTTGACAGACTAGAGGCTTCTTTAACACATATTATTTCTTTAATTTGAGGACTTACTTATTTGAATTGGTGATACTATTTTGCATTTTTGACAGATTGACACTGAGATTAAGGGATGATTCTCATTAGAGCGGGCCGTGCCCGGGCCGGGGCGTGGACGAGCCGACGTGGTATTGAAGTGCGTCGAGAGGGCCCGGACGGGACACGGATAATGCACTGTGTAATATAAATTGATTCATACAAAATATATGTAACAGATTTAAAACCGTGCCCTGTCCGTGCCCCGTCCGGGCCCCGCCCCGGGCACGGCCCGTCCTAATGAGAATCATCCCTAAATTGTAATGGTTCTTAAAAAATTGTAGAATTTTATTGTCGTCTGTATTAAATATTGGCTTTTATAAATTTTCAGACTCCCGTTTATCTCTATAATTTTGGAAAAATCGTTCTTAGTGGAGGTCTACTAAGTATGTATAACGTAACTCCCTGACAATCTTTATACGTCAAGCGGTTTTCGATATAATTATACCATTCGCTTTTATATAATTTATATAGATTAATATTTTAAACTACAAATACCACAGTAAACAGATAAAGACCCTTTAATATATTTAGTAAAGTTTAGTTTTGACTAGCATATATTTAAGGTACGAGCCAGTAAGCTTTTAGAGCAAACTTGTGGAGGTATAATCCTCTTTAATGAAAACCATGTGTCTTTCAGGACACCATAATGACTCGAACCGACTTTGCACGGGTGCAATTTAATAATGCAACGTGATTTATGAGAATATTTTAGATTCTAAACTAATATTATGAAGAGAAAGGATTTTTTTTCATATTTGTTATGGATAAACTAAATAACTACTTAACTGATTTTAATACGTTGAAATCTTTCGTCGGCCTTTTTTTTATTATCAAATAAATTACTTCGGGACGTCGTGATGGCCTCATGCATGAGGTTGTGGGTTCGAATCCAGGCAAGTACCAATTTGACTTTTCAAGTCATATGTACTTTCTAAAGTTTATCTTACATTACTGACATCATTCGTGCCTCGGAAAGCACGTTAAGCTGTTGGTCCCGGCTGTCATACGTGGATCTTTGACAGCCGTTACGAGTCGTCAGAAACTTGAAAGTCTGACAACCAGTCTTACCTAGGGGTATCGTATTACTTAGTTACTGGGTTGTGGAGGTCAGATAGGCAGTCGCTCCATGTAAAATACTGGTATTCAGCTGCATCCGGTTAGACTGGAAGCCGACCCCAACATAGTTGGGAAAAGGCTAGGCAGATGATGAAATTATCAAATTACTTCTTCCGCTGCCTTCTTCCTTATCGTGTGGGCAGTAAGATCTTACGACCCCACATACCCTAGTGTCAGAGTTTGTAAATCGCCTCAAGAGCCTTTGACATGATTTGAGTTGAACAGTAAGGCCCATTCCCGGTTTCCTCACGATGTTTTCCTTCACCAATGCCTTTGCCGATGCTTCCGCTGTGTCAGAGTCTTACTAGCTACATAACATAACATAACATCACGCCTGTAATCCCCGAAGGGTTAGACAGAGGTGTACCGATTAGTGCACCCACATTTCGCCAGTTACGTTTTTAGTCACATGTAATAGGGGGCGAGCCTATTGCCATCAACCGGGCACAAATCCAGACTCCGAGGCTGCTACTAAGAAATTCCTGATGGAAAAATCCAATAACACTTTGCCCGACCTGGGAAACGAACCCAAGACCTCATGCACAGCAGTCGCGCTTGCGACCACTAGATCAACGAGGCAGTCTTACTAGCTAATTCTAATAATACTAATGAGATGTACGACCTCATCGGTGGACAGTGCGGCAAACAAGAGGTGCGCGTTATAGAACCACAAATATCCACCCCTTCCACACTTCATTACTCCGGAAAATCATCTTCCCCATGGATGTGAACTGCAGTGGCCAATCTGGAAATCTCATAAGAGATTGCGGACACAGGTTGGCCGCTGTAAAATTAATCTGGCCAAATGGGACTTTCTCCACCCATCCCAAGCAGAGTGCCAGTGTGGGGCACCATCACAGGACATGCGTCACCTCCTCAGTGGCCCGTCATACACAACCACCTGCACCATCCAAGACCTTAATGAGACCAATGATAGAGCTGTGCAGGTTGCTCAATATTGCTCGAACAACACGAAAAGAAGAACACATAACATAACATCACGCCTGTAATCCCCGAAGAGTTAGGCAGAGGTGTACCCATTATAGTACACCCACATTTCGCCAGTTATGATTTTAGTCCCATGTAATAGGGGGCGAGCCTATTGCCATCAACCGGGCACAAATCCAGACTCCGAGGCTGCTATTGAGAAATTCCTGATGGAAAAACCCAATAACACTTTGCCCGACCTGGGAATCGAACCCAAGACCTCATGCACAGCAGTCGCGCTTGCGACCACTAGACCAACGAGGCAGGCTAATACCCATTCGTGTTCCCTTTGCGTTCTAGAATCACTAACCGAATTCATAGTTTAAGTTTACGTCCCAATGACCCTTGCACTACGTACCCAGGTAAGCTCAAAATACCGTCTTGACTACACATACGCTCCAATACAGCCTGCTGCAAGCATTCGGGTGTTCACGTTGTAAATAAAACATTACTTCGCCCAACGACGTCTTGGTTATTCTGACTTTGCGCATAACAGACCCATTTTGTGCACTTAGTTCAACTATTGTTGGTTGCTAAGTGACTTTACACTAGATTGTTTTGATTGTACACTCTTGAATATGCGAGTCTGAATTGCAGAAGCATTAAAACTTATAACATAACATCACGCCTGTAATCCCCGAAGGGTTAGGCAGAGGTGTTAGTACACCCACATTTCGCCAGTTATGTTTTTAGTCCCATGTAATAGGGGGCGAGCCTATTGCCATAAACCGGGCACAAATCCAGATTCCGAGACTGCTACTGAGAAATTCCTGATGGAAAAACCCAATAACACTTTTTGCCCGACCTGGGAATCGAACCGAAGACCTCATGCACAGCAGTCGCGCTTGCGATCACTAGACTAACAAGGCAGGCACTATTATTACCTTACTAGTATAAGCTTGCAACTTCATTTGCGTAGACTTTAGAATTAAGCTATAGGATAGAGGATAAATTATCCCGTGTGTGATCAATATCCTAATATCCTTTTTGGTCTAGTGGTTCCCGGGTTGAGCAAACTGTTATTGGGTATTTCCATCAGGATTTTTGCAGCAGCAGCCTCGGAGTCTGGATTTGTTCCTGGTTAATGGCAATAGGCTTACCCCGTATTACATGGGACTTTAACAAAACTGGCAAACGAGGCCTCTGCCTAACCCTTTGGGATGGCGCGATGGCGAAGGAGCGATGTTATGTGTTAGATCTATGCTAGTATCAAATTATTATTTTTTTCTTTTGACTGCCTTTGTACTTTTGTTGCATAAAGTTTAAATAAATAAATTAACTGTTTTTTTTTTTTTGCTTTTTAGCACAGAAATCGTCATATCAATAAATCAATCTAATGTGCTATGGAAATAAAAATGGTGACTGCCTCGTTGGTCTAGTGGTCGCAAAGCGCGACTGCTGAGCATGAGGTCTTGGGTTCGATTCCCAGGTCGGGCAAAGTGTTATTGGGTTTTTCCATCAGGAATTTCTCAGTAGCAGCTCGGAGTCTGGATTTGTGCCCGGTTGATGGCAATAGGCTCGCCCCCTATTACATGGGACGTATACATAACTGGCGAAATGTGGGTGTACTAATGGGTACTCTGCCTAACCCTTCGGGGATTACAGGCGTGATGATGTTTATAAAAATGGTGATACCTATACCGTATCAGCGTATACTTTTCCGAACACTTCATTTACCTCCTTTAATGAAAAAAAACTTACGTAAACCCAACCTCAAACTCAACCAAACACTGCAGGAAACTACATGCATAAACTAAAGTGTCTTCCACCATATTTTTGTCCGTAATTTTCTCTCCACCTCGTATACGCCTCTAATATTGCCTGCATCGCATTCGGTGCTCGGTCCGTAAATAAAAGATTATGTGGTCGCTGAATTTTCAGCTAGCCACGTAGCCACGAAGCCACGTAGCCACGTAGACAATTTTGGGATGTGCAGTTTCTAAGCAGTTTCCTCAAGCGCTGTATAGTTTGGTAATGGTAGTAGGCAGGTTATTTGGTTAAGTTTAGTTGAACAATTTTAAAAATAGAAGCGATAGTGTTTTGTTTTTTCTTGGAAGGACTAAATGTAAGTAGAGAAATGTGTGTAAAGGCACAGCCACAATGGAGTGGACAACTTGAAACGAGATCAAAGTCAAATTAAAATTATTTGTTTCAATTAGATCATTAAAAAGGACTTTTGAGCGTCATTTACAAGAGAAAACAAAATTAATAGTATTTAATGTAGTGGTCAGGTGCTGTAGTAATATTTCGGACAGCGACTTCCTGTGTTCATATTGACCCAACCATACAAAAATACTGCTACAGCATTTGTCCGCGCTCCCGACTGCAGTTGTCCGCTCCAATGTGATGTGGCTTTAAGAATAAATTTAAAATTAAAAAAGCGTGCAGAAAAGACTTCTTTTCATTTTTAAATTGACAATAGAAACTCTGTGCACACGTTTATTTTAAAACCTTAGGCCCACTTGTGCCAAAAACTGAACTCAACTTTAACTTAACACAAGGTTATATTACAAAATGCCATACTTACGAGTATAAAGCTCATGTCAGCAACTAACTTTGAGTTGAAAAATAAAACTGAGTGACGCTAGCAGATCTTATGATATTATTATTTAAATTATACATCTATAATAACATGGTAAAACATTCAAATGTGCATGAAATGACACGTAAGAATTTTATTTTATGAATTTTATTCATACTCTTTCATATGCAGTCTGTATGATTAAACATTCCAGAAAAATAAAATCTTATGCAATAAATGATTAAAAATTTATATGTTCCGTTATCGTTACTCATCGTTTTTAGGCCGAACGGAATTAGTTAAAAACTTAAGTTAAATAGAAAACTTATATAATAGGTACAAACATTAATATTGATAACTGTTATCCCATTTTCGTGTTTCTGTAAGATAGTGTATGACATTTTCATTGTGAAATTGAGTTTCATTAAAGGAGATCAACAGTATCTGCCCAATTTTGTACAGAAGGTACATTTAGTGGCATAAAATACGCTAGATTACACTGAATAATGTTGCACTCTTAAATTATTTATATAGTCGCCGGGGAAGAGAATAAAATATCTTTTAATCGTAATAAAAAGCACGCTATTTTGGCACTCTAGTAAATAAGCACCTAAAAAAACTGTCAAGTCAACAGATGAGTATCTCGAAACGCATAAACGAACGGAATGACAAGTGTCAAATGCCAACAAAAGCAAAACAAAATGACATTTACGAAATGTCAACCCGCGTGACAACCAATTAAAACGCAATCGTACATGCAATGTTGCCACATGTTTTAATTGTATTACAGGTTATTAGGTTATATTTGAATAATTTATATAATTTATGAATAAAAGTAAAATTATTTTCGAATTCCTCTATTTTTTCTCTACGATTTGGTGCATGTGTACCTCGAGGTACATATTTGGGCAAAGTTGTATGGGATTTTGTTGACCTCCTTTCAATTATTTAATCCTGAAGCCTACGCAAACGAAGTCACGAGCAGAAGCTAGTAGATACAAAGTAAATAATTTTCTAAAAACAAAGATAACTACTAGGTATTTTTATTTTATTTTTACTAGGCAAATTTTCCCAACTTATTTTCTCTCAAAATACGTAGTACTTATTCGTAGAAGTGCTACGCTTATACCATCTAAGCCTCAACCAAGAGCACCATTACAAAACAGTGCTTCGCCAACTCCCATACAAGTAACTCTCAAGTTTTAATAGGTACTAACATCGCCCTAACTTAGAACTTAACTGAGATAGCCAACACTTTGTTTACTTAAATATTGTTAATATTACAAAATGCTTTGTTGGTTTGTTCCAACAGAAGTTTGTATCACGAGTTTTAAAGTACTGCAATATAAGATAAGGATAGTTTTTGTTTAATTTTCTTATGAGTAAGGCTGTATGTAGAAAGATGGTAGCAGTAATTGAGCTTCTAGTGAAAGGTATCTGGATTATATAAATACCGCATTGGTTTAAAATCCCAGTGTTTTACCTTTGCCTAGCAAGGAAAAAGATTTTTAATTATATTTTTATTTTTGTTGCAGTAGCTTAATAATTTCAAAAATGGCCGTTACCCTTCCTTCTTTATTCAAAGTCAAATCATTTATTTCAATAAGACCATTAAAAGACACTTTTCAACGTCATTTACAAGAGAAAAGAAAAAATATGATATTAAATCTAAGTTGCCCATTCCAAGAGGTTGGTATTATTTATTTAAATTTTAAATTTTGTTTTTTTGTTGGATGTACTTCTCTACGCTTCGCTGTGCTACGCTATATACGTAGTAACCAATCCCCAGCCACTGTGCTAACCTCACCGTTGATCTACTCGTGTATGACACATTCTGATTTAACTTCAAGTTAGCAACCAACTCCGAGTTAAGTTGTCGGCGCCACTGGGCCCAAATCAGTCACTCATTTATTATGCAACACGGCACACAGCCTGATGTACTATATTTGTGTACCTGGCTTTACACGTGTACTGGCTGTAACCAGCAAAGTACATTAACCAAAAGTACTTTAGACAGGAAGGCCCGAAACCTCACACTTCATTACACAGTAGCTAACGAAATAATCTCAAACTCGTATGAACTTGCAGAATTTATAATATCAGTAAAACTTTGTGAGGTAGGCTTTAGACTAAAGGCTCAGATACACTGGAGCGGGCAACTCGCAGGCACGATCGCGGTCGCGGGCGCGGTCCGGTACTGAGGTAGTACTTTGTGAAGGTAGTAAAATACGCGCCACGAAAGATGAGACTTGACAAGCGTCAGTAATGGGGAGCTTGCGCAGGTGTGGATGTACGAAATAGTTGTATCTTTTTAGGGATATTTCAATGATATTTATATTAAAACTAGCTTTTGCCCGTGACTTCGTCCGCGTAAATTTCGGTTATCACGGATACAGATGAAGTCGCGGAAAAAATTACCCATGTCCGGTCATTTCAATTATTTAGTTAAAACATGAATCGAAACGACACGTGGCGCCATCTATGATCATAAGAATGTTATTGTGATTTCCCTCGGAAACAGTACTTTTTTTCGGGATTAAAGGTACCCTATGTTCGTTCCTGTACACTTGGCAACGTTATAAAATTTCAGGATGATCGGTTCAGTGGCTTAGGCGTAAAATGGTAACAAACAAACAAACAAACTTACTTTCGCATTTATATTCTTATTTATTTATTTAGGATCTCCAACAAAGGTATACACAAAAATAAATTTAGATAAAGGACGACAAGGTATTAGTTAGGATGTACTCCTAACAATATTAACAAATAATTATTTTGTTATTTCTTAACAATATTATAGTATTTATTATGAAATAATAAAGCTTCTGTGGGTGTCAAGTCTCATCTTTCATGGCGCAACATATTATACTACGTATTGTTGTAATTACTCCCTTAAAAATACTCTGTCCAATTTTGAATAGTGTTGTATTAAGGATGGTAAATCATCAAATGACTTCCTCCGCTCTAGATGGAGCAGAATGGAGTGTCAGACTCTTACTGACTAAAACCCATCCGTGTTCCTCCTAATGCCCTATCCGTTCCAGGGTCACGGTGACTCTTTCGAACAAAATCCGCAACCCTGGCAGATTAATTTAGTAATAAATGCAATCCGTGGTGCTTGGCAATCTAGGCTTTTCCCAGTTGCAAACGTCCCTTTGTGCCTATTGGCCTAGTTCTGTTCTGTCTCCTGCTTGTTTGGAGGGAAGTGGAAACTATTTTTTTTCTTACTCCTCCGCTATTCTTTTCTGATTAATTTGGTTGCGGGACCCAAGACAGTTAATCGTTTCTCTGGGACTCGTCGAGCTTCATTGCCTCGACACTTTTCTGGTGGTCTCCACTGTTGATTCTGGCTTTCAGGAGTTGCAGTGGGTGGGAACAGTGTGGCGGGCTTGGCCCAAAAAAAACCCTGGCAGATGAAATTACCTAGAGTAGTAATTTTAACCGTGTTGGTTTAAACTCGTCCACACAAATACTACAGCGTTATCTGCCGCGCCCGCGCCTCTAAGTTACTCGCTCCTGTATGGCCGGGCCTTTAATATTTTACCTTTACCAACCTTTACAACGTTAGACCCTCTGAAATTTGCATCAATTACGCATTAGAAATTTTGAATGACATAATTAAGTCTTGGACAGACGGACGGTTTTATGGTTTTTGTTTTATGACTTTTTTAGTCTGTGTACCTACCGTCTGGTTTGCGTAGGATTATATTATTATGTTATAAACTTATCTATTTAACTGTAATTTTTGGGGTTTAATAATTTTATTTCTACTGTTTTAAACTATTTTATCGTACGTAAAAATGTAGATAGGTCGGTACAATACGGATGTAGATACCGCCAGTGTATTTGTTATACTTTTAAAGTAGGTAGTGTAAAAATTCGATTCCCTCTATAGATTTTGTATGCAATAGCAAATTGTGACATCACTTTTATGCCAAAACAACTGATTGGTTATTTCCTTCAAAGCAACTAGAAATCTTATTTTACAGGTAATTGAAAATTGATCAGGTTTTCAGGGCTAAAACAGATGCTTTTTTTAGAGAAGATGTGCCTTGGAATTGTTAGTTAACTAGCAATCCGCCCCGGCTTCACACGGACGCATTGTGGATACATAAACCTTTTACTTGAATTACTATCTACCAGCTGACTACCTCGTTGATCTAATAGTGGTCGCTAAGCGCAACTGCTGAGCATGAGGTCTTGGGATCGATTTCCAGGTCGAGTAAATTGTTATTAGATCAGGAATTTCTCAGTAGCAGCCTCGGAGTCTGGATTTGTGCCCGGTTGATGGCAATAGGCTCGCTCCCTAATACATGAAACTTAAACATAACTGATAAAATGTGGGTATATTAATGAATACATCTCTGCCAAACCCTTAGAGGATTACAGGCTTGATGTTATGTTATGTTTTGGAATTATTCGTTATTTATGTCTAAAACAGTAAAGTAAAAACGCAGCGTCAAAACGCCGAGCTAACACCGCCCTTATCCGCTAGTGAATAAAGACGTGCGAAGCGGTCACGTCATTACCCAAACTTAATACAAGTTTCTTGCAAATTAAACGACACAACATGTGTTATTGAGAGCTCTTTCATGAGAAAATTGTCTTAAGTGACTTTGTTAGTACAGTCACGAGCAAAAACCAGTGTACACTTAGCAACATTAAGAAGCTATTTAGTTCGAATACATTGATTGAAATGTCATGTTTTTAGGAATACAGTGGTGCCGATTCCCTTGGTCACAAACAAAACTAAAATTAGACTATTTCCATCTTATTCTGTCCAATAAAATAAGAAAGAGACTAATGTAAATAAGAGCTGTCAAATTTAGTCCATCTGACACATCCATACAGTTTAACATTGCAGTTTAACAGTTTAATATTGGCGATTGATATGGCAGAGGTGAGTGGCAACGCCGGGAGGGGTCGCCCTAGGAAAACCTACACTGACCTTATTAGTGAGGTCCTTCAGAAAGGTCAGGTGCGGAGTACTCGTAACCGGCGTGCTTGTATGACGAGATGTATGAACGTAGATGAGGCGAAAGGAGTATGTAAGGATCGTAGCAGGTGGCGTTCTATAGTTTCTGCCTACCCCTGCCTGGGAAAAAGGGGTGAGTTTATGTATGTATGTATGTTGCTCGTGACTGTACATCGTAATTATCTGGGACGCAATTCTACTAACTTTTAGGAACGATCGCTGTTTTAATCTCAGTCTTAATCTGTCACAAATGGGTCTAGTTTACTAACAGTTTTTCAGTTTTAACAGTCATTGATTGACGCTGAAATGACGTTGCGACTATTTTTACATACACATACATAACATCACGCCTGCATTCCCTGAAGGGTTAGGCAGAGGCGTTTTAGTACGGCCCATATTTTCGCCGGTTATGTTTTTTAAGTAGTCCCATATACTGGGGGCGAGCTTATTGCCATCAACCGGGCATAAAACTATTATTTCCTATTTTTTTGTATCGACTAGTTTTTAATATTATAATAGGATTGGTGTTCTAATCTCTACGAGTTTGTGTTTTTTTTTTTACATTGATTTTTATTCAGATTGTGACTAGATTTTGAAGAAATCTACAATATTGGCGAGTAATATAACACAACATAACGCCTCTAATCCCCGAAGGGCTAGGCAGAGGTGTACCCATTAGAACACCCACATTTCGCCAGTTATGTTTTTAGTCCCATGTAATAGGGGGCGAGCCTATTGCCCTCAACCGTTTTCAAGGCCCACTTTGTCAACGAGATTTGCCTATTCCAAGTTCATAACAGAAAATTCTACCTATCATTAGGCTTATTTTACTACATAGTAGGTATAATGGTACCAATTTTCTTGTTCATAAACTACAAAATTTAAAAAATTCACATCTCTTACCAATACACAGCGAAAGAAAAGGGCGGTGACATTTAAGAACTAAGTTAGAGATATCAAAATAGTTTTGCCTTGAACTTCTCCGTATTTTTAATCCACACGTTTTAAGATGTCAACTATAACTGTATGGATATGTCAGATGGACTAAATTTGACAGCTCTTATTTACATTAGTCTCTTTCTTATTTTATTGGACAGAAGAAGATAGAAATAGTCTAATTTTAGTTTAGTTTGTGAACACGGGAATCGGCACCAATATTTATTACCCATGGTGCCTCGATAATATTTACTATCTGATATTCTGATTTAATACTTACATAAACAGCACTACTTCAAGGTCACTAGTACAAAACAGGATAAAAATCGGATGTCCCCCTCCCCCTCGAGCCTGTGAAACATAGGTAAGCGAGACACAAACATATTTATCGACACCCACAAAGTGCTATAACGACTTAGGGCTTTTTACACCCACGTGACAAATGGACCTTTTAACGTTGTATGTAGCTGTACGGCCGTGTTCTCACGGGACTACAAATGTGGGAGATGTAAGTTTATTTCATAATCATCTGCCTAGTCTTTTCCCAATCATGCTGGGGTCGGCTTCCAGTTTAACCGGATCAGCTGAATACTCGTATTTCAAATGGAGCGACTGCCTACCTGACCTCCACAACCCAGTAACTCGGTAATACGATACCCCTAGGTAAGACTGGCTGTCAGATTTTCGGGCTTCTGACGACCCGTAATGACTGTCAAAGATCCATGTATGACAGCCGGGACCAACGGCTTAACGTGCTTGCCGAGGCACGGAATGATGTCAGTTAACGTGGCGTACTGGGCCCAAATAGTTTAATTTATTATAGTCTTTCAATATTTTTTCACTAAAACGGGACGGTGCCAGAACAGTGATTTCACTGATATGTATGAATCCACCTTTAATCTTATGTATGAAAAGCGCCTTAACCAATGAGCCATCATGATACTAAATAAAAAAAAAAAAAAATCTGTTTAGACATCTATACAATAAGAAAACATGTAACATTTCAAAAAAAGAACATTCACATTCTAATAGAAAATAATTATCTATTTAACAAAGACAGAAAACAAGAAAACAAATAACAATTCAAAAAAAGAACATTTACATTCAAAACTTCATTTTACTTTTTTTTTCTACGTATACCTAATTTATGTGCCAGTCAGGAAATCATGAAATATGTACGACGTAGCCTACTAAATGCAGGGTTTATATCCACGCAACGTGTAAACCGGACTTTATTATGCTTACGTCATTTTTTTTAAACCATTTCCCGCCTCCCGCCATTTTGTTTTGTTTGCTCAGCGGATAATACGTAAATGCGCTGTTTATAAAATGTGTGCGTGCATGTTGAGTGGTCAAGTCAACAGAGGTTTTTTACTTTTTATTGTCCGTGATTTTGGTGCTGGCTGCTTTTTTTATTTTTACATAACATCACGACTGTAATCCCCGAAGGGTCAGGCAGAGGTGTACCCATTAATACACCTATATTTCGCCAGTTAGTTTAAGTCCCATGTAATAGGGGGCAAATCTATTGCCATCAACCGAGCACAAATCCAGACTCCGAGGCTTCTACCGAGAAATTCCTGATGGAAAAACCTAATAACACTTTTCCTGACGTGGTAATCGAACCCATGACCTCGCGCTCAGCTGTCGCACTTTGCGATCACTAGGCTAATCGATAAAACCATGGGCATGATTGGGCATTCATCCATCCATCCGCACAAACTTTCGGATTTATCATAGAAAGTAGGGTAGAACGTTTATTTACTGTCCACAAACCAGGAGTAATGGACTAAAAAAAACGACGAACGGAATTTTTCCAGAATTAATTTTTATTGTTTTTCCATTTCGCAAGCGAAAATCATTCACGCGCCCTGACATTGTCAGTTTTATTGGATAATATTTTGTTTTTTATTACTACAATAGCACTTTGATTTGTGCGGGACTCGTTATTTCATTTTTATGTCTAATTGAAAAAATGTGAAAACAAAATTTTCTGCAATTCATTTAACGTAGCGCACCTTTCATTTAAAATTACGCTACGTTAAATAAATTGAAACAATAATTAAAATGAAAAGTCTTTTAAAAACTGATTCATTTTAAATAAAAGTTGCAACGGTCTGCTAAAAATATTCTTTCGATTCAATTTAATTTAATTATTCAGTAACATTGTGTATTGAATTTCTTAAATAAAAAAAAAACGAATAATAGAATACAAATTACAGTGCTTACAATTTTATACGAAAATTTCACTATAATACAATTCGATAATGGATTTGAGACTTTTATTTGAAAGGAAATCACCAGTTATGTTCACAGCAGTCGCGCTTGCGACCACTAGACCAACGAGGCAGTCGACGAGGAAATTTGAGTTCTATGACCAGTATAGTCCAAAAAGAAAGATAATGATGGTAGAAAATGACGATGACAGATGATGATCCGTTATTTTAGAAGTTGTAGAAGATACTCTAAATATGACCAGCTATCCTATAAACCCCTTAAACGTCTCATCCAAACATTTAGCTACAAATAATCTCAATAACCAGCTGGCTTTCTCGCCAAAACTTCGCACACCACCGCATCGGCCATTCCATCCAAATATCCATTTACGGCGTAATCAAAAAGGTAACGTAAACCAAAACAAATAAGGTCCACAGACAGATGCGGACGGTAAAGAGACCTATATTTGCGAGACAAATACGATTAAATCCTGAATCGCTGGGAACAAAGAGATGACGCGGTTTTACGCGACTTTTTTTTTGTCGCGGCAATCTGTTTAAACCCTTTCAGTATATGAGATATAGATTGAATTTTTTTCTAGTTTATCGGCTGTTTTTAGGTATGTTTTTCTGCTAGCTTTTGCCTGCGATTGGTCCTTGTGAATGTATCTACTAATACATCGCTAATTATGTCCACATATGGAAATACATACATTTGGAAATTAAGCTTTTAAAATGTTGCTCATTATGTTTACTCGTACGTAGTATGTAGTTTAGAATAGTGATTTATTATTGTTGTTTTCTTTTTGTTCATGTGGTGTTTACCTTTAAGTAATTGTTGCACTATGTTAAGTTTAAATGCACGTTTTATTATTGTTTATTTATGTGTAAACAATTGTTGGTAGACCTAATAAATAAAATAAAATAAATTTATTTTTTTAACTCTTACTTTTTAAATATTTATTTAAGTTATTATCATTTTAGCTGTGCCCTAACACGGTGCATAGCTGTACTTTAGCTTTAAGCTGTGTGTAACATCTTTTATACATATTATGGTATGCGAATAAATGAATATGAATATGAATTTCGGTTATCGTGGACTCAGATTAAATCCTTTCGCAGTTATAAGTTTTGTTTTTTCTGGCACAGAACATTAATTATTTTTCTAAAATAGAAGCCCAATAAACTGCCTTTTGGAACAGGCTTCAATAATTTTTCTTTTGCTGTATAATATGATGTTCAGAAGCACCTTTTAATGTTCTAATTGAAATTAGTATTTGAGTTTTGGCCACTAACTCTAAAACTCCGGGTTGCTACTTTGGCTTATGACCACTAACTTCAAAACTCCAAGCTGCTATACTGAGAAATATCTGAAAAACAAGCTAATATAATTAAAAAATTCAACTAATTACTTTGTTTAGTCGTCACTTTTTTTGCGACGTTTTTTATTTACAGTGTTATATATTTTTTAAATCTACTTGTCAAATTCTAGACGATAAACATAGATACGATCAGATTCATTAAAAAAAAAATTGAGGCTGGTGTTAATTTACGTTTTAAAGTGACTACACAGGATCTTTTTATTTTTAACTAGCCTATGTTACTCGGAACGATGCAAGGATTGTAACGATACCCCATACATCTTAATCGGTTCAGGCGTTTAAAAGTTATAGTGGATTAAAGAATCTCACATACATACGCACATTAACCCTGAACACATAACACTCCTATTTTTGGGGCAGTCGTGTAAAAAACCATGACGCTTTGTCCGACCTGATTATCGAACTCAAGACACCACATTCAGCCTTTGTGATTTTGTTGACGAAACCAGATTCGCAATTATGAACAAAAACATTTAAACTTAGAACGTTTCAATACGTTTAAAACAGCACATACCATAAACAAATTAACATAGAACGATGTGTATATAGAAACTCATTTATTTACATTGTTTTCAATTCAATTCAATTGTCTTCACAGTCAAGACAGCTATGCAAATTCCACTTCAGTTAGTCGGATTACATTCTGTGTCATTTTGTTGTGTCACAAGTAAGGCTGTGGTTCCAGCTTGGGCTAAGCTAAGCTGCGTTGGCAAAGCTGTGTTTGTTTTACATTCATTTTCAAAGTTTATCATAGTATAATTCTAATGGAATAGGGTTCAATACAGTTAAATTATTAACCGACTTTAAAAAAAGGTTCTTTTCGACTTTATGTATTGAAAAAAATAAAACAGTAAAAAATTCTTTTTTTTTACTTTCTTGAAAAAAAAAGTCAATAACGTAAAAATAAAATTAATGCCGACGAATAACATAATTACAGCTATTTTTCACTTTCTAGTTCTGAAGGCGATTGTTTATAGTGTAAAAAAGAATTTTTCATACGATTTTAAGTGCTAAGTATATTATTATGAGCTAGGAATGTGTGCTAAACATGTGCGGGTTGCGCATCTTCATAGCACATCTCACTCGCACAGCTATGAAGCTTGGCTCCGTGAAACAGGTCACATATTTTCGTACATTAACTTCATAGCTTAGCTACCTACGTACATCTCTCTCTGGAACCGCACCCTTAGCGCTGCAGCGCTGTAGAGTAACAAGTTTTCTATTGTGTGATGTCAAAATGAGTTTTATCTTCTGAAGTATTAGTTTATTTCTTGGCTAAGTTTTAAAAGCCGCTATTTGCAGCAGCTTTTGTTGTTTGTGAAAATGTGGTAATGATACTTAAAAGATTGACTTTCTTTTGTTTTGAACTTTTTTAGAATTGTACGAATGTTGGACACTTTACCTTAATTAATCTGACATAATTTATTCTATACAAATAATAATAAAATAATAAATATCTTGGGACAACTCACACACGGCTATCTGATCCCAAGCTAAGCTGAGCTTGTGTTATGGCAACCAGACAACTGATATAAATACTTATATAATTTATAAATACATACATATTATAGATAAATCACACCCAGACACAGAACTAACAATCATGCTCATCACACAATGTTTGTCCTGGGTGGGAATTGAACCCACGACCTGCGGCTTAGCAGACAGGGCCGCTAACCACTAGACCAACAGGCCCGTCGAATACTAGCTTCAGCCTGCGACTTCGTCCGCGTGTATTTTTTTTTTCTTTTTCCCCAGCGTTAAGTTGTCGAGACGTTTTAACAGGATACCGTGGCCTCAGACGTAAAGGGCAACAGAAGGAACAGGGTGGGTTTTTAGTCAGTAAAAGTCTGACAGTCAGAAATTTGAAATTTTTGTCGTCTAAAAAAAAAATATATAGCGTAAAGTTACGTCTTTACTGCCTGTACCCATAGCGAGGAGTTCGTGGCTAAGTAATAACGACCGCACGGGTCGATCCGTCAGGTAAGCTATGCTTGCTGGGGTTGGTCTGTGGATGGGTGACTATCTTTACACACTGAGACTCCTCCGTGCCTCGGAAAGCACGTTAAGCCGTTGGTCCCGGCTGTCATACGTGGATCTTTGACAGTCGTTACAGGTCGTCAGAAGCCCGAAAGTCTGACAACCAGTCTTACCTAAGGGTATCATATTACCCAGTTACTGGGTTGTGGAGGTCAGATAGGCAGTCGCTCCATGTAAAATACTGGTATTCAGCTGCATCCGGTTAGAATGGAAGTCGACCCCAACATAGTTGGGAAAAGGCTAGGCAGATGATGACCCATAGCGTGATGCTTTATAGCCTTTACTATTCCTGATGAATCTGAGTTGTCAAGCTGGAGTCATTGCAGCCCACCTAAGTAAGCTCACTTCATTTAAGTCTATAGATCTTTACAGAATAAATCAGCTGGTAGTCGGATAATAACTACAGTTATCGAAAATCACCAACAGCCTATAAAACCCCTTCAATTTATACAATAATAAACCTTATATATAAGCAAACAAAACTGATATTTATTTGCAAGCAAAAATCCTAAGCATACTCCAAAAACACTTCAACAAAGAAAAAAGGATAAACGCGTGAATATTAAAATAGATGAACAATCATTCAAATCAAAATAGACCAATACCCATATTGTAAAGGTCACTGAAACCTTCATAAACATTCCGATTACAACCCTTTCCTTTGGCAAGTTTATATATATGAATGACTAGCACTTTCGTGCGACTTTGTTCGCATGATGTTTCTTACAGATCCCTATTTTTTTTTTAGATAAAATAATGATGGGGCTGCCGCGTTTTTGTAGCGCGTCCGGCATGTTTGACTCTCCGATCTTGGGGCGGTGGATACGTCTGCATGCAGTCAAGTAGATATTCCCAGTGTCGGCGTGCCTCACGCTTACAATAATAAATTGACGGGCGGGATTAATAGACGGGCCTGTTGGTCTAGTGGTTAGCGGCCCTGACTGCTAAGCCGGAGGTCGTGGATTCGATTCCCACCCAGGACAAACTTTGTGTGATGAGCATGATTGTTAGTTCTGTGTCTGGGTGTGATTTATCTATAATATGTATGTATTTATAAATTATATAAGTATGTATATCAGTTGTCTGGTTACCATAACACAAGCTCTGCTTAGCTTGGGATCAGATAGCCGTGTGTGAGTTGTCCCAAGATATTTATTTATTATTTATTTCTTTATAATAATGTTACTAACACTAGTTTATAAGCTTACACTGTTACTAACAAATATGGCTGGATTGTTTTCTGAAATAAATCTGAAAGCCTATGTCACCCGGGGATAGTGTAGCTTCCTAACAGTGAAAGATTTTTTCAAATCGCTTCAGTAGTTTCGGAGCCTATATTCAATACAAACACGCAAACAATCAAATCATTCCTCTTTATAATACGATGATGAGTATAGACAAGAAGCTTTCGCCTGGGACTTCGTCCGCGTCAAAGTTGATTTCTATATACAAATTTTGGACCCCTGTTTCATCCTTCCAGAGTTTGTTTCGCGTTTAAAATTTTGGGATGGGACTAAAAACATAACTGGCGAAATGTGGGCGTACTAATGGGTACACCTCTGCCTAACCCTTCGGGGATTACAGGCGTGATATTACGTTATTTGAACAGACACTCCAATTTTATTTATCTGTATAGAGTACAGATGATTTATCAAACATATGCCTTCATTGTACACGCCAAGTTTAGCCAAGTTCGACATATAAATTATCGAACTTGAATTCGATATAACTCGCGTCTTGGAATAGGGGATCGTGCGTGTTAGAGGATACGGTTTTGTTCAAAGCAGTTCAAGGATAAGGATTATTACCTATACTAGCTTTTGTCTGCGACTTCGTTCGAGTGAAAGTAAAGAACAAAAATGTTTATTGACACGAACCATGTGCACACAAAAATAATAATAAAAAAGGACAATCGCCTTCAAAAACTAAAAAAATAAATTATCTTAGTTTTCGCTGTCGGCGGCTTTAGTTTTGTTTCATGTTATGTACTGCCACCGAATTCCAAAACTATTTTTTTATGTTTTATTATGTAGCTGTAGATAATCGCGGATAAACATACATGGTACAAGTCAAGCTGAAAACCTCCTTTTTAAGTCAGTTTAAATACCTCCTCCTAAATGTTACAAATACTTTTTTGCAAACCTCATAAAAATCGGTTTAGCCAAACGTGAGATAATCGCGGTCAAACATACAGTTCCAGCTGAGAAACTCCTTTTTTGATATAGGTTAATAAACTTGTTTCAGTACAAGAAAGTTGTAATTTCATGAGAGGCGGCCAACTTATCCAATGAAAACATGAACCTTTTAATATTGGCAAACGCATCAAGAATTCCCTTCTGAAACCACAATATCCTCATCAACCAAAGCCCTTTACAAAACACTTCAAAAGTGTCAAGTCGAAGTCAGTAGCACAAACCACAGTTACAATTAATGACTCGTCACATTCTGCGGTCGCCACGGAATTGAACTACCTTACTATTTACTAGTAGTTTCTGCTCGCGATTTTCTCCGCGTCCAAGTGGCTGTCTTACGGAAACCGTAGGTACATTTTTGTGGATTCAAAAGTAGCTAATGTGCTATTCCAGACAATCACACAATCATAACATAACATAACATCACGCCTGTAATCCCCGAAGGGTTAGGCAGAGGTGTACCCGTTAGTACACCCACATTTCGCCAGTTATGTTTAAGTCCCATGTAATAGTGGGCGAGCCTATTGCCATCAACCGGGCACAAATCCAGACTCCGAGGCTGCTACTGAGAAATTCCTGATGGAAAAACCCAATAACACTTTGCCCGACCTGGGAATCGAACCCAAGACCTCGTGCTCAGCAGTCGCGCTTTGCGACCACTAGACCAACGAGGCAGGAAAAACACAATCATATAATTCACAATCTATCTCTGTGCTAAAAAGCAGTGAAAGTCCCGTCAAAATTTTGACAGGACTTCGGCCAATGCACCGGATTTAATAGGTATACAGACAAACAGACAAACACAGGGACATACACACAAAATTTATAAAAAAATGTGTTTGCGGTACGAGTCTCGCAAACACAATAAACAGTGTTGTTATTTTAAATATTAAAGAATAAACTTATTTCATCATTTGCCTAGCCTTTTCCCAACTATGTTGGGGTCGGCTTCCAGTATAACCGGATGCAGCTGAGTACCAGTATTTTACACGGAGCTACTGCCTATCTGACCTCCACAACCCAGTAACTGGGTAATACGATACCTCTTGGTGAGACTAGTTGTCAGATTTTCGGGCTTCTGACGACTCGTAACGACTGTCAAAGATCCACGCATGACAGCCGGGACCAACAGCTTAACGTGCTCTCCAAGGCACGGAATGATGTCAGTAATGTCTAAGATAAACTTAAGAAAGTACATATGAATTGAAAAAGTCACATTGGTACATGCCCGGATTCGAACCCACAACCTCATGCATGAGAGGCGGGCTCCTTAACCGCTAGGCCATCACGTATAGTAAACTTATATAAAAGCTTATTTTTTAACGATGGTACGGAATCCTTGATTTGCTAGTCCGGCCAGGCCTCCGTCACTCCATGTACCTGCGCGCTATAAGTGCCTACCGCCCAGCCGAGCGGTCTCGGTCCGCCGGCGGATCAAATTCAGTGCGGTTTTCGCAAGCGAAGCGCGCGCACGCCGTTCAATTTTAATAGTGCTGTTCGTTCGTACGCGTATTACGATGCCGTGTTATAATGTTTTATCTAGGTTTCTTCCACAGTCAGCACCAATATATAAAACAAAACAAACTTACAAATATAATAAAACAAACTTTAAAAAAGAGAACCGACTTCAAAACAATAAAACGTAAGAAATAATTTCGTCTTTGATGTCGGTGCTTTTTCGATTCGTAATTACCAGCTGTTAGCACTAACATAAAAAAAAATATATATACATATATTTCTTACGGCTTAGTGCTTTATTTGAAGTCGGTTCTCTTTTTTTAAGGTTTTTTTTTTCATTTCTAGTGAACATCTCCGAAGATCACATCAAACTAAGAAGTATTATACTTATTTTAAAACGTTCTCCTAAAGGTAACAAATCCTTTTCTGAAAACCGCATCTATATGGGTTTAGCCAAACGCGAGATTATCGTGCACAAACATACATACCTACAAACCATACAAGTCAAACTCCTCAGTTTGGCCTGTATGTCACCTCCTTTTTGTTAAGTTGGTTAAATATTTTATAAATGATAGAATTTTTAACTGCCACGTAAAAGTCAGAACATATTCGCTGTTCTCAATAACATAGATAAAAAGTTATGTTAATTTAATTTTATCGAAGACGCAGCCCTGCGATTACTGTGGAATCGCGCGGTGCGAAGCAATCACTGCTGTACGCTTGAGCATTTAGGCGCATTTTAGCATACAGTGGTTGTTGACGCGAGGGAGTAGGCAATTATCGTAATAGGTATTGGAAATTTTGTACTGAGTGAAGTATCTGTTACGTAGTAACTATTCAGTAATCTGTGGTCCGGCACGCACTTCTCCGGATTTTTTACAAGTTCTATATACTTCCCTCAAGTTTTAATTAACAAATAGCAAACGATAAATAAAAAAATACTAACAATATAAATACGAGTAAATATAGGCATCGCTTTAACAGTTTTCTTACACAAAACAGTCCTTGATAACGTCGGGAAAAGAAAAGGATTAAGAATGGAACCTAATTCTGAAAATAGAGGCAATAAATATTCCGGAACAAATAGAAACATAAGGTCTAAGGCCTATTTAGATGGTCTTATTTATTACAGTTTAGGTGCCCAGACGCCGTTCTGCGTTCGTAATTAGAATTTTCACAAAAAGATTTTATGTAGACGGGCTACAAAAAGTTGCTCATTAAAAAGTGACGGTATTATTATTGCGTTATTTTTATTTTAATGTAATGTTATTAGAATTGCACAAGCATGCAAAATATCGAAATCGTGAGTATAATGAAATTGATCTTAAAAAAAATACCAACCTGTTTAGTTCTATATTTTTCTATACTAATATTATAAAGAGGATTTGATTGTTAGTTTGTATTTAATGAGCTCCGAAACTACTGACCAGATTTGAAAAATTATTTCACTGTTGCGAAGCTACACCATCCCCGGGTGATATAGGCTATATTAAAGACTATATTTTATTATAAAAATTAAGGATCCGTAAAAATATCTCGCAAAGTAAGTCGCGAGGAGAGTGCTAGTGTTTAATATAATTATATGATAAAAATGTTTTTTATTTATGTCTCAAGAAATACTGTATACTTTTTGCTCCCTAGACCCCACCCTAAGATACCCTACGCCATGGGGTCTAGTATTAAAGTTACTCACCATCATTTCTGTAAATAAAAGAAGGCCTACAATATTGACATGGTAAAAAATCGAGTTTGTAACAATTAAAATTAAAATAAATAAAATCTGACGATAAACAAAATTAGAAAAAATTACAGAAACATTCTTAATGGATCAGTTAGTAACTTAATATCTAAGCTTGCTAGCTCTGGAAAGACGCAATAAAAAAATACCCTTTTCAAACAAAAAAAAGCAAAATCAAGATCGGTTCATCCGTTCGG
This sequence comes from Hoplodrina ambigua, assembly GCA_949774945.1. Classification (NCBI taxonomy): domain Eukaryota; kingdom Metazoa; phylum Arthropoda; class Insecta; order Lepidoptera; family Noctuidae; genus Hoplodrina; species Hoplodrina ambigua. The sequence continues at coordinate 2,090,807 of OX458984.1, forward strand.
GAGCTACGATGCCACAGACATGTCTGTACTTATAACACCCCGTCGTTTGTGTGTCGCGGGTTAAAATCAGTAAAAGTTGCCCAACTGTTGCCTTCAACTTTCATCTCCAAGAAAAAGTGTCCGGTCTGCCCACAACCGCTTAGGCGACACCATTTGTCTGTTATTTGTTACCATCGGCCGAACCCTTTTCCGTGCCATTTGTTCGAACCTATTCACTGATCGCTTCGATACATTAAACCAGAGATTAACTGCCCGATTTGTTTACTGGAGTATCGAGGGATTTATTAAACGTTCTTTAGTTTTTAACATCGTTCTTTGTGGTTTATGATTAGGTTAGTTTGTGTGGTGTAATTGAACTATTGTCATTAAAGTTTGAGTTAACTTAAAATTGAATAGGGGGCGAGCCTATTGCCATCAATCGGGCACAAATTCAGACTCCAAGGCTGCTACTGAGAAATTCCTGATGGAAAAACCCAATAAGACTTTGCCGGACCTGGGAATCGAACCCAAGACCTCATGCACAGCGGTCGCGATCGCGACCACTAGACCAACAAGGCAGTCAATCAGCAGGCAATCAGTCAGTATTATTTTAATATTACTTTGCCTTCCGCACTGTTGAATTTTTAACGCTTGGCTCTGCGCTGAAAGTTGAAAATGCAACAGAAATTATAAAATAACATTTAAATTAATTAAAAAAATAAAATAATGTTATTTTAAGAGATGGCGGTAAGCGCCCAGAAATAGCAACCGGCTGTGACGCAGCAACTACGGTTTCCTGTGATGGTGTGCCGTGTCGGCTACAAAAAGTGTCTACGTCTGCGCAGCCGCAGCGCCTAAAACACTAAAGTATAACCTTAGTACCATCTTAACGTCACTTTTAACGACTAATATAAGTGTTATGAAGCACATAGGGAACTATTGTAATAAAAACTGTTTGAAAAGTTTTAGTCTTTATAGTACTTGCTTTAGTTTACATGTCAAGAGAAGTCGGTAAAGGATTTTGGATTTTATGATGTCGGTAGTTGCTTTCAAAATAGGTTTTTAATCTTTTGAAGTTAAAAGTGGTTTTGTTATAGAAGACTAAAGTTTTATCTTATTGTTTGAAAAATGAAATATTGGTTAATTAATATTGATGTTAATTTTTGATCTTTTTTGATCGAGTTACTGGGTTGTGGAGGTCAGATAGGCAGTCGCTCCATGTAAAATACTGGTATTCAGCTGCATCCGGTTAGACTGGAAGCCGACCCCAACATAGTTGGGAAAAGGCTAGGCAGATGATGATGATGATGATGTTAATTTTTGATCTGAAGTAGATTTTAAGGGTTAGAAACTGTTATACAGGTGACTCACTTTTGAATTTACCGAATAAGAAAGAAGGTGTACCTTAAGGCAAATTAAATTGTTAGAAGACTTTTTCAATCAATGCCATAACGCTACGAGACTACGGAATTACTACCGATGATCTTCTTGATCTTCGTAGACGCTCTACGCAATCGTAGCCGAGATCCCGCCTATCTGACCTCCACAACCTAGTTACTACGTTTCACGATATTTCTTTGTAAGACTGGCTGTCAGGCTTTCGGCCTTCTGACTATCTGACTGTCAAAAATCTACGAATAGCAGCAGAAATTTTACAAACATAAACTCACGCCTTTTTCCATGGGCAGGCAAACACCATAGAACGCCACCTGCTACGATCCTAACATACTTCTTTCGCGTCGCCCACGTTCATACGTCGTATAAGTACGCTGGTTACTGGGCACCTGACTTTTCTGAAGAACCTCACCAATGAGGTCAGTGTAGGTCTTTCTAGGGCGTCTCTTCCTGTCCTCCCCCCCCTCCCTGCCTCCCTGAGAAATTTCCTCACGGAAAATTCCAATAGTACGGACCTAGAAATCCTTAATAACTCTCGGATAAAAATAAACCGAATATTTATTTTTAACTTAAATAAAAGTCATTCATTAAAACGCTATTCGAGTGCTTGAGTCTTTACTATCGAATCACTGATAAATGGAATCGCAAACACTCGCGATGATTAATTAATGCAATCGCGAATGTGAATTGGTATTATCTGTAAACAGTTTTCAGAAATATAATGTCAACAAAAATCTTTTTTCTTTTCGTTCGTGAAGATAAATTAAACAAGTGTTATTTTTGTTTAACGTTGCCCCACACTAGTGATGTCTCCCGTATCGTGTGTCCGTTTACAAACATATAACACACATACATAAATAGCCCCGGACTGCCTCGTTGGTCTAGTGGTCGCAAGCGCGACTGCTGTGCATGAGGTCTTGGGTTCGATTCCCAGGTCGGGCAAAGTGATATTGGGTTTTTCCATCAGGAATTTCTCAATAGCAGCCTCGGAGTCTGGATTTGTGCCCGGTTGATTGCAATAGAAATGACTAAAAACATAACTGGCGAAATGTGGGTGTACTAACGGGTACACCTCTGCCTAACCCTTCGGGGATTACAGGCGTGATGTTATGTATGTTATGTTTACATAAATACAGAGCAACTGTTTGTAGGACATAAATCAAAAACAACACCGTATAATTCGAAAAATTCGAAAAATTCAATAACTTCACGGAACCTATGTGACTACATTCAACTGCACGCACTTTAAGAATCGCTAAGCTAAGGCAGAACAAAATAACCTACCTATATTTACTTTTTAGTCAAAAACTAGTCCGACACATCCTAATCCTAACTAATATTATAAATGCGAAAGTAAGTTTGTTTGTTACCATTTTACGCCTAAGCCAGTGAACCGATCAACCTGAAATTTTGCATATACATTGCCAGGTGTACAGGAACGAACATAGGGTATCTTTCATCCCGAAAAAAAGTACTATTCCCGAGAGAAATCACAATAACGTTCTTATGGTGATAGATGACGCCACATGTCTTTCGAATTATGATCGAATTTTAAACTTAATTTGCGAGTGAAGCCGCGGGCGAAAGCTAGTTTGCTCATAAATCCCAACATGGCCAGAAAACCATACGACCCACTACGATACAAAATTAGATAAAGAAACAACAACTAACATTTTGTTAAACAACCATTGTCTTCTAACAATACCTCGCCCTGGTTTATAACAGAATGCCTTACACACCTGAATGAGAATTCTCCATTCTTTTGTACAAATCCATTCATACAACTTACAGATGTTACGTTTCTTACAAATATGTGCACCATTGTGTAGTCGTTAAAGACGAGAATCGCGTGACGGTTAATGGAGGTTTTTTGTTAGTTATGACCTTTTGTTTGTGTACGTTTTGGCAGTTTTTTTCGGAGGTTTAAGTTGGATTCTGGTGCTGATGTGTAAATTATGGTTGAGGGTGAATGAAGGTAAGGGAAAATACTACATATCGACGCCCCCAAGGAATAAACCTGTATTATACTATTACTGACTTTTTACTGTTATTCCATTTTCGGAATCTATGGGTCGGGATACACCTATGCAATTTTTTTCGTATTTTTTCTGCGGTAATTTCCAACGATTTTCCTTGTAACACTTTTGTTCTTTGGAAATTTTCCATTTTTTATTTACTAGAAAAATAACGTTATACATTATTACAATTTAAGTTCTGTGGCTACATTTCGGTAAAGTAATATTACTGTAAAATATTTAAAAAAAAATCTTGGTTAATGCGATTACAGGTTTATTATCGTAAATTTTGTGGTACATATTTTCGCGTATTGGCGGTAACTTGGTCGCGCTCGGGGACCAAGTTACCGCCAAATTTAAAAACACCTCAAAAGTAATTGATACTCCCCCTACTATGGGGGAGTATCAATCTCTCTCTCTCTCTGTAATGAAAAAAAAACGTTCAATAATCCAGTAAAGCAATATTATGCCAATAAGTTTTAAGAAATTTACAAGAATAAATCGGTAAGTAAACATTACTGGAATAAAATTGATAAGTCAGGATCGTAAGATATCAATACCCTAAAAATTTTATGAAACCATTTTCGGTAATATGTATTTTGGTGAATAACTTATTCTGTGTATATTTAATAGTTACACCTAATACTTTAAACTTTTCGGGTAAAAATCAGCTTTTCCGTCATAAAACAATGTTCTCATAATTACCTTTTGTTGAAGAGATATACGCCAAAAACACTAAATCATTTTTCCTGTAAAATTTGATTTTTGCGATTACCGGTTTATTCCTCGGGGACGTCGATATGTAAGTTGCATAAAAGCTAAAGTTGCATGGGACGATATTTTTTTATCAGGTTCTCATTGAGCATGAGGTCTTGGGTCTGATTCCCAGGTCGGACATAGTGTTATTAGGTTTTTCCATCAGAAATTTTTCAGTAGCAGCCTCGGAGTCTAGATTTGTGCCCGATTGATGGCAATAGGATAGCCCCCTATTACATGGGACTTAAAAATAACTGGCGAAATGTGGGTAAAGGGTACCTCTGTTTAACCCTTCGGAGATTACAGGTGTGATGTTATTATGTTATGTAAAATAAAGTAATAAAATATAAGTAGTGTTATTTTTGGCTATGCCTTTGTGCATTCGCAGACCGGTGGGATTCTCCGGTGATGCAGAGGAGCTGTAGCTTCACGCTGTAGTGTAGCTGTATATTAATTTTTACTTGTTTTAACACTAGTTTTTTTTTAACTAAATTGTTTTTAACCGTATGGACTTTATCTGAAATAAATGTTTTATTATTATTATAACTTTACTAGCTTTCGCCCGCGGCTTCGCTCACGTTATTTTAGAATTTGGCAATCAACTCGGGTTGTACTCTGCTTGAGTGCATGAGTGAACCCTTTATTTTCTGACACCCTAGTACGTTTTTTTATAAACCCATAATATTGACCTTTCCACTCTGACTAACTATTTATTTCTACTGACATAGAGATAAACCTTTTTTATGACACCCTAGTACTTTTTTTCTTGGGTAATCGTAAATTGGTTGTAATAACCCTGAATTATGAATAATCGATTTTATGACACCCTAGTGTACAGTAGCTGGTCCATCGATACTCAAAAATCACAAAAATGTATTAGGTACTTAAATTTAAAATTCGAACATGACTCGAAAGACATGTGGCGCCATCTATCACCATAAGAAGGTTATTGTGATTTCCCTTGGGAACAGTAATTTTTTTAGGGATGAAAGGTACCCTATGTTTGTTCCTGTACATCTGGCAATTAATGTATATGCAAAATTTCAGGATGATCGGTTCAGTGTCTTAGGCGTAAAATGGTAACAAACAAACAAACAAACTTACTTTCGCATTTATAATATTAGTTAGGATGGAAACCAGCTCCATGACAACAAACAACAAAACGAACAACACGCCATACCCTCAAACGCTTAGTTAATACAAAAACCATTACTAAAATGAACGTTACGAGGAGCACATATATAAAACCAAATGTAATCTCTTTCGTTCTGGCAGTTAAAAGCGTAACGTCTTTTATTTAATCTAACGCTTGGAAGACATGTTTTGGAGGCGTTACTTTGTAATTTTTTTTTTTTGTATATTTGTTCTACGATTATTCCGCCAATTATGAATCGATTTGGATGATTCTTTTTTGTTTGAAAAAGTATAGTTCCGAATAGGTCCCATAGGAATATTGTCATGATCTGATGATGAACTTTGGAGATATGGAACGGAACTCCTTATAAAATCACAGCAAAACCGTCGTAACAAGAAAAATTGCTTTGTTTATACGTGTAGTCGATGACTGACTGAAGGAAGTGGGGGAGGGGGTACGTCAACCAACCGCCTTCAAAAACTACAAAATAAAAAATAACTTTACCTTGGAAGTCGGTGGCAATACCTACATAACAAGAAACAAAACCAAAGCCGCCGACTTCCAAGCTAAAGTAATTTTTTATTTTGTAGTGTTTTGAAGGCGGTTATCTCTTTTTGTAAAAAAGCTTTTTTAAGTCGTGGTTGAGAGGAGTCATAAACATAGCTTGTATGAGAATACTAGTTCTTGTAAAAATATTCAAAATCAAATCGCAATTTCGTCTTAATAACAATCAATGTCAAAAACTTGTCAAAAATGTAAAGATAGAAAAAAAACACGATTCTTGTACAGTCAAAAGAAAATTAATTAAAAACTTACAATTATTTAATATTTTTAAAATTTATTTTTTAATTACACCCTCATTTGACGAGCCTGTTGGTCTAGTGGTTAGCGGCCCTGACTGCTAAGCCGGAGGTCGTGGGTTTGATTCCCACCCAGGACAAACTTTGTGTGATGAGCATGGTTGTTAGTTCTGTGTCTGGGTGTGATTTATCTAAAATATGTATGTCTTTATAAATTATATAAGTATGTATATCAGTTGTCTGGTTACCATAACACAAGCTCTGCTTAGCTTGGGATCAGATAGCCGTGTGTGAGTTGTCCCAAGATATTTATTTATTTATTTATTTCGCCAGTAATGTTTAAGTCCCTTGTAATAGGGGGCGAGCTTATAGCCATCAACCGCCGGGCACAAATCCAGACTCCAAGGCTGCTACTGAGAAATTCCTGAAGGAAAAACCCAATAATGCCCTGCCCGACCTGAGAATCGAACCCAATACCTCATGCTCAGCAATCGCGCTTTACGACCACTAGACCAACGAGGTGAACTGAAACGAATTTGATGGAAATAGGAAAAGTCGTGTGCTAAGCTACTATTAAAACTATCTTTCTTCAAAAATTTTAAATTTAACTGAATATAGTGCCACTAATGTATATTGGGTGTATGCCAAATCGAATGGCAAGGGTGAACTCGCATATCTTTTGTTCTTTTTGCCAGTTTAGGCTTCGATCCACCATTTTATGTTCGGCTGGAATATTGTTATCTTTAAACTTTATTACTTACTACGTTAAGTTACGTTTTTGGTTTCTGCTTCGCTCTCGTAGGTCGTAGCGTGATGTTATACAGCCTATAGTATTCCTCATGAATCTTGCTATTATATACAAAAGACTTATCACAATCCGACTAGTAGTTCCAGAGATTAGCGCGTTTAAATAAACAAAAAAAAATCTAGCTTTATCTTTTTCTTCGTAGCGCCTATTCAACCACTAAAGGTTAAAGTATTGCTATTCATCCGTATGTCTGTCAGCGGGCTGTATCTCATGAACCGTAGTAGGTAAAGAGTCAAAATTTTATAACAAAAAACATTGATTTTAAAAGAGCACGTATGGAATTTCTTGCCCATTCTTCTCCATTCAAAACTACCTTTTGGAAGGGGCAACTGGATTCAATTATATTTTTCCTTTTTTGTAATTACGTTCAAAAGTGCCCTATAGTGGCCTAATTGGAATAAATGATTTGACTTTGAAAAAATAAAATAATGTTAAAATCAAAAGAAAAATGTTTTTTTTTTTGTGGTGTAGTATTTAATATATTGTAGTACAGAAAACTTAGTGTGCGAGTTCGACTCGCACTTGCTCAGTTTTTTCAGACAAACTTTTCAAAAATATTTCGTCGAGTATGCCTGTCAGTATGAAAATACAAAATTAAAATAATAAGAAGACCCTAAACCGCTCCTTTGACAAAGAAATAAAAACTTTACGTTACGTACGCCAAGTTTCTTTTTTCATTAAAAACTTAGAAGTGCTACGTCATTGCTGTGTAGTGACGTCACTGGGTTTCGTTCCAAAAAGTTTCTATTGCTTGCCAGTTAACGTCGGCTACGATTACATATTTTTTGACTTTTAACTGTTATGTATTGGACAATTTTGTGTATCTATTTAATCAAATGATTATTTAACATCACGCCTGTAATCCCCGAAAAGTTAGGCAGAGCTGTAACTTAGTACAGGGACCTATTAGTATCGAACACAAAAAAAGATCAGAACATGTAAGATTCACCGGTTATTAGTATAAATATGTGTATTATTTGACTGCCTCATTGATCTAGTGGTCGCAAAGCGCGACTGCTAAGCATGAGGTCTTGTGTTCGATTCCCAGGACGGGCAAAGTGTTATTGGGTTTTTCCATAAGGAATTTCTCAGTAGCAGCCTCGGAGTCTGGATCTGTGCCCAGTTGATGGCAATAGGCTCGCCCCCTATTACATGGGACATAAACATAACTGGCGAAATGTGGGTGTACTAATGGGTACACCTCTGCCTAACCCTTCGGGGATAACAGGCGTGATGTTATGTTTATGTTTAATCAAATGATTATTTAACATTACGCCTGTAATCCCCGAAGGGTTAGGCAGAGTACAATAACTCAGTACAGGTACCAGTAATAGTATAATAATAGTATCGAACACAAAAAAAATAATCTCAATAATGAAAAGAACACGTAAGATTCACCGGTTATTAGTATAAATATGTGTATTATTTGACTGCCTCATTGGTCTAGTGGTCGCAAAGCGCGACTGCTGAGCATGAGGTCTTAGGTTCGATTCCCAAGTCGGGCAAAGTGTTATTCGTTTTTTCCATCAGGAATGTCTTGGTAGCAGCCGCGGAGTCTGGATTTGTGCCCGGTTGATGGCAATATGCTCGCCCTATATTACGTGGGACTTGAACATAACTGGCGAAATGTGGGCGTACTAATGTGGGGTACATCTCTGCTTAACTCTTCAGGGATTACAGGCGTGATGTTATGTCTATGTAAATGTAAATTATCTTAATGTAAGTTTACTTCGGTCATAAACAAAGACACTAAACCAACTAAATATACATTTTAGTGTGTATTTCCGGCACAGCAGACAGTGCAAGAATGCTTTCAGAGAATAAATCTCTTTAAATGTAACAGCATGAAAAGTACAAGCGCTGCAACGCAATCTCTGTCACAGCATGCATAGTTTAAAATCATAAATGTGGAAAAGTTTCTCTGCGTATAATTCGAGAGAAACAGTATGTAATTTTGTATGTTTCTGCTAGTGAACATCTCTGTAGAAGTAGAATTTTCTTGTGAGACAGTTCGGCTGAAGATAAAATCGTAAAAGCAAATTTTTAGTTCACCGATAATTTGCGAGAGGGATGTCCAATAATTATGCTCATTTGAGCATAATTGCTGTGGCAAAGAAGCCACAAAAAATGGCAAGACATTTTGTGCAAACCCAAAGGGTTAGACAGAGGTGTACTCATTAGTACACCCACATTTCGCCAGTTATGTTTTAAGTCCCATGCAATAGGGGCGAGCCTACTGCTATTAACCGGGCACAAATCCAGACTCTGAGGTTGCTAAACTGAGAAATTACTATTGAAAAAACCCAATAAGTCCTTGCCCAACCTGGGCATCGAACCCAAGACCTCATGCTCATCAGTCGTGCTTTGCGACCACTAGACCCACGAGGCAGACTTTTATTTTCATTTGCCTATATTTTACGCTGGTGAATCTGACACTGAAGCTATCTATTACCATCAAAACAGTTCTCTGACTGACATGTTGATGATGATATTATAATAATTATATAAAAAATGTAATTGCACAATATTAGACAATAGAATTTCCAGTCTTCTAAATTCAAGTCCAAACCGTTACTTCTCCGAACTCTGATCCCCAAGCCTCTTAATATAAACGAAGGTATAACCTAATCAGGTATGCTATCGTCTTCAGTCGATTAGCAATTAAACTCCGCAAACGATGAGGGCGAGCTCGTACCTAACGATTAAATCCTGATCGTGGACTGACTACCTAATTTTAGGGCTACTTGAGGCCACTAATATTTTGGAAGGACTTTAGAAACTGCAGTGTTTGCTTTTATGGAAATTTGAGGGTCTAAGGCAGGGGTCATCAAATGGCGGACCGCGGTCCGTATTCCGATCGCCGACGTATGTCGTGCGGATCTTAAGTATATATTATATATCACATAGTAATATGTACTGTCTACAAATTAGTGAGATAAGTATGCATTGTCGTCAGATATAGTTAAAGTTATCTCAGAAACCGATAGATGTCTTCGATTGAAACTCAACTTAATTAATGAACTGTTTATTATCTACTTTTTAAATTAAATTACCTTTGAAAACATCCATCTGTTTCCAAGAAAACTTCAACTACATCTCTCTACCCTCTCGGATCTCTTTTGTTGACTGTACCTGACCGCTACCACCATCCCTCATTTATCTTTAACCTTCGCTTAATAATTAAAATGGAATTGTTTTACAGTTTTCTGCAAAATGGCATATGAATTTAAATAAATGATATTCTGTCGAAATCAGTGGGGATTAAAATGTCGTAGTATTAAACGAAAATCACATTTTAATTGTTGATTTTAATTATGCTGATGCCGACACTTGTGTATGGAACTGAATTTTGAGTAAGCAAATGAAGTATGAAAGTAGGATGCGTTCCTTGCAAAGCAGTGTGGTGGAATTGTAGCGTAAAAAAAATTACATCCACATTTCGCCAGTTATGTTTTTAGTCCCATGTAATAGGGGGCGAACCTATTGCCATCAACCGGGAACAAATCCAGACTCCGAGGATGCTACTGAGAAATTCCTGATGGAAAAACCCAATAACACTTTGCCCGACCTGGGAATCGAAGCTAAGACCTCATGCACAGCAGTCGCGCTTGCGACCACTAGACCAACAGGCAATCCACCTATTAGTAAACCCACATTTGATGCCTGGTTGATGGCAATAAGCTCGCCCCCTATTACATGGGACTTAAACAGAACTGGCGAAATTTTTTAAGGTTTTAGTAATAAACGATTTTTATTATTACTAAAAAACGTTTAAGAACCTGTCGTAACCTCATCTCAACAAGAATAGATGTCAAAAAATTAATGTAAATAGATGCATTTTTGACAGATTGAGATTAGATTGCCATAATTCCTAAAAGTTAGAATTGTCTATGATAGACTTTAATCTCACCGAACATAACATAACATCACGCCTGTAATCCCCGAAGGGTTAGGCAGAGGTGTACTCATTAGTATACCCACATTTCGCCAGTTATGTTTTTAGTCCCATGTAATAGGGGGCGAGCCTATTGCCATCAACCGAGCACAAATCCAGACTCTGAAGTTGCTACTAAGAAATTCCTGATGGAAAAACCCAGTAACACTTTGCACGACCTGGGAACCTAAGACCTCATGCACAGCAGTCGCCCTCACCGAACTTCTAAAATAATAAGCAACAACATTTAAAACCGTAAACTTTCCTAAACCCTACAGTTTACTCAGATAATCTTTCCTTCCGCTTGCATTAAAACACCGACAATCCAAAACTAATCTTACAAACAAAACATAAGACACAAATTGCATTGGATAACTCAAGTCTCTTACGTACATCTTCCACAATCTTTGTTGCTACTTGCAACAGTGTTCTTGAGAGTGTAATAATAAATCTTATTACGTGGGTATAAGATACAAATTGGATTGGTGATTTGATTTTATGTGTACGGTGCTTGCGAGGGGAATGAAACTTTATAATGAAGGATGTGTTACACGTCAGTGCAAAATAAATAACAGCATATGATATATTTATTTTGCAAACAGAAGTGGTTTTCGCTGTCTTTGTACACAAATGCAATGCTCATGGGGTTTGAGGGGTCATACAAATATAGATGAACAGTCTCATGTGTCTGTAATTTCTCTACATCATACAAACTGGACACAGTAATAATTGTAATCGTGGAAATAGAAAGAATGAAAAATATTTATTTATTTATGCACATGTAAAAAATACACTGTACAAAGGCGGACTTAATGCCTGAATGGGCATTTTCTACCAATCTACCTTAGAGTGGATGAAACATTTAACGGAAGATAAATATTTACTTCTATATAAACAAAACGCATATTATTAAGCATTATTTATCTACACTAATCCTAATCCTAACTAATATTATAAATGCGAAAGTAAGTTTGTTTGTTTGTTTGTTACCATTTTACGCCTAAGCCACTGAACCGATCATCCTGAAATTTTGCATATACATTGCCAGGTGTACAGGGACAAACATAGGGTACTTTTAATCCCGAAAGAAAGTACTGTTCCCGAGGGAAATCACAATAACGTCCTTATGACAGTAGATGGCGCCACGTGTCTATCGAATCATGATCAAATTTTAAGTTTAAGCATCTAATACATTCTGAGTCTAGACTGTCGATAGACCAGTTTCAAGTAAACAACCTAGGAGTACGAAAGTTGTTTGCTTACTAATTTTTTATGCCCAAAACCGCTGAAGAGTATCCTGACATTTTGCATAAAGTGACTTCCAGACGGACGGACTTGCGGTTGTGGCAAACCGCAGGCCGCGGCTCCAACCGCTGCAAAAACAAACCACCGCGGTCACAGTGGCGGCCTGAAGTGCCATTGGCTGTGGTGTTTGTGCTACAATCGGACGTCAGTCAATATGGCTAACCGTAACGTTGTCTTATTACTCTCATGACTCATTAACCCTCTCAGAAGATGAGAAAAAAGGTAAAAAAAAACCGTTTAATAAAATATTTGAGGTATCTATATTATCATTAGCATCGCATATTACTCTTAGGAATAAAGAAGTGTGGATTAAATTTTAATTATTATTTAAATTGAAGTATTTCTATTAAAATTGTCGTATTTGGCGGCATTTTACAAAGCAGTACTCGCGGCCTGTTATTAAAATTTGCAAAAAACGCGGCCGCCACAACATTTCGCGTTTGTCTGGGACCCACTTTATATACGTTGTCAGGGATACAGAAAAACTGCGTAACTGTCACTGGCATTACTGTGTCGTCACTGACACTGACAGGTGTAAACACATTCATAGAGGATGCATGGAAGAATAAAGGCGAACTTATAACACGCCCCGTCATAAAGCATAGGTACTCCGCGATTACTCCACCAATTATTGTGAATTGATTTGGATGATTATTTTTTTTATGTTTGAGAGTTGTTTTTTTCCGAATTGATCACATAGAAATATTGTTACGATCTGATGATGAACTTCGGAGATATAGAACGGAACTCCTCATAGGATCCCAGCTAGACAGACGTAACAAGTAAAGCTGGACTGACGTAGCAAGTTGCTTTGTTTATTGCGTGTAGTCGATGACTGACTGAAGGAAGAGGTTAGTTGCTAAACTAACCGTGACATAATTATGTCGATGTATGTAGATAGCAGTTTTCCAACGGCAAAGTTAAGATTGTCCCTTAGTACTGTTTATTTTTTCGTAAGAGGTATGTTCTGTGTGTTTTAATTAGGGTAGGTAGATTACTTTTTTCTAATTTAAAACATCTCGCAGTTCCAACTCAGGCAAAAGCTCATTGCGAGCCCGAGCAAAAATTACTGCTCAATCCCAGGAATCTTCCGTTCATGCCGCATTAAGAAGGCAAGCATAACCGGAGCGACAAGCAGCTTTAAGAGCTGATCAGACATTTTCTTAAAGCCAGGAAAGACTGGAGAGCCACGCCGCCAGCCCGTCAAGCTTCTCTGAAAGTGACTGAGACTCCCTTCCAAACGCAATTGGTTTTGGAGGAACAAGCCGAGAGTCAGAGAGCTGTAAGAGCAACAGACACGCCTGTTCAAACATAATTTCGTCTCAGAGAACAAGCTCAGCCATTACAGCGACAGAAACTCCAGAACAGACGCAGGCGAGAAGGACCTCTCTTGCAGAAATACAATGACTTTAATGAGTCACAGTTGGTCCGTATTTAATAATTCTGGATCTGGCTGAACAACGAGCCGAGTACAGCCCGAATTGACTGTCAAATTCTAAACTAACGCGGGCGAAGCCGCGGGTAAAAGCTAGTATATAATATTATAAAGAGGAAAAAAATGTATTTTTGATTGTTTGTAATGGATAAACTCAAAAAACTACTGAACCGATTTTAAGAATTCTTTCACCATTAGAAAGCTACATTATCTGCGAGTAACATAGGCTATATTTTATTTTATTTTTGGGCGGACGAAGTCGCGTGCAAAAGCTATAAACTAACTTTTGCCTGCTACTTTATCTGAACTTAACGTTTAGAAGCAGTTCAGTAGCAAACATAGGTACAAAAAAAAATTAGATATTAGATACCCAACAAAACACATAACATCACGTCTGTAATCCCCGAAGGGTTAGGCAGAGGCGTACCCATTAGCACACTCACATTTCACCAATTATGTTTAAGTCCCATGTAATAGGGGGCGAGCCTATTGCCATCAACAGGGCACAAATTAAGCCTCCGAGAAAAATCTGATGGAAACACGGTAACACTTAGCCCGAACTGGGAATTATATCCAAGACCACGTGCTCAGCAGTCGCGACTTGAGACCACTAGACCAACGAGGACCAACGATTTACTTCATATAAACATATGACATTTTTTTCCAAGCTCAACGATCACAGACCTTTTTTTACTACCCTCGCATTTTTGACCCCGAGCTCCTAAAGTAGGTCGCAGCTAAACCACATAATCCTGTGGCTTTGGATCAGAGTGACTGGCTCTTAAACTAATACTCTCTGAACGTGACACGCTGGAGAATTAAATAATAATTACGTAAGTATTTACAAAAAAATGTCGTCGTGTAATATTGTCGTCGTCGTGATGGCCCAGTGGTTAAGGCGCCCGCGTCACATGCATGAGATTGTGTGTTCGAATCCGGGCAATACTAATATGACTTTTTCAATTCATATGTACTTTCTAAAGTTTATCTTGGACATCACTGACATCAGTGAAGGAAAACATCGTGAGGAAATCTGGACTTATAATTAATATAAGTTTGGAATCGCCAATCCGCCTTGAGCAAGCGTGGTGATCAATGCTCATGCCTTCTCTGTATGAGCAGAGGCCTTTGCCCTGCATTGGGACAGTAATAGGCCGGTATAAAAATAATTATTTATTTTTTATTAAATAAGAAAAAGTTTTCGGAAAGAGTTTATATTTTGTAATTTAAAAAAATATTTTTATGCTCCCATTACACGGTTCAATTATGGTTTTCAATTTCGATAAAGCAACTAAAATGCATTTTTTGCGCTTTTCAATTACTTTAAAATTATAAGAGTAATACTTATATCAAAATTAATAATAACATACATAACATCACGCCTGTAATTCCGGAAGGGTTACGCAGAGGTGTATCCACTATCCATTAGTACACCCACGTTTCGCCAGTTATGTTTTTAAGTCCCATGTAATAGGGGGCGAGCCTATTGCCATCAACCGGGCACAAATCCAGCCTCCGAGGCTGCTACTGAGAAATTCCTGATGGAAAAACCCAATAACACTTTGCTCGACCTGGGAATCGAACCCAAGACCTCGTGCTCAGCAGTCGCGCTTTGCGACCACTAGACCAATAAGGCAGTCCGAGGCAGGCAGTTATTAATAATAACAATACTTGCAGTATTGAATTGAAAGCCTCAGTGCGCTTGTAAAAAGTACTCGTATATGTATTTAAGTACTAACTTTTGTTTAGTTGTTTTGACTGCCTCGTTGGTCTAGTGGTCGCAAAGCGCGACTGCTTGAGGTCTTGGGAAAATAAAATATTTCCTGTTACTTGCTGATAATGTAACTATTTATAGTAAAATAATTTTTGAAATCAGTTAAGTAGTTTATGGTATACTAATCTTTTCTTCCTTTAGTGTTTTTTTTTTTTATTTTCAAAGTAATTAATATAATTATTACGTTTTCCTGAATTAGAACTTGAGTGATTGCTTTTAAATTGATGGATTGATTGTAAGAACGTGTAAAAACAGATAAGAAATTTATAAAGCATTTCCTGTTTTCTTTTTCTCGAGTCGGATTTTAGATAATCATTTTCTTTTTCTTAATATTTCCTGTAAGAAAATGTTAATGTTATTTTTATTAGCTTTTTTTAATTTAGTATTTTTAAAGATTATCGCGATTACACAAATAAATAAACAAAATACTCTTTAGCTATATTATATGAAGTAGTTTAGTCAAGCATCAAGGGAACTGTTATCCTGACTGATGATTATGGTAGACAGCTCATCAAAACGTACAGAATAGCACTACAATTCCAACAAACATTCTCTGAAAACATAATTACACTGTAAAACGTTACTCATTTCACATTGTGAAGCAAAAATTTTCATCAGTACCCCAGAATGTTTTATTGTGAAAATTATAAAAGACAAAAATTTCGAACATCACAATTATTTATCGGTTGTAAACAAAACGGGCTTTATATAAAAGTCTTTCAGGCTATTTGTCTGTCCGATAAAACCGTCTGTTTATGATATTTTAACAAAATGATTAATTATGTGAAAAGTTGAACCGTGGAAAAGGGAATTTATTTGTTGGATGCAGGACAATTCCTTTTATGACAGTTGAATTTTGTAAAAATATTGTTGTGAATTATTTATTGTGGATTGTAAAAATTGCAGTTTTCTTTTTTTTGTAATACAAAATACAGCCACTTAAGGGTCGCCCTAGAAAGACCTACACTGACCTTATTGGTGAGGTCCTTCAGAAAGGTCAGTTGCGCAGTACTCGTAACCGGCGTACTTGTATGACGAGATATATGAACGTAGATGAGGCGAAAGAAGTATGTAAGAAAATGTACAAAAATGTTATACAACACAATCATGAATGTTTGAAACATCTGATTTTTTTTTTCATGATTACAGGGTTGGTCCCATAGAAAAAGTCGTAGAGGTAATGATGAGTATATTAACCTCTTTTCAGGTTTCTGATGTTTTAAAAATAACCCTGTAGATTTACATACATAACATCACGCCTGTAACCCCCGAAGGGTTAGGCAGAGGTGTACCCATTAGTACACCCACATTTCGCCAGTTATGTTTTTAGTCCCATGTAATATGGGGCGAGCCTATTGCCATCAACCGGGCACAAATCTTGACTCCGAGGCTGCTACTGAGAAATTCCTGATGGAAAAACCCAATAACACGTTGTCCGAATCGAACCCAAGACCTACACAGCAGTCGCGCTTGCGACCACTAGACCAACGAGGCAGTATTTAGATTTAGATTACATGTGTTAGATTTAATAGTATTATTAACGACTTAAATATGACTTTAATACTATTTTATGATGTCTGCTCTTAGCCCTGTCCTAGTGAATGAAGTTAGTGGTCTCTAGTCGTCAGTTTCAACTATTAAGTAGCTCCCTTTCAAGGCATCATCTACGTCCTACTACGCAAGTTTACTAAAGAGGGACATACAAACATCATTATGGCGCCAGGCTCATAAGCTTCCATTAGCAAACTTGCCTTGTCTGTGCGGAGCCGACCATAGAACACTTCCATCATGAAAATACGAGTACCTCGTGATGGTATTCACACTAATTTTAATATAGCTGAAGAGATTTGTTTGTGTGTTTGTTTAAACGCGCTAATCTCTGGAACTACCAGTCGGATTGGGAAAAAACTTTTCTATGTGATAGCCATAGTGTATGCTATATTTAATGGCAATAGGCTCGCCTCCTATTACATGGGACTAAAACATTACTGGCGAAATGTGGATGTACTAATGGGCACACCTCTGCCTAACCCTTCGGGGATTACAGGCGTGATGTTATGTTATGTAATGTGATAGCCAGATTTGTGAGGATGAGCTACAAAATATCACGCTAGGACCAAGGAAAGCGGAGCAGTACCCAAAGATGTAACTTAAGACGAATTCGCAAGGAGCAGCTAGTACCTATAAAATAACCACGATGTAGTAATCAACGCCTCTGAATACACGCTATAATAGTTTAATTGTTTATTTATATATTATATACCAATGTTATAAAGCTATTTGTTTGCTAGTTTTTCTTTGTTTGTAAGCGCTTATCTCCGAAACTACTAGTCCGATTTGTAGGCTACAATATTCCTGAGTTCCATTATAGTGCTATTTCTTCTTCAAAATGCATTCCAAGTGGCGGAAAAAACCCATCACATGAGACAAGGGCACCCTGCTTCCAAACCCTTATAAAACATTCCATTAAATCTTCCCTGCCAATCCCCCTGGGCAAGGGCGTGAATCTAACATAAACCGTTTAAATGCTCATTCAGAAAGTTCAAAGACTTTTAAAACTTTTAAATGTTTAATTTCGAGCCCGTTGAAAATCTTCAAAGTAAGTATATAAGTAAGTCTGAATTAGTTTTTTTGTGTTCTTGTCTATAACTGAGAATGAAGTTTTTTTTGAACATTTATTATTTATTTTAATGGTTTTTGATAACTTAGTTTATAGTTGGAAACTTACAGTATAAGGGTGATTACACCCACTCGAATAGCATCACCTCATTGCTCGGTGTCCACTCAAAATCCCGCCAAAATCGGCCGGAACAAACAAACAGACAAAAAAAAGTTTTTTTTTATGTCTTTCCTGTGTAAACATTCACATGTATTTTGTAAAAAGTTGTTATTTTACCATTATAATAACAACAGACACAATTTTTTTTAAATTACTATTGTCCGTTTTTTATCCCATAATATTGTTAAAATTGGTCCTTTTTTTAAACAACTGCCCCAAAAAAAGGAGTGTTATGTGTTCAGGGATAATGTATGTAATTATGTATGTATGTGATGATTCTTTATTCCACCATAACTTTTAAACGCCTGAACCGATTTCGATGTATGGGGTATCGTTACAATCCTTGTATCGTTCCGAGTAACATAGGCTAGTTAAAAAATTCGGTGTGGTCACTTTAAAACGTAAATTAATACCAGCCCCAATATTTTTTTAATAATTCTGGTCGTGTCTATATTTATCGTCTTGAATTTGACAATTAGATTTAAAAAATATATGACATTGTAAATAAAAACCGTCGTAAAAAAAACTGACGAGTAAACAAAGTACAAATATGTGCAATTTTTGCAGTCGTGTATTTTAATTATAGTAGCTGTGTTAAACAAAAATAAGCTTTTAAACACACACGACAAACCAAATTATGTCAATCTAGTGATTCTTTAAAATCTTTTTAGAACAAGCCAAAGATATTATGTATTATTGATATTATATTATTTTTATATATGTATTTATTTTTAATATTTTAATATCGAAATTTTTCTGTATTTTCTGCACCTACTACGTTTTGTCTCTGCATCACCCTAAGGTAGACTGGTAGAAAATGCCCAAGGCATTAAGTCCGCCTTTATACATTGTATTTTTTACATGTTTAAATAAATAAATAAATAAATATTCTGCATTAGTTGCTATGTGAACAATGAACTCCCGAACACTGAAATTCGATTAAATTACAGAGACAGATTATAAAGTACGAGTACCTCATCTTCGAAAAGGAAATTAGATTTCAACCGTGCCCTTTCTGGTATATTTTAATTTGAAACATAATTTACTGATATTGGCAGGTTGGTTATTATCTGAAGACAGAATTAAATGTTAGTTGCTTTAAGAAGAAACCTTTTTAAAGACTTGGAACACTTCTTCGTTTGAAAAGTGTTCTTTTTTAAGAAGGTGTTCATTAATTTTCTATATCCTTAATTCAACATCTTCTTCTTTCTCGTGTGGGCAGTAAGGTCTTACGACCCCACACACCCTAGTGTCAGAGTTTCTAAACCGCCTCAAAGGCCTCTGACATGGTTTAAGAGGAACAGTAATAGGATGGTATAAGTTCAGGTTTTCTCACGATGTATTTGCTTCACCGATGTCAATGAAGTCCAATTTAACATTATTATAACATTTTATCACGCCTGTTTTCCCTGAAGGGTATGGCAGAGGCATTCAGTTTCGCCAGTTATGTTTAAGTTCCATAACTAAGGGGGCGAGCCCATTGCTATCTGAGAAATACCTAATGGTAAAACCCAATAACACTTTTTCCGACTTAAGAATCGAGCCCAAGACCTCATGCTTAGGAGTCGCGCTTTGCAACTAGTCCATCGAGCACACATCATACACTTTTGTCTATTTATTTTAATACCATAAAACTCACAAATAAATTTAATTCTATTTCATTCTGTTCTTCTAAAGCAAAATAAATTAAATTCAGTGTCGATTAAGGGATGATTCTCATTAGAGCGGGACGTGCCCGGGCCGGGCCGTGGACGAGCCGACGTGGTATTGAAGTGCGTCGAGAGGGCCCGGACGGGACACGGATAATGCACTGTGTAATATAAATTGATTCATACAAAATATATGTAACAGATTTAAAACCGTGCCCCGTCCGTGCCCCGTCCGGGCCCCGCCCCGGGCACGGCACGCTCTAATGAGAATCATCCCTAATACATTATTTCATTAATAGATATTTCCCATGAAAATTTTAATCATATTCCATACACACATTTCCGATCTCCAAAATTTAAAGGCCGACGCATATCGTCGAAGAAATGAATTTCCGATTTTTAGGTCACATGAAAGGTTTATGGCTTAAGTAAGGTTGCTTTTGGGATACCGAAATTAATATAATGTAGAAGCAATATCCGTTTCGTGGCATGTGTTCGGATTATCAATTACTCGAGGCCTTGTGAGGTCAAAAGCTACCTAAAGGGGCTTGTACACTGACGAGGCAAGACGAGGTGAGATGAGGCGAGGCACGAAAAAAAAACGAATTTTCTGACAGTGCAATGCTTATGAAAGTAGTTTAGTCATACTTTAGTCAATTAGTAATTAAACTTAAGACAGCAAAGGCATTAATAATACCTAGGATTGTGGTTAGCCAATTTCCTGGAACATGATTTTGAATTACGTATTATTTAAAAATTACTTAATAATTAATTATTTGCCTTTATTCTGTCAAAACAAAATCATAGGTTTTTAATATTAATTAAACAAAAGTAAGACTCGACATTTTTTTAAAGTAGACTTTTTTTTAAATCCTCTTGAAATTGACTGAAAAAACAATTCTCTTACAGGAAATCTTGTTTTTTTTTTTTGGGCCCGTGGTATATACCTTCATTATTATCCTGTGGTGTATCGTTTCACATACACGATAATTTCATCTTGACATCGTCAACAATACAAGAATACTGTGGATTTACACAGAGTAATAAATTCATAGAATTTATACATAAACCATGAAGTCATAATGTGTCACGACGCAATACGTTAGAAGACTTGAACCAAGCTTTCTTGCCTCGACTCATCTCGCCTCGCCAATGGAAAGCACTTTCTATGTTAAGAGGTTGATCTATAGCGCACACAGCAGCTGTAAAGTACTAATTACTGTAAAAAAAAAGTCAATATTACTTTCAAGAGACCCATTTACAACTCGATGATAAAGCCTTACTTAGATGATGATGAAAGATGCTAAAAAATATCGCACGATTTGCCGTACATTGCGGGACCGCGCGGCTGTCATATCATAAGTGACCGAACATCGACAGAAATGTACCACAACTTGCACGATATTTCTCGCACCGTCTAAATAAGCTTTAAATTATTATGAGTCAATTCTCGTCGAAATGTTTCAGTTGAAAAGTTTAAGTGCTAGAATAGGTAAAGCTTACCAATTTGTTTTTCTTATAATCCCTGAAACATTTTCAAACAAAACAAGTACTTAGTAGTTTCATAAAGTACTTCAGTAATTTCAGGAAAATGGTCATGGAAGTATAAAAGCCCGGGTACACTGGAGCGGACCACTTACGAACGCGGTTCGATACTGTAGTAGACTGTATTTGAATTGACGGGTCTACAACCACACAGACAGTCGCTTTCTGCGTATACTACTTTGATAAAGTTGATATATTTGCTTTAAAACACAACGAATTCAAAAAAAGCATTGTTAAAATACTAAAATAACACCATTTTCAACCGACTTCAAAAGGAGGAGGTTCTCAATTCGACGCGTATGTTTTTTTTTTTTTTTTTTTTTTGTATATTTGTTCTACGATTACTCCGCCAATTATGAATCGATTTGGATGATTCTTTTTTTTTTTGAAAGAGTATAGTTCGGAATAGGTCCCATATGAATATTGTCATGATCTGATGATGAACTTTGGAGATAGGGAACGGAACTCCTTATAAAATCACAGCAGAATCGCCGTAACAAGAAAAATTGCTTTGTTTATACGTGTATTCGATGACTGACTGAAGGAAGTGGGGAGGGGGTACGCCAACCCCCCTCCTACCACTTTCCAAAATTAAATATATCGTGTGGGGTATTGTTTGAAAGGGCTTTATGTAAGGATTTCAAACATTAACTCACAAGCACTAAAAAGTGAAAAACAAAAAGCTTTTTTACAAAAAAAGATGACCGCCTTCAAAAACTACAAAATAAAAAATAACTTTAGCTTGGAAGTCGGTGGCAATACCTACATAACAAGAAACAAAACCAAAGCCGCCGACTTCCAAGCTAAAGTTATTTTTTATTTTGTAGTTTTTGAAGGCGGTCATCTTTTTTTGTAAAAAAGCTTTTGTCACTTATGTATTTGATAAGATTAGATAAGACTAGTATTAGCCTCAACACTCTCTCTGCGTGTACCAACTATACCTTTTTTTCTCTTAGTACATGCATACATAAACTCACGCCTTTTTCCCATGGGGGTAGGCAGAAACTACAGAACGCCACCTGCTACGATCCTTACATACTCCTTTCGAATTCTCTTAGTAATATGTGGAAATGTCGTGAATTGTACGTTAGCCTATTTAAAATTATTAATTAGTTGTACGACACTATGTACAATTTGTTTATTTCCCTAATAAAATAAAATAAAATACTACTGCAATAACTGAAGACCAAAATTTTACAAACTAAATGAAGATGTAACTTAAGTCTCAATCAATAGTGTTTAATTCCCCTACCAGGGTTGCGGAATTTATTCGAAAGAGTTACCGCGGCCCTGGAATGCAAAGGGCACTAGAAGGAACACGGATAGGTTTTAGTCAGTAAAAGTCTGGTCTACCTTCCGCACAGCCCAGAGCGGTATGAGACATTTGATTAGTTTCAATCCTTAAAAAAAAAGTGTCTAATTCCCGTAAATAAAAACGGTTCAAATTTAGTCGCGGGATAGCAGCGACAATCAATGTCAAAATCTTGTACAAGTGTAGGTAAGTTAGGCGCTTTGCACACGAAGCAACTTAAGTTGAGGCAACTGGCAACTCTTTAAAAGTTTCCTGTAAAAGTTGATAGTTGCTATAAATGTGCCGGTTGTCGCAACTTTTTGGCAATTTGTGAGCAACTTTCATAGACGAGTTGCCGTATGTCGTTGCCGTAGCGACACTGGCATTGCCGGGCACACGAAGAGGGAGGGAGGGTGTGAAATCGCCCGAAGCATTGCGATTGACGGTTGAGAAAACCGGCACACTATTTAAAAGTTTCTAGTTGCGGCAACTATCAACTAACTTAGTCATCGATTGCAGCAACTGAAAACTGTTGACGATTGCCGCAACTCGAAACTCGAGTTGCTCTGTGTGCGCAGTCCAATAGAAATGTATGTAAACAGCTAGTTGCCAGTTGCTGCAATAGTTGCTCTGTGTGCAAAGCGCCTTAGAGGTATTCTTGACATATTGAAACTGATCGTTGTTACACATACAGAAATTCACTCACCAGCAACCACGATTGCTTCCGCAGTTGTCCGCTCCAGTGTCGACGGGCCTTTAAATAGAATAGGTAGGTACTCAGGTGCTTATATATATCCAAAAATAATTAATTATTCTTCCTTACCCAGTACCCAGATGTAGGCTCAGTATTACAAAGGCAAAGACCTGAATAACCATTTGGCTTAAAAACATCGTTCTTATTTTGAAAATTAAAATATACAAACATCTTATGCTTTTGTAAGTCTATGAAATAAAAATACAGCAGAATGGTACAATTTTAGATGTAACATTTATTTTTGGTATAATTTAAAAATTCTTAGTTCCGACGGACGGACGGACGAGCGTGTTGACAAGCCGTCTCGGTCCGGATTTCGTGCTCCGGAAAATCGGGGAGGGTAATACGTGTAAGTCATAAGCGGAGTGTTCTAAGATTTTTTTTTGTTTTTGGTAGTCAACTGTGACTGGAAAACCGGTCTTTTTATTGTTTTATTTAACATAACATCACGCCTGCAGTCCCTAAGGGTTAGGCAGAGGTGTACCCATTAGAACACCCACATTCTGCCAGTTATGTTTTTAGTCCCATGTAATAGGGGGAGAGCCTATTGCCATCAACCGGGCATAAATCCAGACTACCTAGATTTTTATTTATTATATATCACAGAAGGCTAATAGACTAACAAACCAATGATTAAAGAGCGTAATTATTATTAACAAATAGCTAATTACAAGCTTCCACACAAAAAAAAAACTAACACAACCACATTTGAAATCAACTGTGATTTGAAAAATAGTTAAATAAACACCCTACACTAACTGCCTCGTTGTTCTATTGGTCAAAAAGCGCGACTGCTGAGCATGAGGCCTTGGGTTCGGGACTTCGGGTCCTAGGTCTAAGCAAAATGTTATTGAGTTTTTCATCGGGAATTTCTCAGTAGCAGCCTCGGAGTCTGGATCTGTGCCCGCTTGATGGCAATAGGCTCGCCCCCTATGGGACTTAAAAATAACTGGAGAAATGTGGGTATATATCTCTGCCTAACCTTTCGGGGATCACAGGTGTGATGTTATATTGTTAATGTTATGTAAAAAAGAATGTTTCATGAACAAAAAATAATGATAACCGCCAACAGCCTACAACTCGGCCACTAAAGAAACGGCTGCATATTTTTACAAAAAGTCTTTTTCCTCAGATTAATTTTCGCAAATTGTTTTTCATTTTTCTTATAGTTCCTTTTACAAGATATTACATTATTTTGTCCGAAAGGCGCGTGACTTCTTTTTGCTTAGTAAGCACTGAGCTCACATAAAGGACCAGTTTTGTATTTTAGGGTTCCTTGTCAGATAGTAAAAAAAAAATTATATAATAAAATGTCGAGATCGCCCAGTGATTAAGGTCACTCGCACATAAGGTTGTGGATTCAAATCCGAGAAAGGACCAATGTGACTTTTTCAATTCATATGCACTTCCTATGTTTATCTTAGACCTGCCTGACATCGGTCTAGAAAAACATCGTGAGGAAATCTGGACTTGCAATTTATATATCTCTGAAATCACCAATACTCCTTGGGGCATTGCTCTACACTAAGATATTAAGAGGTTGGTATTTTATAATGACATTGCTCTACAGTCAAGCAATAATAGGCTGGTATTATTATTTATTAATACATATAAAAAACAAACTCAAAGAATGTTTCGGCCGACCAGGGAGAGATCAGGCGCAGGACCAACGTGTTTACGTGCTCTCCAAGGCACGGAGGTGTCACACCATCAAGTTCCAAACTCCGAGGTACTACTTAGGAATTTCTAATAGACAAACTCAAAAACACTGTACCCGACCTTGGAATCATATCCAGGACGCCAAGCTCAGCAGTTGCAGTCTCAACGATACAGTAAGGATTATTTCTACCCAGGTTAAAAACAAATAATTTTCTCACGGTTCCACGTTGTATTTTTTTACTTTTAAAATACCGTTGCTTTGTAATAAGATATTATGCAAGTGATCAAACTTCCCCTTTCTAGTTCAGTGACGCGCTTAGAACGCGGAACTTTAAAATTGTGTTATTTTATTATTTTCCCTTTTTTTATGAACTTTTCCTGCGGTTACAACGTCCTTTGACATTCGAGAGACGACTCTAAGTCACTAAATGGATGACACAAATTCTTTATGTAATGAAATAAGTTAATGTGATTTTGAAAAACAATATAAAAAAATGCTTAAGTATTTGGATCAAGGAAAAAGCAAAATTACTTCCTTTACATAACATAACATCACGCCTGTAATTCCCGAAGGGTTAGGCAGAGGTGTACCCATTACTACACCCACATTTCGCCTGTTATGTCTATGTCCCAAGTAATAGGGGGCGAGCCTATTGCCATCAACCGGGCACAAATTCAGACTCCGAGGCTGCTACTGAGAAATTTCTAACTAACAAACCCAATAACACTTTGCACGACCTGAGAATCGAGCCCAAGAGCTCATGCTCAGCGCCTAATCTGAAGAGGCGGTCGGGGCAGTATAAATATCTACCTATCCCAAAAAAAATCTTTGCAAAGTACTTACTACATACTCTATAGCCACCCAAAATGAAAGCCGGGCTTAAAACAGCATTCCCTTCCTTTTACAAACATCTGTAGTACCGAGCTGAACCAACCGTCCGCAAAATAATTCCCTATTCGATTATTTTTATTCCCTCGTTACTAAACCGTGTTTGTGAATACAATAACAATTTGCTACGATCCATCTGTTTTATCGAGCAAACAGTTTCTGTGGGTTCCCGAGAAAATTTCGAAATAACACACATACACTCTTATTGAAATGGAGTGGAGCTGTGAAGTTCTAGGCTTTAGACCCTTTTTTGTGCCTGCCCTTTGTCGACACGTATTGTGTCTGGTTTTTTTGGCGCGATGTGTAGAGAATTTGTAGTTGCAAGGTTGAAAATATATTGTATACACATAAACATACATACACTCACGCTTTTTTCCCATGGGGGTAGGCAGGAACCACACCTGCTACCACCTGCTACGATCCTTATTGTACTCATCATTATGTACGACTTTTTCTATGGGACCAAACCTAATCATGAAAAAAAAAAACAGCTGTTTCATATAATACATTATGATTGTGTTGTATAGCATTTTTGTAGGAAACAGCTGATTTCTTTTTTATCCTTACATACTCTTTTCGCCTCATCCACGTTCATACATCTCATCATACAAGCACGCCGATTATGAGTACTGCGCGCCTGACCTTTCTGAATATTTTGTATGTTAATATTAATGTTAATTTACTTACATACAGTAAGTGCTAGGTTCTGCTCGCGACTTCGTCCGCCTCAAAATTGATTATTCCATCTTACAAACATTGAACCCCTATCATCCCCTTAGAGGATGAATTTTGAAAAAAAAAATCTCACTTAGCAAAAGTCTTGATTCTAACTAGAAACTACCTCTCTGCCAAATTTCATCTTAATACTTGAGTGACTTTTCCTTTTATTTGTTTAGAGTTAGATAAACAAACAGAGAAGGTATATGCTCGAGCTGTTCTCATTTATTAACTGACTTGCTTAAACCCGTGATTTCGTTCGCGTAATTTCTAGTGAATCTTAATTATTTTTCTTAAATTAAAGTAGTCCCGTCAAAATTGATCTAGCCATTTCGGAGATTAGCCGAAACCAACAGTCTGACAGACACACATAAATTATAAGAAAAATATCGCATGCCTATTACAAACAGACACTTCAATTTTATTTATATGTATAAATGTAGGTAGGTATAGATAACTGGAAAAAAAATCATCACAAATTAAAATATTGATGGCTTAGATTAATTTCAAATCAAATCAAACTCTCCCTTATTTTAGTGTTCACTTCATTAATTTACTTACCATATTAGAATAACCCAAACATTTCAATAGAAAGACTTCAGCATATACGGGTCTGAAGAATAAACATTATAACAATAATATCGAACCCACGGGAACCAATTTAACTAACTAAAACTAATATTTGATCTATATTTGTTTCAGGTCGACAGGAGATCCTTGAAGGGGTAAGAAATACTTTTATCCCTTCGACTGATTCCCAAAAATAACAGTATCGATTGCTGTATCCTTATCCTACACCCACTCCCGACACCAGCCAAGGACGAACGATAGGCAGCCATTTTTTTTCTCGAACTTAAAAGGGTTCGTTGCTTGATCAACTTTGAGGTCTCTTGCGGATAAAAGGACCCTTTTTTGGTTTAATTTCGTTTGTTTCATTCGGTTAGAGTGAAGTAAAATTAATGATTTTTGGATTAAGTATTATTGAATGGTCTTTGCTTCCGGGGTGGTTTAAAAATGGAATTTGATCCTTATGGAATGCTTTGACGGTTTTTAAATGGACTTCTTTTATTTAAAGATGTTCTTCAAATTCATGACTGGATTATTTAAAATACTTTCACTATAATATTGTTGTACCATAAAGAACGTTACATAAAAGCTCGAATAGTGGTAAATCTTAAGTTTTACTCGTAAATCTTAAGTTTTACTCTTAAATCTTAGGATTTACTAACATGAGCGGGTAAATGAATGATTTATTTTCTATTGAAACGATGTTTCGGGCTTTTGCTTTTAGAGTTTGGCATGTATTATGTTTTACCAATGGCGACTAGTAAAAATAATGTTGAAATAAGAATAGAATATTATTTTACAATAAAATCACTAGACATCAATAATAATGCGCCTAAAATGTCCTAAGCCACAATTGTCACAGAACAATTCAGGCATTCACGCTTATTAAATCTTAGTTCGGTAAATCTTAAGATTTACTAGAAAATCATAAGATTTACCGCAGTTTTTACTAACAAAAATACACCGAAACATCTCATACGTTTTACAAAAATTACATTCGAAATCAACCAACTTTTCGAGCGGCAAAGTTAAGAAGTACAGCCCGACGTAATGACAGGAGATGAACGAAATATTGAAAATACCGCTGAAAAAAAGTTACCGAACTTGCGAGTGCAAAAGCTGGGATCTCTGCACACTTCGCCAAGAGTTTGTCGCTGATTTGAATAACAGCGGAAACCTTTTTTCTTTCGGCCCCCTCCCTTCCCTGCTTAAGTTCGTATTATGAGGTACAGTCGAACAAATACTTAGAGTACAGGTACAAAACTTTCAACTGTTTTAAAACATTGTTTTGAGTGAGTCGTGTTAGCTCGGTGGTTAAGGCTTCAAGCATGTACGAATATAACTTTTGTACTTTTGTATATTGTACTTTCTAAGTTTATCTTGGACATCACTGACATTGGTAAAGGAAAACATCGTGAGGAAACCTGGAGTTATAGTTAATATAAATCGCCAACGCCTTGAGCAAGCATGATGATCAAGGCACGTGCCTTCTCTGTATGAGAAGAATACCCTAAAATAGGTCAATAAGAGGCCGGTATTGTTATCTAAAATAAAAGCGAAAGGTCACTCACTCATCACAGAATATCGGCAGGGAGGTAGATTATAGTTAGAACGGTTTTCCTGAAATCCACTCCTTGAGAAGATGAAATAGTGGTCCGACGTTTACGCGGTCGAAGTCGCGGACAAAAGCTAGTTTTTAATAATTGGCAGTTTTTATACTGTTGATACGTTCTAGTGGGCATAGTAGTCTGTGTCAAGTTTCCTTTCGTGCCTTATATGTTCATAGCAAGCTCATGATAAGTATGGTACGGCATATTAGACAGACTCTTTGACAGTATTAGGTAGTAGGATTATGTTCACAACAAAAACAATATTGGCAGTGGAGTACAGAGCTCCAACCAACCAACCAGACCAGAACCACGCCAGAGGCTCTTGAGGTGGTTTAAAAACTCTGACACTAGGGTGTATGAGGTAGACTAAGAGCTTAATGCCCACACGATAAAAAAAAGTATAGAGCTGAATATTTTTGCCTGTCCACCAGATAAGTTGTTCGTGTGTACATACCTACTTAGTATTACACTGTCGGCCTTGAATTTGTAGCGAAGGCAATTTCTTTTCGGGGAGTAATTGTTTTTGAGAAATATTTTGTATTTTTTGATGGTAAATGTATTATCATGGAGGCTTGGGTTCGATCGGGTAGGTCTTAGGTGTTTTTGTTACGATAACAATCCCTTTTCAGGTTTTTGCTAAACAAAAAATAAGGTTGTATAAAACTAGCAGAAAAGTTAATGGAATATAAATTGTAGAAATTACCTACACTGACCTTATTGGTGAGGTTCTTCAGAAAGGTCAGGTGCGCAGTACTCGTAACCGGTGTGCTTGTATGACCAGATGTATGAACGTAGATTTTTTTTTTAGGTGGTAAAAATCATCAAATGACTCCTTCACTGACGGACTGTCAGACTTTTACTGACTAAAAAACCACCCTGTTCCTTCTGGGCTGCGGTATCCTGTTAAGACGTCCCGCAACCCCGGCAGGCGTTGATGAACGTGGATGAGGTGAAAGGAGTATGTAAAGATCGTAGCAGGTGATTTCTACATGCCCCCATGGGAAAAAGGCGTGATCCTGACTACGGAAAGTACTCTTGGGCATGCCTTTGAGGTGACAGACGTCATGCGCTTTGAAAATTAAAAAATATATCTTTTCTTAAAAAAGTAAATACAAAGTAGAATATCGAGTAAAATTAAAAGATATAATTATGCTATATCTTTTAATATCGTATCTAAAAACAAGATGGTGGCAAAAACCACAATCTTAACCATAAAATGAAATTCAACATTTTCTTCGTTTTACGAACGCTGTAAACAGTAAAATTAATGTTCATTGTAAACGAAATCTGTTTGAGCTAACAAATTGTCTCAGTAATTTATTTAATAGATCTCTGGGGATATTAATGAGCTATTTACTCTTAATGATGTCAAATAAATTGGGTTAGTTAACGTATCACCGTGGCGTTTCTTAAACATTTACGAAGGCAAGAGAAATTAAATATAATTATGTTAGCTCACGATTTTGCGTACAGTTTAACGTCATTTTGGCATTTATTTATAAGGGAAATTGGGTTCAATTTACTTTGAATATAATTGTTACTTTTTGGAAGAGGACAATAAGTAAATACTACGGTTTATACGAAAAATTGTTTTGTATGTTTTTATTTTCAATTTCGGAGGACTATTTTTTATGGTATATAAACAAACGAAGTGTTTTTTTAAGTAAGAGAATTGTACTGACAGTACGTTCCAAACAAATGGAATTTATTAGGTTGGATAAGGATCCAATGTCTAGTTTACTTGTGCTCGGTTGCGAAACCACAACGTTGTGCATGAGAGACGGGTGTCTTAACCACTGGGCCATCATGACGTTGTTACAAAAACATAAAACAAAAAAAAAACCTAACTTTTTCCAACACATTCATAAATTCAATCCATTTTCGAAACTAAAAATTCAATTTTTGACCAAACCATCAGCAATCCATTAAATTGCTACCAACCGTTTTATTGCTTGTAAACCATGAATATTTAAAATCAATGAACTCCGCCGTCGTATGTCAACAAGTGATAACAAAAACCTGCGCCCGAATGACGGCGCCGAAAAAATATTATTTTGAAAATGGAGCACACATTTCAAATCGAGCTCTTTTGTTTTTTAAGTAAACATTCTAGAATCACATTGATAGCGTTAGAATTTTGAAATGGTGTTTAAGGCGCTGACAAGATAGCGAGCAAAATATTTACTAGTCTTGAACACATTGGGAACTTTGTTGTTTTTGAAACATTTTTCTCTTTGAAAAATATGGCGAAGTATATGACTTTTCAGCAAAAATATTATATATGACTGATCAATATTATGTTGCAAAAATCACTAGCAATAACTCATCGTATTTTAAGAAGTCTGAGTTTATTTTTTCGATTACTCAACTTAATTTTAAGTGAAACAATGATTGCTGCATAATCTGTAATAGGTATCCAATATCAATCCAATCCATTTAAGCAAAATGTTTATTTCTTTTTCTCTTCTATGTAACCTGACAGAGATCGCGCTTCGGCTGTTGTCTTATTCATAACCTATTATTTTTGTCAAGTAATATTTTTGGGGAACTCAGTAATGGGTCAGCGTAGGCTAAATAAAACTTTTCTAT
Organism: Hoplodrina ambigua; assembly: GCA_949774945.1. NCBI lineage: Eukaryota > Metazoa > Arthropoda > Insecta > Lepidoptera > Noctuidae > Hoplodrina > Hoplodrina ambigua. The sequence goes on from OX458984.1 coordinate 2,122,192, forward strand.
TTACATATTTAATTAATTCTAATTAAATTGAATTATATTAAAGGCAGAATAAGAGATCCAATAACACCATCAGATTTATTTTTTACTGTCGGCCTCGTTGTCTGGATTTGTGCCCGGTTAATGACAACAGGCTTACCCCCTATTCCACCTCTGCCAAACCCTTCGGGGATTACAGGCGTGATGTTATGCGTAAGAGATCCATTCTGTTCCTTTCTTCTGCCCACTTAACCTAACTTTCTGTCCCTTAATTAAGCAAACAAATAATTTTAATTTCCATTTGTTTCTAAAGAGTTACTACGGTCTATCGATTAAAAGGGGAAGCGGTCCCCGGTCCCCGAAATAACTAATATTGAAGAGAACAATCAAGATACTCGGAAGATTTCCAAGTAGAAGGTCCCCATCAGTTACGTCAGTCGGCACCCGGTCACAATAATGAACCATTCGGAATCTGGACATCAATCTTATCAGGGATTTCTTCATTCCATTCGATTCCTGTTTTTAATCGAGTTGATTAATCGATACTTTTTTGAAATCAATAGCGGTTTTTTTGCGCCTTAAGTGTTAGTTGATTAATTGAAGTGTGTGAATCTGTTGGTGGTTTTACAGAAGAGGTTTTGAAAGAAAGAAAGAAAGAAAAACTGTTTAACCACGCGAAAATGACGCACATAACATAAAAAGAAACAATGAAAATTATACATAAAAACAATGTAGCAATAAGTTTGTTTTAAATCTAAAAAATACCCATACCCGTACCCATGATGTTTCAAAAGATAAATCCCTGTGATAAAAAGACAGACAGACAGACGAACATATGAAGTCAAATGTCAAATGTACAATTTATTCTAAGAACTTTTGAACTTAACCTACAAGAACAAAAAAAAATTGAATCTAGTTATCTATTCCAAAAGATAGTTCCATAAGAAGAAGAATGAGGCAACTTCATACTAACACATACATACATATACTCACGCCTTTTTCCAATGGGGGTAGGCAGAAACCACAGAACGCCACCTGCTACGATCCTTACATACTCCTTTCGCCTCATCTACGTTCATTCATCTCGTCATACAAGCACGCCGGTTACGAGTACTCCGCACCTGACCTTTCTGAAGGACCTCACCAATAAGGTCAGTGTAGGTCTTCCTAGGGCGAACCCCATACTAACTCTATTTAAATAAATTAAAAATACAACAACAAATAATTTATATAGGTACATTAATTCGATAGTAGAACGATAGCAACAAAATTCCGTTTGTACCCTTTAATTGCGGTACCCTAAAAAAATAATCCAAACAAGCCAAATAGCCAATGAACCAGTTTTCAAGTTTCCCATTAAATCTTCAGCTGCTGCATAGTTTATTTCTTTTAAATCCGGAGTCAAAGAACAGCAGTAGCTCAAGATATTTTTTTTTGTTTATCATTCCTTGTTTGACCAAAAGTTTTCGAGTAGAAGGTCGACTGGTATAAACTCAGCAAGTTTGGTATAAAAATAAATTATTCGAAAAGTCAGTGCACCGCGCCGTCTCAAAGACTGCGGACTTGGCCAGAGTTTTTATAAAGTATGATTGCAGTCCCAGCTCTTGTATGAAACTTCTAGTTTTGTTTGTATGGTAATCTATTCTGTGGGCGTGAAATCGGAGTATTATTTTGTGTTTTTTTTTTTCTGGTGGTTTTAGTTTCACGCCGGTGCCTAGGTGACAGATAATTTGCTCTTCTAGTAAAGGCTTTCACGGCTGTGCCTAGATAACAGATAATAAAATTTGTTCTTCTAGTAATTGCTTCATATAATAAACATAACATCACGCCTACAATCCCCGAAGCGTAAGGCAGAGATGTACCCCCCAGTAGTCCCAGGTTCGATTCCCAGGTCGGCCAAAGTGTTATTGAGTTTTTCCATCAGGAATTTCTCAGTAACAGCCTCGGAGTCTGGATTTGTGCCCGGTTAATGGCAATAGGCTCGCCCCCTATTACATGGGACTAAAAACATAACTGGCGAAATGTGGGTGTGGGTACACCTCTGTCTAAACCTTCGGGGATTACAGGCGTGATATTATATTATTAAAAAAAGTGACGGCTCGCGGGCGGCGTGCTGGCAATTGAAATTTTTTGAAGTGAGTCTGGCCGGACCGTTGCCATTCCAGACAGGTGCTGTCAAACAAAAAGAACACAAAAAAATGGACACAAAACAAAACAAAAACAACTTTTTACGTTAAAATGTTCATGTTAGTCGTACACTTGAATTATATCATTGTCCTGCCCCATATTTCCAACATCAAATCACGCAACAAACTCAAAAGTACCTTCCCAAAACATTTATACAAACACAACAAGCCCGACGAAAGGGAAAATTCAATTGTTAGCGGTAGCTCGCACCTTTTCAAGTTTTCCAATTAGGTGCCACTGTGTCTCGGGTCGGTACATTTAACTCATAACCGCGATAATGCGGGGAACATCTGGGACACACAATAATACTGTGTCTGATATGAAGAAGCTTGTCCTTCGATGGTCGTTTCTTGGAAGTAGGTAGGTATATTGTTTGTTTGTGTGTGTTTGTTATATTTACTTATCTATATTGACTTAGTTTTGGTCTTCCAATATACGTTTGACTTTGAAACATATGAGTAAAGTTTTAAGGTTTAAAATTGAATATAACTTCATAAAATTTAGTGAAGGAAATGAAGATTATCTAAAACTTTTCAGTATTATTTGAGTTGTCGTGTATTACACTGGGTTTATTACTACACCACTCATGCATGAGGTTGTGGGTTCAAATCCGGATACCATTATGAATTTTTCAATTCATATATGTAGTTTCTAAAGTTTATCTTGGACATCACTGGCATCGGTGAAGGCAAACATCGTGAGGAAACCTGAACATAAGGTTCAAATTTCAACAACAAAACAAAATATCATTAATTCACACACAAATTGACAAAACAAACGAATCCAATTCATTAATATTTACAGTTTAAAGTCAGATAGGCTGCGGGTGACAACAGGTTGTAAAATAACATCACGTTTGCGGTGTCAGAGGGTTAAACTGACCACAGAGGTGACAGAAATGAGATTTAAATCAAATATTTAATTCAACATGTGTAGTTTACTCCATGTTTTTAACAATGTAGTTTTTGACTGGCTTGGCTTTCGAGTGTCGTGATGGCTTAAGGTACTTGATCCTCCTCTGATACTTGAGGTTGTGGGTTCAAATCCGGGCAAGTACCAATGTGATTTTTTCAATTCATATGTACTTTCTAAAGTTTATCTTGGATATCACTGGCATCGGTGAAGGAAACCATCGTGAGGAAACCTGGACTTATACCAGCCTATTACTGTTCCACTCAAACCATGTCAGAGGCCATTGAGGCGGTTTAGAAACTCTGAAACTAGGATGTGTGGGGTCGTAAGACCTAATTGCCCACACGATAAAGAAGACACTGGGATCGATTGCCAGATGGGCAAAGTGTTTTTGGGTTTTTTAGTTAACCGCTCAAGGCTCGGCCGTCATGACATGACATACCGGTATGACAGAACAATGAAAAATCAATAAAATTATGTCTCATTACGTGGGACTTGAAAATTAAATTAAATTCGGGTATTACAAAGTCGCCATTTCCAAAGTAATCAACTTCCACTACCATTGATATACGACGTGTAAAAAAACACATCATGTAGCTATAAACTACGCATATTACGCATCATACTAAGTAACTTAATACGAAAATTAAGGTTGGTCGGTTTATTTTAGGTGTGAAAAATTACTGTTTTTGTTAGCACGCAACGTGACGCACGCAAAATATTGTGTTTATGGATGCATGTACAGGGATCATGAGGGTATTTAAGGTTTAGTAAAAACCTTTAAATCTTGTGTTTGTAAATTAAATTTTAATCAGAAGATTCCCCTTCTGTCTATGTAGATATTGACGGTCAAAATTCTAACCTTTTTAATGTTTTTTTTTTTTTATGAAAACAAGGTACCGACCAGATTAAAAAAATAATACTGACTGCCGCGTTAGTCTAGTGGTCGCAAAGCGCGACTGCTCAGCATGAGCTCTTGGGTTCAATTCACAGGTCGGGCGAAATGTAATTGGGTTTTTCCATCAGGAATTTCTCAGTAGCAGCCTCGGAGTCTGGATTTGTGCCCGGTTGATGGCAATAGGCTCGCCCCCTATTACATGTGACTTAAATATGACTGGCGAAATGTGGGAGTACTAATGGTTAAACCTCTGTCTAACCCTTTGGGGATAGCAGGCGTGATGTTATGTATGTAAATGCTAACTATATGATACAGAATATACTACTCGTATGTTCTATGACACTATACATCTACTTAGATAGATTTTAGACCTAATCAAGTTGACCTTGGCCATCAATTTTTGTAAAGGATTAAATGAAAACACAAACAAAAGTCGACTCTATCTTGTACCATCTTTTTATACAAAGAAAACAGTGAAACGATGTAGGTACCTATAAATACTCGATTAGCGAAAGTCTTTCATAAAAACCCGATGCCCAAGACCTCGGATATTAAGATAGGGATATTAAAGGAGGGCAAAATTGTCGACTCAGAATGACCTTGTAAATCTTCGATCAATAAACCTTTTTTCTTTGAAAGTTTTAGTTATTAACTCTTTTGAAAGAAATGTTGACGTTTCAATTTTATATTTTTGCAAAAGAAGTATAGATAAGTGATTTTTATTCTTCTTTAAATATTTTTTTTCGAGATTTTTGTGATAAAACATAGTTGCAATAGGCTCGTCTTCTATTACATGGGACTTAAACATTACTGGCGAAGTGTGGGTGTACTATTGCATACACTTCTGCCTCTACCTCCGGGAATTACAGGCGTGATGTTATGTAATAAAGGAGAAATTTTCTCTATATTAAAGAAAAAGCGCGACTGCTGTGGATGAGGTCTAGGGTTCGATTCCCAGGTCGGGCAAAGTGTTATTGGGTTTTTCCCTCAGGAAATTCTCAGTAGCAGCCTCGGAGTCTGGATTTGTGCCCGGTTGATGGCAATAGGCTCGCCCCCTATTACATGGGACTTAAACATAACTGGCGAAATGTGGATGTACTAATGATTACACCTCTGCCTAACCCTTCGGGGATTACAGGCGTGATGTTATGTTATGTTAAAGAAAAATTGCATTTTCAGTCTCAATATGTCAATTTTGATTGTCGCAGAGGTGAGATTGTGATTAGATTTTGATTGAATCACAGAAATTAATCTCCTGAAGATTTATTCTTATAATTCTCGAAATCCTCGTCGGTTTAGTGTATGTAATGTATCTAAGCAAAGACAAATTTTCAAAATCAAAGTCATTTTTGAAAAAACAATATTCGTCATCAACTGCCTAGCCTTTTCCCAACTATGTTGGGGTCGGCTTCTAGTCTCACCGGATTCAGCTGAGTACCAGTATTTTACATGGAGCGACTGCCTATCTGACCTCCACAACCCAGTAACTGGGTAACACGATACCCCTAGGTAAGACTGGTTGTCAGACTCTCAAGCTTCTGACGAAAAAACAAAAACAATTATTTAATTGTTTTTTCAAAAATGCGCTTTTGAACATCATACCCAAAAAATAGGCTCGCCCTCTATTACATGGGACTAAAAACATAACTGGCGAAATGCGGGTGTACTAATGGGTACACCTCTGCATAACCCTTCGGGGATTTCAGGCGTGATGTTACCCAAAAAAAAAGAATTGACTCTAGCTGCTATATTGTCCTAACGATACACACCATGACCACTTTTCAAAGGAAAAGCTAAATTCTTCTCTCCAAAAAGTACACCTCAAAAAAGATATTCCCTAAAAACTTAAAACGTCCAGCTTATATCTAACAAACAAATGTAATCTGCGTTTAATCTGCAAGTCTAAGTCGCAATTTACTTGTCAAAGGGCGGGCCGCGACCGCCGCTGGCAAATTGCTACCCTGATAGCTGGACACAGACCTAGTACTGAATAGACAGGGGAATAAATATGGACAGGGGAATAAAAATGGACAGGGGAATTATAAAACAATTACAAGTTAATATTTTTTTTTAGTAAAGAAGAAATAAAATTAATCCACACACAAACAATTTATACTAAAAAAGGCCTCTTCACAAATAAATTTGTATGCTGGAGATTTTATTAAAATTTTGTGGTTTTGTTGACAAAATTATCGTGATGATTTAATTTTTCTTTTTCTTTTTAATCGATGTATTTTTGCTAAATTGAAACCTGTATACTTTAAAACATTACGGCAAAACAATGAGCTATTTTTACCTTGTCTGTCTATCTGTCAATTTTTTCTACAGTTTTCACCAGAGCAAATATTCCATGAGGTTTATAAATGTTGGTTATTTTAAATTTAACTTGGCTATAGCTCGAAAATCATTCAAAAAAGTAAATTTCTCCCACAACCTTTCCTTTCATTCTTTCATCAACGTTACCAATTCTAAGCGTTCCTAGCTCTATGCGATATGAAAATGGCCAGAGGCTCTCTGGCGCACGAGACTAATATTCCTCGTACACGGATGTGTTAAATGAATTAACTACATCATTTATATCTATAAATATTTACACTTTATGCAAGTGGTTAAAGGTCAACGAGATTTATTGTGATTTTTAGAGGATTTTAAGTTTGAATTCATAGTATAGGTAATTTGATGGTTTATTGTTTTATGGTTTTTGTTAAAGTGTCCCAATTTTTCGTTTATCTGCACCATTATCGAGCTGTGCACGGAAGTAAACATAGGAACCTACTGCCCAAATAGTTTTATTATTATGAATGGATCATCGATACGAAAAGAAGAATTTATTTCTGTCTAATTGGACATAACATCATGCTTGTAATCCCCGAGAGGTTAGGCAGAGATGTACCCAGTACACCCACATTTCGCCAGTTATGTTTAAGTCTCCTGAAGTCCCTTGTAGTCCCTGTCTTTGTGGGGGGGCGAGTCTATTGCCATCAACCGGGCAGAAATCCTGACTCCGAGGCTGCTACTGAGAAATACCTGACAGAATCGAAATAATCGAAGCAGGAAATATATTGCAAACGAAAATACATTTTATGTTTAAGTATTTAGGTTCATATTGCGGTCACTTGAGAAACGGTGTTTCTGTTCTTCTTGTTGATTAAAGATTCAAAAAAGGAAAACATTGACACAATGACGTAACCAACGAACAATATTATTCAAACAACCAAAATAATTATAAGAAATAATTATACAACTCTCAAAGCTCTAAAATATAACGTTCTAAAATGTATTTTATTACACACATCCAAAGTCCAATTTCCAGTTATCTCCCGTTATTAATCCTTGAAGATTGAGATCAAAAGGATGCTGTAATGAAACCGTGAAATTGTGCAAACCGTCCGTGCAAACATTGTTCTGAAGAGCTAACAGTATCTAACATCTCTATGTAATGTAGATGTGTATGTTTGTATTGTGTGAGCTTGAAAACCACTGGATTTATTCTTATTGAAATGGTTAGCCTATTGCCATCAACCGGGCACAAATCTAGACTCCGAGGCTGCTACTGAGAAATTCCTGACGGAAAAACCCAATAACACTTTGCCCGACCTGGGAATCGAATCCAAGACCTCATGCACAGCAGTCGCGCTTGCGACCACTAGACCAACGAGGCAGTAACTAAAGTTTTAATACGAAAAACAGCAAATTCAACACTTTTCTACCAAAAAAAACAGTTCATTTCATGTAAAAACCATTTCACTTCAACATCTCATATAAACTCGATTGCATTTTCCGCTTTCCAATCGAATTTTTATCGGTCCATAATAGATCTTTCATTTCGGTCCATTTTAACTACGGAATAAGTCGTAAAAGCACACAGAATACATTTCTTTAGTCCGTAAAATGCTTTCCCAACAAGATGTATGTATTTTACTGAAATTTTCAAAGCGTTTTTTCCCTTTTTAAGCGATGATTTGGATATGAAATATTGGTCGGAGAGATTTATATTTCCGGTTGAATGAAGCTATCGTTAAAAGGATTTAGGGAGAAGTTTTTTAAGTAACTTCGTTACTTAGTTAATGATTGATAATGGAGGAAAAATTACACAGAAAATAGGCAGTAAATAAAAGAAAAGGATTTTTTTTTTAATTTAGGAAGGATTTTTTTTCTAATTAATTTTTGCTGTTTAGCGCTCCTACTTTAATTTGCACCTACCATGTTATCTCTTCACCACCTTTGGTTGACTGTTAGAGAATGCCTGAGGCATTAAGTCCGCCTTTGTACTTTTGTTGCATAAAGTTTAAATAAATAATAAATAATTTCAACGTAAACATAACTGTAATCCCCGAAGGGTTAGGCAGAGGTGTACACCCACCTAAAAAACAATGAAATAAATATTGCAATTACTATCTACGTCTCAAAAAATTTCTACATGTTTAATTTTATCAATCTACGCAATTGTCTTATAAACTACCTACTTCCAATTTAAAAAACATGACATAACAACACGCCTGTGATCCCAAAAGAGTTAAACAGACGTGTACCGATTAGTACACCCACATTTCGCGAGATATTTTTAAGTCCCATGTAATAGGGGGCGAGCCTATTGCCATCAACCGGGCACAATTCCAGACTCCGAGGCTGCTACTGAGAAATTATTTATAGAAAAACCTAATAACAGTTTGCCCTTTCTGGGAATTGTAACCAAGACCTCACGCTTAGCAGTCGCGCTTTGCGACCACTAGACCAACGAGGCAGTCAAAAAAAGGTAGAGAGTAAATCAATTAACATTTTTTAAAATAGAACGTTCAAAAATAGCATGTTGAAAATCTAAAATGCTCTCTCTAAAATTTTAACACGAATTCTGTGATTTTAACCGCTTGGCTTTACCCCATGCGAGTAATTGCTCCTCCAATAAAAATCGGGATTTACATACGTAATCATAAAGTCGAATTGAGAGTAGCAAATACAAATGCATTATTACGCTTTTAGTATTACATCTTTATTAGATGGTTTTATTTATTTCCTGACATCGACTCGCGACTTTTTCTTGTTTTTTTCAATCGTGCCGGGGTCGCGGTACGTCTTAACAGGACACCGTGGCCCCGGAACGTAAAGGGCAACAGAAGGAACAGGGTGGTTTTTTAGTCTGTAAAAGTCTGACAGTCCCTTCCGCCCCACCCAGGCGGAAGGAGTCATTTTATAATTTTTACCACCTTAAATTAACGTTCATAAATATCTCCTATAGATACACACCGACCTATCAAAAGTTACTAATATTTCTAACCCTTTGACCGTCAGACGTAACTCAGACAAAGCAACAAAATTGTCTACTATCCCAAAAATTCCTTTAAATTTTCGTGAAAACTAAACTTCAATATTTTGTTATAAAAAATATTGAAGTTTAAATAACCAATTCCCACAATTGGCTAACGAATTCCCAGAACAAGCTATATATTTCATTCATCTATATTAAATGTATCTTCAGTTAGAGAACCATTCAATCATTCAGTTATTCGTTCATATTTTTCGATGGCGGGCGGCATTGAATTCGTTCCCCAGTGAACTTGTTAGCAAATCTAACAAATTCTGAACAAAAGATTTTCATTTATTGATTACTAGTATTGCCCGTGGTTTTGTCTATGTAAACTTTAGAATTAAGTCAAAGTACAAGTAAAAAATGACAGGCTAAAAAATATCCTAAGAAGTGTTATTGAGTTTTTCATCAGAAATTTCTCAGTAGCAGCCTCGGAGTCTGGATTTGTGATGGCAATAGGCTCGCCCCCTTTTACATGGGACTTGAACATAACTGGTGAAATGTGGGTGTACCAATGGGTACACCTCTGCCGAACCCTTTCGGGATTATAGGTGTGATGTTATGTTATTATTATATTTCAGTAGCAACTAACTACCAATATAAGAACTTATACAGACTGTTAGTGTAAACACCGTGGTCACTAAAACCATAGGTACTTGATTTATTATAAAAAATGTTTATCTGAATTTAAAAATAAATAACGTTATCTTTCAAAAATTAAAAAAAATCTGTCCGACACCTTCCGTAAATTCATGGATACTATGCGCCCGAGTTACGTAATCACCGCAAAGGGCGTTGACCTGCTGCAGTAGCCGTCCGTTATAACTACCTACATAAGTTTTAACTGATAACATCATTGTAATATAGGGTGAAATAATTTTCAGGAAAAATGGAGATTTTATTTAAAAAGAAAAGATTTTTTTTCATTGAGTTTACGTTCTATTAGTGAAACCAAACCACTGGTTTCAAGGATAACGGTGTTTACACTAACACTCTGTATATATAAAAATACATTCAAACTCTGACCTTGACAATTTAAATGACCCTGTTAATGATTTTATTGAAATAAATACTTTGACATTGATCACCCATCAACGGACGAGTCATGTCAAGTGTAGCTTAACCATCAATCGCGCCGCGTATCTGTTATTACTTAACTACAAGCTCTTCGTCATAGACTGATTTGAAATAACACTATTTAACTGTGTAGACTATATCTAGACTAATATTATAAAAGTAAAGAGTTTTTTGTTTTTTTGTTCAAACACTCTCATCTCTGAAACTACCAGTCGGATTGCAAAAAACTTTGCTGTATAAAGATAGCCAGATTTATGAAGAATAGTATAGACTTTAAAACATCACGCTACGACCTTAAGTAGCAGAACAGTGACTAAAGACGTAACTTAACACAGGAGAAAAAAAACACGCGGACGACGTCGCAGGTTGAAGCTAGTTTCCGTAAAATTTGGTAACAAAGACACACACAGACGGCATAGACAAGGCCTAGACATTAACTAATGATACTTCACATCAACTTCCATCTTATTCAAGTCTTAACCTAATAGTCTAAGATCCTAGAGGCGCTAGAGTTTACGTCATTTAAGTATGGCTGAAATTTTGAGGATAGTTGGAGAAATATTTATATAGTTTAGAATGTATTCATGCTTGCTCACTTTAGTCTGGTCCCAAGATACAGGCGCTGCATAGTTATTTATGTAAATATATTAAGTAGAAACATTAAGCGTATGCTTAAAAAATATATAACTATTTAAAAAGCACTTATTGTTTTAGTAGTATAATAAAAATGGTTTTTTTTTTTAATTTTAATTTTATTTTTGCAATAATGGTCCAACCTATTTGTTATTCTTATTGAATGAGCCATTTTACAGGTAACTTCATCTCTTATAAATAAGGCTCTTTGCTCTTTTACTTACCAGACTTTCTTTTGACTTTCCGTGGGTTATAATTTCAGCCAGACATCTGGCTGAAGTTATAGCCCTAAATATATGTTAGTTGTTAGTAAAAATAAACTACATATTTAAACATAAGTAAGTAACGTATATTTTATACTTGATATCTGAAAAGGGTCTAGAATTAAAACAAGCAAAAACTGATACCTTTTTACGACATATTCTTCTATCAATATCCAACTTTCAGCCATACCTAAGTGACGTAATGTCTGCCGACTCCTGCATCTTAGACTATAACCTATGTAGATACATATAAAATAGTTAATAGCTATTCAGCCACACTGAAGTCTATTCACATTAAAACCGACACATTAATTTATCAACCACGTAGTTACTCGTATTTATAGAGAGGTAAAATTTCATTGCGTTCAAACCAGCAATTTGTTATAAGTAAACAACAATTAAACTTTGTCTGTATGTGTACTGTTGATCGTAGAGTAGGTAGATAGTGGTGCCGATTCCCCTTGGTCACAAACTAAACTAAAATTAGACTATTTCCATCTTTGTCTGTCCAATAAAATAAGAAAGAGACTAATGTAAATAAGAGCTGTCAAATTTAGTAAATCTAACACATCCATACAGTTAATAGTTGACATCTTAAAACGTATGGATTAAAAACACGGATAAGATCAAGGCAAAACTAATTTGACATCTCTAACTTAGTTTTTTAATGTCACGGAATGTCACCATCCTTTCCTTTCGCTGCATGTTAGAAAGAGATGTTCTTTCTCTAAATTTAGTCTAGTTTGAATCGGCACCAGTGTTGTCGATTATAAAAACCACGGAAAAAATAACTTTGATGGCTTAGAAAATACATGTAATTCACAATTAATGAACTTTGTTTGACCAAATAAATAAATTAGTATTATTATACAAATTAATTAATTATAACATATTATGTACAATTTTTAAAAATATTAGATTGTTTCTTTCTTTTACTTTCCAATAAAACAAGAAAAGGACGAGTGAAATAAGAGCTGTCAAATTTAGTCATTCTGACACATCCATACAGTTATAGTTGACATCGTAAAACCTATAGATTTAAATACGGAGAATTTGAAGGCGACATTAATTTGACATCCCTAACTTAGTTTTTAAGTGTCATCGTCCTTTTCTTTAGCTGTATGTCAGTATGAGATGCCAATTATCTAAATTTAAATTAGTTTGTGAACAAGGGAATCGGTAACATTGATAACTTCTTTTTTTATTATACCACGCCTGCCTCGTTGGTCTAGTGGTCGCAAAGCGCCTGTAATCACCGAAGGGTTAGGTAGAGGTGTTTAGGTCCCCTGGAATAGGGGTCGAGCCTATTGCCATCAACCGGGCACAAATCTAATCTCCGAGGCTGCTACTAAGAAATTTCTATTAGAAAAACCGACTATCACTTGCCTGGGAATCGAACCCAAGATAACATGCTCAGCAGTCACGTTTTGCGACCAACGAGGCAGTCAAACTACTAAATGGAATAAAAACAATTATGTTAATATACCATACGTTCTATGATAGTGCGGGTGACACATCTCAGCAATTCATCTATGGATGTCAGAAATGCATAACTAGGTCAGTGACATTATTTAATTTAGGCACTAGTTATTTACCCACTTATTACTGATTCCGTATTTTACGACTATGATATTAGTGTAAATATACTATACTATATAAAATATTCAATCAAGATTGTAAGTCGCCGTAACATTCAAGAGTGAAAGCAACAGTTTGACAAATGTCACCGGCACCATCCTAGAGCGTGAGGAATACAGAGTGTTAGTGTAAAGACCGTTATCCTTGAAATCAGTGGTTTGGTTTCACTAATAGAACGTTCGTTTAATTCAATGAAAAAAAAATATATTTTTTAAGTAAAATCTCCATTTTTCCTCAAAATTATTTCACCCTATATTACAATGATGTAATTAGTTAAAACTTATGTAGGTAGTTATAACGGACGGCCAGTGCAGCAGGTCAACACCCTTTGCGGTGATTACGTAACTCGGGCGCATAGTGTCCATAAATTTACGGACGGTGTCGGACAGATTTTTTTTTAATTTTTGGGTAGAAAACTTTTTTATTTATTCTTAAATTCAGATAAACATTTTTTATAATAAATCAAGTACCTATAGTTTTAGTGACAACGGTGTTTACACTAACAGTCTGTATAAGTATCTAGCAACATGTCTCCGCGTATTATGTTGAGCTTACCCAGCCAACGTTTTATTTCTAAAGGGAAAATTCCATGTTTAGGTAGGTATAATAATATCTGAATAAATTAGAGAAAGAATTTCCAATATCCTCCGCGTAGTACGTAATTATGCTGCTTCAGAAACATCTGAAGTTTCTTCATGAAAATATTTCGTATTTTCGTAAATGTGTATAGATTTTTAAGATTTAGATAAAGGTTACTTTTTCACAATTAAAACAATTAAGATTTTTTATTAATCTTAATTTCATTAAATATTTATTTTACAATACAAATTCGCTTAATACTTATTTTACAATAAAAAATCATTTAATTTCTTTATGTTTTAATAATTAATTTAATAGTTATAATATTATAATAGTTTTAGTTATATTAGTTCATACAAAAGTTAAGTTTAAAACGGTAAAACTTAATTCTGTCACAGAAAGAAATATATTTTTTATAGTGAGTAAGTTGTAGAATTTAATTATTTTGTACTTCTTTTTATTTATGTAAATTTTGAGTACTTTTTTATTTTTAAATCTCTAATTTTGTTGTCGTAAAATATTGCGCCTACCATGTTATCTTTCACCATCTTTGGCTGACTGTGAGAGAATGCCTAAGGCATTAAGTCCGCCTTTGTACTTTTGTTGCATAAAGTTTAAATAAATAAATAACACGACACCCCTTGGTAAGACTCATGGTTGTCAGACTTTCGGGCTTCTGACTATACGGAACGACTGTCAAACATCTGCGAATGACAGCCGCGACCAACAGCTTTATGTGGTTTCGTAGACACGGGGGTGTCATCACACTACCAACTTCCAAAGTCTGGGCTACTACTAAGAAATGCCTAATAGAAAATCTCAATACCACTCTGCACAAGGTGATAAACGAAACCCAGGACCCCATACTCAGCAGCCGCGGTTGCGACCACGCGACCAACATGCGGGGAAGCCGGGTCTAATGTTATTCCAATAATATTTTCTCTGAATAATAAATTTCTAACCACTGCAAGAATGCAATGTCTGAGGTTCTGCGGACATTTCCCCTTTCAGTGACGAGGGTTGAGAAAGGTACGCTTACAGGGGGAGATTAAGGATTTAATTTAAGGGGATTTAATTTCATGGAAGAATGTCGTGAATTTATGTGTCTAAAATGTCGGTATGTGTTCCGAAAGTCAATGACATTTTTTGACTTTGTCTTATCTCTTGATGAGTTTGTCTTTTGTTTTTAATCTGTTTTTGACAAAGAATTTTTAATGAAAGGAATAAAGGCTGATTCACACATATCAGTGTCCGGCACGGTCTCGTATCAGTGATAATTATTCTTTCATACACTCTGTATGAACGCGCCAGAACTGACACTGGCAGCACTGTGTCGTCACTGACACTGAAAAGTGTGAACGCGTTCATAGAGAATGTATGAAAAAATGATATCACTGATACGGAACGGTGTCGGAACTGTGACCTCACTGATATGTATGAATCAAGCTTAAGAGTCATTTGAATTGCAACCTCCGGGTAGAGGTCAGGCGCGAATGCAATGCTATACTAAACGCCAAATAAGCAGTCTTACGCGTATACTAAGAAAGAAGAATGTTTTTCTTAAAAATCTTGATCCAAGCCAAACTCTAGTCCCTCAAAAAACCGTGTGTCTCTTTTTAAATTAAAAAAACAAACTTTATTTACAGACTTTGCTTCTCAATTTTGTTTTCAAATTGAACAATAACAAAGGTGTGTACAATTTACGTGAAAATTTTCCTTAGAATCGTGCAAAACATTTGCTGTCATAATAAAAACCGGGATTTCAAGATGGCGGATGGCGTGCAAATATATTATACCCACTTATGTGACTGACAAGCTAATCGAATCCTTTCGCATATTTACACACCATATTGACAGTTGTTGAGATGTTTTCTATCGTAAATTCGAAGTGATAGCTTTATGTTTAGACATGCTTGTGGCTTCGTATTCATTGGGTAAAAATGTTGTGCAACATTGTTTTAATAAACATGTTTTTGTGTTGCTTGCAACATGGTTTGCTGTAGTGTTTCTGGCAAAATGTTAGTAAGGCACTAACATAACATCACGCCTGTAATCCCCGAAGGGTTAGGCAGAGGTGTACCCCTTAGTTCACCCACGCACAAGTAGGCACTGTTATCATAAAAAATAACTAATACCTACTAGCAAATGTTTGTCTCACTACAGGCCTGTTCTCATACAGATAAGGCACGAGCATTGATCACTACGCTTGCTTGAGGTAGACTGGCAATTTCGAACTTATATTAACTAGGCTTTCAGACTTACATGTGGCCAGGTTTCCTTCACCGGCGTCAGTAGTATCCAAAGTATACATAAAAACAAATAATTTTCTCACGGTTCCACGTTGTATTTTTTTACTTTTAAAATACCGTTGCTTTGTAATAAGATATTATGCAAGTGATCAAACTTCCCCTTTCTAGTTTAGTGACGCGCTTAGAACGCGGAACTTTAAAATGGTGTTGTTTTATTATTTTCCCTTTTTTTATTAACTTTTCCTGCGGTTACTTTGTCTTTTGACATCCGAGAGACGACTTTAAGTCAATAAATGGATGACACAAATTCTTTTTGTAATGAAATAAATTCATGTAGGTTTGGAAAATAATATTAAAAAATTGCTTAAGTATTTGGATGAAGAAAAAAGCAAAATTACTTCCTTTACATAACATAACATAACATCACGCCTGTAATCCCCGAAGGGTTAGGCAGAGGTGTACCCATTACTACACCCACATTTCGCCTGTTATGTTTATGTCCCAAGTAATAGGGAGCGAGCCTATTGCCATCAACCGGGCACAAATCTAGACTCAAAGGCTGCTACTGAGAAATTTCTAAATAACAAACCCAATAACACTTTGCACGACCTGAGAATCGAGCCCAAGAACTCATTCTCCGCGCCTAGTCTGAAGAGGCAGTCGGGGCAGTATAAATATATACCTATCCCAAAAAAATCTTTGCAAAGTACTTACTACATACTCTATAGCCACCCAAAATGAAAGCCGGGCTTAAAACAGCATTCCCTTCCTTTTACAAACATCTGTAGTACCGAGCTGAACCAACCGTCCGCAAAATAATTCCCTATTCGATTATTTTTATTCCCTCGTTACTAAACCGTGTTTGTGAATACAATAACAATTTGCTACGATCCATCTGTTTTATCGAGCAAACAGTTTCTGTGGGTTCCCGAGAAAATTCGAAATAACACACATACACTCTTATTGAAATGGAGTGGAGCTGTGAAGTTCTAGGATTTAGACCCTTTTTTGTGCCTGCCCTTTGTCGACACGTATTGTGTCTGGTTTTTTTGGCGTGATGTGAAGAGAATTTGTAGTTGCGAGGTTGAGAATATTTTGTATACACATAAACATACATACACTCACGCCTTTTTCCCATGGGGGTAGGCAGGAATCACATCCCGCCACCTGCTACGATCCTTATTGTACTCATCATTATGTACGACTTTTTCTATGGGACCAAACCTGTAATCATGAAAAAAAAACCAGCTGTTTCATCTTATACATTATGATTGTGTTGTATAGCATTTTTGTAGGGAACAGCTGATTTCTTTTTTATCCTTACATACTCTTTTCGCCTCATCCACGTTCATACATCTCGTCATACAAGCACGCCGATTATGAGTACTGCGCGCCTGACCTTTCTGAATATTTTGTATGTTAATGTCAATTTACTTACATACAGTAAGTGCTAGGTTCTGCTCGCGAATTCGTCTGCCTCAAAATTTACTATTCCATCTTACAAACATTGAACCCCTTAGAGGATGAATTTTGAAAAAAAAAATCTCACTTAGCAAAAGTCTTGATACTAACTAGAAACTACCTCTCTGCCAAATTTCATCTTAATACGTCAAGCGGTTTTTGATATTTCGTGATGAGTGAGTGAGTGAGTGACTTTTCGCTTTTATATGTTTAGAGTTAGATAAACAAACAGAGAAGCTATAATTATGCTCGAGCTGTTCTCATTTATTAACTGACTTGCTTAAACCCGTGATTTCGTTCGCGTAATTTCTAGTGAATCTTAATTATTTTTCTTAAATTAAAGTAGTCCCGTCAAAATTGGTCTAGCCGTTTCTGATATTAGCCGAAACCAACAGTCTGACAGACAGACATAAATTATAAGAAAAATATCGCATGCCTATTACAAACAGACACTTCAATTTTATTTATATGTATAAATGTAGGTAGGTATAGATAACTGGAAAAAAAAATCATCACAAATTAAAATATTGATGGCTTAGATTAATTTCAAATCAAATCAAACTCTCCTTATTTTAGTGTTCACTTCATTCATTTACTTACCATATTAGAATAACCCAAACATTTCAATAGAAAGACTTCAGCATATACGGGTTTGAAGAAAAACATTATAACAATAATACCGAACCCACGGGAACCAATTTAACTAACTAAAACTAATATTTGATCTATATTTGTTTCAGGTCAACAGGAGATCCTTGAAGGGGTAAGAAATACTTTTATCTCTTCGACTGATTCCCAAAAATAACAGTATCGATTGCTGTATCCTTATCCTACACCCACTCCCGACACCAGCCAAGGACGAACGGTAGGCGGCCATTTTTTTTCTCGAACTTAAAAGGGTTCGTTGCTTGATCAACTTTGAGGTCTCTTGCGGATAAAAGGACCCTTTTTTGGTTTAATTTCGTTTGTTTCATTCGGTTAGAGTGAAGTAAAATTAATGATTTTTGGATTAAGTATTATTGAATGGTCTTTGCTTCCGGGGTGGTTCAAAAATGGAATCTGATCCTTATGGAATGCTTTGCTTTAGCGGTTATAAAATTGACTTTAAATAAAATCACCCATTTAGAATTTTAGAATACATTCTTGGATTTCATGACATGATTTTTCCAAAGACTTTCGCTATTGTACCGAAGAGAGCGGTACCTCAAAGCTAAAATTGTGGATCCTAAGATTTCCGAGTAAATCTTAAGTTTTACTCGTATATCTTAGGATTTACCAACATGAGCTGGTAAATGTAAGGTTCGATTTTTCGGGTTTTGCTATTAGTTTGACTTGATAAATATTAGGTTTTACCAATGGCGACTAGTAAAAATAATGTTGAAATAAGAATAGAATATCATTTTATAATAAAATTACTAGTAATCCTAAAATGTCCTAAGCTTGAATATTTTTCAACATTCAGCGTATCTTAAAAGAAAAACCAAAGAGGAAAGGATTGTCACAGAACAATTCAGGCATTCACGCTTAAAAATGCTTCTAATCTTAGTTCGGTAAATCTTAAGATTTACTAGAAAATCATACGATTTACCGCAGTTTTTACTAACAAAATACACCGAAACATCTCATACGTTTTACAAAAATTACATTTGAAATCAACCAACTTTTCGAGCGGTAAAGTTAAGAAGTACAGCCCGACGTAATGACAGGAGATGAACGAAATATTGAAAATACCGCTGAAAAAAAGTTACCGAACTTGCGAGTGCAAAAGCTGGGATCTCTGCACACTTCGCCAAGAGTTTGTCGCTGATTTGAATAACAGCGGAAACCTTTTTTCTTTCGGCCCCCTCCCTTCCCTGCTTAAGTTCGTATTATAAGGTACAGTCGAACAAATATTTAGAGTACAGGTACCTAACTTTCAACTGTTTTAAAACAATGTTTTGGGTGAGTCGTGTTAGCTCGGTGGTTAAGCCTTAAGGCTTCAAGCATTTACCAATGTGACTTTTTCAATTTATATGTACTTTCTAAGTTTATCTTGGACATCACTGACATCGGTAAAGGAAAACATCGCAAGGAAACCTGGAGTGATAGTTATTATAAATCGCCAACGCCTTGAGCAAGCATGATGATCAAGGCACGTGCCTTCTCTGTATGAGAAGAATACCCTAAAATAGGTCAATAAGAGGCCGGTATTGTTATCTAAAATAAAAGCGAAAGGTCACTCACTCATCACAGAATATCAGCAGGGAGGTAGATTATAGTTAGAACGGTTTTCCTGAAATCCACTCCTTGAGAAGATGAAATAGAGGTCCGACGTTTACGCGGACGGAGTCGCGGACAAAAGCTAGTTTTTAATAATTGGCAATTTTTATACTGTTGATACGTTCTAGTGGGCATAGTAGTCTGTGTCAAGTTTCCTTCCGTGCCTGATATGTTCATAGCAAGCTCATGATAAGTATGGTACGGCATATTAGACAGACTCTTTGACAGTATTAGGTAGTAGGATTATGTTCACAACAAAAACAATATTGGCAGTGGAGTACAGAGCTCCAACCAACCAACCAGACCAGAACCACGCCAGAGGCTCTTGAGGTGGTTTAAAAACTCTGACACTAGGGTGTATGAGGTAGTAAGAGCTTAATGCCCACACGATAAAAAAAAGTACAGAGCTGAATATTTTTGCCTGTCCACCTGATAAGTTGTTCGTGTGTACATACCTACTTAGTATTACACTGTCGGCCTTGAATTTGTAGCGAAGGCAATTTCTTTTCGGGGAGTAATTGTTTTTGAGAAATATTTTGTATTTTTTGATGGTAAATGTATTATCATGGAGGCTTGGGTTCGATCGGGTAGGACTTAGGTGTTTTTGTTACAATAACAATCCCTTTTCAGGTTTTTGCTAAACAAAAAATAAGGTTGAATAAAACTAGCAGAAAAGTTAATGGAAAATAAATTATAGAAATTACCTACACTGACCTTATTGGTGAGGTTCTTCAGAAAGGTCAGGTGTGCAGTACTCGTAACCGGCGTGCTTGTATGACCAGATGTATGAACGTGGATGAGGCGAAAGGAGTATGTATTATAAAGGAGTATGTGTGATTTCTACCTGCCCCCATAGGAAAAAAGGCGTGATCCTGACTACGGAAAGTACTCGTGGGCATGCCTTTGAGGTGACAGAGGTCATGCGCTTTGCAAATTAAAAAAATAATATCTTTTCTTAGGAAAGTAAATACAAAGTAGAAAACCGAGTAAAATTAAAAGATATAATTATGCTATATCTTTTAATATCTCATCTAAAAACAAGATGGTGGCAAAAACCACAATCTTAACCATAAAATGAAATTCAACATTTTCTTCGTTTTACGAACGCTGTAAACGGTAAAATTAATGTTCATTTTATTTATTTTATTTTATTTTATTTCATTAGGGATAACAAACAGTAGCGTATAATAGTGTGATCACAATACATAGTTAGCAGGAGTAGCATATACACTACTAACAACGATATCCACAAATTATTTTACAAGATAGCTAGCTATTAGCGAAGACAATACCAATTTGAACTTAACCTAGTGTAAATTATATATATAATATTATGTGTCATTGTAAACGAAATCTGTTTGAGCTAACAAATTGTCTCAGTAATTTATTTAATAGATCTCTGGGGATATTAATGAGCTATTTACTCTTAATGATGTCAAATAAATTGGGTTAGTTAACGTATCACCGTGGCGTTTCTTAAACATTTACGAAGGCAAGAGAAATTAAATATAATTATGTTAGCTCACGGTTTTGTGTTCATTTTAACGTCATTTTGGCATTTATTTATAAGGGAAATTGGGTTCAATTTACTTTGAATATAATTGTTACTTTTTAGAAAAGGACAATAAGTAAATACTACTGTTTATACGAAAAATTGTTTTGTATGTTTTTATTTTCAATTTTGGAGGACTATTTTTTATGATATATAAACAAACGAAGTGTTTTTTTAAGTAAGAGAATTGTACTGACAGTGCGTTCCAAACAAATGGAATTTATTAGGTTGGATAAGGATCCAATGTCTAGTTTACTTGTGCTCGGTTGCGAAACCACAACGCTGAGCATGAGAGGCGGTTGCCTTAACCACTGGGCCATCATGACGTTGTTACAAAAACATAAAACAAAAAAAACCTAACTTTTTCCAACAACACACATTCATAAATTCAATCCATTTTCGAAACTAAAAATTCAATTTTTGACCAAACCATCAGCAATCCATTAAATTGCTACCAACCGTTTTATTGCTTGTAAACCATGAATATTTAAAATCAATGAACTCCACCGTCGTATGTCAACAAGTGATAACAAAAACCTGCGCCCGAATGACAGCGCCGAAAAAATATTATTTTGAAAATGGAGCACACATTTCAAATCGAGCTCTTTTGTTTTTTAAGTAAACATTCTAGAATCACATTGATAGCGTTCGAATTTTGAAATGGTGTTTAAGGCGCTGACAAGATAGCGAGCAAAATATTTACTAGTCTTGAATACTTTAGGAACTTTGTTGTTTTTGAAACATTTTTCTCTTTGAAAAACATGGCGAATTATATGACTTTTCATCAAAAAATATATGCATGACTAATTAACATTATGTTGCAAAAAGCACTGGCAATAAATAACTTATCGTATTTTAAGAAGCCTGAGTTTATTTTTTCGATTACTCAACTTAATTTTAAGTGAAACAATGATTGCTGCATAATCTGTAATAGGTATCCAATATCAATCCAATCCACTTAAGCAAAATGTTTATTTCTTCTTCTCTTCTATGTAACCTGACAGTGATCGCGCTTCAACTGTTGTCTTCTTCTTAACATATTATTATTTTTAAGTTTTATTTTAGTCAAGTAATATTTTTGGGGAACTCAGTAATGGGTCAGCGTAGGCTAAATAAAACTTTTCTATTTACATATTTAATTAATTCTAATTAAATTGAATTATATTAAAGGCAGAATAAGAGATCCAATAACACCATCAGATTTTTTTTTACTGTCGGCCTCGGTGTCTGGATATTTGCCCGGTTAATGACAACAGGCTTACCCCCTATTCCACCTCTGCCAAACCCTTCGGGGATTACAAGCGTGATGTTAAGACGTAAGAGATCCATTTAGTTCCTTTCTTCTGCCCACTTTATAAAACTGACTGTCCCTTAATGAAGCAAACAAATAATTTTAATTTCCATTTGTTTCTAAAGAGTTACTACGGTCTATCGATTAAAAGGGGAAGCGGTCCCCGGTCCCCGAAATAACTAATATTGAAGAGAACAATCAAGATACTCGGAAGATTTCCAAGTAGAAGGTCCCCATCAGTTACGTCAGTCGGCACCCGGTCACGATAATGAACCATTCGGAATCTGGACATCAATCTTATCAGGGATTTCTTCATTCCATTCGATTCCTGTTTTTAATCGAGTTGATTAATCGATACTTTTTTGAAATCAATAGCGGATTTTTTGCGCCTTAAGTGTTAGCTGATTAATTGAAGTGTGTGAATCCGTTGGTGGTTTTGCAGAAGAGGTTTTGAAAGAAAGAAAGAAAGAAAAACTGTTTAACCACGCGAAAATGACGCACATAACATAAAAAGAAACAATGAAAATTATACATAAAAACAATGTAGCAATAAGTTTGTTTTAAATCTAAAAAATACCCATACCCGTACCCATGATGTTTCAAAAGATAAATCCCTGTAATAAAAAGACAGACAGACAGACGAACATATGAAGTCAAATGTCAAATGTACAATTTATTCTAAGAACTTTTGAACTTAACCTACAAGAACAAAAAAAAATTGAATCTAGTTATCTATTCCAAAAGATAGTTCCATAAGAAGAAGAATGAGGCAACTTCATACTAACACATACATACATAAACTCACGTCTTTTTCCCATGGGGGTAGGTAGAAACTACAGAACGCCACCTGCTACGATCCTTACACACTCCTTTCGGCTTATCTACGTTCATACATCTCGTCATACAAGCACGCCGGTTACGAGTACTCCGCACCTGACCTTTCTGAAGGACCTCACCAATAAGGTCAGTGTGCCCCCATACTAACTCTATTTAAATAAATAAAAATAAAACAGCAATTAATTTATATAGGTGCATTAATTCGATAGGAGAACGATAGCAACAAAATTCCGTTTGAACCCTTTAAATTGAGGTACCCTAAAAAAACTAAACCAAACAAGCCAAATAGCCAATGAACCAGTTTTCAAGTTTCCCATTAAATCTTCAGCTGCTGCATAGTTTATTTCTTTAAAATCCGGAGTCAAAGAACAGCAGTAGCTCAAGATATTTTTTTTTGTTTATCATTCCTTGTTTGACCAAAAGTTTCGAGAAGGTCGACTGGAATAAACTCTGCAAGTTTGGTATAAAAATAAATTATTCGAAAAGTCAGTGCACCGCGCCGTCTCAAAGACTGCGGACTTGGCCAGAGTTTTTATAAAGTATGATTGCAGTCCCAGCTTTTGTATGAAACTTCTAGTTTTGTTTGTATGGTAATCCATTCTGTGGGCGTGAAATCGGAGTATTATTTTGTGGTTTTTTCTTCTCGGTGGTTTTAGTTTCACGCCGGTGCCTAGGTGACAGATAATTTGCTCTTCTAGTAAAGGCTTTCACGCCTGTGCCTAGATAACAGATAATAAAATTTGTTCTTCTAGTAATTGCTTCATATAATAAACATAACATCACGCCTACAATCCCCGAAGCGTAAGGCAGAGATGTACCCCCCAGTAGTCCCAGGTTCGATTCCCAGGTCGGCCAAAGTGTTATTGAGTTTTTCCATCAGGAATTTCTCAGTAACAGCCTCGGAGTCTGGATTTGTGCCCGGTTAATGGCAATAGGCTCGCCCCCTATTACATGGGACTAAAAACATAACTGGCGAAATGTGGGTGTGGGTATACCTCTGCCTAACCCTTCGCGGATTACAGGCTGTTATGTTATTATAAAAAGTGACGGCTCGCGGGCGGCGTGCTGGCAATTGAATTTTTTTGAGGCGAGTCTGGCCGGACCGTTGCCATTCCAGATAGGTGCTGTCAAACCTAAAGGGCATAAAAAAAGGACACAAAACAAAACAAAAACAACTTTTTACGTTAAAGTGTTCGTGTTAGTCGTACAGTTGAATTATATCACTGTACTGCCCCATATTTCCAACATCAAATCACGCAACAAACTCAAAAGTACCTTCCCAAAACATTTATACAAACACAACAAGCCCGACGAAAGGGAAAATTCAATTGTTAGCGGTACCTCGCACCTTTTCAAGTTTTCCAATTAGGTGCCACTGTGTCTCGGGTCGGTACATTTAACTCATAACCGCGATAATGCGAGGAACATCTGGGACACACAATAATACTGTGTCTGATATGAAGAAGCTTGTCCTTCGATGGTCGTTTCTTGGAAGTAGGTAGGTATATTGTTTGTTTGTGTGTGTTTGTTATATTTACTTATCTATATTGACTTAGTTTTGGTCTTCCAATATACGTTTGACTTTGAAACATATGAGTAAAGTTTTAAGGTTTAAAATTGAATATAACTTCATACAATTTAGTGAAGGAAATGAAGATTATCCAAAACTTTTCAGTATTATTTGAGTTGTCGTGTATTACACTGGGTTTATTATTCGCCTCTCATGCATGAGGTTGTGGGTTCATATCCGGGCAAGTACCAATGTGATTTTTTCAATTCATATGTACTTTCTAAAGTTTATCTTGGACATCACTGGCATCGGTGAAGGAAAACATCGTGAGGAAACCTGGATTTACTGTTCCACTCAAACCATGTCAGAGGCCCTCGAGGCGGTTTAGAAACTCTGACACTAGGGTGTGTGGGGTCGTAAGATCTTATTATGCCCACACGATAAAAAAGACACACGATTCCCAGGTCGGGAAAAATGTTCATAGGTTTTTCCATCAGGAATTGCTCAGTAGCAGCCTCGGAGTCTGGATTTGTGCCCAGTTAATGACTACAGGCTCGCGCCCTATTACATGAGACTTGAACATAACTGGCGAAATGTAGGTGTTCTAATGGGTACACCTCTGCCTAACCCTTCGGGGATTACAAGTGTGATGTTAAAAATAAATGTTACACAGAAGAATTCACGGGAAAAAGCCAGTCATCTTCTTCTTTCTTTATCGTGTAGGCTGTAAGGTCTTACGACCCCACACACCCTAGTGTCTGAGTTTCTAAACCGTTACAAGGGCCTCTGACATGGTTTGGATGGGACAGTAACAGGCTGTTATAAGTCCAGGATCCCTCGCTATGTTTTCCTTCATCAATGTCAGTGATGTCCAATATAAACTTTAGAAAGTACAATATGAATTGAAAAAGTCACATTGGTTCTTGCCCGGATTTGAACCCACAACTTCAAGCATGAGAGGCGGGCGCCTTAACCACTAGGACATCACGACATTTATTTATTCTATACGAATAATAAATAAATAATAAAATAATAAATATCTTGGGACAACTCACACACGGCTATCTGATCCCAAGCTAAGCAGAGCTTGTGTTATGGTTACCAGACAACTGATATACATACTTATATAACTTATAAATCCATACATATATTTATGCCTTAAGCACTGGGCCATCACGATACTCGAAAGCGAAGCCAGTCAAAAACTAAATCGTTAAAAACTTGGCATAAACTACACATGTTGAATGAAATATTTGATTTAAATCTCATTTCTGTCACCTCTGTGGTCATTTTAACCCTCTGACACCGCAAACGTGATGTTATTTTACAACCTGTTGTCACCCGCAGCCTATCTGACTTTAAACTGTAAATATTAATTAATTGGATTCGTTTGTTTTGTCAATTTGTGTATGAATTAATGATATTTTGATTTGTTGTTGGAATGTGAGCCTTGTTTCTTTATGAGTAGGTAGCTTAATCATGCGTTTGCTAAATCTAGATACGCGGCAGTGTGTCACCCAAGTTTGCAACGAAAATAAGTAATCAAATGGCTAAAAAAATTGAATAGAAAAACGAAGTTTTTAAAAACAAGCTTTTATTATCTTTTAATTAAAAAAAAATAACTAATAAATTAAAGATATTTTAATTCTGATAAGACCGTATACCTCTGATTTACACATACATGCAAAATTTCAGCACAATCTGAAACTGAGAAGTAGATTAATAATAATAATAATAATAAACCCGCAGGGCAGCTTGTGGCGAGCTGTTGGGCAGTAGCGACCCCACGGACCTGACTCCCGGGAGAAATATTGTTCCTCATCTCTGGCTTGCCTTTATTGGCCGGCTAGAGTGAGCACTGACGAGGAACAGACCTCCCACCTCTATCTTGCCTTAATTGGCCGGTTAGAGTGGAAACCCGTGAGAGCATTCGTGCTCGGGGGAAGGAAGTATTCCAGTAAGACGCTGGTAGGGATCTTGACCGTATTTCCGGGATTGTCCCGATAGCCGTGGAATACCTCTCCTTCCCCTAGCACCTCAAGATATGTTGCCCCCTAGTCGCTACGTCACTTAGTGCTAGCGACTATTTTAGGGGGCCCATATAGTGAGTGTGCAAGTCACCCCCTGCCATTATAACCATGTATACAAACATAGGTCCGGCAGGGGCCATAGTCACTTCATAGTTTCAGGTAACCAAGTCACTTTAGCAACCCATACCCATAGCCCAGTATTGTTAGTTTCCATGTCCTGTAATAGTTCTGCACCAACCGGGGGTTGTCCTTGGGTGCACTTGCTTAGTGCATACAGGGATAATCGTCGGTTGGTGTCTCATTTCATATAAAGCTACCTAAGGGGCCTCTGCGAGTTGGCTCCGGCCCCTCGTACGCCTTATAAAGGCCCGGGACCTCAGGGTTCCGAGATACAAAAGGTATATAAAATAATAATAATAATAATAATCCTTTATTTCAGGCAACTAAAGCCCATAAAACACAAATACATATATAAGTACAATAACTATAAACTAATACATATTTTAACAATAAACTTATAAACGCGAAGTGTCGGCGTCGTGTTACGCTGCGAGGTGTCGCGTAGCTGGCCGCGGAAACGCCGATACAGCACACTTTTCGGCCAAAACTCTTCCTTGAGAAAGGTCATCAAATGTTGGGTCGGAACGCGCACAACAAATGAGTTAAAATTGGTGCTATGTCGCGCCTCCAACTTCACCACCCTCAAGGTCCAGTTGACTTTCACCCGTATGTACTCTACGATATCCTCAGCCTGTTAAAAACTTGCAAGTTTTTATGACAAATACACAGAAATTGGGACAGAAAAAAATAATTAAAAGCTTGTTATAATAATAATAATAAGCTTAAAATAAAAACTTTACTGCATTTTACGAAAAAAAAAAATCGTTTAGAAGGTAGGTACCAAATATTAAAATTTCGTGTACCTAATGCTTAAAATCGATTCTCGTTTTAAAAGTAATCCACTTCCACTAACATTTTTAGACGACGTGTAAAAAAACACATCATGTAGCTATAAACTACGCATATTACGCATCATACTAAGTAAATTAATACGAAAATTAAGGTTGGTCGGTTTATTTTAGGTGTGAAAAATCACTGTTTTTGTTAGCACGCAAGGTGACGCACGCAAAATATTGTGTTTATGGATGCATGTACAGGGGTCATGAGGGTATTTAAGGGTCAGTAAAAACTTTTAAAGCTTTTGTAAATTAAAACGTAACTATAAGGTTCCCTTTCAGTCTACTTAGATATTGACGGTCAAAATTATAACCTTTTTAATGTTTACAAACATACATAAACTCACGCCTTTTTCCCATGGGGGTAGGCAGAAACTACAGAACGCCACCTGCTACGATCCTTACATACTCCTTTCGCCTCATTTACGTTCATACATCTCGTCATACAAGCACGCCGGTTACGAGTACTCCGCACCTGACCTTTCTGAAGGACCTCACCAATAAGGTCAGTGTAGGTCTTCCTAGGGCGACCCCTCCCGGCGTTGCCACTCACCTCTGCCATATAAATACCTTTTGTCAATCGTCTTTCACTCATCCTCTCAACATGACCGAACCATCTAAGCATACCCTTTTCTATCTTTGTCATTACATCTTCTTTTAACCCGCAACGGTCCCGTATAACCTCATTCTTCACTCTATCGTTCAAAGTTTTTTTATGAAAACAAGGTATCGTTCAGAATACAAAAGAATACTGACTGCCTCGTTGGTATTGTGGTTGTAAAGCGCGACTGCTCAGCATGAGCTCTTGGGTTCAATTCACAGGTCGGACGAAATGTTATTGAGTTTTTCCATCAGAAATTTCTTAGTAGCAGCCTCTGAGTCTGGATTTGTGCCCGGTTGATGGCAATAAGCTCGCCCCCTATTACATGGGACTTAAACATAACTGGCAAAATGTGGGAGTACTAATTTTTACACCTCTGTCTAACACTTTGGGGATAGCTGGCGTGATGTTATGTAACGAAGGGGCAATTTGTCTATTTTAAATTTATTATTTGCTTGTGACCTTGGCCATCAATTTTTGTAAAGGATTAAATGAAAACACAAACAAAAGACGACTTTATCTTGTACCATCTTTCTATACAAAGAAAACAGTGAAATTATGTAGGTACCTATAAATACTCGATTAGCGAAAGTCTTTGATAAAAATCCGATGCCCAAGACCTCGGATATTAAGATAGGGATATTAAAGGGAGGGCAAAATTGTCGACTCAGAATGACCTTGTAAATCTTCGATCAATAAACCTTTTTTTCTTTGAAAGTTTTAGTTATTAACTCTTTTGAAAGAAATGTTGACGTTTCAATTTTATTTTTTTGCAAAAGAAGTATAGATAAGTGATTTTTATTCTTCTTAAAAATTTTTTTTTCAAGATTTTTGTGATAAAACATAGTTGCAATTGGCTCGCCCTCTATTACATGGGACTTAAACATAACTGGCAAAATGTGGGTGTACTATTGGATACCCTTCTGCCTCTGCCTTCGGGGATTACAGGCGTGATGTTATGTAACAAAGGGAAAATTTCTCTATATTAAAGAAAAAGCGCGACTGCTGTGGATGAGGTCTTGGGTTCGATTCCCAGGTCGGTCAAAGTGTTATTGGGTTTTTCCCTCAGGAAATTCTCAGTAGCAGCCTCGGAGTCTGGATTTGTGCCCGGTTGATGGCAATAGGCTCGCCCCCTATTACATGGGACTTAAACATAACTGGCGAAATGTGGGTGTACTAATGATTACACCTCTGCCTAACCCTTCGGGGATTACAGGCGTGATGTTATGTTATTTTAAAGAAAAATTGCATTTTCAGTCTCAATATGTCAATTTTGATTGTCGCAGAGGTGAGATTGTGATTAGATTTTGATTGAATCACAGAAATTAATCTCCTGAAGATTTATTCTTATAATTCTCGAAATCCTCGTCGGTTTAGTGTATGTAATGTATCTAAGTAAAGTCAAATTTTCAAAATCAAAGTCATTTTTGAAAAAACAATATTCATCATCATCTGCCTAGCCTTTTCCCAAATCCATATTCACATATTCACCGGATTCATCTCACCGGATTCATCTGAGTACCAGTATTTTACATGGAGCGACTGCCTATCTGACCTCCACAACCCAGTAACTGGGTAACACGATACCCCTAGGTAAGACTGGTTGTCAGACTCTCAATCTTCTGACCAAAAAACAAAAACAACTAATTAATGTTTTTTCAAAAATGCGCTTTTGAACATCATACCCAAAAAATAGACTAAAAACATAACTGGCGAAATGCGGGTGTACTAATGGGTACACCTCTGCCTAACCCTTCGGGGATTTCAGGCGTGATGTTATGTTATGTTACCCAAAAAAAAAAGAATTGACTCTAGCTGCTATATTGTCCTAACGATACACACCATGACCCCTTTTCAAGCTTGTCAAAAGAAAAACTAAATTCTACTCTCCAAAAGTTACACCTCAAAAAAGCTATTCCCTAAAACCTCAAAACGTCCAGCTTATATCTAACAAACAAATGTAATCTGCGTTTAATCTGCAAGTCTAAGTCGCAATTTACTTGTCAAAGGGCGGGCCGCGACCGCCGCTGGCAAATTGCTACCCTGATAGCTGGACACAGACCTAGTACTGAATAGACAGGGGAATAAATATGGACAGGGAAATAAATAAGGACAGGGGAATAAAAATGGACAGGGGAATTTATGAAACAATTTTTTACTCAGTTAATATTTTTTTTTAGTAAAGAAGAAATAAAATTATTCCACACACAAACAATTCATACTAAAAAAGGCCTCTTCACAAATTAATTTGTATGCTTGATTTTGTTAAAATTTTGTGGTTTTGTTGACAAAATTATCGTGATGATTTAATTTTTCTTTTTCTTTTTAATCGATGTATTTTTGCTAAATTGAAACCTGTATACTTTAAAAAATTACGGCAAAACAATAAGCTATTTTTACCTTGTCTGTCTATCTGTCAATTTTTTTCTGCAGATTTCACAAGAACAAATTATTCTAAGAGGTTTATAAATGTTGGTTATTTTAAATTTAACTTGGCCATAGATCGGAAATCATTCAAAAAAACAAACGTTTCCCCACCTACTTTTCTTTCAGTCTTTCATCAACGTTACCAATTCTAAGCGTTCCTAGCTCTATGCGTTATGAAAATGGCCAGAGGCTCTCTGGCGCACGAGACTAATATTCCTCGTACACGGATGTGTTAAATGAATTAACTACATCATTTATATCTATAAATATTTACACTAAATGCAAGTGGTTAAAGGTCAACGAGATTAATTGTGATTTTAGAGGATTTTAAGTTTGAATTCATAGTATAGGTAATTTGATGGTTTATTGTTTTATGGTTTTTGCTGATGTGTCCCAATTTTTCGTTCATCTGCACCATTATCGAGCTGTGCACGGAAGTAAACATAGGAACCTACTGCCCAAATAGTTTTATTATTATGAATGGATCATCGATACTAAAAGAAGAATTTATTTCTGTCTAATTGGACATAACATCATGCTTGTAATCCCCGAGAGGTTAGGCAGAGATGTACCCAGTACACCCACATTTCGCCAGTTATGTTTAAGTCCCCTGAAGTCCCTTGTAGTCCCTGTCTTTGTGGGGGTGAGTCTATTGCCATCAATGGGGCTGCAATCCAGACTCCGAGGCTGCTGAGAAATTCCTGACAGAATCGAAATAATCGCAGCTGGAAATATATTGCAAACGAAAATACATTTTATGTTTAAGTATTTAGGTTCATATTGCGGTCACTTGAGAGATGGTGTTTCTGTTCTTCTTGTTGATCAAAGATTCAAAAAAGGAAAACATCGACACAATGACGTAACCAACGAACAATATTATTCAAACAACCAAAATAATTATAAGAAATAATTATACAACTCTCAAAGCTCTAAAATATAACGTTCTAAAATGTATTTTATTACACACATTCAAAGTCCAATTTCCAGTTATCTCCCGTTATTAATCCTTGAAGATTGAGATCAAAAGGATGCTGTAATGAAACCGTGAAATTGTGCAAACCGTCCGTGCAAACATTGTTCTGAAGAGCTAACAGAATCTAACATCTCTATGTAGATGTGTATGTTTGTATTGTGTGAGCTTGAAAACCACTGGATTTATTCTTATTGAAATGGTTAGCCTATTGCCATCAACCGGGCACAAATCTAGACTCCGAGGCTGCTACTGAGAAATTCCTGATGGAAAAACCCAATAACACTTTGCCCGACCTGGGAATCGAACCCAAGACCTCATGCATAGCAGTCGCTCGCGACCACTAGACCAACGAGGTAGTAACTAAAGTTTTAATACGAAAAACAGCAAATTCAACACTTTTCTACCAAAAAAAACAGTTCATTTCATGTAAAAACCATTTCACTTCAACATCTCATATAAACTCGATTGCATTTTCCGCTTTCCAATCGAATTTTTATCGGTCCATAATAGATCTTTCATTTCGGTCCATTTTAACTACGGAATAAGTCGTAAAAGCACACAGAATACATTTCTTTAGTCCGTAAAATGCTTTCCCAACAAGATGTATGTATTTTACTGAAATTTTCAAAGCGTTTTTTCCCTTTTTAAGCGATGATTTGGATATGAAATATTGGTCGGAGAGATTTATATTTCCGGTTGAATGAAGCTATCGTTAAAAGGATTTAGGGAGAAGTTTTTTAAGTAACTTCGTTACTTAGTTAATGATTGATAATGGAGGAAAAATTACACAGAAAATAGGCAGTAAATAAAAGAAAAGGATTTTTTTTTTAATTTAGGAAGGATTTTTTTTCTAATTAATTTTTGCTGTTTAGCGCTCCTACTTTAATTTGCACCTACCATGTTATCTCTTCACCACCTTTGGTTGACTGTTAGAGAATGCCTGAGGCATTAAGTCCGCCTTTGTACTTTTGTTGCATAAAGTTTAAATAAATAATAAATAATTTCAACGTAAACATAACTGTAATCCCCGAAGGGTTAGGCAGAGGTGTACACCCACCTAAAAAACAATGAAATAAATATTGCAATTACTATCTACGTCTCAAAAAATTTCTACATGTTTAATTTTATCAATCTACGCAATTGTCTTATAAACTACCTACTTCCAATTTAAAAAACATGACATAACAACACGCCTGTGATCCCAAAAGAGTTAAACAGACGTGTACCGATTAGTACACCCACATTTCGCGAGATATTTTTAAGTCCCATGTAATAGGGGGCGAGCCTATTGCCATCAACCGGGCACAATTCCAGACTCCGAGGCTGCTACTGAGAAATTATTTATAGAAAAACCTAATAACAGTTTGCCCTTTCTGGGAATTGTAACCAAGACCTCACGCTTAGCAGTCGCGCTTTGCGACCACTAGACCAACGAGGCAGTCAAAAAAAGGTAGAGAGTAAATCAATTAACATTTTTTAAAATAGAACGTTCAAAAATAGCATGTTGAAAATCTAAAATGCTCTCTCTAAAATTTTAACACGAATTCTGTGATTTTAACCGCTTGGCTTTACCCCATGCGAGTAATTGCTCCTCCAATAAAAATCGGGATTTACATACGTAATCATAAAGTCGAATTGAGAGTAGCAAATACAAATGCATTATTACGCTTTTAGTATTACATCTTTATTAGATGGTTTTATTTATTTCCTGACATCGACTCGCGACTTTTTCTTGTTTTTTTCAATCGTGCCGGGGTCGCGGTACGTCTTAACAGGACACCGTGGCCCCGGAACGTAAAGGGCAACAGAAGGAACAGGGTGGTTTTTTAGTCTGTAAAAGTCTGACAGTCCCTTCCGCCCCACCCAGGCGGAAGGAGTCATTTTATAATTTTTACCACCTTAAATTAACGTTCATAAATATCTCCTATAGATACACACCGACCTATCAAAAGTTACTAATATTTCTAACCCTTTGACCGTCAGACGTAACTCAGACAAAGCAACAAAATTGTCTACTATCCCAAAAATTCCTTTAAATTTTCGTGAAAACTAAACTTCAATATTTTGTTATAAAAAATATTGAAGTTTAAATAACCAATTCCCACAATTGGCTAACGAATTCCCAGAACAAGCTATATATTTCATTCATCTATATTAAATGTATCTTCAGTTAGAGAACCATTCAATCATTCAGTTATTCGTTCATATTTTTCGATGGCGGGCGGCATTGAATTCGTTCCCCAGTGAACTTGTTAGCAAATCTAACAAATTCTGAACAAAAGATTTTCATTTATTGATTACTAGTATTGCCCGTGGTTTTGTCTATGTAAACTTTAGAATTAAGTCAAAGTACAAGTAAAAAATGACAGGCTAAAAAATATCCTAAGAAGTGTTATTGAGTTTTTCATCAGAAATTTCTCAGTAGCAGCCTCGGAGTCTGGATTTGTGATGGCAATAGGCTCGCCCCCTTTTACATGGGACTTGAACATAACTGGTGAAATGTGGGTGTACCAATGGGTACACCTCTGCCGAACCCTTTCGGGATTATAGGTGTGATGTTATGTTATTATTATATTTCAGTAGCAACTAACTACCAATATAAGAACTTATACAGACTGTTAGTGTAAACACCGTGGTCACTAAAACCATAGGTACTTGATTTATTATAAAAAATGTTTATCTGAATTTAAAAATAAATAACGTTATCTTTCAAAAATTAAAAAAAATCTGTCCGACACCTTCCGTAAATTCATGGATACTATGCGCCCGAGTTACGTAATCACCGCAAAGGGCGTTGACCTGCTGCAGTAGCCGTCCGTTATAACTACCTACATAAGTTTTAACTGATAACATCATTGTAATATAGGGTGAAATAATTTTCAGGAAAAATGGAGATTTTATTTAAAAAGAAAAGATTTTTTTTCATTGAGTTTACGTTCTATTAGTGAAACCAAACCACTGGTTTCAAGGATAACGGTGTTTACACTAACACTCTGTATATATAAAAATACATTCAAACTCTGACCTTGACAATTTAAATGACCCTGTTAATGATTTTATTGAAATAAATACTTTGACATTGATCACCCATCAACGGACGAGTCATGTCAAGTGTAGCTTAACCATCAATCGCGCCGCGTATCTGTTATTACTTAACTACAAGCTCTTCGTCATAGACTGATTTGAAATAACACTATTTAACTGTGTAGACTATATCTAGACTAATATTATAAAAGTAAAGAGTTTTTTGTTTTTTTGTTCAAACACTCTCATCTCTGAAACTACCAGTCGGATTGCAAAAAACTTTGCTGTATAAAGATAGCCAGATTTATGAAGAATAGTATAGACTTTAAAACATCACGCTACGACCTTAAGTAGCAGAACAGTGACTAAAGACGTAACTTAACACAGGAGAAAAAAAACACGCGGACGACGTCGCAGGTTGAAGCTAGTTTCCGTAAAATTTGGTAACAAAGACACACACAGACGGCATAGACAAGGCCTAGACATTAACTAATGATACTTCACATCAACTTCCATCTTATTCAAGTCTTAACCTAATAGTCTAAGATCCTAGAGGCGCTAGAGTTTACGTCATTTAAGTATGGCTGAAATTTTGAGGATAGTTGGAGAAATATTTATATAGTTTAGAATGTATTCATGCTTGCTCACTTTAGTCTGGTCCCAAGATACAGGCGCTGCATAGTTATTTATGTAAATATATTAAGTAGAAACATTAAGCGTATGCTTAAAAAATATATAACTATTTAAAAAGCACTTATTGTTTTAGTAGTATAATAAAAATGGTTTTTTTTTTTAATTTTAATTTTATTTTTGCAATAATGGTCCAACCTATTTGTTATTCTTATTGAATGAGCCATTTTACAGGTAACTTCATCTCTTATAAATAAGGCTCTTTGCTCTTTTACTTACCAGACTTTCTTTTGACTTTCCGTGGGTTATAATTTCAGCCAGACATCTGGCTGAAGTTATAGCCCTAAATATATGTTAGTTGTTAGTAAAAATAAACTACATATTTAAACATAAGTAAGTAACGTATATTTTATACTTGATATCTGAAAAGGGTCTAGAATTAAAACAAGCAAAAACTGATACCTTTTTACGACATATTCTTCTATCAATATCCAACTTTCAGCCATACCTAAGTGACGTAATGTCTGCCGACTCCTGCATCTTAGACTATAACCTATGTAGATACATATAAAATAGTTAATAGCTATTCAGCCACACTGAAGTCTATTCACATTAAAACCGACACATTAATTTATCAACCACGTAGTTACTCGTATTTATAGAGAGGTAAAATTTCATTGCGTTCAAACCAGCAATTTGTTATAAGTAAACAACAATTAAACTTTGTCTGTATGTGTACTGTTGATCGTAGAGTAGGTAGATAGTGGTGCCGATTCCCCTTGGTCACAAACTAAACTAAAATTAGACTATTTCCATCTTTGTCTGTCCAATAAAATAAGAAAGAGACTAATGTAAATAAGAGCTGTCAAATTTAGTAAATCTAACACATCCATACAGTTAATAGTTGACATCTTAAAACGTATGGATTAAAAACACGGATAAGATCAAGGCAAAACTAATTTGACATCTCTAACTTAGTTTTTTAATGTCACGGAATGTCACCATCCTTTCCTTTCGCTGCATGTTAGAAAGAGATGTTCTTTCTCTAAATTTAGTCTAGTTTGAATCGGCACCAGTGTTGTCGATTATAAAAACCACGGAAAAAATAACTTTGATGGCTTAGAAAATACATGTAATTCACAATTAATGAACTTTGTTTGACCAAATAAATAAATTAGTATTATTATACAAATTAATTAATTATAACATATTATGTACAATTTTTAAAAATATTAGATTGTTTCTTTCTTTTACTTTCCAATAAAACAAGAAAAGGACGAGTGAAATAAGAGCTGTCAAATTTAGTCATTCTGACACATCCATACAGTTATAGTTGACATCGTAAAACCTATAGATTTAAATACGGAGAATTTGAAGGCGACATTAATTTGACATCCCTAACTTAGTTTTTAAGTGTCATCGTCCTTTTCTTTAGCTGTATGTCAGTATGAGATGCCAATTATCTAAATTTAAATTAGTTTGTGAACAAGGGAATCGGTAACATTGATAACTTCTTTTTTTATTATACCACGCCTGCCTCGTTGGTCTAGTGGTCGCAAAGCGCCTGTAATCACCGAAGGGTTAGGTAGAGGTGTTTAGGTCCCCTGGAATAGGGGTCGAGCCTATTGCCATCAACCGGGCACAAATCTAATCTCCGAGGCTGCTACTAAGAAATTTCTATTAGAAAAACCGACTATCACTTGCCTGGGAATCGAACCCAAGATAACATGCTCAGCAGTCACGTTTTGCGACCAACGAGGCAGTCAAACTACTAAATGGAATAAAAACAATTATGTTAATATACCATACGTTCTATGATAGTGCGGGTGACACATCTCAGCAATTCATCTATGGATGTCAGAAATGCATAACTAGGTCAGTGACATTATTTAATTTAGGCACTAGTTATTTACCCACTTATTACTGATTCCGTATTTTACGACTATGATATTAGTGTAAATATACTATACTATATAAAATATTCAATCAAGATTGTAAGTCGCCGTAACATTCAAGAGTGAAAGCAACAGTTTGACAAATGTCACCGGCACCATCCTAGAGCGTGAGGAATACAGAGTGTTAGTGTAAAGACCGTTATCCTTGAAATCAGTGGTTTGGTTTCACTAATAGAACGTTCGTTTAATTCAATGAAAAAAAAATATATTTTTTAAGTAAAATCTCCATTTTTCCTCAAAATTATTTCACCCTATATTACAATGATGTAATTAGTTAAAACTTATGTAGGTAGTTATAACGGACGGCCAGTGCAGCAGGTCAACACCCTTTGCGGTGATTACGTAACTCGGGCGCATAGTGTCCATAAATTTACGGACGGTGTCGGACAGATTTTTTTTTAATTTTTGGGTAGAAAACTTTTTTATTTATTCTTAAATTCAGATAAACATTTTTTATAATAAATCAAGTACCTATAGTTTTAGTGACAACGGTGTTTACACTAACAGTCTGTATAAGTATCTAGCAACATGTCTCCGCGTATTATGTTGAGCTTACCCAGCCAACGTTTTATTTCTAAAGGGAAAATTCCATGTTTAGGTAGGTATAATAATATCTGAATAAATTAGAGAAAGAATTTCCAATATCCTCCGCGTAGTACGTAATTATGCTGCTTCAGAAACATCTGAAGTTTCTTCATGAAAATATTTCGTATTTTCGTAAATGTGTATAGATTTTTAAGATTTAGATAAAGGTTACTTTTTCACAATTAAAACAATTAAGATTTTTTATTAATCTTAATTTCATTAAATATTTATTTTACAATACAAATTCGCTTAATACTTATTTTACAATAAAAAATCATTTAATTTCTTTATGTTTTAATAATTAATTTAATAGTTATAATATTATAATAGTTTTAGTTATATTAGTTCATACAAAAGTTAAGTTTAAAACGGTAAAACTTAATTCTGTCACAGAAAGAAATATATTTTTTATAGTGAGTAAGTTGTAGAATTTAATTATTTTGTACTTCTTTTTATTTATGTAAATTTTGAGTACTTTTTTATTTTTAAATCTCTAATTTTGTTGTCGTAAAATATTGCGCCTACCATGTTATCTTTCACCATCTTTGGCTGACTGTGAGAGAATGCCTAAGGCATTAAGTCCGCCTTTGTACTTTTGTTGCATAAAGTTTAAATAAATAAATAACACGACACCCCTTGGTAAGACTCATGGTTGTCAGACTTTCGGGCTTCTGACTATACGGAACGACTGTCAAACATCTGCGAATGACAGCCGCGACCAACAGCTTTATGTGGTTTCGTAGACACGGGGGTGTCATCACACTACCAACTTCCAAAGTCTGGGCTACTACTAAGAAATGCCTAATAGAAAATCTCAATACCACTCTGCACAAGGTGATAAACGAAACCCAGGACCCCATACTCAGCAGCCGCGGTTGCGACCACGCGACCAACATGCGGGGAAGCCGGGTCTAATGTTATTCCAATAATATTTTCTCTGAATAATAAATTTCTAACCACTGCAAGAATGCAATGTCTGAGGTTCTGCGGACATTTCCCCTTTCAGTGACGAGGGTTGAGAAAGGTACGCTTACAGGGGGAGATTAAGGATTTAATTTAAGGGGATTTAATTTCATGGAAGAATGTCGTGAATTTATGTGTCTAAAATGTCGGTATGTGTTCCGAAAGTCAATGACATTTTTTGACTTTGTCTTATCTCTTGATGAGTTTGTCTTTTGTTTTTAATCTGTTTTTGACAAAGAATTTTTAATGAAAG
The DNA here is from genome assembly GCA_949774945.1 of Hoplodrina ambigua. Classification (NCBI taxonomy): domain Eukaryota; kingdom Metazoa; phylum Arthropoda; class Insecta; order Lepidoptera; family Noctuidae; genus Hoplodrina; species Hoplodrina ambigua. The sequence goes on from OX458984.1 coordinate 2,161,216, forward strand.
GAATAAAGGCTGATTCACACATATCAGTGTCCGGCACGGTCTCGTATCAGTGATAATTATTCTTTCATACACTCTGTATGAACGCGCCAGAACTGACACTGGCAGCACTGTGTCGTCACTGACACTGAAAAGTGTGAACGCGTTCATAGAGAATGTATGAAAAAATGATATCACTGATACGGAACGGTGTCGGAACTGTGACCTCACTGATATGTATGAATCAAGCTTAAGAGTCATTTGAATTGCAACCTCCGGGTAGAGGTCAGGCGCGAATGCAATGCTATACTAAACGCCAAATAAGCAGTCTTACGCGTATACTAAGAAAGAAGAATGTTTTTCTTAAAAATCTTGATCCAAGCCAAACTCTAGTCCCTCAAAAAACCGTGTGTCTCTTTTTAAATTAAAAAAACAAACTTTATTTACAGACTTTGCTTCTCAATTTTGTTTTCAAATTGAACAATAACAAAGGTGTGTACAATTTACGTGAAAATTTTCCTTAGAATCGTGCAAAACATTTGCTGTCATAATAAAAACCGGGATTTCAAGATGGCGGATGGCGTGCAAATATATTATACCCACTTATGTGACTGACAAGCTAATCGAATCCTTTCGCATATTTACACACCATATTGACAGTTGTTGAGATGTTTTCTATCGTAAATTCGAAGTGATAGCTTTATGTTTAGACATGCTTGTGGCTTCGTATTCATTGGGTAAAAATGTTGTGCAACATTGTTTTAATAAACATGTTTTTGTGTTGCTTGCAACATGGTTTGCTGTAGTGTTTCTGGCAAAATGTTAGTAAGGCACTAACATAACATCACGCCTGTAATCCCCGAAGGGTTAGGCAGAGGTGTACCCCTTAGTTCACCCACGCACAAGTAGGCACTGTTATCATAAAAAATAACTAATACCTACTAGCAAATGTTTGTCTCACTACAGGCCTGTTCTCATACAGATAAGGCACGAGCATTGATCACTACGCTTGCTTGAGGTAGACTGGCAATTTCGAACTTATATTAACTAGGCTTTCAGACTTACATGTGGCCAGGTTTCCTTCACCGGCGTCAGTAGTATCCAAAGTATACATAAAAACTACATAATTATTATTGTGAAACAAAAAAGGTACTACTTACCCGCGGTCGGTTTTGAATTCACAATCTCGTGTATGACAGGCACAGGTCGGTGATGGTCATCACTACACTTCATAATAAATAAGAAAACATCTCACAACATCTAACTAATTTAGAAAACAAATATATTGCTCAAATGTAATATTGTAAAATATTGCTTTCAACTAATAAGACGATACTTTTAAGACAATATTTTTTGTCGGTAGGCCCTTGAGCCTTGCTGTCCATGGTAACACGTACCTACTAGGCTACCGTCTTCTCCGAAGTCACTTTGGTGGGCAGAAAGAGTCCTCATTCTGCCCACCAAATTCCCGTGACCTATGTTCTTAATACCTAATATAAGAACGCACTCAAAAATCTATTGAAAGTTCCATTATTATCATCGACGTTAACCTGGAACTGCTAAAATATGAATTTTCATCATTGTCGCCTATAAAAGGTTGTTTAAATAAGTCTTCTAAAAATAACACTCACTCACTGCCTCATTGGTCTAGTGGTCGCAAGCGCGACTGCCGTGCATGAGGTCTTGGGTTCGATTCCCAGGTCGGGCAAAGTGCTATTGGGGTTTTCATCAGGAATTTCTCAGTAGCAGCCTTGGAGTCTGGATTTGTGCCCGGTTGATGCCAATAGGCTCGCCCCCTATTACATGGGACTAAAAACATAACTGGCGAAATGTGGGTGTACTAATGGGTACACCTCTGCCTAACCCTTCGGGGATTACAGGCGTGATGTTATGTTATGTTATGTGTTCTAAAAATAAAAATTTGAGTAACACACTCATACGCTTGATTTTACATACGCTCTGACATTAAGCCAAATATTAAATTCTGAGAAGAAAAATCATCTCAATTTCTGTAGGATATTAAATTAATTTCCTGATGATACAGTACGTGTCAGTGACATGTTTTACATAATGAAATATATTAATTTATATTTCGTCAGGTTTACTTACAAGCAGTTATAATTATGTCAGGGACGAAATTTCCGTATTTTAATCTCAGTGTCAATCTTACTACTCACATCACAAACACTCACTCTGTCTCAAATAATACATAGCTTTGTACGTAAAATGTAGTTTTTATGTTTCATTGAGATGGACAAATTGTATCAGGCATTCTTGATACTAAAGATGTTATTATTTTATTTATTTTTTACTTCATTAGTGAACCACGCCAGAACGGCTGAACGGATGTGAATGAAGTTTATATGTAACTCATTTATCTCTGTGTAAAATTTTATCTAGATTCGTTTAGTCGTTCTTTCGTGACTAAGTAACAAATATCCACTTTCGCACCTTTTGTAGTAATATAAATATAACATCACGCCTATAATCCCCGAAGGGTTAGGCAGAGGTGTACCCATTAGTAGTACACCCACATTTCGCCATTTTGCCAGTAATGTAAAATAAGTATAATTATTATAATCGAGAAACTCAATAAATAAACTCTACATTTTATATGCTCTAAAATAATATACATTTGCTAAAAATGGATACTAACGTTAAATACAATTTTAATATCCCAATGTATCGATTTTCTTGATGTCTCAAATCAATTTCCTATTCTCATTTCTTGAATGTATCATGAAAGTCGGTTCCGCTTCAGTGCTTGTGTTTTCAATAAATTCTATACAGGTATATATTATTTAGGATTCCTTAATCTTATGATAAAAACGGCACCTTTAAGATTTATTCACACATATCAGTGAAATCGCAGTTCCGGCATAGTTCTGGCAGCGTACCGTATGATGCTATAGTGTTGCGGAACTGACACTGAGAGCACTGAGTCGTCACTGACACTGCTTGGTGTGAATGCGTTCTAATAGTATTGTGTCGGAACTGTGCCGGAACTGTGACTTCACTGATATGTGTGAATCAACCTTCACTATCGCTACATATTAAAAAACAAAGCCGCTTCTCGCTGTCTGTCCTTATGTATGCTTAGATCTTGAAACGACGCAAGGAATTTTGATGCTATTTTTTATGGATAGAGTGATTCAAGAGGAAGTGTTTATGTACCTACAAGTACATTGTACCCGTGCGAAGCCGGGGCGGGTCGCTAGTTATAGATATATTACAGCCACAAAAACGTTAGGTCAAACCCACATGGAAATACACACAACACCATAAAATACCTACATAGGTGTCAATCAATCAAGACAGCGGCACGTCGCGCGCCGGCTCCGCTGAAAACCAGTGCCGTGGTTTTCGTGCCTTCGAGCACGGACCACGGCATTATGCTGAGCGTCAGCCGTTTCGCGCGATAGTGGCGCATATTTCTTAGATGTATTAACTTGTTTTTAATTTTTTAGATTTAATACCAACTTGTTTTTCTTTTGCTTTTGTGTTCAATTTTTCTTTTATGTTATGTGCGTCATGAATAAATAGTTTTTCTTTCTTTTCTTTTTGTCTTTCTATCCAATTTACCAACACAACCTAAATCGTTTTCAACAATGAAAACAGTTTAAAAACAAACTGGAAACTTATTATTGATGGTGGTAACTTTATTTTTCTTCTAACAAACTGCTTTTCACGACAGTAAATTATACCTTCCTATTGAGAATCGCTAACATTTCAGATTTACAGACTCCGGGTATTCTTACCTGGAGTATTTTTAGTTTAAAGATTTACGTCGTTAAAAATGAGAGGAAAACGTCTTAAATATTTATGGTTGCAAAGCGCGACTGCAGAGCATGAGGACTTGGGTTCGATTTTCGGAGAGTGTCATTGTGTGGTTCCGTCAGGAATTTCTCAGTAGCAGCTTCGGAGTCTAGATTTGTGCCCGGTTGATAGCGATAGACTCGCGGTATTACATGGGACTTTAACATATCTGGCGAAATGTGGGAGTACTAATGGGTACACCTCTGCCTAACTCTTTGGGGATTATAGGCGTGATGCTATTTAATGTCTTTATCGAGACAGTTGCGTAGATTGATACAAATATAGACGTAGACAGTAATGGCGATATTTTTTTGCAGTTGAGAGCTTTAAAATTGATGAACAATTCATTGATCGATAATTCCGAGGGAGGAGAGTAAGAGGAACTTTCTAGTCACTTGATGAAAGCTACATATTACCCACATACATATTAACCCTTATTCTATCTACAGAATTTAGTCAAAAAGAAAAAAACAATACAAACATCAGTACTAAGAAACCATGTTATCCAACAGAACACCTTCTAACTAACGACCTGAACATTAATACCAGTACAAGATACAAAAGCAATCAATACGAAATAAGAATAAAACGGCAAAAGAAAAAATGCCTTTGCGATTAAATTCAATGATACTCCCGTAAAGGGTAAGAAAAAATAATAAATCCGATGCTAAGGGGATGATTAATATCTGGCGTCTCCCCAGCCTTATCGGCACGGGGTAGGTACTTTTATTTACTGCCTGCTCCAATGTAAGGACTAAGTACTACTGGAAGTGACATCAAGTTGATTTTATTTATTTTTTCGTATAATTTGAGACGTCTCAGTCTGCGTCCGTTTTATTCACGTGATTTTCTGTGTCAGCTTCAAGTACTTTTGACAGAAGGGGAGAGCTGAAATATGCAACCTTTGATGGTTATTATAATGATCTTCTAACTAGATTGAATAGAGCATGGTTTACTATCGTTATTATATTACTCTTCAATAAAGACTAGCCAATAACATAGCAGTAATTATAGTGTACTATTAAGTTTGTGCATAAACACAGGTGCACTCCCTCATAGCTCGATGGGAATAGGACAACAATCCGGGGACACACTACCGGGGAGAGATCAGATGCAAGATCAAGGCTTTTTAGTCCTTCCTGACGAACTAAGAGTGTCGCACCATGGCTGCTATTGAGAGATTATTTTTACAAAACCTCAATAATACTTGCCTCTGACCTGGATATCGAACCCTGGAGTCCACATTGGCCACACCCCACGTCGGAGTTTAAGAGCCTTAACGTTGCGGAACGCTCACTGAGCATACTTCTCATACTTTCCCACCAACTTTTGAATAAAATAAAACAATTTCTCTTCCAGTTACTTTACATCCATGAACCGAGTAATATTTTATTTATATTGTAATCGTTCATGAAAGAAATTGTTCTGAATAAAAAGTACCTTTAAACGGTAAAAAAGTAAAGCATTTGTAATCATAAAATAATCGTGAAAGCTTTTTACTTGATACTGAAATATTAATGTAGGTAAGTAGATTATTTAAGCATTATAATGATTATTATATTATTATGTTTATATGGCAGATATTATGAGTAGCAATGTAGCGAGGGGACATCCTAGGAAGACCTACATTGATCTACTTGTAACCGGCGTGCGTGTATGATGCTGTTTTCCCATGGGGGTAGGCAGAAACCACAGAACGCCACCTGCTACGATCCTTACATACTTCTTTCACATCACCTACGTTCATGCACCTCGTCATACAAGCACGCCGGTGCTGAGCACTAGTACTGAGCACCTGACCTTTAAAAATAACACAAAACATGGTTTAAAAATCATCCTATGTTTTAAGCTAGGTGTAAGGTAGCTAATGCCTATGTCTATATGAGTGCCTAGTTAACATAACATCATGCTCCGAAGGGTTAGGCAAAGGTGTATCCTAAAGTACACACACATTTTGCGAGTTATGTTGAAGTCCCATGTCAGTCTTTATACCAAGGTACCAATTATAGGCGAGCCTATAATTGGTACCTGATATTTAAAAATACCTATACCTATCGCAATAAACACAGTTTGAACGAAGAATTCTTTAAACGTTCATCAACACCAAACAAGTCCTGCCTACACAAACTCAAAAAGTCCCCCATTAATAAACCCGCTGTGAATTCATTATAAAACTCCTCACCAGCCAACAGCAAATAATCAAAAAACATTATTCACAAAACCAAATTCAAAAAGGCCATTCCTTGAACCTTGTTAAACAACTTTAAAAACGCCACAAAACAAATTTGTTCCGAACAGGTAACTTTTGTTCAGCTGCCATTAAATTGAGGACGCGGGAATTTTCATAATTAACAATTTGCAAGACCAACTTCAGTGCCAATCCATCAATTTTGTACAGAGTTTGAAAACCAATTACGGGGAAGAAAGACGTGGTTCGCTCCAGTCGGAATGTTTCACAGTACCTTTGTCCTAATGTACTGAATAAGTTGTGAACACTGCGAATTAAGTTTCTGTATTTGCATTGCATGAGGTTTCCTTTGAAGTCGTTTTTTCTTCGTCTACGTAAACTTTAAGTTCAGTTTGGCAGCGAAAGTTTTGCGTCTTGGCGTTTTCATTGTCTAAAACTAGAGTGGAAGCACTCACAGTCCAAGTGCTTCGTGGGTTTGCAAACAATTACTTCTGGTTTTAATTTTAACAATTTGAGTTACTAACTAACGTCTAAATTTCTACAATTTTTCAAGTCATTGTAATGACAACGCTGATTAATTTTAAATCTGTCTTAGCTTAATTTTCAGATTCATGATTTTGTATGTAGGCTTGAAAAAAATAAATTAGCTGCCTCTTCTAAAAGGTAGTTTTGTATTGAGAAACTTAAATATGTTATATTCAAAATGAACAGGAAACGCCATACTTAATATAATTATTAACATTTATAGGCCCGGCTGTCATACCGGTATGACAGAACAATAGATTTTCAGTTGTGTTCATTAGGTACGTGGGACTAAAATAAAAAAAAAATGATTACAATAATTTGTATCGGTGCTTTAATTTAATAACAATAATTGTAAATCTGAAGACGGTGTACACAACATGAAAATCAGTTTAAGTACTTCAATAGGTACCGAGTACTTTTAATTAGAAATGAAAGCTAAATAGCTGGTTTATAGATTTATAGACACATGGTGCTCACAATGACATCTTAACAATTTTAATTTTACGAACCCTAATTACAAATGATAATCGTACTGCTCAGTATAATACTACCTACATCAATACGTTAAACAGAACCTTTAATTTATTAAAACATTCCGAAGCTATAATTTATTATAATATCTAAATCCAACACGTAACTGCCAATATTAATACCATTACGCTTCTACCTAACAATTGACCGTGACCCGGAAAATAAAGGGTTAAACCAGGATTTATTACCATAAATCAAATAGGTAATCTCAATGCTTCCCGCGATATAAATCTAAATATTGAATATGTCGACCCGAAAAGGAAAAGTAAAATATTCATGGAAAATTTTTAGCCTCTCGATTGTGCTGTGGTGTGTAAGGTATCGACATATTTGATCTAGATTGAAATAAAGATTTATACGAAATTGTGACATATTCTTTGCAACTGTCAGAAGCTTTAGAATATCTAATGAATATACGTAATAAACACGATGGAAACGAGAACGTGACGGTTTTATTATGGATTTGGTTTATGATTCCAGACATTTAATATTACTGAATATTAAACAAGCAGATGATAACTAATAATTTAATCAACTAAGTCTAAGCAAAAAAATATATAGCACATATGAAAATCAACCATAGGTTATCCAATTAAGACATTGTATTCCAAGATGCATATTCAAGACGAATGGACCAGGCTAATGGTTATCACCAAACACTAGTTAGAGAATGGATAGCCTAGCTCAGTTGTGTGTACATTGTATTGTATACATGAGTGTGTCGACAATAAGTTATAGCTGGCTCACCTGACAGCTTAGATAAATAGCGCAAACAGCTTCTACTGCAACAAGTGTTCTTGTTCTCTATTTTATCTTGTCTATGTGGATGATGTTCTTTTTTATTTTAGTTAATACTAATAATTACTTAACATTGATTAGTGTGGTTTTACTGTAAAGGTTGTTTATTTTTATTAATTGTTGGTTGTAATTGTTTATTTTTTATGAACTCTAGAAATACTGGTTCGATTAGAAAAAAATATTCTACTAATAAAAAGTTGCACTATGGCTGATGGAGTGTTTTAGGATGTTTTATGGTATATTTCACTTCCACGTAGATAAAATCACGGACAGAATAGATAGGTTAATAATTCTCTGTTTGAATTTTTCCTGTACTGTTTTAGACTAAATGGACGGTCTGTTTTCTAGACCAAGTAAGTTCTTCAATAGTCTGGACTACTGACATGAAATGCAAATTACTTCAGGGAATTGAAGTAATTTGCATTTCATGTGTCACATTACAATTCACAAACATATCTATTTGTTAAAATGCAATTGTTCCTATTATCATAACCGTGACTGCCTCGTTGGTCTAGTGGTCGCAAAGCGCGACTGCTGTGGATGAGGTCTTGGGTTCGATTCCCAGGTCGGGCAAAGTGTTATTGGGTTTTTCCCTCAGGAAATTCTCAGTAGCAGCCTCGGAGTCTGGATTTGTGCCCGGATGATGGCAATAGGCTCGCCCCCTATTACATGGGACTTAAACATAACTGGCGAAATGTGGGTGTACTAATGATTACACCTCTGCCTAACCCTTCGGGGATTACAGGCGTGATGTTATGTATGTTATCATAACCGTTGAGAATAATGAAGTCACTTTGCCTGACAACAAGGAAAAATGTTCTAGCATATTGCAATTTGGAACCAGACGCTGCAGTAACTTCGAACCTCAATAAATTTACATAAAACGCCACAGTTTAATAACAAAAAAGCCTTCAAAATCATATATTAGAACATGAATAAAAATTGCAATAAGCCCCCACGATATATCTAGAAGATCGCCAACAAAATATACACCCTTCCCGCTATAAGTTTTTTTAACGCCTTTATTTTTCACGGGAAACTATCCCCTAGATTCAAAGTGATAGGGTGCAAATTGGTGTAACAGTGTCGCAACTCCATTTCCCGAGTCATTATTCTTTTTCACTGTTGTATTACAAGTACAAAGGCTCTCTGAGCGATGGCTACGAAGCATTCGAGATGTTGCGTTAGTCGCAACATTTAATATGTGACGTGATACATTGGTATGGGCGGAAAGAAATGGTCGTGGATGGGGAGCAGTGTTGTTTTGTACTCGTACTTCTGTTACTATTGGAGTTAGTTGTGTCAGAATGAACTAACTGACATCAAAATTTATCTCTTTTCTTTAAGTAATTGTGATGGTTTTAGATTTGTAACGCATATTGATTTTAAATCTATTATAAGCGTCATTGCTGGTAGAAACGTAAAACATTCTCATATTAAATTACTAATAAATGGAAATTAGTCGCACGTAGTTAACTTAATTATTGAATGATTAGATTAGATCGTCTGGTAAAAGTAAGCTCAATTTAGGGTTTTTGCTCTTCTTATATAGAAAAGACATGAGCATGAAAATGTATCTCTAGTTTTAAGAGTATTGGCGAATTCAGACTTACATTAATAAGGCCAGAATTTCTGGCCATGTGTTCCTTCACCAATATCAGTGATGTCCAAGATAAACTTCGAAAGTATCAAATAAAATGAAAAAGGCACTTGGCACTTGTCCGTGCCCAACATACAATCTTGTTCATAAGAGTCGGGTGCCTTCTCCACTCCTTATCCACTGGACCATTACGATATCTTCTCCATACATATGAAATGCTTTGTCCTGAATGACTGACTGACGGAGCAACGCAAAGCCTAAACCGCAGATTGTAGAGACCTGGGGGCCAACCACAAGCTCTTAAAACAGTATTATTATAATATTACTTTGCCTTCTACACTGTTGGATTTTCAACACTCTGAGCAGCGCGGAGAGTTGAAAATGCAACAACAGAAATTACAAAGTAATATTAAAATAATATTGTTATAAGAGATGGCGGTAGGCGCCCTGAAACTTGGAGTGTGTGTTCTTTGTATGACGTAGGCATCCAATAAGAAAAGAATTTTCCAAAATTAACTCCATAATGGGATGAAACCTAGGGGTCCAAAGTTTGTAAGGAGAAACCAATTTTGACGTGGATGAAGTCACGGGCAAGAGTTAGTTTAAGGCATAAAAAACCAACAAAGAAACTACCACATGATATATACAAAAGCAAAGCCCCATAAATTGTATTTATTCAGACAATGACAACAAAAGTACGCAACAAAAATCACAAATAAAATATTCAATTAAGGTTTAAGAAGAAATATCACTGAAATAAAGTTCAGCAGACCTGTTTGTAGAATTTTCAGAAACTACGTAGCGAAGCAGTATTTCACGTCAAATTAATGTACCATTATTTTATTTAGTAGAATGAATTCGGCGGTATTTTGTTTTTAGAAGGAATTTTGTTTCCAATGTAGCTGACGACATTTTTATAGATGACTAGCACACTTCCCGCGACTTCGTTCGCGTGATTTTTCTTACAGATCCCTAATTTCTTGATAGTAAAATATAGTCTATGTCAGTCGGGAATAGTGTAGTTGGGAAGCTACACTATTCCCGACTGACATAGACTATGCAGTGAAAGAATTTTTTAAATCGGTTCAGTAGTTACGGAGCCAAGTCTATACATGTACATACCAGTATTTTACATGTAGCGGTTACCTATCTGACCTCCACAACCCCGGAACTGGGTAATACGATATCCCTTGGTAAGAGTGGACTTTCAGACTTTCACGGCTTCTGACAACCCGTAATGAATGTCAAAAATTCACGTATAACAGCCGGAACCAACAGCTTAACGTGCTTTCCGAGGCTTGGAACGATATCAGTGATGTCCAAGAAAAACTTAGAAAGTACATATGAATTGAAAAAAAGTCACATTTGTACTTGCCCGGATTCAAACCGACAGACAAACAAAATTAAAACTTTCTAAGTATATATTATTTTGTGTATATCGAAATGAAATAGCCGTATATGTTTCAAAGGATACTTCCAACATCGCACTTCATTCAAACGTAAGCATCAGCGACAGCATCTTTTTTCAAAACAAGTCAAGTGCTAGCTTTGTCCAATAACGAAAAAAAAAACACACAGAGTAAAATAATTTCCAATCAAAGAGTTGAAAATGTCGCAGACAACAGCTGCACAATACACGGCTACACTGAACTCGTTTGAAAGCTAGTGCTCTGTGCCATCGGACGCAAGTTTTCCACTTAGCCACCAATCAGACGGACTTTGGTCCAACAGTTCTTTGTGACGATACATTTATGGCTGGTGACATACTGTTGGAAAGTTCGGCTGAGTTGCTGGAGATTTTTTTTTTTGCTGACAGTACTTGCACAGTCATTTTAAAAACCCTGAACATAATATCACGCCTGTAATCAACGGTAGCAGAGGTGTACCCATTAGTACACCCACATTTCGCCAGTTATGTTTTTAGTCCAATGTAATAGGGGGCGAGCCTATTGCCATCAACCGGGCACAAATCCGGACTCTGAGACTGCTACTAAGTAATTCCTGATGGAAAAACACAATAACACTTTGCCCGACCTGGGAATCGAACCCAAGACCTCATGCACAGCAGTCGCGCTTGGGTGATTTTATTCTAAAAAATAATTATATGCATTAAATCATGATAAGGTCTATCATTCGTAATGCACCAAGCATCTACTTCCATGCGTAAAATTTTTGTTTGGTGTTCGAGAATTTCTAAGTTGTAGTAAGAAGTAGTGTCCCACAACTGCAGTTCGTTTTGAAATGGCATAGCATTGGGCATTGGGTCACTGGAAGTGTCAACTAACCGTTTGTTAGTACGTCAGTTAATTCCACAATCCTCAACGAATTGCGGCTACATTCGTCACGTTTCAAAGCTGTGCTAACTTCAGTGTTTAGCAGAAACGCAAAGTTGTGTAACATGGCATGTCCATGATTTCATACTGTCAGAGGTATAACGCTAAGTTTTCTGCCTTGTCATTATTTAGATCGTTTGTTTCCTAAGAAGTCTACTTTGAATTGTCTACTTTTATTTTCCCAAGATATAGTAACTACTGAATATATTTAATCATTTCACTTCAGAAGGGCAACTACACTGTATATGTTATAGTACAAAATGTTTCATTTACTTCAGAGGATTTACTTCTAGTATTTTTTAATCTCAGTCTTAATCTGTCAAAATTGAATTTTTACCTGAATTTTTGATAACTACTTGACACATAATACATATTTGACACATCATATTTTCAGTCGTGTGTTATTCACTTTTGGAATTTACAGAATTATTGTCATCAACATTGCTTGTCTTTTAATAGAATAAAAACTGCTACCAGATTTTAAACATTTTGAAAAGCTAAAGTCAAAGAAACAAAAATGTACTTGCCCCTTCCAAAAAGTAGTTTCTTTATAGAAAATAACAGGGTTTTATAAAAAGAAAAATGGGCAAGAAAATCCATACATAAACTTTTTAAATAAATATTTTTTAAACAAGATACGATTACAGAAATTGTCTTTCAGTAATACACAAACAATTACAAAATGTCTGCCAAACTCACGCCTTTACACTGCTGTATTCAAACAAAACCTTCTCAGCTCACACACAAATAATTGCATTGCACATCTGACGGCTACCTAAGCCACCACCACACTCGCATCAACCCCCCCAGCGCCCAACGTAAACAGATCTTAAACACGTTCAAAGGCTGCTACAGCTTTGAGCTCCGGCCAGTCACTGCAACAAATCGGTTTAGCTAGTCAGCTCACAGGCTGTCATTGCACGCGGTAACGTGACTCTGGGATCTATCCTTTCATTTGATTCGATGTTGGACGTGACGAATCGAGCTTATTTTCTAGAGATTTTGTGTTGGATTATAGTGTGTGTTATTGGCTAACTTTTGGCGAGTTAGTTTATGTTTTGACATACATAACATAACATCACGCCTGTAATCCCCGAAGGGTTAGGCAGAGGTGTACCCATTAGTACACCCACATTTCGCCAGTTATGTTTTTAGTCCCATGTAATAGGGGGCGAGCCTATTGCCATCAACCGGGCACAAATCCAGACTCCGAGGCTGTTACTGAGAAATTCCTGATGTAAAACCCAATAACACTTTGCCCGACCTGGGAATCGAACCCAAGACCTCATGCACAGCAGTCGCGCTTGCAACCACTAGACCAACGAGGCAGTTTATGTTTTTAAAAAATACTAATGTTGATTTTTAGGGCTCCGTACTTCGGCGGCAAAATGGAGCACTTATAGGATCATTTTGCTGCCATCAAAAACGTGTAGAGGTGAAAATAATATCAAATGCTCAGGTCTGCTACCCCTTAGAGCAGTGAAATAAAAAAATACTTCTCCGTCAACTTCTTCTTTATCGTGTGGGCAGTAAGGTCTTACGACCCCACACACCCTCTTGTACGCAAAAAAACAGCGTCGTTATTGAGGAGAGTGAGGGACAGTCAAAACAGCATTCTGAAAACTGTAGCGGAGAGCTATTGCTCTCCAATTATACAGAAAGGAGGTCAACAAATTCCCATACAACTTTGCCCAAATATGTACCTCGAGGTACACATGCACCAATTCGTAGAGAAAAAATAGAGGAATTCGAAAATAGTTTTACTTTTATTCATAAATCATTTTTAACTAGTTAATAAATTATTCAAATATAACATAATAACCTGTGGCAACTTTGCATGTACGGTTGCGTTTTAATTGGATGTCACGCGGGTTGACATTTCGTAAATGTCATTTTGTTTTGCTTTTATTGACACTTCCCACATATCATTCGGTTCGTTTATGCGTTTCGAGGTACTCTGTCATCTTGACAGTTTGTCTTAGGTGCTTATTTATTAGAGTAAGATTGGCGTGCTTTTTATTACGATAAAAAGTAATTTTATTCTTTTCCCCGGGAAACTATATAAATAATTTAAGAGTGCACTATTATTCAGTGTAATCTAGTGTATTTTATGCCACTAAGTGTACCTTCTGTACAAAATTGGGCAAATACTGTTGATTTCCTTTGTGCAGAAACTGATTTTTACTAACACTAGATAATACGTTTTTCTGTTACTTACATTGTATGGATGTTTGTGTCCGCAATAAAACTATTATTATTATTGTTAGAGCTTCTAAACCGCCTCAAGGGCTTCTGACATGGTTTAAGTGGGACAGTTATTTGGCTGGTATCACTCCAGATTTGATGTTAGTCTAGTGGTTAGCGGCCCTAACTGCTAAGCCGGAGGTCGTGGGTACGATTCCCACCCAGGACAAACTTTGTGTGATGAGCAAGATTGTTAGTTCTGTGTCTGGGTGTGATTTATCTATATTATAATATGTATGTATTTATTTATAAATTAAGTATGTATATCAGTTGTCTGGTTACCATAACATAAGCTCTGCTTAGCTTGGGATCAGATAGCCGTGTGTGAGTTGTCCCAAGATATTTTTTATTTTTTTTTATTTTAGGTTTTCTCACGATGTTTTTCCTTCACCGATGTAAGTGATGTCCAAGATTAACTATCTCCGTCAGATAAGGTCCTTAGATGCTCGCTGGGAATCAAACCCTATAGGGCACTTCCTGTTGACCTAGAATCATAAAACTTGGCAAGAAGCTAGAATGCCATGTAGCACCAATAAAGGAATAATTTGAAAACTAGTTTTACATTAAGGTTTTATGATTAGGTTAATTATTGTGTATTGTAATGATTTAAATTAGGCCAACATAAGGCACTTTTGAACACGCAAAGTAGTAATTAAATATTTCTCAGAATGTTTTAATATCGATCTGTTTAATAAAATGAAAACCTATTGGGTAAAGATATTAAAAATAACGGTCATTTACGCGGACGAAGTCGCAGGCAAAAGCTAGTTCTAACTAATATTATAAATGCCAAAGTAAGTTTGTTTGTTTGTTACCATTTTACGCCTAAGCCACCGATCATCCTGAAATTTTGCATAAACGTTGCCAGATGTACAGGAACGAACATAGGGTACCTTTTATCCCGAAAAAAAGTACTGTTCCCGAGAGAAATCACAATAATGTTCTTATGATGATAGATGGCGCCACATGTCTTTCGAGTTATGATCGAATTTTAAACTTAATTTGCGAGCGAAGCCGCGGGCGATAGCTAGTAATAAATAAATGAAAACATGTTCTCAATAAAAACACTTGTTAAAGCAACAATATTCGCTAGAAACAAAGCGGCAGTATGTCACAAATGCGGAGACAAAGTTATATCCAGGCGCTTCAAAGTTCTACTTTTTTGTCCTATTTTATTTTGCTACAAGCATTTTTTTAAAAAACGCAATGAAAAAGTTAAAAGCGAAGAACTTTTGGTGTTTGTATTTTTTTTTTGCTTGTAATGTAAATTCTGGTTTTGCCAACATAGTTGGAAAATAGTTGGAATTAAATACAAATAAACTGTACACAACATTTTCAGTAAAGACACAAAACAAAAGGAAAAATTATTTAAAAGTACACATTTGATCTTAATGTTGCTCTTAATGCGCTATAAGGGTCATAATGTAGACGCACGTGTGCTATTTACATTACATTACCGCACTAGTGGTCTCTTTTTTTAATTTTTGTGTGATTCATGCTTGATTATTTTGTGAATAATAAAAGCTAGTTGATTAAAATAAATGATATGTTTTACGGTGCACTTGACATCAACGCGGACGAAGGCGCGAGCAAAAGCTAGTGGGTTCGATTCTCAGGTCGGACAAAATGTTATTTGGTTTTTTAATCCGGAATTTCTCAGTAGCTGCCCCGGAGTCTGGATTTGTGCCCGGTATGGCAATAGCGTCGCCACCTATCGCATGAGACTTAAAACATAACTGGCGAAATGTGGGTGTACTAATACACTTCTGCCAAACTCTTTGGGGATTACAGGCGTGATGTTATGTAAAACCGCACTATGTACCTCAGCTTTAAACTTCATCCTTATATCGTAATGCAAATCAGCCGACCTACACTTCCCTTTACAATGTTGCCAACATAATATTTTTAATGTTCGACGTTTACGTTCGTCCCTCACAGAAAAGCGCTTTAAGCGCTTTTTTATCGCTTTGTATCAGATATGCAATAAATGTTTCGTTTTTCGGTATAACGGTCTGAATTTATGTTGATGCGACTGTTTTGTTGTGGGTTTTGTAATTATTGGTTAAGTGATAGAATTTTTACGTAGTTTTTGAAGGTTAAGGGTCAATTTATACTAGCGCAGGGTCGAAGGTCTCAGGGTCTCAGTTTTGGAAAGACGCATCGATGCGCTTCGACTCTGCGCTAGTATAAATTGATCCTTAGGGTCGGATTACATCTGAAGGAAGATACGTCGAACATATCATCTTTAGTATGGTTGACACACTAACGCGTCATTGGTTATGTGTGTACGGTTGGATATTTTATTATCTATTTGACTGTTTCTGCATTACGCAACTGACGATACGCGGCGTATCTTCCGTCATATGTGAACCCACCTTTAGGCGTTTAACAGACGGCACCGCGCACCGCCGCGCATGGCGGTTGCGGTAAAGCGGTCGCACCGCTCGACCGCGCGGTCGGGCGGTTCTTAGATACCGATGCGACATGAGATCCGCTTCACCGCCAACCGCGGCGGTGCGCGGTGCCGTGTGTCAATCGTTTTTATTTTCAGCAGGAACTAAATCTAATCATTTATGAGTACCTGCGGTCAAACAAGGTATTTGGTTTGCAGACAACAATAGGTAATAATCTTTCTGCTACATTGTTATTTTGTGTTCACTATTAAGCTTGCGGTGTCTAACAATATAGAATTTTTTTTTTTACGTTTATTAAATAAATATATATAATTTTTAACTCATAACATACCACACAAACCATCGCGGGTTTAACAGCGGTATGGCCAGACACGTATATTTAAAGTTCCTAGTAGTATCTCAGGCCCTCTGCGAGTTAGCTTTGGCCCCTCGTACGACTTCCAAAGTCCCGAGACCTCAGGGTCCCGAAAAATATAAAGTAAAGAAAATAAAAATAAAATATTTTCTCTCGTACATATATGTTCTTCTACTCATCCATCATTATACATAATTTAGTCTTTTAATTTACTTACTCCGGCTAAAATAAAAATCTAAATTATGTATGTAGCAAAATAATTCACCCGGAATTTATACTAATCGGTTCTATGAATATGTAAAGAGAGATTACGAACGTGAAATGAGTTCGCAAATAGATCAAAGAGTCCGGTTTAAATTGGAATTTACGAAAATGGCAACACTGTATTTTTTTTTTTGAAGGCAATACCTTTACTTTGACTAAGTCCACAAATTTAGGAGGACTATAGAATGAGCTGAAATTGGTGTTATTTATTTACCTACCTTTAATATAACATCACGCCTGTAATCCCCGAAGGGTTAAGTAGAGGTGTACCTATTAGTACACCCACATTTCGTCAGTTATGTTTCTGACCCATGTAATAGGGGGCGAACCGATGGAATCGCAATCCGACATGGCCGTGGTCGAAGGATCCGTCAACATCAGCTTCCCAACTCCGGGTTGCTACTTCTTCTTTCTTAGAAGAAGTAGAAGACTCCGGGTTGCTACTGACTCAAAGTCAAAGTCAAATCATTTATTTCAATTAGGCCATTATAAGGCTCTTTTGAACGTCATTACAAGAAAAAAAAAACTACTGATTAGGAATGATTTTATAGACCGTTTCTTATCTATATTTCTATACATATAAAATTCTTTATCCTAAATGACTGACTGACGGATCAACGCACAGCCTAAACCGCTGATCGTAGAAACCTGAAACTTGGAAGGTGTGTTCTTTGTATGACGTAGACATTCGATAAGAAAGGATTTTCCGAAATTCTACCCTTAGGGGCTGACAAAAGGGGGATAAAGTTTATATGGAGAAACATGATTAGATTGCCAATAATCGACGTTGTATGTAGGTATAGGACAACGTCCAATCTTCCTTCTACGCGGGCGAAGTCAGGGGCAGAAGTTAGTCTTTTACTAAATATCTTTACTGCTTTTCGGACATAAAACTAAAAATGTATTAACTTTTATAGTAAGCGCTCGTTAATAACGTGTCTTATTCTAAATGTCTAGATCTGGCAAATCTGGCATATTGCCAGAATAACTTTACAGTGGATAATAAGGAAGAGAATTTTGTAGTCCATTCGTCATATGCCATGATGAAATATAGTGTTCAGGAGACTTGAATTTTACTTTAATAAATTAGTAATTTTGCTTTTTTTATTCCACTAGCTTCTGCCCGCGACTTGGGAGGTAAATGTCGGTTATCGCGGAGGCGGACGAAGTCGCAGACTAAAAAGTAGCCTATGTCCTTTCTTGGGGTTCAATATACACATAACATCACGGCTGTAATCGCCAAAGGATTAGGCAGAGGTGTACCCATTAGTACATCCACATTTTGCTTGTTATGTTTAAGACCCATGTAATAGGGGGCGATCTTATTGCCATCAACTTGAGAAATTCCAGCTGGAAAAACCTAATAACCTAATAACACTTTGCCCGACCTGGAAATCGAACCCGAGACCTCATGTTCGGCAATCGCGCTTTGCGAATATTAGATCAATGAGGCAGATAAAAAAAATATAACAATATTATTTTTTTATTAATTATTGACCAGGTAATTATGTTTGATTATTTATGACATAAATATGAAAACCTTATCTTCTTTCTTTATTGTGTGGGCAGTAAGGTCTGACGACCCCACACATCCTAGTGTCAGAGTTTCTAAACCGCCTCAAGGGTCTCTGACATGTTTTGAGTGGAACATTAATGTTCCACTCAAAACAGGTTTCCTCACGATGTTTTCCTTCACCGATGTCAGTAATGTCCAAGATAAACTTTAGAAACCTTAACCCGAAATCAAAACCCCTAAACCTAATCAAAAACGAAGATGAAAAACTGTATTTTGTATAATAATATGATAAATACCCTAGTCGTAAATAAAAACATCAGTATCGAGATACCAATATCGATACCGATATCAGAAAGAGAGGAAAACCATAAATAATCCATTACTAACATCACGACAACATAAACAGCGAACTATTCCAAAGCTCCTTATAAATACTAGAAACGGTATTCGGAAGTTTTTATCGAAGATAAACAGTTTACAAGGGAATGTCGTAACAGCAACATTTTTATTTTACGATTGGCCTTTACCCAACGCTATGAAGCTGTCCATTCAAACGTAACCGTTTTATAAGATACTTATTCATTTAGATAACCTACATCTTTTTCTTTGGCTAGTAAATCTATATGTTGTTGGTGATAAACGTGAAATGGGTCATCAGTGATTATGATTGGTTAATAATAACATAACATCACGCCTGTAATACCCGAAGGGTTAGGCAGAGGTGTACTGTCGTCACTATGACGTGACGAGGTACCGAAATCCACCTCTTGAATCTTTGAGGTTATTTGCAGGTCACAAATATTTTATTTATTGAAACGAACGATCAGATTTATACTTATATTGAGCTGAGCGAATCGACCAAACAATTGTCATCGTAAAAAATATTTTATTTTAATTCTAAATACGAATAATGGTTTGTCAGAGAGTTTAGAATAGAAATCTTCCAGCCTGCAAGCAACCTTACAGTACCCATTAGTCCACCCACGTTTTGCCAGTTATGTTTAAGTCCCATGTAATAGGGGGCGAGCCTAAATTATAAATAATAATTATGCCTATGTACCTTCATAACAATAATTTTAATAACTGATTGACATGGCAATGATGTACCTTGATGTGGCATAGGAATTACTTGTTTTAACATTTAGAGGAATGAGAAACAGGTTGTAAAGTTTTATTGAAAAGGGAGGATCCCCGACCAGACGGGTGCTGTGTCTGGCGGGCTACTGCCCGACGGATGTTGTCGGGATTTCGTAAATCACATCACAGTAATATAAATTATATCAGTACGGACTATGCTATGCATAATTCAAATAAAGGTATGTACAAAGCAAAATAAAACATTAATACATAAATAAATAAATATTTTTTTACACACACACACACATACATACACACACTCTCCAATACACAAACACAGACACACCACACACACAAACACTTACTCACGCTTGCACACACACGTGCTTACTTTCAGTTTGCGCTCACATAGATTTAGTTCACACCTGTATTTCTTAATTATTAGATTCAATTTAATTAAGTTGTTAAGAAACATGTAATCAAGTTAAGGGAGAGCGGCCTCTGCTGGCACAAGTGTTTTCATACTTAAAAGGAGAGGTCAACCGCAATTTTGTTGAACCAACTTAGTTGTTGAATAAAATATTTTTCAATTTTCATTTGTTTTTTCATAATTTCAAAACGATCACACGAACTGCATACTGAAATACTACTGTAACATCCATAAATAAAAATAGGACAGACCTATGATTCACACCAAAGAATCACAAAACAAAAACCACAAAAAGCACAGCATCACAATAAAAGAATATACAACAGAATAAAACGATTAATTACATTGGTCGCTTGTATAAAAGGACAATGAAAAAAATGTATGTCTTGGTCGCGACATTTAGGTTCATACAAATTTATCGCGGCAACCAAACAATGGCTGGTTGGTATGAGCTACACCTGCTTTTGCTGGCCAAATATTTTTGGCCTCGCTTGTTTGGCTTTGTCATACTTTTTTTGGTGCGTGAAAATATTGCACGCTTTTTTACGGAAGTGAATTTTTTTGAGTGCGTCAAATGGTTTTGTTGAAATGAATTTATGAATAATTGTTTTTAGGTTGAATTTTGTTTAACTGTTTTTTTTTTGTATTTATCTATAGAAAGGTAACACGTTATTCTAATTTTAATTTAATAATGTTACGGCGAATAGTTTTATGGGAGTTCATTCTGTTTTGTTTAGATTAGAAAGGTTTTTTTTTAACTATATATCACGGTATGCATAGGTACTTAAAAAAAAGTTATTTTAAGTTTTTACTTCAGGTTTAATATACATATTTTTGATAATTTTGACTCTTCTAGTATTTTACGGATTGTGCCTTTAATACAAAATACCACTTTATTTATTTTGCGTGATACCATACTTCTTTTTCTAGAATAACAGTAGTTTACATACTGCTTATAACATCAACTATCTGCAAATAAAAATTCCGTGAAAATCGGTCTAGTCGTTTAGGAGATTAGCCGGAACAAACACAGACAAAATTATTTTTCTTTTATCTAAGTATCTACCTTGTGTGGTAATTGTAAAAAGCTGCCATTTTGACATTACAAACAGACACATCAATTTTATTTGTTTGTATAGATGCTTTCGTAGTATACCTTTAATTCAAGGAGTACATCTTTCTAAAAACGTCTGCCATTTCAGTCTGCCACTCGTAAATCAAACTTGACATTGAATTATAAATGAATCCGTAATACTCAAGAAAATATTTTGTACAAATATCTTTTATCTGTCCTTATCTTTATTTCTTTCTTTAACTTTTCCTTGAAATGTAATATTTTTAAGGAAGTTATGAATTAATTATTGTTTTATCTAAACATCAATTTCACAATTTTGTATATAATGATTTTGCTTAAAAAATGTATAATTATTTTTGTCTTTAAATTGGATTTTTTTTCTACTTTTCCTTGTCGAATATTCTTTTCTTATCTTGTAATATTTTTATCTTATTTAACTTAAATCTATAATCATTTACTTTATTTTATAAGGAAAAGTAGATCATTGCTTATTATGTCTGAAGTCTTGTTAAATATTTAAAAAAGGAAGTATGGAATTTCTTGCCTATTCTTTTCGAAAAATTATATACAAAAAAAAATATAATTATTCTGTATATTCAACAGCGATTTAAAAAAAAAACACGTTTCTGGTTTTGGTAAGAGAATCTTGAGGTACGGGAGGTTCGGTTCATGAGATACAACCCACTGACAGACAGACGGTGGACAACGGCTCAGCTCACTCTTAAGGTTATCACAGGTACGGAATCCTAAAAATTAAACAATTACTTATCCATAAAGAATTCTCCTTACGTTAAAAACCCGACTATTTCAAATTAGTATCTGTCATCGAATACAATACTATCTTTTAACAAAAGAACGTATCTTACTAGATCTAGTTACGTTATAACTAAACATATATCTTTTCTATTGTAGTTTATTTCTTTTATAAATGACTGAGGATATTATGTTTAGAAGCTTTTTCTTTCTTTCATTCTTTTTGTAGTAGATTTGAATGAAACCTCTCTAGATGATTTGTTGTTGATATCTGTAAGTGAAAATGCTTGAAAAGACGTATCTACCACAGTTTCTGTGACTTTTTTTTGTTAACGATTTTGTATTGATATTGGAAAGTATTGTTGGTATTGCAAAGATTTATAAATGACTGCTGAACATGAAGTTTTGGGTTCGATGCCCAGGTCGGGCAGTGTTTTTGGGTTTTTCTATTAGGAATTTCTCAGTAGCAGTCTAGGAGTCTACATTTGTGTCCGGTCGATGGCAATAGGCTCGCCCCGTATTACAAGAGACTTAAACATAACTGGTGAAGGCGAAATGTGGGTGTACTAATGGGTACACTGCTGCCTAACTCTTCAGGGATTACAGGCGTGATATTATGTTATAAAAATCACTGTTTATGAAACACACGTACCGAACACCGAACGCAAGACCTCATGCTCAGCAGTCGCATCTTGTAACCACTAGACCAACGAGGCAGAAACAAGACAGTGATTTTTGACACCAAAAAATATAGTTGATCCCCAAAAATTTTTTGCAAATACTTTCTTAAATACCATAATTACGTTCTATGATGGTGCGGATGACACATGTCAGCCATTCATCTATGGATGTCAGAATCGCATAACTAGGTCAGTGACATTATTTAATTTACTAGTTATTTACTTACTTATTACTGATTCCGTATTTTACGACTACGATATTAGTGTGCAGTTAAAATATTCAATCATGATTGTAAATCGTCGTAACGTTCAAGAGTGAAAAACAACAGTCTGACAAATGTCACCGGCACCATCCTAGAGCGTGAGGAATATACTTTGATGAGCGGTGCGTGATGTCTCTTTCTTGCACCGCGTATACTATTTTAATAGGATTTTTTAATTAATTAATGAACTAAACAAACATCTCTCGATATTACCAAACGAAAACAAACGCAAACTTCTCGTATAGCATTCAGTTCAGGAATACTTGCAAAGTGATAATTATATTATGGAAGACGGTTTAAATATTACCCGGTCATGAGGTGGGGCGCCACTGTCATTAAAAGCAGGGCGAAAATTGCTGCATAGAATAAAATTTTGAACGAAAAGTCAGCTGTTGAATTTTGTATTCACATGAATCGGTAAAATATGTAATCTTTTGTTTGATTTTGTTTGTTTAGGAGCGCTAATCTATAAAAATCTCAACCGAATTACAAAATTTGTATATTATAGCTAAATTCATGAAGAATAGTATAGGCTATATAACATATTATGAGCCCCCGCGGGAGCGGAGCAGTAACCAAACTAGGGTGAAAAATCTAAGCGCACGGAGTCGCAGGGAGTAGCTAGTACATTATAAGATTTGTGTTAAGTTTAATTATTATTTTAGAAATAGCAAAATAAATTTAAAAATAATTTGACATATACATCTATCTATATAAATAAAAATGAGTGGCTAAATGTGGCCGAAATGGTTGACTCTCTTTTTGGTTGTGTTAGTAATTTCTCAGAAATGTTAAAATTTTTTGTGAAAGACTTTTTTTGGAAAACTTACCGGAAACGTTGTTAATTTGCACCCGTGCGAAACGAAACGGTTTGCTAGTAATTTATATTTAAAGATCAGGGATCGGGTTGTGCAAAATACATTCATATGCTGACATATATATGATAACATAGAAACTGACAAAGACAGAAAAAGGGTATGCTTAAATGGTTCTGTTGAGATGTTGAGAGGATGAGTGAAAGACGATTGACAAAAGGTATTTATATGGCAGAGGTGAGTGGCAACGCCGGGAGGGGTCGCCCTAGGAAGACCTAAACTGACCTTATTGGTGAGGTCCTTCAGAAAGGTCAGGTGCGGAGTACTCGTAACCGGCGTGCTTTTATGACGCGATGTATGAACGTAGATGAGGCGAAAGGAGTATGTAAGGATCGTTGCAGGTGGCGTTCTATAGTTTCTGCCTACCCCCATGGTAAAAAGGCGTGAGTTTATGTATGTATGTATGTATGTATTGCTAACATCAAAGATTTCTTCAGATGTAGGGTGTATAAGCAACACGATACAAGTTATACATAACGTTTATTTACGCAAAGCAAATGAAATAAATGAGACACATTGAGATAAAACTTATCAGTAAATAAATAATGTGTTGACAGCGTTGAGAATTTATTTTCTACAAGAAAAGCTGGTAAAAGCTTAATCACTATCACCCTTAATCTTCTATCACTTGGAGCTTTCGTTTTGTTTTACATAGTAAATAAATATTGTGGAAAATGTTTGTTACATTATTTTACATATAAAGTAAAAATCTTGCGTAATACATGAAAAGTGAAAAAAGTGGCATGATTGGCACAGTGGCAAAGTGATTTTCGAAATGTGAATTTCAAACAGAAGGAATATTTCTATTGCCTTCTAGTAGGTATTTAGGTTTTTACTACTCTGATTTGTGTCTACACAAAAAAGGACAGTAAATGTGTGTGTGTGTATGTATGTGTGTGTAAATGTAAAACAGAGTCGATTGAAATTACTTAAAAACGAGCGGCCCTTATACATACACATACTAACTAATATTATAAATGCGAAAGTAAGTTTGTTTGTTTGTTTTTTACCATTTTACGCCTAAGCCACTTAACCGATCATCCTTAAATTTTGCATAAACGTTGCCAGGTGTACAGGAACGAACATAGGGTACCTTTAATCCCGAAAAAAAGTATTTTTTCCGAGGGAAATCAAAATTACGTTCTTATGATCATAGATGGCGCCACGTGTTGTTTTGAATCATGATTCCAACTAAATAATTGAAATGAAAGGGCATGGGTAATTTTTCCGCGACTTCGTCTGTGTCTGTGATAACCGAAATTTACGCGGACGAAGTCGCGGGCAAAAGCTAGTATGGTATATAATGTGTAACATTTGACATCTCACCTTGGTAACAACATAACACACATTAACATTACATCAAGAAAACAAATATTCAGGTATTATTTGAAATGATTTTTTGTAATGAAGAATAATTAATTTTATTAAAAAATGTACTTTATTTAATTAACACTAGGAGTAAAAATTACCTGCATCTCGGCACCAAACTCTAGCTCTCGTGCACTCATTGGTCAAATCTAATAGAACTCGCATCCTCGGCTTCCTGTCACACACTTCCGCCTTTTTTCACGAAATTGCTCAAGGAAAAATGGTATTCATAAAAAAAAATAAAACTATAACATAATTCGTAAATGGCGTTCACAAATTATAAATTCCCGCTTGCAATGTGACCCCACCCTGCGTGGAACCACAGCAGAATCACATTAGTTAATTAAATCCTTAGTTATTTGTTACATTTTATGCAGTCCACTGTGGTTTTATTTTAGTTGAGTAAGAAGATAAATAAATAAATAAATAAATAAATAAATATCTTGGGACAACTCACACACGGCTATCTGATCCCAAGCTAAGCAGAGCTTGTGTTATGGTAACCAGACAACTGATAGACATACTTATATAATTTATAAATACGTACATATTATAGATAAATCACACCCAGACACAGAACTAACAATCATGCTCATCACACAAAGTTTGTCCTGGGTGGGAATCGAACCCACGACCTCCGGCTTAGCAGTCAGGGCCGCTAACCACTAGACCAACAGGCCCGAAAAGCAAAAGCAGATAAATAAATGGAAAGCAAAGTTGAATTTAAATAAGGAATTCGTTGTTTCTTTGTTTTTTTTTTTATGGAAGTATTGTGAGCCGGAGCAAGTCAGTATTCCTTTCACAAAATTATTATCATTTATAACATAACATCACGCCTGTAATCCCCGAAGGATTAGGCAGAGGTGTACCCATTAATACACCCACATTTCGCCAGTTATGTTTTTTAGTCCCATGTAATAGGGGGCGAGCCTATTGCCATCAAACGGGCACAAATCCAGACTCCGAGGCTGCTACTGAGAAATTCCTGATGGAAAAACCCAATAACACTTTGCGAAAGTGTGTCTGTCTGTCTGTTTGTTACCTCTTCACGCTTAAACCGCTGAGTCGATATTGATGAAATTTGGCATGGAGGTAGTTTAAGACCCGGGAAAGGACATAGAATAGTTTTTATCCCGGAAATCACCCCCTAATGCGGTGAAAAGGGAGTGGAGGTGAAAGTTTGTATGCAAGTAGGATATAAACAAGTTCCACGCGGTCCAAAAGTTAGAAATTGCATAAAAAGAACAAAAAAAAACTGAAAAATAAAATTAAAAAACCAGCGCAGCATAAAAAAGCCGCGCTAACAAAGCGCCCACGCAAACAACCGCTAACCGAATCGTTTATCACTCCAACACTGTTTCCTTCGATACGATGATTTATAAGTACCTTCGAGTACAAACGATGCACCATAAATTCTGCTCACCCAGTAACGTCGTGAAGTTTTATTACCAGTAAACTTTGCACCGATACCTGTGAGGTGAGAAAAATGAATTTGCTCGCCTTACTTTGTTTGTTGCATGCGAGCGAATAAAAATGGCCGATTAAAAAATATTCTTAGGAGAATATTGCGGGAACATGACAGAGAATTTAAGACTTTACTGGTTAGTTTTTATGATCGGTTTTGTATGTTATAGTAATTGATTTTGTTTTGTTTTATTTAGGCACGTTTGCATTGCTCAGCGCGGCTGCTGAGCATGAGGTCTTGAAAAGTGTTATTGGGTTTTTCCATCAGGAATTTCTCAATAGCAGCCTCGGAGTCTGGATTTGTGCCTGGTTTATGGCAATAGACTCGCCCCCTATTACATGAGACTTGAAAGATAACTGGCAAAATGTATGTGCACTAATGAGTACACCTCTGCCTAACCTCTGATAACAGGCGTGATGTTACCTATCATATTTTCGAGTACAATAACCCCTTTTTGCAGAACACAGCCACTTCATACGTGGGTACCATATTTACTTACCAAACTTTCCGTGAAAGGTCTATCAAAAGGCAAATTTTCTTGAAAACTTTGTCTCATGTAGGAAATTTGCGAAAACCCTGAGTGTTGCGGTCATAGTGCTAAAACTTGTGAGCCGTTGGAGTAGAAATGTTACGCTTTTACTAACTTTTAGAAGATCTGCCGTTTGTGTTCGTTTTTGTACTAGGAACTGTGAATTCGTGAAGTAAAATGGTTGGAAATTACAGATTAATATTCGATAAGATATTTAAATTTTGTTAGAGGATATCTATACAATAGTGTATCTACACAAATTAAAAATTGAAGTGTCTGTTTGTAATGCTTTTTACCAAATAAATAACAGTACATTCAACAAAAGAAAACAAAAGTGTTGAAGTTTTTATAGAAACCGATTTATGTTTTCTAATGTAATTTAATTTAAAACGTGGATAATAAACAGTTCATTAATTAAGTTAAGTTTCAATAGTATGGATACCTGTCTCTTTTGTTGACTGTACATACCCGAAAAATCCAAGTTTTAAAATGTTTGTTAGTCTGTTTGTTCCGGCTAATCTCAGAAAAGGCAACACCGATTTCGACAGGATTTTCACTGGCAGATAGCAGATTTTAAAGACAGTAGCAGGCTACTGTTAATTTACAAAAATAATTATGGCTGCGCGCAAAAGCCTTGATAACCGAAACTCACACGAAAAAAGCAGCGGAAATAAGCAAGTCAACACATAAAAAAATCCTTCTCAAATATCCCCAAGAAACCATCATCTGCCTAGCCTTTTCCCAACTACGTTGGGGTCGGCTTCCAGTTTAACCGGATGCAGCTGAATACCAGTATTTTACATGGAGCGACTGCCTATCTGACCTCCACAACCCAGTAACTGGGTAATATGATACCCCTAAGTAAGACTGGTTGTCAGACTTTCGGGCTCCTGACGACCCGTAACGACTGTCAAAGATCCACGTATGACAGCCGGGACCAACGGCTTAACGTGCTTTCCGAGGCACGGAGAAGTCTCGGTGTGTAAAGATGGTCACCCATCCACGGACCAACCCCGGCAAGTGTTGCTTAACCTGACGGATCGACCCGTGCGGCTGTTATTACTCTGCTCCTCTAAAAACCAAATATCCCCAAGAAACCAAACATTTTAAAACAACTCGCCGCTCATTTTACGATGTTGTCTAAGGACGCGGGTGACAATATAATTTAGGTACACCAAGGTACCTACAACAGTTTTCTTACTAGCTATAAAGACTTGCTTTTACGATGGTCTCCGAGCAGTTTATGTATCACTTTAACTTGGTTTGGCTTTGTTTGTTATATTTTGTTATTTGACAAATAATTCAAAATCAATAAATTGTAATTTGAAATTTAGTTTTAATTTTGTTGAATTTTAATATCTCATAAGCTGCTTGACAGTAAAAATGTATTGCATGTCAAATTAGTGACTGTATCCCTTGTATCTTGTGAATTTTGTATGCCTCCATGGCGGGACATGGATGACCCCTAAAACAATTGTATCTAACACGTCTTATGAATCTATGATCCACAATTAAGTATTTTTAATATTTTTCGCAGCTTTTTTTTATTGGTTCATATTTATGCCATACTATTCCCAACTACTGCAACTCCTGAAAGTCAGAACCCACAGTGGCAACCCACCAGGAAAACGCTGAGGCAATGATGCTCGATGAGTCACGGAGAAACGATTCAACTGTCTGGAATCCCGCAACGAAATTAATCAGAAAATAATAGCGGAGGAGTAAGAAAAAACATAGTTTCCACTTCCTTGATTGCTGCTTTTCTTCTTGGAACATCATAGGCTTGTGTCTCTGACAATGTTTTTTTTTTTATATAAACTTACATAATATGAATTGAAAAGTAACTTTGGTGCTTGCCCGGTATCGAAGCCACAATCTTATGCCTGAAAGGCGGACATGTAACAGGGCCATCGCGATTTGTATGAAAGTCTACATCAATACACATGCTGCATTGTCCGTGTATGATATATGACCACCATTTACCCACAAAGACTCCATTTTAACGAATTACGTATAATTAACCCCAGTCCATTTGTTGATCCATCAATCATTCTCGATATATTTTCGTTTCAATACAATGGCGCCGTTTCCGGTTTCCTGTTACCGCCATTTTGTTCGCCATTTGGAAAATGGGAGATCGGAGATTGGGCTACTCGTTTTATTTTTGCTTTCTGGTATCTAAGTGTTCATGTTTTGATGATTGGAGTTGAGTTAGTTTAACTTATTAAGTTGGAAAAATTACGGTGAACTAGTATAGTTAATGTTATACACTTGGACGTCTTAGCAGGATACCGTGGCCCCGGAACGTAAAGGGCAACAGAAGGAACAGGGTGGTTTTTTTAGTCAGTAAAAGTCTGACAGTCCCTTCCGCCCCACCCAGGGCGGAAGGAGTCATTTGTTGATTTTTACCAACTAAAAAAAAAAGCTTTCACTTGTAACAGAACGTAAAGCGTTTTTAGTGGGCCCTCACGAACCAAATATTGAGTGTGACACTCGACTCAAAGTCAAAGTCAAAGCATTTATTTCAATGAGCCCTTTTATCGGCACATTTGGATTGTCAAGGAGTCGGTCAGAAAGTGAGAAAGTTTAAGCTAGTTGCTCGTTCCAAAACGGAGAAGGAATCACAGAAAAGTCCAGTTAAGCAGCCGTAAAATCCTAGATTGACCTACGAGATACCATTTAAAAAAAAAAAATGCTCCAGATTTTTAGAACCAGTTCAATACTAGATTGAAGTAGTTATAAAAATCTAAAGTTACTTTTTTGAAAAATCACCTTTAAATTCTAAGAAATTCACTCGAGACATTTTAATACTCGTATAATAAAAAAGTCTGCTATTCAAATCTCAATCTAAACCCACTTATATTAAAACATACCCAGAAATTAATTCAACGAAGACCTTTGTTAAAATTACTCAAAATTATACGAACTCGCATAATACGACGATTTCTTCGAAAAATCTCCGACTTGCTAATGAAGCTTGCAGGTGGATTCGAATAATTAGCATAAAATTAGATGACATGTAATACTGCACGAGTTTGATAAATGGCGAGAGACGCCTGGGGGCGCGCTGATATTAAATAACTTTGTTTAGTGTGACACCTGGTTTTGCTTGGCATTAATTTAGTTATTCAGTATCATATTTTCTTATAGGGTTGACGTTAAAAGCTCCTTTATTTTATAGGTACTATTTTCAAACGACACTGTATAAAAGTCTAAAATAACAATACACAAAATTTTTCTACAAGAGCTTTAAACCTAATAGTCCAAGATCCTCGACACGTCTGACCTACGTCATTTGGCATGGCTAAAATTTTGAGAATAGATTATGTAGGTAAGAAAATATTATGTGAACTTGTCTTTTTAAGGTATCAGATACAAACTACGCTTATTAACAATCAATTGTTTTTTGTTTTGTTTAAAGTGTTACCACTTTAGGGCTGGCTCAAATTACGACCCACGGAAAGTGAAAAGATACAAATATAATAAATCTCAAGAGGGTTTTGTATGTTTGTTTGTACGCGATAATCTTCAGAACTATCGGTCAGATTGAAAAATTATTTCTGTATATGATAGCCAGATTTATGAGGAATAATACAGCTTATATACATCAAGCTACGGCCCATAGGAGTGGAGCAGTAACATAACGATAAGCGTAATATAACGCGGGGTGAAAAAATACACGTCAGCAGAAGGTAGTAATATATGTATGAACCAGCCATCAAACTTAGTACATAAAAATCAAATCAAATCTTTATTGCTGAACACAGTTTTAAATACATTGCAAGATGTTGAGTGAATGCGTAGATCACTATGTTCTACCGAACACAACACACATAATACACACTCAACACGCGCTCACAAACACACACAATACACATAACATTTAACATACATAATACATACACAATACACACTTAATAACATAACATAAACATCGACTACATAACATCACGCCTTTAATCCCCGAAGGGTTAGGCAGAGGTGTACCCATTAGTACACCCACATTTCGCCAGTTATGTTTTTAGTCCCATGTAATAGGGGGCGAGCCTATTGCCACACACACATAATAACATACACACATAATACATAAATAATACTTGACTTCAGGGGGCCAACCACAAGCTCTTAAAACAGTATTATTATAATATTACTTTGCCTTCCACACTGTTGGATTTTCAACGCTCGGATCAGCGCCGAAAGTTGAAAATGCAACAACAGAAATTACAAAGTAATATTAAAATAATATTGTTATAAGAGATGGCGGTAGGCGCCCTGATCTATTCGTAAAATTTTAAGCCATACTACATGACGTAGTCCAAGCAACTCTGGGTTCCTAGACTATGAGATAGGTGCACAAAGGAGAACGAAATGTGTCCCTAAATGGATACCTTTTGTTAGCAAAAAGATGATAACTCAGCAGAACAACTAATGTGGGATATTTGTCAGTAACACAACAGAGTTACTTATGTGTTTGTACTGTGTTGAAAATATTATACGTTTTGTTTTGTAAGTACGTTTTTATGTACTTAGTTGAAGTAGTGAAACAAAACATTACATTTATATTTCTTGAATACAGAGTGTTTATTAATTTTTACTATGGGAAAACTTTTACTATGGGACCAAAAATCTGAAATCATGAAAAAAAATTGCTATAATTCCCAACAAAAATGTTTTACAACACGATATTTTTTTTATTTTATTTATTATTTTAGGTTGTAAAAATCATCAATTGACTCTTTCCGCCCCGGGTGGGGTATGTATGTGTCAATTGATATAAAATTAAAAGGGCTGATTAATTGTTTAATTATTTCAATTTTTTTTTTCAAATTGTTCATTTATTAAAACAATATTATTTTTGGTCGTAGAGTTATGTAAGTGATTGACGGGTACTGAATAAGTGAATCCTAAAATAACACAGCTGTAATGAATAATTAAAGTTACTTGGATAGCCTTAGGGTTGTGGGCCTAAAGAGCCCTATTACTAAGCCTATACCTAGGCCTAACCATCAACGAGGTTGCTAAATCTATAATGGTGCCGATTCCCTTGTTCACAAACTAGACTAAATTTAGAGAATTGACATCTCTTACCAACCTACAGCGAAAGGAAAGGACGGTGACATTAAAGAACTAAGTTAGCGATGTCAAATTAGTTTTACCTTGAACTTTTCCGTATTTTTAATCCATACGTTTTAAGATGCCAACTATAATTGTACGGATGTGTCAGATTGACTAAATTTGACAGCTCTTATTTACATTAGTCTCTTTCTTGTTTTACTGGACAGAAAAAGATGGAATGGTAGTCTAATTTTAATTTAGTTTGTGACCAAGGGAATCAGCATCTTTATTGTGCTGTGCCGTCCTGTTATACTTACCGTAATAAATAGACCGGTAAGCAATGGATAATAACATTTAAAAAAATGTGATTATGAATTATGGAAATCTTAACCTGTTAGGTGCCGTGTGCCGCTAGTGGACACTTTCCATTATTAAATATATCGTGTGAGGTATTGTTTGAAAGGACTTTTTCTAAGGTTTGTAATCAACATTATTCCTCTATAAATTTTCTTGGAGTAGAATAGACTTATATATCCACAAAAAAATCTAACCTGTCCATATATTTCAATACAAATACAAATATTTTATTTACCTGGTGTTGATACCATTTACCACTTATTACCTAGCAAAAGCTACATAGTAAATAACCTAATAAACGCGGACCCTTCTCAGAATTTCGACAGGAGTCGAAGGAAAATAACACTAGACGAAATATCAACATATCAAAGATTTTTTTGTGATAAAAATATCGAAGTTCTAAAAGCCTTCCTGGTGCTGAAAATATTGGAAATGTTGATATCTTTCTTATCTTATAGTTGAGATTAAGGTTAACTAAGAAACATTTGGGGAATAAAAATACACATAACATAGCAGTTAGAGATAAATTACTATAACATGACGCGCCCCTCCATATTACTATTTCAATGTGTGTAGTCACATCCGTGTGAAAGAGTTTGTATGTAATTGTGAGTAATGGTCTCCAGTAGCAGGCCGGCAGATTTGTTTGTCAACTAATCATAAATAGCCGACCGCGCAAGACAACGCACCTGTCAGTTTCAAAGAGTATTTCAGTGCAGCGCCATACTAGTAATAATGAGTGATTAATAACGCCGCTAGTCTAGCAACAAATTGCTGATTTGTTTTTGTTTCGAGAGCCGTCTCAGTACGCACACATGCGTTGTGAATCTTTTTAATACTTTTACAAACACTTTCAAACGTTTTGAATTGTGGAAGGGCGCGTCTAGTTATCATAGTTTATCTCTATCATTGGGCTCGTGTGTGCCATCATTATCGGAGGTATAAATATGAGTAATAATATACAAATCATAACGTTTAAATAATAGTCATCAAAAGATATACGTAGGCGTATTCCTTCACTTATAGGGCCAGAGGGTTGTTCTACGGACGGAGTTGAAATCTTATACTACAGATAAAATCTAAGTCCGGACCTGGACTATTTTTGTTACGAATAAATCTTTGACTGCTACCTTCAATTTCTGTTTATTATATGTACGTTAATTATTTTATGTCTTTAGTTACTATTGTCCATTTCACCCAAATAAACAAAAAACGATCTTTATTAGACCGCTTTCTGTCTAATACTAAATGGAGTATAAGTAGTCATGTTATTAATACGGAACCATTAAAATCACAAGCTTCAATCACTTCACCAACAGTCCATAAGGTGTTTACAGACTAGCAGCGTTCGTGCCAACAAGTCGTTAGCGTATATTGGCCTTTAATGAGCCACACATATTGTTCCCAGCCTACATTGACTGCACACTCTCGGCCAGCCGTTAAAACGCCAGTTCGCGCCGGATTTCGCAGGTTTTCACCAGTTCAAACTGGTTTTAACTAGTTTTACACCTGCGTACTGTTAAATGTTTATTGTCGATTTGGAAATTCGGAAGTTTCCGTTACGTTTCGAAATAGTTATAGTTTTGTGAGCTTCCCATTGATTTTTTTTGCGTTTTACATGGATATGAAGGTTTCTTTTTTCTTTTGAGTTTGTTAGTCTATTGTACGGCTGTGCTCCTTCAAATTGTATTGTTTTTTTGCCGTACTTAGTCCGTGGTTGATCGTGGTTGGTGAAATTCTAGTTTATTTATGTTTCTTAGGTTATGTTATAGATAAATGTCGTTGCTTTTAGTAAATTAACACACATAAACATCACGCCTGTAATTCTCGAAGCAGAGGTGTATCCACCAGGTGTGTACACCCACATTTCGCCAGTTATGTTTAATTAGTATTACATTTGACTTAAACATAACAAGCGAAATGTGGGTGTACTAATGGGTACACCTCTGCCTAATCCTTCGGGGATTACTGGCGTGATGTTATGTTATTTTTCCGTATTCTGCACTGAACCGGTGTTTCCTTATACAGTGTGAAAATAGGCCATCAATACACAAATATTTTAGCCTCGTTCATAAGGTGAGAATTTGTGAACGCTTTGAGGGAATAAATTTCTGAATATTTATGTTTGCCTCGTTGGTCTAGTGGTCGCAAAGTGCAAATGCTGCGCATGTCCTGGGTTCGATTCCTAGGTCGGGCAAAGTGTTATTGGGTTTTTATATCGAGAATTTCTCAGTAGCAGCCTCGGAGTCTCGATTTGTGCCAGGTTGATGACGATAAGCTCGCCCCCTATTACATGGGACTGAAACATGTTATTATTGCTCGCAGGTGTGTGTATTATGAGTAATGTTGAAACGGTTTGGAACGATTTTTTTTCTGATTGCATCCTATGCTATTCCTAACCATCCTAGAAGACATGAGCATTAATCGCGTGGTGATTAAAGCTCGTGTTCGAGACTGATTGGCGATTTAAAACTTATATTAATTGTAAATCCATGTTTCCTCTTGCTGTTTTCCTCGACCAATGTTAATGACATTCAAAGATGATGTAAAAACCGGCCAAGTTCAAATCGGACTCGCACACGAAGGATTCCATATTACCAAACAATATTTTATATAACATACATACATACATACATAAACTCACGCCTTTTTCCCATGGGGGTAGGCAGAAACTACAGAACGCCACCTGCTACGATCCTTACATACTCCTTTCGCCTCATCTACGTTCATACATCTCATCATACAAGCACGCCGGTTACGAGTACTCCGCACCTGACCTTTCTGAAGGACCTCACCAATAAGGTCAGTGTGGGTCTTCCTAGGGCAACCCCTCCCGGCGTTGCCACTCACCTCTGCCATATAAATACCTTTTGTCATTCGTCTTTCACTCATCCTCTCAGCATGACCGAACCATCTAAGCATACCCTTTTCTATCTTTGTCACTACATCTTCTTTTAATCCGCAACGGTCCCGTATAACCTCATTCCTCACTCTATCGTTCAAAGTTACACCACACATACTCACAACACAACAAAACATAAAATAAACACAAAAAAAAAAATTATGTTGTTACGTAACTACAAATTTACGGTTTTCGGATTTATATATTTACTTGCGCTACATGACATTGCTACTGCCAAATTTCGTTATTCTAGGTCAACGGAAAATCCCCTATCAGTTTTGATTCCCTAGCGAGCGTCAAAATATGCATAAACGACCTTACTTTAGATTGCGTGAACCTATACCTAAGTATTTGATACAAATTTCAGCTTCATACCTCCACGCTTTCGTGAGATAAAGGCTCTTGATAGACGGACGGACAACAAAGTGATCCTATAACGGTTCCGATTTTGCCCACTAAGGTATGAAACTATAAAAATGAATTTACAACGTCAAAAAGAAAAACACAAGCAAAGTTTTTTGTTACAAAAATTTGAAGTAGGTAACAAAACACTAGCCGTCTCACTCACACAACTTCATTTTATTCGCGAAACCATTCCAGTTCAAGCAACACAAACATCCTTCGTCCAACGGAACGTACGTGGTCTGAAAGCGAATTTATTATAAACAAAAAAACTTGAGGTTTTCATCTATCAGAAGAGAAACGTTTGAAACTTATGTGAATTATGTGCATATATTTACCTTAGGATCAAATATATGGAGATGGAAAATATCGAATGTGTTATATTATTTATATTTTTCGGTTTAGACAGACCCCTTTTGTTTAAGTTGCTTGAAGTTTATAAACAATTCATGTTCTAGTTTTTCTTTTTGTCATCTGGGTAAATAAACAATATGACTTTTCATACTTTATACAACTTGCATAGGGTGAAAGAACTCATGCATATGTATAACCGGTTGAGCCAGCCTGTGACTGCCTCGTTGGTCTAGTGGTCGCAAAGCGCGACTTTTGTGCATGAGGTTCTTTTTTTTTGAGGTGGTAAAAGTCATCAAATGACTCCTACCGCCCTGGATGGGGCGGAAGGGATTGTTAGACTTTTACTAACTAAAAAAACCACCCTGTTCCTTCTGTTGCCCTTCACGTTCCAGTGCACGGTATCCTGTTAAGACGTCCCGCAACCCCGGCGAGCATGGTCTTGGGTTCGATTCCCAGGTTTTTCCATCAGGAATTTCTCAGTAGCAGCCTCGGAGTCTCGATTTGTGCCCCGTTGATGGCAATAAGTTCGCCCCCTATTATTTAAGACTGAAATATTACTGTCAAAATGTGGGTGTACTAATGGGTAGGTACTTACACCTCTGCCTAACCCTTCGGGGATTGCAGGCGTGATTTTATGTTTGTTGTTGTTTTATGAATAACTTTTATTCTTTTTTTATTATGTAAAAACATGTTTAAATATAGAAATATAATAGTAAATAGTAATTAAATTATTTTCCCATTATTTAACCCTTTATTATGTAACCCAAATTGCTAAAATAATATATAATGCTAATAAAATTAAACTGCCCCAATGTTACTAGCTAACTTCCAGAATGATTAACATCTGTTTGAGAACTAAAACTTTATGATTTATTATTATTTTACACGTATTTTTGGACCGGCTCTGATAAAACTTAATTAATAATAGGTATCTACTTACTTTGATTACAAGCTAGGGTATAAAACTAAGATTTTATTATATTTTAGAATGAGACTTGCCCTCTGAGAAAACAAAAAAGATCAAGTCATTTTCGTTTTTTAATATTTCTAAATGCCATGATATGACAGCAAAAGTAAGAAAAAAAAACAAAGGTTTTTTGTTATTTTTTTTAATCTTCAACGGATGCAGACTTATACATATTGTGATTAAAGATTGTAATTAAAGAAAAAAACACAACTAACCTAATTTAACAACAACATGGGCAAAATTCAAAAACATAGAAAAATTCTTAAACAAATCTGTTAAAAATGGAAAACAATATATAATAATTAAAATTAAAAAAGATTTAATATGAGATTTAAACATTTTACTACTCTAAAAGCATTCAGTAAAAAGTAACGAAAAATAAATCAATCTCTCAAGCATAAAGTAGGTATACGATTCTCTAAAAATGGAAGCCCAAAGTTTTCAAAGATTGCGTACACCGACTCTTTGAAAGTAAAAAGTTACAGTTACCTTAAGGATTTGGTTCAAAGACTATGATTTTATAATTTTCTAAACAAAACCTTTTAAAAATTTCGCCTTGTATTAAAGTTTTGAGAACAGTACCTACTGCTTTATTCATCTTTGGTCGACCTTTAAATCTGTATATATTTTAATATTATAAATGAGGGAAGTTACTCCGTTTGTCTGTGACGCTTTTACAAACCACCAACCACTAAACCACTAAACTGATTTTGCTGAAATTTTATAAACATTCACTGGTCATAGACAACATGAAAATCAGAAAAAAAAAGCTGTTCCCATACATTACGATCGTGTTGTGTATGTAACGATTTTATAGGGAACAGCTGTTTTGTTTTTTCATTTTATCAGGGTTGGTCCCATAGTAAAAGTTGTTCATAATGATGAGTACAATGACCCCTTTTCAGGTCTCGGGTAAATTTTCAATGATCCCGTATATTCAGATTTGACTTCCACGCGAACGAAGTCTTAGGCAAAAGCTAGTTATGTCCAGGTTTCCTAAGGCGCTTTGCACACGGAGCAACTTTAGTTTGACTCACAACTCTTTAAAAGTTTCCTGTAAAAGTCGATAGTTGCCGCAACTTTATGGCAATCTGTGAGCAACTTTCACAGTCGAGTTGCCGTATGCCGTTGCCGTAGCGGCTGGCTGGCATTGTCGGGCACACGGAGAGGGAGGGAGGGTGTGAAATCGCCTGTGGCGTTGCGATTGACGGTTTAGGAAACCAGCATCTTTAAAAACCGGTATATTATTTAACAGTTGCTAGTTACGGCACCAAGCAACTAACTTAGTCATCGATGGCAGCAACTAAAAACTGTTGACGATTGCCGCAACTCTAAACTCGAGTGCTCTGTGTGCGCAGTCCAATATTGAAATATATGTAAACAGCTAGTTGCCAATTGCTGCAATAGTTGCTCCGTGTGCAAAGCGCCTAACATTTTGTTTCACCAATGTCACTGATGTCCACGATAACGTCAGAAAGTACAATTAGTTAGTTTTAACAAGCCACATCGTTACTTCAGTAAAAACTGTTAAGAAAACCATTTAACATCTTTGATTAAGCAGAAATGAAACGTGAATTAGAGGGTACAGCAAAAAATCACCTTATTACCAAAAGCAAAGAGTACCTAATTAAAGTGTCACGAATTGGTTTAATTTACTTTATCGGCTCCCTTCTGAGGTTCTCTTCACAGAAGTGTGTTTTTTACGATCCTTGCAAAGTCCGTCGTTATTCTAAAGATGGTGGTAGATGGCTATGTTGTGAGGATATTATGTTCATATTTTTGTAATAAAGCCTTTTAATTTTGTGCTTTCATATTATATTATATAGCTTTTGCCCGCGACTTCGTCCGTGTAAAAGTAGGTTATCAAGGACGCAGACAAAGTCGCGGATTAAAAAATGGCCTTTGCCCTTTTCTGAGGTGCAAACTTATCCCATAACAAAATTTCATCAGAATTGATTCAGTAGTTTAGTCGTGGA
The DNA here is from genome assembly GCA_949774945.1 of Hoplodrina ambigua. Lineage (NCBI taxonomy): Eukaryota > Metazoa > Arthropoda > Insecta > Lepidoptera > Noctuidae > Hoplodrina > Hoplodrina ambigua. The sequence continues at coordinate 2,200,304 of OX458984.1, forward strand.
AGCGTAACAGAACAAATAGATATGACACACAGAATTACTTTCGCATTTTTTATAATATAAGTATGAATATTCGAGAAGTAGTATTAATTTTGACGGGCTTGTTGGTCTAGTGGTTAGCGGCCCTGACTGCTAAGTCGAAGGTCGTGGGTTCGATTCCCACCCAAGACAAACTTTGTGTAATGAGCATGATTGTTAGTTCTGTGTCTGGGTGTGATTTATCTATAATATGTAAGTATTTATAAATTATACAAGTATGTATATCAGTTGTCTGGTTACCATAACACAAGCTCTGCTTAGCTTGGGATCAGATAGCCCTGTGTGAGTTGTCCCAAGATATTTATTTATTTATTTTTTATTTATTCAACCAAAAAAAAAACACAATTTCAAAACACCAATTTCCTACAAAAAATCCTTCGTATTACATAAGATAAGTTGTTTCAAGATACCCACATAAGAGGATATTGAGAGGTCATTAATCATGCCTTTAAGTCTATACTTCTTCATTTGTCACCTATCCCCCCACTCTCCCCTCTGAGACACTTTGAAAAATTACTACCCACTTAAGTAGTAGGGGCGGATATCGGCTTAAATGTTCCCGTATTGAGGTTAGGGGTATTAAATAGAAAATTATGGGACGTAGGTTGTAGAAATAGATTTCTGTAAATATGTATTTTTCTATGATTAATGTTAGGTCCTGTATTATAGATTTTCTAGGTTTAGTTTTTGAACTGTCCTGTTGGTTTTGTAGACGTAAGCACGACTACTGCCGGGGTTGCGGGACGTCTTAACAGGATACCGTGGCCGCGGAACGTAAAGGGCAATAGAAGGAATAGGGTGGTATTTTAGTCAGTAAAAGTCTGACAGTCCCTAGTAAATCTTGCCTTTGAGCACAACGGTCACAATTTGCCCAAAAACCGTCCTTATTTGTTAATCTTTAGACTTTCATATTACAATATTGTTTTATATCTCCGGGTCTCCCATCAGTTTATACCTAACGAGCTATGTACGTCCATGCAAACGACGCCTCGACATCAGTAGATAGCAGCCTGTCAATGCCAATCATCATTCGATATTGATTGACGTTCAATTAATTTTGTTTGCGACCAACACACGGTCCGATAAAAAAATTATAAACTATATAATATTCGTGCATCTAGTTATTATTTTCCCGACCGAATTTCGGTCATAACGGCTAATCTTAATGAATACTGGACAAGTACGCAAAAGATATTATAGTGCACTAGACCAAAACACTACTACACTACTAGATTCAATCCTTTTTTTTGTGTATGACGTTAAAAGTGCATTACCTATATTTGGCCTAATTGAAATAAATGATTTGACTTTGACTTTGTGCACTAATGTGTGCGCAAACACAAGTACAATACGTGACATGAGAGATGAAACTTGACACACCACACAAAAATTATTTCGTTATAAATATTATAATATTGTTAAGAATTTTAATCTAATTGTCATCGAAATATCCTTGAATACTTACACAAATTAAGTACATCATACTTGCGCAAGCTCCCTAATACTGACGCTTGTCAAGTCTCACCTTTCGTGGTGTGTGATACTTTGCCTATTCCCCTTCTCTCATTGTCCGATGGGACGGCAATCCGATATAACCGGAGAGCTTTCCGAGGCTCGGGGGTATCATACCACCGGCTGCTACTGAGAATTTCATAATCCAATAAAAGTTGCCTTTGTGCCTAGCGTAGTTCTGTTCTGGCTCCTGCTTGTTTGGAGGGAAGTGGAAATCAAATTTTTTTTACTCCTCCGCTATTCTTTTCTGATTAATTTCGTTGCGGGACTCAAGACAGTTGGATCGCTTCTCTAGGATTCGTCGAGCTTCATTGCCTCGGTGCTTTTCTGGTGGCCTCCACTGTTGTTTCTGGCTTTCAGGAGTTGCAGTGGGTAGGAACAGTGTGGCGGGCTTACCCAATAAAAGTTTTTGTCCGACCTGGGAATCGAACACAGGACCCTACGCTCAGCAGTTGCACTTGCAACCACGATACCAATGAAGCAGTTACCTACATATTATTTATGAACATCATCAATTTCAAAGGGAATTCTCTCCCTTTTCGGGGATGTTTTCGCGGATAAAAATAACTAAGCCGATTTTAATGAGCAAGAAATGTACCCGGATAAGGCCGAAAGGATACTTTTGAATGTACCTACCTACCATTTATGTTTTTGTTCCTTCTTAACCACCTTACTCAATTATATAGCTGGGTATATCAAAAGTCAAATCATGTGTTTCAATTAAACTATTAAGACACTTTTGAATATCGTTTATAACAAAAACAAACAACAAAAGTCAAGAAACTCTTTACTATTATTCCTACTTTTTAAATAAAAATGTTTACAATATTTTTTACAGGTATACATTAGTTAAATAATTATACGAATATGAAGATAATGAACTTTAAATAAAATTAAATTTAAAAGTACTACAAACTACAATAGGTATCAAAGTGCTATAAATTAAGAAACGTATTATGTATTTACTCTATAGTTGACAAGCTTCTGGCGGTTTTCCAGAAAAAGTAAATGAACCTATGTGCTATTCCTGACTGTAATCTATAAGGTCTGTGCCTCACATCTTCAGGCATTCTGGTGTCATTGAGTAACAGCCATACGTCCATCCAAACTTTAGAATTATAATAGAAGTAAGATATTTAACACACATTTTTTCTATTGTTTCAGATGAGCCGATATAATGACTTCACACGAAGGTAGAACATAACACACCAAAATGGATATAGATCATGTAGTATTGGACAAAGAATCAATCAGTCGATTCGAACAGTACTCGTTGGCAAAGCCTTCGATAAACGGAGGGATCCCATTGGACAGATGCCAAGATGCTGACTCCATGATATCTAATAGCAGAAAAAGAGCACAAACATCACGCCAAAAAGTTGTTTGCTGTTTTTGCCTCAAAACTACTAAGTATAGAAGAAAACAATTCATTATTGGATCCCTCACAAACGTTGTAATATTCGTCGTACTTTTAGCTTACACGTTTCTGGGATCCTTCATTTTTCTGGCCATAGAAGGCGGTGCAGAAGTCCCAGCCAGGCCCAGAATACTTCCAGATAGACAGAAACTTAGTCATAAAGATACTAATAGTACACACAAAAAGACAGACGAAGAATATGATTATGGGAATCTAACTTTGTCAGCAAATTACTTTTGGGACGCCAGAAGCAGAGCTGTTGAAAATATTTGGGAGATTACAGTGTCTCTAAATATTTTGTATAGAGAGAATTGGACACGCTTGGCTGCACAGGAGATTCTCAAGTTTCAAAACGAGCTTGTACAAAGGGTTACTACTGAAATGGCGTCACAATATGGCGTCAGTTATAGAGAGATGGCGCTTGGAGAATTTGGAAGTGACCTCACGAACCATTACGAGGAACATGAATGGAATTTGGCGCTTGCGTTTTTCTACTCGCTGACTGTTTTAACAACTATTGGTGAGCATTTTGTGCAGTTTATTTTAAAATTGTAGAAGTAATTTGGGGTTAATGTAGTTCTAGTACGGTTGTGCTAGTTGAGAACGAAAGCGTAAAGTGTTACTAATACTAGTATTGTGCAACAGCCACAGCTATATCCCTGCACTACTAACTACATGTTCGAAATAATTGAAAACTACACTGAGTTAGTTTGTTATAAAAGTTACAAAATCAGTAATAAATACGTTATTATGCAATATTGTCTTTCAGACGACACTTTTAGTTGTTTGTTAATATTGTTTGTATAAAATTCTTGACTTGAGACCAGAAGAGTGCGATTTTCGTTATAAATAAACGTTCGCATTATAATCTCATTCTCAATCTGACAAAAATGCCTCTAATGTACCTACGTTTCTGACCATAGACAGAGATAAAATTACTGTAGTTACGGGACCTTCAGATTATGTGTTGGCATTCAATTATAGAAAATTGAAAACTATTTTTAATAATTAGGTCAATATAAAGATTCTTATATCTACTTTTCTTTCACAGGGTACGGCAACATCGCACCGAGAACAATACTCGGTAAAGGCGTCACAATAATCTACGCTCTCATCGGTATTCCACTAACCCTGGTCTACCTATCCAGCGTCGGGTCCCTCCTCTCCAAAATGGCGCGCAGCGTCTTTAGCCGCGCCCTTTGCTGCTGTCTCTGTTCAAATTGCGGCTACTGCTGTTACGACGAACGGAGAATGGCAGAGAAGGAAAGAAGAATGAAGTTGAAAAGACAACAAGAAGAAATGCTTAACAGCCAAAACACTAGCAAAACTCCCACAGAAGAATGTTATGTGTTAAAACCTGATAGTCAGAAAGACTTGTCTCTATCAGAAAGGCCAACGACCAGTACAGCTAAAGATGACGTCATCAGCTGGCCTGATACAGATTCAAAGCTATCGATGCATGGTTTGAGCATACTAGCTCCTGTACTTTTGTGTTTAGCAGCTATATTTATATACATAGTTATCGGTGCAGTCGTTCTTTTCAAGTTAGACAATTTGGGCATCATAGATGGTTTCTACTTCTGTTTCATGGCGTTAAGTACCATTGGGTTCGGTAACATTGTTCCTGGTATGACGTATACAACAATAAATGGTGTTAGGTACTACACTATCAAATCCACTACACTGTGGTTCTGTTCTGGATACACCTTAACAGGTTTGGCATTGACAGCTATGTGTTTCGGCGTAATACACGACGAAATAATTTATAGGATAAAGCATCAGCAGAAACAGTGGTCCCAAAAAGGTAACACTGTCAATGATGGAGTCAATATTAATGATCCGTTTTACATGAATTCCTGACAAATGTATAGTAAGAGTAAATCAGAGAATCTGTACAGCATCATGGAAGATAGTTCTTTAGAACGTAATAGAATCGAAATTGACAATAGAGAAGTAGTTTTAAGTGTAGATGATATTTCGGCGGCTGTGGACCCCAATGCGGAGTTCCCACCTCCGCCACCAGAAGAGGAAATAGTTGCAATAGTAACCAAAAAAGAGCCTAAAGGCTTTGGTAATATGGTAGCATACAATGCGCTACCAGAAATGTTGGAACATGTTAATACATAATCTAAAAAGACTTGAGGTTTTCTATTCATTTTACTTTCTATTATTTTTTTTCCGGCTGTGAATACTAAGTTTACACAATTTTATGAAATATCATAACGGTCTTTGTCGAATTTATTTTTGTCAACTGTAATTATGTAAATAGTATTGTAAATATTGTAATTAGTTAGTGATAGAAACTGATGTTTGACATCTTTTAACGGATCTATTTGTCAACTGTTAATATCAAGATAATTGTAATGATTTTCATGTGAATAGTTTCTTTGTAAAAAAAATATGAGTTTAATAAAAAAAAATGGTAAATTAATTTGTTGATTTTTATTTCAATTCTAGATTAAGTCTCTTAAAAAGAACAAAGAGATTGGAATTGAAAGAAATCAAGTAGACACAAGATCTGCTTTAAATAATATTATGAAGAAGGCCTATGTCCAGAGGCTGTATGGCTGACCTACTGTTATTGAAATATAATCAGTATTTTGACAACTATAAGATCTATCAGTCAAATTTCAGTAGGTACTTCTTAAGATATTTTCATAATAAGAGCACAATAATTCTTGGTGAAAGCAGAGCAGAGCTTCGTTGATCTACATAGAACCTCCAGAACAACGTACTGCAGTCTGATTGGAGACGTAAGTATTGTACAGGTATAAGATTCAATATACCAGAATTAACTAGGTGTAGTGTGAAACATGAAAAATAATAGGTACAATGAATTATTGAAAATTTGTGGAAACTCCTATAAATAGCATCATTATTGCTTTGGTTAAAGTTGGCGCAACAAAATTACACATTGAAGGATTTCAGGGAGGCCTTTGTCCAGCATCGAGATATTTTAAGCTCTTAAAAGATCGACTAGACATCTTATAAATTAACGTAGCATTTTTTTCTTTTCATAATATTGTAAATAGTTGTTCTTATCGCATGTTGAGCGCTCGTAGGTGATAGCAATAGTTTCTTCTAATACCTCATTTTGAAAAATCTGCCAAAGAACAAACGACAGTCCCTTCATTATAATAAATATGATTACTAATCCCTTTTAAAGAAATCCCTAACAGTTCTCAAGCAATGAACTTCTAGAATTTGGACGAGTTTCTACACAGCCTACTAAAACATTTGGCAAGGGAGTTAATAGCTGCAGGTGGATCATAAAATCACGTGCTTTCTTGGCACGGAACCCTAGTAACCAAATCGATACAGCAGGGGTTCTTAACCTTTTTCTAGTCGTGAACCCCTGTCAACTCTCTCATTGCCTCGTTAGTGTGTTGGTCGCAAGGCGCGACTGCTGAGCATGAGGTCTTGGGTTAGATTCCCAGGTCGGGCAAAGTGTAGTACCCATTAGTACACCCACATTTTGCCAGTTATGTGTAAGTCCCAAGCACTCAAATCCAGGGCCCGAGGCTGCTACTGAGAAATTTCTGATGGAAAACTCAATAATACTTTGTTCGACCTAAAATTTTTGGTATTCGAACCTAAAATTCCATGCTTATCAATCGCGCTGTGCGTCACTAAACCAACAAGGCAGTAAAGAGTTCTTTTTGCCATTAATACAATTTGGTATTAATGTGGTTTTATTTTTCTGGAAATTACACCTGCAGCGCTATTCTGTAAAATCTGTGAGGTGAGTTTGAGGTGAGATAGCGTCAATTTTTAGTAGACAGAGTGTTAGTGTAAACACCGTTATCCTTGTAACAAGTGGTTTGGTTTCACTAATAGAACGTAAATTCAATGAAAAAAAATATCTTTTTTTTATAGTAAAATCTCCATTTTTCCTCAAAATTATTTCACCCTATATTACAATGATATAAGTAGTTAAAACTTATGTAGGTAGTTATAACGGACGGCCAGTGCAGCAGGTCAACGCCCTTTGAGGTGATTACGTAAGTCGGGCGCATAGTATCCATGAATTTACGGACGGTGTCGGACAGTTTTTTTTTTAATTTTTGAAGAATACTTTGTTTATTTATTTTTAAATTCAAATAAACATTTTTATAATAAATCAAGTACCTATGGTTTTGGTGACAACGGTGTTTACACTAGCAGTCTGTATAGCATAATAGTCCACTCCACGAAGAGAGATTTTTTACAGAATACACCGCCTGATGTTACCTATTCACCGTATTTGCATACGATATTGAAAGTCTTAATAAAATAGGAGAAGCAAAAGAAATATATATAAAAATACGTAGAGTTTTCTCTAAGAAAATTTTCCTTAGTACGAGTATTTTGCTTACATTTTCTAGTACACACTTGGCGCAGCCATTTTGTTTCAGTCTGCTAACCGAACAGATTCAATATGTTTGGTAAAGATTGAATCTACCCCGCGGAGCCTTGTTAGAGAGGCTTGTACAATCGCGTACAATTGCGCTGAAGTTTTCACTCTTCAATCTGTCTAGACTTTTACCAACTATGCTGAAGTGTTACATGTCAAAGTCAAAGTCAAAACATTTTTTTTCAACAGGCACTTTTGTATTATCAAAGAGTCGGTCAGAAAGTTGAAGCTAGTTGGTCAACTTTCGGCATCAGCTAGCTTAGTTGCATGCAGCTGAATGTCAGTATTTCACATGGAGTGACTGCGTAATGCGTAACTGACCTCCATAACACAGTAGCTGGGTAATAAGATACCTTTTATAACCTTGGTAAGACTGGTTGTCAGACTTTCGGGCTTCTAACAACCCGTAACGATTGTCAAAGATCTACGTATAACAGCCAAACGGCTTCATGTGTTTTCCGAGGCACGAAAGAGTCTCGGCGTGTCACCACCCATCTCCGGCCAGCCTTGGCAAGCGTACCTTAACCTGATGGATCGACTCGTGCGGCCATAGCCCTTACCTTCCGTAATCTAATATAAAAATATTTTTAAAACAAGCTTTATTTTAAAATTATTACAAGCTTTATTTTAAAATTATTACAATATTGAGCAGGTATTGGACATTGTATTGTTATCAGAACAAAATGTGTATGCAAAATCTCAGCTCAATCGGAAACCAATAAATGGTCGAAAAATGGTTTGCAAATTTTGAAAGGACAACTTACTTACATACATACATACGAACAGTGCAAGCTCAATAAAAGCTTGTAAAAAAATGGTTAAAAAGTGGTCAACCACTATTGTCGTTGGTTGTACATTCTGTGTTATTTTACATAAGTGTAGACTTTCCTCGTTAGCCCCTTTTTCTGGCTAGATTTTAGTTTTGCTTTTTTGTGGTTTAGTTTTTTGTTTCGTGATATCGTTTTTCTAGTTTGTCAAGTAATTTGAAACCTTATTGTGTGTTCTTTATTTAAACCCTCTTTAATTTTAGCGATATCGAAATCTTTCTTCATTGTAATGAATAAAAGTTGTAACAGTTGCTTTGTGTGATTTTAAAATCATTCCATTAACACAGTAACTGTTAAGTTGTATTGCTTAATGATAAACATATTGATTAAAATATTAAATAATAAAAAAATATTTAAAAGAAAAGCTTTTATTTGTAGGCTGAAAATAATACTTTTATAAAATAATCAATAAAATAGTACCTTACTTGTATTAAAAACTTTGGCGCTCATTCATTATTGCTATTTTATTTTTATTTTAATATTTAACGAGCGCTGCAGCTAGTAGTAGCTTAATTAAATAGTAATAGATAAAAAATAAAAAATCAACATTAAATATTTAATTCTGTATTTACAAATACCTCTTTATATTTTGTTGAAAAGTATTATTTTACCCACCTACGATCTATATTTTAAAGCGAACGGTCATTCACTCACTCATTACGCAATATCGAAAACCGCTTGACGTATAAGGATGAAATTTATCAGGAAAGTAGTTTATTGTTACTAGACATTCGCTATGAAAGGATTTCCCAAAATTAACCCCCTAAGGGGATGAAACGCGGGTCCAAAGTTTGTATGGAAAACAACTTTGACGCGAACGAAGTCACGGGCACAAGCTAGTATACTATAAAGAAAATCCTTTGATAACACTGCAGGCCATGTTACTTTAACGTAAGTGTTTTTAAAGGATAACATGGTCACAAGTTAAGCGCTACACTTCTGTAAGAGCAAAACATAGCACCTTCTACTTATAAACTACTAGCTTTTGCCTCCGACTTTGTCCGCATAAATATCGGTTTTCGTGGACGCAGACGAAGTCGCGGCATTAAAAGTAGCCTATGAGCCTAAGTAGCCTATGACCTTGCAGTTCAAACTTACCCCGTAGCAAATTTCAAGATTCAAATGTCGTCAGACCTTAAGCTTAGCTAAGCTACGTTACTAAGGATGTATCACATTGTATTTACATTTTATTTACACCAATAGGTTTACTGTACTATTTTTAGCTTAGAAATTAAAGCAATCCTATTAGTGTAAAAAAACTGAAGCCACCTGATCAGTTCACCGAGCCATCGGAGAAACTTTCACCTGGGACGCGTTGCCGTGGCCGACTTGGAAAACATTATAAATAAATAAATAAATAAATATCTTGGGACAACTCACACACGGCTATCTGATCCCAAGCTAAGCAGAGCTTGTGTTATGGTAACCAGACAACTGATATACATACTTATATAATTTATAAATATATGCATATTATACATATAATATTTATACATATTATACATAGATAAATCACACCCAGACACAGAACTAACAATCATGCTCATCACACTAAGTTTGTCCTGGGTGGGAATCGAATCCACGACCTCCGGCTTGGCAGTCAGGGATGCTAACCACTAGACCAACAGGCCCGTCGACATTAAACAGACTCCGCACCCAGGTCGGCCGCAGCAAAGAGAATCTTCGCTGAAGGCACCGATTTTCAGTGCCTGTGCGGCGTCTCTCCGCAGACCATGGCTCACCTAATATCTTGCACCGCGTGCCCAGTCACCTGCACACGTGAGGATCTAATGACTGCGTCAGCGGATGGTGTTACGGTAGTTAAATACTGGGCCAAACAAAAAATTTAAAAATTTATTTGTATATACAGAGTGTTAGTGTAAACACCGTTATCCTTCAAACCAGTGGTTTGGTTTCACTAATATAACGTAAATTCAATGAAAAAAATATCTTATTTTTGTAAGTAAAATCTCCTAATATATAAATATAAATTCCTCAAAATTATTTCACCCTATATTACAATGATGTAATTAATTAAAACTTATGTAGGTAGTTATAACGGACGGCCAGTGCAGCAGGTCAACGCCCTTTGCGGTGATTACGTAACTCGGGCACATAGTATCCATGAATTTACGGACGGTGTCGGACAGACATTTTTTAATTTTTTTAATGAAACTTTGTTTATTTATTTTTAAATTCAGATAAACATTTTTATAATAAATCAAGTACCTATGGTTTTAGTGACAACGGTGTTTACACTAACAGTCTGTATATTTGTCATTGACACGCACGTAAGAAGAAGAAATGTAAATTAGACACTCACTGTAGCTTAACTTAGCTAAAGTCTAAGTGGAACACAGTGCAATTAAGTGAGTTGAGTGGTTTTTATAAATGTTTTACAAAATATTGTTAAAAACCAATGTTTATTATTGCCGGCCACATTCCAAGGGCTATCATTTCAGCCTTAAAGCGTCTTTCTGAAATTATGAAATGAAAAGTATTCAATAACGAATAATTTATTCTCAAAATTACAGGTATATTTAACTAGCAGGGACATACGTCTGGGTTGACTATGGGTTCTGTGAAGATGTAGTTTCACATAACATCACGCCTGTAATCCCCGAAGGGTTAGGCAGAGGTGTAACCATTAGTACACCCAAACTTCGCCAGTTATGTTTTTAGTCCCATGTAATAGGGGGCGAGCTTATCGTCATCAACCGGGCACAAATCGAGACTCCGAGGCTGCTACTGAGAAATTCTCGATAAAAACACAATAACACTTTGCCCGACCTGGGAATCGAACCCAATACCTCATGCACAGCAGTCGCGCTTGCGACCACTAGACCAACGTGGCAGTCGAGGTGGTAATTTCAATCATATTCAAAAGCGATCGATGTCCTTTGAACGACTTTGTAATACATAATCCAAATATCATTCAAGCTTTACACACACACGAATTCCTTCATTTCAAATTTCGTATAAATATCACATTTCTACCTTCGTTCCTTAACAATATTAATTTATCAAGAGACTCGTGAGCGCCGCCATTTTTTATATGTGACGTCATCAGTCGAAAAGTTCACGTTATGTCGAAAAAAAATGACTGAAGATCTGAAATCTGAAAGTTGCTAGTGATAAATTAAAAATGTATTTCTTTGACGTTGAAATGTCACTTCTCCTTAATAGAAGGGATGAATATAGACTGTCTTTCATCCCCGGGGGATGAGTTTGGCGAAATATTAAAGGCGGTTGATGAAGTTTCTGTATTTATGGTACCTGTTTAGGAGTTAGTTATCTAAGTGCTTTTCGGGGATGTCCTATGAGATTACTGTGTTATTACAATAGGTAAGCACGGTTTTAAACTCCAAGATACAAACTGCCGACGTCATCCAAAAGCAACCAAGCTTTAATGCAACTGGTCTAGACTCGTTTAACGAATAATTTTTAAAAAATTTCACACAACACAGACCTCTCTGTGCAGGGGCGGATTTATGTATAGGCTTTTTGGGCTGCAGCCCAGGGCCCCATGGTTATGAGGGCCCTCATTTAAGAAAAACATATCTATGTAAGAGTAGATATCTTAGCACTAGTTAGGAACTTATCTCTCGCCTCCATTAGGTACTGCAATTTAGTCTCGGCTGTTATGAGTAACTTAGCTCTAATATAATATCATAATTACTGAACCATTATTGGCCTAATTTGTTTTGTATAGGTACCGTAAATCTACATCGTAATCTACATCGTTGTAGCAAACAGTTTTTTGTCACAATGGCAATAACTTGATTATTAAGTTAAGGTAAGCCCCCAAGTAGTGCTAGCCCAGGGCCCCACAAATTCACGGTCCGCCTCTGTTTCTGTGTCAAAAATATGACAAACTAGTGAACTGGCTTCACAAAGGTGCAAATTTTCAACATTTCCAAAAAAAAAAAACTTTCATTTAAACATTATTTTCATATCTTTGGGTCCAGTAAACTGCCACGTATTGCAGCAGTAATGCTAGCGAAGGACGAGATAGACAGCGTGAAGGAGAGGAAAATCGCGCACCAGAAGATGCCCAGGCGTTAGGAGTCGTAGGGCGCTTCCCGGCCACCGTAGGCGCGGGCTTGCAGCCAGCGAGCGTTGGGTAGCCCGCTGTCCGATCAGAACCAGGCCTGAATAGAAGGAGAGTTGTGTTCCACGCGTACCTCAAAAAGATGTCAGCATAGCAGACGGAAACGAAAAAGCCCTTAGGAGGAATACGGATGGGTTTATTTATTTAAACTTTATGCAATAAAAAAGTACAGCTTAATACCCTAGGCATTCTCTATTCTTTTCTATTCTTTTTTTCTATTTTTTCTCTATTTCTGGTTTTCGTCAGTAACAGTAACAGTGATGTCAGAGACATCACCTTCCGCTTCGTCTAGAGTCCAGAGCAGAAGAAATCATTTCATGATTTCCCATCCTCAAAAAAGGGACACTTTGGGCTCATCATCTAGTCAGGAGTACGTCACTCAACTTATTGAACTACTCGTTGGCTTACACTAAAGTAAAAACCTAACCCCTCGTTTGCTATCTTAGTAAACATTATTTAATAAAGAGTGTCAGTTACCGGCTAACGCAAACACCTGGAGGCTACAATAATAACTAAAGGGTTTACTTTGAAGCTAACGGTAAGACGATCGATTAGACAGCAAGGTGTCAGTGTTGCGAACGTTGTTTTGTAATTAAACGAGAGGTTTAGTTAATCGATTGTTTTTGTACCGTCGAGCTGTTTAATAAAAAGGGCGTAAAATACAATTAAGGAGAAAAGTACGAAAGTACAAAAGTAAGTTGACTTTGTTATGGGTTAAATACAAACACAGCCTACCTCGACTACTAGTGACTGCCTCGTTGGTCTAGTGGTCGCAAAACGCGACTGCTGAGCATGAGGTTTTGGGTTCGATTCCCAGATCGGGAAAGCAAAGTGTTATTGGGTTTTTCCATCAGAAATTTCTCAGTAACAGCTTCGGAGTCTGTATTTGTGCCCGGTTGATGGTAATAGGCGCCCTCTGTTACATGGGACTTAAACATAACTGGCGAAATGTGGGTGTACTAATGGGTACACCTCTGCCTAACCCTTATGGGATTACAGTCGTAATGTTATGTTATGTATGTCACCCCCTAAGGGGACGAAATAGGGAGCCCGACATTTACGTGGACGAAGTCGCGGGCAAAAGCTACTATTTGTATTAAGGTACGTACTCAAGTTCTGATACTTATCTTTTGTTGTTGTGTCAACATTCTTACATTATTCAACATAGGAAATTCCTTGATTTCCTGCATAAAAAAATATTCTAGACAAAAAAACAAACCTACACTTTTATTATGAATAAACATGGCTATTTTTCCCATCTACCTGACGTTGGATATCGTCTAGACAGTTTGTTTTCATCCCTGTCGCCACCATATGTCGACAGCAGCCCGGTGATATATTTGTTTTTCATATTCCGCTTATACTTCTTACTGGCCTGATTTGGTTCGAGGATTTTTCGGGAGCGAGATGCATGGTACTCTTGTCAGTGATTGAATAAATGGAAGACTTTGATTTGTTAAAAGAAATGTAAATATTATCAAAGGTGTTTGGAAATCTGTCTCGTTGGTCTAGTGGTCGCAAAGCGCGACTGCTGAGCACGAGGTCTTGGGTTCGATTCCCAAGTCGGGCAAAGTGATATTGAGTTTTTCCATCAGGAATTTCTCAGTAGCAGCCTCGGAGTCTGGATTCGTGCCCGGTTGATGGCAATAGGCTCGCCCCCTATTACATGGGACTTAAACATAACTGGCGAAATGTGGGTGTACTAATGGGTACACCTCTGCCTAAACCTTCGGGGATTACAGGCGTGATGTTGTGTTTGGAAAGTAGATACAAAGCCGTAAGAGAATAATTAACACACGGCACCGCCGCGGAGGGCGGTAGCGGTAAAGCGGACTACACCGCTCGACCGCGCGATCGGGCGTTTTATACGAGTGTTAGACATCAAACGACTTCTTAGAAGCCAATGCGACATGGACCCGCTTCACTGCCAACCGCAGCGGTGTACGGTGCCGTGTGTTAATGGCCTAAAACGGAGCTAGTATAGACGGAGATATTCCACTACAAAATAGCCAGAATTGTATGCAGTCTACTTTGTCACAGCAGGGTGGGGCAGCATGATGGGGCAAAGTGAGAAGAGGCCTTTGCCCTGCAGTGGGACAGTAAAAGGCTGGTATTATTATTTAAATGTTAATATTATTATTGTAATAAATTAACTGACTGACTGAATTATTTGACTGCGTCGTTAGTCTAGTGGTGGCAAAGCGCGACTGCTGAGCATGTGCTCTTGGGTTCGATTCCCAGGTCAGGTAAAATATTATTGGGATTTTCCTTCAGGAATCTCTCAGTAGCCTCGGAGTCTGGATTTAAGCCCGGTTGATGGTAACAGGCTAGCCTCCTATTACATGGGACTTAAACATAACTGGCGAAATGTGGGTGTATCTACTAAGTGGTAAGCCTCTGCCTAACTCTTCGGTGATCATAGGCGTGATATCAACACTAATAATATTATAAAGACAGAAGTATTTTTGTTTGTTTGTAATGGATAAACTCAAAACTACTGGACCGATTTTAAAAATTCTTTCACCATTAGAAAGCTACATTATTTGCGAGTAACATAGGCTATATTTTATTTTATTTTTTTGCAGACCAAGTCGCGGGCAAAAGCTAGTATTTAATAAATTAAAACTTGTCCCAATAAAGGTACAATATGATTGTAACTTAAATAAAGCCTGCGATAGAGTTTTGTTATTTGCAAAATTTCCCATTGTCTTTTTAATTAGTTTCAAAGTGATAATTTAATGTAATGGGTTGAACCAAACAATGGCGTTTATTTATGTGATTAATATAATATTTTAAGGTGTTAAATTGAGTTGGGAAGTTTTGTTTTTTGTTTTTGTTTTTAGAGCTCCTCAGTCGGCAACAAAAGTCGATTAACAATGTTAACATAACATCACGCCTGAAATCCCCGAAGGGTTAGGCAGAGGTGTACCTACCCATTAGTAGGTATACCTACATTTCGCCAGTTATGTTTTTAGTCCTATGTAATAGGGGGCGAGCCTATTGCCATCAACCGGGCACAAATCCGGACCCCGAGGCTGCTACTGAGAAATTCCTGATGGAAAAACCCAATAACACTTTGCCCGACCTGGGATTCGAACTCAAGACCTCATGCACAGCAGTCGCGCTTGCGACCAACGAGGCAGCCTAATAATTAGGATTTAAAAATCATAAATGTTAATCGACTTTTGTTGCTGACTGTACCTCAGATGGCAAAAAAGCTTTTTTACAAAAAAATATGACCGCCTTCAAAAACTACAAAATAAAAAAAATAACTTTAGCTTGAAAGTCGGCGGCTTTGGTTTTGTTTCTTGTTATGTAGGTATTGCCACCGACTTCCAAGCTAAAGTTATTTTTTTTATTTTGTAGTTTTTGAAGGCGGTCATATTTTTTTGTAAAAAAGCTTTTTATTTTTCACTTTTTAGTGCTTGTGTGTTAATGTTTGAAATCCTTACATAAAGCCCTTTCAAACAATACCTCACACGATATATTAAATTTTGGAAAGTGGTAGGAGGGGTTGGGTTGGGTTGTAGGGGGGTTTTTGTATGTTTGTTTACCACGACGGGACTTTCCGCCGACAGGGCTCGTAATAGATGTGAATAAAAGGTTAATTATTTAAAAAAAGCAGCAAATAAGATGACCGCCTTCAAAAACTACAAAATAAAAAATAACTCTAGCTTGGAAGTCGGCGGCTTTGGTTTTGTTTCTTGTTATGTAGGTATTGCCACCGACTTCCAAGCTAAAGTTATTTTTTATTTTGGGGAGGGGGGCTGACGTACCCCCTCCCCACTTCCTTCAGTCAGTCATCGACTACACGTATAAACAAAGCAATTTGTCTTGTTACGGCGGTTCTGCTGTGATTTTATAAGGAGTTCCGTTCCATATCTCCAAAGTTCATCATCAGATCATGACAATATTCCTATGGGACCTATTCGGAACTATAATCTTTCAAACAAAAAAAGAATCATCCAAATCGATTCATAATTGGCGGAGTAATCGTAGAACAAACACACAAAAAAAAAAAAAAAAAAAAAAACATACGCGTCGAATTGAGAACCTCCTCCTTTTTGAAGTCGGTTGAAAACAAAACCTTTATACTATAAGGATTTTCCCAAACTTATTTTGTCTACTGCTAGGATTCCCTTACCAAAAAAAAAAAAAAAATTCTAGTGAGTTTTGGAAAACTCTCACACGGCTATCTGATCCCAAGCTAAGCAGAGCTTGTGTTATTGTAACCAGACAACTGATATAATTTTTCGAACGTAACACATTTCGAATGGTTATTTAGGATCTATAACGATTAAGAGTTGGATAGCAACTATAATCCTCGAAAGGAGACCACACGCACGGCAGAGCGTAGGACGTCCACCAACAAGGTACCAACCACCATATGTTTATGTATATTATATAGCATTTTATAGTAAGTATGTAGAATTTAATTATTTTGTACTTGTGTACACACTTTATTTTATTATGTAAATTATTTTGGTACTTTTTTATTTTATTTTATTTAAATCTCTAATTTTGTTGTTATACTATCTTAAAAACAGCTTACACCTACCATGTTATCTCTTCACCACCTCTGGTTGACTGTTAGAGAATGCCTAAGGCATTAAGTCCGCCTCTGTCTGGAATACGTCACCAACATGCGTGACGATATGTAAGACAGCCCTTTCGCGTAGTAGTGGCGCATATTTCTTAATTATTTTGTATTTATTTTTTTTAGATTTAATACCAACTTATTTTTATTTCGATTTTATGTATAATTTTCTTTTTTCTTCTTTTTATGTTATGTGCGTCAACTTCAAGCGAAAAAACAGATTTTCTTTCTTTTTCTTTCTTTCTGCCTACGCGCAGCGGCCTGTATACCATCCCAAAGTTTTAAGTCTCCACTTCTATAGCAGTCCCCTAGCTGCCTATTTTTTGAACCCTATCTCAAGAAATCTCGAGAACTAAACAATGTCAAACAAACGACCAATCCACAGCCCCAAACAATACTGTCTATCCATTAAAGGAAGGTATTCACAACAAAGCCCGTATTTATTACTATCAAAACAATAAACTCAGCGAGAACTGCGAATAATGAAAATCAAATAGCCATTGTTTTCGCAGTTAGGGTATAAATTTGCGATTAATAGTACACAATGGGGGCATTTTATGGTATTTATGGAATTTATGAACAGTTTACGGGATCAAAATTGTCGTTAAAAGGCTTGATGGGATGTTTTTTTGATTTAAATCTCCGTTAGTTATAATGAAATTAGACGTGACTTTTTTTAGTTATAACCAATGTTTTTACGTCATTCAATATGGAATTTGCGATGATATTGGTGACGATTCTCTTGGCCACAAACTAAACTAAAATTAGACTCTTTCCATCTTTTTCTGTCCAATAAAATAAGAAAGAGACTAATGTAAATAAAAGCTGTCAAATTTAGTCAATCTGACACATCCATACAGTTATAGTTGACATCTTAAAACGTATGGATTAAAAATACGGAAAATTTCAAGGCAAAACTAATTTGACATCTCTAACTTAGTTCTTTAATGTCACGGAATGTCACCGTCCTTTCCTTTCGCTGTATGTTAGTAAGAGATGTCAATTCTCTAAATTTAGTCTAGTTTGTGAACAAGGGAATCGGCACCATTGTCGTTGTTTTTTTGTTAAATGTGGTAATAAAGTTATTACTTAGCAATTCGATGTTAACTTAGTAATAGTAGATACAATATAGGTACCTACCTACTTTCACCAAAGTTTGTCCGACCTTGTAACTTTCTCCGACCTTGAAATCGAACCCAGGACGCCACGCTCAGCAGTTGCGCTTGATTGTTGATTTTTATTGAGATGATTAATTATTTATTGTATTTTAAATCCATAATTTTAATCATCCAACCTAACCTTTTGTACCTAATTAAATAAAAATTGACAATATATTTTTCTTTTTTACTTTTTAAAGTACGAGTAATAAATACAAAACAAGTTCGTTTGTTTATTTGAAAGCGCTAATCTCTAAAATTACCAGTCTTTTTGTATAAAATAGCCAGATTTATGAGGAATAGTATAATCTATATAACATCATGCTTTGACCCACAGGAGCGGAGCAGTAACCAAACGACATAACGCGCGTAAAAAATATCCAACATAAGCTAGCTTAAGTAAAAATTCGATCGATTCCCCTTTTCAGAATATTTTGTCTATAATACCATCAATAAAACGAACATACTATAATTTTCTTTTTTTTCTGTGAACAAACACACTATAATTTTCTCTCTAACCAGTGAAACGTAAACTTATTCTGAAACATTTACCTCTAAAGAAATAAAATAGAAGATTATAGGAGGAGAATATTGAAAAGGCATTTTATTAGACCCAATGTGTGGTGAGGCGTGCATATTGTAATCATAATAATAGATACCTCTTAGCGTACGATACCATCGCTTTGGCTAGATAACCGTTATTCGTTGTAAAGAATATCTTTATCGATATTATTGATATGTAGGGAGATAGGCAGAATTTATACTCAATATAAAAAGCGAATGAGTTTTTTTGTATGTTTGTTTACTACGACGGGACTCTTCGCCGACAGGACTCTTCGCCGACAGGGCTCATAGTAGATGTGAATAAAAGGTAAATTATTTAAAAAAATGTATAGGTTAGTTTAGGTTAAAACTGTGATCCCGCACGCACGAACCGAAGCGAGCGGCCGGCGAGTGCCAGAAACGACAAAATTATTAAAAATGAAGTATACACATCTTCTACGAGCATTGTCGGCGAAGAGACCTGTCGGCGAAGTGTCCTGTCAGCAAAGTGTCCTGTCGGCGAAGAGTCCTGTCGATGTAAAGTCTTATCGGTGTTCCATTTGTCGGCGTAGTGTCTGTCGATGTTTAGTCGTACACTCTCTGAGAGTACCAATTCAGACGGGCAGAAAAATTGTGATTTTTTTATAAGTACCCTGTAAACATTGATATGCATTTAACAAAACAAACATACAGACACTTTAATTTTATTTATTTATATAGATACCTCTTATCATAAGATACGATCTGTTTGACTAGAAAACCGTTTATCTTTAGGTATCGATATTAATGTTACTGATATGTACGGAGATAGGCGGAATTGATAACCATGGTTGGGCACAAAATTATCTATGCTAGCAAAGGTTTAGTTCAAACAAGACATGCAACAGTCAACTGTTACAGTAAACCATTAAGAGGCACTTTAAGAGGAACTTCATTTACTAGAAAAATACCGGTCAAGTATGAGTCGAACTCGCACACAAAGACCAGTACCGACTAGCTATTACGAAGATACAGCCCGCTAGTTACTCAGACGGCGCGCTGTCAGCACCTGGTCCGCTCGCTTGCAGCGCGCGGACTGCGAGTCGTGTTGTATATGGTAGTGGCAAACGCGCTGACTGCCCGGGGTTGCGGGACGTCTTGACAGGATACCGTGGCCTCGAAACGTAAAGGGCAACAGAAGGAACAGGGTGGTTTTTTAGTCAGTAAAAGTCTGACAGTAGGGCGGAAGTCGACTCATTTGATGATTTTTACCACCTAAGAAAAAAGCGCACTGACTGCTCGCCGTTGCCGTTTTTCATACTGTAGCGTATTGTCGTAACTCAAAAATATTAACATTAAAAAATATATAATACGGCACAAGATTTAATGCTCTAATTTGAATGATAAGTTAATTGCTGGTTTAGAGCGGTGGGGTTGCGGTGCTGGGTTAATGTGCCATGACCTTAAAACACGAATTTTACCTACCTATTATTATTTCACCTCAATATTTTTTACCTCAAAATAAAACGAATGCCTTTTCATATAATATAACACCTATATGAAACTGAGATATAAAAGCAATTGCTATAAAAACTATACGAAAAACCTTTTTCCTTTAACACGACGTTAAATATAAAATGCTCATATTTATTCATGAAAGTATACTGAGGAACATATTCCAGTACGATTGAAAATTATTACGGCATACCCCGATACGAGAGAAGAAATAAAATATTTAGTGGCCATTTTTGTTTGAAGGTATAGTGGATGGTATTATTATTATTTATGGGAAAAATTTTGGTGGAATACTTACGTTAGACGTGGCCTCTTATGCATGAAGGTTTGATGCCCAGGTTGGGAAATGTATTACTGTGTTTTTCCATCAGGAATTTCTCAGTAGCAGCTTCAAAGTCTGGATTTGTGCCCGGTTGCTGGCATTGGCTCGCCCGGTAGTATGTAGGTGTACTAATGGGTACACCTCTGCTTAACCCTTCGGGGATTACAGGCGTGATGTTATGCATATTGTATAGTGAAACTAGTTTTATTTTGTAGTCAAATCTTCATAATTATCATCTTGAAAATAATGAGAATTAAAGGTTTCTTTTTTATCTGTAATAATAAAGTATATTCTTTGAATCGAAAAGTAGTTCCCTTTTAATAAGATTTTCCTGAAACCCTTTGCTTTATTTGGTGATTAATGGATCTTCATCCATTAATCGCCACTCTCGAGAACAGTTTCTAAGTAGGTGAAAATATTTTACTCTCTAATATTTCTTTTTGTTTTTACATGAGATCCAATAACATCAATTTATGCTAAGCACCTGTCTAACCCTAGGATATGGGTCTAGGTTGCCTAGACATCAATATCCTAAAATTCGGGTTCGGTAGATAGATTTTCTGCTTTTTTGTGACCCTTTACCTAATATCATAAAGATTTATACTAATATTATAAAGCAGTTAAGTTTGTTTGTTAGGGTTTCGTGCTAAACGGGTACTAAATGGGATCTTAGCAACCCGATGTCTCCTGCCAGGGTTGCGGATATTGTTTGAAAGAGTCACCGCGGCCCTAGAACACAAAGGGCAAGAAGGAACACGGATAGGTTTTAGTCGGTAAAGCTTTGGTTTCCTAGGATAGCGGTGCCGTCATATAGCGGCCGCAATACAGCGGTGCCGTCATAATTAGCGGCCGCAATACAGCGGTGCCGTCATATAGCGGCAGCAATACAGCGGTGAATGACGTCACTAGAACGTTGTCTATGTTAAAAAAAATGGTGCGGTTTCCTAGAAAACGGTAACTGACACCGTAGCGTCAAAAAGCGGTGCCGCCATTTCCATGACGGCCGTCTTGTCGGTGTCAGATGGTTTCGTGAACGTTTTATTGATAGCGGTGAAGCTATTTTTAATACGTTTATTACATATTTGTGTTTTTTTTTTAACGGAACAACGTACGACATGATTTCCAAGTCTTGGAGCAGCGAGGAGGACGAAATTTTAATAGATTTCGAAATTTTAATAAATCGTCTTCCGCTATACGACTATTTTTCTCTTCTGATGATAGTTCATCCTCCAAGAAAATTACTAAAGCTAAATCAAGGTCGTCCATTTTCTATCTTGGATACTTTTTATGCATAAATGCAGTTTGAATGCAGTTAGTACGACTGCAATAAAACTGCTAACCAACTGCATACCGACTGCAATCGGACTGCATTTAGCGTGCGCGTAGTCGGTGGAACGGTCGGTTGGCAGTTTCATGGCAGTCATGGTTACTGCAATTTGGCAGTCGGAGTGCAGTTGAAATGCAGTCCGTCTGTCTAGAGCCTAATTTAATGATTTAATACACTTATAAAAAAAAAAACTATCGGATGTCTGTCTGTCACAGAATTGTATCTTTTGAACCGAAAAAGATAGATACTTGCAATTTTCACGAAGTGTGTATTACTATGGCCGCTATAACAGCAAAATAAATTAACACATAACATAACATCACGCCTTTAATCCCCGAAAGGTTAAGCAGAGTCGTTCTCATTAGCACACCGGGTACACCCACATTTCGTCAGTTAGGTTTAAGTCCCATGTTGTAGGGGGCGAGCCTATTGCTGTCAACTGGGCACAAGCCAAGATTTCGAGGCTGCTACTGAGAAATTCCTGATGGGAAAACCCAATAACATTTTGCCCGACCTAGGAATCGAAACCAAGACCTCATGCTCAGGCAGGCGACGAGGCAATCAATTAAGAAATACTTTTTTTATATATGTAGTGAAATTAAAACCAAGTTTTTGGCATTTAAAGTTTTTGAATTTTCAGAATCGGCCAGTAGTTCTGTAGATCAGTATGTTTAAACAAACAAACTGTTCAGCTTTATAACATTATATAGTATAGACAGAAAAAATAAAAAAAAACAAGAACAACTTTACCTATTTTACAGTCGCACAACTTTACCTGGAGGAGGGTCAGCAAAAAAGAAGCAAGCCCGCTTTCATTACTATTTTTATATGGTAATAGCAATCTCATTATTCTTATTAAAATTAGAATCTCGGATTGTGATTAAAAATCAAGATTAATATCAATTAATTAACACGATAAGATAAAATTTAAAAAAAAATATGTTAACATTCGAAAACACTTATTTAAACTATTGATAAGGATCACTGTATTATGTTGATTTAATGAAAGACTAAATTCTGCCCACGACTTCGTCCGCGTAGAAATTGATATATAAACGCATGGAAACCGTAAACTTTTCTGGGATAAAAAATTGTCTATGTGCTATTTTAGACTATGATCTATCTCTGTGTGAT
The DNA here is from genome assembly GCA_949774945.1 of Hoplodrina ambigua. Taxonomy (NCBI): domain Eukaryota; kingdom Metazoa; phylum Arthropoda; class Insecta; order Lepidoptera; family Noctuidae; genus Hoplodrina; species Hoplodrina ambigua. The sequence continues at coordinate 2,223,174 of OX458984.1, forward strand.
ATTTCATCCAGATCTGTTCAGACGTTCTGGCGTGATTGAATAACAAACATTCATCCTTTCAAACATTCGCGTTTATCTCAATAATATTATATAAATTACGCGTCACGTTGTTTGTCCGGGATGGACTCCTAAACTACTCAACCATTTTTATGAAATATTGCTTACTTTGTGTAATTAGGTCAAACTTAAAAGATTGGATAGTTTTTATCTCGATTATTGACCTCAATATCTTTACTTACTTCAAGCTACAGCAATGCGTGGCCGAGTCAGCTAGTACTAGTATAAGAGATTACCGTTTTGACGGTGACTTCGTCCATGTGTAAGTCAAAGACCCCCCTTGATTGGGCACCGTCGCAAATTCCGTTCTTAGCTGTCGTTTCCTCAGAAGGAGATGCCCCGGGCGTAGGGAGATGAGGTCGATTTCCGGACACCATAGGTGCGGGCTTGCGTCTGATAAGGACCAGGCCCGAGTCGACGGCGTGTTAGTGTTCCACGCGGGCCCTAAAGAGATGTCAGCACAGAAGGCGGGGCCCGCTAGGGCCAAAGCCTGCCAGTGTTGCGGAAATTTTCAAAAGAGTTACCGCGGCCCTGAAATGCAAAGGGCACTAGAAGGAACACGAATGGGTTTTAGTCAGTAAAAGTCTGACACTCTCTTCCCCTCCCCACAGAACGAAGTCATTTGATGATTCCCCATCATTAAAAAAAAACTGGCCCAGAAATCCCCGTCTCCATTTTTATCAAAACATTTGATAAAAATTACTTATATACAGATCTAATCTAAAATCTACATACTAAAGATAAGTATTAAATTGTTACGATTACTATCTAATTAATTATGTTTATTGCTTCTTAGGCCTTTCCTTGTTTGATTTTACATCAGTTAAAATTTCCGATAAGTGCATTCTCAAATCATTCATAGAATAAATATGCGATAACAATTTAACCCACCCAATGACGCTGGGTCATAATGACCCACGAAAATGATGGCTTATTTTTATTTCTGTAGGAAGAAACTGTGCGTCCATGTGGTTGTAGTAAAATCCGGTAACTATTAAACAACAAGCTTTTATAGTTCCTTGAATAATATCTCAATTTATTGACAAAGGGTCAATATGACCCATCGATATAATTTGCGTTTTATTTTTTATTTTTTTTGTAATGTGTTATGTAATAATTGGTAGCATTTTTTAAAACGCGACGCCAGTTTTAAAACTTTAAAATGGATACTAAATATTCGACAGTAGTAAATGAAAACGGAAGAGAATTTGTATGCAAAAAAAATCTGCCAAGTATTTTAATCGAAACTTAATAGGCGAAATAACACTTTATAACGTATACATAAATTTTACGAAAAAATATTTACGCATAATCTTATTATTGTTCCGTTCCAAATATTTACCCGGTATATTACCCATTTCATTGGCAGAGTTAGTAGTGATGCATGTCTTGAGTGCGTCTTTATCTTGATATTTTATTTTTAATATCAAATACATTATATCAATTACATACAAGTGCACAGCTATCGTTAATTAATTACGGTTATAATTTTGATAGTGGTGCATGTCTTAAACGCGAATTTATTATGACAATTTATGTAATTTTAAAATGATGTGCTGTTGAAATCTATCACTGTATTGAACTGTAATTTTTTTTTTATTAAATTATAAAATTAGTATAATAGTGATGGCACAGATGGTACAGTGGTTAAGACCTGCATCTGATGTACGAGGTTATTCGTTCATAACCGGGCACAAGCAACAGCAAGGTACTGTTTAGTTTTTATATTATAAAAGTTTCTTTTTGCATCACGGATACCAGTGAAGAAAAACTCTGTGAGGTGAAACCTGTCGGTGAAACAGTAGGAACATAATGAACTGGTATTATCATTTTATTCTTATAGAGGTGCTTATAAACGTTGTGATGGCAAATATCAATGTGACTTTTTCAATTCATATGTATGTACTATCTATGTATATTTATCTTAGGCATCACTTACACCGTTTCGTGCCGCGGAAAGTACGTTAAGCCGTTGGTTTCAGTTGTCATGTCATTGTATGGATTTTGGACAGTCGTTACGGGTCCTCAGAAGCCCGAAAGTCTGACAATCAGTCTTACCAAATTATATCGTATTACACAGTTACTGGGTTGTGGAGGTCAGATAAGCAGTCGCTCCATGTAAAATGCTGGTATTCAGCTGCATCCGGCTAGACCGCAACATAGTTGGGATTTTTCTCAACGCGTCTTTAGCCTTTGCTAGGCAGATGATAAGAGGTGCTTATAAAATAGTAAACAATGAGTTCGTTTTTGTTACCCCTCAAGTTGTATTTTAATGATCTTAGTAAATTTTTATTGTACTAAAAGTACAAATTGTTGGTCCTACTGCAGGGCACTCCCTTTTACTGTTTTTTCTCTATTTTTTCCTGAGTTTTCAACTATAGGATTAAAGAAGATTTTATGTGAAGATTAAGGGAAAACCCTTAATCTTCACATAGGCCGATTATGATGTTGTTGGAAGTTTTCGGAGACCTTGTACTACCCTTACGGCTCTTTCAATTCAAGCTATTGGTATCGGACTGTAATGGCACTGGACCAATGCAGATTCCACAATCTGGACTGCTCCAGTGCCACAGCAGTCCGATACGTAAGATTGATGTACTGCTGTCCATACTTTACACCAATTTATTTCTTCGGTTCGGTCGGTTTTCGGTTTTCTTCTGCAACTTGTTCTTGATAGGTCAACTGTATGAAAAAACACAACCATCTGTGTTTAACGGGGCGACATCGTCATTGTTGACCGAGTCCCCTAAAATAAAGATTTAAAAAAAAAAAAAAAAATGTGTTTAGTCCTATACCCGCACAGTTCTAGCAACAAACACAATCATAAAGCCCCATAATTCATTACGTTTGCGGAAAACCCATTCGGCTTAATTATACTAACATATATTCTTCTAAATATTATTACCTCACTGATTCCTACGAAATTTTTATAGCTTTAAAGCAATATTGAAGATAGAAGGAAAAGTAAATCATCAAAGTAAAGCACGACACTATGTTACCACGATATTTACTTTGCAGGTATTTGCACGGTACAAGAAAGAACGTGGAACCAGATTTTATTCATAATGTAATCATAAGTAGTGAGTAACACAATTTTGTATTTTATTAGAACACACACAAAGAGTACAAAAGAAAATATATTATAATATCTAGCTAGAAAGTAATGTCGTGGTGGCCTAGCGGTTACGGTGCCCGCCTCTCATGCTTGAGGTTGTGAGTTCGAATCTGGGCAAGTACCAATGTGACTTTTTCAATTCATATGTACTTTCTTAAGTTTATCTTAGACATTACTGACATCATTCCGTGCCTCGGAAAGCACGTTAAGCTGTTGGTTCCGGCTGTCATCCGTGGATCTTTGACAGTCGTTACGAGTCGTCAGAAGCTTGAAAGTCTGACAACCAGTCTTACCTAGGGGTATCGTATTACCTTGTTACTTTGTTGTGGAGGTCAAATAGGCAGTCGCTCCATGTAAAATACTGGTATTCAGCTGCATCCGGTTAGACTGGAAGTCGACCCCAACATGGTTGGGAAAAGGCTAGGCAGATGAAGATCTAGCTAGAAAGTAACGGAACATGATCCAATTAATATTACTATGACGAGGCGAGGTGTGCTCACACATTACAGAAGAGAGAAGACTATGATTCTTTATTATCCAAGAATCTGAGGTGGGTTGCATTTTTCAATATTACTGTTACATGAATCGTATCTATGCTTCATTTTGGTTTGCTAAAAAATACAAAAACGTAATACCTACGTACTATTATTTATATTTTTGACTATAATTATTTAAAAATGTAACATTTCTTGACATAAATTAATATGCATAAGTAATCATTCAAAAGAATTTTATTCTTATTTTAATTTGAACAAAATAAAAACATTGAAAATAATGTTGTTTGTTATATCTGTACATTATTAGTAGTAAGTAATTAATTAATGTAATAAATTAGTAATAAATAATTTAGATAGATGATAGAATAACAGACTGACAAAAAAAAATACGATAAAATAATTAAAAAAGGAATTTGGGTAATTTTTACCCAAGTTTGTAGTGGCATTAATTTTTTGCTTATTAAAACTAGCATAACTCGTGCTCTGTATTGTAATAATTATTTGATAGTAATCTCAATTATAAGCGTGATAACAGTTTGATATAAATTCTCATGAAGGTTGCTTCGTAAAATCAAAAGAAATTGTGTATTTACAATAAAGATGTTCGTGAAATCGGGCTTGTTCCTGCTTGTGTTGACTGTTCTTCAGGTAGAGTAAGATGAGTTCTTTAAACATGATAATTTAAAAAATACTTCATTAATTTCTATTCCCACGTATTTTGTATCATGATCGAGTGTCGGTGCCATAATTTCAAACCAGTTCTATTATCTCTATTAAGACCTGCTTTATCTACACTAATTAACTAACTCTGCAGGTATCTGCGAGATACAAAAACCCGGAACCAGACTTCATCGAGAATGTTATCAAGAGCGGTAAGTAAAAACAAACAAAATATGGTTCTTGCCAAGAAAATAAGCAAACGAAATAATATTAAATTACAAAAGCCATAAATGATGACTCGTTCACAGATTCCGCAACGGTATCATCGTCGTCATCGCGTATAGTATCAGGGTGGGAGGCACAGCCGGGCCAGCACCCTCACCATGCAGCGCTTCGTTTTGTGGACCCTGTTGGTGATTTGCGTCAATGTGGAGGTTCCATCGTGTCCAAAGAATGGATCATCACTTCTGCACGTTGTACTGTAAAGTATGTAAAAAAAAACTTGATTGGCTACATATTAGATAATAATTATGTAACCCAATAATAAGTCCAATTGTAAATATAGAATTACTTTTCCTCTTTAGCGGTGTTCTTGCGATTGTTCGCGCAGGCGGGGTGTCCCTTACAAATCCAGAGTATATTTTCGAGTCCACGGAGTGGTACAACCACCCTAGTTACAACAACCTTTCGTCAAGTACGCAGCAACACACCATCTCACTTGTGAAAATGCAGCGCCCTGTTGTATATACGAGTAAGTAACATTTTTCTATAAAGACTAAATGCTATATCAACAACCGTATTATGTATTGTCTAAGTTTTAAATGTTTTTGCAGGCAAAAAACAAATAATCATAAAATACTAATATTCTTCGTTATTGAAAAGGTTTGCTTGTATTAATGTCCAGTCTTTCTTCTTTATACTGCCATGTACGAAAAATGGTAATTTAAAAGCTGCAAATTACACTAAAAAAAAAAAATTGTTTCACAACTTCTTGTCGATTAATTCTGGTGCGATTTCTGGTTTTACACAGAGTTGGTAAAAGCAATCCGGGTGCAGTCTAGTGCTGACGCGTTCCGCGACTATGACGGCGAGCGAGTGTATGCTAGTGGAAATGGCATGACGGAGACGGGTAAGTCATTTCTGAAGTTTCCTCCTGTTATGTGAAATTGAATCGTTAAAAATAATATGATAGTGGCACTGACTGCTCGCTACTCATGGCACGATGGGGACCTTTAACAAAAAGTTTTCACATTTCTCTCAAAACTTTATTGTTAAAGGTTTGTTGTTTTTAACGGAGTCTATAAATAAAAGACTCATTTTGAAATCTTAAAAAATCTCATTTGTAATTATTTAGTATAATATAAAGCGTATTGTTTTCTATTTCAGAACTCACATCCGATGTGCTGAGATGGGTATACCTCAGGGCGATCTCCAACACAGCATGTAGCAGCATTTGGAGCAACATCTATACCACCACCATCTGTGCACAATACTACAATGTCACCTCACAGTCTACTTGCTTTGTAAGGATTAAGGCTTTACGAAAATGAAATAGAAAAACTATGGTTTGAATTAAAAAGTGCAAGTCTGTTGTACTCACCTAAGACTTACATAATTATATTTATTATACGACTTTTACAGCAAACGTCGCAGGTCATCCGGAATCGTCTTTGACACCACAAACGCACACAATTCTTTATAGAATTGTGCAATTTTGTAAATGTGAATTGTGTAAAGTTGAATAGATAGAGATAAAGAATGTGAGATTTAAACCTTACGGTTTAAATCTTTAAATTACTACATTTTTATTAACCTTGGAATCTTATAAATAAACCAATAATAAAATTATTTTAATGGAGTACCGCAGCCATTGTAATGATGGTTGTGACAGCCAATGATATTATAGCCAAGAGCCTCGACCAACACGCTTGATTCGGTACGCGGTACGTCTGGGCGCCTACCGCCATCTCTAATATTATTATTTTAATAATACGATGTAATTTCTGTTATTGAATTTTCAACTCTCGGCGCAGTTCGGAGCGTTGAAAATCCAACAGTGCAGAAGGCAAAGTAGTATTAAAATAATATTGTTTTAAGAGGTTGTGGTCGGCCCCCAGGACTGGCGCGTATTGTTAGAAGATTGTTTTTTTACGAGCCCTATTTTTATTTATTTACATAGTTATGTCGAATGAATAAATGAGAATAAAATTCTAACTGGAAAAGTGCAGGCGTGGTAAACTCTAGTAATTCTTAAATACTTATGGAAAAAACACATACTTCATTTACTTCTTATTTTAATCTAAGCTTCGTTCCAGCGTGACAATGGTGGCCCACTGGTGCATGTTGGCAACGATGGTATTCCAACTCTTATTGGAGTGACCCACTTCTTTCCATCAGTGGCAATTGGCTGCGATGTTGGCAGGCCTACTGGTAATATTAGCAATATTTTTATGTAAATTACTAGCGAACTACCCCGACTTCACACGGATAAACATCCTACGTTCGTTTTCCAATAAAACTTTGTGCGTGAAATCAAAAAACGCAACAAAGAATGAATCATTTTTTAACATTCATAAACAGATAGAAGATAGATTAGGACAAAGTTCTTACAACGACTTGTAATAAAATTAACTGGCAGAAATCATTACGTTAGAAAATAGCGATATATTACCTCTAGGCGAACTTCCCTCTTTCTCTTTCTCTCTGACACTTTCTATTATATACGGGCGTATAAAAAAAAATCGTTCTTGACTAAGACCCCCTAAACCACATTATTTTGTTAGATCTTAGCCATGATGCCTTTGACATAATTATTGTATTTTCTACAATCACATAAGGTGAATTATACTTTTTTTTTAATTCCCAGGTTTCATCCGTCCAGGAGCTTATCATCCATGGTTCAAAGAAGTAACGGGTATTGATTTCGAAAATATACAAGATGATGACAACGTAGATGATACCACCACCACTATCCCCACTGACCCTACCGTCATCACCACCATCCCCTCTGACTCTACCATCATCAGCACCACTGACTCAGGGGAACAAGGACCAGATGAAAATACTACTGCTGCAACCCCGGAAGACTCTGAAGACAACGAAGAGGACACAGAATCTAATGAAGATGATATGGCGCAACTCATGAAACGCCTGGAAGTGAACGTCAAAGTCAAGGTTGCATTGAACAAATACAACGTGACTAGTGTAGGAAAGGAAATAATTATTTAAACAAATGATTCAAAAATGTCATTTTCAAATTAATCATCAAAATATGTTTTATACTTTTGTGTGTATTTTAATCATAATATAAATATATTCAACTTTATTTTATTTATTTTTTTCCACAAAAACCTGACCTTATATTATGAAAGGTTCGATTTCGGTTTCGGCTGTAAAAACTGAAAATGTTAAAACTGATACATAGACTACCTCCCGACTCCTCGTAAGACGATAGGTTGTTCCCAAAGAACGCTTAAGGGCGTTTCTACACTATTTTTCTATACAAAAGTATTATTTATATATTTTAACCCGATGTAGATATCAGTCTTGGCCATCCGTGTTTTTAATCGATTTTAATAAAGCTTTTTGGCAACCAAATATTAATAAAAGGGACCCGAATACTGTTTCAAATGGACGTCTAGTAAACAAACTTAATGGTATAAAACGAAAATACGAAACGGTTAGTCACATTCTGCCTCCTTATCGTCTGGTGAGTCAATTATATTTTGAAATCTGTTAAGTTTTAAAGGAGAGAATTAAACAAAACATAACATAACAAATGTAGAACGTTCCGTTTTTTATATATTCCGTTATTTATATTCATATTTAAAGTATCCACTAATACATGGCATAATTTTTTTGTTATTATTCTAATATTATTATTAGAGTACGAAAAAGAAAAAAATAATGAAAATAATTCGGTGAAATAAATAAAAATGGAATTTGGGTAATTTTTACCCAAGTTCACAATGGCATTAATTTTTATGCTCATTAAGGCTGACATTACTCGTGCACTATATCGTTATAATTATTTGATATTGATCTCAATTAAAACCGTGATAACAGTTTATTATAAATTCTATATTGATTTCTTCGTTAAATCAAAAGAAATTGACATTGACAATAAAGATGTTCGTGAAATCGGGCTTGTTCCTGCTTGTGTTGACTGTTCTTCAGGTAGAGTAAGATGAGTTCTTTAAACATGATAATTTAAAAATACTTCATTAATTTCTAGTCCTACCTTTTTTTTATCATGGTCGTGTGCTGGTGCCATAGTTTCAAACCAGTGCTAAGTATATCTTTATATTTAAGGATATCTATTAAGAGCTGCTTCATCTTCACAAATTATCTAACTCCACAGGTATCTGCGAGATACAAAAACCCGGAACCAGACTTCATCGAGAATTTTATCAAGAGCGGTAAGTAAAAACAAACAAAATATGGTTCTTGCCAAGAAAATAAGCAAACGAAATAATATTAAATTACAAAAGCCATGAATGATGACTCGTTCACAGAATTCGCAGCGGTATCATCGTCGTCATCGCGTATAGTATCAGGGTGGGAGGCACAGCCAGGCCAGCACCCTCACCATGCAGCGCTTCGTTTCGTGGACCCTGTTGGTGATTTGCGACAATGTGGAGGTTCCATTGTCTCCAAAGAATGGATCATCACTTCAGCATATTGTACTGTAAAGTATGTAACCAATAATAAGACTAATTTCAAATATAGAATTACTTTTTCTTGAGAATATGGTGCTGTAAAACCTTTTTTTCCTCTTTAGCCGTGTTCTTGCGATTGTTCGCGCAGGCGGGGTGTCCCTTACAAATCCGGAGTATATTTTCGAGTCCACGGAGTGGTACAACCACCCTAGTTACAACAACCTTTCTTCAAGTACGCAGCAACATACCATCTCACTTTTGAAAATGCAGCGCCCTGTTGTTTATACGAGTAAGTAATATTTTTCTATAAAGACTAAATGCTATAACAACAACATGAACTGTCTTACTTTTAAATGCTTTAAAGAAATAGCAGTCCGGGTTTTTTTTGAGGTATAGCAAGAAGTTCGCCTTTATTATTTAATGTAATGTTATGTAAAACGAAACAACAACGAACAAATAATCATAAAATACTAATATTCTTCATTATTGAAAAGGTTTGCTTGTATTAATGTCCAGACTTTCTTCTTCATACAGACATGTTCAAAAAATTGTTAATTTTAAAGCTGCAAATCACACTCAAGATAATTAACTGTATTACAACTTCTTGTCTATTAAATCTGGTGCGATTTCTGGTTTTACACAGAGTTGGTAAAAGCAATCCGGGTGCAGTCTAGTGCTGACGCGTTCCGCGACTATGACGGCGAGCGAGTGTATGCTAGTGGAAATGGCAGGACGGCGATGGGTGAGTCATTTCTGCCTCCTGTTACGCCAGACAGCTAAAATACGGTTTTAGACATTTATTATTCTCCAAAGATTTAAAAAATCACTTACAGAGAAAATACAATATATCTAGGTAAGAATACATTTAGCCGATTGGCGAAGTGAGTTGTATTTGACAAATAATGTTAAAAAAATTATTAATAGTGGGTAGATGCAATTAAAATATTAACAAAACTAAGTGCGCGACGTCGTTTGCGCGTCGTGCAGCGTGTTAAGTAGTCAATAGTATTAAGTTGGCGTCATGTTAAAATGTTTTTATTGCTTTTAGTAGAAATGTAGTTGAGTAATAATATTATGTACATATATTTGTATGTACGTATGTATGTTTTTATTATTGTGTATGTGTATATTGTGTTGATGTAATAGTGCGTGTCAAGTGTTTTTATATGTTATGTATTATATCAGTGTACTATGTGTATTATATTAATTGGTTAATTGTTTTATAAGTTATAATAACAATATTAGGTGCTTATTGTTGAAAAATCCTTTAAAATGTGTTTTTTAGTAATTTTTTAAATGTAAACAGAGATTTTGCTTCTTTTATATCTTAAGGTAGTTCGTTGTAATGTTGAGCTCCATCGTAAAGAATACTTTTCTTTCCATAATTCGTTGTATGGGATCTCAAACACAAGTTATTAGCCTGCCTTGTCATGCGTTTATGATAATCTATCTTTTTTGTGAAAGTAATTTGGGAGAGAATCGAGTTTAAAATATTGAATACAGGCATACTACAATATATTTTAAAAAAACCTTATTTGTAATTATTTAGTATAATATAAAGCGTATTGTTTTCTGTTTCAGAACTCACATCCGATGTGCTTAGATGGGTATACCTCAGGGCGATCTCCAACACAGCATGTAGCAGCATTTTCAGCAACATCTATACCACCACCATCTGTGCACAATACTACAATGTCACCTCACAGTCTACTTGCTTTGTAAGGATTACGAAAATGAAATAGAAAAACTATGGTTTGAATTAAAAAGTGCAAGTTTGTTGTACTCACCTAAGACTTACATATATATTATAAGACTTTACAGTGAATGTCGCAGGTCATCCGGGAACGTTTTAGACATCACAAATGCGCACAATTATATAAGGTCATCTCAGAATCTACTTGCTTTGTAGGGTTTCAATCTTTAAATTACTACAGTTTATTAACCTTAGAATCTATTAAAGAAGCCAATAGGTATTTATTTATGCATAGCCATTGTTATGATGGACAGCCAATGACATAATAACCAAGAGCCTCAACCATCACCTGACGTGGCTCTTATTTGGTAGTTAGATCAAATTGCTTGATTTAGTACGCGGTACTTTTGAACACTGGCGAGTATTGTTAGGAGTTTGTTTTTCACGAGCCCTGATCACCCCAGTAGCTGGCCGGCATCTGGAACTCTGTTCCAGATGCCGGCCGGCGGGTTACTATTTTTATATTTTTATATATGTAGGTACATAGTTATGTCAAATGAATAAATGAGAATAAATTCTAATTGGAAAAGTGCAGGCATGGTATACTCTAGTAATTCTTAAATATTTAAATAGAACAAACACACATTTACTTTTAACTATAATCTAAGCTTCGTTCCAGAATGACAATGGTGGCCCGCTGGTGCATGTTGGCAACGATGGTATTCCAACTCTTATTGGTGTGACCCACTTCTTTTCATCAGCGTCACTTAACTGCGATGTTGGCAGGCCTACTGGTAATATTAGCAATACTTTTATATAAATTACTAACGAACCGCTCCGGCTATGCAAGGGTCTGTCATAAAAATTAAAAAGACAACAAAAAAAAAAACTGTATTAGTATAGATTGATAGAACATATAGTAGCTAGATTTTGACCAAGTTCTTACAACGGCTTGTGATAAACTAAACTGGCGGAAAACATTATGTAAGAAAAAGGCGTTACACCACCTCCAGGCAAACTTCCCTCTTTCTCTTTCTTTCTTTCTCTTTCTATTTTATACGGGCGTTAGAAACTTCATTCTTGACGAGGATCCCCTACCCCACATTATTTTGTTAGATCTTAGCCATGATGCCTTTGACATAATTATTGTAATTTCTACAATCTTCTAAGTTAAATTAATACTTTTTTTTTAATTCCCAGGTTTCATCCGTCCAGGAGCTTATCATCCATGGTTCAAAGAAGTAACGGGTATTGATTTCGAAAATATACAAGAAGATGATGACAATGTAGATGATATCACCACCACTATCCCCACTGACCCTACCATCATCACCACCATCCCCTCTGACTCTACCATCATCAGCACCACTGACTCAGGGGAACAAGGACCAGATGAAAATACTACTGCACCACCGGAGGACTCTGAAGATAACGAAGAGGATACAGAATCTGATGAAGATGATATGGTGCAACTCATGAAACGCCTGGAAGTGAACGTCAAAGTCAAGGTTGCATTGAACAAATACAACGTGACTAGTGTAGGAAAGGAAATAATTATTTGAACAATTGATTCAAAAATGTCATTTTCAAATTAATCATCAAAATATGTTTTATACTTTTGTCTGTATTTTAATCATAATATAAATATATTCAACATTATTTTATGTTTTTTTTTTCCACGGAAACCTGACCTTATATTATGAAAGGTTCGATTTCGGTTTCGGCTGTAAAAACTGCTTAATGTTAAAACTGATACATAAACTACCTTCCGACTTCTCGTAAGACGATAGGTTGTTCCGAAAGAACGCTTAAGGGCGTTTGCGAAACTATTTTTCAATACAAAAGTATTATTTATATATTTTAACCCGATGTTGATATCAGTCTTGGCCATGACGTAAGTATAGATCCGTGTTTTTAACCGATTTTAATAAAACTTTTTGGCAACCAAATATTAATAAAAGGGACCCAAAAACTGTTTCAAATGGACGTCTAGTAAACAAACTTAATGGCATAAAACGAAAATACGGAACGGTTAGTTACATTCTGCTTCCTTATCGTCTGGTGAGTCAATTAATTTTTGAAATCTGTTAAGTTTTAAAGGAGAGAATTAAACAAAACATAACAAAACAAATTTAGAACGCTCCGTTTTTTATATATTCCGTTATTTATATTCATATGTAAAGTATCCACTAATATTCAAAAGACATGATTTTTTTGTTGTTGTTATTCTATTATTATTATTAGAGTACGAAAAAGAAAAAAATAATGAATATAATTCGGTGAAATAATAAAAAATGGAATTTGGGTAATTTTTACCCAAGTTTTGAGTGGCGTTAATTTTTTACTTATTAAGAGTAACATAACTCGTGCACTATATTGTCATAATTATTTGATAGAAATCTCAATAAATTGTAAGCGTGATAACAGTTTATTATAAATTATCGTGAAGGTTGCTTAGTAAAATCAAAAGAAATTGACATTGACAATAAAGATGTTCGTGAAATCGGGCTTGTTCCTGCTTGTGTTGACTGTTATTCAGGTAGAGTAAGATGAGATCTTTAAACATGATAATTTAAAAAAATACTTCATTAACTCCTACTCCTATGTATTCTTGATCGTGATCGTGTGCTGGTGCCATAGTTTCAAACCAGTTCTAAGCATATCCCTATTTTTAGAATATCTATTAAGACCTGCTTTATCTACACCAATTAACTAACTCTGCAGGTATCTGCGAGATACAAAAACGTGGAACCAGACTTCATCGAGAATGTTATCAGGAGCGGTAAGTAAAAAAAAATACAAAATATACTTAGTTCTTGCCAAGAAAATAAGCAAACGAAATAATATTAAATTACAAAAGCCATGAATGATGACTCGTTCACAGATTCCGCTGCGGTATCATCGTCGTCATCGCGTATAGTAGCCGGGTGGGAGGCACAGCCGGGCCAGCACCCTCACCATGCAGCGCTTCGTTTCGTGGACCCTGTTGGTGATTTGCGTCAATGTGGAGGTTCCATTGTCTCCAAAGAATGGATCATCACTTCTGCATATTGTACTGTAAAGTATGTAACCAATAATAAGAACAATTTGAAGTATAGAATTACTTTTTCTTTAGAATATGGTGCTTTAAAACCTTTTTTCCTCTTCAGCCGTGTTCTTGCGATTGTCCGCGCAGGCGGGGTGTCCCTAACAAATCCGGAATACATTTTCGAGACCACTGAGTGGTACAACCACCCTAGTTTCAACAACCTTTCGTCAAGTCTGCAGCAACATACCATCTCACTTGTGAAAATGCAGCGCCCTGTTGTTTATACAAGTAAGTAATATTTTTCTATAAGACTAAATGCTTTCAAGAAATAGGAGTCCGGACTTTTACTTGAGGTATAGCAAGAAGTTTGCCCTTATTATGTAACGTAATGTCAAACGAAAGATTTTAAGCTGCCTGCAAAAACAAACTGCCTCGTTGGTCTAGTGGTCGCAAGCGCGACTGCTATGCATGAGGTCTTGGGTTCGATTCCCAGGTCGGGCAAAGTGTTATTGGGTTTTTCCATCAGGAATTTCTCAGTAGCAGCCTCGGAGTCTGGATTTGTGCCCGGTTGATGGCAATAGGCTCGCCTCCTATTACATGGGACTAAAAACATAACTGGCGAAATGTGGGTGTACTAATGGGTACACCTCTGCCTAACCCTTCGGGGATTACAGGCGTGATGTTATGTTATGTTATGTTATGCAAAAACAAATCATTACAAAATCGTTATATTCTTTATTAATGAAAAGGTTTGCTTGTATTAATGTCCAGTGTTACTTCTTCATATTGCCATGTACGAAAAATTCACAATTTTAAAGCTTCAAATCACACTCAAAACCATAAATTGTATCACAACTTCTTGTCTATAAATTCTGATGTGATTTCTGGTTTTACACAGAGTTGGTAAAAGCAATCCGGGTGCAGTCTAGTGCTGACGCATTCCGCGACTATGACCGCATGCACGTGTACGCTAGTGGACATGGCAGGACGGAGACGGGTGAGTCATTTCTGCCTCCTGTTACGCCAGACAGCTAAAATTGTGTTTAAAATATTGAATAGTAAAAGCCTTACTTTAAAATATTAAAAAATCGTATTAGTAATTATATAGCATAATATAACGCGTATTGTTTTCTGTTTCAGAACTCACATCCAATGTGCTGAGATGGGTATACCTCAGGGCGATCTCCAACACAGCATGTAGCAGGATTTTAAACCTCGTCTATACCACCACCATCTGTGCAATGTACTACTATCAGACCTCACAGTCTTCTTGCTCTGTAAGGATTAAGGCTTTATGAGAATGAAATAGAAAAACAATGGTTTGAATTAAAAAGTGCAACTGTTGTATTTAAACTCACCAAAGACTTACATATATTATAAGACTTTTACAGTGAATGTCGTAGGTCATCCGGGATTGTGTTTGACGTCACAAATGCGTACCATTCTATAAGGTCATCTCAGAATCTACTTGGTTTGTAGGGTTTCAATCTTTAAATTACTACAGTTTATTAACCTTGGAATCTATTAAAGAATACCTATTGGTTTCTTTAATATTAATGCACAGCCATTGTTATGATGGTTGTGAAAGCCAATGACATAATAACCAAGAGCCTCGACCAACACCTGACGTGGCCCTTGTTTGGTAGTTGGATCAAATTGCTTGATTTAGTACGCGGTACTTCTGGACACTGGCGCGTATTGTTAGGAGATTGTTTTTTCACGAGCCCCGATCACCCCGGTGGCATGAATTCTGTTCTTGATGCCGGCCGGTGGGCTTCTATTTTTATTTATTTGTATATAATTATATACATGTCGAACGATTAAATAAGAATACATTCTAATTGGAAAAGTGCAGGCGTGGTATACTCTAGTAATTCTTAAATATTCAAATAGAACAAACACACATTTACTTTTAACTATAATCTAAGCTTCGTTCCAGCATGACTATGGTGGCCCACTGGTGCATGTTGGCAACGATGGTATTCCAACTCTCATTGGTGTGACCCACTTCTATTCATCAGCATCACTTGCCTGCGATATTGGCTACCCTATCGGTAATATTAACAATACATTTATGTAAATTACTAGTGAACTGCCCCGGCTTAGCACGGGTAAACATCTTACGTTTGTTTTCGGCAGATTTCCCAATAAAGTCCGTGAAATTAAATTGGCAACAAAGAAAAAATCATTTTTCTAAATTGATAAACAGAGAGAAGATTGATTAGGACAAAGTTATTACAATCTCTTTCTATTATATACGGTATTATATTATGTTAAAAGTTTTATTCGTAAGAGGGTCCTTCTACGACACATTTTTTTGTTGGTTCTTAGCCATGATGCCTTTGACATAATTTTTGTATTTTCTACAATCATATAAAGTAAATTAGTACTTTTTTTTTAATTCGCAGGTTACATCCGTCCAGGAGCTTATCATCCATGGTTCAAAGAAGTAACGGGTATTGATTTCGAAAATATACAAGAAGATGATGACAACGTAGATGATACCACCACGACCATCATCCCCACTGACTCTACCATCATCACCACTAACCCCACTGACTCTACCATCATTAGCACGACTGGCTCAGGGGAACAAGGACCAGATGAAAATACTACTGCACCACCGGAGGACTCTGAAGATAACGAAGAGGACTCAGAATCTGATGAAGATGATATGGTGCAACTCATGAAACGCCTGGAAGTGAACGTCAAAGTCAGGGTTGCATTGAACAAATACAACGTGACTAGCGTAGGAAAGGAAGTAATTATTTAAAAACTTTGATTCAAAAATGTCTTTTTCACTTTATAATTAAAATATATTTAATACTTTTGTGTATATCTTAATCATGATAATATATTTATTCAGCAATTTGTTTTTTCACGAAAACCTCACCGTATATTATGAAAGATTTGATTTCAAGTCAAGTCAAAACATTTATTTAAATTAGACCATTTACAGGCACTTTTGAATTGTCATAGAGTCGGTCAGTTAGTCCGAAAGTTGAAGCTAGTTGCTCGTTCCAAAACGGAGGTAGGCCTCTATGGAGAAGAACGAGCAAGAAACTCCACGGCACTCTTTTAAATTAGGTTTTTCCAAAATCCTGGTTACATTATTCCTGTCGATTCTATATGTGATCACAATGAAGATTTTGGCTGTAAAAACTGCTTAATGTTAAAACTGATACATAAACTACCTCCCGACTCCTCGTAAGACGATAGGTTGTTCCGAAATAATGCTTAAGAGCGTTTGCTAGATACTATTTTTCTATGCAAATGTATTCTTTATTTATCTTCTAGGATTTTAAGCTTAGATCTATATTTTAACCCGATGTAGATACCAGTCTTGGCCATGACGGATAGATCCATTTTTTAACCGATTTCCGATTTAACCGATTTTTTTGGCAACCAAATATTAATAAAAATGACCCCAAACCAGTCCCAAATAAACGTCTAGTAATCAACTTGATGGACATTCTGCCTCCTTATTGTCTGTTGAGTCAAATTATTTTTGGAATCTGTTAAGTTTTGGAGGAGAGAATTAAGATAAAAATATAATACAAAAACTAATTTAGACCGTTCCGTTATTTATATTCTACTATAATTATTAAAAATATAATTTTTTGAAAGAAAGAATCCATTAAAATTCAAAAGATATTTGTTGACATTGTTATTATTGTTATTAGAATACAAAAAGAAAAAAAAATCGTTGAAAAAAATTAAACTGGAATTTGGGTAATTTTTACCCAAATTAACAGTGGCATTAATTTTTATGCATATTAAGGCCGACATAACCCGCGTACTGCATTGTTATAATTATTTGATATTGATCTGAATTAAAACCGTGATAACAGTTCAATATAAATTCTAATGTAGGTTGCATAATAAAATCAAAATAAATTGACATTTACAATCAAGATGTTCGTGAATTCGGGCTTGTTCCTGCTTGTGTTGACTGTTCTTCAGGTAGAGTAAGATGAGATCTTTAAACATGATAATTTAAAAAATACTTAAATATTCCTACGTATTTTTGATCATGATCGAGTGCCGGTGCCATTGTTTCAAACCTAGAACTGGTTTTACCTATATCTATATTTTGAAGGATCTCTATTAAAACCTGCTATATCTACACAAATTATCTTACTCTGCAGGTATCAGCGAGATACAAAAACGTGGAACCAGACTTCATCGAGAATGTTGTCAAGAGTGGTAAGTAAAATAAAAACAAAATAATATGGCTTTTGCCTTGAAAATAAGAAAACGGAATAATATTAAATTACAAAATTCATAATGATGATTTGTTCACAGATTCCGCAGCGGTATCATCGTCGTCAATGCGTATAATATCGGGATGGGAGGCACAGCCAGGCCAGCACCCTCACCATGCAGCTCTTCGTTTTGTGAACCCTGTTGGTGATTTGCGTCAATGTGGAGGTTCCATCGTGTCCAAAGAATGGATCATAACTTCTGCATATTGTACCGTTAAGTATGTGACTAATAAGACCACTTCTAAGCATAAAACTATTTCTCGTATGATTAAAGCGCTGTTAATCCTTTTTCCCTGTTTAGCCGTGTTCTTGCGATTGTTCGCACAGGTGGGGTGTATCTCACAAATCCGGAGTACATTTTCGAGTCCACAGAGTGGTACAATCATCCTAATTACAACAACCTTACGTCAAGTGTGCAGCAATATATCATCTCACTTGTGAAAATGCAACGCCCTCTTGTCTATACAAGTAAGTGTATTTTAAACAACATCTGTTGCTTTTAAATACATTGGAGAGATAGTAAGGGGGAGTACCATATTTTTTTAATAGCAACCGGGATTTGCACGCGATGGATGGCAATTAGCACGCCTATATTAGGTAATATTATGTAATTTAAAACGAAAGTTTGCATACTACTTGCAGAAAAAAAAAAATTAGTAATGTAATGTTATAGTGTTTATATTCTTTATTTATGAAAAGGTTTGCTTGTTTTAATTTCCAAACTCACTTCTCCATATTGCCGTGTAAGAAAAAATGGGGTTTCTAAAACTGAAAATCATACTCAAAAATAGTACTCAAATTGTATTTAAAAAGTTTCTGTTAAATCTTATGTGACTTCTGGTTTTACTCAGAATTGGTAAAAGCGATCCGGGTGCAGTCTAGTGCTGACGCATTCCGCGACTACGACGGCGAGAGAGTGTACGCTAGTGGGCATGGCAGGACGGAGACAGGTAAGTCATTTCATCTTGTTATGAACAACAGACAGCTAAAAATTTGGTAGCGGCACTGACCGCATGCTATTGTAAAGTAATTGAAAGGCAACGTTTGACTTGGTTGGATTAGTTGTGTCTTTTATTTGAAAAACATTTCAGGGTGCGAACCACCATCTCTTAGAACACTATTATTTTAATATTACTTTGCCTTTAGCACTGTTGGATTTTCATCGCTCGGCTGAGCCCCGAGAGTTGAAAATGCAACAACAGAAATTACAAAGTAATATTAAAATAAAATAAACCACCCTCTGTTCAAAACTTTATTGTTAAAGGTTTTTCGTTTTTAGCGGGGTCCAAAAGTACTTAATAGGTTTACTTATAACTCTTGAAAAATCTTATTTTTAATTGTTTTGTTATTTCTTATTGAATTTTATTTTAGAACTCACATCCGATGTGCTGAGATGGGTGTACCTCAGGGCGATATCCAACAGTGAATGTCGCAGGACATCCGTGAACGTCTTTGACACCACCATTTGCGCACATTTCTATAACGTGACCTCACAGTCAACTTGCTTTGTACGGTTTGAATCTATAAATTAATCAATTTCATTCATTAATCTTGAAATTTTATAAAGAAACCAATTATTATTGTGATTGTGCACAGCAGTCCTTGTGCTAGTAGTTGTCATAGCCAATGGTATAATAGCCAAGAGCCACCATCTGCGGAAGCTCTTGTTAGGGGGTTGGATCAAATTGCTAGATTCAGAAAGCGTGCTTGCAAGCCAAGCCCTGATTATTCCGGTAGCTTTCCTATATTTAAGAGTTTTTATTTTTATACAATTTTATTTCGAATGAATTAATAAATAAGAATAAAATTGTAATTGGAAAAAGTGAGTCAACCCTAGTATTTTTTTTTTTTGTATATTTTTATAAGTGTCACACATTTACTTTTTATTTGCTTGTTTATCAATACTTTGTTCCAGAATGACAATGGTGGTCCACTGGTGCATGTTGGCAACGATGGTATTCCAACCCTTATTGGAGTCACCCATTTCTTCCCATTAGCGGCAGTTGGCTGTGATACTAGCAGACCTACTGGTAATATTAGCAATAATACTCTTATATTACTATTTATTACTAGTGATCCCGGATTCGCAGGTAAAAACATCCAAATTTTTCGGAGGATTTTCCAAAACTAATCTGTTTCAAAATCCTTATCCGGAAAATTAAGAACACAACTAAAATAGATCCAATTTTTTTAAAATGAAGATTGATAGACCAATAAATAGAAGAAGATAGCTTGGAACGAAGTTCTTAAGCACGGCTTGCGGCAGGAGTTAACTGGCAGAAATCGTCACATAATAAAAAAGCGTTACACCACTTCCAGGCAAACTTCCCTCTCTTTGTCTTTCTCTCTGTCTCTTTCTATTATATACACCTATATATCAGTCAGATACTTCATTCTTGACGAGGTCCCCAACATTGCCTTTCTCATAACTATTATGATTTCTATAACCATCTAAAGGAACATTCCGATTTAAACGACCGCGACCGACGCGACCTGTGCTTACACTTTGATACTCTTCATAAAGATATAAGTAAACAAGTAAGAAAATAAATAATTGTACTGAAATTTTTCTTCCCAAATATTATCTCGAACAACATTATCACGATACGACTGGAGTGTCGAATCGAATAAAGGCGGGTTATTAAAGACAATCTATTAATAATTCGTCATCGTGTGCAAATGACGCTATTTTTACTTGCAACGTGTCAGGGTCGCGTAGCGGCATTGCTCCAGTTGCAATAGCGTCACGCGGCATCCGTCATAAGCTAGCCTCGCCCACATGTCGCACGACGCGTTCGTTTGTATTGTTTAGTATTCCATATATATTTATACAAAGCAGTCAGTCGTGCTACCCTGTCACGGTCGCCTGTCGCGGTCTCCTGTAGCCGTCGCCAGTCGTGGTCGCTTACATCGGAATGGTACTTTAAGGTTCATTAATCCTTTTTTATTTAACAGGTTTCTTGCGTCCGGGAGCTTTTCTACCATGGCTTGAAGAAGTAACAGGTATTGACTTTGAAAATCTTGAAGAAGATGATGACTATGTGGATGATACTACCACCACCACCCCCACTGAGTCTACCACCATCACAACCACTGACTCATGGGAACAAGGACCAGATGAAAATACTACTGCATCACCGGAAGACTCTGAAGATAACGAAGAGGACTCAGAATCTAACGAAGATGATATGGTACAACTCATGAAACGCCTGGAAGTGAACGTCAAAGTCAAGGTTGCATTGAACAAATACAACGTGACTAGTGTAGGAAAAGAAGTAACTATTTGAAAACATTAATTTAAAAATGAAATTGTTAGAATAATAATCACCACATGTACGTATCTTAATCTTATTACTATAAATGTATTCAACTTATTTCTAGTTTTTATTTTCCTTCCTTATTATGTGTTTTCTGCACTTGTTTTTTGCCTGCTTTGCTTGAAAATGGCGCATAAACTTTTCTCTTTAATTGTTGTCTGTCAACTGTTATGTTATCACAATTAATCCTTATGTCGTCCGCAAATAATTTAAGAGAAAAGAGAGAGATTAAATGGCGGCGAAATTGTAAAAAATAAGTTCTAATAACTTGTATTATCAATTTAAAAAAAAAATTGATTCTCTAAATTGGGGTCATTTTACTTAAGTAATTAAATAGTAGGTAACTGTATCTTTGTAAGCGGTGCGGATCACAAATATTTTAATGCCCTAAGCTTTTTCCTCTTTTTTTATTAATTGTACATTCTTTGTATTTTTTTTATTATATTAGTCTTGTGTTTTGGTTAATTATTATGAAGTACCGCGCGTTTATATTGAAATAAATACATCAAAAAGTAACGCGTATTCCCAGGCCGGGCAAAGTGTAATTGGTTTTTCATCAGGCATTTCTCAGTCACAGCGTCGACGTCTGGATTATTACATGAGACTAAGATAACTGGAAAAATATGGGTGTACTAATGGGTACACCTTTGCTTAACCCTTTGGAGATTAGATTCGTTAAATTATGATGTTGTATTACATCTAATGTATGGTGGGTAAAAATTACCCATTTTTTTACCCAAAGTAATGTCAAATACGTAACCCGAATTTTGTTAACAGCAGCAATAATTTCAGCGTGCCTTATTGCAGGGTTAGCATAAGTGCTTTATCGTATTAATTATAACGAATGTAGATTCATATCCATTAAATTATTGGATATGAATCTTCATAATAATTGTGATAACAGTTTCTAATAAATACTAAGGTGATACCAGGTATCGTCGTTCAGAGAATTTGACATTTGCCAATAAGATGTTAATAAAATCGGGCTTGATTCTGTTTTCGCTGACTGTTCTTCAGGTAAATATATTTCCATTGTCAGCTTTGGCTTGTTGTTCAAAATTATTTCAAAAATATTTTTTAGTTTTTTATAATGAACACAAGTAGAACATTTTAAATGAATTTCTATTAAGCGTTATTTATTGAAGAATCGCTTTTGATTCCCAGTAATTTTAACTCTAGGTTACCAGATGACCTGTTAAACTATCATAATAAAATATTGCTTTATCTAAATAAACTTTCTCACTATGCAGGTTTCAGCAAAATACCAAAACGTGGAACCAGATTTCAACGATAACAAATTCAAAAGCGGTAAGTGAACAATACAATGCAATGATGCACTTTAGAATATATAATTTGGAATACATCTTAGACCTAGAAAATAATTATCACCGACACAATAAATAAGCTTTCATGTTTCGTTAACAGATTCTGCAGCGGTATCATCAGCGTCATTGCAATTAGTACCGGGGTGGGAGGCACAGCCAGGCCAGCACCCTTACCATGCAGCTCTTCGATTTGTAAACACCGTTGGTGTTATCCGCCAGTGTGGAGGTTCCATTGTGTCCAAAGAATGGATCATTACTGGTGCGTCTTGCACTCGGCGGTAAGTAATCATCCCCATGGGTATTCCTATTACTGACAACCTAATATGAAATGAAGACTTTTTGGCTTAGATTCTCATTTGAATATAATTAGTTATACGTAAAGGATCTAAAGTTCAAAACCCTGATGTTCTCCTCAGCAATGTGCTAGCGATTGTTCGCGCAGGCGGCGTGTCGGTCACAAAACCGGAATACAGCTTCGAGTCCACGGAATGGTACAATCATCCTACATACAACAACCTTTCCGGAAGTACCCAAGAAAACGCCATCTCGCTATTGAAGCTGC
Organism: Hoplodrina ambigua; assembly: GCA_949774945.1. Classification (NCBI taxonomy): domain Eukaryota; kingdom Metazoa; phylum Arthropoda; class Insecta; order Lepidoptera; family Noctuidae; genus Hoplodrina; species Hoplodrina ambigua. The sequence goes on from OX458984.1 coordinate 2,246,351, forward strand.
AGCGGCCTCTTGTCTATACTAGTAAGTGTATTACTGACTGTAATTATTTTTAATCAAAAAATGGTAATTCTGGCGTACTGTCTACTCTCAGGGTTAGTGAAACCGATCCGGGTGCAGTCTAGTGCTGATGCGTTCCGCGACTACGACGGCGAGCAAGTGTACACTATTGGACACGCTTTTGTTGATTTGGGTTAGTATATCTAAGATTTTCTCCTGTTACGTACAACAGACAGCTAAAACCGTATTTATATGTTGAATGGTCAAAAATGTGGTAGAGGAACTTATCTTGTCTGTTTAAGGTTTGTTGTTTTACCGGGGCCCATAATGTAATATGTAATATACCTAACTCTTAAAAACTTTTATTTGTAATTGTTAAGTGTACTATGAAACGTATTATATTCTATTTTAGGACCCTCATCCGATGTGCTGAGATGGGTATACCTCAGGGCAGTACCGTTCAATGAATGTCGCATTATTTACGGTAGTTCGATTTTTAACACCAAGATCTGCGCACAATACATCACTGTCACGTCCCAGTTTAATTGTATTGTACGGTTTGAATTTTTAAATTACTATATTTTTATTAACCTTGGAATCTAATAAAGAAACCAATACTTATTGTAATTGAGTACCACAGCCATTGTACCTACAGCAGTTGTAACAGCCAATGGCAGAATAGCCAAAAGCCTCGACCAACACCTGAGGTGGCTTTTGTTGAGGGGTACCCTAGTTAGTCTTACATACTTATAGCAAATACACATTTTCTTTTTTATTTGCCTGTATTTATATCTAAGCTTCATTCCAGCATGAAACTGGTAGCCCACTGGTGCATATTGGCAACGACGATATCCCAACTCTTATTGGAGTGACCCACGCCTATTCAAATATCAGGTGCCGTGTTGGCAATGTTACAGGTAATATTATCAATTCTTTCATAAAATTACTGGAGAACAGCCCCGGTGCAAAAATCCGACTTTTTAGATGGATTTTTCAAAATAAATTTATTTTATAAACCTTGTCCAGGAAATTACGAACCACAAAAAAGTTTACTGCCTCGTTGGTCTAGTGGTCGCAAAGTACAACTGCTGATATGAGGTCTTGGGTTCGATTTCCAAGTCGGGCAAAGTGTTATTGAAGTCTGGATTTATGCCTGATTGATGGCAATAGGCTCGCCCCCTATTACATGGGACTTGGCGATTATCACACGGCACCGCTCACCGCTGCGGTAGACAGTGAAACGCCAATTATCACACAGAACACAGCACGACCGCGCGATGGCCCGACGCCGCACGGTGTGGTGTGTTAATTGCCTAAAACATTAATAGCAAAATGAGGGTGTACTAATAGGTACTCCTCTACCTAACCCATCGGGGATCACACAAGCATGTTATGTTTGCTTTTGAGATAATTATCATGATTTCTACATCCAACTCAGGTAATTTATTTTTTATTTAACAGGTTTCATACGTCCGGGAGCTTTTTTACCATGGTTTAAAGAAGTAACAGGTATTGACTTCGAAAATATTCAATAAGATGATGAAATTCGAAGAAAATACCACCACCACCACTACCCCCACTGACTCTTATATCATCAATGACTAATGGGAACAAGGACCACATGAAAAGACTACTGCACCACCAGACTCTGAAGATAACGAAGAGGACACAGACTCTAATGAAGATGACATGGTACAACTCATGAAACGGCTGGAAGTGAACGTCAAAATCAAAGTTACTTTAAACAAATACAACGTGACAAGTGTAGGAAAGGAAATAATTATTTGAAAACATTAAATAAAAAATGAAATTTTTACAATAATAATCACATATTTTTGTATACTATTTTGCGTATATCTTTATCATAATAATATAAATGCATTCAACTTATTTCTAGTTTTTATTTACAGTGGTCCTACTCCTAACTCATTGTCTTTTCAGGACTAGTTTTGTTCCGCCCCTTTGCTTGTAGATAGCACAAAAACTTTTCTTTTGAATTTTATTGTTGTCTGTCAATTGTTATGTTATAGCAATTAATCCTTATTTCGTACTCAAATAAGTTTAGTAGTTTAGTTTATAACTGGCAAAATGGGGGTGTACTAATGGGTACACCTTTGCCTAACCCTTTGGAGATTAGAGTCGTTTAGTTATGATGTTGTATTACATCCTATTTGGTCGTAGATGTTTTGGTTACATGGGGCCTTATATCTACGGCAAGCTCAACAATGAAATGGCTATATTACACATGACAAGAATTAAATTTAAAAAACAACTTTTTGAATTTTTAACAGCAATGGACTATGAGGGTACGGAGAACTTCTTAAATCCATGAGCTCAACATTTCTACATTCATAACACAATCACATGAAGGTAGTTACGACCAAAATAAAACTTTGCATTGTGTTCATTTTTTTTTTGGGTTATATGTTTTGGTTAAACTCACCGTTACTCACTCAATCAGTACACTACACACATACACTACACAGCTACACTCGTAACACACTTAAATTAAGCAACTTGCTATCTTTCTTTTTTATTTTATTTTATGCCTTAAAAGTGCTTTATTGTTTGTCGCCTTAAAAATTGTAGGATGAAGGAGACTAGCCTCCACGACACAGGGGATCCTAGTGTGGAGACTAGTGTTATATAATTGTAATCTTTTATCTCGACAATAAAGATTTTCTATTTTCTATTTTCTATTTCTATCTAATGTATGATGGGTAAAAATTACCCATTTTTTTACCCAAAGTAATGTCAAATACGTAACCCGAATTTGTTAACAGCAGCAATAATTTCAGCGTGCCTTATTGCAGGGTTAGCATAAGTGCTTTATCGTATTAATTATAACGAATGTAGATTCATATCCAATAATTAATTCGATAGGAATCTTCATAATAATCGTGATAACAGTTTCTAATAAATACTAAGGTGATACCAGGTATCTTCGTTCAGAGAATTTGACATTTGCAAATAAGATGTTAATAAAATCGAGCTTGTTTCTGTTTTCGCTGGCTGTTTTTCAGGTAAATTTATTTCCATGCTTTAGCTAGTTGTTCAAAATTATTTCAAATATTTTTTTTTTGTTTTTAAAATGAATACAAGTAGAACATTTTAAATGAATTTCTATTAAGCTTTGTATATTGAAGAATCGCTTTTAATTCACAGTAATTTTAACTCTACGTTACCAGATGACCTGTTGAACTATCATTATATGAATATTGCTTTATCTAAATAAACTTTCTCACTATGCAGGTATCAGCAAAATACCAAAACGTGGAACCAAATTACATCGATAACAAATTCAAAAGGGGTAAGTGAACAATACAATGCAATGATGCACTTTAGAATATATTATTCGGGATATATCTTTGACCTAGAAAATAATTATCACCGACACAATAAATTAGGTCTCATGCATCGTTGACAGATTCTGCAGCGGTATCATCAGCGTCATTGCAATTAGTACCAGGGTGGGAGGCACAGCCAGGCCAGCACCCTTACCATGCAGCTCTTCGATTTGTAAACACCGTTGGTGTTATCCGCCAGTGTGGAGGTTCTATTGTGTCCAAAGAATGGATCATTACTGGTGCGTCTTGTACTCGGCGGTAAGTAATCATCCCCATGGGTATTCCTATTACTGACAACCTAATATGAAATGAAGACTTTTTGGCTTAGATTCTCATTTGAATATAATTAGTTATACGTAAAGGATCTAAAGTTCAAAACCCTGATGTTCTCCTCAGCAATGTGCTAGCGATTGTTCGCGCAGGCGGCGTGTCGGTCACAAAACCGGAATACAGCTTCGAGTCCACGGAATGGTACAATCATCCTACATACAACAACCTTTCCGGAAGTACCCAAGAAAACGCCATCTCGCTATTGAAGCTGCAGCGGCCTCTTGTCTATACTAGTAAGTGTATTACTGACTGTAATTATTTTTAATCAAAAAATGGTAATTCTGGCGTACTGTCTACTCTCAGGGTTAGTGAAACCGATCCGGGTGCAGTCTAGTGCTGATGCGTTCCGCGACTACGACGGCGAGCAAGTGTACACTATTGGACACGCTTTTGTTGATTTGGGTTAGTATATCTAAGATTTTCTCCTGTTACGTACAACAGACAGCTAAAACCGTATTTATATGTTGAATGGTCAAAAATGTGGTAGAGGAACTTATCTTGTCTGTTTAAGGTTTGTTGTTTTACCGGGGCCCATAATGTAATATGTAATATACCTAACTCTTAAAAACTTTTATTTGTAATTGTTAAGTGTACTATGAAACGTATTATATTCTATTTTAGGACCCTCATCCGATGTGCTGAGATGGGTATACCTCAGGGCAGTACCGTTCAGTGAATGTCGCATTATTTACGGTAGTTCGATTTTTAACACCAAGATCTGCGCACAATACATCACTGTCACGTCCCAGTTTAATTGTATTGTACGGTTTGAATTTTTAAATTACTATATTTTTATTAACCTTGGAATCTAATAAAGAAACCAATACTTATTGTAATTGAGTACCACAGCCATTGTACCTACAGCAGTTGTAACAGCCAATGGCAGAATAGCCAAAAGCCTCGACCAACACCTGAGGTGGCTTTTGTTGAGGGGTACCCTAGTTAGTCTTACATACTTATAGCAAATACACATTTTCTTTTTTATTTGCCTGTACTTATATCTAAGCTTCATTCCAGCATGAAACTGGTAGCCCACTGGTGCATATTGGCAACGACGATATCCCAACTCTTATTGGAGTGACCCACGCCTATTCAAATATCAGGTGCCGTGTTGGCAATGTTACAGGTAATATTATCAATTCTTTCATAAAATTACTGGAGAACAGCCCCGGTGCAAAAATCCGACTTTTTAGATGGATTTTTCAAAATAAATTTATTTTATAAACCTTGTCCAGGAAATTACGAACCACAAAAAAGTTTACTGCCTCGTTGGTCTAGTGGTCGCAAAGTACAACTGCTGATATGAGGTGTTGGGTTCGATTCCTAAGTCGGGCAAAGTGTTATTGGGTTTTTTTAGGAATTTCTCAGTAGCAGCCTTGGAGTCTGGATTTGTGCCTGATTGATGGCAATAGGCTCGCCCCCTATTACATGGGACTTGGCGATTATCACACGGCACCGCTCACCGCTGCGGTAGACAGTGAAACGCCAATTATCACACAGAACACAGCACGACCGCGCGTACGCCCGACGCCGCACGGTGTGGTGTGTTAATTGCCTAAAACATTAATAGCAAAATGAGGGTGTACTAATAGGTACTCCTCTACCTAACCCATCGGGGATCACACAAGCATGTTATGTTTGCTTTTGAGATAATTATCATGATTTCTACATCCAAATCAGGTAATTTATTTTTTATTTAACAGGTTTCATACGTCCGGGAGCTTTTTTACCATGGTTTAAAGAAGTAACAGGTATTGACTTCGAAAATATTCAATAAGATGATGAAATTCGAAGAAAATACCACCACCACCACTACCCCCACTGACTCTTACATCATCAATGACTAATGGGAACAAGGACCACATGAAAAGACTACTGCACCACCAGACTCTGAAGATAACGAAGAGGACACAGACTCTAATGAAGATGACATGGTACAACTCATGAAACGGCTGGAAGTGAACGTCAAAATCAAAGTTACTTTAAACAAATACAACGTGACAGTGTAGGAAAGGAAATACTTATTTGAAAACATTAAATAAAAAATGAAATTTTTAGAATAATAATCACATATTTTTGTATACTATTTTGCGTGTATCTTTATCATAATAATATAAATGCATTCAACTTATTTCTAGTTTTTATTTACAGTGGTCCTACTCCTAACTCATTGTCTTTTCAGGACTAGTTTTGTTTCGCCCCTTTGCTTGTAGATAGCACAAAAACTTTTCTTTTGAATTTTATTGTTGTCTGTCAATTGTTATGTTATAGCAATTAATCCTTATTTCGTACTCAAATAAGTTTAGTAGTTTAGTTTATAACTGGCAAAATGGGGGTGTACTAATGGGTACACCTTTGCCTAACCCTTTGGAGATTAGAGTCGTTTAGTTATGATGTTGTATTACATCCTATTTGGTCGTAGATGTTTTGGTTACATGGGGCCTTATATCTACGGCAAGCTCAACAATGAAATGGCTATATTACACATGACAAGAATTAAATTTAAAAAACAACTTTTTGAATTTTTAACAGCAATGGACTATGAGGGTACGGAGAACTTCTTAAATCCATGAGCTCAACATTTCTACATTCATAACACAATCACATGAAGGTAGTTACGACCAAAATAAAACTTTGCATTGTGTTCATTTTTTTTTTGGGTTATATGTTTTGGTTAAACTCACCGTTACTCACTCAATCAGTACACTACACACATACACTACACAGCTACACTCGTAACACACTTAAATTAAGCAACTTGCTATCTTTCTTTTTTATTTTATTTTATGCCTTAAAAGTGCTTTATTATTATTATTCCATTTATTTATTTTGTATACATATATAATTACATTTTTAAATATTATTATGAAAAAGATTTAAAAACATTTAAAAATATAAAAAATAGTATCCCACCGGCGTCGGGAACAGGGTCCAAGCCACCGGTGGTCAGGGCTCCTGAGAAAGGAATCTCCTAACAATACGCGCCGTGTCCAGGAGTACCGCTTTCTGAATCAAGCCCTTGATCCAACCGCCCAACGAGAGCCTCCTAAGGTGTTGGTCGAGGCTCTTGGCTATTATGCCATTGGCCGTCACGACTATCGGCACAGTGATTGCTGTACTCACATCCCACATGTCGACAACCTCGCGAGCCAAATCAAGATACTTCATTTGTTTATCTTTCTCAGCCTTCACGAGGTTCTCGTCATGCGGGACTGTTATATCCACAATCACTGCGCGACGCTCTAATCGATCTATCACCACTATGTCAGGCTTATTGGCAACAATAGTCCTGTCAGTGATGATAGATCGATCCCAATATAATGTGATATTGCCATTTTCAAGAACTGGGTCGGGCACATACCTGTAGTAGGGTACTTCCGATTCCACAAGACTGTATTTAAGGGCAAGCTGCTGGTGGATAATCCTGGCTACTAGGTTATGCCTATGCAAGTAGTCTCCGTTAGCCAGACGAGAACACCCAGATATAATGTGCCGGATTGATTCCCCGGGACGGTGGCATGCCCGACAAATGTCAACCGTACCGTCCTTCACAATATATCTCCGGTAGTTGTTCGTCATTATAACTTCGTCCATAATTGCACAGACAAAACCTTCGGTTTCCCCAAAGAGGTCACCAAAGCGCAGCCAGGATACGGACGCCATAAAGTCTACATCAGGCCCATGTAGGGCCCGGTAGTAGCGCCCGTGAAGCTCCTTGCTCTTCCATACCTCCATGCGATCATTAGTATCCAATACTACAGGTTTGCGCCAGTTCTCGTTCGCTAAGGAGAGCGGGGTGAGGCCCTTGTCCACTAAGACCACATCTCGGTGCATACCCACGTCGGCTTTTAGGAAATACTCCCTGAGACTGCATATCTCACGGTTGTGCAAGGTCTTAGCATTTAAAAAGCCTCGACCTCCACACTTCCGCGGGACATACAGTCTCATTACCGATGACCGTGGGTGATGCATCCGATTTGCGGTCAACAATGTGCGGACCCTCCTATCCAGGGCATCAAGTTCCGTCTGAGTCCATTTGAGTATGCCGAAAGAGTACATCAAAACCGGCATGACCCAACCGTTGAAGGCGCGCACCTTGTTTCCGCCTGACAAAAGACTATTTAATACTTTATTCAGGCGGCCAAAGAAGCGCTCCCTCAACGATTGTTTCATATCGGCAGCATTGATGCCTAACGCTTCCGACATACCCAAATATTTGTAGGTTTCAGTTGAGGAAAGGGATCTAAGGTTTATGGAATCCGAGAGTTGGGTTCCCACAGATTCCATAATCTCCCCTCGCTTCACATGCATGACTGCACATTTGTCCACACCAAATTCCATTCTGATGGCACTACTGAAAGTTTCCGTTACCTTCAGTAGCTCCATCAGTCGCGAATTGTTGGGGGCAAAGAGTTTCAGATCATCCATGTAAAGAAGGTGAGATATGACCTGACCACCTCTTCTCAACCGATAGCCCAGACCCGAACCCTCCAGCAGTGTGCTTAGAGGGTTCAAGGCTAAACAAAACCACAGAGGACTCAGACTATCACCCTGAAATATACCACGCTCTATCCTTATCGGTTCGCTGCTCTCTGGAATCTGCCTACATCCTGGATAGCGAAGTACCGTCCTCCATTGCCCCATACATGACATTAGGAAGGTGCGTAAAGTTGCATCTACTTTGTACAACTCCAACACCCTCATAAGCCACGTATGTGGCACCGAGTCATAGGCCTTCTTATAATCTATCCAACATGTAGATAGATCCTTTCGAGAACGTCGAACCTGCTGGTTAATGGCCATATCAATGAGGAGCAGCTCCTTAGTACCACGGGACCCATTCCTACATCCATTCTGAGAGGCAGACATGATAGAATTGTCTTCAATATGTTTGTTAATTTTCGCTCTCAAAATGGATGTAAGAACTTTATAGACCGTCGGCAGACAAGTGATCGGTCTATAATTTTTGGGTTCCGCAGTGCTACCCGATTTGTGGAGCAGGTGGGTTATTCCAGTTGTTAAGAACTGGGGCAACGATCCAGACACTAAAGCTGACTGGAACTGGGACGCCAAGCAAACGTGCGAGCTTCTGAACCATTTGATCCAGAAGTTATGCAGCCCGTCCGGCCCTGGAGATTTCCAATTAGGCAATGAACGGACCGCACGAGCCACATCTTGGGGGCTGATGGTAATTGCCCCCATTTCTGGTATCAGGTCGCACGCTCGCTCAACCTCCCGTGTCCAATCGCTCTCAGTGTGACTGACAGGCACCGACCAGATGCTGCGCCAGAACGAACACATGGCGTCATCATCCGGTAGGCGCGTATCAATCACACCTTGGCCTGGTCGCTCCCAAGCTCTGTATACCCACCTCTCATCACTCTGGAATATGCGATTCTGAGTGTATCGTTCCACTCGCCGCTTGTACCGACGAATACGGTTTGCCCATGCACAGATTTTCTGCTTCAGGAAGTCGATACGCTCTGTGACGCGGGACAAATAATCTCGAGGACTGACATCAGTCCCCGAGAACGCCCGCCTCACAAAGCGCATCACTCTAGGGCGAGTATTGCCCTCCCTAAAACAGATTAGCTTGCCGATGAGTGCTCTAGCCCCATCGATACGACGCTCGATCCTGCACTGCCATGCTGGCACCGCTGGTTTTAGTCGTGTAGCTCCGTCACTATTGGGAAATTTGACGTGAGCTACACGACATGCCGCTACAGCTGCACAGTACAAGATCGAGTGGGCATCAACAAGGTCTACACTGCTGTCAAAACAGTTTGACAGCTGTGAATCCAGAGCACACACCAGCGCCTTATTTTTCTTGTGCATGGGCAAACGAGGCAATCGAGGTCTCAGCTCAGGCTGCATAGAACGATACTCCCGAAACGCATCCTCCAAAGCACTCCTCAACTGTACATTACACTGGGAACTCACAGTAATAGCCCCGTCATCAACCTCCTCACCTATGCGGTCGAGTCGCGGTGAATCACTAGGTAAATTCGGCGATTGAACCGCGACTGCAACCACTGGCGAAGCAAGTGTAACGTGGCTACTCCGTGATTCGATGCGTAGTCGATCAAGCACAATGTCATCCAACATATGATTACGTTGGATGGCACGCACCTGATCCGATAGACGTTGTGCCGATACGTTGACAGCTGGCTCAAGCACCTGAAACAGAGAGAGCATCCGACCACGGTACGCAGTCAGGTTACTTCCCCCCTCTGTAGCCCCAAAGTATGAGCGCATGACGTTTTCATTAACGGACTGTGTCCATCTCATGCGCTGCACACTTCCACCGGAAGCGGGGACCCTATCAGAGGCCGGTGGGCCTCGGAGTCCTAAGCAACCCGGCGGCCGGCGTCCTCCCCGCCGACGAACAGGTGGTGGCGTCGAAGGCGGAGAGAAATACTCGTCGCTCGAACTCGACGCAACTGCCGAGGCCGGTGTCACAGCACTCACGGTGGGGCTGGATTCCGGCGGTGGCGAGGCGGAGCTGAGCGACGAGTCCGGAGGTGGTGGGCGTGCTATTAGTTTTTTCTGGCTTCTTGTCAACATCGCACCATATACATATTTTCAATTCTTTCTTATGACGGCCTTGACAGCCGTCATTATGGTTATAAATGTTGTTTTTTTAAGTTTTTCCATTCCTTGACTATTTATTTTTGGTTTTATTGTGGATTATATATATAAGGTTGTATGCAAAAGCAGGTTTTAAGTTTAAAAATAAAATGTTTCTTAAAAATCAGGAAATATTTTTTGTTATGAATTTTGATGCGACTGATTGACTCAGTGTTGCCAGCAATTATATTATTATTATTATTATTATTATTTCTATCTAATGTATGATGGGTAAAAATTACCCATTTTTTACCCAAAGTAATGTTAAATACGTAACTCGAATTTTGTTAACAGCAGCAATAACTTCAGCGCGCCCTATTGCAGGGTTAGCATAAGTGCTTTATCGTATTAATTATAACGAATGTAGATTCATATCCAATAATTAATTGGATAGGAATCTTCATAATAATCGTGATAACAGTTTCTAATAAATACTAAGGTGATACCAGGTATCTTCGTTCAAAGAATTTGACATTTGCAAATAAGATGTTAATAAAATCGAGCTTGTTTCTGTTTTCGCTGGCTGTTTTTCAGGTAAATTTATTTCCATGCTCTTTAGCCAGTTGTTCAAAATTATTTCAAAAATATTTTTTTGTTTTTAAAATGAATACAAGTAGAACATTTTAATTGAATTTCTATTAAGCGTTGTATATTGAAGAATTGCTTTTAATTAACAGTAATTTTAACTCTAGGTTACCAGATGACCTGTTGAACTATCAATAATATTGCTTTATCTAAAACTTTCTTACTATGCAGGTATCAGCAAAATATCAAAACGTGGAACCAGATTTCGTCGATAACAAATTCAAAAGCGGTAAGTGAACAATACAATGCAATGAGGCACTTAAGAATATATAGTTTGGAATATATCTCAGACCTAGAAAATAATTATCACCGACACAATAAATTAGGTCTCATGCATCGTTGACAGATTCTGCAGCGGTATCATCAGCGTCATTGCAATTAGTACCAGGGTGGGAGGCACAGCCAGGCCAACACCCTTACCATGCAGCTCTTCGATTTGTAAGCACTGTTGGTGTTATTCGCCAGTGTGGAGGTTCCATTGTGTCCAAAGAATGGGTCATTACTGGTGCGTTTTGTACTCGGCTGTAAGTAATCATCCCTATGGGTATTCCTATGACTGACAACCTAATTTGAAATGCAGACTTACTGACTTTCTTTGATTCTCATTAGTATCTAGTTAGTTATATAGGATCTAAAGTTCAAAACCCTCATTTACTCCTCAGCAATGTGCTAGCCATAGTTCGCGCAGGCGGCGTGTCGGTCACAAAACCGGAATACAGCTTCGAGTCCACGGAATGGTACAATCATCCTACATACAACAATCTTACGGTAAACTTGCAGCGAAACGCCATCTCACTATTGAAGCTGCAGCGGCCTCTTGTCTATACTAGTAAGTGTATTGGTGACTAATTACTTACTGTATTTATTTTTGCTCAAATTTACCAGATGCTTGTGGTAATTCTGGCGTTCTGTCTACTCTCAGGGTTAGTGAAACCGATCCGGGTGCAATCTAGTGCAGACGCATTTCGCGGTTACGATGGCGAGCAAGTGTACGCTATTGGACATGGCAGTGTAGGATCGGGTTAGTATTTTTAAGATTTCCTCCTGTTACGTACAACAGGCAGCTAAAATCGTATTCAAATGATGAATGGTCAAAAATATGGTAGCGGCACTGGCTGGTCGCTATTCATGGTGCGCCAGGATGCATTGTAGAGTAATCAAAAGGTAACGTTTGACTTGATTAGATCAGTTGCGTCATTTATTTGAATTTAAAAAAACATATCAATTCAAGGTATGTTGTTTTTAACGGTGTCCGTAATGTAAAAGTCTTACTTATAACTCTTAAAATTCTCATTTGTAATTGTTAAGTGTATCTACTATAAAACGTATTTAATTCCTTTTTTAGATCCCTCATCCGATGTGCTGAGATGGGTGTACCTCAGGGTGATACCCAACAGTGAATGTAGCAGATATTTCGGTAGTCCGATTTTTGACACCAAGGTCTGCGCACAATACACCACTGTTACCACCCAGTCTACTTGCGTTGTACGGTTTGAATTTTTAAACTAAGACATTTTTATCAAATTTGAAATCTAATAAAGAAACCAATAATTACTGTAACTGAGTACCGCACTCTTATGCTGTGTGCTCTTAATGTGTTATCATTGTGCTGATAGTTGTGACAGCCAATGGCATAAAGCTAAGAGCCTCGACCACCACCTGAGGAAGATCTTGTTGGGTTCTTCTTCACCCTAGTGATTCTTAAATACATATAGCAAACACACGCATTCTTTTTAATTTCCAGATTTTTTATAGAATCTATGCTTCATTCCAGCATGAAGTTGGTGGCCCACTGGTGCATGTTGGCAACGATAATATTCCAACTCTTATTGGAGTGACCCACGCCTTCGCAACTACTAGCTGCCGTGTTGGCACTCTCTCAAGTAATATTATCATTATTTTTATTAAATTAGCAGAGAAAGCCCTGCTTCGCATGGGTGCAACCGACTTTTTCGTTAGATTTCCCAAAGAAATCTATTTCAAAAACATAGTCCAGAAAATGAAGAACACGACTAAAATACTGACTGCCTCGTTGGTCTATTGGTCGCAAAGTGCGACTGCTGAGCATAAGGTCTTGGGTTCGATTTCCAGTTCGGGTAAAGTGTTTGGTTGAGTGGTGGTTAATGGGTTTTTCCATCAGGAACTTTTCAGTAGCAGCCTCAGAGTCTGGATTTGTGCCCGGTTGATGGCCATATGCTCGCATATTACGTGGGACTTAAACATAACTGGCAAAATGTGGGTAGACTATACTAATGGGTACTCCTCTGCCTAACCCACCGGTATTAAAGGCGTGATGTTATGTTACAACAAATAAATAATTATTGTTAATAATCAGGATGGGTAGATCAACAGAGAGAAGAAGGCAGATTGGAACGACATTTCTTTTTTTTTTTTGATTTAACTGGCAGAAAACGTCACATAAAAGAAAAAAATTATGCCATCTCCAAGCAAACATCCATCTCTTTCTCTCAGACTCTTTCCATTATTTACGGTTGTCAGAAACTTTTTTCTAGACGGGGTCCTTCGAGTGAATTTTTTTTTTATTGGTTTTTAGCCCTGCCTTAGAGAAAATTAACATAATTTCGACATCTAAGGTATATTAATGTTTATTTATCAGGTTTCATGCGACCGGGTGCTTTTTTACCATGGTTTAAAGAAGTAACGGGTGTTGATTTCGAAAATATACAATAAGATGATGAATTTGACCACCACCACCACCACCACCACCATAACCACCACTGACTTTACCATCATCACCACCACTGACTCATGGGAACAAGGACCAGATAAAAATACCACTACGCCACTGGAGGACTCTGAAGATAACGAAGAGGACTTAAAATCTAATGAAGATGATATGGTGCAACTCATGAAACGCCTGGAAGTGAATGTCAAAGTCAAGGTTGCATTGAACAAATACAATGTGACTAGTGTAGGAAAGGAAATGGCAATATAGTGGAAGAAATGACATTAATAATAATCAAAATAATTATGTTTTATACTTTTGTGTGTATCTTAATCATAATATAAATATAATAATATATTATTCTGCTTATTTTCATAGTACCCACCTTTTTGATTTTTTTTTAGTTGGTAAAAATCATCAAATGACTCCTTCCGCCCTGGGTGGGGCGGAAGGGGCTGTCAGACTTTTACTGACTAAAAAACCACCCTGTTCCTTCTGTTGCCCTTTACGTTTCGGGGCCATGGTACCCACTTAATGTATCTTTTTTCCCCACAGATTGTCACAATTACCAATTTTATTTCTACTCAATTCCTTATAATTGCTAAAATTATTTTGCTGGTACACAAACAAATAGAGAGTGATACAGGTAGATTAAATAAAAAAGGCGGTAAATATTGAAATATTGATCCTACCAACGCCCGACTTCTATATTATGTGGTCATGATTGATTATTTTATACTAACAGTTCCCTGACTTATTTTTACACACACCATTTCTACAAAGAAAAAATATGTGCGTCCTCCTGCCCAGATAACATACATTTAGGTAACTATAAAAGATTACACAGATATAGAAAAAAATACATTATTGGGTAAATTTTTGAATGTTTTAAACCTAAACGCGTACACGCTCGCAATTTGAAAATAAAGTCCGCTGGGTTTGCTGGTGTCTGCGCCCTTGGGTGGCGCTCCCCCTACTTTGAAATCCTTGTTCTAGAATCTAGACCAATGTCAATTAATAATAATAATTATGTATAAGACTTAATAAGGGTAATTTTTACCCACTTTATCGTGGGTAAAAATGACCCAACATGTTTTATCCACGGCAACACAACTAAATATACCCCGATTTTGTAAATGACGGTGTTAATTTTAGCGCGTTCTAACACAGGGTTAATTACCCATGTACTACAAGTATATTTTCATGTTTATTGCCTTGATAATGAATCTTTACACTAACATGCCTATCTTCATGATAACAGTTTCTAATATATTGTAAAAGTGTTTGTTATTTAGCTACGTCAACAGTTACTATTATAGTCAATTTCAAATATGACGTTACTTAAATCGGGCTTGTTTCTGTTTTTGCTGACTGTCCTTCAGGTAAATTAATTACTAAATATTAACCTTTGATGAAAAATATAAAATATAGGCAGTCGCTCCATGTAAAATACTGATATTCAGCTGCATCCGGTTAGACTGGAAGCCGACCCCAACATAGTTGGGAAAAGGCTAGGCAGATGATGATGAACCTTTGATGAAAAATGTTGCTCTTTTAACTTTCATACCAATTCTAAAATGAAAATTGGTATTTTGAAATTTTTGTTAATTATTTCATTAATTAATAATTATGTACAGTTAAATGCGAAAGCTGCTTTTGCTTATTTGGATGGGCGTACCTTTATTTTCCCTATTTATAGTACCTATATTAAGGTATATACGCTTGGTTGTTAGTTGTAACTCTTACTACCGGCCTATTTCATTGTAAAACTATAATTATATGTATACTAAAAAAAAAATTTTTTTTTTAAATTTAATTCTAAGTGTTTTAGTGGCATAATTCTTTTAACGGTTCTTAATTTAAAATTGCTTTATCTAATCAAGCTATCTTACAACGCAGGTATCTGCTCGAAATGTGGAACAAAATGGAACTGACTTCATTGAGAATGTGATCAAGAACAGTGAGTAAAAATTAAATCGTATTTATTTCAGTAGTGTAAAGTTTAGTGGACACAAAGCGCGACTGCTGAGATTGAGATCTTGGGTTCGACTCCCTGATCAGGTAAAGTGTTATTGGGTTTATCCATTAGTAATTTCTCAGTAGCAGCCTCGGTGTCTGGATTTGTGCCCGGTTGATGGCAAGCATACATGGGACTTAAAAACAAAACTGGTGAAATGTGGGTGTATTAATGTGTACACCTCTGCCTAACCCTTCGAGTATTATAATAGGCGTGATGTTGTTTCAGTAGTCTATAGTAGAATATGTCTCCTACTTAATAAATAAAAATATTGAATATCACCTAACAATGAAGTAATCAGACGTTTTGTGCTCCCAGAATCCTTAGCGGTAACATCGCCGCCGCCGTCGTCGCGAATAACATCGGGGTGGGAGGCAAAGCCGGGCCAGCACCCTCACCATGCAGCTCTTCGATTTGTAAACTCTGCTGGTGCTATCCGCCAATGTGGAGGTTCCATTGTGTCCAAAGAATGGGTTATTACTGCTGCGACTTGTACTGTTAGGTAAGTAATCAACCATAGAACCGACAAACAAATTTTAAATAGTATTAAGTACTGTCTCTGGTCTGTCTGTCTGCGGTATGTCGTGATGGCCTAGCGGATAAGGTGCCCGCCTCTCATGCATGAGGTTGTGGGTTCGAATCCGGCAAGATACCAACGTGACTTTTTCAATTCATATGTACTTTCTAAAGTTTATTTTGGACATTACTGATATCATTCCGTGCCTCGGAAAGCACGTTGAGCCGTTGGTCCCCGCTGTCATACGTGGATCTTTGACAGTCGTTACGAGTCGTCAGAAGCCCGAAAGTCTGACAGCCAGTCTCATCTAGGGGTATCGTATTACTCAGTTACTGGGTTGTGGAGGTCTGATAACCAGTCGCCCCATGTAAAGTACTGGTACTCAGCTGCATCCGGTTAGACTGGAAGCCGACCCCAACATAGTTGGGAAAAGCTAGACAGATGATGATGAAGTACTGTCTCAAAAAATACTTGATCTTTCTAAGCCATAATTTTCTCTTCAGCCGTGTTCTTGCGATTGTTCGCGCTGGCGGGGTGTACCTCTCAAACCCAGAATACATCTTCGAGTCCACGGAATGGTACAATCATCCTCAATTTAACAACCTTACGACAATTTTGCAGCAACATGACATTTCACTTTTGAAGCTGCAGCGTCCTTTAGTTTATTCGAGTGAGTATATTAATGACGTAATAAAATGCATTAAAAATGCTATTTTGGTCCTTATTACTTTAAGAAGTTCCTTTAGAAATTGAGAAGATTTTTTACACGATTGATCGCCATCGACTTTATTGCCATCAATGAAAAAATATTGTGAAAGAAAGTAAACAAAAGGTGTTCTTCGGTCTAAGAAAATTTAATAGGCGTAATGTTTTTTAATACATGAAAATGAATCGTGCCACACCAATAAATTTGTAAAAAAAATACTCGTAAAAATAGGAATCCTTTTTTTTTTTTGTTACAAACCATTTCTTTGTAACTATATTATTAGGTCTTTGATAGTCCAGTCAGGAGCGCAGAACTTACGTTATGCGAATACCGCGCTCCCGACTTATGGTAGCAGGAGAAACCGTGGGGTTTTAGTCGGTAAGAGTCTGACATGCCCCCCTTTAAACGGAGGGCATCCATGAAAATTTCCCAACGAAAAAAAGGTCTCTGATAGTAATTTTATTAGGTAATCTAACCTTGATAAAGCTTCAAATCCGGCGAGATATTTACACATTCATGCTTCACTGATTTCAGAAATGATATTCTGTAAAAACTCACTCGGTGACTTTAAGGAGATTAACACACGGCACCGCCCACCGCCGCGGTTGGCGGTGAAACGGATGTCATGTCGCGTTGGCCTCTAAGAAATCCGTTGATACCTAACACACGTACATTGCCCGACCGCGCAGTCAAGCGGTGCAATCCGCATCGCCGCCATCGCTCTCCGGGGCGGTGCGCGGTGCCGTATGTTAATCGCCCTTGTGAAGTGGCTTAAGATAAGCTATCATCAAGTGCAATAATAATTTACTTCACCTAATTTCGACGAAAAAGATTTACACAGAATATACCGGCTGTTCGTCTTAATAGAGATGGCCATGTTAATATTAATTCTGCTATGTCTGTTTTACTTAGTGTTAGTGAGACCGATCCGGGTGCAGTCTAGGGCTGACGCGAACCGCAACTACGGTGGCGAGCAAGTGTACGCCAGTGGACATGGCAGGACGGAGAACACGGGTCAGTATTTTTGAAGGTCGATACTTTCGAACGAAAAAAAAAACTTTTGGGTCAAAATTGACCCTAAAGTATAAAACGTGCATTTTGGCTCATACGACACGGTGATTGACATGGCTGGTAAATAGAAACTGTCACTTATGTCATAATTGAAACTGTCTGAATAAATAAAAAAAAAAAAAAAGTTCCCCAACTCATTTTGTCTACTGCCCACTATGAGAATATATTATTTTCTAGCGCCCCCGTTTTTTTACCTACTTGAAAATCTCCTAGTAGATGAAATTACGAATCGCTCCCCAAGCCTCTACACAACACCCCGATTTCTTTTCTAGGTCTCTTACCGCCTCCCTTTAGGTCTGCAGTGCCCACAAGGGAGCGTTATCACCCACTTTATGAAAGGCTGCATATCGTTTTTAAACTATTTACTTAAAATATGTTAGCGGTACTGACTGTTTACTACAATGCAATGAACATTAAATTTAATTACTGTTAAACATCCCAAAAGGCTGAAATTAGAAGCACACTTACACGGCCTTGACATTATCTTGTAACTAATTGTATTATTTTCTAGGTCCTTCATCCGATGTTCTGAGATGGGTGTACCTTCGGGCAATGACCAATGCTGCATGTCGCCAAGTGTATAATACCTTGATTTTTGACACCACCATCTGCGCACAATACTACAATGTGTCGTCACAGTCTACTTGCTTTGTAAGATTTGGGGCTTAGGCCACCACATTTTATCAAGTTCAAAATATAATTTATAGAAAAACTAAAGTCTAAAGTCAAAGTCAAAATATTTATTTCAATTAGACCATTTACAAGCACTTTTGAATGTCAAGAAGTCGGTCAGTTAGTCCGAAAGCTGAAGCTAGTTGCTCGTTTCAAAACGGAGGTTATGGAGAAGAACGAGCAAGAACTCTCACACTCTTTTCAAGATTTTTACAAAATACTGGTTACATTATTCTTGCAACTGCTACATGTTAAAATAATAAAAAATAGTATAAAGCATTAATAAAATTTAGTACAATAAGAATCAAGATGAAAGCCACTTGAAAAGAAGTACTTTTCGGATAGACAGTTTAAGTAAATTCCGCTTTTCTCGATTTATTTAGCTTCAGTATGTGGCCACATATATCGCGGTATCAGAGGTAATTTTAATGTCCCCCAAAATTCGGGTATAGGAACATCTTGGGTAAAATGGTACTAATACTCTCCAAATATTTTTGAATAATTATCCCAATGCTGCCTATGTATTTGCATTCCAGGAAGACAATGGCGGCCCACTAGTGCATGTTGCCTATGATGGTATACCAACTCTGATAGGAGTCTTAAACTTCTTACCTTCAGCAACCTACGGCTGTGACGATGGCAGGCCTACCGGTAATATTTAATTTCCACACTTATTAATGTATGGATTTTTTCCAAACTTCGTCGGCGTCACAGTTATTATTTTATCCAACGGGAACCTTACATTCTTCTGTGATAAAATGTAGCCATACTAAACTATATTCTCTCTATGTGCCAACTTTCATCCAAATTCGTACAGTTTCGGCGTGATTGAGTGACAAACATCCACCCCAATTTTCGCATTTATAATATTAGTAAAATACAACTGTCTCTAATAAAATGCTTTAATGTCTACCAGGTTACAGCCGTCCGGGACCTTACCATACATGGTTCAAAGAAGTGACAGGTATTGACTTCGAACATCTGGTTGAAGATGATGACAGTGTGAATACTACTACCACCACTACCACCACTGATTCAGGGGTACCAGAACCAGATGAAAGTACTAGCACACCACCGGGGGACTCTGAAGATGACTCAGAATCCGATGAAAATGATATGGTGCAACTCATGAAACGCTTGGAAGTGAATGTCAAAGTCAAGGTTGCATTGAACAAATACAACGTAACGAATAATGTAGGAAAAGAAATAATTGTTTAGTAATTTAGCTCCAAAATAAAATGGGTAATTTTTTTCATATAATATTCTATACTTCTCTGAATGTATCTTAGTCATAAAAATATAAATATAATTTCAATTTATTTTTAGTTTTTGTTTGTATTAATCCTTCCTTATTTTCCTGCACTTGTATTGTTCCTGTACCTTTGCAATCCTCATGGATGGTATAAAGTGGTTGTTTTCTCTTTTATTCTTGTCTGTTAACCGTCAAACAAATTCAGAGAAACAACAAACATAGCTGCAAAAGTTTAAATGACGCTGCCAACACCTGATTCTTGATAGTAAAATTATTTTTAAAACTCTTAAGTAAGGTCAATTTACTCAAGTATTGTGGGTAAAATTTACCCAACTTTTTACCCACAATAACGTGATCAAAATTGACCCGATTCTTTAACAGCTGTGTCAATTTCAGCGCGCTTTATCACAGGGTTAACTAATGTACTTTATCGTATTAATTGTTAGATGTTAATCTTCATATTACTCGTAATAAAAGTGATAACAAATTCTAATAAATACTGACCGAGTTTCATATAAGGTAGATTCATTCAGAGAAATTGACATTTGCAAGTAAGATGTTAATGAAATCGGGTTTGTTACTGTTTTCGCTGACTGTTCTTCAGGTAAATTATATTTCCATAATATTAAGCTTCAGTTATAGTTGTTTGAAATTATTTCATTAATGGTTTTTAGTTTCTTATATAATAAATTTAAAATACAAGTAGAAAATGTGAAATTAGATGAAAGTAGAAAATTCTTAGTAAGCATTGTTTATTGAAGAATTGACCTGTTAATGTTCTACAATATTAAACAAACCGCATATGCAGGTATCAGCGCGGTACAAAAACGTGGAACCAGATTTCGTCGAGAATGAAATTAAAAGCGGTAAGTGAAAAAAAATCTCGTATTTTAATTAGTGGCCTGCATTGAAGCATCTTTGCAAATATTATTAAGAATATAGTTCTAACCTTCAAAATAATTTTAATTTCAATATTAAAGTAAGTTTGTTGATTCGATGACAGATTCCACAGCGGTATCATCGTCGTCATCGCGTATAGTATCAGGATGGGAGGCACAGCCGGGCCAGCACCCTCACCATGCAGCGCTTCGTTTTATAAACCCGACAGGTGGAATCCGCCAATGTGGTGGCTCCATTGTGTCCAAAGAATGGGTTATTACTGCTGCATTTTGTACTTCCACGTAAGTTCTCATCCCTATAGTCAGTCTTATGACCGACAAACTAATTTGAAGTGGGGTCTTACTGTTTTATAAGAGTATTTGGGCGTTCTTAGCCCATATTTTCTCCGCAAAACCAATTTTAAATACTGGCTTATGTTCTCATTAAAATATATAAACACTTATTACTTTTCAGCCGTGTTCTAGCAATTGTTCGCGCAGGCGGGGTGTACCTCACAAACCCGGAATACATCTTCGAGTCCACGGAATGGTACAATCATCCTACATATAACAACCTTTCGTCTGCTGTGCAACAAAACGACATCTCTCTTCTGAAACTGCAGCGCCCCGTAGTTTATACAAGTGAGTATATTGATGACGTAATACATACATACATAACATCACGCCTGTAATCCCCGAAGGGTTAGGCAGAGGTGTGCCCATTAGTACACCCACATTTCGCCAGTTATGTTTTTAGGCCCATGTAATAGGGAGCGAGCCTATTGCCATCAACCGGGCACAAATCCAGACTCCGAGGCTGCTACTGAGATATTCCTGATGGAAAAAACCCAATAACACTTTGCCCGACCTGGAAATCGAACCCAAGACCTCATGCACAGTAGTCGCGCTTGCGACCACTAGACTGTGTCGTTACACAGTCAACGTAATATAGAACATTAGAAAGGCCTTTTCTATTGCTATGTGTACTCCACTATGTTCGTATTACCTTATCAAGTTTAATTAGGACATCAATAGGAAAATAAATCGTTTTCATGGAACATTAACAGTAATTACTGACAAAATAGTGGTATCTTTCTAATCGTGTTTTTCTAATCGTGTTATGCAACACGATTAGAAAATGTATTTCTAAATTAGCTGTTTTCTCTGTTGTGTATAGAAAAATGGTCATGATAAAGCTGTAAAAGTTGCTTTAGATTCACAAAATGTTGCTTGACTGGCTTTAGCAGCTATTCTGTAAAAATCTCATTCAATTCTGAGCATGTGTGTAGGATGACAGCTCAATTAAAAAGATTGAAGATTCAATTAAAAAGATTGTAACAAAATTGACCGGCTGGTTATGTTAATTCTGACATACCGTTTTCTCTCAGGGTTAGTGAAACGGATCCGGGTGCAGTCTAGTGCTGACGCGTTCCGCAACTACGACGGCGAGCGAGTGTATGTTAGTGGACACGGCAGGGTAGAAACCTCTGGTCAGTATTTTTGAGATTTCCTTCAGTTATACAACATTGGAACCTTCACAAAGCAATACATACTTTCGATCTGTAAAATAACAGATTATAATGCAATAACAGCTTCTATAATCATTGTAAAAATATAAGCAATTCAAAAATATTGTAGCTTAAATGCCTGTTCACAATTCAGGGTGCGACGGAAATAATGCAAAATAATCGAAAAAAACGAAAATTAATCGTTTGATATGATCGTATTGGTTGTTATTTGAGGAACATTTTATCGTCTGTTAAAACCCATTTGTTACTTTAAGCTATTTCCAATAAAGTTTCTTATATATCTTAGTTCCAGACTGGACGCACACTGATGCAGCCACAATAACTAATGGCTAACAAATCGGTGTGCATCCAATGTGACTAGAGATAATATATTTTACAGACCATTTTAAAATTAATACAGTATTCTATATTTAAAACTTATTTTGTGTGGTATTATTGTATATTATGATATCAATGCATGGGAAAGAGAAATACCATGTGCTAGATGCTCACAATAAAAACAATTACTACATAAGAGACATAATTTTAATTAAGGAAATTATGAGATTGATGTGTAAAATTTAGTCTTATTACGTAATAAATAAAACGGTTGAATGGTCAGTACATACGTTTTTCAAATAGGAAAACATTGAAATAGTCTGAAGGTTATGATAATTGTATGCACAATAAGACAACCGGACGCCTAGCGCAATCTCATAAAATGATATTATTTTAATATTACTTTGTAATTTCTGTTGTTTCATTTTCTCACTCAGTGATGAGCCGAGCGTTGAAAATCCAACAGTGCGGAAGGCAAAGTAATATTAAAATAATATTGTCATAAGAGGTGGTGGTAGGCCCCCAGTTCAGTATTTTATGATCATCCTAACTTATTTTCTTTTAATGTTGTAATTTCAAGGTTGTTGGTAGGTTTGACTGAAGAGGATTTAATTCTATTCTAGGTCCGACATCCGATGTGTTGAGATGGGTATATCAGAGGGCGATGTCCAACACAGCATGTAGCAGGTTATCCGCGAACGTGCATGACACCATCATCTGTGCTCAATACTATAATGTCACCTCACAATCTGCATGCTTTGTAAGATTTGGGGCTGTATGCCACCATATTTTATTTCTACCCATACTAATATTATAAATGTGAAGGTGTGTCTGTGTGTCTGTCGGTTACCTCTTCACGCTTAAACCGCTGAAGCGATTTAGATGAAATTTTGTATAGAGTTAGTTTAAGACCCTGGGAAGGATATAGTATGGTTTTTATCCCGGAAAGCATCCCCTGAGGCGGTGAAAAGGGGGGTGGAAGTTTTTATGCAAGTACGATATAAACAAGTTTATAATACAATAGAAATACTCTCTTTATCCTCAAAGGCTTATCCCAATTCAGTAGCGTTCATAAACTTATTTTTCTTTTTGTACATTACACTAAGCTTCATTCTAGAATGACAATGGTGGACCACTGGTGCATGTTGGCTCCGATGGCGTTCCAACCCTTATAGGAGTCTTAAACTACTTCTCGACAACATATGGCTGTGACGCTGGCAGGCCTACCGGTAATATTTGTCATTTTTTTTTTCTTATTTATTAACGCATCGATAGATCTTACAGCTATCTTTAATAAAATGCATTTACACCTACCAGGTTACACCCGTCCGGGAGCTTACCACCCATGGTTCAAAGAAGTAACAGGTATTGACTTTGAAAATCTAGAAGAAGATGATGACTATGTGGATGATACCACCACCACCAGCCCTACTACCACTACCACCAGCACTGACTCCACCATCATCACCACCACTGAGTCAGGGGAACAAGGACCAGATGAAAATACTACTGCACCACCAGAGGACTCTGAAGATAAGGAAGAGGATTCAGAATCTGGTGATGATGAAATGTTGCAACTCATGAAACGCCTGGAAGTGAACGTCAACGTCAAGGTTGCATTGAACAAATACAATGTGACTAGTGTAGGAAAGGAAATAATTATTTGAAAACGTGAATTCAAAAAATAATCTGTTAAACTAATAATCGAAATATTTTTATAAACTACTCTGTGTGTATCGAAATTATAATATAATAAATATTTAATATTCAGCTTATTTTTAGTTTTTCTTCACGATAACTATTACTCGTCATTTTAATTCTGCACTTGTATAGTTTCAGCTAGTGGATGACAAAATTTTTTTTCTTAATTTTTATCAGACTACTGATATGCTATTACTTACACAAAATCTTTTAGAGGAACAACTAAAGTAAATAATTTTATTATGGCTGCAAAAGTATAAAATTTTAAATCTAACAGCTCCTGGTTTCCAAATATAATATTTTTAAAACTAAATACTGGTCTCTTTTCTTAATTCTTTTCCAGTGGCATTTACTGCTGGTAATCTTTAAGGTAATAATTATGTGGATAATGCAGTGGACTGTAATATTGGTAACTCTCGTTCGTACCATCACATTTAGTAAATATGTAAATTGTAGCTGTTTAATATCCCATTCTTTAAAAATAAAAAAACAAAAAAGGTATTGTGGGTAAAAATCACCCGAATTTTTACCCAAAATAACGTGAACTAAATCGACCCGTATTTTGTTAACAGCTGTAAAAATTTCAGCGTCATCGCAGGGTTAGAACAGATACTTTATCGTATTAATTAAAACTAATGGAGATTCATATCTCCTCGATAATCGTGATAACAGTTTCTAATAAAAACTAATCGAGTTTTTTATAAGATTAGTTTCAAACAGTGAAATTAATATTTGCAATCAAGATGTTAATGCAATCGGGCTTGTTATTGTTTTTGCTGACGGTTCTTCAGGTAAATATAATAATATTATTAACATAGTATTAACCTTTTGTAAGTTTTTGAGGAAAGTTGAAAATTTTAATTTTTGTTACTCATTCGTTACATAACTAGCGAAATGTGGGTGCAGTAAAGGGTACACCTCTGTCTAACCCTTCGGGGATTACAGGCGTGATGTTATGTTATGTTTACTCGTTCGCTTTTCTGTTTAATTTCGTTGCGGGATTCAAGACAATTGAATCGTTTCTCCGGGACTCGTCGAGCTTCCTCAGCGCTTTTCTGGCGGTCTCCACTGTTGATTCTGGCGTTCAGGAGTTGTAGTGGGTGGGAATAGTGTGGCGGGAATGGCCGAAAATAAAATAAAAAAGATTTTTATACAGATAATAGGTAGATTTTAATTTAATTTCTATTAAGCGTTGTTTATTGAAGAACACATAAACATAACATCACGCCTGAAATCCCCGAAGGGTTAGGCAGAGGTGTACCCATTAGTACACCCACATTTCGCCAGTTATGTTTTTTTAAGTCGCATGTAATAGGGGGCGAGCCTATTGCCATTAACCGGGCACAAATCCAGACTCCGAGGCTGCTACTGAGAAATTCCTGATGGAAAAACCCAATAACACTTTGCCCGACCTGACAATCGAACCCAAGACCTCATGCTCAGCAGTCGCGCTTGCGACCACTAGACCAACGAGGCAGTTGGGGTTTATTGAAGAATTCAATTCTCAGTAATTTATACCTGTTATAGCTCTATCATAAACACTGTTTTATCTAAATAAACCTTCTCACTATATAGGTATCAGCGCGATATAAAGACGTGGAACCAGATTTCATCGAAAATGTAATCAAAAGCGGTAAGTAACAATTAAATGCAATGAAACACTGTACAAAATATTGATTTGGATATATCTTTGACCTAGAAAATAATTATCACCGACAAATAAAGTAACTTTCATGCTTCATTGGCAGATTCCGCAGCGGTATCATCGTCGTCATCACGTATAGTATCTGGATGGGAGGCACAGCCGGGCCAGCACCCTCACCATGCAGCTCTTCGATTTGTAAACTCTGCTGGTGCTATCCGCCAATGTGGAGGTTCCATTGTATCCAAAGAATGGGTCATTACTGCTGCGTTTTGTACTTCCACGTAAGAAATCGTCCTTATGTTCAGTCCCATGACAGACAAACGTATTTTAAACTGAGAGTTACGGAGAGGTTTCATAACAGTATTTGGGCATTCTTAACCCATATTTTCTCTGCATAACCAATTTAAGCACTGGCTCATTTTATAACTAAAGTATAATTTATAAGATTTCTTTAACCTTATTTTCACTTCAGCCGGATTTTAGCGATTGTTCGCGCAGGCGGGGTGTACCTCACAAACCCAGAATACGTCTTCGAGTCCACGGAATGGTACAATCATCCTACATACAACAACCTTTCGTCTGCTGTGCAACAAAACGACATCTCACTATTGAAGCTACAGCGACCTCTTGTTTATAGTCGTAAGTATACTTATGACATACTTACTTTATTTATTTTTACTCTAATTGTTTATATGGACAATCAAAAGATTTTTACAAAATTGACCAGATGTTTATGGTAATTCTTGCATAACGTCTTCTCTCAGGGTTAGTGAAATCGATCCGGGTACAGTCTAGTGCTGACGCGTTCCGTGACTACGACGGCGAGCGAGTGTACGCTAGTGGACATGGCAGGACGGAGACCTATGGTCAGTACTTTTGAGAATCTCTCAGTCTCTCGTTGTAACTCTAAATAACTTCTATAATTCAATTTTAGGTCCCATATCCGATGTGCTGAGATGGGTATACCTCAGGGCGATCTCCAACACTGAATGTAGCAGGATATATAGCAACATCTATCCTACCACTATCTGTGCACAATACTTCAATGTCACCTCACAGTCTACTTGCTTCGTAAGTTTCAAGGCTTTATAATTTTTATCAGACATCTGATATGCTATTACGTACCCAAAAATATTTTAGAGGAACAACTAAAGTAAACAATGATGGCTGCTAAAGTATACAATTTTAAATTTTCATATTTTAAATTTAAAATGTAATAGATAATTTTGTCGTACTTCAATATCTATGTATTTTATCTCTCTCCCCACTTTATATATATATATATATATTATTTATTCTTTTGTATGTATGTATATATGTATGTATTTTCTGTATCTGTGCACCTACTTTGATTTTGTCTCTGCATCACCCTAAGGTAGACTGGTAAATAATGCCTAAGGCATTAAGTCCGCCTTTGTACAGTGTATTTTTTACATGTGCATAAAGATTTAATAAATAAATCATGATTTTAATTTAAAAAGTGCAAGTGTAATATATTACTTAAACTCACCTAATTTGATGAGATTTTTGAAAGTTCTGCTACAATCTTGTAGTTACTTTGCATTTTGTCTGCATTTAATGTGGTTTTATTCTAGGATGACAATGGTGGCCCACTGGTGCATGTTGGCTCCAATGGAGTTCCAACCCTCATAGGAGTAGTAAACTTCTTTCCGTCGGCCGCGAGCTTCGGCTGCGGTGTTGGCAGGCCTACTGGTAATATAATGTTCAATATTTTCATGTTTATTATAAGACTAGTTTACACTGGCGACTTCGTCCATGTAAATGTCGTTTATCATTATATTCTTTTTCTAAGATAAAATTAGCCTTACTTGCTTCTTAAAACATCAGCCATCTGCCAATGAACATTCCATCTAAATGAATAAAGCTGTTTTGCATTCATATGCATTTAGTAAAAACTCATATTTTGATATTTCAAACAGTAAAATCTAATTGTTTTGTATGTAATGATTGTTCTTAGCACTATTCCTTCGGAAAGAACAAATATTCAGGATAAATATTACAATTTCTCTGAAAATAAACAATAAATGTATTCGTTACTATCTACCAGGTTACACCCGTCCGGGAGCTTACCATCCATGGTTCAAAGAAGTAACAGGTATTGACTTTGAAAATCTAGAAGAAGATGATGACTATGTAGATGATACCACCACCACCAGCCCTACTACCACTACCACCAGCACTGACTCCACCATCATCACCACCACTGAGTCAGGGGAACAAGGACCAGATGAAAGTACTACTGCACCACCAGAGGACTCTGAAGATAACGAAGAGGACTCAGAATCTGATGAAGATGATATGGTGCAACTCATGAAACGCCTGGAAGTGAACGTCAAAGTCAGGGTTGCATTGAACAAATACAACGTGACTAGCGTTGGAAAGGAAGTAATTATTTAAAAACTTTGGTCCAAAAATAAACCTGTAATATTAATAAATATAATATTAATTATGTAATATTAATAAATAATCATTATATTTTCTAGTGTGTGCTTAAATAATAATAAAAATATATTCATATTATATTCCGTTTGTTTTAAATCTATCTGATAATGACCATGGTGATATAAACCTCGTAATATAAATCGTTCATTTGATAAAAGAACAAACAGATAAATAGATACAATACATTAAAGATACATTTAAGATAAAGATAATTATTTATAATAAAAGACGAATGAAAGCAAATAACTACATGGTTAGCTATTTAGGTGTAGCGTACAAAAACAAGCCAATAAAATTAAAATTACGTAGCTAGCTAAGCAGGCTTCAAAATTTAAAAACTTTGACTTTTCCGCTGCCCGACTCCTAATTTGAGTAAAGTTTGTACCCGAGGAATCTCAAAGTATTTTAAAGACTCTAAAAATATAGGTCCTTTTACCCGTGTAATCGAAGGCAAAAACGACGCCTTATTACCCAGCAACCGCTGTACACAAAAAATGGGTATATTTTACCATTGGTATAGTGGGTAAAAATGACCCAATATTTTTACCCACGATAACATTGGTACAATAGGTAGGCTCAATGGAAAAGAATGACTAAAAATGAGCTTATATTAAACAATGATATTTATATAAAATCATGACAATTACGAGTCCATTGAAACACAAGAAATACATAATAATGACGTGGTTTGGTTTGTTTTAACAGAAATATACGCATATATATCCTATGTATTACATAGTCAAATGATTCCAATCAGAATATTCGCTAACCGTTAAACATACACGATTTCGAATTACCCAGGCACGTACATATAAGCCCATCGAGGTATCAAGTTACAGTGTAGGTACTTAATCTCGAACAGGTACATAAGCAGAACGTTGATTAAACAGCCCTACCGGATCGGGAGACTTACGACATGAACAGATTGTTCCAGAAGGTCAACTACATACAGCGAGTGAAAACCATGGTGATATACTTATTATAACATAACATCACGCCTGTAATCCCCGAAGGGTTAGGCAGAGATATACCCATGAGTACACCCACATTTCGCCAGTTATGTTTTTAGTCCCATGTAATAGGGGGCGAGCCTATTGCCATCAAGCGGGCACAAATCCAGACTCCCAGGCTGCTACTGAGAAATTCCTGATGGAAAAACCCAATAACACTTTGCCCAACCTGGGAATCGAACCCAAGACCTCATGCACAGCAGTCGCGCTTACGACCACTAGACCAACGAGGCAGTCTATACTTTACAGCAGTATATATTTTTATTTATTTTTTTATTTGGGACCAACAACTACAACTCCTAAAAGCCAGAACCAACAGTGAAGGCCATCAAAAAAAGCGCCGAGGCAATGAAGGTCGACGGGTCTCAATGAAACGATTCAACTGTCTTGAGTCCCGCAAGGAAATTAACCAGAAAAGAATAGCGGAGGAGTAAGAAACAGTGAATTGTGGTATACCTGTGCAGCCACCTTGGAACTCAGAGGATAGGGGTGGATCGTGCGATTTCGTTTTTAGGATTCCGTACCCAAAGGGTAAAACGGATCCCTATTTCTTAGGCTCCGTCCGTCCGTCTGTCTGTCTGTCTGTCCGTCTGTCACCAGACTGTATCTTATGAACCGTGATATTTGTTTATTTAAACTTTATTCAACAAAAGTACAAAGACGGACTTAATGTTACAGGGATTCTCTAACAGAAGCAGTAGATAGGCAGTTGAAAGTCAGTCATAAATGATGTATTTCTGAATGAAACACGGCATTCTATAGACGTTAACTGGCAGAAACTGGCTGATTTCTCAGTAGCAGCCTCGGAGTCTGGATTTGTGCCCGGTTGATGGCAATAGGCTCGCCCCCTATTACATGGGACTAAAAACATAACTGGCGAAATGTAGGAGTACTAATGGGTACACCTCTGCCTAACCCTTCGGGGATTACAGGCGTGATGTTATGTTATGTTATGTTAACTGGCAGAAATAATCGCGTGTGTGTGTGTGCGCGTGCGAGTATCGAGAGTCGAGCAGCAAGCATTGTGCGCGGCCAGTTGTATAACCTCAATTATAAATACGTGTAAATTTTATTTTAACGTTTTTTTTTTGCTTATATTATAATAACTTGACTTCGTTCCTAGGGGTGATCCCAACCACATTTTGAAAGGGTCCAAATATGTGCGTGCGCCTTGTTTTGCCTTCGGCACCTATCTCTTTAGTGATAAGACTTTCCCCTGGGAAATTATAACGACCTGAAGCGTTACGACGTAAAGATGGGTCCTGCTAATAGTTTTGAGTTTCTGTATTGTGTTTAAGAGGACTTTTCTGACAGCAAAAAATCTGCCTAGAATCTGTCAGGCAAAGTGTTATTAGGTTTATTCTATCAGGAATTTTCCAATAACAGCCTCGGAGTCTAGTTTTGTGCCCGGGTGATAACAATACACCCTATTACATGGGACTTAAACATAACTGTGGGTGTGCTAATGGGTACACCTCTGCCTAACACTTAGGGAATTACAGGCGTGATGACATGTTATATAGTTGTTGATGTAGCGGTCATAGTAATACACACTCTGAAAATTTTAAGTCTCAATTTTAAGTTCATAAGATACAGCCCTGTGACAGACGGACAGATAGACAATGGAGTCTTAATAATAGGGTTCCGCTTGGCACCCCCTGTTTACCGAACCCTAAAATAGAGACAAACGATGAACAGTACATCAAAACAGTGTTACTTTTGGACAAAGAAATGAATACATTATTTTAATAACAGTCCCCATTTTAATAAAGTCTTCAATGAAATAAAAAAGCTAATTTTAAAATAACAAACAAAATGTTTAAACACAACTTGAACAGACCGTTTACTTTTATGAACACAATAACCTTTTAGCAGTAAATAGTGACTAAACTTAGTCATGTTTAGTACAGTTTAACTGTCAGTGTTCTCTTTTTAGTATAATATAAAAAGTTATTTGTATTTATATTGAAGTATTAAGTGGGTGTTGACGCCACTTAGTCGACTGCATACAGCGAACATACATACATACATAAACTCACGCCTTTTTCCCATGGGGTTAGGCAGAAACAACAGAACGCCACCTGCTACGATCCTTACTTAGTCCTTTCTCCTCATCTACATTCATACATCTCGTCATACAAGCACGTCGGTTACGAGTACTCCGCACCAGACCTTTCTGAAGGACCTCACCAATAAGTAAGTGAATTGTTTAAAAAGAAAAAAAAAGAAAATATGTTGTAAAATTTATGAAAATAGTTTATTCATAAACATAACATCACGCCTGTAATCCCTGAAGGGTTAGGCAGAGGTGTACCCATTTGTACACACACATTTCACAAGTTATATTTAAGTCATATGTAATAGGGGGCGAGCCTATACACACACATGTCACAGTTATATTTAAGTACTATGTAATAGGGGGCGAGCCTACTGCCATCAAGTGGGCATAAATCCGACTTCGAGGCTGTTATTGAGAAATTACTGTTGAAAAAACTTAAAAACATTTTGCCCGACCTGGAAATCCAACTCAAGACCTCTTGCTCAGCAGTCGCGCTTTGCGACCACTAGACGAATTAGACATTTATAATATTCAGCATTACTCTAAAAAAATAACGGTTTGAACTCAATTGGCCCAAGTCAAATCTACGTATGCTAAAATGGAGTTTAGGGCTGATTGTCTAGGGCCTCGACCTTAGACAGTTTGTTAGTAGTTTTGCTGACTAGCTCCCCATTAAAACTACAATTTGGCATTTCTAGTACAGTTAGTTAATGCCGAAACTGGGGAAGATAGATAAACATCTGTGTAATCTTTACTGAAATTCATATTCATAATCTAAATCTACCCTAATATTACAGAGAGGTAGGTAAAATTATTTTGTTTGTAAAAGGTAATCTCTAAAACTTTTTTAAATATTATAGTTTTTGAAGGCGGTTGTTTTTTTTTTTTGGAAATAAGTTTTTATTTTTATGTTTTCAATTTTCGCTTACCTCGACGTACCCTCTCCCCCTTCTTCTTGTCAGTCATCGATTATACGTATAAACAAACCAATTTTACTTGTTACGTCAGTTCTGCTATGATCCTATGAGGAGTTCCGTTCCATATCTCCGAAGTTCATCATCAGATCATGACAATATTTCTATGGGACCAAATTCGGAAGTATACTATTTCAAACAATAAAGAATCATCCAAATCTATTCATAATTGGAGGAGTAATCGCTTAACACACATACAAAAAAACATACCGCCGAATTGAGATCCTTCTTCTTTTTTAAGTTGGTTGAAAATATATTTTCACTGATAAAAATACCGGCCAAATTCGACTCATACTTAGGCGATTTAAAAGCTTTGGCACTCATTAGATAAAAAATATAAAAAAGCAGTAGTGTGAATGAGCGCCAGAGCTTTTATTAGAACTGAGTATTTGACTTGGGCCACCTCTTTATTTTCACACGACTGCCCCAAAAAAAGGAGTGTTATGTGTTCAGAGTTAATGTATGTATGTGAGTTTCTTTATTCCACCATAACTTTTAAACGCTTGAACCGATTTAGATGTATGGGGTACCGTAAAAAATAAAAAGAAACCGGTGTGGTCACTTTAAAACGTAAATTAATACCAGACTCAATTTATTTTTTAATGAATCTGGTCGTGTCTATGTTTATCGTCTAGAATTTGACAAGTAGATTTAAAAATATTTAAGACTGTAAATAAAAAAAATCTTAAAAAAACTAGCGTGTAAACAAAATACGAATATGTGCAATTTTTGCAGGTGTGTTTTGTAATTTTTTAATTGTAGTAGTTTGTTTACTACTTCGTGAACGAAGTCATAGGCAGAAGTTAGTATAGAAATATTAACAAAAACTTGAGAATTACATCAATAAACTTTAAATCCCTTAGCTACTTAGAGATTCGTTCGAACTTTTCCGAAGTGAGTAAAAGCACAGATTATGTTTTTAAAGATTATTTCTTTGAAATCTTTTGCTTAGAAGTTCTTATTACAGAGGATTTCTTTTAACGAACTTTTGAACTTAAATATTAAGCTTTTGTTAACAAAACCGGCATAGAAAGGGTTCCGTACTACCTAAGAACATTTAACACAACATACAAAAAATAAGTTTATAATCGCAATAAAAGTAAATATAATTTAAAACAACAAACAACACCAACTTATTTCTCCAAAAATCCCCACTAGGCCTGGTTTACATACCTAGTGGGGAATTCTAAAAAATAATAATAAAACAATCCCCACTGGTGGGGAATTGTCGGTGGGGATATCTGGAATAAACCTTATTTGGTGATGTAATTTCAAAAGTTACGGTTTCTTGGATTTGTTTCTTTACCTGTGCTACATGGCATTGCTTCTTACCAAATTTCATGATTCTAGGTCAAAGGGAAGTCCCATAAGTACAGGTTTTAATTCCCTAGCGAGCGTCATAATACGCGCCATAATCGACCTTATCTTTAGATTGCGTTGACTTAGAAGTTTAATATTTTCACTGCTTCAAGAGGTAGACCTGGGTATTTGATATTAATTTCAACTTAATACCTCCAGACGGACTATAAAGTGATCTTTTTTGACAAGTGATCTGGCATTTTTTGCTGAACTGGGCCTGTCTGGCGCAGCTGTAGGGCACGCAATAATGATTAATATTTTTGTTTTTTTTTTTTAATTGAATTTTTGTTTTAATCATTTTTGTGAACCACCTCACGCTCCAGCTGCCGCGGGAGACGCTCCGGGCGTCGGAAGCCGCGAGACGACTCCCGGCCACCGTAGACGCGGGTCTGTGGGCGGTGAGCAATGGGTAGCTCACCGTCCGTTCGTTGAATAACGACAGACCGTGTCGACGGCGCGTTCGTGTTCCACGCGCGCCTCAAAGAGATGTCAGCAAACAATTGGAGGGGCCACTAAGGGCCGATGCCTGCCGGGGCTGCGGGTTGTTCGAAAGAGATACCGCGCCCCCGGAACGCAAAGGGCACAAGAAGGAACATGGATGGGTTTTAGTCAGTAAAAGTCTGACACTCCCTCCCGCCCCGCCCAGGGCGGGGGAAGTCATTCGATGATTTCCCATCTCCCATCATCATCCAAAAAAAAAAAAAAATGGTCTGAGTCATATAAACTTTTTTTTCTTTCTTTCTTTTTTTTTGTTTTCGTTTTTTCCGACTGGGGTGCGGAACCCTAAAAATCACAGGGTATTGAATAAAAAAGTTTGAATATTATTTGTAAGGCGAGAAATTTTGATAATCTATACTAATATTACAAAGCTAAAGGGTATTTTGTTTGTTTAAACGCGCTAATCTCTGGAACTGCCAGTTGGATTGGAAAAAATATTATATATGATAGCCAGATTTCAGTGCCACTTCCGTGCCTCGGAAAGCGGTTGGTTTCGGCTGTTATACGTGGATATTAAACCTGAAAATCTGACAACCAATCTTACCAAGGGGTATCGTATTACTCAGTTACTGGGTTGTGTAGGTCAGATAGGTAGTCACTCCATGTACGAGTAAAAACAGTATTTTCAAAAACCACCAATCAGCTGATTAGGGAATGTATGAAGGATAATTATCACTGGTGGCTTCACTAATATGTATGAATCAAGCTTTATCTTAATTTCCAAAATTTTACATAAAAAAAAACGAATACAAAATCTATTACAGTATCTGCAACGA
This sequence comes from Hoplodrina ambigua, assembly GCA_949774945.1. Taxonomy (NCBI): domain Eukaryota; kingdom Metazoa; phylum Arthropoda; class Insecta; order Lepidoptera; family Noctuidae; genus Hoplodrina; species Hoplodrina ambigua. Next base: position 2,281,368 of record OX458984.1, read on the forward strand.
ATTGAGTAAACCATTAACAAATTACTCTCTTCCATTAGATACTTATTCACAAGCACTGAAAAATGCACGAACATTAAAATTTTCTCCAACCCAAGACAAATATGAACCGCCTCAAATTCCTCGACGGTTAAACGGCCAACTTACAAAGACCTCTGCAGTCCTTACATTGGGAACGTTTACGTCGCATCTGTAGGAGTTTTTAGGTATCATTTTACGCTGGTCCAAGTTTTCAAAGTTGGCCTCTTGTCTTCCAAACTCTCAGTGCATTTAACGAGGTAACTTTGTCAGATGGGTAGACGGCAAAAAGACATTTAAGTACTGTGGTATTATACCGGACATCTAATATAGCCACCGCACTTTAAAATTGAGATTCAAATTACAACCGGGCGAGCTACGTACTCACTGGAATGCTGTGAGTTATATGAAGTTCATTATCTCTATACATATAAAGTGCTTTGTCCTGAATAATAATAAATAAATAATAAATATCTTGGGACAACTCACACACGGCTATCTGATCCCAAGCTAAGCAGAGCTTGTGTTATGGTAACCAGACAACTGATATACATATTATTATAATTTATAAATACATACATATTATAGATAAATCACACCCAAACACAGAACTAACAATCATGCTCATCACACAAAGTTTGTCCTGGGTGGAAATCGAACCCACGACCTCCGGCTTAGCAGTCAGGGCCGCTAACCACTAGACCAATAGGCCTGTCAAAGGAATGACTGACGGATCAACGCACAGCCTTAACTGCATACCGTAGAGATCTGAAACTTGGAGGGTGTATGCTTTGTATAAGCATGCGATATGAAAGTATTTTCCAATATTAACCCCCTTAGGCAGGGGTTCCCAAACTTATATTGTCTACTGCCCACTTTGAGACTAAATTATTTGCTAGCGCCCCCTTTTTTCACCTACTTAAAAACCACCTAGTAGGCAAAATTACAAATCGCTCCCCAAGCCTCTACCGTGGCCCCGGAACGTGAAGGGCAACAGAAGGAACAGGGTGGTTTTTTAGTCAGTAAACAGACAGTCCCTTCCGCGCAGTCATTTGATGATTTTTACCACCTAAATCAAAAAAAAAACCTCTACACAACACCCCGATTTATTTTCTGGGTCTCTTACATTATCGCCCACTTTGGAAAAGGCTAAGGATATGAAACAAAGGTCCAAAGTTTGTATTGATAAAACATCTTTGGCGCGAACGAAGTCGCGGGCAGAAGCTATTTTTGTATATAAATACCTAATACTAAAGAATATTAATTGATACAACATTATGTCAATTACTACAAGATGCCTCGACTGCCTCGTTGGTCTAGTGGTCGCAAGCACGACTGCTGTGCATAAGGTCTTGGGTTCGATTCCCAGGTCGGGCAAAATGTTATTGGGTTTTTCCATCAGGAATTTCTCAGTAGCAGCCTCGGAGTCTGGATTTGTGCCCGGTTGATGGCAATAGGCTCGCCCCCTATTACATGGGACTAAAAACATAACTGGCGAAATGTGGGTGTACTAATGGGTACTCCTCTGCCTAACCCTTCGGGGATTACAGGCGTGATGTTATGTATGTTATGTACTACAAGATAAAATAGCCGATTTTTTTAAGAAACATTCGTTACAAGTGATCCCTTTTTGACATAGGTACGCGAGTGGCACACTTGACTCGGATTGCTGTCAAGACCAAGGTGCCAAAGCGAGTTTTTAATCCATAATTATGTACTTTCTAAGTTTATCTTGGACATCATTGAAATCGGTGAAGCATTGCAAGAAAACCTGGACTTGAATTAATATAATATCCGAAATCGCCAATCCGCCTTGAGCAAGAAGAGTGGTGATTAATACTCGTGCCTCTTTATAAGTAGAGGCTTTTGCCCTGTATTGGAACAATAATAGGCTGGGAATATAATTTTATTTTCTTGCTTCAAAATTGTTCAGTTAATTAATTTAATTAAGATCCAGTGTTTGATATAAAGGTGATTAATTTTAGCGTTTCAAAAGAGGTTTCTGTTAAAGCTTAGGAAAAATATACGAGAAATTATGTTCAGGGTACATATTAATTTCATTCATTTACTAACAAATTGTCGTTAAAATGATGGGAGGGTTCGCCCTAGGAAGACCTATACTGACCTTATTGGTGAGGTTCTTCGGAAAGGTCTGGTGCGGAGTACTCGTAACCGGCGTGCTTGTATGACGAGATGTATGAACGTAGATGAGGCTAAAGGAGTATGTAAGGATCGTAGCAGGTGGCGTTCTGTGGTTTCTTCCTACCCCCATGGGAAAAAGGCGTTAGTTTAAGTATGTATGTGGTATTAGTTAAAAAACTAATTATTCAAATTGTTTTAAGAAACTTTATGATACGGACACAGTTTCTTGAATGGTTCTTATTATAATCTTACTACTATTGTGGATGGATGTTTGTTACTCAATTACGCCAGAACGACTGAATGAAACTAGATGAAATTTGGCACAGTGATAGATTCTAGTCTGGAATATTACATAGACATTCTATTTCTGAAAATGAACGGTTGATGGCTATACGCTCACCCCCTATTACATGGGACTTAAACATAACTGGCGAAATATGGGTGTACTAATGAGTGTATCTATAGCTTTTCGTAAACTTATAAGTATTGAACTTAAGTAAATGTTTGTTATATGATTTTAATAATTTTTTTTTCTATAATGTTTAGACTAAATCTACATAACATAACATCACGCCTGTAATCCCCGAAGGGTTAGTCAGAGATGTACCCATTAGTACAAAATAATAATCTGTCTAAAATAAATAAATAATTATTAAGTACAATAAATTGTTTTTGTTTTGTGAACTGGAATTATTACGAAGAATTTAAGCGCATAAGAAGATTATTTATGTATGGACTGCCTCGTTGGTCTAGTGGTCGCAAGCGTGACTGCTGTGCATGAGGTCTTGGGTTCGATTCCCAGGACGGGCAAAGTGTTATTGGGTTTTTCCATCAGGAATTTCTCAGTAGCAGCCTCCGAGTCTGGATTTGTGCCCGGTTGATGGCAATAGGCTCGCCCCCTATTACATGGGACTAAAAACATAACTGGCGAAATGTGGGTGTACTAATGGGTACACCTCTGCCTAACCCTTCGGGGATTACAGGCGTGATGTTATGATGATGATGATTTATTTATTTTCTCAATTTATCAACAATATCGACAGTTATGAAGTTTCATACATAAGATATGTGAAAACTTCCTGGTTTAATAAAACGCTTTCATCGTAGACAGTTTGACATGGGATCTGAGGAGTTACAGTTAGGGTTGTCATACGTTTATGGGGGGTAATTGAGGTTTTTTTTTTAGGTGAGGCAGACGTTCTGATGAGGAACGCGGGATCGCGCTGGATGTAAGCCGTTTCCAACTGGTCCTATTGGAAATCTGTAGGGGAGGCCTATGTTCAGCAGTGGACGTCCTACGGCTGATATGATAATGATAATATTGATGATATCATCATCATCATCATCTGCCTAGCCTTTTCCCAATATGTTGGGGTCGGCTTCCATTCTAACCGGATGCAGCTGAATACTAGTATTTTACATGAAGCGACTGCCTATCTGACCTCCACAACCCAGCAACTAGGTAATACGGACTCATCTAGTTTAAAATGTGACGTGTAAAAGTGTTATTTATAACCAATTTACTGAATAAACATCATTTCATAATTTCATTTCAATACCATACCCATAGGTCAGATTAGTTGTCAGACTTTCGGGCTTCTGACGACCCGTAACGACTGCCAAAGATCCACCGGGAACGATGTCAGTGATGTTTAAGATAAACTTAGAAAGATGACAAATATACCAGTCTTTTATCATCCTACTGCAGGACAAACTCATCTTTGCGTGCAGTGAAGGCATCACCATAAACTTATAAATAAGAAGCAACACGTTTTTTCAAAGATCCGGAATCATCAAATACTTCTATTGCTCTAATCGGAGCGGAAGGGAGTGTCAGGCTCTCACAGACTAAATCTATCCGTGTTCCTCCTAATGCCATTTGCGTTCCAGGGCCGCGATGACTCTTTCAAAACCTGCAACCCTGGCCTTAACAGGCCCCGTCTTCTATGCTGGCATCTCTTTTAGGCGCGCGTGGAATACATGCCTAGTTCTGATCGGACGGCGACCCACCGAATGCAACGAGCATTCGGTGGGGCATCGTGGGGCCTCAAATACGTTGGCCGGGGCGTAAGAGGTAACCCTAGCTACAATACTCTTAGTTTTATACTCGAAATACTTATTTGTAATATAGTTTCTTTAAATAAGTTCACAACTATGATGAAAGTTTTATTGGGGAACTGTCGCGGTCCCCTCGAAGTTGATTTCGACAATATTTTGAACTGAATTGCTGGATTTATTATTTATGAAATAATTTTGTGGAACGTAATGTAAAGATTTTACTTTTGTTTATGAAATAGGTAATAATATTAGTCATCGTATTTTGATTCGTTTTTAAGTAATTATTTAAATTATTAAAATATTTAATGTTCTAACAAGATCTGTTTATAAATAATAAAGTTAGAATCGCTAGAATTTCGATATTATTGGTTAATTCCTTTTTTTTTTATTGAGAATTTTTTCCAAAAACCTATTTTACACCCACTCATACATACGATCAAGATTTACATATTTCTTGTTTTTTTGCTGCTCTAAATTGTATACATTTTGTATGGTTTTGTGAAGCCTATTTTGTCTATGCACAGCGCCGCAAACTTATTCATAGACAATGCATTTTATGTAACAAATTCGATATCATGAACGACTATGTATTTAGGATAACTATTGTGTCTCATTGTAAATAAGTGCATTATTCTGCTTTTGAGAAATAAATGTCTTATACGGTTGCTAAGCATTAGGTCTTGGAGTCAATTCCCAGGTCAGGCAAAGTGTTATTGCCGGGGTCGCAGGACGTCTTAACAGGATACCGTAGCCTCGGAACGTAAAGGGCAACAGAAGGAACAGGGTGGTTTTTTAGTCAGTAAAAGTCTGAAAGGAGTCATTTGTTGATTTTTACCACCTAAAAAAAAAATGGCAAAGTGTTATTAGGTTTCTCCATCAGGGATTTCTCAGTTGCAGCAGTCTGGATTTGTGCCTGGTTGATCGCTCCTTAGTACATGGAAGCATAACTGGTGAAATGTACTAATGGGTACACCTCTGCCTAACCCTTCAGTGATTACAGGCGTGATGTTATGTGTGTATAAATATCTTATACCTTAAATTTTAAAGTCAGAAACTAAGAAGTTAAGACCGCCGAACATAACAGACTCTTCATCATTCTTCTTTTTTTAAAAAAATCTAATAAAAAAATCACCTTTCCTTCTATCTATAAAGACGCCTAAACAAAACCATTTCACCCAAAGTACAGTCATGCACAAAAACACCTACGTACAACGATTTTCAAATGTTTTTACGCCCCTTGACCGCCCCTTGCAAGCGGGACTTTCTCATTATTCTGTAAGAGAAGAGAACTCTTATCATCGTACAACGGCAGTGCTTGGTAGTAATTATTATTTTTCAAGTGTTCAAGGCACGGAACAAAACCTTTTTCTACGTCATTATACTTGACGTGATTGAGAACGTGAAGCGGGACTTTGTCATGGTGGGATTTGGTCCTTTTCGCGTGACACAGCCGCTCAGTTATAATGAAGCTACAGGTATTGTTTTTAAATGCTTGTGTGGGCTTTTAAATGTTTCTTAAAATGTGGTAGGTTTTTGTCACCGCGGCCCTGCAATGCAAAGGGCATTTGGAGGATCACGGATGGCTTTTAGTCAGTAAGGATATGACAATCACTTCCGTTCCGCCCAGAGTGATAGAGAGAATGCTTGAATGAAGCTTTGTGAGATTATTTATATTTAAAACTGTTAATATTTTTTTTTTAACTGAGCGACATTATACCTACTTACAACTATTTTGACATTATATTTGGAACTGTTTTGTTATCCATTAAATTCATAATTATTTTTAATTTATTGTTACTTTTATGTGTATATTATGTAATTCGACACAATGGAAATTGTTAAGGAATAAATAAATAAATAAATGGAAGAAGTCATTTTATTATATCCGACGTGTACTGCGCACCTGACCTTTTTGGCGTACCTCACCAATAAGGTTAGTGTAGGTCTTTCTAGGGCGACCTCTCCCTGCGTTGCATCTCACCTCTGCCATATAAATACCTTTTGTTCCACGTACACTCGCGTACCTATGTCAAAAAGGGATCACTTGTAACGAATGTTTCTTAAAAAAAATCGGCTATTTTATCTTGTAGTACATAACATACATAACATCACGCCTGTAATCCCCGAAGGGTTGGACAGAGGTGTACCCATTAGTACACCCACATTTCGCCAGTTATGTTTTTAGTCCCATGTAATAGGGGGCGACCCTATTGCCATCAACCGGGCACAAATCCAGACTCCGAGGCTGCTACTGAGAAATTCCTGATGGAAAAACCCAATAACACTTTGCCCGACCTGGGAATCGAACCCAAGACCTCATGCACAGCAGTCGCGCTTGCGACCACTAGACCAACGAGGCAGTCCTCAAATCAAAACACATTCTTCTTTTTCTTTAATCCCAAGAAGACTGTAAACATATCAACCTTAAACACTCGTATAAGCTTAGTTTATATTACATACAGAATCTTCGCCTATATACAACGCTTTTAATACAACCTACAATTCAAAATCAACCCTACCATTTGTAACTTAAAGTTTGTTTTTGTTTGATAACAAAGCTATTTTTAATATTCATATTGCGAGACACATCTTGGGCCTCCGTGCTCGAAGTAATTTAAACTCTATTGTCATATAATTGTATTACGTGTCTCGAATACGGGGAGATGGGAGAAAATTATATTTTCTAATAAACATCTACGTTAATTATGGGTAGACGTACAGAGGAGAAAGTATGAAGAATTTGTAAGTGGATACATGAGTCTGCTCACTTTATTTGTAGTACAAGAGCTTGGAGTCGCCTGATCTACGTTATTTTAGGATGGCTAAATTTTTGAGCATAGATAGGGGAGTAATTAGGACTGTCTCGTTGATCTAGTGGTCGCAAAGCGCGAGTGCTGTGCATGAGGCCTTGTGTTCGATTCTCATGTCGAGCGAAATGTTATTAGGTTTTTCCATCAGGAATTTTTCAGTCGCAGCCTCGAAGTCTGGATTTGTGCCCGGTTGATGGCAATAGGCTCGCCCATTATTACATGGGACTTAAAACATAACTGGTGAAATGGGGCTGTACTAATGGGCACACCTCTGCCTAACCCTTCGAGGATTACAGTCGTGATGAGTATGTTGTTAAAAACCAACATACATTATTGTCAGATACTTTCCATTGGCCATAACTTTAACCATATGCTTTTACGATTAAAATTTCAAGGAAGATGCGTTTGATTGAAGTTATACTCCATGGAAATGGTCTGGCATAATCGAATAATGGTTTTTAATGATATCTCGTAGAACTCAGTATTTAATCTAACAAGTACTGCAATGACCAGAGGGATGGCCTTTTCTTGGGCCAAAGAGTTAGCATTGCCATACAACGTGGCAATGCTGTCAACCCTTTGGGCATTTGCCCCATTGACAGTCCTATGAGGTTCCTTCTTTCTGTCTATTTTATAAATAGTACATAATTATTTTATAATTTTATAATTACTCATAGGTTTCATGTTTAGGTTAATTATTGTATACTTTATTCTATTAGTAATATATGTATGGATGTAGTGCCAATTATTCTGTGTTTTTAAAGTTTTAGCCATCTTAAAATGACGTAGGTTTGGAGACGCTGGGTTCTTAGACCATTATGCGTTGTTACAATTTTCTTCGTCTACTTTTAAAAGGTGACTTTGAATGGTAGGTCGTAGGCGTTTGTCCTTTAATGTAATTGGCTATGTTTCGTATACCTAATAACACGTAGAAGTATATTAATAAGTTATGTTTCCAAACTTGGAATTTGAGTTGTCCATCTAGCTATTCTATTCTACTATTTATTTATTTATTAAACACACATAACATCACGCCTGTAATCCTCGAAGTGTTAAGCAGAGATGTACTCATTAGCACACCCATATTTTGCCAGTTATATTTTACTCTCATGTAATATAATAGTGGACAAGCCTATTGCCATCAACCGGGCACCAATTCAGACTCCGAGGCTGCTACTCAGAAATTTCTGATGGGAAAACCCAATAACACTGCACGACCTGGGAATTGGACCTAAGACCTCATGCTCAGCAGTCGTGTTTCGCAACCACTAGACCAACGAGACAGTTTCAGTCATAGAGACTGCCGAAAGAAGTGAAAACCTAAAGTAATACGAGCATGTCGGTGACGCGCTCAGATTGTTTATCAACGAGAAGTTTTCAGTTTAAAAAATACACACACAAACTCACGCCTTTCTCCCATGGGAGTAGGCAGAAACCACAGAACGCCACCTGCTACGATCCTCACATACGCCTTTTGCCTCATCTATGTTCATACAATTCGTCATACAAGCACGGTTACGAGTACTGCGCTCCTGACCTTTCTGAAGAACCTCACCAATAAGGTCAGTGTAGGACTTCCTAGAGCGACCTCTCCCTGCATTGCCACTTACCTCTGCCATATAAATACCTTTTGTTAATCGTCTTTCACTCGTCCTCTCAACATGACCGAAGCATTTAAGCATACCCTTTTCTATCTTTGTCACTACATCCTATTTTCAACCGACTTCAAAAAGGAGGAGGTTCTCAATTCGACGCGTATGTTTTTTTTTTTTTAATCCTATCTTTTATTAGGTGCAATATAATCCTAATCAAAACAAATTCTCAGTCAAAAATAATGAAGAAAATAAATATCATATCCTGAGAATATGGACAATTTGGTACATCGGAAAACAATACTATGAGGGTTTAAAAAAAGGACTAAACACTTCGAGAAAACGTAGGTAGTGCCCTTGCGCTTCGCTTGGCTCGTCTTGGCGGGGCACTGCCGTGCCTCCCGATACATATACGTAGGTACTGCAATATAATTTGAAACAAAACAAGAAACGGGCTAAGTTCAAAAAGAACACTTTGAAAATATTGATTCATATCGTTTCACTGAAATTTCGCTCCAAACTTGTAGCAGTGACAAAGTTTGCACTTTAAAGAGTTATTTTGAAAGGAATTCAATATCTTAAGTTTTGTTCATTTTTGATATAGAAGAGGATAGTACTGGAGATGATTGGTTTTGTTTGAAAGTTCTTATTCAGTTACTTTGTATCACTTATCATTACGCCTGTAATCCTCGAAGGGTAAGGCAGAGCCGGGGTCCAAAATACAGTGGCCCCGGAACGTAAATGGTAACAGAACGAACAGGTGATTTTTTTGTCAGTAAAAGTCTGACAGTATATCTACCTATGTAAAATTTCAGAATGATCCGTTCATTTGACGGGCCTGTTGGTCTAGTAGTTAGCGGCCCTGACTGCTAAGCCGGAGGTCGTGATTTGATTCCCCGCAGGACAAACTTTGTGTGATGAGCATCATTGTTAGTTCTGTGTCTAGGTGTGATTTATCTATAATATGTATGTATTTATAAATTATATAAGTATGTATGTATATCAGTTGTCTGGTTACCATAACACAAGCTCTGCTTAGCTTGGGATCAGATAGCCGTGTGTGAGTTGTCCCAAGATATTTATTTATTATTATTAGATATTTAGTGGTTTCGGGGTTGAAAGGTAACAAACAAACAAACTTAGGTATTTTCGTATTTATTATAGTTAGAATAGTTAGGATTATAGTTAGGAAGGGTAGAATAGGATATCTGTTTCACCTTCCACAGATCACACAAAACAAAACACAATCACTTACCAAAACACGTGATCAGTAAACACGGCGACCATTTGCAATAATTTCAAACTAACCGAAACAAGAAAACAGTGGAGGCACTAAATTTCCAACGGACACAGACAACTTACCGAGTGTGAAATTAATTTAAGACCAGGAACTTGTACGTAACTTTATCAGCATATTGAGTGCGACACAGTTCTGGGAGAAGGCTTTGTGGTAAGTTCTGATCAAAGGCCAGGTATGCAAGTTCGGGTAATATGCTTGTTGAAATTGTTGATACATCTGCTGATGAATTTGGATGTGTGTTCATTTGAATTTGGTTGCAGCGATCCGGCCCGACTTCGCACGGGTGCAATTACTAATAATAAATATCTTGGGACAACTCACACACGGCTATCTGATCCCAAGCTAAGCAAAGCTTGTGTTATGGTAACCAGACAACTGATATACATACTTATATATTTATAAATACATACATAATTATAGATAAATCACATCCAGACATAGAACTAACAATCATGCTCATCACACAAAGTTTGTCCTGGGTGGGAATCGAACCCACGACCTCCGGCTTAGCAGTCAGGGCCACTAACCACTAGACCAACAGGCACGTCACCTCAGCTTAACATCACGCCTGTAATCCCCGAACGGTTAGGCAGAGGTGGCTATTAGTACACCCACATTTTGTCAGTTATGTTTAAATCCCATGTAGAAGCGAGCCTATTGTCATCAACCAGGCACAAATCCAGACTCCGAGACTGCTACTGAGATATTTCTAATGAAAAATCCAAATAGCACTTTTACTTGACCTGGAAATTGAACCAAGTACCCCACACTCAACAGTATTCGGTTATGAGTAGTTAGTTAGTCTAACAAACAAAAATAAAACTGAAGAATCCAATACAGTAGTTTTTATTTCTTTCACCAATTCTTCTTTAATGCACCCTAAATATCCTGAACCCTTCTTGAAAAAAGAAGAGACGAAGAGGGTTTAGGTAACATAGAGAACTAACTGAACCAATTTAACATCTTAAAACATTTTAATATCTCAAAAAAATAAACGTATTATTCTACTTCATTTTTTTTTATTTTATGTTTTTGACTGCCTCGTTGGTCTAGTAATAGGCTAGGCAATAGGCTCGCATGGACATGCGACTAAAAATATAACTGGCGAAATGTGGGTACACCTCTGCCTAACCCTTCGGGGATTACAGGCGTGATGTTATGTTAATTTTTCCAACACAAAATTACATTATATTACCTTGTTCCATGTTCACCGGACGATTAACCCTTAAATACTTTAAACAAAATAATTAATAGGTCTCACCCCTCCATTTAAGGAGGAGATACGGCCATAAACTTTTTTCCCTACATTTTAACACTTGAGACACGAATTTATTACAATTTTTTTATCCCTTCTCGGCGTTTCGAGTCGCAATTAGCATAAAACGTTTATCCCTTATAATTTTGCTAAGATTTTTGCGTGGGTATGCCTGGAAAATGTGGAACAGCTGCTATTTTTGAAATGAAGTGTGTTTGACGTTTTGTAATTAGAATTCAAGGAACAATACCTATTTTTAGAAAATGAAATGGGTAGATACCTAACCAGTGGAGAATTAATTTTTGTTTAAGAGCAGTTTTCTTTTTGCAAACATTTATTTATTTTGTATTTTTCGGATAAACTTTTTTGTAAGCTGCTTATAGGTTGTTTGTTTTATAAAGAAAAAACTAGGTTTTGACGTAACCTTGCCAGCATGAAAGCTTTCTTTCAGTGAAAAAAATTCTGTAATCGGATTTTAGAAACATATAAACAATTTTACCTCTATATATTTCGATTAACTTCTCAAAACCAAAGTAGTTTAAAAATTTTCATGAGAACTTATACTAATATTATAAAGCAGAAAAGTTTAATTATTTTTATAAGTTTTACTTTTAGTCTAATTTGAAACAATCTCTTGTACCTATTATAAAGTTCATTTACCGAGAAAGGTTAAGAAGTAATTTAACATGAGTGGAAAAGACTTCGTTCGCATTATTTTTGTTACGGACCCCTACTAAAAAAATAAAAAAATAGCCTTAATGTCACTCGGAGATAGTGTTGGGAAAGCTCCCAAAAGTGAAAAAATTTTTCAAATGAGTTCAGAAATTTCGGAGCCTATTCAATGTAAACAAACAAACAATCAAATCTTTTCTCTTTACAATAATAGTACCTATAGATGAGAATATAATAGAAATAACAAGTTATCTTCAATATTTTTCCAACTATTTTGGGGTCAGCTTCCAGTCTAACCTGATACAGCACTAGTATTTTACATGGAGCGACTGCCTATCTGACCTGCACAACCCAGTAACTGGGTAATACGATACCCCTTGGTAGGACCTGGCTGTCAGACTTTCGGGCCTCTGACGACCCGTAACGACTGTCAAAGATCCACACGACGTATGACAGCACGGAACAATGTCAGTGATGTCTAAGATAAACACATAGAAACGTCTCATACATATATGCTAGAAAGTACATATGAATTGAAAAAGTCACATTGGTGCCCGGATTTGAACCTATAACCTCACGCATGAAAGGATGGCGTCTTAAATACTCTCCCATCACGACTTCACCTCACCTCAACCATCACCATTTCCTATACAGCAAAAAAAAAGTCTTCTAACATCAAAAATACCCAAAATTCCTTTTTCAGTGGGTTTTATAAAATATACAAAATGTTGTAATTTCATTATGAGAACAATAAAATGTACCTTTTAGTACCTAATTAAGCAAAAGGATGAAGCGTTAATTTTATCTCCCAACAATATTACGTTATAATATTTTTAATGGATGTAAACGTTTGCTTGGTAGATTTCCTGGTTTTACTTGGATGTTTTAGATTTATTTTCATTAAGGAGCTCTGTAATCCTGGTTATGAAGTGGCCTCATTATTATAAAATCCAGTAAACAATATTTATATAAATAGATTAGCTTTCTTCCAGCGAATATTTACAAGCTTTTATTTAGCTTGCACGGTTCGGATGTATGTATGTAAGTTGTCCTTTCATTTACAAACCATTTTTCGACCATTCGTTGGTTCCGATTGAACTGAAATGTTGCATACACCTTTAGTTCTGATGACAATATAATGTCCAATACTCAATATTGTAATAATTTTAATTTAAAGCTTGTTTATAAAAATATTTTTTGGTCAGTTTATTTGATAATAAAATATAATATATCCTATGTCACCCGGGGATAGTGTAGCTTCCCGACCGTGAAAGAATTATTCAAATCGGTTCAATAGTTTCAGACCCCATTCAATGCAAACAAACAAACAATCAATCAATCTTTTTTTTATATATTATTATTAGTATGAATAATACCAGCCTGTAATTGTCACACTGCAGGGCGAAGGCTTCTTCTCATACAGAGAAGGCACGAGCATTGATCACCACGCTTACTCAAAGCGGATTGGCGATTTCAGACTTAAAGTCCAGGTTACCTCACGATGTTTTCCTTCAACGTCATCAGTGATGTCCAAAATTAACTTAGAAAGTACATTTGAAATAGAAAAAGTAACATTGGTACTGAAATATTATACTTATAAAATTGTATGCAACAAGAGTACGGCGGACTTAATGCCTTAGGTATTATCTAACAGTCAACCAAAGGTGGTGAAGAGATAATATGGTAGGAGCAAATTAATGTACGAGCGTACATTAATACATAGGTCTAAAAAATTATCAGAAAACATTTTCACACCTTCATTCTGAAGTCTACGCAGACAAAGCCACAGGCAGATGCTAGTAAAAAATGAACGCAATAATACTTCCATCTTTTATAGAGATAGCAATCGAAATGCTTCTAAAAATTTTCTAAGCGCAATAATAAATTTTGTTCTTCGCAAATTCAAACCCTTTTTATACCTTAAAGAAATGTTTTCCAACGAATCTTTATTACAAAGCATTATCTTAATTAGTGAAGAGGTGTAAATTCTACCTTAGGGCTGTTTTATAAGGTTCAAAATTTGGGTGAAAATTTAATTGATTTTCATTATGTTTGAAGATGAAATAACACTCCATTACAAGCGATTTTCATCTAAATTTTTGTAATAAAGTTCAATGCCGATGAAAGTGATTTTCATCAAAAGACACATCAAAATATGGAGTATAAAATGATTTATTTATAAAGTAAAGTCAGCTTTTTATTTCAATTAGAAGATTTTCATTATTGAAGCCAGTTGTACGTTCTAAAAAGTGGTGAGGAAACCTGGACTTACTGTTCCACTCAAACTATGTCAGAGGTCCTTGAGGCGGTTTAGAAACTCTGACACTAGGGTGTGTGGGGTCTTAAGACCTTACTGGCCACACGATAAAGAAGAGAATGGTAGTTTCGTATGGAGAAGAATAGGCATTAACTATCGGTATAGGTACATGGTGGAAGAGCTATTCGGGGTGGAGACCAAATCATAGATCATGAAAATCAGTCCAGCTGTTCTTGAGTTAAATAAAAAATGGTGTAAGTAACCCGAGATTTATTTATTTACATCATCATCTGCCTACCCTTTTCCCAACTATGTTGGGGTCGGCGTCCCGTCTAACCAGCTAAATACCAGTATTTTACATTGAGCGACTGTCTATCTGACCTCCACAACGGAGGAGGTATGGAGTTTCTTGCCCATTCTTCTCCATACAAAACTACCTTTTGGAAGGGGCAACTAGATTCAATCTTTTTTTGTGTATGTCGTTCAAAAGTGCCTTATATTGGCCTAATTGAAATAAATTATTTGACATTGACTTTGACAACCCAGTAACTGGGTTTATTCATATTTACATAGATGTCAATTAATTGATGATGTCAACTACTGCCTCGTTGGTCTAGTGGTCGCAAACGCGACTGCTGTGCATGAGGTCTTGGGTTCGATTCCCAGGTCGGGCAAAGTGTTATTGGGTTTTTCCATCAGGAATTTCTCAGTAGCAGCCTCGGAGTCTGGATTTGTGCCCGGTTGATGGCAGTAGGCTCGCCCCCTATTACTTGGGACTAAAAACGTAACTGGCGAAATGTGGGTGTACTAACGAGTACACCTCTGCCTAACCCTTTGTGGATTACAAGCGTGATGTTATGTTATGTGTTATATTTACATAAATGTCAATTAATTGATGATGTCAACTACTTAAGCGTAACAAAACCTCCTTAGCAGTCAACAAAAAAAAGTCTTTATGCAATCAGCCTTACTGGCAATAGACGCTTATTGTTGCTACAACAAAAAAACAACTCGTAACAATAATAATTTTTGCTGGCAATCCTTTTGTTTTTTTTTTTTCAACGCGGCTCGCGATAAAACTTTTTTCTTTCTCAGATATAAAGTTACATTAGAATTGAATTAGCGAAGTTTAGTTCGGAACAATGCTTGAATTTTGTTTTTTTTTTTTAATGAAAGCTTTTTTTGGGTTTTTTATTGTTTGTGTTTAAAACGTGGAGAGTACCTACTATACATACATAGACCTACATAACATAACATCACGCCTGTAATCCCCGAAGGGTTAGGCAGAGGCGTACCCATTAGTACACCCACATTTCGCCAGTTATGTTTTTTAGTCCCATGTAATAGGGGGCGAGCCTATTGCCATCAACCGAGCACAAATCCAGACTCCGAGGCTGCTACTGAGAAATTCCTGATGGAAAAACCCAATAACACTTTGCCCGACCTGGGAATCGAACCCAAGACCTCATGCACAGCAGTCGTGCTTGCGACCACTAGACCAACGCGGCAGGACATAGACCTACAATAAAGATTAATAATTTAATTGATAAACGCTTGTTTCTTATGCAGAAGCGGCTTTGACACCGAGCCAGTACCGACATGACATTTTCAATTCATATTGTACTTTCTAAAGTTTATCTTGGACATCACTGACATCGGTGAAGGAAAATATCGTGAGGAAACCTGGACTAACTGTTCCACTCAAACCATGTCAGAGGCCCTTGAGGCGGTTTAGAAACTCTGACACTAGGGTATGGGGGGTCCGTCTTTGTTTTTCACTTTGTCTGCTCACACGGTAAAAAAAAAGTTTATCGTGGACATTACTGACAATGGTGCCGATTCCCTTGGTCACAAACTAAACGAAAATTAGACTATTTTCATCTTTTTCTGTCCAATAAAACAAGAAAGAAACTAATGTAAATAAGAGCTGTCAAATTTAGTCGATCTGACACATCCATACAGTTATAGTTGACATGTGAAAACGTGTTGATTAAAAATACAGAGAAGTTCAGAGCAAAACTACTTTGACATCGCTAACTTAGTTCTTTAATGTCAGCGTCCTTTCCTTTCGCTGTATGTTAGTAAGAGATGTCAATTCTCTAAATTTAGTATAGTTTGTGAACAAGGGAATCGGCACCATTGTCAATATTGATATGTGTGTCCAGCTAATTTCGTTCAGCCGTTAAAGCGAGAAAGGGTAACATACATTCAACCATTAATCCATTCATACATCCTAACAAACTTTTATATAATATACATATTATATAAAAATAGTAGCAGATTAGGTTATCCCTAAATTAACTTAACTATGTATTATTAAAATAGAAATGGATCTGGTTATCTGGATTGAATAAAAACTTGGATAGGTATAGGGTTAATACTTATGTCATGTCCACACTAACCCTAAACCACTTCACCCATGTCATGACACTTTTAGGTATTAGGGGTATCTAACCCCTCTCAAAGTGACCATTATATGTGCCTATACATTTACAAGAAAATATACTGTAGGTATTAATGTAAACGTTGGTCTAGTGGTCGATTCCCAGGTCAGGCAAAGTGTTATTGGGTTTTTCCATCAGAAATTTCTCAGTAGCAGCCTCGGAGTCTGGATTTGTCCCCGATTGATGCCAATAGGCTCGCTCCCTATTATATGGGACTTAAAACATAACTGGCGAAATGTAGGTTTACTAACAGAGGTACACCTCTGCCTGGCCCTTAGGGGATTGATGATGTTATGTTATGTTATTAAACAAAATGAATATTTATAATGTGTGAAATGAATTTTTCAATTTATAATCAACAAGCTTTTACAAACTTCCACCCCCCTTTTCACCGTCTTAGGGGGTGATTTCCGGGATAAAATCTATTATATGTCCTTCCCCGGGTCTTAAACTATCTCTACACACAATGTCACCTAAATCGGTTCAGCAGTTTAAGCGTGAAGAGGTAACAAACAGACAGACACACTTTTTCATTTATAATGTTAGTATGGATAGAGTTTACATTTACAAGGCCCTCTGCTAACGAAAACTCAATCTTTATAGACAGTGTAAATTGCCACGACTTTTAAAAATATACCTATTATGAAAGCAATCCTTCTTCCATTTTCGTAAAAACATAAATGAAATCACTTCTCTTTGCCTGTATCATAGACTGAATTTCCAATGCAAAAATTCACCAATTCTTCGAATGAAAATATCCTCGATACAGACACTAGCTTTGAGTTTGCTTTCTTTCTACCTTTTGTTAGATTTCCTCACAGACTGAAAAATGGCCTATATTTCAGTGCACGCTTTAGGGTTTGTTCATACGGAGCCACTTTTGTGGATTAATGCATAAATAACATCACGCCTGTAATCCCAGAAGGGTTAGGCAGAGGTGTCTCCATTAGTACACCCATGTTTTACCAGTTATGTTTGAGTCCCATGTCATACGGGGCGAGGCTATAGCCATCATCTGGGCACAAAACCAGACTCCGAGACTGCTACTGAGAAATTCCCTATAGAAAAATCCAATGTCAATTTACCCAACGTGGGAATCGAACCCAAGATCTCATGCATTTTTTTAAGGTACTAATAATCATCAAGTGAGTCCTTCCGCCCTGGGTGGGGTGGAAGGGACTGTCAGACTTAAACTGACAAAAAAATCACCCTGTTCCTTCTGTTGTCCTTTACGTTTCGGGGCCACGGTACCCTGTAAAGACATCTCGCAACAAGACCTCATGCTTAGCAGTCGCACGTTGCGACCAAGGACCAACGAAGCAGTCCAATAATAAATTTTAAATAAAATTTTGCTAAAACTCTTTTCGTTTTAATCCGTCGGCCTAACATCAAACAAACGTTATAACAAAATATGGTCCTAAGTAAACCAGTGTTAATTATGACATGGGCAGCAACTGATTGTGTGTCCTTTACCCTTTCATCCCCTTTAAACCCCTTTTTTGTTGCTTTTTTACGAAAAATATGTGAAGTGTGAAACTGTTTGTCGGTTTGTCGCGTTATTTATGATGTTATGGGTGGAATTTTAAAGAAGGACCATAGCTTATGACTGCGGCTTCGTCTTAGTGAATGTCCGTCGTCTGCGGGGATTTTTATTATTCGGTAGGTACTGTAGAGACCCTGTCTGGTTGAGCCATATGCAAACTATTTGATATGAGATAAATATGACTTTGATTTTAGAATAGAAGCAGACCGCGTGTCAGCGTCTGTCAAGCCTAGACTAAGAACTAGAAGTAACAAATATAATTTATTTAAAGTGAATATAAGAGTATAAATGAATAATTAGTGTTTCAATCAAGTAGATTGAATAAATATATCCCGGTACAAGTTACCCACGTCTGGGGGTCACATTACCCTAATGCTTTTTGTGAAATAAAAGCAGCCTAAAGTACTCATAATCTATTCAAATAAATCGTGTATTTTTTTACGTCAAAATAAAAAAAAAAACAAAAAAAAATTTTTTTTTTTACTTTTTTGTCTTTCTATCCGTTTGTTACGGCTAATCTCTGAATCAACTGGACCGTTTTTAATGTGCCCTATATTGGCAGATTGCTAGTATAAGGAGTAACTTGAGCTACTTTTATTTTAGAAAAGGAATTACTACTTTTACTTAAAATATCTAAAATTCGCGATTTAACTGACAGTTACACGATGAAAGTCGCAAGCATAGGCTAGTAAACCCATGAAAAAAGAACTTAAACACACCTAAAGTTACATTTAAACAATAAATCATCATCATCACTGTACTTTCATAAAAATGCTGTAACATTATAACAACACGGCAAAAGTATGAAAAACTAATTTAGGGTATCCCATAAACAATGTTTGGGGCAATAAAGCTTAATAACGGCTGTTATTCAACTTTGTAATACAGTTTTCTTGTAGGAAACACTTTTTATTGCCCGAGTTTTGGCTAGTTGAGATGTGACTCGGAGATGAAAGGTGGACATTTTTGTTCGGATAAGTTGAGAGTACACTAAGAGAGAGATAATAAACAAGATCATTTTTTTTTTAGTACAAACTTTTATATTGCTCTACCTTATGTCCCCGACTTCGCCAGCGTAAAAAGTAACTTTCCGTTAAGTAAGTTGAACTATTATCTCAAAGCGATGTCCCGAAAAATAAGGTGAGCGCTATTACCCCATGGTCCCAGTGTTCCAAACGGCTCAAACACATAACTTCCATGAAGGTTGTTATATTTGCGCCGCTTGAGGTTTTCGGAACCAGCAGTTGCCACCCCAGCACAGCACGTCGTGCTAAGAAGGTGGGATAACGCAAGGGTGTCGACACATTTCATGTTGCATCCCACACCAAAGGCCTACCCAACTTCCAAGGCATTATGGTCATCCCATCTGGTCTCTTCCCATCGTCGCGTGCCAAGCCAATTGGTTCTAGAACAGCTGGCACTCCGTCGGAAGCAAGAGCACGACGGATTATGTCGTTAATGCTGGCGTGCCGCGCCATCCGGCCTGCGCTCTTGCAACATGATAGGCCATGGTGTCCGAGGCAGTCGACTGCTTATATAGAATAGATAACGGAGTTATAGAATAGATACTTTAAGGTTTTATGTTTAGGTTATTTATTGTAGAATGTAATGCTCGATCATCATCTGCCTAGCCTTTTCCCAACTATGTTGGGGTCGGCTTCCAGTCTAACCGGATGCAGCTGAATACCAGTATTTTACATGGAGCGACTGCCTATCTGACCTCCACAACCCAGTAACTGGGTAATATGGTACCCCTAGGTAAGACTGGTTGTCAGACTTTTAGGCTTCTGACGATCCGTAACGACTGTCAAAGATCCACGTATGACAGCCGGGACCAACGGCTTAACGTGCTTTCCGAAGCACGGAGGAGTCTCGGTATGTAAAGATGGTCACCCATCCACGGATCAACCCCGGCAAGCGTAGCTTAACCTGACGGATCGACCCGTGCGGCTGTTATTACTTAGCCACGAGCTCCTCTAGAATGTAATGCTCGATGTATACATTAAATAAAATTAATAACTCGAACTCTTATATTATATTTATAATATTTAAAGTGAATAATGTACTAAAAAAAAAATGTTTCTGCTGAATAGTGTTGCAGGGTTTATATTTACTCTCAGTATACAAACGGCACGTATCGAATAAATCAAAGTCCTTTGAAGTTTGAGACTTACTTTTTAAATCTCCGCGTCTTGTTACGACTGGGTTAACATTTTTATTTACAGTACATTGTTAGACATTTTTTCTAGGTTGTTAGTAAGCTAGTACCTACTTACTTAGTTTTTTGAATATTTCTGTTGGACTTTGGTATGAGATATATATTATAATAAGTAGTATAAAAAAAAATCATACGACCGTGTTCCTTTTCTATATAAACATAAGTTTTCTCTCCACCAATATAAAACGAAATGTAAAAAGACACAACTAAATAATATTGATGTATTTAGGTGTACTCATGGGTACACATCTACCTAACCCTTCGGGGATTACAGGCGTGATGTTATGTTATAACAATATTTAATTTCCAAAGGGACCTTTAGATAAATCGAGATCTATGTACAGATAAACAGGTACAGTACATTTTGCCAGTTATGTTTAAGTCCCATGTAATAGGGGGCGAGCCTATTGCCATCAATGGGCACAAATCCAGACTCCGAGGCTACAACTGAAAAACAATCCTGTAATATTGCAATAATAGGTAGGTTTATGTACCTCTTTGTAACGAAAATAATTACGAACAATGTTTTTAAGTAAATCTCTTTGAATTATCCTCAGCAAACTAAAATGCATACAAAGAACTCTTTTACAAATGTACAAAAATCTCAGATTAAAAGTTCAAAAACAAAAAGTTTTTAGTTAAACATTTTTTCATTAACAATGTACATACGAAATGAAACTATTGAGTTGAAAACATACGGATGCATATTGTGAAGAAGAATTATGTTTTTGGTCTTTTGGTACCTTCGTCATTTTTGATATAGGTACCGAAGGACCAATGTGCCTCAAGGTAGCGCACTAAGCCCTCTGCTGTTTAATGTCACCATGAACTTTCTAAGCGAGAAAAACCCTCACCATGAAACCTTTTACTACCTAAGAAGGACACTCACAAAAAAGATAGGCATGCAGGGTCGTCACATATAGTTGAGATTCTGAAGGACCTCACCAATAAGGTCAGTGTATTGAGAATCCAATAATACTTTGCCCGTCCTTGGAATCACTTGCAACACACTTGTTAGGCAAATTAGGCTGCAAGTCACAATACTAACCCGTATATCTTCACTATTCCAGGATAATCCTTTCCATATTTCGAGCCAAGTCCGTGCCTTAGTCAGAACGCAGGGGATTACCGTGGCTTCTGACTCCTAATGTTACAGTCCAGTCGTACACCTTTATACTTTAACGCTTGGATAGTTTGAAACAAGGGCAAGTTGTACCGTT
The DNA here is from genome assembly GCA_949774945.1 of Hoplodrina ambigua. NCBI lineage: Eukaryota > Metazoa > Arthropoda > Insecta > Lepidoptera > Noctuidae > Hoplodrina > Hoplodrina ambigua. Next base: position 2,302,894 of record OX458984.1, read on the forward strand.
GGTTTGGATTAGTTGGTTGTTCTATTAAACTAGATATTTGTTTTTTTTTTTTTTTTGGTGGATGCAAAGGTTTTCGCTGGGTAATAGTATTTTTGTGACTAAGAAAGGTTGCAATACAGAAAAATGGTTTTTAAGTTCGAATTGAGTTCAGCTTAATTTAGTCAGAATGAGTCAACCAACAATCTTTTAGTAATTTAATTATTGAATACCCAATATCATTACATTTTCGTAAATCTGTAAAAGGAAAAAAAAATAACATGGGTTCATTCGTTTTGGCATAATTAAGTTCCCAATTCCGGCCAGTAAAAGTAAAACATAACTACCATTAATTCCGTTCTGTAATTTCTGCCTACCCCCGTTGAAAAAAGGAGTGAGTTTATGTTTATCTATGTAACTGCCATTGGTATTTTTTTAAAACAATATAATAAAATATTATTATATTATTAATTTAAAACTGTAGGCTCGCCCCCTATTACTTGGGAAATTACTATTTAATATACTTAAAACATAACTGGTGAAATGTGGGTGCACTAATTAGTACACCTCTGTCTAACCCTTCGGGGATTACATGCGTGATGTTTTATTATTTTAAAACTCCGAATATTAGTATTCAAACAAATTTTGTTTCCACAAACTTGTTGAATTTTATATAGAATAACGTACATAAATGCATAATGGATTCATATCTGTATTCCATGTTCAAAAACATAATATAATACTCGTAAAATCATACATTGTATCAAATTGAGAACTGCTACGTAAACCGCTATGAATAGGTAGCGACGTAATGAATTAGTTAAATGCCTACATCCTATGTGCCTTCACGAATTCACAGGAACACAAAGGAAGCTCATAATTTCTATATAAAAATGTGCCCACCTTTTTCCACGTAAATTATCAAAAATAATACATCACGCCTGTAATCCCCGAAGAGTTAAGCAGAGGTGTACCCATTAGTACACCCACATTTCGCCAGTTATGTTTTTAGTCCCATGTAATAGGGGGCGAGCCTATTGCCATCAACTGGGCACAAATCCAGACTCCGAGGCTGCTACTGAGAAATTCCTGATGGAAAAACTCAATAACAGTTTGCTCGACCTGGGTATTGAACCCAAGACCTCATGCACAGCAGTCGCGCTTGCGGCCACTAGACCAACGAGGCAGTCTCCTCTATCGTTACGTCTTTAGTTACTGCTTAGACCTGTAAGTCGTAGCGTAATGGTATATAGCCTGTACTATTTCTAATATGAATTTATTATGAATCTGTCTATTATTATGCAAATATATATATATTTTTTAAATCCATCTAGTCGTTTCAGAGATTACTAAAGTTATTGAAATTAATTTTATCAAACAAGACTGCATCGTGTAAGCTATCCATTAGAAAGGTCTTTAAAACGTCGGACACGAAGGGATAGCTGTCATCATCGAAGATATAACAGTATTGCCATTATAGTATCGAGCAAAAATTGCGAAAAAAAACAGGCCTCTTGTGTCAATTTTAATTATTTTTTAGCAATAAAAATACACATTGGTGCCGATTCTCTTGGTCACAAACTAAACTAAAATTACACTATTTCCATCTTTTTCTGACCAATAAAACAAGAAAGAGACTAATGTAAAAAAGAGCTGTCAAATTTAGTCAATCTAACACATCCATACAATTATAGTTGACATCTTAAAACGTATGGATTAAAAATACGGAAAAGTTCAAGGCAAGACTAATTTGACATCGCTAACTTAGTTCTTTAATGGTGCCGATTCTCTTGGTCACAAACTAAACTAAAATTAGACTATTTCCATCTTTTTCTGTCCAATAAAATAAGTAAGAGACTAATGTAAATAAGAGCTGTCAAATTTAGTCAATCTGACACATCCATATAATTATAGTTGACATCTTAAAACGTATGGATTAAAAATACAGAGAAGTTCAAGGCAAAACTAATTTGACATCTCTAACTTAGTACTTTAATGGCACGGAATGTCACCGTCCTTTCTTTTCGCTGTATGTCAGTAAGAGATGTCAATTCTCTAAATTTAGTCTCTAGTTTGTGACCAAGAGAATCGGCACCATTGTGTGAAAATTTCAACGCTATAACGGTTCATGAGATACAGCCCGCTGACAGATGGACCACGGATGCTTAGTAACACCATCCAGTTAGCATCCTTCGTGTGCCAAAACCTAAAAATTTAAGTTTGTTAAATAAAAAACAGTATCTAAATTATGTAAACTAAGAACAGCAAAATAACTTTACAACGGCGACATACACAAAAAGCGTTGCGATTAACTCCTTGGAGAGATCGCCAGATGTAGGCACAAAGTGAGGCACTTCACTCATGAATAAACCATTTGTCGCGTCTGTTTTGAGGTCACGTTGTATCTCGTCTATGTTTTTCTGCACCCGTATTGGAGACTCATGAATAGTTTTGTTTAAAATGACTTGATGTACAAATGGTTTCTGCACGTTTAAGATTCTGCCTATCCTTTTTTTTTTCGTTTTCCGTGTGGATATCCTCATGGATCCCTCTGGGGATAACGAAGTCCGTCCGTTGCTCGGGTTCGGAGTCCGGATGAATTGTAATGAATGAATTTTCAATTTATAGATTTAATATTATTCTTTCGTCTTTTAGGCTTTTGTAAAGATTTTTTTTTATGTATGTGCGTCAACTTCGCGGGAATAAATTAATAGTTTTTATTTCTTTCTGTATTCGCATAACGCATGATCTGCGAGCCCAACTGATTGAACAGGGGGCTTAGACAAAGTAAAATCGCTTCGTTAATTGACCACGTGACTTAACGCGGCTTATGTCAATCCCATACATTTTAGTCTTTTCCAACTTCGTTATCGTTTTGCAATTGTTACTTTATGACCCCCATCACAAGATTCAATCTATCTCGCCGTCGTTCCGGTCTGCTTTCTGTCTATACTGAAAAAAATCTTCCTCGGTCGATTTTGGTAAGGTAAGATTGAGGTGAGCTATCATACCATGTCATACTAACATAACACCACGCCTGTAATCCCCGAAGGGTTAGGCAGAGGTGTATCCATTAGTACACCTACATTTCGCCAGTTATGTTTAAGTCCCATTTAATAGGGAGCGAGCCTATTGCCATCAACCGGGCACAAATCCAGACTCCGAGGCTGCTACTGAGAAATTCCTGGTGGAAAAACCCAAGAACACTTTGCTTTACCTGGGAATCGAACCTAAGACCTCATGCTCAGCAGACACGCTTTGCGACCACTAGACCAACGAGGCAGTCATGTCATACTACATCTCACTTATTACGTAAAAGTTTTAAAGTCTTAAACATAACTAGCGAAATTTAGGTGTGCTAATGGCTACACCACTACCTAACCCTTCAAGGATTACAAGCCTGATGTTATATAAAAGTAAAAACAAAAAAGAATCACCGTCTAAAAATCTCTCAGCCAATGAACATTCATCCGAAAATCTCATTACCCTTATTTTTCCATCAACACAAATCTTACAAGATCATGTCGCAACATCCCCAAACAACAATACTAATAAGCGCCCCCAAAAAATATTCAGTATTAAATATTTTTACACAACAACCTCCGGCAACTCCTGAATACATTATGGGGTTGAAAGGGGCAAAAGACACGTAAATATTTTACAAGCTCGGTTTTCGCGTGTCTTTGCAATTCAAGAATAAATTGAATCATGTCACAATGTTTTTGGGATTCCGTTCCTCAGTCGGTAAAAACGGAATCCTTGTGGGATCTCTTTGTTTTCCGTCTGTCTATATGTCTGTTAGTCAAGACTCTTTTTGTCATGAAAGCGTGAAGGTATTAAGCTGAAATGAATATCAAATACTCAGGTCTGACAACATAACTGACACAATTGAACGTAAATGGCGAAATGTGGGTGTACTAATGGCTACACCTCTGTCTAACCCTTCGGGGATAACAGGCGTGATGTTATGTTATGTACTCAGATCTCAGGAGCAGTGAAAAATCAAACTTCAACGTCAACGCAATCTAAAGATAAGGTCGTTTATGGCGCATATTGTGACGCTCGCTAGGCAATTAAAACCTTTAAGGTACTTCCCGTTGACCTAGAATCATGAAATTTAGCAATGAGCAATGCCATGTAGCACAAGCAAATTTGAAGTTGTATCACGAAATAATGGTGCCGATTCCCTTGTTCACAAACTAGACTTAATTTAGAGAATCGACATCTCTTACTGACATACAGCGAAAGGAAAGGACGGTGACATTAAATAGCTAAGTTAACGATGTCAAATTAGTTTTGCCTTGAATTTCTCCATATTTTTAATCCATACGTTTTGAGATGTCAACTATAACTGTATGGATGTGTCAGATTGACTAAATTTGACAGCTCTTATTTACATTAGTCTCTTTCTTGTTTTATTGGACAATAAAAGATGAAAATAGTCTAATTTTAGTTTAGTTTGTGACCAAGGGAATCGGCACCAATGTCTATTTTGCGATTTTAAGCTTATTTTTTTTGTAAGTTGTGTTAAATATTGTATTTTGATACGGGACCCTTCGTGTGGCAGTCCGACTCGAACTTGACCGGTTTTTTCTTCGGGAGTCAACTTCGAAAATGATCTGTATGTAAAGTGTGGGTGGCTTGGGTGGTTGGTTATGTATGTTTCATACGAAAAGGTGTAAGCAACCTGCAGTGTTATTCTGCAAAAATCAAAATCCATTTTAGTCGTCGGTAAGAAAATTCAGTAGCATGAGGTGGTTGCATGTTTTCTTATAAACATCCATCGGTTTCTGAGAAACCTTTAACTATATCTGACGACCCTGCATACCTATCTCTTTTTGTTGACTGTACCTGTAATTGCGCACACACTTGTGCACTATAATATCTCCTGCTTAGAGATAAACTACAATAAAATGGCGCGCCTCTCCACAATTCAAAACGTTTGAAAGTGTCTGTGATAGTATCTAAAAGACTCACAATGCATGTGTGCGTACTGAGACGGCTCTCGAAACAAAAACAAATCACCGACTTGTCGGTCGACTAGCGGCGTCATGAGTCACTCATTATTACTAGTATGGCGCTGCACTGACATACTATATGAAAATGACAGGTGCGTTGTCTTGCGCGGTCGGCTATTTATGAGTACAAAAAAAAATCTGCCGGCCTGCTACTGAAGACGATTACTTACAACTACATGCAAACTCTTTCATTCGTATGTGCTTACACACATTGAATTAGTAATATGGAGGGGCGCGCCATGTTATAGTAGTTTATCTATTCTTGGTTAGTCTTCATTGGGATTGACCACCGAGACAGAAATTCCGTCAGGAAGATATTATATTCATTATAAAATTTGATCATGATTCGATAGACACGTGGCGCCATCTACTGCCATAAGGACGTTATTGTGATTTCCCTCGGGAACAGTACTTTATTTCGGGATTAAAAGTACCTTATATTTGTTCCTGTACACCTGGCAACGTATATGCAAAATTTCTGGATGATCGGTTCACTGGCTTAGGCGTAAAATGGTAACAAACAAACAAACAAACTTACTTTCGCATTTATAATATTAGTTAGGATTTACACTAGAAAAGCATACTGTGCAAGTCCACATAGATGAAAATTACGAAGAGATAGTACGAAGCGTCCGAAAATAACACGATTTGCATACAAAGCGTTGATTTTCAAAGTGCATATTCTTGTATAAGCTACCGACTACACATTTTCTGTGAACATTTCAATTTATAATTGATTTCGAACATGTTGCATTTTCTTTGAAAGACTTATAAGTACCTAAATCTTTGTATTTTTTATTTGTATGTAAAGATTAGTTTTTGCTCGCAACTTCGTCTGCGTCAAACTTTTATTTAGCTTGCACTGATCATATGTATGTATGTATGTAAGTTGTCCTTTCAAAATTTGCAAACCATTTTTCGACCATTTGTTGGTATCCGATTGAGCTGAAAATTTTCATACACCTTTAGTTCTGATGACAATACAATGGTGCCGATTCTCTTGGTCACAAACTAAACTAAAATTAGACTATTTCCATCTTTTTCTGTCCAATAAAACAAGAAAGAGACTAATGTAAATAAGAGCTGTCAAATTTAGTCAATCTGACACATCCATACAATTATTAGTTGACATCCTAAAACGTATGGATTAAAAATACGGAAAAGTTCAAGGCAAAACTAATTTGACATCGCTAACTTAGTTCTTTAATGTCACCGTCCTTTCCGTTCGCTGTATGTTAGTAAGAGATGTCAATTCTCTAAATTTAGTCTAGTTTGTGAACAAGGGAATCGGTACCAATGTCCAATACTCAATATTGTAATAATTTAAAATTAGAACTTGCTTCAAAAAAAGAAAAAATATTTATTTAAAATCTACAGAAAACATACTTACACAAATTCTGCCAAACTGCATTACAGTGTAACATAAATAAATAAAATTTTATTGAGACAAAAATGGAAACATATTTATAACATTAACTTGTGGACACTTGAACGTGAACTTGTTTCTTTGTTTGTAATGGATAAACTCAAAAACTACTAGACCGATTCTAAAAATTAACATATTATGTTACTTTCAGATATTCGTTCGTTTCAGAGTTCGTCAACGCAAAAATAAAATAAAATGTAGCTTATTAAGCTACATTTTATTTTATTTTTGCGTTGACGAACTCGCGGGAAAAAGCTAGTATTATACAATATTTTATGTTAGTTAATAATATATGTTATCCCACAGGAACCATATAAAATATAGTTATAGTTCCAACAAATAGTAACACAAAAATAGTTTTCAATTCACTTATCACTAATCCGTGACCCACAGACACTTCAACATCCCTCACGACGTGGTGGCATAGCTCAATTTATTCGTATAGATGATATAGAAGGATCAACGAATAATTTATACGCTTTCTGCTTTGAATCCTTTCCTTTGAATGATAGATTGGTCACGCACGAGACCGGATAGAATGAAATGGACCCATGTGTAAGAGAACTGAGGGTAACTGTTATTTAAAAATGGCGCCTGAAGTAAAAGTTATAGCAAAGTGTTGGAGGCATGAATAGTGATGTATTTAAAATCTTGTTGTTTTACATACAACGGACGTTTTTGACGGGCCTGTTGGTCTAGTGGTTAGTGGCCCTGACTGCTAAGCCGGAGGTCGTGGGTTCGATTCCCACCCAGGACAAACTTTGTGTGATGAGCATGATTGTTAGTTCTGTGTCTGGGTGTTATTTATCTATAATATGTATGTATTTATAAATTATATAAGTAGGTATGTATATCAGTTGTCTGGTTACCATAACACAAGCTCTGCTTAGCTTGGGATCAGATAGCCGTGTGTGAGTTGTCCCAAGATATTTATTTTATTTATTTATAAATACATAAACTCACGCCTTTTTCCCTTGGGGGTAGGCAGAAACTACAGAACGCCACCTGCTACGATCCTTACATACTCCTTTCGCCTCATCTACATTTATACATCTCGTCATACAAGCACGTTGTTTTATATTGAGCATGTTGTTTTATTCTAGTTTATTTTTTACTTAAAACATGGTATGAATCTAACATCGATTGAAAACTAAACTTGAAATACTTCCATGACCCCTAAACGTTGCAGAAGTATACCCGTTTGAGCACCAATCAATATTTTAACGTGGTGTTAGAGCACTACTCAAATGGGAATACCTTTGGTGCTCAAGAAATAGGTGCTCAAACGGAAATACTTCACGTTGCATGCACCCGAAAGTACAATGCTTTGAGTGCGACATTCGTAGTCGTATCCCCAAAGGGTTAGGCATAGATGTACCCATTAGTATACCCACATTTAAATTCATTCTAATAGGGGCGAGCCTCTTGCTATCAACCGGGCACAAATCCAGACTCCGAGGCTGCTATGAAAAATTCCTGATGGAAAAATCCAATTACATTTTGCCCGACCTAGATATCGAACCCAAGACTTTATGCTCAGCAGTCGCATTTTGCGACCACTAGATCAATGAGGCAGTCACAACAAAAAAAAATAGTCTCATTAAATAACCTCAACAACATTTAACTCTCAAAAAATAATGCAACACTACGCTTAAAATTCTCCTTATAAAAGCAAGACTACAAAATGGCTTCCGTAAGTACTAAAGGACCAACTAATCTACTACCCGATAAGTGTTACAAATATAATAAAACCTCACACGAGAGTTAACGTGGAAAAATTTTCACGTCGCTCGACATTTCAGACTGAAATTGGATAGCAAACGCAATTTGTACCGCGGTGAGATGAAAACGACGACACTTCACGCTTCGCAAATAAAAATATAATAAAAATTGAAATTTAAAACGATGGCTTCATTCACTACCTCGTTGGTCCAGTGGTCGCAAAGCCGGACTGCTGAGCATGAGGTCTTGGGTTCAACGTGCACGTCGGGCAAAGTGTTATAGGTTATTCCATCAGAAATTTCTCAGTAGCAGCTTCGGAGTCTGAATTTGTGCCCGGTTGATGGCAATAGGCTCGCTAAACTTTATGCATCAAAAAAGTACAAAGGCGGACTTAATGCCTTAGGCATTCTCTACCAGTCAATTCCCCCCCGCCTTTTACATGGGACTTAAACATAACTGGCATATTCTGGCTGTACTAATAGGTACACCTCTGCCTAACCCTTCGGGGATTTTAGGCGTGATGTAATGTTATGTTAAAACGATGGGTTTTCCCGTAACAGGTATTTTTATGGGTTTTAATGTTGTGGTTTTGGATAATATACTGGCTTTTCGTGAATGTATTATGTATATGTCACCGGAAAATAACAAGATCCGTAAGTTTATCAATTTACTAGGAAGTTTATAAACTTTCGTAAGATTCTAAACGGGAGATAAATTGTAATATTTTACGTCCACATTTTCGTAAATTTATCAATTTCCGACGTCATACGGTAAATTTATAAACTAACGAATATCTATTCGTAAGATTTTATATGGTTCGACCAATCACAAAAACTCTTTTAAATATACGATCTTTGAAATACGTAAAATAACACACTGCTCTCTGATTGGTCAATGTTCATAGTGGCAATGCTTTTGGGTGTCCGCAGCTTGTAGGTCACTCATTATGGGAACTGCTAGATAATCTTAACAAAATAAAGCTATTTTTCACAGTTGCAACACAGTTCAACATTCAAAACTAATAAAAACGCACGAGCAAACCGGTTTGTTTATGTTCCGTGGCCAGCAATGGCGGCCGCGAGGAAGGAGAAGTGACACGTGACAGCCAACCAATCAGATCGCGCGTAGCGTTTGGTTACTGCTTACTTATTATTTTACGAGTGAGTTCAGTAAGTTTATCAATTTACGAAAATGTGGACGTAAAATATTACAATTTATCTCCCGTTTAGAATCTTACGAAAGTTTATAAACTTCCTAGTAAATTGATAAACTTACGGATCTTGTTATTTTCCGGTGACATATACATTGTTTGACATTTATAATTTGATACTTTTCCAAATTTAAGTGCCTATAACATTTTTTAGGCACTTAAATTGGAGTTAAATAGGATAAAAATGATAATATAATGTCTATTACAAATTCTAATATGGATTTTAAGTGCCCTACTGGTTTCGTCTTGTGTTCGATGCCCAGGTCGGGTTTGGTGTTTTGGGTTTTTTTTGTAAGGAGTTTCTCATTAGTAGCCCGAAGTTTGGAAGTTGGTGGTGTGACACCCTCGTGCTTCGGAAAGCACGTAAAGCCGTTAGTCTTGCATCTTATCTTTTCCCAGTCGGATTGCCGTCCCATCGGATTATGAGAGTGAAAGAAGAGGAAGTGCATCTGAGTTTATGCACACACCAAGTTTGTGCACTATAATAATTCTCCTGTGTTTCCTGGTCTGGTCTCCATTGAGATAGGCCGCCGTAACCGCAATCGATAAGTACCTAAATAATACCTTTAACTACCTACTAAAATTCAAAGATAGTACAAAACCAGGAACCTAATAGAACCAAAGGACCAGAATTAGTACAAAAGGACCAAAAGTTCAAAGGGGATTTTGAAGCAATATCTCTAAAATATTTCACTATTACTGTTCTCCAAATTTAGCTCATCCCAACATCAAAACAGCACTCACATTACAACCATCCATTTCGAATTTACAACCATTTACTATTGCCAGAATATTTTGATAATGGCCACTGAAGCAAGTTCATTACAGTAGCTTTGAGACCCACCACTAAATATGCCAATGTCTAGATAATTTGGGTCCCGAATTAGAAATTCTGTTGGTCAGTAACCGCTAGGGTCTGTTAAATACGTATTAGAATAGTGTTTATGGATTGTTGTGCGGTCCAGACCGTTGTAAATAATTTATTATTGTGAAAAGATGTATTTTGGGTGTGAATTATTTGTTTCTTAGTAACCGTCTCGAAATTTTGACTGTGTTTCGTGGAAAACAACAAACTGGTCCTTTTAGTTAATTCAGCTCATTTGACCAAAAATAGAATGTTTATTCTGTTTTAGTAATGGTCCTTTTGAAACCAATGTCTGGAGAGTGTGTTCAAATTAATAAGAAGAAAGTACTACCAGTATATCTATATTATCTGCCGCAACGTAGTGTAGCTGTGTTTGAGGTTTAAAGGTGCATACATAGTAATAGTTAAATAGTTTGTTTAGCTGTAAGTATTCCATAGACCATAAATAAATAAATGTTGGTTCTCGCGGACGCAGACAAATTTCGCAAAATGATAAGTAGCTTAATTGTGTCCTTCCTTAAGAATCAAACTTACCCCGTACCAAATTAGTGTAGATGAGACAAGATCTACTTTGTTTCTGGGTAGAAAACACGTCTGCAAGACTTCTAGTATTGCTTGATGCTTGATGGTTGTGAGTAGCAGTGACCCCTTAATATCAGGTAGTCAGTAGGCTTGTTTACCATCATACCAACGTCATTAAAAATTCTATTGTTTAATAGAATTTTTAAAATAATAATGAATAATTACGCGCTTTAATATGTTTTCTGAGATAGTATTATCTCAGAAAACATATTAAAGCGCGTAATTATTCATTATTATTTTAATTGCAGAAATAAATGAGGTCGTGTTACATTGTCATAGATCGGTCAAAGTGATAAGTGGGTTTTTTTATAAGGGATTTTCCATTAACGTTCCGGAGTTTTGATATGTTTACGATTTATATTCAAGTTAAACATAAATGGAAAATATTAGTGTAGGTCCTACATTTCGAAGGCGTACTTCATATTATGCAAACACAGAAGTACAAAGACCAAATCGTTCGGTTTAGTCTACCACAGAATGACGCTAGTACCAATCAGATTAGTGTTCTCGATGCTTTTCCAAATGTCCATTACACTATGTGAATCCCATTGCAATGTTTAGCGAAGTCACTGAGAACTTCACCAGTTTACTCTTCACCTCTTTCACTTGATAATAAACTCTAAACTAACAGTTATAAGGGTTAACGCGCCTGCAAAATAGAAACTCAATTTTGTGCATCTAATCGACGTGAAACTGAACCTTTGCAGCGAAGTAATATGGGTGATTTTGGTGTGTTTCAGGCAGTAGATAAGGAAAAGCTTTGACGTGTGTTATTGTGGATCTTGTAGTTGATACTGTAACAGTCAGTTACATTGAGAATTAGCTTTAATATCGTTTTCGAAGACTGTTTTGTACATAGTATAATACGGAAACGTGTAAATGTTCATAGATTTTATTTCTTCCTTTTTGACCCGACTTCGTAACACAAAGGGCTTATTAGCTTATGTACTCGTAGGTACGTGTGTATGTTTGGTCCTTTGTGGCGCTCTAGAGACTAAACGCGTGGGCTGATTTTGATGACATTTACGTCAATAAAATTGCCTTAATTTTGCAAGTGTCACTAAAGACATGACACTAATCAAAATTCAATACGGCGACAGTCAGACGACGGATTGTAAAAAAAAATAAAGTCGTCAAATTATGTCGAATAGGACCAGTACCAGTCGATTAAAAGTAATCTCTAAAATTATAAGTCAAGCGTAAATAACGAAAATTGCAGGAAACTTTTTTTTTCTTTATTGTTTTTGCTTTTTAATGACACCATTAAGTACCTATACAGGGTGTTAAATAAACAAAGTAGGTACGTTAAGTATATCGTTAGTAAAGTTGATACACGAACGAACACAACATATAGGTACATACATAAAGAAACAAAAATGTGCATACAACATTATTTTAAAAGCTTCCGTCCGCGATTACGTCAGCATTTGTTTTTGCCCTCGGTGTGTTACGTTTTCACTTACTGCTCCGCTTCCGTAGGTCGTAGCGTGATATTGTATAGCCTGTACTAGTCCTCATTAACCGACCGATTACATACAAAAAGGGTTTTTGTAATCCGACGGGTAATTCCAGAGATTAGCGCGTTTAAACAAACACATAAAACAAAAAAAATCTTTATATTATAAAGTATACATACATACATAAACTCACGCCTTTTCCCATGGAGGTAGGCAGAAACTACAGAACTATATAAAGTATATGTATAATATATACAGGTATAGAGTATAGTTTTGCTTAGCTAATATCTTTATAATACCTATCTGGGCGCCTACCCCCTTCTGTTAAAACAATAATATATTATTTTAATATTACTTCCCCTATACTGTTACATTTTCAACACTCGGCTCTGCGCCTAGAGATGAAAATCCAACAACGGAAATTACAAAGTAATATTAAAATAATATTATTTTAAGAGACGGCGGTATTCGCCCAGATGGATATTAAAAAGTTATTAGCTAAGCAAAACTATTATAATATAAACTATTGTTAATTAAATTTAAAACTGAATGTATATTTTAAATTTTAAATATCAATGTTCCTTATTACTATTTTATTCTTCGATTTAATATTTGCACGACCGTAAAATTTAAATATTGACAGTTGAATTTGTACTTGACAGTTTGTATTAAATTAGTATTATTTAGTTGAGTATCGTGTCACCGATAATGCTTGCAAAATTACGCTTTTTTTTTTTTTTTTTTTTTTTTGAGGTAGTAAAAATCATCAAATGACTCCTTCCGCCCTGGGTGGGGCGGAAGGGACTGTCAGACTTTTACTGACTAAAAAACCACCCTGTTCCTTCTGTTGCCCTTTACGTTCCGGGGCCACGGTATCCTGTTAAGACGTCCCGCAACACGCTGAAGTGGAAATGGGCCGGTCATTTCTGCAGATGGACAGACGGTCGGTGGAGCAGACACGTGTTAGAGTGGAGACCACGTTTAGGGTAGGGTGGGACGCCCTGCTTCACGGTGACCGACGATTTAAAGAAGATGACGGGCAGCGGATGGATTCTGGCTGCCCAAGACCGGGATGGCTGGGGCTCTTTGGGGGAGGCTTGAGTTCAGCAGTGGATGATGATAGTATAGCAAAGGAATCGTAAGACACCTTATGTAGTACATCCTATATTTTTGCCAATAAATTCATTCGTTCATTAAAAAAAAACAGCAAATCCATTATAATCATGTTTGAATAATTAGACAAAAGTAATGAGTCAAGTTTTTTTCCCGAATTCAAGTTTGGTTGCATAGTAAAAGTTGTTCATTATGATGAGTACAAAGACCCCTTTTTGGGTTTCTTGTAAATTATAAATCAAAAAACCCGACTGCGTAAAAAATGAACTGTAATTAAAAACCAAAAAGATGATAACAATTAAGTATTCAATTATTATTCTTTAAGTACCTACAGTAGTCTAGAATTTCACAGTCGGGAACTATATTGGGAAGCTGGTCTAAATCTTTAATGGGTCCCGACTGTTTAAATTAGTTTTTTACGCAGTCGGATTTTTTGATATTTTTAAGTAATTTATCTCCTATTTTTTATTTTATAACGTTTCTTATCAGCCATTTTCATGTTTTAAATTTTTTATGAAGTCGCGAGTATCACTGGGTTTGACACTCGCGCCATCAAAACTAATGTAATGTAAAATTTTTATAATAAACTATAATTTATCAATATCGGTTGAGCCGTTGAGTAGTTAGTAGCGGACATAGAAACAGAGATATATCAGACATATAGGTCAAACACGTCATAATCCTCCTTTTGAGCTTGGCCAAAGTCGGGCAAAAATAAGCTTGTAAAGCGCGGATCACAAATTATTTTTCTAAAATAACGCAGACGATACTAACTTATTGAATTCAATTTTGTTACCAGCGAAAATCCCATCAAAATTGGTCTAGCCGTTTCCGAAATTAACCAGAACAAACTCACAGACAGAAAAACAAAAATTGAAAAAACACGATTTTCTGTAAAAGTGTCATGAAAACGTTCACACGCATGTAACTAGTCGCTATATAAAAAGCAGTGATTTTAGTATTACAAACTTTTTTTTTTATATATACATATATAGGTCATCAGTTAAGGAGAAGTAATTAGTCAAGTAAGATATTAACATAATACAACATAACACGCCTGTAATCCCCGAAGGGTTAGGCAGAGGTGTACCCATTAGGACACCCACATTTCGCCAGTTATGTTTTTAGTCCCATGTAATAGGGGGCGAGCCCATTGCCATCAACCGGGCACAAATCCAGACTCCGAGGCTGCTACTGAGAAATCCCTGATGGAAAAACCCAATAACACTTTGCCCGACCTGGGAATCGAACCCAAGACCTCATGCACAGCAGTCGCGCTTGCGACCACTAGACCAACGAGGCAGTCAAATAAGATATTCTTTAGCGGAAATGTTACTGCAATTAAGCAGAAATGGAACTAGTTCAACATATTCTAATACATGCAAGATATTATGTGAAATTTAAACGAGTAATTATGCTAAACTACTTGACCTATGCTGTCCAGTCTTAATTAATCGGAAGTAACTAACGGAAATAAATAAGATATAAAAATCAATATTTATCTCATAGAAGTGTATATTTAACACCTGTTAAAACGATTTAACAAGTCAAAGTCAAAACATTTATTTCAATAATTAGACCAATTACAGAAGCTCGGGCTCGTGGAGCTCGTGGCTAAGTAATAACAGCCGCATGGGTCGATCCGTCAGGTTAAGCTACGCTTGCCGGGGTTGGTCCGTGGATGGGTGACCATCTTTACACACCTAGACTCCTCCGTGCCTCGGAAAGCACGTTAAGCCGTTGGTCCCGGCTGTCATATGTGGATCTTTGACAGTCGTTACGGGTCGTCAGAAGCCCGAAAATCTGACGACTAGTCTTACCAAGGGGTATCGTATTACCCAGTTACTGGGTTGTGGAGGTCAGATAGGTGTTCAGCTGCATCCGATTAGACTGGAAGCCTACCCCAACATAGTTGGAAAAAGGCTAGGTAGATGATGATGATGAGACCAATTACAGGCTTTTGAATTGTCAAGAAGCCGGTTAGACAGTCAGAAAGTTAAAGTCAGTTACTCTTTCCAAAACGGAGGTAGGCCTCTATGGAGAAGAACGAGCAAGAAACTCCACAGCACTCTTTTCAATTAGGTTTTTACAAAAACCTGGTTACAATATTCTTATTGCTTTACATGTAAAAACAATGAAAATATACAGGGTAATTAAAAAAATACCCTAAACCTGAAAAGGGGTCATTGTGCTCATCATTATGAACAACTTTTACTATGGGACCAACCCTGAAATCAGGGAAAAAAAACAGCTGTTCCCTACAAAAATGCTGCACAACACGATCATAATTTAAGGAACAGTTGTTTTTTTTTTCTGAATTCCGTGCTGCTGAGTTTCTAATGGAAAAACTCAAACCCAGGTCCTCACGCTCCTGGTCCGGGGTTCCGGAACGTCTTAACAGGATACCGTGGTCCCGTAAAGGGCAATAGAAGGAACAGGGTGGTTTTTTTAGTCAGTAAAAGTCTGACAGTCCCTTCCGCCCCACCCAGGGCGGAAGGAGTGATGATTTTTACCACCAAAAAAAAAAATGGTCGTCACGCTCAACAGTCACGCTTGCGTCCACGAGACTAAGGTTGTCAATAGGTACGAGACGTTAGCTTAAGACAGATTTAACTTTGGCACATAAAGTGAGCTTTTATTTGTATGAGTGAATTTTCTTACGAAACCCAAATTTTATCTTCTAAGATATAAAAATTAATGTGTTGTTAATCGCAAAACGCGAGAACGGCTGAACAGATTTGATTAATTATTTTTGTGTTGTATTCGTAATTTCCCAAACACCAATTACACTGCCCGATTTGGAAATCGAACCCAAGACCTCATGCTCAGTAGTCGTGCTTTGCGACCACTAGACCAACGAGGCAGTAGTCATATGTACTTGCCCGTGACCGGTTTTGAACCCACAGTCTCGTGCATGAGAGATATTTCTCATTGTTACACCATATTTAATAATCAAAAATTCATAAGACGTCATACTACTATCAAGTAGTGATTTAAATTCAAATATTGATTTTAAAGAAACCAGTATCTGTTTTATTACAAAACGTGTCGAAATCGATACTTTTTAACCAGTTTTTTGATGTTAATCTATATTCCGATAACAATCGCTAAGCATCTCAAGCAGGAAGTTTAATTTCGCGCAGATAACAATGGAGAGGGCTATGGTCGAGGTCTCTCTGCGAAATCGAATGGGGACATCCGCAGAAGAACTAAGGCAACTCAACTCAAGAGGCAATGGGCAGGGCACAGTGTGGGAAGGTCTCCCACGAGGTAGACTCTCGACTTGGTAAAGGTCGCGCCTTTAATCCCCATTGGATTAGGAAGAGGTGTACCTATTAGTACACCCACATTTCACCATATATGTTTAAGTCCTATGTAATAGGAGGCAAGCCTATTGCTATTAATCGGGCTCAAATCCAGACTCCAAAGCTGCTATTGAGAAATTCCTTACGGGAAAACTCATTAACACTTTGCAAGACCTCATGCTGAGCAATTCGGAATGAAGTTCATATTACAAAAAACTGGATCAAATATTACAATACACATACATACATAAACTCACGCCTTTATCCATGGAATGCTACCTGCTACGATCCTTACATACTCCTTTCGCCTCATCCACGTTCATACATCTCGTCATACAAGCACGCCGGTTACGAGTACTGCGCACCTGACCTTTTTGAAGAACCTCACCAATAAGGTCAGTGTAGGTCTTCCTAGGGCAACCCCTCCCTGCATTGCTACTCACCTCTGCCATATTAAAACTTTTTGTTAATCTTCTTTCACTCATCCTCTCATCATGACCGAAGCATCTAAGCATATCCTTTTCTATCTTTGACACTACATCCTATTTTAATCCTATCTTATATTACTTACTATCCAAATCAATAAACTCACCAATAAGGTCAGTGTAGGTCTTCCTAGGGCGACCCCTCCCTGCGTTGCCACTCACCTCTGCCTTACAATACAAATAAGACTAAACAGTCTTCAAACTAACAAGATTAACGGCATCTCTCAGCCAATCTATCATATACTTAGACTAATTAGTGATGCTACGGCAACTGCAGTTAGTCAATTAATTAGTTTGTAATAGGTAATAAGTCTTCTCATTAATTAGGTGACGGTAAGCAGGAATAATAATAGTCTTGTATCGAATTAACATCCGTTATTGGCGTTGAACAACTCATTCACAGCAACATCACACATTCAACAATTCATTTTTAACCTTTAAAAATTCTTAATTTATAATACTTTTTAAGTTTATAAGTGTTATGATTTAGTACATTCACGTGTCACTATGTATGATTTATTTATTTAAACTTTATGCAACAAATGTACAAAGGCGGACTTAATGCCTTAGGCATTCTCTAACAGTCAGCAAGAGGTGGTGAAGAGATAACATGGTAGGTGCAAGTAATTTTTACGAGAGTAAAACAAAAAATTAGAGATTAAAAAAAAATTAAAATAAAAAGTACTCAAATATTTTACATAATAAAATATACATAATAAAAAAAGTGTACACAAGTACAAAATAATAATATTTTTTTTTTTTTATTTATTATTATTATTAAATAATTCTGTATGCAAATTCTGTAAACATTGATTTTAAAAGAGTAGGTACGTATGGAGTTTCTTGCCCGTTCTTCTCCATACAAAGATACCTTTTAGAAGTGGTAACAAGATTCAATTCCTTTTTCTTTTGTAAAGACGTTCAAAAGTGCCTTGTAATGGCCTAATTGAAATAAATGATTTGACTTTGACTTTGAACACGATATATTTTTTTTAAGTTTCAAAAGTGCCTTTTAATGTATGTTCTGACTTTTAATTAAAAAAAAAAACTTGTTATACGTGGTTGTTTTGGTAACAGCTTATTTTATATAATGAGGATTTTAAATCCTCAAAATATAATATACAAGCTTTTGCCCGTGACTTCTTTCGCGTAAATGTCGGTTATCGGCAGAGCGTGGGGTCCTGTGTTCAATTCCCAGGTCAGGTAAAAAATGTTATTGGGATTTTCCATCTCAGTGTCTATGTCAACTGTATCATCAAAACCTGTACTAGGCGATAAAGAAGTTAAGAAAAAAATAATGATCTACGCCGCACCTGTTTTTTTACAAGCACTCGACCAAACTATAAATTCAATCATTAATTAGACAGTGCTGTTGGATAAATTTAAATACCTAAAACATTTGCGAATCTCAGGCTAAGCAATAAAAAAATATCTTAAGCAACTGTAATGTTTGTCCGTCTGTCTGTTCATCACGGCTAATCTCAGAAAGGGCTGGACAAAGTTTGACGGGACTTGCAGCAGCTGTTAAAAGGTAAGACAAAAGCAAGGGAGCTACATGCTGAGGGTGTATTGGAGTCGCACCGCAGTGGTACGAGTATCGAAATGCCTTCATGACATGGAATATGACCGCCGATATTGGCCGCAGGACGTGGTGTTCTTCAAAAAGGTCAGGTACGCAGTACTCGTAACCATACATCCACCATGTCCATCCAACCTGACCACGTTCATACATCTCGATGTATGAACGTGGATAAGGCGAAAGAAGTATGTAAGGATCGTAGCAGGTGGCGTTCTGTGGTTTCTGCCTCCTCCAATGGGAAAAAGTCGTTTAAGTATGTTTATGTGGTGTTACGTCGCTTCAGCGGACAAGTGCCACAGGACAGCACAATGACAATTTTGGTGCAAAGTGAAGCATCCTAAAATATATGCTTAGATTAAGGTATTTAGGTTAAGGACTCAAAGAGCTGTCAGTACAGGGACGGGGCCTCAATAGGGCTTAACGCCTGCCGGGGTCACGGGACGTCTTAATAGAAAACCGTGGCTCCGGAACGAAAAGAGCAACAGAAGGAACAGGGTGGTTTTTTGGTCAGTAAAAGTATGACAATCCCTTCCGCCCCACCCAGGGCGGAAAGACTCTTTTGATAATTTATAACATAAGATAGCATAACATCACGCCTGTAATCCTCGAAGGGTTAGGCAGAGGTGTACCCATTAGTACACCCACATTTCGCCAGTTATGTTTTTAGTCCCATGTAATAGGGGGCGAGCCTATTGCCATCAACCGGGCAAAAATCCAGACTCCGAGGCTGCTACTGAGAAATTCCTGATGGAAAAACCCAATAACACTTTGCCCGACCTGGGAATCGAACCCAAGACCTCATGCACAGCAGTCACGCTTGCGACCACTAGACCAACGAGGCAGTCAATAAAACCTTATTATAACAGACAAATACGAATAAATTTGCGGCCATCACCTAGTATCCATATAATTATAATATTAGGCATTATTTGATCACCGACATTAATTGTTACATATTTAACAAGCCAGTTGAGCCGGTTTCGACATGTCTAGAAATTCATTTTTTTTTAATTGTAAGCAGATAATGGGCTGTTCTACTGTGTCATTCAAAAGTGCTTTTAGTGGTCTAATTAAAATAAATGATTTGACACTGAATAATTAAAAACACTGACTGTTGACTGCATCCTTGGTCTAGTGGTCGCAAAGCGCGGCTGCTGAGCATGAGGTCTTGGGTTCGATTTTCAGGTCGGGCAAAAGTGTTATTGGGTTTCTCAAGAGCAGCCTCGGAGTCTGGATATGTGCCCGGTTGATGGTAATAGGCTCGCCCCAATTACATGGGACTTAAACATAACTAGCGAAATGTGGGTACTAATGGGTACACCTAACCCATCGGGGATTACAGGCGTGATGTTATGTTACATATGAATTGAAAAAGTCACATTGGTACTTGCCCGGAAATATAATGATTGTTAATGATTTCAACTTTGAAATGAAAACTAATTCATTGGAATATGGAATCCAGAACATGCTAATTACATTTTAATCAATCTTTTAGGAGAAAATAGCTTTAGAATGTTGCTATATGTATAAAGAAAAAAAAGGAAGTAAGAAATACTGTTTATTTACGCGCAAATTACGCACATAATATAAGAAGAAAATTTGTATACAAAAGCAAAATAAAAACAAGTTGGTAGGTATAAAGTCAAAAAATTTTAAAAAAAAATTCTAATAACAAATATGCGTCACTACCGCGCGAAACGGCTGACGCTCAGCATAATGCCGTGGTAACCACAGCGCTGGTTTTCAGCGTAGCACATGACACATATGTACATAGTCTGTGTCAATAAACATTTTTTATTTCTTTCTTTCTTTCATGTTTATGATCGTGACTGTACTCATACGGGTCAAAGGACTGATCAAAGTTCTCTTCTATTTAATCAAGTTATCACGCCATTATTGACCAAAAAAGATCCAATTAACGTAATTGTTCTAAGTACTCAGATAGTGTTTTTAACAAACAAAAAAAATCTAACACCATCGCAATACATCGTGAATAACGTTTAGTCACTTCATTGAAAAAAAAACCGGGCAAGTGCTCACACGAATGGTTCCGTACCACCATGCATTAAACAAAACATGTAAATATATATACAAACATACATAAACTCACGCCTCTTTCCCATGGGGGTAGGCAGAAAATACAGAACGCCACCTGAAACGATCTTTACGTATTCCTTTTGCCTCATCTACGCTCATACGATTCGTCATACAAGCACGCCGGTTAAGAGTACTCCGCACCTAACCTTTCTAAAGGACCTCACCAATAAGGTCAGTGTAGGTCTTCCTAAGGCGACCCCTCCCTGCGTTGCCACTCACCTTTGCCATATAAAATACCCTTAAACAAAATAAGTTTATAATCGCAAAAAGCACACAAACGATTCCATTCCGTAGTATAAAATATTTTACAAATAAATGTTTGGCCTTAAATAACACGCCTGTAATCCCCGAAGAGATGAGGTGTACCCATCATAGTCTGTACACCCACATTTTGCCAGTTATGTTTAAGTCCCAATAAGTGGCGAGCCTATTGCCATCAACCGGGCACAAATTCGGACTCCGAAGCTCATATTGAAAAAATCCTGATGGAAAAACCCAATAACACTTTGCCCGTCCTGGGTATCGAACCAAAGACCTCATGTTCAGGTTCAACGAGGCGGTTTCGCCTTTTAAATTTCTTCAATTGATAATTTATTTTGTATAAAACTGTCATTTTAACATTACAAAGAGACATTTAATTTATTAGAATGGATAAAATAAAAAAAGTAGAATAAAATTAGAAGTTGACTTGCTCAACTAGTTTAATAAATATGTTTTATTGTATTTTTTATTGCTTGTTTAACCTTTAAAACAAAAAGAATGTAGATGGGCTCTATGCGATAAAAAACGGCAGAAAAATCTTCTTTTTAAATAGGTCTTTACTATTCCTCGTAAATGTCATGATGGTCTAGCGGTTAACGCGCCCGCCTCTCATGCATGAGGTTGTGGGCTCGAATCCGGGCAAGTACCAATGTGGCTTTTTCAATTCATATGTACTTTCTAAAGTTCATCTTAGACATTACTGACATCATTCCGTGCCTCGGAAAGCACGTTAAGCTGTTGGTCCCGGCTGTCATACGTGGATCTTTGACAGTCGTTACGAGTCGTCAGCTTTACAGTCTGACCACCAGTCTTACCTAGGGGTATCGTATTACCCAGTTACTGGGTTGTGGAGGTCAGATAGGCAGTCGCTCCATGTAAAATACTGGTATTCATCTGCATCCGGTTAAACTGGAAGCCAACCCCAACATAGTTGGGAAAAGGCTAGGCAGATGGTGATGACGACTATTCCTTGTAAATCTGGCTATATTATTTTTGATTGTAAACTTAATACTTCTAACACAACAGAACACGCCACGCGACATAACTTCACTTTTGTTTTAGGTAGTAGAAATCATCAAATGAATGTGTCCTTCCGCCCTGGGTGAGGCGGAAGGGACTGTCAGACTTTTACTGACTAAAAAACCACCCTGTTCCTTCTGTTGCCCTTTACGTTCCGGGGCCACGGTATCCTGTTAAGACGTCACACAACTGACTTTATGCCTGTAATCCAAAGATCTGAATGTATTAAAAAACAACTTAAACAAAAACGTGTGACCGAATGAAATTAATGAATGAATGAATTATTTTCTTATCAATTAGCATTAATTACTTTATCTAACAAATCATAAGAACAAAAAATAGATAATTTAATTAATATCCATTTAAACAAATATAATTAAGCGGAAGAATTTTTTGTTTATTTGTTTTTGTGTTTAATCTCTAGAGCTACTAGAAAAAGTTTATTTGTTTATGATAGCAAGTTTAATGAGGTATTCTAACATCACCCCTCGACCCAGAGCAGTGGAGCAGTAGGGTGAAAGCACGCGCAGGAAGAGGCGAGCAGCAGCTAGTAGGTAAGGGATATTTTTTCCCGTTAAGCCAGCCTCGAAGATTGAATTTATGCCCGGTGCCTGTAGGCTCGTACCTTAATACATGGGACTTAAACATAACTGGCGAATGAGGGGAACTATACACTTAGCAACATATCGAAGTTGTCTTCAAATATATTGATTGAAATGTCTTGTTTTTAGGAGTATAGTATTTTGAATTCAATTCCAGTATGAAATTAGGTCTTTTATCAAAGTTATAACCATTATTTCACAAGAAAAACGCTTTTGAATTTTTCTAAGTGTATACTTGTTTTTGCTTGTGACTGTACTAATGTGTACAACTCTGCCTAACCCTTTGGGGATTACAGGCGTGATGTCATGTTATGTTTATTGTATTAGTGCAGATAAATATAGATGTGGTTTTAACCTGTGTCTGCAACAAAATCCGTCATTATCATCATCTCCAGTCTAACGGGATGGAACTAAATACCAGTATTTTACATGGAGCGACTGCCTATCTGATATCCACAACCCAGTAACTGGATAATACGATATCCCTTGGTAAGACTGATTGTCAGACTTTCGGGGTTCTGACGACCCGTAACGACTGCCATAGATCTACGTATGACAGCCAGGATCAACAGCGAGGCACGGAACGATGTCAGTGATGTCTAAGATAATCTTAGAAAGTAAATTATTATGAATTGAAAAAGTCACATTGGTACTTGCACGGATTCGAAACCACGACCTTAAACATGAGAGGCGGGTGCACGGGGGTCAACGACTGGGCCATCATTACTCCTCCATAATCAACATTCGTAAATGTATAGTGCGATACATGATTCTCTAAATTTATCCAGACTCATTAAGCACAATAGACTGCCGAGATGTGGGATCAATTGCTAATCGTTGGACAATGGCGTCGTTTCTGACCTCTGCTCTAGCCATTTCCATAGAGTAACAATGTGTAGACGCGACATTTTTACTTCGAACGCATTCCTGCCTAAAGTATGGTTTAAAAGACATATTTTGTGGTGATTGATGATGTGTACTATCGCTTGCGGCTCATGTGTTAATCGACTTCGTATAATGAAGTCTTTTGTAAATAATAAATGTTATGGTTATAGCGATGATACATACTTACCTTAATTACACGACTGCCCCAAAAAAAAGGAGTGTTATGTGTTTAGGGTTAATGTATGTATGTATGTATGTATGTATGTATGTATGTGAGATTCTTTATTCCACCATAACTTTTAAACGCCTGAACCGATTTAGATGTATGGGGTATCGTTACAATCCTTGCATCGTTCCGAGTAACATAGGCTAGTGAAAAATAAAAAAAAAATCCTGTGTGGTCACTTTAAAACGTAAATTAATACCAGCCTCAAGTATTTTTTTATGAATCTGGCCGTGTCTATGTTTAACGTCTAGAATTTGACAAGTAGATTTAAAAAATATATAACACTGTAAATATAAATCGTCGTAAAAAAAAACTGACGAGTAAACAAAGTATAAATATGTGCAATTTTTGCAGTCGTGTTTTTTAATTTTTTTAAATTATAGTAGCTTGTTTTATTATTTATTTTTTGTTGCGTATTTTTTTATTTAAATTTAACTTCTTACTAAAAGGTGAAACCCTGCACCCCGCATGAGACATACAGTACATATATACTGTCTCTTTTTTACATAACATCACGCCTGTAATCCCCGAAGGGTTAGGCAGAGGTGTACCCATTAGTACACCCACATTTCACCAGTTATGTTTTTAGTCCCATGTAATAGGGGGCGAGCCTATTGCCATCAGCCGGGCACAAATCCAGACTCCGAAGCTGCTACTGAGAAATTCCTGATGGAAAAACCCAATAACACTTTGCCCGACGTGGGAATCGAACCCAAGACCTCATGCACAGCAGTCGCGCTTGCGACCACTAGACCAACGAGGCAGTCTCTTTTTTATTTAAATGATTAACTTATTTTTGTTATGTTTTCTGCGTTCAGTCAAAAGGGGTGACGCTAAAAGACCCCTTTTAACTTTGAAATAAATAGTTTATTGCATGCATGATTGTTAGTCCTGTGTCTGGGTGTGATTTATCTATAATATGTATGTATTTATAAATTATATAAGTACGTATATCAGTTGTCTGGTTACCATAACACAAGCTCTGCTTAGCTTGGGATCAGATAGCCGTGTGTGAGTTGTCCCAAGATATTTATTTATTTATTTATTTATTGCCAAAAAGACTTACTTGCACTCTTCATCATCTGCCTAGCCTTTTCTCAACTATGTTGGGGTCGGCTTCCCGTCTAACCGGATGCAGCTGAATACCAGGATTTTAAATGAAACGACTGCCTGTCTAACCTCCACAACCCAGTAACTGGGTAATACGACACCCCTAGGTAAGACTGGATGTCAGACTTGCAAGCTTCTGACGACTCGTAACGACTGTCAAAGATCCACGTATGACAGCCGGGACCAACTGCTTAACGTGCTTTCCGAGGCACGGAATGATGTCAGTAATGTCTAAGATAAAATTTAGAAAGTACATATGCATTGAAAAAGTCACATTGGTACTTGTTTGTTACTTACACTTGTTTGTTACATACAATTATAAATTAGTGTCTTTGATAATTCTCTATTCAGCCCGTTTGCCGGTACTGCATAATAATAATTATGTAGACTGGGTCAAATAAACAATTTTTATTTTTCTCTATATTTCAATGACATCAAAATAATGGTTTAAACCCTCTATAGTTTTCATAATCTATGGTCTTGGTCCGGTCATAACTCATGAGTGGCACGCCTAACAGGCTAGGGTCATTCTTGGTAGTGAATCTTGTCTGTTATATACTTGTTTATGTAACATCTATTATTTAATGCATTCCTGCAGTTGACGACTTTTGATTGGATAAAATCAAATGATGTCATACTTAGCGCACTGGCTATGCAATTGGCTGAAAGAAAGAAAGAAACAAATATTTTTTTATGGCGGAAAGGTACCTAAAAGTGGACTGCCTCGTTGGTCTAGTGGTTGAAAAGCGCGACTGCTGAGCATGAGGTCTTGGGTTCGATTCCCAGGTCGGGCAAAGTGTTATTGGGTTTTACCATCAGGAATTTCTCAGTAGCAGCCTCGGAGCCTGGATTTGTGATTGACATGGGATGTAAATAAGCTACGCACGGTAAGTTTGACATAATTTTATTATCAGTCTAGATAATTAAGACATAATATCGCACCTGTAATCCCCGAAGGGTTAGCCAGAGTTGTACCCATTAGTACAGTCACATTTCGCCAGTTATGTTTAAGTCCCATATAATAAGGGGCGAGCCTAATAGCCATCAACTGGGCACAAATCCAGTCGCGGAGGCTTAGTAATAAGGTCCCATTGCCTACAGAACCCTAAAGCAATGGACGGCTCTGTTTCTCTCATGTTTCAGTGCATTCATGCGTCAGAATACCTGTTTTCAATACCTGCGGTCTTGCGTAGCATTTGTAAATGTCAGCAAGATTTAATGTATAAATAAAGAGTTTTTATAAAAACACATCAACATTATAATAAGTCTAAAAATAACTATATAATAAAAACAAGTCGAGCCACGTCTTGCAAGAAGTCGCTTAAAAAAATCCTTCATTGAGTTGTTTACATTTTTTTACTTACTACTTATTATACCTAAATATAAGTATTTGAGTCTTATAAAGTCAGTAGAACATTGACATTTGTTTAGAATTGAATAAATTAATCTGATTAGCTTTTACGAGGATAATTACTTACAAAGTGTTTAATAAATAAGTGAATTGTCGTAGAAGTAAACCTCCCATGCTAGGTTATGGGTTCGAATCCTGGCAAGTACCAATGTGACTTACATACATACATACGTAAAGTCACGCCTTTTTGCCATGACGGTAGGCAGAAACCACAGAACGCCACCTGCTACGATCCTCACATACTCCTTTCGCCTCATCTACGTTCATACATCTCGTCATACAGGCACGCCGGTTACGAGTACTCCGCATCTGACATTTCAGAAGAATTATTGGCCACTTGTGTTTCGATACATTTTTTTTAAGCTGCGGACGTTTATTTTTTTTTTTAAAGAAAATTTTTCACGATATTTTTTCAAAAGAACATAATTCATGTTGATTTTTTTTAAAACCGTGTAATAGCAGTCCTTGATCAGCTTAGCTAAAATAAATTACGTTAACAATAAAGAATTGATGAAATTCATCAATTCGTGGTCGTGGTGTACAAGAATGTAAAATAAGGTAACAAAAAGCAACGAATAATATTAAATAAATCATATCTTTGGTACTACTTGGTTTTTTTTATTGTATTTTTTGAATGGTCATAACATTTCAAAATTGTCCATTTATAACCGGGCACCATGTATAGAAAGTAAATTAAATTATTCTCTATTTGGCTCTTCTACAGTAAAATAAAACAACATAAACATACATAACATCACGCCTGTAATCCCCGAAGGGTTAGGCAGAGGTGTGCCCAATAATACACCCACATTTCGCCAGGTATGTTTTTAGTCCCATGTAATAGGGGGCGAGCCTATTGCTATCAACTGGGCACAAATCCAGACTCCGAGGCTGCTACTGAGAAATTCCTGATGAAAAAACTCAATAGGTAACACTTTGCCCGACCTGGGAATCGAACCCAAGACCTCAAGCACAGCAGTCGCGCTTGCGACCAGTAGATCAACGAGGCAGTCAATAAAACAACAATAATAACTTAATAACAAACTCCAATAGGTACACGTGCCTTCTTCAGCGATTTCTGTCGGTCATTCACGGAACTGTTTTTATTCAAAGATGAATCCTTCTGCACGTGCTTATGCTTTTTGTGTACTACAAAAATTTCATCTACTAAATAAACTTGGGACTCCCATGAACCGGTAAATTAAAGGGAAAAATAGCCATAATTAGTCATTCACCATAATGATTGGTGATCTCATATTGTGGTTGGCAAAAACCTCAAAGAGTTAGTTATTTATTTATGATTCTGATCGCAACTTTATATGCGTCAAAGTTGATATTATGTTATCTCACGGGAACATTATATGGGATAAAAAGTAGCCTTTGTGCTATTCCAGACTATAATCTGTGACCGTGCCCGGTAAACCTGGAATAAAGAGGAAAGATTTGTATTTTTGTATGTTTATAAAGTAGCTCAAAAATCACTGGACCGATTTCAAAAATTAACCATTGGAATGCAACATTATTCCAGAGTAACAAAATTTAAATTTATTTCTAGAGAAAAATACCCAAAGTGTAAAAAAATAACCATAAAATATCCGCAGCGGAAAATATTGATAAAGTATTAAATACATACAAACATAACATCACGCCTGTAATCCCCGAAGGGTTAGGCAGAGGTGTACCCATTAGTACACCCACATTTCGCCAGTTATGTTTTTTTTTAGTCCCATGTAATAGGGGGCGAGCCTATTGCCATCAACCGGGCACAAATCCAGACTCCGAGGCTGCTACTGAGAAATTCCTGATGAAAAAACCCAATAACACTTTGCCCGACCTGGGAATCGAACCCAAGACCTCATGCGCAGCAGTCGCGCTTGCGACCACTAGACCAACGAAGCAGTCAAAGTATTAAATATTACTTGGAAATCGCAATATACCTTCAGCAAGCGGGGCGAGGGAAGAGCGGGGAAGAGGTCTTCGTCCTGCAGTAGGACAATCATAGGCCGGTATATTTATTTAAAGTAACTCCGAGGCTGCTACTGAGAAATTCTTGATGGAAAAACCGAATAACACTTTGCCCTACCTGGAAATCAAACCTAAGACCTCATACTCAGCAATCGCGCTATGCGACCACTAGACCAACGAAGCAGTCCCGAGGTGGTTCGTACCCGGTTGAAGGCAATAGGCTCGCCCCCTAATACATGGGACTTAAACATAGCTAGGTATATGTTTTGTTTCATAAATGTATGTTATGTTTTATTTTTTATTTTTTTTATTTTTATGAGTTTCAAGTGTCTATAATTATTATATTTGCTTCTGTTACCGTCATAATTAAAGAAAATAAATAAATATCTGGCGAAATGTAGATATACTAATGGGTACACCTCTGCCTAACTCTTCGGAGATTACAGGCGTGATGTTATGTTGTTTGTTTAAAGTGCAAGGTAAGAGGCGCGTTTTTGGCGATTTTGTCTGTCGTTGAACTCAAAATGCGGTCGACTATAAAAATAATTAATGTTATAATTTTGGGCAGGAATTTCCATTGACGCACATGCAAATACACAGGTGGGTGGAAGTTTTGAATGTCAAGCGTTACGCGTGTTGTTGTACTGGTCATCTTTTTCGGGTTATTTAGGTATTCAAAATGGTTTTATTTTTTCTAAACCAAACCAAAGTACGTTAAAATTTCTCTCACATTTTTCTAAGTCTTCATCATCTGCCTAGCCTTTTCCCAACTATGTTTACGGCTTCCAGTCTAACCGGATGCAGCTGAACACCAGTATTTTACATGGAGCGACTGCCTATCTCGTAACGACTGTCAATGATCCACATATGACAGCCGGGACCAACAGCTTAACGTGCTTTCCGAGGCACGGAATGATGTCAGTAATGTCTAAGACAAACTTTAGAAAGTACATAAGAATTGAAAAGTCACATTGGTAGGTACTTGCCCAGATTAGAACCCACAACCTCGAGCATGAGATACGGGCACCGTAACCGATAGGCCATCACGACATTTTATTTTATCATTTTTATTTTTCATTTATTTATTTTTTCATTTTCGTCATTTTTCTAAGTAATTGTGAATAATTGAGGCTTAAATTTTAAATCTGTTTATTTTGTGTAAACTTTCAAATCCCTTCCAATCCTTTCTTTCTTTTCTTTCAATTGCTGATCAAGGTTATACAGTGGTGTTAACATAACATGTGATAACGTTCTCCTTGATCTGCCTTACTGGCATGCAAATTTGACATATTTTTTTTATTTTTTAGAGAAAACCTTTCCTAGAGAAATAGTTTCTTTTGTTTACTCACTGCAAAGGCGTGCACACGCGCGCGTTCCGCTTGGCCATAATTAATTATATGAAATATAAAATAATACATAGTAAATCTAATTTATATTACGAATATATATAATTAAGTATGTCAGTTAAATCAATTTTGCTGTACCTAATGCTAATAAACGCATTTTTATTACTGACTTTCTTTCTTTCTTTCTAATTAAATGAAAAAAATAATGTATAGTACAAGTCGGATAGCATTGTTTTTAAAAAGGGATACTTAAAATAACTAAGATTACAAAACAACAAACAATAAAAGACAAAATTAATATGATATTTTATTCTATACTGATATTTTATACTGCCTCGTTGGTCTAGTGGTCGCAAGCGCGACTGCTGTGCATGAGGTCTTGGGTTCGATTCCCAGGTCGGGCAAAGTGTTATTGGGTTTTTCCATCAGGAATTTCTCAGTAGCAACCTCGGAGTCTGGATTTGTGCCCGGTTGATGGCAATAGGCTCGCCCCCTATTACATGGGACTAAAACATAACTGGCGAAATGTGGGTGTACTAATGGGTACACCTCTGCCTAACCTTTCGGGGATTACAGGCGTGATGTTATGTTTATGTTTATTCAATAACAAAAAAAAATGTTATTATTAATACTTTTGTTAACAAAAATAATATAAAAATAATTATATTATTTTTGTTAGTCATTTGGTGATCCCTGCTCTATTGGGACGACTAAGCGCATGTCATTAGCAAAAAAAAAACGTTTTTTATTTGGTAAAGTAGTTTGTTATCATGAATACAATCATGTATATCGATAACTTGTTACAAGTCACTCTACATAATGAGTTGGTAAATATTGTATAAGTATACATTGGTGCCGATTCCCTTGGTCACAAACTAAACTAAAATTAGAATATTTCCATCTTTTTCTGTCCAATAAAATAAGAAAGAGACTAATGTAAATAAGAGCTGTCAAATTTAGTCAATCTTACACATCCATACAGTTATAGTTGACATCTTAAAACGTGTGGATTAAAAATACGGAGAAGTTCAAGGCAAAACTAATTTGACATCTCTAACTTAGTTCTTTAATGTCACGGAATGTCACCGTCCTTTCTTTTCGCTGTATGTTAGTAAGAGATGTCAATTCTCTAAATTTAGTCTTATTTGTAAACAAGAGAATCGGCACCATTGTCATCTTAAGTAAACAAAAATAAAGCTGACTTCAAATATTAAATATTTAATTAATAAAGAATATAACACTTCTAAGTGTAACTTTGAGATGTACATTGAACTGTTATTCATAATTACATAACAATATTGTAGCATACTTGGTATAATCATAATCATAACATCACAACTGTAATCCCTGGAGGGTTAGGCAGTGGTGTACCTGTTAGTACACCCACATTTCGCCAGTTATGTTTAAGTCCCATGTAATAGGGAGCCTATTGCCATAAACCGGGCACAAATCCAAAGCAAGCAAGCAAGGCAAAAATCCGAGGGTGCTACTGAGAAATTTCTGATGAAAAAACTCAATACACTCTGAACTTTGGTTTTTATGGAGAAGAACGAGCAAGAAGCTCCACAAACACACTTATTAAATATTAGCTGACTCGGCCAAGCGTGGCTTGAAGTAAGTAAAGATATTGAGGTCAATAATTGAGTTAAAAACTGTTCTATCTTTTGAGTTTGACCGAATAACACAGTAAGCCATATTTCATAAAAAAATAATAATAATAAATAATAAATGTCTTGATATATTTTATAATAAATGGTTGAGTAGTTTAGGAGTCCATCCCGGACAAACAACGTGACACGTAATTAATATATTATTATATTTAGAAGATTAAGGTAATGATTAGTAATGATACAATGTAAGAACAATGTAACTAGATGTGCACTTAAAACGAGGTCTAGAGTAAAGTATAATAATTATATAAGTAATTAAAATAACCGTAATTAGTTTAATTATTGTGATGTTGTGGGTTGGGTCGTTTTGGTAGAATTAAGCTTAATTATTAATACTGAAGTTTTGTCCTTTAAACTGATTATACATGGTGTATTTTTCCATTCTCGTCAAAGAGGAGTTTGTCTTTAAAGACATTAACCTATACTAATGCCTATTATAAAGAGGTAAAGTTTGTGAGATATACTGAACCGATTTTGAAATTTATTTCGCTAATTGAAAGCTACGTTATCACTGAGTGCTAGTGAGTCTGTATTCTATTTAAAAAAAAAATAGGAATCTGTAAGAAAAATCACGCGACCGAAGTCGCTGGGACAGTGCTGTAATTAAATAAAATTACGACACCCGGTCAAAAAATCTTAAATAGTTGTTTTTTTTTAGAGTATTTTAGAATACACCCCTTTGAAAGAACAGATTCGCCCCGTTGCAAATACGATACGCAGTGACGCGCAACTATATCAATGTGTGCCCGGGGTTATTGCCCCGCCTGTCTCATCCCAGCGGCAAGATGGTTGGCTCAAATTCGGAAAAAAGCTACAAAAAAAAAAACAAAAATCTAATTTATTTCGTGTTGAGAATCACCAGTAAAGTTACTTACCTTCTTAAAGACTTTGTTGCTTAATTCACCATGTATAGTTATCCATCATACTAATTAACTGTCTTAGAAAAATAAAATGCAATCTAGTTATATTTAAGTGCATAATTATGTGAATTTAATTGGGGTGTGAGTGTAAACATCATTAAGCTAATCATAATTACTAAGACGTATTCTAGAATGATGTTTGGTTATGAATGTGA
The DNA here is from genome assembly GCA_949774945.1 of Hoplodrina ambigua. Taxonomy (NCBI): domain Eukaryota; kingdom Metazoa; phylum Arthropoda; class Insecta; order Lepidoptera; family Noctuidae; genus Hoplodrina; species Hoplodrina ambigua. Next base: position 2,335,300 of record OX458984.1, read on the forward strand.
ATTTAAAATTAATATTATTTAATATACAGGGATACTTTTCATTCATCATCCAAATTTTTAAATCGAGATCTCTTAAATAAATTATTTTCAAATGTAAAACATTATCAAATAATAACAAAAACAAAAAAAAACAACACTGACTGCCTCGTTGGTCTAGTGGTCGCAAGCGCGACTGCTGTGCATGAGGTCTTGGGTTCGATTCCCAGGTCGGGCAAAGTGTTATTGGGTTTTTCCATCAGGAATTTCTCAGTAGCAGACTCGGAGTCTGGATTTGTGCCCGGTTGATGGCAATAGGTTCGCCCCCTATTACATGGGACTAAAAACATAACTGGCGAAATGTGGGTGTACTAATGGGTACACCTCTGCTTAACCCATCGGAGATTACAGGCGTGACGTTATGTTACGTAAAAAAAAACTTTCAAAAGAAAATATCCCTAAAAAATCAGAATGTAGAGACACGCAGCAAGGGGGGCGTAGTGCGTGCTGTTTGTGTGCGTTCCCGAATGTTAAGGTAAGCGCTTGTGCAGTCAAGTTCAACAACCTATTGTTGAACTGGATTTATTCCACACGTTGGGATTTTAGTAGCGGACAATGGTGAAAATCATGTAATTTTTTTTTTTTGTTAGTTGATAAGTTCATCGATTCTAAATAAAAAAACAGTACACTTTGACGAGTTAGACGAACATAAATGTACTGAACAGCTGATTTTTTATTGTTACTTTTTGAAAAAAACTGGTCCCAGTCGTTTCGAGTTTGATGATCGAGTTTATGGCTTTCGGTTCCAGGACGACCTAAAAATAACCGGGTAGAACAAGAATTCACTCATCCAAACATTCGCATTTCTTATAATATAGTAGTTAATGCAAATGAAATTAAACTAGTTTTCGAATAAAAAAAAAATTGTTACTTTGAATAATCGTCAATTTAAAAGCGGTTTTAAGAATATACCTACTTGGGTATAATTTTGTGTGTCCAACACTGAATTGAACTTTCCGAATGTTCATCATCAAAAAAGCAAAAAAAAAAACAGGTCAAGTGCGAGTCGGACTAGCATACGAAGGGTTCCCTATCACCGTACAATATTACATACCTACAATATATCATATACAAAATAAAACACGTTTCTGAAAAGGAAACCTCTTTAACTTTTATCTAATATTCCATTACGCTCTGTAATTCCCGAAGGGTTAGGCAGAGGCGTACCGATTAGTACATCCACATTTCGCCAGTTATGTTTTAGTCCCATGTACTATGGGGCGAGCCAATTGCCATCAAACAGCCACAAATTCCGAATCCGAGGCTGCCACTGACAAATTCCTGATGGAAAACCAAATACCACTTTGCTCAACATGGAAATCGAACCCAAGATCTTATGTTCAGCTGTGGTTTTTCCTGTGGATCCAAAAATTCACAAGGACTGCCCCCGCTTCGAGAAAGGCGAAGGAGTGTTTCGGACTTCTACCAACTTGTGCTATTCAACACAACAACTACGTTTGGCCAGCATTCTTCAAAACCCCGGCAGCGATTACAGAACCCTAAAAATTTTGAATGACGTCAATGGACCGCTCAAATGGTGCTTTAGAAATACCCCAAATGCAGTCCGGCTAAATTTAAATACTGGTCTTTAAACAGTTATCTCACGAGCAAAGATTCGTTTTAGATTTTGTTTTCTGAATATTGAGTGGATGTTAATTGAGAGGATGAGTGAAAGACAATTAACAAAAGGTATTTATGGCAGAGGTAAGTAGCAACGCAGGGCAGGGTAGCCCTAGGGAGACCTATTATACTGACCTTATTCGTGAGGTTCTTCAGAAAGGTCAGGTGCGCAGTACTCGTAACCGGCGTACTTGTATGACGAGATGTATAACCGTGGATGGGGCGAAAGGAGTATGTAAGGATCGTAGCAGGTGGCGTTCTGTGGCGTTCTGCCTACCCAAATAGGATAAAGGTGTGAGTTTATGTATGTAATATTAAAATGGGCCAGTGATTAACTTAAAATAGAGTTCACATTAGGGTTTAGACAAGTACCATGTGGCTTTTCTAAATGTTATATTATGTACTTTTAACCCTACTGGGGTGAAAGAAAATATCGTGAGGAATCGACAATCCCGCTTAAGGAATTATGGTGGTCACTTTTTCTGGATAAGAAGAGGTCATTATCCTGCAGCGGGACAATTAAACGTTCTGTAAAAATATTATTGTTGTGTCATGATGGTTATTATTATAGGTTTCATAAACGGTATCATGAAAATAGTTCGAACCGATAACTGGAATTTGAAAAGAGAAATAGTTTTTTTTACAACTTTAATATAATATTAATAATATTGATATTTAATGCAAAAAACGATATATATTTTTATTTTTTCAATTAATTAAAAACAATAAAAAATTGATAAAATTTTAACAAAGATCACGTGACTATAATCGCGCCATGATTGCGCACCATAGTTGTGACGTCATAATGTTTAGCTACCCAATGAAATAACCCGACAGGCCGACACCTGGCAAACTAAAATTATGACGTCACCACGCGCTCGTGTTTGTTCGGGACATGTCGGCGTGTTTTCATTACTGGATTCAAAAGTAAATTTTTATCTTAAAATAAATTTTGAAATAATGCGAAACAAAAAATTTTTTTGCTACAAAACTTGTATAATTATGATCTTTCCATAGGTATATAACAAAAAAGAAATATTCAAAAACCCAATTTCGAAAGGCGTAGCAACTCGATCACTAAAAAATCAATTCCGGTTTACTCGATTCCGACAACTCGACTTATGCAAATCAGTCCTAAGGCCGTAGACACAAATGTCTACGGTACGGCGCCGTCACCGTGACGCGGCACGACGTCGTGTCACGGTACTGGGCATATCATTGTCCACTCCTGTCTTCATTCATTGTCTTAGCAATAACAGGAGTGCAACAATGATATGCCTTCTGCAAGTTTAAGTACACTTTTGAACCGATTGTTACTGCCGTGAGCTGGCGCGGCGCATCGCACGCGGCACCGTACCGTGACACGACGTCGTGCCGTTTCACGGTGACGGCGCCGTACCGTAGACATGTGTCCACGGCCTAACAAGTCGACTTGGACAACTTGACCATACTTGTGGGTTCTCTTACCTTAGAATAGTCAATTTTTATTGCTTATAGGATCAGGTTATACTTCATAATAATACAAGTATAACCTGATAACTGAAGTAACTTGTTCGCATCATTTTATTATGTACACTCAACAAAACTGCCTTGGACTGCCTCGTTGGTCTAGTGGTCGCAAGCGCGACTGCTGTGCATGAGGTCTTGGGTTCGATTCCCAGGTCGGGCAAAGTGTTATTGGGTTTTTCCATCAGGAATTACTCAGTAGCAGCCTCGGAGTCTGGATTTGTGCCCGGTTGATGGCAATAGGCTCGCCCCCACATGGGACTAAAAACATAACTGGCGAAATGTGGGTGTTCTAATTGGTACACCTCTGCCTAACCCTTCGGGGATTACAGGCGTGATGTTATGTTATGTCAACAAAACAGATAGATATGCAGGGTCATCAGATATAGTTGAAGTTTTCTAAGAAACCAATGGATGTTTTCAATTAAAACTTAACTCAAAATTAATTAACTGTTTATTATCTACTTTTTAAATTAAATTACATTTGAAAACATCCTTTGGTTCCTAAGAAAATTTTAACTATTTATTTATTTTACTTTAATTACAACGGTTAAATAACCAATTAAAATAATTAAAGACAGAGGACAGATAAAAGTAAAAATAAAAAAAAAAGAAAACACAAACATACATTTAAAAACAAAACAAAATAACTTTATCCCTTTCATAAATTCACCTCACAGTACTTCTGACATACCAACAAAATCTTCGTCCATTCATCCGCAAACAGATCGTTTGTTGGATTAGAATCCAAGAGATCGTTAAGTACAGACAGTGCGAGGTACGGGGGACTTAGCGCGCGCAACGGTGCGACAAGAAGGCACAGCAAATAGCTTGTGCTTTCTGCTGCGGCAGTAATTAAACTATATCCTAGATTACTGTTATTTTCACACATTTTGCATGTCACCTCTACCATAGAACCTGTGTAACTATTGTTGGTAATTCAATAAAGTAAAATAAATAAATAAATAACCTTGGATACCTATTTGTTTTCTTGACTTTACAAGTGTAGGTACTGTGTTTCCAATAACTTACTAAATAAATAACTAAAATAATGTTCTGGTTTGAGGAACATAAAGTTTATTTTAGACACCTCCGCAGCGATAAAAATTTTAACCTTACTTACTTCAACATAAAAAAAAAAAATACCTGAAATCCTTTGTGGTTTACTGACTCATTATGACTTTCAATGAACAATGAGGAAACAAATAAAATTAAACCTTAAGATTAGGGGCAATAGGTGCAGGAAATGCTATATTTTATTTTTATTGTCTTTCCTTGTGGTTTGGCATTCCAAATTCAAAATATTTTTGTTTTTATTTCTGTGGTAATGGCTATTAAATTCTACAACAATTCTATACATGGTGTAGTTTTGCGTCCGCCTAAAATTTCAGGAGACTGTCATAAAAACAACTATCTGTACTAATTATTATAAATGCGAAAGGAACTCTGTTTGTATGTTACGCTTACACGGCTAAATCACTGAACCGATTTTGATGAAATTTTGTACGGAGTAAGATTGAATCCCAAGGAAAGATTTCAGTTACTTCTTATTCCACGACTTTGTCTGCGTCCACGATATCTGACATATATGTTAGTAAAAATTGTTTAGGTTTAACAGTGATTTCAGATTACACCACTTTCAGCATCAATGAATGCATGAATCAGCATAAAAGACGGGACCCGCTAGAGCCAGTGCCTGCCTGGGTTGCGGATTTTATTCGAAAGAGTCACCGCGGTCCTGGAATGCAAAGGGCATTAGGTTTTAGACAGTGACCCGACAGTCCCTTCCGCTCCGCCCAGAGCGGAAGAAGTTATTTGATGATTTCACATACTTAAAAAATAAAAGGTAAGTATTGAGTGCTCACCTCACCTAAATTTCCAAATGGCGATTTTTACAGAACTGGTCATCGGACATTGCAAACAGCATCGCAAGGCCCAGTCACTTAACTAAGAATATCGCCAGCGCGCCGCCCGCAAGCTGCCACCTTTATTACCTTGTCATTTAAAAAATGACTTTAACGTACACGAAGTAAAGTCTTAACTTGAATGGCAAATTATTTTCTGACTTAATTGGCAATGACCTTCGCTCAAGTTATTCCGGTAGTACGTTCCCGCAAAATTAAATGACCTTTTTGTCGTTTTCCGACATTCACACAGGCAAAGCCGTAGGCAAAAACTAGTCTCGATTATCTTATCTACTCGATAATGAATCAGCGTTGTGTATTAATGATCATAAACCTGTTTTTGATCTGTTGCATAGGACAGTCGATGATTTGGTCAATTTACATATTAGAAGTACCTAATGCCACGTTAAATTATTATCTATTTAATTATTAATTATACAAAATGATGATGACAATGAATTTATAACTTTATAATATAATAATCCTATACTTCCTATTATCCTGGTCCTATTATTATTATAAACGCGAAAGTTTGTGACGATAGATGTTTGTTTCTCTTTCACGCTTAAACGGCTGAACGGAATTAGCTGAAATTTTGATACACTGTATACTGATATTGGTCTAGCTTAACGGGCTGTTTGACGCAAAAGGATTTTGTTAAATCGGAATAGTAGTTCCTAAGGTAAACACGGTTAAACAAACGAATCAACTTTCACTTTTATAATATGTAGATTAAAGCTGGAAATTCCATATGGAAAAAATGCTAAAGTGAATTAAAAAAAAATTGAATGGCCCAAAAATATTGAATACATGCTCAAACCTGGCCTGAAACCAATCCAAACATGACCTGTTAAGTTAATATCATTACTCTTTATAGTGAAATACAATACAAAACCAAGTGTTATTGGGTTTTCCCATCAGGAATTTCTCAGTAGCAGCCTCGGAGTTGGATATGTGCCCGGTTGATGGCAATAGGCTCGCCCCCTATTACATGGGACTAAAAAACATAACTGGCGAAACGTGGGTGTACTAATACGGGTACACCTCTGCCTAACCCTTCGGGGATTACAGGCGTGATGTTATTATGTACAATACAAAACGAAAAAATATTCTTTCAAAAACTACCTTTTTGAATAAGCAATTAAGTAGATTAAAATTAAATATATAGATTTTTTCTTGTAAATGCCGATGATGAATGTTCTTAAGTGCTTTTTAATGATATAATTGAAATAAATGATTTGACTTTGAATTCGAATGATATTAATCATTGCTTCTTAAGAAAATAAAAAAAATATTAGGTACTTAGGTTTGTTGACATTGAAAAAATAATTTACTATCAGAATTTTATTAGTTAGTCATACATTTCTGATGTTATCTTAGAATCTAAGATAACATATTAAATGCATAATTACCAATGACCTAAGACTTAGATCATTGGAAGCAATTTTTTAATTAGTAGCCAAATGCAAAGACGTTGATTACCTACTTATTTTTTTAACATTATTTGCATAGAAGGTCAGGTGCGGAGTACCAAAGTAATCAGCATACTTGTATGAACGTAGATGAGGCGAAAGGAGTATGTAAGGATCGTAGCAGGTGGCGTTCTGTAGTTTCTACCTACCCCCATGGGAAAAAGGGGTGAGATCTTGTATGTATATTTCATCTGCATAGCCTTTTCCCAACTATGTTGTAAATTACACAACGGATAGTAATGCGGTTTTCTTCAATAGATACAGTGATTCAAAAGGATGGTTTATGTATCTACATTGTACACGTGCGAAAGTTCTAAGTTTATCTTAGACATCACTGACATTTGTTCCGTGGCTCGGAGAGCACGTAAAGCTGTTGGTCCCGGCTATCATACGTGGATCTTTGACAGTTGTTACGGATCGTCAGAAGCCCGATAGTCTGACAACCAGTCTTACCAAGTCGGAGGAGGTCAGATAGGCAGTCGCTCCATGTAAAATGCTGGTATTCAGCTGCATCAGGATAGACAGGAAGCCGACCCTAACATAGTTGGGAAAAGGCTAGGCAGATGATGATTGTAACCGTGCGAAGCCGGAGCGGATCGCTATTTAAGTTATTATGACGGGAAACCATAAGCTTAGATAATGCTATTATTAGAATAATAGCACCTAAGCTTATGGTTAAAAAAACTCATATAGTTTAATTACTGCTTAACCAGAATTATAAATAGGCTACTTTAATAAAAAACAACGCGCTGTCAGTAAAGGTGTTTTAACTCTACTGGTATTGCAATAAAAACCAGTTTTAATGCACACCAGAAAAAATACATGACTAAGTAATACAAAAAGTACACACACATAATCTTTACCTACACAAAAAATGGAAAATTCCGCGGGAATAACTCAGCGCGTCAACTGTTCCAACTACGCTGTTTCATACTGACAGCAGAGCGCGACACGTAACACGGAACCTTAAACCCCAGTAACTAGGTTGACAGTTGACTATCGACAGTTTTCATTTTCCAATTTCAGGTTTTTTCAATCTTTCTTTTATCGTGTGGGCAGTAAGGTCTTACGACCCCACACACCCTAGTGTCAGAATTTCTACACTGCCTCAAGGGCCTCTGACATTTTTTGAGTTAGACAGTAACTCCAGGTTTCCTCACAATGTTTTCCTTCTCCGATGCCAGTGACGGCCAAAATAAACTTTAGAAAGTACATATGAATTGATAAAATCACGTTGGTACTTGCTTGTATTTGAATCCACAACCTCATGCAGGAGAGGCGGGCGCCTTAATAACTGGGACATCAAGACTTTTTCAATCTGGTAATGTAAAGATAGCGCTAACCTTAGTTTTTTTTTTTTTATCATCTTTTTTGTTTGAGTATGGGATGCATTATTATTGTGTCATTATTGGAATTTTATGACATTGTTCCTGATCGCACATTTTGTGTATAAAATTACATTTAAAATGATGCAAACTTAGTCATTAGTATAGAGTGTTACTGTGAATCGTAATCATTAAATAAAATATGTAAATCATATCAAGGTCAAAACTTATTTTATCCAAAAGACACAAAAAAGGTTTAAGCAAATTATTCCTCCTCCCCTTTCATTTTTAACTATTATTTATTGTTGGTATAGCGGCAAAAGAAATACACAATCTATGCAAATTCCAACTCTCTAGCTATTACAGTTCACCAGATACAGCCCGTTGACACACGGACGTACAGCGGAGGCTTAGTCATAGCGTCCCGTTGGCACTCTTCGAGTACTGAACTCTAAAAAACAGGATTTTCCACATGCATTGTTTAACAAAGATCTACATTTTTAACATCAGGTTAATTAGTGTTTGAAGACAAAGAATTTTAATAAATACGTTAACAGTAGCGTTACGGAAATGTACCTCCCACTAAGTAATTAGACTTAGTGTTTTTTTTTTTAGTCTAGTCATTGTTTACATGGTTATGTAGCTGGAATTTTCTCAGGCTTGCATTAGTCGTGCAAATTCTTTTTGTTGTTGAATGAACTTTATTGAACGAGCCAATCTACGTCATATTGAACGAGCCAATCTACGTCATACTTTTATTACACGACTGCCCAAAAAAAACGAGTGTTATGTGTTTAGGGTTAATGTATGTATGTATGTATGTATGTGAGATTCTTTATTCCACCATAACTTTTAAACGCCTGAACCGATTTAGATGTATAGGGTATCGTTACAATCCTTGCATCGTTCCGAGTAACATAGGCTAGGTGAAAAATAAAAAAAAACGGTGTGGTCACTTTAAAACGTAAATTAATACCAGCCTAATTTTTTTTTAAATTATTCTGGCCCTGTCTATGTTTATCATCTAGAACTTGATATGTAGATTTAAAAAATATATAACACTTCTGCTCAGTCGAATACCTTCATAGCTTAGAAGTCCCCCGACTGCAATGAAAATTTCAATTTAGTAGATCAAGTGGTTTTCGATTTTTTATGTTTTAGTAAGTGAATCTTGTTTCATTGCTTTTTAGATCAGTATTTTCACATAGCAGTCGTGTTTTTTATTTTTTTTAATTATTTATTTTTATTTTATCCATTTTTAGAGTACCGTACCCAAAGGGTAAAATGGGACCTTAGTTCTAAGACTTTGCTGTCCATTCGTCTGTCTATCTGGGCCCTATTTAACAAACGTTACAATCAGACAACATTGTAAATAAGTGACATATTTGTAAAGTTGTGTTTAATAAACCTTACAATTATGTAAGAATTTTACAAGTAAAATCATTACAATTATAACCATTGCAAATTCTGTTTAATAAAATTAAATAATAATTTAATTAATTGTCACCTGTAAAGAGATTTTTTTTATTAAACAGGAATATGTAAAATTGTAGGTACAATTTAACAATTACGTAAGTTTTCCGCCATTGTAAATTTGTAAGTCGTATTCTTTATTAAAAAGAAACTTGTAGATTTGTAACTTGTAAAAATAATATAATTACTATTTACAATTTGTAACGTTTGTTAAATAGAGGCTTGTCCGTCAGACACCAGGTTGTATATGAACCATCATAGTTAGACAGTTGAAATTTTCACAAATGATATATTTCTGTTGTCGCTGTAACAACTAATATCTACCAAAAAACAGAATATTAAAATAAATATTTAAGGGGTGCAAACCACAAACACGATTTATTGTTGGTACGGAACCCTTCTTACGCGAGTCCGACGCGCACTTGGCGGGTTTATTGAAATAAGAACACTGTTTTGTTTCTTTTTAAACTCGTCGAATTCAAGGACGTATTTAAGCCAGTGATTCTCAATTCAAATCAATAATAAAATAAATAGAACATTTTTTTTTTATTTGAACCGGCCATTTTGCCGCTAAGTTTTGACAGGTGGGGCGATGAACTCGCACGCACACAGTGATACATTTGCGCGACACTACCTACCGCATACCTACGTAACGGGGCGATTCTGTTCTCTGAAGAAGGTGTATTCTAAATTACTGTCAAACATAAACCAGTATTTATTAATTTATTGACCAGGTGTCGTCGTGATTTTATTTGATTATTTATGTCTTTTGTGACCTGAATTTTGACAATGATGCAAAGCACCTTATATTTAACGCTGATTTATTTTAAATCAATTCTAAGACTACCTTGTTGGTCTGGTGGTTGCAAAGAGCGATTGCTGAATATGAGGTCAGGTCCAATTCCCAGGACGGGCAAAGTGTTATTGGGATTTTCCACTAGGAATTTCTCAGTAGCAGCCTCGGAGTCTGGTTTTGTTTCCGGTTGGTGACAATAGGCTCGCCCCCTTTTCATGGGACTTAAACATAACTGGCGAAATGTGAGTGTACTAATGGCTACACCTCTGCTTAACCTTCCGGGGATTACAGGCGTGATGTTATGTCTAAGAAAATGTTTTTATTTACACTGAACTTTTGTTACTGGATAGCAATGTAAATTGTTTGGCGTTGACAGAATTATGCTTTTTAGTTCTGTTACATAGCAGCTGTGGTTTATAATCTATTTTTTTTTTTTACGAACCGGGCCCGCGTTGATTTTTATTTATTTTAACTTTATGCAACAAAAGTACAAAGGCGGGCTTAATGCCTTAGGCGAATGCCTAAGGCATTAAGCCTTCCTTTACTCTTGACCACCTTTGATTGACTGTTAGATAAGACATAACAGAGAAGCGATAACATGGTAGGTGCAAATTAATTAGCGCTAAACAGCAAAATTAGTTGGAAAAAAAAATTAACACAAAGTATTTAACTAAATAAAATCAAGACGCTACACCCGCTCCGGACCCGCTTGTCCCGCGCAGCGACCCGCCGCGGGCACATTGGGCCATTAACACACGGCACCGCGCACCACCGCGGTAGGCGGTGAAGTGGCGATGAACGCACAATGAACGGCGATTTCGTAGAGACCAATGCGACATGAGATCCGCTTCACCGCCTACCGTGGCGGTGCGCGGTGCCGTCTATGTGTTTTAACATTCATATGTGTCTGTGTATTGAACTTTAACCAGACTGATCTTCATTGCACGACCTTCATTTGTTTTATTTATTATCACAGCATTTAATTACTGCAGCGTTTTTTTATTATTTTAAAATAGTCAACAAAAGTTCAAGAACCTAGATAGTAAAAAACTAAACAAGTTTACCGTTGTACAGATTGGATGCATTATCTGTTACCATGGATACCGCATAGTGATGAAACCTGAATCTTTAGGGTGCCAACGGGACCCTATTTTTAAGGCTACGCTGTCCGTCTGTTTGTCAGCGGGTTGTATCTCAAGAACCGTAATAGGTAGAGTTAAAATTTTGTCAGAGTGTGCCATAATTATAAACACTATAAAATTAGCTTCTTATCCGGGTTCGGAGCAGTAATTCCGGAGAATAGTTTTACCAAAAAGACAAGAATTCAACAATAAATTAAAATAATAAAAAAATGAAATGAAATTCACTGCATTCTCGTACAGAACTCTTGTAAAATAAAAGTCTTAGTTACTCCTTGTAACATCTGATATCTGTCAGTGAAAGTCCCGTCCAAATCTGTCCAGCTGTTTCGAAGATTAGCCTGAATAAAAAGACAGAGAAAAAACGTTTTTTCATAAGAAACCAATGCATTTAAAAAAAATAATCAATACGAACATACATACATACATAAACTCACGCCTTTTTCCCATGGGGGTAGGCAGAAACTACAGAACGCCACCTGCTACAATCCTTACATATAATACTTCTTTCGCCTCATCTACGTTCATACATCTCGTCATACAAGCACGCCGGCACAAACAGACACTTCAATTTATTTATTTGTATAAAACACATCAGCAATTCCATACACTTCGACCTTGTAGGCATTGCACATTTGTATGAAACAGCTGATTTAAATATAACATCGGGCATAAGGAAGTAGAAATAACGTAACGTACACTAAAAATAAATGATATTTATCCATGAAAACAAGAACAAGTTGAACTAAAATTAGAACTACGTACATTCGACAAAAGAGATTGGTATCCAGGGTCGTAAGATAAAAATTTTGACTTTTAATTCTATTCAGTAACTTGACAGTTCAAAGAAAAATTATGTTAGGTACCATACTACTGGGCTTGCACCAGGCCCGGGTCGACGGCGCGTTCTGTTCGCGCGCGCCTCAAAGAGCTGTCAGCACAGGGACGGGGCCCCCATCGGGGCCAACGCCTGCCGGGGTTGCGGGACGTCTTAACAGGATACCGTGGCCCCGGAACGTAAAGGGCAACAGAAGGAACAGGGTGGTTTTTTAGTCAGTAAAAGTCTGACAGTCCCTTCCGCCCCACCCAGGGCGGAAGGAGTTATTTGACGATTTTTACCACCTCAAAAAAAAAAAAAGGTACCATACTACTACTACTTTTTTTTATATCTCTAATTTTGTTGTCTTTCTCTCGTAAAAATTACTTGCACCTACCATGTTATCTCTTCACCACCTCTGGTTGACTGTTAGAGAATGCCTAAGGCATTAAGTCCGCCTTTGTACATTTGTTGCATAATGTTTAAATAAATAAATACTACAACTTATTAGTTGTAGTATTTATTTATTGTAGTATGTAGTACTTATATATTTATTAGTTGTAGTATTTATTAAGTATCTGTTAAGTTACTGAATATAATTAAAAGTCGAAATATAGTTGAAGTTTTCTTAGAAACCGATGGATGTCTTCGATTGAAACTTAACTTGAACAAACAAAAAAAGAATCACCCAAATCTATTCATAATAAAATTGGCAGAGTAATCGTAGAACAAATATAAAAAAAAAACATACGCGTCGAATTGAGACCCTCCTCCTTTTTGAAGTCGGTTGATAAAGAACTGTTTATTATCGACATTTAAATTAAATTATATTTGAAAACACTCATCGGTTTTTTAGAAAACTTTAACTATATTTGACAACCCTGCACACCTATCTGTTTTGTTGACTGTACATTAATTTACCAGTCGTCGCAATAAACGACATTCATAATGCATTGTTTAAAAGTATTTTTGTACATATAATATTATTCTCTAGTATGGCGACTCTAATTTAAATAGAGATTAACTAAATACGCAGAAATATTATCATGCACAAGTGTGTGCGCAAACACAGGTGCACTCCCTCTTTCCTGACTCTCATAGTACGATGGAACGGCAATACGACACGATCTAGGAGAGGTCAGACGCAGGACTAACGGCTTTACGTGCTTCTTGAGGCATGGGGTGTGACACCATCAACTTCAAATTCTAGGTTTGGAAGGCTTTAAAAAAAATCGTAATGAAAAATATACTTTGGGTAGATAAACATAACATCACGCCTGTAATCCCCAGAGGGTTAGGCAGAGGTGTATGCGGCCTGCCCACTGCCACTTCAACTTGCTAATTCGGTGAGCTATGTCGGCAGCTTTAGTTCGTCTACGAATCTCTTCATTTTTTATTCGAATACGCTTAAGATATCACAACTTGTTTTCGTTTCAATCAATCTGCTTAGCCTCTTCCCAACGATGATGGGGTGGCTTCCAGTGTAACGGGAGGCAGCTGAATACTAGTATTTTACATGGAGCGACTGCTTATCTGACCTCCACAACCCGGTAACTGGGTAATACGACACCCCTTAGTAAGACTGGTTGTCAGACTTTCGGGCTTCTGGCGACCCGTAACGACTGTCAAAGATTCACGGACCAACAGCTTTACGTGCTTTCCGAGGCACATAACGATGTCAGTGATCGCGGGAGGAATGAAGGTCAGCGAGGCAGTCGCTCCATGTAAAATACTAGTATTTAGTCAGCTAGGCAATCGAGTAACTGGGTAGTACCGCTTGGTATGACTGGTTGTCAGACTAAGGGCGTATTCAGATGACACGCGCCGATCACGCACAGCACCCGTGCACGCGTTGTGCCCGCCTTAAACCCGCACACGCGCTGCATCCGCCTCGCACACGCTTCGCGCCCACTTAAACTACTAGTGTCTGGACTACTTCGTTCACTAGGCATAGTGGCTTCCAGGAGGGTGCAGAGCGCGGGCAGGGCGAGTGCAGGGTTGGCGCGAGGCGGGCGCGGGGCGTGCGCATGGCGTGCGCGTGTAGACCTCGTTAAATGCAATTTGAGATCTATTGATGCATTATAAGGCTCAAATTCTAATTTAACAAATTTCAATACGAGTTGGACGCGGGTGGCGTGAGCTGAGCGTGCGCGTGTCGTGTGAACGCGCCCTTACGGGCTTCTAACGACCCGTAACTTGTTTTCGTATAAAATCTTTAAAAAAATGTTGAATCTTTGTCCTTCAACATCTCCTATAAACGGGAGATTTGCAGGTAACAAAAACATTATCGCAATGATGGGACAAATATCGTAATTTTCGGTTTTATTAGGTATCTGTATAGATCCGTTATAAAAATACGAGGTGGACTGACTACCTGATAAAGGTCGCGAGATACCGATGGATGCGGGCAGAGCTGGACCGGTTCCCGGGACCCGGGGGAAGGGGGGTCTATGTTCAGCAATGCACGTCATTTGGTTGCTAATATGATGATTTTAACACACATAACATCACGCCTGTACTTTCCGAAGGGTTAGGCAGAGGTGTACCCATTAGTACACCCACATTTCGCCAGTTATATTTTTAGTCCCATGTAATAGGGGGCGAGCCTATTGCCATCAACCGGGCACAAATCCAGACTCCGAGGGTGCTACTGAGAAATTCCTGATGGAAAAACCCAATAACACTTTGCCCGACCTGGGAATCGAACCCAAGACCTCACGCACAGCAGTCGCGCTTGCGACCACTAGACCAACGAGGCAGTCCCAATTTTTTACAATATTTTGTTAAATTTATATTTTAATGTGGACTACTTTTTATAAAGATGTAGTTTATCTCTGACCGCGACTCCGTCCGTGTAAATGTCGAAGACGATGTCGCGAAATAAAAAGTAGCCTACGTCCTTTCTTGAGGTTCAAGCTTACCCCGCACGAAATTTCATCAAAATCCGTTCAGTGGTTTAGTCGTAAGAGCGTAAAGTACAGACAGAGTTACTTTCGCATTTATAATTTTATTTATTAGTAAGTATGGATAAAATTATCTTATCTTAATTGTCAAGACACAGTATAAATAATTCATTTTGTATACATATACATAATTGTTTTTCGTATCCGTATCAAATTTTAAGTACCTATTTAGTATGTATGTGACAAAATTCTCACAAACTTGTGCGAATTCGGTGTTTTAGTAAATACAATGTGAAAAAAAAAATTAAGTACCTGGGCATATTATCGTCTGATCATATTAGGTACTCGTACATTATGTGTTAGTAGTATATACCTCTATAAAGTTTGTTTGTTTTATGTTCATTTTTTGTTTGTAAGGTAATCTCTGTCAGTAATGATCAGATGATTTTTTACTACTGTTTTATATTCATCTTCATTGTTTTCACATTTTGATTCAACAAGGATTTTGTAAAAACCTAATTGAAGAGAGTGCCGTGGAGTTTATTGCTCGTTCTTCTCCATAGAGGCCTACCTCCTTTTTGGAACGAGCAACTAGCTCCAACTTTCGGACTAACTGACCGACTCCTTGACAATTCAAATGGTCTAATTGTTTTTTTTTTTTTTACTTTGGATTTGAGTACTGATTCGATGAGCTAAGTGGTGCTGATCGACGCGTCATGTTCGTGAACGAGCGCCATCGGTAGGGATTGGTTATCTGTTAACTGCCATGGCTTACATCTTTATGATTTTTAAGTTATTATATTTATTGTTATAATTATTATATTGTTAATATTAAAGTTATTTATTTTATGTTAAGATTATTGTTTGTTTGAAAGTGGTAATCTCTGAAATTCCTGGTCCGATTACAAAAATTATTTCACTGAAGGTACACGATTGCTAAACGCCATAGGCTATTTTTTTTTGGTACACTTACCTTCTACGTAGACTAAGCTGAGGGTAAAAGCTAGTACAATATAAGGAATGGGTTTAATTACGTTAAACAAATAATAACAATGGATTCATATGTACTTTCTAAAGTTTATCTTAGACATTACTGACATTCCGTGCCTCGGAAAGCACGTTAAGCCGTTGCTCCCGGCTGTCATTCGTGGATCTTTGACAGTCGTTACGAATCGTCAGAAGCTTGAGAGTCTGACAACCAGTCTTACCTAGGGGTATCGTGTTACCCAGTTACTGGGTTGTAGAGGTCAGATAGGCAGTCGTTCCATGTAAAATACTGGTATTTAGTTCCATCCCGTTAGACTGGAGATGATGATAATGACGGATTTTGTTGCAGACACAGGTTAAAACCACATCTATACTTATTTATCTGCACAAATACAATAAACATAACATGACATCACGCCTGTAATCCCCGAAGGGTTAGGCAGAGTTGTACACATTAGTACAGTCATAAGCAAAAACACGTATATACTTAGCTAAATTCAAAAGCGCTAAATTAAAATATTACTCATTACTCTAACCACAAGTAATGACAGGATTTTCAAAAAATTAAAAATATTTTTTTATAAAGTAACATAAAATCATAATATCACGCCTGTAATCCCCGAAGGGTTAGGCAGAGGTGTACCCATTAGTACACCCACATTTCGCCAGTTATGTTTAAGTCCCATGTACCTAATAGGGGGCGGGCCTATTGCCATCAACCGGGCACAGATCCAGACTCCGAGGCTGCTACTGAGAAATACCTTATAGAAAAACTATAATCTATATGTGTACCAAATTTCAACCATCTCTTAGTTATTGCGTTAAAGACTAACAAAAATTTATACATCCTCACAAACTTTTGCATTTATAATATGAAGTAAGATTATTATTAGTAAGGATTTAGGTTACATCATTCAAGTTTAATCTACGGGCAGGTATAATGTGAGAACAATGTAGGTACCTAACAAGATGCGCATATTAAATAAAAGAGGTCTAGAGTTAGATATAACTATCGCAAAAACCTTTATGGTTTACCTTATGGATTTTAATAAACCAGCCTTTCCCAAAGTTACAAATACAAATTTATTTATTTTTATTTATTTATTTAAAAACAACCAACTTACACCTACGGTGTGCACCAGACGGACAAGTTTTTGGCTAATAATAATACTTATATCTTAATTACTAAATATAAAACATACAATTGAACAGAATTACAGTATAAAATAGGGGAGAGGTGGCATGAAAGGGACACGTATTGAAAGGGACAATTCAAATTACCAGCAAAATAAAAATCGCTCCGAAATGACACTATTATTTATTTATTTAAACTTTATTTATTTTTATTTATTTATTTTATTTAAACTTTATGCACATGTAAAAAATACACTGTACAAAGGCGGACTTAATGCCTTGGGCATTTTCTACCAGTCTACCTTAGGGTGATGCAGAGACAAAACGTAGTAGGTGCAGAAAATACAGAAAAATTTCGATATTAAAATATAAAAATAAATACATATATACATACATACAAACAAAATATATAGGGTAGAGAGAGATAAAAAAATAAATAGGTGGTGAAGTACGACAAATTAATTGTGGGACGAGTCTGCCAACTTCTTACGTAAGTGTTCGCGAACTTTTACCTTAAAAGTGAACCGACTGGTGGCCATCCTGATATTCTGAGGGAGTTCATTCCATAAGAAAACCGCCTGGACTAGAAAAGAAGATTTGAGAAAACCAGAGCGGTGGGAAGGACATCGCAGAATACGATTATTAGAGGAACGAAGATTCTTGGTGTATGGTTGTTGTATGGCAACCTCGATGCACATCCATTCGAGCCAAAGTACACGCTCCTGTCTTTTTAAAAATGGCGATGTCGGACGTGTGTTTATTTATATAACCAAAAGTTTTTTTTTGCAATTCTTTGTAAACCTTTTGTCAAATGCTGCTAAATAATTGTTTATTTGTTTACTATTATTTACGTCGACTACATACTGACAGATACAACAACGAAATGTTAGTAAACTTTTATTCCAAATTATAGATTTTGTGGTTATATTTTTAATTTTTGTATCATATTTATGAAAGGGACACAACGAACGGTTATGAACGGGACGTATGAGAAATATAAGATTAAAAAATGTGATTGAAAACAGTAGTCAATAATTGACTACTGTTTTTCAATCACATATTGTATTTGTAATAATTGTATTTGTTTTAATTTTATATATTATAAAGAAGGATTTTTAAACTGATGATTTTTGTTTAAATAGTTCAAAAATGTTGATATCGTAGTAATGGTCTTTAGAATGAGAAAATAAGACTAAAACAATGTGATTTTAAAACGCAAGGATAACTGTGTACGTATTCTCTTATATTTAGTTTAAGTAAAGCAAAGATATAAGCCATTTTTTTTTGATATTATGTACTGTCCCTTTCATAAATTATTCAGTCCCTTTCAATGCAGTCCATTTATGAAAGGGACATAATACACATTTTTTAAAACTGCGATAATTTACAACTAAGAATAAAGAAAGGTTTAATATTGCATTTTATTTCAATAGTTAAGTAATGTAGGCTTCCCATTCAGCACTAACCTGTTTAAATTGTTGTCTAATTTATTTACTAGAGCCTCTGCAACAAAAATGTCCCTTTCATGCCACCTCTCCCCTAAAAAGGAATATCTTAATTAATTTAAGACAAAAAGATTGTGCTGGGGGTGGCGATAGACTCCAGGTATCGATTTGCTGCACTCAGGAGCCTCAGTTCAGTGCTTGCAAAGACATCTAATGAACCATCATGCAGCAAAATGTTATTAATGAGGGAAAGGGCTAGGTGTAAAAAAAAGTGGGCGATAACGCCCATTTGTGGGCGCTGCAGGCCTAAAGGGGGGGTGGTAAGAGACCCAGAAAATCAGGGCATTGTTTAGAGGCTTAGAGAGCGATTTGTAATTTCATCTTTTAGGTGGTTTTTAAGTAGGTGACAAAATGGGGGCACTAGAAAATAATTTATTCTCAAAGAGGGCAGTAGACAAAATAAGTTTAGGAGCCATTTTCCATCAGGAATTTCTCAGTAGCAGCTTCAGTCTGGTTTTGTGCCCGGTTAATGGCAATAGACTTCCAATCACATGGGACTTAAAACATAACCGGTGAAATGTGTCTGTTCTTATGAGTACCTACATCACTGCCTAACCCTTCGGGGGATTACGGGCGCGATATTACTTATGTTAGGTTAATATAAGTTCGACCGGTATTGAAAATGACGCACAGACCGGCACCATTTAGTTCAACCTTTTTAAAGATAACCATGATCCAAAACATGCCGCATCATCAGTGAGAAATTCATCTGAGCATGACATACTCATAACCGCCAACATAACATAATATCACGCCTGTAATCCCAGAGGTTAGGCAGAGGTGTACCCATTAGTACACCCACATTTCGCCAGTTATGTTTTTAGTCCCATGTAATAGCCTATTGCCATCAACCGGGCACAAATCCAGACTCCGAGGCTGCTACTGAGAAATTCCTGATGGAAAAAGCCAATAACACTTTGCCCGACCTGGGAATCGAACCCAAGACCTCATGCACAGCAGTCGCGCTTGCGACCACTGGACCAACGAGGTAGTCATAACCGCCAAGTCACAGATAAATCAGTTAAAAACCTTTATCCAAAGTACATAGTATTCACATGTACATGTTATATACTATGTAATACCCTTATTATGTACTAGAAACCGCAATTAAAGGCACAAGTATGCAATAAATCTCCCATACTTGTGCCATTAAAAAGTTGAGACAACAAAATAATTATAAACAACGTGACTATAATTATGTAACATCACGCCTGTAATCCCCGAAAGCTTAGGCAGAGGTGTACTCATTAGTAGGTACTACACCCACTTCGCCAGTTATGTTTAAGTCCCATGTAATAGGGGGCGAGCCTATTGCCATCAACTGGGCACAAATCCAGACTCCGAGGATGCTATTGAAAATTTTTTGATCAAATAACCATTGAAAAATGTGACCGTTATTATGCTAAAAGTGTAAATACCTACCTACCTATTTAAAATTTCCAGTTTTTAGAAAACGATAAAATAACTTTCGAATCACAAATTTAGTATTTTAAAGTCGAACACAGAATTTGGCCAACTGTGTGAGCAGAATATTGTGTCTTAAAATCAATATCTTTTTGATAAAATAATAACATTATTATATTAAAATAATCTAAGTGTATTCGAAAAAATAATAATACCTAGACCAAATAAAATAAAATATTCCAAACACATAATTAAATTATTGGAAAATATTGAGCTCGTCGGAAAATTTTAATGGTAAAATAATTATTTTAAAATAATAAATGATAAAATTAAAGTGGTTCTAAATATAGAATCTACGGCAAAAAGTTTTTGGTTTGTACGCAGGAGCGCTAATATAATAAATTGGACGAGGCAAGAGCGATGCAGACTTAGTCAGGTTGTGTTGCGAGAACAAAGTGTTTGAAGTGTTCAGTAGTGATTTAATAAACAGTGCAAAATGACTATCGGAGACGGAACCGTTGTAAGTTTATCATATTTTTTTATTTATTCATATTGTACAATAGATTTTATATTCTAAATAAATAAAACAAAAAAAAATGTAAACAAGATTTGTGTTTTTATTTTGTTTCTTTTTTTTGTGTTAAGTAATTATTTTCCGAATATTCTTTAAAATTATTAATAAGAAATCCTTAATTATTTTATGGAATATTCGGAACTATTATTATCTTTGCTTGTATATTTTAAAAAAGGTAATTATAATAATACATGGGGTACTTATTTAATTTTTTTATGTATTATTATTCTAGAAAAATATCGTAGTTTAAATTAAAAATACAACAATACAATTTTGGATCTTAGCAACAAAAACATAATGACAGTTTTTCTATGAAACTTAAGTATGATTGAAGTTGCGTGTATTTACTTTTTAGTTTTTTAATAATGATTTTTATTTCCTTACTCATAAGCTAATAATGAGATTGGAAATGTTTTACGATTATGGATCTAAATGAAACTTAAGGAAATAAGCATTGAATGCTAACTATTGTCTAAGCGGTTTTCTCAAACACATTTTCCTTCAGCAAAAATTAAAATCAAAGTCAAATCATTTATTTTAAATCGAATTGAAAGGTCATTTTAACGTCATTTCCAATAAAAAAATAAATTAGTTATTATTTCTCTTAAATAATCATACGAATGCAATGCTTAACATCATAGAGCAACACTGCCCCCCTTAACATAGATAGTAGTTAATTTATTTTGGCGACACCAGTTTTTCGTTTTATTGATGACATTTAGTTTTAATTCGCCTTTTTTATTTTTTGTCAACTGTGATTATAATACAATGAGTGTGAATTAATTAAGATTTTTTATTTTAATTAATTATTACGATTAGTAGGTAGATATTCAATTTTGGTAACGTTTTAAAGATACCAAATAATGAAAAATAAAGAACATGAAACGTGTTTTTTAAATAATTGTCAAACACTTTTAAGTTTATTTTGGATATCACTGACATCGGGGAGGAAAACCTCTTGAGGAAACCTAAACTCATAATTAATACGTATAAGTCTGTAATCGCCAAATCCGCCTTAGCAAATGTGGTGATTAATGCTTGTGCCGTTCTGTATAAAAGAGGCCTTTGCCCAGTAGTGGAAAAATAATAGGCATTATTAGTTGGCAGTATATTTTATTTTATTTGCTTCGAGAGCCTCAGAAGTTTGGCACAGGTGTGACACCCATACTAATGAATGTGTAACAGATCTCTTAGAGATATTCTTAATAATAAAACCCAATAACTCTTTGCCTAACCTGGAAGTCGAAGTCCAATACAAGCCTAATAATAACCCACTGTAGATCAAAAACCTCTTCTCATACAGAAAAGGTATTATCACTAGACCAAGGCAAATTGGTGATTTCATACATAACATCACGCCTGTAATCCCCGAAGGGTTAGGCAGAGGTGTACCCAATAGTACATCCACATTTCGCCAGTTATGTTTTTAGTCCCATGTAATAGGGGGCGAGCCTATTGCCATCAACCGGGCACAAATCCAGACTCCGAGGCTGCTACTGAGAAATTCCTAATGGAAAAACCCAATAACACTTTGCCCGACCTGGGAATTGAACCCAAAACCTCATGCACAGCAGTCGCGCTTGCGACCACTAGACCGACGAGGCAGTGCATTTCAGAGTCTTATTAATTATATATTAATTTCAAGTTCCCTCACGATGTTTTCATCTAACAATGTCAGCGATGTCCAAGATAAACATAAAACGTACATATTAATTAGAAAAAATCACATTGGTTCTTGCCCAAGGCCAAGGTCATGCATAAGAGGCGAGCACCTTAACCACGAAATCAGCTCAGCAGAAATTTAACAAACCCTTCGTTACTTTTACAGTACCGTAACTTCGATTACTCTCTGAACGCGAGCAAGATTCTCAACGTCAGAGATGGTGACCTGGAAGCGTTGCTGAAATTCTACAATATCAACCACAAAGCTTTAGAGGGAATGATAGAAAGCATACGAGAATGGTACGAGAAGCAGCCACACTTGCCCCAAGGACAATTACGTGAGTACCTATCTTTAGATTTTGCACCTACAGTGGCTTAAAGTACAGTTGTACGAGTTATTTGGTGTACAGATTGCTTAGTACGAATTTTAAGATTTTATACGACAATGGTGTCGATCCCCTTGTTCACAAACTAAACTAAAATTAGACTATTTCTATCTTTTTCTGTCCATTAAAACAAGAAAGAGACTAATGTGAATAAGAGCTGTCAAATTTAGTCAATCTGACACATCCATACAATTATAGTTGACATCGTAAAACGTATGGATTAAAAATACGGAAAAGTTCAAGGCAAAACTAATTTGACATCGCTAACTTAGTTATTTAATGTCACCATCCTTTCCTTTCGCTGTATGTTAGTAAGTGATGTCAATTCTCTAAATTTAGTCAAGTTTGTGAACAAGGGAATCGGCACCATTATCAAACTGTGGCGTCACTTATTTGCCAAATACAATTTATTGAAGCAAAGCAACTAGAAATTTAATTTAATTAAAAAATTGTATTTTCGGTGCGAAAACAAATAGTTTTTTTTTTATGAGATTGTTGTCTTAGGAATATTGGTGATTGGTACTTATCTATGACCGGATTATGTTAAACGTTATGTACAGTACTGTGTACACAATTTAATTATACATACTTCTTGTTTAGTTAACTATGATGAAGTTTGCTTTTTCTATTATGCATCTTGTTATGTAGGTTGACTTGTAAAACTAGTGATCGAAATAATCCCGTTTGAGCACCTACATAATAAATATGTATTGAGAACCAATCTCTCTCTTCAATAGCTTCGGTGCTCAAAGCATAGGTGCTCAAACGAGAATATTCCAGTGACCGATACCCAATGGTTGTACTCATGATAACAAACAACTTTTTTTTTTAAATTTGAAAAACGCATGGCTTCAATAAAATATTGAATAACAAAACAAACATAACATCACGCCATAATCCTCTAAGGGTTAAGCAGAGATGGACCCATTATACACCCACATTTTGCCAGTTATGTTTAAGTCCCATGTAATAGGAAGTGAGCCTATTGCGTTCAACCAGGCACAAATCTAGACTCTGAGCTGCTACTGACAAGTCCCTGTTGAAAAACCCAATAACTCTTTGCCCGCCCGGAAAATCAAACCAAAGACCTCATGCTCAGCAGTCGCGGTTTGAGACCACTAGACCAATGAGGACTCAATTAAGCGATTTAGCTATAGTACTACGGTCTTGAACGTTTTAAAGATCGTTTGTTGATAATGACCTTACAGTATGATGACACCGTCCGTTCTGAGTTTGTAATTGAGCAATTCTCGTAGACTCTGTGTATTGAACTTTCTGAAGGTTGTTGGCGATAGCATAACGGCGCGGTCCTCGTCGACCTGATAAAGAGATATTAACTAAAATTGACAGGTCGTGATTTATTTCCAGCTCTTTCTAGTTTTTTTGGGCAGTAAAAGATAGAAATAGTCTTGTTTTAATTTAGTTATTGAACAAAGGAATCAGTGCGGCTGGTGAGTGACGGCCGCACCTGGTGACGGGACCCGCCTTGTGGCGGTGGCGGGTCAATACCTTCCGGGGTGCGGGAGAATGCTTTGAGAGCCCCCGTGCCCCGTCAAAAGGTAATTGGAGGAACGTCGTGGGGTTTGAATCGGTAAGCGTCCGACACTCTTCCGCCTTCACCGAGGTGAAGGCAGTCCATGAGGATTTCCCCACGAAAAAATAAATAAAAAGGCTAAACTGCCCAGAGTACTTAATTTTGAAACAAGGAAGTAGGTACAATAGCACCTACATATCTAAAAATAAAGCGCATTTATTGAACTTAAAAATAAGGCAATTAAAACAGGTCTTAAAAGGGCATGCGTGTCTCATATATGCTCTAAATAGAATGCCGGACACTGCCTTATTTTTTATGTTATTCCTTTTGCTGTAAAGTCGCACAGTTAAAATATACCCTAAGTACCTATTAATAGGTATTCATTTTCATGCTCGTTAAATGTCATGAGTTGACTATGGGGTCTGGGGAATAATAATAACAGCCTCGATCAGACCTAAGGAGGCTCTCGTTGGGCGGTTGTATCAAGGGCTTGTTTTAGAAACCGGTACTCCTGGACACGGCGCGTATTGTTAGGAGATTCCTTTCTCAGGAGTCCTGACCACCCATAGCTTGGACACTGTTCCCGATGCCGGTGGGCAACTAATTTTTATATTTTTAAATGTTTAGTTTTTATATTCATATTTAAAAATGTAACGAGTGTGTATTGTATATTAATAAATTATAAAAGTTTGTTTATATGGTCTTGGGTTCGAATCCCAGGTCAAGCAAAGTGTTATTGGAATTTCTCAGTAGCAGCCTCGGAGTCTGGATTTGTGTTCGGTTGATGTCAATAGGCTCGCCTCCTATTACATGGAACATAAACATAACTGAAATTTGGGTGTGCTAATGGGTACACTTCTGACTTACACTTCGGGGATTACTGGCGTGATTTTATGTCTTTATGGTACTATAAGTGTAAGCATTTAATCCTCACCTCCTCAAATAAGAAGTGGAATTTCCCAAATGTTTTAATGTTTTTAATTGGTCGAAAATATGCACCAAACAAAGCATAAAATACTGTAGGTACCTACTGTGTTAAAAAATATTCATTTCCAATTTAAATGTGAGTTTTGAGTCTGTTGCTTTACGCTAATTATTCTAGATTTATTTGCGTCATAGAATTAACATTTTATTATTTTATACTTAATTTTATTTTGCTATCTTGTTAGTGACGATGGGTAATATGATACGAATTAACAATTAAGTAGGTACCTATTGCGGTTGCGGGACGTCTTAACAGGATACCGTGGCCCCGGAACGTAAAGAGCAACAGAAGGAACAGGGTGGTTTTTTAGTCAGTAAAAGTCTGACAGTCCCTTCCGCCCCACTCAGGGAGGAAGGAGTCATTTGATGATTTTTACCTACTACCTAAAAAAAAAAAGTAGGTACCTAACGGAGGTCAGATAGACAGTCGTTTTATATCACTCACACATCACGAAAAATCGGAAACCGCTGGACGTATAAAGATCGGATCGAGGTAGTACTTAAGTAGACGTCTGTTAAGAACGGTTTTTTTTTCATTTTTAATTCTTTGCCTAAACCTATGTATGTTGTAAACTAATTATGCAAATCAATAAAGACAGATGTAGATACCTACTTAGCATGAGTAATATTGGCAGTAGTGTTATGAGGGTACTTGATTGAAGTACAGTCAACAAAAAAGATAGGTATGCAGGGTCGTCAGATATAGTTGAAGTTAGAAACCGATGGATGTTTTCAAATGTCATTTAATTCAAAAAGTAAATGATAAAGTTAAGTATCAATCGACGACATCCATCGGTTTCTAAGAAAACCCCAACTATATCTGACGACCCTGCATATCTTTCTGTTTTGTGCACTGTACAATTAACATTATTAATTAGTTTTATTACTTTTGTTGACTGTACTAAATGTTTCATGTCTTGACTTTGTTGACTTGACTGTCGGTTTCTCCTATATACGTAATTAAATATTATTTTATAGGTTTTATAAAATAAATATTTAGGGTTTCGTACCCAAAGTGCTAACGAGACCCTATTACTAAGCCTCCGCTGTCCGTTCGTTTGCCAGCGGGTTGTATCTCATGAATAGTCAAAAGGTAAGGTACGGTATATTTCACGACCCTGCATACCTATCTCTTTTGCTGACTGTACATTTTATGTACTAACTGGTTTAAATCTTGACTTTGTTTTCGAGAATAATTATACAATAAAACAAGTGATTTTTAAAACCTGTTATTAGTATAATGAGATCATTCTTTCTATAGGAAAAATCCGAAACAATTTTGGCGAAATATACAAAAGAAAAAAATTTAAGTGTTTCTTAAATGTCAAAATAACAGGATTTTTTTACTGAATGCATTAAAAATGTTGACTCTGTACCGTACATATTCCAGAAAAAAAACATATGTTAGTAATTCTGTAGGTATATCTGTCCGTCAGAAAATCTTCGAAACGGCTGAACTGATTTTAATGAGATACTACTAGACGGGACAAAAGTCAATACTTCATAAATTATTTCGATTGAAAATATTTGCAACTAGCTTTTACTCGCGAATTTGTCTGCGGAGAAGGAATCAAAGCGAAGTTGTAAATCGTACGGCACAAAATTCTGTGCACTTTGACACTTTGACGAGTTAGACGAACATAAATGTACTGAACAGCTGATTTTTTTATTGTTTCTTTTTGAAAAAAAAAATGGTCTCAATCGTTTCGAGTTTGATGATCGAGATTATGGCTTTCGGTTCCCGTTTTCCCGTGTATTATAGTACACAAAAATAGCTTTCCAATGACATATGTTTGGTCGTTATTGGTCTTGCCGATCGTCCAAAACCAGGAAGAATTTATGTCCCGTTGTTTATCCGCTAGGCAGTGTCGCGCGACTATAATATATCACTGAGTATGTGCGGGTTCATTGCCCCGCGTGCCTAAACCCAATGAAAAGATGGCTAAGTAGTTTGAATTCGAAAATCATGACCTACATAAAAAAGAAAAAAAAACATATTTTATTACCACCTACAAAAAAAAACCTGTTTTCTTTTTTAATTATTGATTCGAGAATCACTAGCATAAAGTCAACCAGAATGCAAAACTGCACCTATGTGTGTGTCAAATTTCAGCTAATTCCGTTCAGCCGTTTAAGTGTGAATGAGTTACAAAGTTACTAACATCCATCCGTTCATCCTCAGGAAGGGTTTAAAAGAGTGCCGTGGAGTTTCTTGCTCGTTCTTCTCCATAGAGGCCTACCTCCGTTTTGGAACGAGCAACTAGCTTCAACTTTCGGACTAACTGACCGACTCTTTGACAATTACAAAAGTGCCTGTAAATGGTCTAATTGAAATAAATGTTTTGACTTTGACTTAGACCAACATACAATATTAAAAATTAAACTAAACTTACTAAGTATTTATAATTTCTTAATTACTTCAGAATTACACATCGAGCGCTCTGGACTATCGTAATTACCTGCATATTAGGCGCTTCGCACACGGAGCAACTTAAGTTGAGACAACTGGCAATTCTTTAAAAGTTTCCTGTAAAAGTTGATAGTTGCTATAACGTTGCCGGTTACCGCAACTCTTTGGCAATTTGTGAACAACTTTCATAGCCGAGTTGCCGTATGCCGTTGCCGTAGCGACACTGGCATTGCCGGGCACACGGAGAGGGAGGGAGGGTGTGAAATCGCCCGAAGCGTTGCGATTGACGGTTGAGGAAACCGGCAACTTTAAAAACCGGTACAATATTTAAAACTTTAACTTAGTCATCGATTGTAGCAACTGAAAACTGTTGACGATTGCCGCAACTAAAAACTCGAGTTGCTCTGTGTGCGCAGTCCAATTGAAATGTATGTAAACAGCTAGTTGCCAGCTAGTTGCCAGTTGCTGCAATAGTTGCTCTGTGTGCAAAGCGCCTAAAACCTTATTCCTCATTAAGTTAAAAAAATGACTAAATGAATGAAAGAAATTGAAAAAGAAAGAAAGAAAAAGAAAGATTAAGTGATATATTCGTAAACACATTTAGTTTTTAATTTAATTTAATTTTGAGTATTTTTTGTCATATAGATAGTAATAGCCTCCTACGACCCCCCCCCCCCTACATACGCCACTGGATGGAAATGAGGTAAGACAACCATTGGAATGCGATGATCAATAAAATTATGTATTTTGTAGTCTAATTATGCAAATCAATAAGGATAGATGTAGGTACCTACTTGGCATGAATAATATTGGTAGTATGGTCATTAGCATGTATGTATGACAGGATGATACGCGATTTAAATATGAACATGTCATACAAAACGCGTTCTCTGTTTTCTAATGATGAATGATGAATAATGCACAAAAACATTTTTTTTGCGCCCGACTTATATCTTTTTTGCTTTTATTCATTTTTTTTTTTTACATAGAATTCTATGAACGATAGTTTTGTTTAAAAAATTTATAATTTTCTTACTTTAGTTTTTAAAAGTCACGCTACGACCTGTAGGAGCAGAGCAGTAATCAAACATGTAACTTAACGCGGTTGAAAAAAAACACGCGAACGACGTCGCAAGCAGAGGCTAGTCATGAATAAATGTTAAAAAGGCGCTTTTACACAAAATTCGATATCAACAAATCCGATGGTATCAAGCCCTTCATTTTAAAACAACTGAAATCGAACTTTAACAACATAGTTTTAAAGTACATTGACATTACGCTTAAGTCAATGAACGTCATAAAAAAAATCCGGTTATGAGTCCTGACGTGTGTTGACAGTTTTGTATGATCTTATTTATCTAATTAATCAAATAATAGTAGTACTGAGCGGCTCCGGGTATCGTGTTACTTCGAACAACGTAATTTTCTGGTTCCCTCCTAATGGGTCCAAGGACGGACTTGGAGACGATTGTCACCCCGATTCAACTGGAACCGCGGCGGCGGCGTGCCCGTTCGATGACGCGAAGGGAGTCGAAACACCTCGCTTCCTCCCCTGACCTGAGGAGGCCCGAGGTGTCGGGGCACCAATCGGGGATCGCAGGACGCGCGTATGCTCCCAAGATCTCCGTGAGAAGGGAACACCTTAGCAATTTTTTTAGCTAGGGTATCATATTACTTATAACAAAGCTACTAAGCCTTATAACCAGCCTTACCAAGGGGTAAAGGGTTACCCAGTAACTGGATTGTGGGATCTGATAGGCAGTCGCTCAATGTAAGATACTCGTATTCAGCTGCAAGCGGTTAAACTGGAAGCCGACCATAATAGTTGGGAAAAAGCTAGGCAGATGATGATGTATCAACAAGCATTGATAAATTGATACAGTTCGTTTTTTTTTTAATCAAAGAAGAATATCTAAGACGTGTTTGTATAATTAGCAATGACCTTAATGTAAATATCGTAGTCTTTCTTCGTAATTAAAAAAACCAGATCATTTTATATTTTTGTTTATATAATCAGAGCGTTTGCTAATTATAAATAATTCTAACCTTGGACAAATATAACTCGAGGATGATAATTATCTACATAATATCTTTAACTAGGAAATTAATTATTATGTTATAATTGTCAATTTCCTGCACATTAACGGTTGCAAATAAAATGCGTCTTTAATTCAGTTATTTTTAAATTGTGAAGGTTTTAAAAGTTCAAAAATAGTTTTTTATATGATAATGTATTCTATAACTGTGAACATTAGGTTCTTATTTAAAGTTTAACGGTCTATACAAGTTCGATAAATGCATTAGTATTTGATTTAAGAACTTACAAAAATTATCAAATAACTTTTTGTAGATAACAATAAAAAAAAATGTGTTTTCATTTCATTGATTAGTTGCTGGCTCTTTTATGTAAAACATCAATGTAATTATTATAATAACTTTTTTTTATTTATTTTTTAAACTTGGTTAGTTAACCTGGCAGAAATCGTCACATAAGGGAAAAGCGTTATGCCCTCTAGGCGACGCTCTTTCTTTATTCTATTATACACGGGATGTGCGTCCAAGTATTGCGATTCGAACAGCAAGCATTGTGCGCGGCCAGCTGTATAACCTCAATTCTAAACTCATTTATTTGTTTTTTTTTCTTTTTTTGACTAACTTCTGCCCGTTACTTCGCCCTCTTCACCGCTCTTCACCTTCCTTTAAAGACGTAAATTAAAACGCGTGACAAAAAACCACACAATCGAAGTTAAGTAGTAGCTTAGCATAAAGTAATACCGAATAATAATGAAACAATTTTCTGCAGTACCGGAGTAATAGTACAGGACCTACTAGAACAACTTGATCCATACCATTGTAGGTATCGATACAGTTCCTTTGTCTTGGAAACCATTAAAAAACATGTCACAAACAGCCTTCAGAGTTGATCAGTATTTTGCACGCAATATAATACAACACGGACACCGACATAATTGTGTTGAAATTGGTTTGATTTCGTCATTGCTTTGTTAACGGCACATTTTTCAATTTTAGGGAGTCTGTCCACTGCACCGTATCTTTTACTGATTTACTGTCCGCGTCAAGTTGATATTACTTTACATAATATCACGACTGTTATTTAGCACACACTCATTTCGCCAGCTACTTTTAAGGCCCATGTAATAGGGGGCGAGTCTATTGCCATCAACCGGGTACCAATACAGACTCCAAAGTTGCTACTGAGAAATGCGCGAATTCGTCCGCGTATGGCCTGTTGACCCACATTTTCGGTGTAAAAATACACGGTTGATTAGCTGTGTGTAGGCACGGCTGTCATACACGGTAGCGCCACGTTATGACACGCCACCGTGTATGTCAACAAGCTCTCACAGTGACCCATACAACACTGACAGCCGTCAGTGTCAAAATCAACTTTGTTGCGGCCGAAGTCGCCGGTAGAAGATAGTTTCACATTTTTCAATACAATAAATATATTTTTGCATGGCACGTTCCTATCACGGTCACTATGATACGAGTCTGAAACGTTTCGCCTACAGTCGATTGGCCCATGAACTGTTGGCCAACATAATCTTTCAACCACGAACTTTTCATCCAAAGCACTTTTCACCCACGAACGTTTCGCCAACATGATTTTTCGCCAACTGAATGTTTTGACTATTCACTTTTCATCCAAATAACATTGGGCCCATGCACTGTTCTCCAACAGAACGGTACGTCAGTGATTGTTTAATCAACAGATTTTTTTTGTCCCCATGAACTTGTTGAAAAGTTATATTTCAAACTTTTCATTCCTTTCCGAATACCTACAATATCTACTGACTAAATCAGTAGATATTTATGTTTACTTATATTATTGAAAAGTTCACGGTTGAAAAATTCTGTTGGCCAACAGTTCATGGGCCAATGGACTGTTGGTAAAACGTTTCAGAATCCTATGATACGGTGTAGTGGGCAGACACCTTAGAGAATTTGAATTTTACTTTTTTGTTTTTATTGCATAGAGATAATTATGGTACAGATAGCAACAGGGTGCCTACCACAAGCTCTTAAAACAATATTATTTTAATATTACTTTGTAATTTCTGCTGTTGGAATTTGAACACTCAGCTCAGCGCCGAGAGTTGATAATCCAACAACAGAAATTACCAAGTAATATTACAATAATATTGTTATAAGAGGTGGCGGTAGGCCCCCAGGTCGATTTAAATTGTTTCTTTTACATATCTTTTAAGACACAAAAAAAAACACAATTGATTGCGTCTTACCATTTCAGATAATAGCTAAGAGTTTATTTTATCTTTATATAATCCTTGAGATTAGTGAGGTGTAATGAGGTCTTGGGTTCGATTCCCAGGTCGGGCACAGTGTTATTGGGTTTTTCCATTAGGAATTTTTCAGTAGCAGCTTTGGAGTCTGGATTTGTGACCGGCTGATGGCAATAGGCTCGCCCCCTATTACATGGGACTTAAACGTAACTGGCGAAATGTGGGTATACCTACTAATAGATACACCTCTACCTAACCCTTCGGGGATTACATGCGTGATGTTACGTATTTAACATGCATTTTGTATTTCCTTTGATGATGTGATCAATAATTACGATTTACAAATCTGAAATGTTATTCGACTTTGGTTGCTAAGTCCGTTTTGTATTTTATCGTTAGATCAGACTACCTACTATGCGGGGAAAGCCCAAAGTTGTTTTTTTTTTTTAAATAAAACTTCCTGTGGTTATAGTGTTGCGTTTAATGACTAAGATAATGACGGTAAGGTAGCGCAAAAAGTGGGTGGTAGGTATTATTTATTATTTGCCTGGGTTGCGGGACATCTTATCAGGATACCGTGGCCCCGGAACGAAAAGGGCAACAGAAGGAACAGGGTGATTTTTAGTCAGTAAAAGTCTGACAGTCCCTTCCCCCCCACCTAGGGCGGAAGGAGTCATTTGATGATTTTTACCACCCCAAAAAAAAAAGGTATTATTATTTCCTGCTAGGGCTGCGGAATTTGTTTGAAAGTGTTACCGCGGCCCTGGAATACAAAGGGCATTAGGAGGAACACGGGTGAGTGGTAGTCAGTAAGAGTGACACTCACTAATACTTCCTTCCCCTCCACCCAGAGGTCATTTGATGTTTTCCCATATAATCTACCTCCCTGATAAACATCTTTATGTGTCAGATGCTAGTAATAAAATTGAATAAGGAAACCTGGTCAATAATTAGTAAATAATTGTTTTTTTAGTTGTTTATGTTTGACAGTGGTGCTGATTCCCTTGTTCACAAACTAGACAAAATTTAGAGAATTAGCATCTCTTACTATCATACAGCGAAAGAAAAGGACGGTAATATTTTAGAACTAAGTAAGAGATGTCAAATTAGTTTTGCCTTAAGCTTTTCCGTGTTTTAATCTATACGTTTTAAGACGTCAACTATAATTGTATGGATATGTCAAATTGACTAAATTTGACAGCTCTAATTTAAACATTAGTCTCTTTCTTGTTTTATTGGTCGGAAAAAGATAGAAATAGTCTAATTTTAGTTTAGTTTGTGAACAAGGGAATCGGCACCAACATTTCAGAATATACCTAGAAATAAAATACCTGCTACCCATTTTTTGCGCTACCTAATCGTAATTAGTTTAGCATAGCATATAATATAGCATTTACGTCGCTCGTTAAGACGTTCAGACAGTGAACCTAAGTAGGCATCAACAGATTACCTATTTACTGGTCATTGTGACGTGCCATCCGCTTGACTGCCTGCCGCGTCAATGCGCACTGTCGTGTGAGAATCGCCTAACGTAGCGTCCTATTAGCGTAAGAATTTTCAGAATCGGATCAGCAGTTCCAGAGATAAGCGTGTTTATACGAAATAACAAACCAACTGTTCAGCTTTATAATATAAGTATAGATAATACCAACATATTATTGTTCCACTGGGGAGCGGTGAATGATTATTTATTTTTAAGAAAGCTTTATCTGCAGACTGATAACAAACATAAATATCATACATAATTACGAACATTTTTAATTACAAGCTTCCACATGACCCCCGGCCATAGGCAGAGGTGGAGCACTGCGGTAGTTTTAGCCGGTGAGAGTCTGGCATTCCCCTCCATCACCCCCACAACAGAGGAAGTCCAAGAGGATTTCCACCGCGGAAAAAATATAGACTAAGGACACTTCTCATGCAGAGAAGATATGAGTATTTATAAGCTCAGATCGCTTAGGTCTTTTAAACTACGCAACGGATTTTAATGCGGTATTCATCGAAACTCTACACATAACAGAATAATTTTATTAAAAATAGTTATATACTAGAACCTTAGTTCTATGTTTTATCTTAAAAAACATATCCGAAATTCTCTATATAAAACTTAAACTACTATCCATTCAATATAAAACTACAAAAAAGTAAAATTTTTTGGGCAAAATAAAAGGCTTTTTATAGGTATTTCATGTTATTATATTTATTTATTTTATCAAATATTCATCAATAGACAGAATGATTCAAGAAGGTTGTACCATATTGTACCCGAGAGAAGCCGGGGCGGGTTGCTAGAATACCGTAAAATATACCCTAAGACTCTTTGCAATAGTGTAGCTTTTTGTTCGTGAAAGATTTTCACGTGGTTATTCATTCACGCGTCAAAAGTGACAGTTTTAAGTATGACATAAGAGACAGTTTTTATATGCCAGCCTTGTCAATCGACGTGTCGACCGGAGTAATATGAACCCGGTGGCGGTGTACTGCTTTTGTTTAAAGGTCAATAATTTTGACCCGCACTTAAATGTATCAATTTTATCATCTTTTTATCTCTTTTGTTACAGATGACCGCATGATCCTCGGCCATCTAATAACGCGTGGCTTCAGCGTAGAACAGAGTAAGGAGAAGATCGACAACTACTTCTCCTCTAGAAACAGGATGTCTGACCTCGTCGGAGAAAGATCACCCCTTCCTCCTCTAATGGATAAGTACCTGAGAGAAGGTTATTGGGTTGTACCCCCAATGAAGACGAAGGAAAATCACCGGGTTATCATGTTCAGGTAAGCAAAGCTATTAATATGATGAGAGAAAAGTTGATTAACCTGTAATCGAAAACGACGTAATAAAGATGAAGTTTATATTATAGTTAGTAGACGTCCAATAAGAAAGAATTTTCCAAAATTCACCCCTTATGAGGATGAAACGGGTCGAAAGTAGTAGTGGCTAACAGAAGTTAGTTTTATACATATTATTTTTGATATGAAATAACACAATTAACTTCTCTTCTCTGCATTTCAAGTAATTTATACTAAGAGATATATATATTTCCATGTTTATTTTACACTAGCTTTCGCCCGC
Organism: Hoplodrina ambigua; assembly: GCA_949774945.1. NCBI lineage: Eukaryota > Metazoa > Arthropoda > Insecta > Lepidoptera > Noctuidae > Hoplodrina > Hoplodrina ambigua. Next base: position 2,370,209 of record OX458984.1, read on the forward strand.
GGCTTCCCTCGCAAGTTAAGTTTAAAATTCGATCATAATTCGAAAGACATGTGGCGCCATCTATCATCATAAGAACGTTATTGCGATTTCTCTCGGGAACAGTACTTTTTTTCGGGATGAAAGGTACCCTATGTTCGTTCCTGTACACCTGGCAATGTATATGCAAAATTTCAGGATGATCGGTTCAGTGGCTTAGGCGTAAAACGGTGACAAACAAACTTACTTTCGCATTTATAATACTAGTAAGAATTAAATAAATTCGTACTTCATTCGATATTGTGCTTAAAAAATTAGTATTTAAACATTTTAATATGTTACTCGACTTTTGTTGCTGATTGTATCATCGTCCCACAAAGAATTACGTTTTTTTTATGGGACCTTCTTTATTTTATTTTTTTGTTTTTTGTTAAACCGGCCATTAGTATCTAAAAATACACACTCTGTGTATTCAAGTGCCAAATATAAGTAATCAACTAAAATAGAACAGCCCTGTGACAACCTATGAAAATCTACATTATCTGGCTATAAAACATCACCCATAGGAGCGGAGCAGTATTCAAAGACGTAATTAACATTAATAAAACATTAATAAAATAGTTATTTATCAATACACCATTTAAAAATCGTCTCTCCATTATTCTAAATTCAACATAACGGTCAGTTCTAAATTTGAAATAAAAATACCGACCGCTATTTTGAATTTAGAATTTGGAATATCAGTGCACTTTCAAATTGTAACGGTAACCTTGCAACGTGGAAGGCTGTTCAAATATTCAAAAGTGGTCGGCGAAGTCCGTTTACAAGTTACAAACACAGACAGAGGTCGGATCGTGAAAATTTTAACAGACTTACTGTGCTCTGTTTTATATTTTGAGTTTGTGGGGAGTCAGGTAACTGTTGGTGAATAATAGTTAAGGTTACCATTTGTAGATGGTTGAGTTAGGTTAATGGTTCTTGAGGGCGGACAACGCCCTCTTCCGGCCCCCTTAAATGGGTCCAGGGGCGGCGGACTTGGGGACGTCCGTCGCCCACCATTCATCCGGACCCGAGGTGGCGGCGCGTAGTGTTCCACGCGCGCCCCTCTTCGACGTCGCGGGGGGAGTTAAACACCTCACTCCCCCCCCTGACCTGAGGAGGCCCGCGGAAGCGGGCCGGCACCAGTTGGGGATCGCGGAAGGCGCGTACGTTCCCGTGATTCCCGGCGTAAGTGTGAGAGGGGAACACTGGGGTGGTTTTTAGTCAGTAAGAGTCTGACAGACCCCTCCGCCCTCCCCAGGGCGGTGGACATCCATGAGGATTTTCCACCCCGGCAACAAAAAAAAAAAAAAAAAAAAAAAAAAAAAAAAGGTTAATGGTTCTTGTTATGATGATACTACCTTCTTCAACCGCCCGCGACTTCGTCTGTAGTCAGTAACTACAACATAGTCACACAAAGAAAGAAAAGAAAGAAAAAAATGTTTATTGACAACATACAGACCATGTGCACTCAAAAATAATAATAAAAAGACAAAAAAAAAAACATTTTGTGCTGTGCTGTGCGCTATGCGCTGTGCTATGCTGAGTGTTACATTATTTTTTTATATTCAAATCCAACTCGTTATAAGTCTCCGTGTGGTTTTTGGGTTTATAACCTTTTTCTATCTCCACAGATTTTATTAAAGTTGTACACACTTCTACCAACATTATAATCTTTTAGCTATATCCCGTGGTTTCACTCGCGTTGAGTAACGTCTTTGGTTACTGCCGCTCCTGTAGTTGATGTTATTCTTCATAAATCTGGTTATCATTTACAGAATTTTCAATCAGACGCAGGTTCAGAGATTACCGCGTTTAAACATACAAGAAAACTGTTCAGCTTTCAAATATTAGCCTACATTTGATATTTAATATCACCCATCTTCTTTCGCAGAATTATGAGCCCAGATATGGTGGTCCTCGATGTAGCCAAGCTAGGCTTCCTCATGGGAGAGTACAGGATCTTCAACGAGACCGCACAAGGAGACCATTGGATCTTCGACTTCAGCAATGCTACCCTCAGCCATGCTATGCAGTTCACACCTTTGTTGATCACCAAAATCTATTATCATATCACGGTAAGCCCTTTTTAGGTCACCTAAGATTTTTTTTAAGAGGGAAGGTTTGTTTATTTGAGAGTAAGTCTTTTTTTAAAGGACAAGATCTTTTAAACATTTTAGACTGTTAGAGGCATTTTTGAATGTCTTATACAAGAAAGAAGAATTTAATCTAGATGTCCCTTCCAAAAAGTAACTATATTTTTTGAACCGTTTGGGGTGGAAACCCTCGGTTCGTGGAGTCCGTGTGCCCATGCCCTTTTCAAGGAGTTGGCCAAACGATTGGTTGACACTTCCCGTGACCCAAAGGCTGGTTATTACCTTGGCCAGAGGTTAAGCATTGCCATCCAACGTGGCAATGCGGCTAGTCTTTTAGGCACATTTCCAGTGGACAGCGCTGCGGATGAATTTTTTGATGCCATTTAGTTTTAGTTTCTCTCTTTTTTTATTCGGGTTGTTTTTATTTTTATAATAATAATAATAAGCCTCAGAGTTTGGATTTGTGCCCGGTTGATGGCAATAGGCTCCCCCCTTCCTATTACAAGGGACCTAAAATATACTGGCGAAATGTGACTGTGTTAATGGGTAGGTACATCACTGCCTAACCCTTTAGGGATTACAGATGTGATATTATGTGTGTATATATAATGACAGCGCCTAGTTATCCCCATATTGGTGCGGAAATCAAAGAAGAGCATTAGAAACTAATATATCCCTTTTTCTCATCCACAGTCATGCTACGCCATCAAGATAAAAGGCTTTCACCTGGTCAACGTACCTTCCTTCGGCTTTTCAATCTTGGCTCTCTTCAAGAAGATCATGAAAACCAAACATGTGGAAAGACTGCATCTGTATGACGATTTTGAGAAGATATTCAACGTGCTACCTAGAGAAATATTCCCTTCTGACCTCGGTGGCACTGCAAACATGACTGTTCAGGATTTATCTGGTAAGTTTATTTTTTTCTTAATACTCTTTGTATTTCTTCACCGTTGTCAGTAAAATTCAAGATAACTTGAACCTGATCTCCTCAGGTTTCCTCCTCTTTCCATCGTGTGGAAATCTGGGCTTGTAATAATAAAAATAAATAATGACAATGTAATTAATATGAGTCTGAAATCCACAATCCGCCTTGATCAAGCGTGGTGATCAATGCTCGTGCTTCTCTAATGATAAGAGGCCTTTGCCTTGCAGTGGGACATTAATGGGATGGTATAATTTACACTTTATCTTAATCTCTTGACTGCCTCGTTGGTCTAGTGGTCGCAAGCGCGACTGCTGTGCATGAGGTCTTGGGTTCGATTCCCAGGTCGGGCAAAGTGTTATTGGGTTTTTCCATCAGGAATTTCTCAGTAGCAGCCTAGGAGTCTGGATTTGTGCCCGGTTGATGGCAATAGGCTCGCCACCTTTTACATGGGACTAAAAATATAACTGGCGAAATGTGGGTGTACTAATGGGTACACCTTTGCCTAACCCTTCGGGAATTTCCTTACTCCCGCTTCTCAAAATACACATAAAGCCTAAAGGTCCTGCATCTGATCTATCCCCGGTTGTTTAGGAATGCTGTTACATCAAACTATGAGAGTTACGGAAAAGTGTTTGCGTACACACTTGTGTCCTATAAATATCTCCCGTGTATTTGAATATCCATTGAGATTGACCACCGTGACTGGAATGCTATCTGGAGAATATTTGTGCAGTTTTTGTTATTTAATGATTGTATTTTTTTTCCAGACATGTGGTATGAAACCCTACAATCAGAGACCTGGAAAGAACATTTCGCGCATCAACAAAAATACTTCAAAGTGGACGAAGCAAAGAGAATTACTGCATCAAAAATTACTGACTCATTTGGAGTAGAAGGGTCCTTTAGAAAATTAGAATTAGATTAGTTTGAATTAAAAGTTAAAGAAGCTTATAATTGACTATGTATATTAAGGTATGCACACATTAGAATCTGTCAAAATAAGGGTGAGTTTCACCAAACTTTTATGCTTAGTGTAATTAATAATTTTGACAGTTTTTTTAAACACAAACTGTTGTACGCCCATTTTACTGATTATATTTTTAAAATTTTGTATAACACGCAGTAAGGCTATGTTTTATTTTAAGAAAAAGTGAAAAACTTGCTGTGGAAGTAACTGACTTGGTTCGCATTTCAAAATATTTATTTTTTATTAAACGTCCAAAAATATTACGGAAATTGATTCAGCTGGTCTATTCTGTAAAAAAAAAGATGGTGATTTTACAATTATCTCAACCTAAATTCAGCGAGTAAGATGATTACAGAATAGCACTGCAGTAGTCGATTCAGAATGAACAACTTTCTTTCTCACTTCTTTTTACTTCTTTCTCTTTCTAACTCACCCCATATTGTGTGTGCATACACCTTTAAAAAAGACTTCACTATTACAATAATATAGTTTTTAGCAGTGTTTTGATATTTCCAAATAAATAAGGGTTATGTAGAAAATCATTGTTAAAATACACTTAGTCCTAAATGACTGTTTATAAGGCTAGAATAATTATAGTTAATAATTTAATGATACATTTTATAAAGGGACTTCTTTTATTTTTTGAAAAAGAACTTAGGTTCAAGTTTCGGAACACGTCACATTTAAAATCATCGTTCCATTTCCACCAATTGTTTGAAGTAAATAGAGACAGAATGATGATTTGAATAGGTTTGGGCAAAATGTTCAGTGAGTTCTTAATATGAATGTGATAAATTGTCAAGCTTGTACCTATCAACTCTTGTGATTGGATGACTGAATTTTCAACAACCAATCACAATAGTGATGCACCTACCTATCTGCGTCTACAACCCAGTACCTGGGTAATACGATACTCTTGTGTTTAGATTCGTTTTCAGACTTTCAGGCTATTGACTATCCGTAACAAATTTAACATGTCCACGAATCATAGCCAGATCACCCTTTAATTAAGTGTTGTTCGGACGTAGGTGACGGACAGTTGTCAGTTTGTGTAGGAAACATTATTAAATGATACAAGATGATTGGGTGGTAGAGACCACCAATCAATTGACATAATTTTTTATGATCTGTCAAAATGCGACTCTCCCATATATTTTGTATGACAATCGCAAACTGTGTCGGTACTTAATTGTTAATTCAATTGATTAACTATTTATTGATTTTAAAGTAACTAAAATCTTATTTAAACAGACAATTAAAATTTTAAAAATTTTATACCATCTGACATAATTATGTCAGAAATTATGTCAAACTGATGATTCTATATCACCGCCGTCATCTCTGTTGGAACAAAACGTTAATGAAATAATTAGAAAATAATTTATTTTTAATTAGTAATTTAATAATTATTGTAAGAATGAGTGATATTTCAATTAAATTAAGTTGAGTTTAATTTTTGTGTTTTTTATTTATTCGTTTGTTATGCTTTATGAAAAACAACTATTACAGAAACCAAATTATTATAAATTCATTAATTTACGATACTGCCATTTTTACGAAAACTGCAATAACTAGGTAAAACCTAATTTCGAGAACAAGCTACTATAATTAAATAATTGAGGCTGGTATTCATTTACGTTTTAAAGTGATCACACAGGATTCTTTTTATTGTTAACTAGCCTATGTTACTCGAAACAATGCAAGGATTGTAACGATACCCCATACATCTAAATCGGTTCAGGCGTTTAAAAGTTATGGTGGAATAAAGAACCTCACATACATACATAGGTACATTAACCCTTAACACATAACACTCCTTTTTTTGGGGCAGTCGTTTAAAAAGACAGGCAAGACAAGGCACCTTGCTTGTGTGGTAATCAATGTATGTGGTGATAAGTCCTGATTTCCTCACGATATTTTTCTCCACCGATATCAGTGATGTCCATGATAAACTTAAGTAAGTACATATGAATTGAAAAAGTGACATTGTTTCTTGCCCGGATTAGAAACCACAACCTCATGCATGAGAGGCGGGCGCCTTAATCACATGGCATCAAGACATGAATGTTACTACATAAGATACGACTATGAATGTCTGTGTTTTACAGAATGTGAATGAGAGTGAGAGACGGAACTATACATGATCTATAGCTTCATCCCTTTTGCATTCGATCATATCTAAACCGGCTAGTTTTATTCACCACATCACACATGCACGCGACTAAATGCTACCAATTTTGTCTCAGGCGCATGATAGTAAAAGTGCTTGGAATCTGACAGATCTTAGGTTAGCCAAGTACGATAGGAGATATTATAGTGCGCAAACACAGATGCACTTCCTCTTCCTCCAGTATCTTAATGCGATGGGATGGCAATCCGACAGAATCGGGAAGAGGCATCTGGCGCAGGACCGTTTCAAGCCTAAGCCTAATTTTGTAATGAAAAACCTCAATAGCACTTTATGCCCTGTCGAGCTTGCGACCACGAGACCAACGAGGCAGTCAGTAGAAAAGCAAGTTAAGCACTCTTGGTACCGGCTCCATATCCTTTTTTTTTAGGTGGTAAAAATCATCAATTGACTCCTTCCGCCCTGGGTGGGGCGGAAGAGACTGTCAGACTTTTACTGACTAAAAACAACCCTGTTCCTTTTGTTGCCCTTTAGGTTCCGGAGCCACGGTATCCTAAGGTGTACTGTATTGTTTAGTAAGTAGGTAATGGAGGTCAGCTAGGCAGTCATCATCATCTCATCATCTGCCTAGCCTTTTCCCAAGTATGTTGGGGTCGGCTTCCAGTCTAACCGGATGCAGCTGAATACCAGTATTTTACATGGAGCGACTGCCTATCTGACCTCCACAACCCAGTAACTGGGTAATACGATACCCCTAGGTGAGACTAGTTGTCAGATTTTCGGGCTTCTGACGACCCGTAACGACTGTCAAAGATCCACATATGACAGCCGGGACCAACGGCTTAACGTGCTTTCCGAGGCACGGAGGAGTCTCAGTGTGTGAAGATAATGATAGCGATACCAGAAGAAATTTTGGAAAATCCAGTACTTAAAATAAAAACCTCCAACAACAACACAACATCATGCCTGTAATCCCCAAAGGACTGGGCAGAAATGTACCTATTAGTGCACCCACATTTCGCCAGTTATGTTTAAGTCCCATGTAATAGGGGCGAGCCCATTGTCATGAACCGGGCACAAATCAAGACTCCGAGGCTGATACTGAGAAATTTCTGATGGAAAAACCCAATAACACTTTGCTCGACCTGGATATCGAACCCAAGACCTCATGCTCAGCAGTCGCGCTTTGCGGCCACGAGACTAACGAGGCAGTTACCTTTATTATTTAAAATATATTACTAGCCAAATATTGTCCCATTGCAGAGCAAAGGCCTCTTCTCATACAGAGAAGACACGAGCATTGATCACTTCCCTCGCTCAAAGGGGATTGACAATATCAGACTTATTGTTAATTATGAGTCCAGGTGTCCTCATAATATTTTCCTTCATCGATGTCAGTAAAGTCCAAGATAATTTTAGAAACTTAATCTTAAAATAAAACATCATCATTGCTTAAAAATTTAATATAATTACTAACTTTAATTAATACTATGCTTAAATTAATACCCAAATAGAATAAAAAAATTAATCAAAATCCAGTTTCCTAAAGGATCCGGCAAGAAATTCCTCGTTGATATCAGAGTTCGGTCGTTTCTTCTCATTGGACACCACTTTCATGGCATTTATGAGAAACTGTTTTGTGTTCGTGCTCCTGATTTCTTTTTCATATTTATCTAAAACAGAAGAAAAATAAAAAATTAAGACAATTCTTGAAGAATTTTTGAATCAGCCAGGATTATGAGATCAACTGACGTTAGAAAATATGACGTTTATGACATCTATTACATTGACAATTCGACCCCGAGAAGCAGACTGATTCAGCTTGGTTAACGGATATGCATGTTTTGACAGCGAACTGAATCAGCTTACCGTTAGGCGTCAATTATACATGTAATCCCGAAGGCTTAGGCAAAAATGTACCCATTAGTACACCTACATTTCTCCGGTTATGTTTAAGTCCCATGTAATAGGGGCGAGCCTCAGCCCAACTGCCGTCAATATTGCCATCAACTAAGAAATTCCCGATGGAAAAACCCAGTAACATTTTACCCGACCTCGGGATCGAACCCAAGACCTCATGCTCAGCAGTTGCGCTTTACGACCACTAGACCAACGAGGCAGTAAGATTAGAGATAAAGATTAGGGGTAGAGATTAAGTAGTAAGATTCTTTTAACAGATTTTTCTTATCATCATCATAATATCAGCCTTAGGACGTCCACCGCTAAACACAGGCCTCCCCTACAAATTTCCAATAGAACCGGTTGGAAGGGCCTTGCATCCAGCGCGATCCTGCGGTCTTTATCAGATCGTCTGTCCACCTTGTGGGTGAACGTCCTCCGTTGCGCTTGCCGGTGCGTGGTCTCCATTCGAGAACTTTACGGCCCCATGGGCAAAATTGATGATTTTTTTCTCACACACCTTTAAACTCAGACATAGCCGGTTCCTCTCCTCCATAGTCCTTCGGCAAATATCTCTTCGGAACGCTCATGTGAAGGTCATCCAATGACTCATGCACCACAATGCGGTCAATGATCTTTGGGCTGAAGAATTGCCTCATGAAGCTGATGACGTGCTGCAGTAGATTGGTAGCATTGAGTACGTGGATGGAGTGAATTCGGAAGCCAAGACCATCCTGAAAATGGAAAATGGAATTTTAGGTAAAAAAAAAGCTTAAAGAGTCTATAATTATTTTTGTAACAGTTTTGTACTTTAACATAACATCACGCCTGTAGTCCCCGAGGGGCTAGGCTAGGGGCTAGGTGAACTCAATAATACACCCATATTTCGCCAGTAATGTTTTAGTCTCATGTAATAGGGGGCGAGAATATTGCCATCAATCTGGCACGAATCCGGACTCCAAGGCGAAGTGGCGAAATATGGATGTACTAATGGACACACCTCTGCCTAACCCTTCTAGGATTATAGGCGTGATGTTATGTTATGTTTAGGTTTGATACATAATTCCCTAACTCTACTCATAGGAACAAATGACCTTGAAAAGAATGCCGAAGCTCCTTAAGAAGTATTCGGCAAAGTATCTATTAGTAGGTAATGGTGCCGATTCCCTTGGTCACAAACTAAACTAAAATTAGACTATTTCCATCTTTTTCTGTCCAATAAAATAAGAAAGAGACTAATGTAAATAAGAGCTGTCAAATTTAGTCCATCTGACACATCCATACAATTATAGTTGACATCTTAAAACGTGTGGATTAAAAATACGGAGAAGTTCAAGGCAAAACTAATTTGACATCGCTAACTTAGTTTTTTAATGTCACGGAATGTCACCGTCCTTTCCTTTCGCTGTATGTTAGTAAGAGATGTCAATTCTCTAAATTTAGTCTAGTTTGTGAACAAGGGAATCGGCACCAATATTTAGCTAACTAGCAACATTGCTATTTTCAGATTTGAAGGGGTCAAGATCGAATTATAATCGTATGTGTCTTTTCAACTTTTTGACTGGAAAGTGCAACACCCAGTAAATATAATAATAATAATATCAGCCTATTAGTTCTCCTATACAGAGAAGGCACGAGCATTAATCACCGCGCTTGCTCAAGGTGGATTGGCGATTTAAGACTTATGCCTATTAAGGGATGATTCTCATTAGAGCGGGCCGTGCCCGCGGCGGGGCCCGGACGGGGCACGGACGGGGCACGGTTTTAAATCTGTTACATATATTTTGTATGAGTCAATTTATATTACACAGTGCATTATCCGTGTCCCGTCCGGGCCCTCTCGACGCACTTCAATACCACGTCGGCTCGTCCACGCCCCGGCCCGGGCACGACCCGCTCTAATGAGAATCATCCCTAAGGCCGCCTTTACACTTGTATGTTCCGTAAAATTTATGTAAGTAACTTAAGGCTGTATTTGAAAGTATTAAGAAATAACGTTAAGCGACTATAGCGATAGGATAACATGTCGTTTTTAGTTACTTACGTGAGTAACGAGTACAAGTGTAAAGGCGGTTAAGTCCAGATTTCCTTACGATGTTTTCCTTTATGAATGTCAGTGATGTCCAAGATAAACTTAGAAAGTACATTTGAATTAAAAAGAAACACATAATAATATCCTGAGATTAATATGTGACATAATCATCGTACTAAATAAACTTACATGAAATAAATGTGATGACTTCTGCATTAGAGTTGGATTCAATCGTAGCAAATGCGCGAAGGTAGTATGCTTCATATCCAGAATCCAAATATCGCCTAAGAAGTAGTCGTGTTTCATTCTGATGTCGCCAAGCTGTAAGAAGATAGTAAAGATATAATATCCTCACGGCGGGCGGCAATTCGACATGACCTGGGAGAGATCAAATGCAGAACTGCTTGCTATCTGAGGTACGGAGACGGACACTACCAATTTCTAAACTCTGGGCTGCTACTAAGAAATCATTATCATCATCATCAGCCTATGGCCGTCCACTGCTGAATGTAGGCGTCTCCCAAAGAGCGCCGATCATCCCGGTCTTGGGCAGCCCGCAACCAATCGTCATTCGCCATTTGGCTTATACGTGGTCTTTGCTTTAATACGTGCAGTCTACTGAGAAATGCCTAGTGGAAAAACCCAATGATACTTTTGGCCTGGGAATTGGACCCAGGACCACACGCTCAGACTGGGCAATCAAGTAATAATATAAAGGTAATTAAATAGGTAAGATTGGGAGGAGCTCGTGGCTGAGTAATAACAGCCGCTCGGGTCGATCCGTCGGGTTAAGCTACGCTTGCCGGGGTTGGTCCGTGGATGGGTGACCATCTTTACACACCGAGACTTCTCCGTGCCTCGGAAAGCACGTTAAGCCGTTGGTCCCGGCTGTCATACGTGGATCTTTGACAGTCGTTACGGGTCGTCAGAAGCCCGAAAGTCTGACAACCAGTCTTACCTAGGGGTATCATATTACCCAGTTACTGGGTTGTGGTGGTCAGATAGGCAGTCGCTCCATGTAAAATACTGGTATTCAGCTGCATCCGGTTAGACTGGAAGCCGACCCCAACATAGTTGGGAAAAGGCTAGGCAGATGATGATGAAATAGGCAAGATTGTAAAATACTGAAAGATTTCTATCTTTGACAGATTTTTTTCCTTTTGTCATTATCGACATCGTGAACGTTAGCCATAAAAAATAGGTAATCAATTTTACATACCATGAAAGTGTTCCGGAGTAAAGCTTCGCAAGAAAACGTGCTTGGATCTGGATTCATAATTTGGAAAATAGTAATTCTATGGCCTTTTAATAATTTGGGCATCGAAACTTGAAAACTGTAACAGAGAAAAAAAAGTTAATCAGAGGTTAGATTTAAAAAAAAATAATGTGAGGGTGTGTATGTGAATTTGAATGTGTGTGTGTTGAGAAATAAAACTATGTGTGTGTGTGTGTGTGTGTGTAGCTCGAGTTCAAAATGATACAATAGATTGCAAACGTTTCGAGAATAAACGACTGACGCAAGTAGAGAACTTTTTTTGAAAAATACATACCTAATCTAAAATTCCCTATCTTTTCTCGATATCAAATTCATTTACGTCATAACTATTGTTTAAAATTTAAACAATACAATAATTAATCAAAGTTTTTCAAGATTACATAAAAGATAAAACATGTAAACAATTATGTTTTTTAGTTAAATAAAATAAGAAATCAAAACAAAATAACTGTTTGGCGCAGCTGTGGGGCACACAATAATGTTATATACTTATTTTTTAACTCTTTGTAATTATTTTTTTGTGCATAAATATTCTATGTAAATAGACAATTTATTCCTTTTTTGTTTATCTTGTACGTGGCGTGACGTAATGTTATCTAATAATTTGAATTAAGGAAGATACGAGTACAGTCACGAGAAAAAACAAGTATACATACACTTAGCAAAATTCAAAAGCGATTTGCTTGTGAAATAATGTTTGTAACATAACATAATATTACGCCTGTAATCCCCGAAGGGTTAGGCAGAGGTGTACCCATTAGTACACCCACATTTCGCCAGTTATGTTTTTAGTCCCATGTAATAGGGGGCGAGCCTATTGCCATCAACCGGGCACAAATCCAGACTGCGAGGCTGCTACTGAGAAATTCCTGATGGAAAAACCCAATAACACTTTGCCTGACCTGGGAATCGAACCCAAGACCTCATGCACAGCAGTCGCACTTGCGACCACTAGACCAACGAGGCAGTCAATGTTTGTAACTTTATATAATACTATATTCCTAAAAACAAGACATTTCTATCTATACAGGGTAATTGAAAATATACCCGAAACCTTAAAAGGAGTCATTAAACTCATCATTATGAACAACTTTTACTATTGGACCAACCCTGAAATCATGAAAAAAAATTCAGCTGTTCCCTACAAAAATGCTACATAACAAGATCGTAATGTATGGATCAGGTATTTTTTTCATGATTTCAGGGTTGGTCTCATAGTAAAAGTTGTTCATAATGATGAGTACAATGACTCCCTTTAAGGTTTCGGGTATATTTTCAATTGCCTTGGAGTCTGGATTTGTGCCCGGTTGATGGTAATATGCTTGCCCCCTATTACATGGGCCTAAAAACATAACTGGCGAAATGTGGGTTTACTAATTGGTGCACCTCTGCCTAATCCTTCGGGGATTACAGGCGTGATGTTATGTGTTTTAATTACCCTGTATAATCGAAGAAAATAGTTTCGTAATGTTGTCTTTGCTAGTAATTGTTTATGGCGTTTTTTGCATGAAACAGCATGTTTTTTACGACGATGACGTAGTAAAAGTTGTTTATATTAATGAGTACTTTCACTCCCTAGGTGCCAATGATTCTAATCACGTAAACTCTGCACAAACAAGATCGAAAGTCATAAAAGACTCAGTGGTTGAAGTCTTTCATATATTATGAAGTTGTGAGACTGCCTCGTTGGTCTAGTAGTCGCAAAATACCACTGCTAAGCATAAGGTCTTGGGCTCGATTTCCAGGTCGGGCAGCCCGGGGGTCTGGATTTGTACCCGAATAATGGCAATGGCCTCGCCCTCTATTACATGAGACTTTTAAAAACATAACATAACATCACGCCTGTAATCCCCGAAGGGTTAGGCAGAGGTGTACCCGTTAGTACACCCACATTTCGCCAGTTATGTTTTTAGTCCCATGTAATAGGGGGCGAGCCTATTGCCATCAACCGGGCACAAATCCAGACTCCGAGGCTGCTACTAAGAAATTCCTGATGGAAAAACCCAATAACACTTTGCCCGACCTGGGAATCGAACCCAAGACCTCACACACAGCAGTCGCGCTTGCGAACACTAGACCAACGAGGCAGACTTTAAAAAAATAATTGGCAAACCGCTGCCTACCCTTCGGAGATTACAGGCGTGATGATGTTATGAGTACAAATCCGAGGAAGCACTAATATGATTTTTTCAATACATAGTTCAGGTTTCCTCACGATGTTTTTCCTTCACCGATGTCTGTGATGTCCAAGATAAACTTCAGTAAATACACTTTTTTTTAGGTGGTAAAAATCATCAAACGACTCCTTCCGCCCTCGGTGGAAGTGACTGTCAGACTTTTACTGACTAAAAAACCACCCTGTTCCTTCTGTTACCCTTAACGTTCCGGGGCCACGGTATCCTGTTAAGACGTCCCGCAACCCCGTAAGTAAGTACACATGAATTGAAAAAGTCACATTGGTACTTGCCCAGATTTCATAGGTCAAACTTCTTCTTTATCGTGTGGGCAGTAAGGTCTTACGACCCCACACACCCTAGTGTTAGAGTTTCTAAACCGCCTCAAGGGCCTCTGTAGGTCACGTTATTGGAGCAATATTGCCAACTGCAATGGTTCACTAACCATGACGCCGTTTCAGGTGTAACTTCTGTAATTATTGCGTACGAAGAAACTGCACTGGTTTAAACAATTTCTATTCTGTAGCTCGTTACAGGGTCAATAACCGATGGTAGTGTAATTATAAAGTTGGATTTATTTTTAAATACAGAAACTCATTGCGTCTGTGATGAGATGCTAGACTTAAGATAAATCTTAACATGGCTGAAATTTTGATAAAGTAACTACTATTTTTATAATTTCTTTTAACCATTTTTTAAATAATTACCCACATTAAAAGTTACATAACATAATATAACATCACGCCTGTAATCCCCGAAGGGTTAGGCAGTGGTGTACCCGTTAGTACACTCACATTTCCCACATTTTGATTTTAAAGTGTGTTATAGATTGCGCGGACTCACACACTATTTCATGTTGGTTGAGATGTTAAGAGTGGTCGTCTGTAGTTCCAATATTTGTAAAGACGTGAACACTATGTATATTTGATTGTATCTTTTAATTATTATGATTTAGTAGTTTTATATATAGGGTACATATTTACGTGCCATGTCGTGTATGATTTTGTATACAAATGTTGTTAACATTGATTTTAAAAGAGTACGTATGGAGTTTCTTGCCTATCCTACTTCATACAAAACTACCTTTTGGAAGGGGCAACTGGATTCAATCCTTTTTTTTTGTGTATGACGTTCAAAAGTGCCTTACATTGGCCAAACTGAAATAAATGATTTGACTTACAAAAAGTCAGCTGTTTCATCGTTCCCTACAAAAATACTTTACAACACCATCGTAATGTATGGAACAGCTGTTTTTTTCATGATTTCAGGGTTGGTCTCATAGTAAAAATTGTTCATAATGATGAGTACAATTACCCCTTTTCAGATTTCTGGTAAGTTTTCAATTACCATATACAGACTGTTAGTGTAAACACCGTTGTCACTAAAACCATAGGTACTTGAATATTATTAAAAATATTTATCTGAATTCAAAAATAAATAAACAAAGTTTTCTTTCAAAAATTAAAAAAAAAACAGTCCGACTCCGTCCGTAAATTCATGGATACTATGCGCCCGAGTTACGTAATCACCGCAAATGGCGTTGACCTGCTGCACTGGCCGTCCGTTATAACTACCTACATAAGTTTTAACTAATAACATCATTGTAATATAGAGTGAAATAATTTTGAGGAAAAATGGAGATTTTACTTTTAAAAAAAGAAGATATGTTTTTTCATCGAATTAACGTTCTTTTAGTGAAAATAAACCACTGGTTTCAAGGATAACGGTGTTTACACTAACACTCTGTATATTTTGATAATTTAAGACAGGTTTAATTTTAAAGTGTACGTAGACGAAGTAATATCTCATCATTACTTACTATGAATTCCACAAATCTTCCGAATCAGATAGAACCTTCTCCCTGTTCTGTATTATCTCTGGTGCTAGAAGTCTGTATTTGTAGAAATTGTCTATTCTCCGCTTCGTCTTCTCCATTGATCCCTTTGTTATAATCAGCATTCTTTCTACATAGTCTCTATCTGAAATTATAAAAATAATTATAAATTATAAATATGTGAAAATCATAATCGAAGTTATCATAATCGCTGTAACAGCCAGGCTGGAATTGCTTCTAATAATCAAACAGTGCGCCCCCCGCGAGTCGTCAGCTTTTTTTCTTGTCATTAAAAAAAAATATTTTGAGCATGAGGCATTTTAGTTCTCTATCAGAAATTTCTCAGTAGTAGACTCGGAGTCTGGATGTGAGCCCGGTTGATGGCAATAGGCTCGCCCCCTATCACATGGGACTTAAACATAACTGCCGTTTCGGCCTATCTAATGGGCACACCGCTGCCTAACCCTTCGAGATTACAGGCGTGATGTTATATTGTTAAATCTAATTAGATAACAATGCTATTACAACACGAAATAGCACAGTATTAAACTTGTAATGTAGATCTTAAGATTTTTATCAGAAGGTTTAGTTAAAAAAAATACCTTGGCATCTTCGAGAAACAAAAGATGCTTTATTATGATTAAAATTAAACGCAAAACTAACTGCTAATTTAATTTTAATTACATCTTTAATTACTCCAATGTTTTTTATGCTCATACTGTCAGTCTATTTATAATCATCAACATCTGCCTAGCCTTTTCCCAACTATGTTGGGGTCGGCTTCGAGTCTAACCGGATGCAGCTGAATACCAGTATTTTATATGGAGCGACTGCCTATCTGACCTCCACAACCCAGTAACTGGGTAATACGATACCCCTAGGTAAGACTGGTTGTCAGACTTTCGGGCTCTGACGACCCGTAACGACCGTCAAAGATCCACATATGACAGCTGGGACCAACAGAGGAGGACCGGACGGTGGTCTATTTATAATACTTCATTAAAAAGTATAATACTTTTATTGAATTGTTTGATGATGCCGACTCCCTTGTTCACAAACTACACTAAAATTAGAAATTGACATCTCAAAGAATTGGCATCTCTTACTAACATACAGCGAAAGAAAAGGACGGTGACATTTTAGACCTAAGTCAGAGATGTCAAATTAGTTTTGCCTTGAATTTCTCCGTATTTTTAATCCATACGTTTATAAGATGTCAACTATAACTGTATGGATGTGTCAGATTGACTAAATTTGACAGCTCTTATTTACATTAGTCTCTTTCTTTTTTTATTAGACAGAAAAAGATAGAAATAGTCTAATTAGTTTAGTTTGTGAACAAGGAAATCGGCACTATTATCTACTTTAAAATTAAATTATAGTAGAAAATATCCATCGGTTTTTAAGAAAATCTTAACTATTTCTGACAACCGTGCAAACCTATCTGTTTTATTGAATGTACGTTAAAAAATGACTATAGGCACAAATAAAATCACGTTTTTATAATAAAAAAAAATAGTTTCTTGTACGTGTCTTTGAAAATTCATGTGAATTTAATTTTAGCTTCATAGTTTGCATGTGAGCATATACACGTGCTGTCATACAAACGATTAAAATTTAAGTAGGTACAATAAATTAATTCTTACAATTTATTTATTTCCATACAAATCTAACTTTAACACACATAACTGGCGAAATATAGGTGTACCAATGGGTACACCTCTGCCCAAACCTTTCGGGGATTACAGGCGTGATGTTATGTGTTACTAACTTTAGAAAACTAGTTGCCCCTTCTTAAAAGTAGTGGATTTGATTGGATCGGCTATCGTAATAATTACGAGGACATCCGAGGTCGATGAAAATCAATAGCACAGCATAGCAGTTTAGTAGTAATATGCATAATAACGTACAATCTTGTAGGATCCGGCATTTAAAACATTGTAAAACATTTATTTCAAAAAATTTAGTACTAGCATTCTTCCCCGACTTCGTTCGCGCAAAAAAAAAAATAATAATATAGCTTTTACTCGCAGATAACGTAGCTTTCTAATGGTGAAAGAATTTTTAAGTAGTTTTTGAGTTTATCCATTACAAACAAACAAAAATATTTTTTTTTCCTCTTGATAATATTAGTTTAGATATAACATTATCTTACCTATTCCAGCTTCAATCAAATGAGGCTGTTTGTGGAACCAATCGATGATGGAATCTACGTCATCTTCTATTGTGCTCTCCTTCAATCCAAGCTCCTTCCTGATCTCCTGCACATCCTCCTTGGAGTAAGGGTACATTGGATGTATGTCGTCAACCGACATCTGTAATCAAAAAGACAATAATACATTATCATTATCATTTGACTGCCTCGTTGGTCTAGTGGTCGCAAGCGCGACTGCTGTGCATGGTCTTGGGTTCGATTTCCAGGTCGGGCAAAGTGTTACTGGATTTTTCAATCAGGAATTTCTCAGTAGCAGCCTCGGAGTCTGGATTTGTGCCCGGTTGATGGCAATAGGCTCGCCCCCTATTACATGGGACTAAAAATATAACTGGCGAAATGTGGGTGTACTAAAGGGTTCACCTCTGCCTAACCCTTCGGGGATTACAGGCGTGATGTTATGTTATGTTATGTCATTATCATTTGACTGCCTCGTTGGTCTAGTGGTCGCAAGCGCGACTGCTGTGCATGGTCTTGGTTTCGATTTCCAGGTCGGGCAAAGTGTTACTGGATTTTTCAATCAGGAATTTCTCAGTAGCAGCCTCGGAGTCTGGATTTGTGCCCGGTTGATGGCAATAGGCTCGCCCCCTATTACATGGGACTAAAAATATAACTGGCGAAATGTGGGTGTACTAAAGGGTTCACCTCTGCCTAACCCTTCGGGGATTACAGGCGTGATGTTATGTTATGTTATGTCATTATCATTTGACTCCTCGTTGGTCTAGTGGTCGCAAGCGCGACTGCTGTGCATGGTCTTGGGTTCGATTTCCAGGTCGGGCAAAGTGTTACTGGATTTTTCCATCAGGAATTTCTCAGTAGCAGCCTCGGAGTCTGGATTTGTGCCCGGTTGATGGCAATACGCTCGCCCCCTATTACATGGTACTAAAAACAACTGGCGAAATGTGGGTGTACTAATGGGTACACCTCTGCCTAACCCTTCGGGGATAACAGGCCTGATGTTATGTGATGTTATGTAATAATACATTATTATGACATTAATGAGGTAAGTTTATCATTACGGTCGAGGCTAGTTTGCCAGAGCTGAGAGGTCAAGAGCGGCCAAAAATAATGGCCAGAACCTCGCGCGTTGGTTATTTCAAACTATTGTTTTTTCTCTACCTCATAATTATTTTGATGCTTTCTGGGTTCCATACCTCAGTAGGCAAAAACGGAACCTTTATAAAATCACTTTGTATTTCATCTGTCAAGACCATTTTGCTCAAGAACGCGTGGAGGTATCAAGCTGAAATTAATATCGAATACTCAGGTCGGCTATCCCTTGGAGTATTATAAATGCGAAAGTAGCTCTGTCCGTTTGTCTGTTACCATTTCATGACTATATAACTGAACCGATTATCATGAAATTTGGTAAAATAAAAAAAAAAACATCATCTTCCTGCCCTTGTCCCATGTTACTGTCCTGTCAGCCGTCATGCAATCACTGACTCCCCTTTCTTTCATATCATTCTTCACACAGTCCATCCATCCTTTCTTTGGTCTTCCTCTTGCTCTTCATCCATCCACATTCATATTCATAACTCTCCTGGTCACATGCGTTTCATCCCTTCTCTCCACATGTCCATACCTAGACAAACGATTCCCTTTCAACTTTTCTATCACTGGCGCAAAAAACTATACTACACTGGTATAAAAATAAATTACTTTATGTAGTATTACGTATCTATTTAATTAATCTCTTGAAATTACAATCATTAATTATGTTTCATAAGTAGGCAAGGATTAATAGCCAATCATTTTGAAATCTGGTCCATCAAGGCAATGATGATCACCGGTTGGGTTAAGTATTACCTACATTTTTAATGTTTCATCATAACATCACGCTTGTAATCCCCGAAGGGTTAGGCAGAGGTGTACCCATTAGTACACCCACATTTCGCCAGTTATGTTTAAGTCCCATGTAATAGGGGGCGAGCCTATTGCCATCCACCGGGCACAAATCCAGACTGCTACTGAGAAATTCCTGATGGAAAAACCTAATAATACTTTGCCCGACCTGGGAATCGAACCCATAACCTCTCAGCAGTCGCGCTTTGCGACCACTAGACCAACGAACTTTAATGTTTTAGTTTCATAGAAACCAGTTTGCGTAGAAAGTTTGACATCTTAGGGCCCAAGAGTGCCGAGTAAACTAGAATTTAGAATAGAAAATACTCGTTTCGTATAATTATAATATTTAATTCGTTTGACGGTTTAATTTTGGTCTCCGCGGCCATTAACGCAACTGGCGAATTGTAAGTGTAGGTACTAATGGGTACACCTCTGCCTAATGCGATTACAGACGTCATGTTATGTTATATGTATATTGAATTCCAATCACAGCGGACGAACTCAATGGAGTTTTACAAGTGTGCGCAAACACAGGTGCACTCCCTCTTCCCTCACTCTCATAATAGTCCGATGGAACGGCAAAACACGACCGGAGAAAGATCAGGTGCGGTTACAAACGGCTTTACGTGCTTTCTAAGATACGGGAGTGTCACAGTATCAACTTCAAAATTATCATCGCCTTCCTGCCCTTGTCCCATGTTACTGGGAGTCGGCGCAACACGTTTTCTTCTTTCATTCTGTCCTATCAGCCGTCACTTACTCCCTTTTCTTCCATATTATTCTTCACACAATCCATCCATCTTTTCTTTGGCCTTTCTCTTGCTCTCCATCCATCCGCATTCATATTCATAACTCTCCTGGTCACATGCGTTTCATCCCTCCTCTTCAAATGCCCATACCAAACACACAAACGATTCCCTTTCAACTTTTCTGTAACTGGCGCCACTTTCAGACTTCCTCTTATGTACTCATTTCTGACCTTATCCATTCTGGTTACTCCGCACATCCAACAACCACCAACTTCAAAATATATGAATGAATGTCTTTTCGTGTTGAATCTTCAAGGGAAACAATAAGTTGACTTTGAAAGAGTTGTGCAACTAGACCTGGACATTTAAAAAAACAAAAGTTGACGGCCATTTAGTTATATGTTGCAACAGTTAGCATCTAATGAATACACGGCATATGCCTACATATCTGTTAAATTTCTTGGTCGTTCATCCGTATTCAGTGCCAACTTTGCCATTCATAGATGTTTGAATCCGGGAAGGCAGCCAGGTGTCATTGACGTACCCGAATGTGGGCTAGCGACCAAATGTTATTGTGTCTTTAAAACCAAATGGCTTCGAAGATGAGGCCAGAAATCTTCCTCGGTGAATATAGGTGTAGTAAGTTTGCACAAATCATACGTAAAGTGTATACCAAGCTCCCGACTAATGGTAGAAGGAACTATAAAGTTTTAGTCGGTAAACATTCGACATAAACGCAAACGGTTCAAAAAACGGATTTTTGACGGTATCTATGAGGATTAGCGAATTGCTTTCCAGGAGCTGCGGTGACTCTTTCGAACAAATCCGCAACCCTGGCAGGACCTGGACCCGGTATTGAGTTGGAAAGGCCCAAAACTTGACCACGAGTTTGACATCATCAGTAGCATCCATAAAGTTCTGAAGCTTTGTTCACTTAAATTCACGTACAGATTTCTACAGAAGACCACTGTTGGGAGCAGTGAATGCTTATGCGAATTCCGCACCCCTGGCCACAGGCAGAGGTGGAACACTGCAGGGGTTTTAGCCGGTAAGAGTCCGACATTTCCCTCCGTCACCCCCACTATGGAGGAAGGCAATGTGAAAAATAAAGAACAAGACCCATTGTTGAGAGTTTACTCACCTTTCATTGACCTTGAGTGCAAATTTATACATAATAGATGACAATACAGTTAGTAAGGCAAAAATAAGTTTTCGCTAACGCGTCAACTCGGTGAGTTGCGAAAACTGGCCTTGTGTCTAGTGTTTATGACTCCTGAATATTCATCATTCACTGATTTAACTATTAAAGTTCAAGATAAAAGATTTTTAGGGTTCCCTACGTTAGTCAACAAAAACGGTACCCTTATAGGATCACTTTGTTGTTCGTCTGCTCGTCTGTCTGTCTGTCTGTAAAGACCCTATTTCTCAGGAAGGCGTGGAGATATTAAGCTGAAATTATTATCTAATACTCAGGTAGTAGATCAACGCAATCTAAAGATAAGGTCGTTTATGGCGCATAATTTGACGCTCGCCAGAGAATCGAAACCTATAGGAGACTTCCCGTTGACCAAGAATTATGAAATTTTAGAGAAGCAATGCCATGTAGCACAAGTAAAGGAAGAAATCCGAATACCGTTTTGTAATTAACACAACCTCACGCCTGTAATCCCCAAGGGTAAGGCAGAGGTGTACCTATTAGTACACCCATATTTCGTCAGGTTATGATTAAGTCCCATGTA
The DNA here is from genome assembly GCA_949774945.1 of Hoplodrina ambigua. NCBI lineage: Eukaryota > Metazoa > Arthropoda > Insecta > Lepidoptera > Noctuidae > Hoplodrina > Hoplodrina ambigua. The sequence continues at coordinate 2,392,106 of OX458984.1, forward strand.
ATGGGAGGGAGCTATCCTATTGCCATCAACCGGGCACAAATCCAGACTCCGACGCTGCCACTGAGAAATTCCTTTTGGAAAAACCCAATATCACTTTGCCCGACCTGGTAATCGAACTCAAGACTTCATGCTCAGCAGTCGCGCTTAGCGACCGCTAGACTAACGGGGCAAATTTGTAGTTACATCACAAAATAGTGTGCGAGTTCGACTCACACTTGGCAGTTGTGTTTTTCCTCTAAGCTACACTTTATTACAAGTATTACGAGACGGAGCGCAGTAGACCATGCAGCGACATAATATTATTCAGACCGATTTCGGTCACGGATGCTAATCTTAATGCCAAGAGATATGTATTATAGTGCACAAGTGTGTGCGCTAACACAGGTGCACTCCCTCTTCCTTAACTCTCATAGTCCGATGGGACGGCAATCCGACACAACCGGGGAGAGATGAGGCGCAGGACCAAAGGCTTTACGTGCTTTCCGAGGGACAGGGGTGTCACTCCACCAGCTACTAAAGGCTGCTACTGAGAAATCGTAATGGAAAATCCTAATAACACTATATACTGACCTGGGTTTGTTTGATGCAGCTGTGAGGCTTACAATAATGTTTTTTTTAATAGTCTTTTATTATAATTTTTCCGTACACTTGGCCTGTGTTGTGTTTGTTTTTTTTTTTTTATCTTCTAGTGAAATATTATGTTTGCTTTCTATGTTATCCGCATAACATTGTACTCTTAGTCAAAATCTGTAGGACTTTTTTATGTATCATAGTAACAATCATAGCTAAACCAATTGGAAAAAGTCGAGGGGACCCCCAGGGAGGGGCAGGGAGGGGTCGCCCTAGGAAGACCTACACTGACCATATTGGTGAGGTCCTTCAGAAAGGTCAGGTGCGGAGTACTCGTAGCCGGCGTGCTTGTATGACAAGATGTATGAACGTAGATGAGGCGAAAGGAGTATGTAAGGATCGTAGCAGGTGGCGTTCTGTAGTTTCTGCCTACCCCCATGGGAAAAAGGCGTGAGTTAATGTATGTAGAAAAACTAGTCGCCAGCACGAATTTGCCGTGTCATTGTGAAGTGAAGGTAGAGAGAATCGGTTGGCTTAAATATTCTGGCTGGTTACATCACATAGTATGTCTGATTTATTTTTATTACATAACGGTTTTTGAGACTGAAATGTTTAAAAGTAAACCCAGATTCAAAATATATTTATTCAAATATTCAGTTTTTTAATATCAAAATATTTAGATTAAGATGCACCGGCACTTTTCGTCTGATTCCGCAAATTATATAATAATTGTTTGCAATTTACCTATTAGTGAAGATAAACAACAAACAATTTTGTTAATAACAAACTTTTCTTTTTAATTAATTTTATTGTACCTGGCTTTGATTCTTGAGTCCCAAGACACATATACTTTATGTATCTCGGGACCCTGAGGTCCCAGGCCTTTGCAAGGCGTACGAGGGGTCGAAGCCAACTCACAGAGGTAGCTCAGGTAGCTTTCTATAAAATGAGGCACCAACCGATGATTATAAGCACGTATGCAATAAGCAAGTGCACCCAAGGACAATACCTGGTTGGTGCAGAACTATTACAGGACATGGAAACTAACAATACTTGACTATGGGTTTGGGTTGCTAAAGTGACTTGATTATTTGTAATTATAATCTATATTAGTTATTATAACCGTCTGCCGCATGTCGAACAATCTATGGGCCTGTAGAGCCCAAGATTGGTGTCCCGAAACGACCAGACGGTGTCGCGGCAGACCAAGAAGGAGATGGCGGGACGACTTGGTGAGCTTCCTTGAGAATTGGCAAGATGTAGCGCAAAATCGCGAAAATAGGAATGGAGGGAGGCCTTTGCCCAGCAGTGCGACAGTACAGGCTAGTTATAATAATAATAACAGAAATACTAAACTAGCTGTCCGCAAATTTCTGACTGTAGTTTTTTTTAACGCGGCTGAAAAAGTAGAATATTTATAGTAATCATCACGGTGCATCTCAAGAGCAATGCCACTCTAAGTAAATTAATGTATGCAAAAGTTAAAGATATTGTTCATTGCCAAATAATGACACAACTTGTCAAGGCTTGCCACAAGGTGTTTCCTGTTTAATCTAGTACGTATTTTAATCATCATCCTATCTGCATACCGACCTACCTTTTCCCAACTATTATATGTTGGGGTTGGCTTCCAGTCTAACCGGATGCAGCTGAATACCAGAATTTTACATGTAGCGACTGCTTATCTGACCTCCACAACCCAGTAACTGGGTAATACGATACTCCTTGGTAAGACTGGTTCTCAGACTGTCGGGTTTCTGACGACGAAGACGAAACGCGGATGAAAAAAACATGCAAACGAAGTCGCATAAAAAGCTGGTATAAACTGACTGCCTCGTTGGTCTAGTGGTCGTAAGCGCGACTGCTGTGCATGAGGTCTTGGGTTCGATTCCCAGGTCGGGCAAAGTGTTATTGGGTTTTTCCATCAGGAATTTCTCAGTAGTAGCTTCGAAGTCTGGATTCGTGCCCGGTTGATGGCAATAGGCTCGCCCCCTATTACATGGGACTAAAAACATAACTGGCGAACTGTGGGTGTACTAATGGGTACACCTCTGCCTAACCCTTCGGGGATTACAGGCGTGATGTTAAGCTGGTATAAAATATATATCATGACGTTTAATGATCAAGTAACAGACTTTCTTTTTATTTACAACTTGACCACTTCAGATTAAACCTGTTGTTGGTTCGTTTTTTGGCAAAAAACGTTGTGCAAGTTTTCTTTTCGTCCAAAAAACTTAACAACCGGTTAGATCGATTTATAATTAGCAAGACAAACTCAAACTAATTTAAAAATGGGGTTTGAAGACTGTACTAGCGTATTATTGACCCACTACAGGGCAAAGGCCTCTTCTTGTACAGAGAAGGACGATTTCAGACATAGTCATTACTAGCTTACTCAGCCACGCGTTGCTGTGGCTCAAAATTGCGATAAAAAATATTGAGGTCAATATTGGAGATAAAAACTATAACACACAGTAAGCCATATTTCATTAAAAAAGGTTGAGGAGTTTCGGAGTTTATCCCCGACAAGCAACGGAATTTATATATATTAAGATAGTCAATCGATGTTTTCCTTCACTGATGTCAGTGATGTCCAAATTAAACTAAGAAAGTATAATGGATTGATAAAGAGAATAGCCAAATACGCAGGACATTATTATAGTGCGCAAGTGTGTGCGCAAACACTGATGCACTCACTCTTCCCTAATCCTCATAGTCCGATAGGACGGCAATCTGACATAACCAGGGAGAAATCAGGCGCAGGACCAATGGATTTATATGATTTCTGAGGCATAGAAATCATATAAAGAAAGAATGGATAAACTCAAAAAACATCTTTTTACCCGACCTAGGAATCGAATGCGCATCAGTCGCGCTTGTGACCACGAGTCAACATATGTAGTAAGTATTTAAGTACTGTGTCAACAAAGATTTTATCTCAATGATAGTTTATTATGAACATCTCTTGCGCTTTTTAATGTCAACGAGACGATTTTAATACGTCTTGTATTAGAATATCCGGATCGACAATTATTTTTACACTTTCCTTTTTTATCCGCAATAGGTATATTAATTACGGATCCCAAGTTTGTTATTTTCTTTTTTGTTATTGCGGATACCAGTATCTTAAATTAATAATAACAAAAAAAATCTTTTTATTCATTTGAATGTGTCGCACTGTTTTAGTTTCTTAATTTGTTAGACCAAATAAATAAAGTTAGTTTTAAAATAAATTATTCTGAATATAAATTGTATGACGTATTTATTTTATATTTGTGCAGATAAGTAGTTATTTATTTTATTTCAAAATTTATTTATTTAAATTTGTTCTAAAATTAAACAGGTATAATAAAAAAATAATAACACTTACATTTAAAAATAACTAAAAACTCCGCACCACACTTTATTTTTGTTGTTAAATTACTTTAATTGTTAAAAACCACTGTCTTTCCGAACTTTAGTAATAATAACAATTATTAAAAAAAATCGGAACTAAGTTTTTTTCTTAATTTGCCACACGTCCAATGCAAAGGACAACCGATCGAGTTTTGGCATATCTTCGTTTAAGTTTTTAAATATGAGGCGTGCGAAAATTAAACCTCCAAGGTTTTTTGCTAATAATATTAATGACTGCATGAAATTATTGTTAATTATTTAAGACAATAATAATTAACATGATTAAGTAATTAGACATTAATGATGACGTCAGGAATTGTTGAGACATAAAAGGAAAAAGTTTTAAAGTATGTTTTTGCGGATGGCTTTGTACAGTCAACAAAAGAGATAGATATGCAGATACAGTTGACGTTTTGTTAGAAACCGATGGATGTTTTCAAAAACAATTTAATTTAAACTACTATAATTAAAATAATAAAATACACGACTGCCAAAATTGCACATATTTGTACTTTGTTTACTCGTTAGTTTTTTTTTACGACGTTTTTTATTTACAGTGTTTTATTTTTTAAATCTAATTGTCAAATTCTAGACGATAAACATAGACACGGAAAGATTCATTAAAAAAAATTGAGGCTGGTATTAATTTACGTTTTAAAGTGACCACACAGGATTCATTTTATTTTAACCTAGCCTATGTTACTCGGAACGATGCCAGGATTGTAACGATACCCCATACATCTAATTCGGTTCAGGCGTTCAAAAGTTATGGTGGAATAAAGAATCTCACATACATACATACATACATACATTAACTCTGAACACATAACACTCTTTTTTTTGGGGCAGTCGTGTAAAAAAAAGTACATAATAAACAGTTCTTTAATCAAGTTAAGTTTCAATCGAAGACATCCATCGGTTTCTAATAAAACTTCAACTATATCTGACGACCCTGGATACCTATCTGTTTGAGTGTACAATTTACATTATTCAATAGTTTTATTTCAATTAAAATCGGGCTTTGAATTGCTAATTTTATCATTTTATTTATTTTAATGTGCGTCAATAACAATTTTAGGCAAATAAACAAAATAATAGGATGCATGCATTGTTGCGTTTTGGGTTGTTTAATTTATCTCAGTTTAAGGGTAAGAATTTTCGTTTTACTCGTGTAATTAATATTAGCATAGATTATTATTTCATTATAAGAATAAGTTTATATTTGTTTTTAATGTTGAAAAAATAATAATACTAGCTCCAGGTCCTGCCCACGACTTCGTCCGCGTCAAATTTGACGTAATATCCTACGGGGACCGGGATTTTATCGGGATAAAAATTACCCTATGTGCTATTCCAGACTACAGAGTAGGTGACCTGCGGGCGGTGGACTAGAGGCGTCCGTCGTCCGTGGTGTTCCACGCGCGCCACTCAAGTGTTGGTGGAGGAGGGACCCACTGAGGAATAGTTGATTGCTGTGTAGTCAGATTGACTGTCGGGGGAGCGGTGAATGCTTATGCGAATCCCACACCCCCGGCCATAGGCAGAGGAAGAACCCGGTAAGAGTCCAGCATGCTCCTTCGTCACCCCAACGCCGGAGGAAGTCCAGTGAGGATTTCCACTGCACACCAAAAAAAAGTACCTACAAGTATTTGACGGGCCTGTTGGTCTAGTGGTTAGCGGCCCTGAGTGCTAAGCCGGAGGTCGTGGGTTCGATTCCCACCCAGGACAAACTTTGTGTGATGAGCATGATTGTTAGTTCTGTAATATTCTGTATAAATTATATAAGTATGTATATCAGTTGTCTGGTTACCATAACACAAGCTCTGCTTAGCTTGGGATCAGATAGCCGTGTGTGAGTTGTCCTAAGATATTTATTATTTATTTCTATATTCAGTTTTTGTAAAACTAACAAAAAATACTCTAGAGTAAATCCGGGTTGGATGATTGTGTGAAAATCTGACAATGTTTTTTTTTTATTACAATGAGGTAGGTCAGGCGTGAATGTTTCAAATGAAAAGCCTATACGGGCTCTGCCAGGGTTGCAGATTTTAGTCAAAGCAGTTATTTCAATTAGACCATTTACAGGCACTTTTGAATTGTCAAGGAGTCGGTCAGTTAGTCAGAAAGTTGAAGCTAGTTGCTCGTTCCAAAACGGAGAAGAACGAGCAAGAAACTCTATGGAGAAGAACGAGCAAGAAACTCCACGTACACTCTTTTCAATAGGTTTTACAAAGTATTAAATGGATATAAAACAATAAAAAAAATGTCAGTCATCGCAGTTCAGAGATGACCTTTCCCAACTGACGCGTGGATCAACTACCTACTGAATCTATGATAAAAAAAATCTTCCAGTTAGAAACGGAAACATAAATTTTATTGTAGGTTGGTAATTAATATTGTAATACAAAAATTATACATTTCAATGAAATATTAAAACAATAATAATATACTAAATTACTGTGAATTCACACAATTTATTGCTTATTTTATTGTTTTTTTTTTGTATAAAAAAAACTCATAAAATTATTAATAAAAAAAAACTAATAGGTTAGAAACGATGTATTTTTAGGGTTACATACCTGCATTGAAAAAACGATACCTTTATTAATTTGTAAGATCAATTTTTGTCCGTGTGTCACAAAGGTTTTTTTTTCAATTATTATTAAATAATTTCTAAAATATTAATATAAATTATTTTCAGTATGATATAAAAAAAAACATTACTAGTACTGGTTTTCGATCATCTTGGGACCACCGTCGTGTCCCCAGATGCAGAATGTACCAAATAAGATTAATAAAGAACACTTAGTGGCATAAAATACACTAGATTACACTGAATAATATTGCACTCTTAAATTATATACATAGTTGCCCGGGGAAGAGAATAAAATAACTTTTAATCGTAATAAAAAGCACGCCATTTTGGCACTCTAGTTAATAAGCACCAGAAGAATCTAAAAAAAACTGTCAAGTTGAAAGACTAGTACAACAATAGCAAAACGATTTTTTTTAAACTACCTACTACTCCTAATAAACAAAACAAAAAAATAATTACCTAGTATTCTTTTTTTTTGTTATAGATAGATAAATTATATAGATTATCTTTTAACTTACCTAAAGATAGATTAAGATACAGTCAATTCACACAAATATGTAAATTTTAACTAAACCGTGACGAAACGTCTAACCGGTATCTGTCATAAACATTTTGCATAAATAATAGTTAATATTTTATACCTTCGCATCTGACTAGCCTTGGTAGTTTTGTAAGTGCGAAATCTTCTACTTTATTAACTTTAACCTTGTTGGCTTAAAATATCTCATACTCTGCCCTAAGGTTGTAATGGCATAATTATGTTATTATTGCACTGTCTTAAAGTATGTCTATTAATAATTTTATAGTTATTTTGTGTTTAGATCTTACAGAGGTGTTGCTTGTTACAACTTGATCATTAACAAGTCAAGTCATAATTTTTAGTAGTCAAAATTAAATATTTATATTATATTTATTAATTATTACAAGATCTCCCAATAGATACCAATTTATATTCTATATTATAAATACCTACTATTAGTTTATCTTAGAAATTACCTACCTACTGTATAATAATTATAATTTACAAGTGCTTCCTCTCTCCTAACTCACTTATTTGCTGTGCCCGACAGGGTCCATATGATCTAATTTTAAGTTTTACCACCTAAGTACTACATGTGGAATGCAATAAAGTATTGAGTATTGAGTAACCCGAGGTTAGGACGTTAAATAAATGCATATATTACTAGCTTCTGCCAGCGACTTCGCCCGCGTAAATCTTTCCGTAAAGTATAATGTTTTTTTTTTCTTTAATTTTTTTATTAATTTTTTATTACTTTTAGCTTTAAGCCCTATGTAACATCTATATACACATTATAGTATGCAAATAAATAAA